>CM061543.1:87599137-90068304 GCA_030864215.1 Capsicum pubescens
CGAAAGGAATAAATCATTAAAAGAAAAGTCCACAATAAATATTTTTTGCTTAGTTAATTAAAAAACAGGTATATATCAATGGAAAAATCTATGGAGGAACAAAGCACAGAAATATCAAACCTACTAGAACAGGTATATTTATTTATGATTATGAATAGCTAAATTCATAATTCCCAACAATCATGATATGATAAAATAAATTCATGTTAGTTACTTTATAGTAGAATTATTCGAAGAATAATATGTTAAGAAGTTTATTAGCAAAGTGGAAATGGAGAAAGATCCCTAAGAACTATGCCATCCTAAAGGTGAAACCAATAAGGCAAGAAGCCGTGGTGGGGAGTAACCAGAGTAGAGGCGCTGTTTAAGGGAAAAGTATCCAGATTACCATGCTAATAGTGACCGAAGAACATGTTATTTAAGAATAATCTAGTATATAGTAATCTAAGATGACTATATTTTGTTATGTACATGGTTGAAGGGAATATTTTGAAAAAAACAATTTTATGAAAATGAATAATTACTTATCTGATGTGATGGTAGATAAATTTAAAATACTTATTTTATATGCACTTAAAGATATAACTGTAGTAGATATAAGAAAAATCATATTAGAAAAAGCATTTGGTAAATATTACATGACTAGAGTAAATTATATACCACACATACCTAACTACTCTTACAAATACTTAGCATGATAAATTACATAGAATTTTTAGAAAAAGATATGAGAAACATACAACTACTAGAAAAACAGATGAAAAATATAGACAAATACATGGAAAATAAAGATATAAAATATCAATTTTAGAAAATAGACCATTTAGACTACCTTAAGGTTTTAATCTTATATATACTTAAAGACATAGAAATTAAAGATATTAAGAAAATAATATTAGAAGAAGTAATAAACTACGAAATTGAAACAATAAATGCGTTAGAACAGATATACGAAGACATTTACCCAGAAGGATATTATTCAGATCAAGACTGTGGATGTTAGAATATATAAGAAAAACTAGGGAAAACCAAAATAACCTAAATGATGAAATTGATTATAGAAATCGAATTAAAGAAATAATGGAGACTCTAAAAGAAAAGTTAATATGGATAGAAAAAACCTTAGAAAATTTAGAAAAAAGTACATGTGATAGTTTAGATAATTTAAAAAACTCACTACGAGAAGAACAACACAAGATAATAAATGACATAGAAAATCTAGAATTAGATATATACTACAGTACAAACAGGATAAATTATTATACAAAAATTTGTAACTCTGCAATTACCACAGGATAAAATAATAAACCTAATAAATTAATGGATACATCTTACGAAAGGAATAAATCATTAAAAGAAATAGAAACTCAACTATATAGTCTATACCAAGAATATGAAAGATTACATATTACTAACGAGGATCCTAAAACACTAGATAATCTAATCACGATAATATCTAATTTAGAATATGAATTAATAAAACATCTTAAGTCAAGAAGATAAAAATGAATATTATTCCAAACAATAATATTCATTATAAAAATAAATACATACATATTTATTATCTAGTTGGAACTACGCACCTAATCCGCACCCCCCTACAAATGGTCAACAGATTCTTATTACTCCTTCAAAACCAGTATTTGGAAAATAAGAGAATGAAATGGAGAAGTTGTTAAATATTTTATCTGTCTAATAATATTTGTCCGCTATTGACTTGACATACATGTAAACAAATAATAAATAATAAGAGTAACTTTACTATATTATCCTTTCAATATGATAAATTTAATGCCTAGAAAAATACATTGAATGAGAAATCGTATTTAATAATAAGAGTGAAATGAATAGAAAAGGATAAATTATTCATTATTTTTCAAAATAGATAAATATTATTAAACATCTATTTTTAATATAATAAATAAATATTGTTCGACAAAGAAAGTAGTACTTAGATGGTGGTGTTTAGAGGTTGCGAAGATAGGGTTCACTAATTAATTAGGTCATAGGGGGCATTATAAAAGTAGTTCAAATTAATTGAAACAATATGAATGTTTTTCTAAAAATTACAAAATAACACAATTTATCTTTCATTAATTACAAAAAATCTCAACTTCTCAAATTTATTACAAAAATTTCATTTTTGGTGTTTCTCTCTCTAAAAGCAAATATACATAAGTAAGATGTATTCTTTCACCGTTTTTCAGCCTTAAAACTCTCCTAAAATCAAGCATCGGTTACCATTTTGAATACAACTGTACTTGGCTCCAACTTACAGCATTACATTTTCTCTTAATCTCCATTGATTATTCTGATTTTTAAGTATTGAGGTTAGTATTTTTTTTTCATCATTTACTGAACCGATTTTTAGGGATTTTTGAATGAATTAATTGTTGCATGTTCTTATTAAGTGTTTTTGGGGGTTTCTTCTTTAACAAAATTTTTGAAATCGTCCATTTGAAGTATGATATTAACAACTTAGTACTTTGTTAATGGAGCATTCTCCTTGATTCAATTTTGTGGTTTTTCGAAAGAAAAAATTGTTGCATGTTCTTATTAATTTTTTTTGGGGGGCTTTAATTCAACAAAATTTGATTGTTATATCATTATTGTTCCTTTTTTGTTTCAAAATCGTCCATTTGAAGTAGAAATAAACATATTTGTACTTTGTTAATGAAGGATTCTCCTTCTTTTAGCTTAGGATTAACTCAGTTAGATACAAATGCGGTAGTTGGGTTCGTTCCCGGAGTTTTTGACTACGAGGAACCTAACTTTGTTGAAAAGAGATCTAAATTTCGTAACGACCCCAACAAGATAAAAGAGATTAGAAAAGATGCTGCTGAGAAGTCGAAAAAAATAGTTGAAAAATCATCAAGATTACCCAAAAAAGATGATTCTAGACGTTCACGTCTTCCTAAGGTATATATAATTTTTTCGTTTTTGTATATGCTGGGTATATAAATTTGTGATGAGCTTTTTGTTTGAAATACAGTGATCTATATATTTTAATATACATAAATGAATATTGAGTTTACATAAATTCGTATGTATGTGTGACACATACATTACTCAGCACACATACATAAATGAATATTAGGTTTATGTAAATTCGTATGTATGTGTTACATATACATTACTCAACACATATACATAAGTTAGTTTTTACAAACCTAATACTGCGTTGTGTACTGCATATACATCATATTTTTCTGTGTATATGTGTATATTTTTTGAAGAGGTATTTAAGATAATGGATATTAGGTATGTATATGTTGGCATATGCATCACTTCTGATGTTTTGTTTGTTGTGTTTTTGAACCAATAATTCTCTCAATACAATTTTATGTATATGATAGTAATATACATAAGTTTAGTATTTAATTTTACAACGCATGCTCATATTGACATATATATATTTTGTCATTTTAGTGTTTTATATAGTTTGTATTTTGTTATTTTAGTTTGATGCACTGAACATGCCATGTGTTTATGAATAATATATACATAAACTTCAATATGTTGGTAGACAACTACTGTGATGTGAACTGCATATACATAATGGATATCAGCTATGTATATGTTGACATATACATCACTGATGATATATTTTTTTCTGTGTTTTAGAATCAATACTTCTCACAAGTCAATTTTATGTATATGTTAGTAATATACATAAGTTTAGTGTTATTTTCATTCAAAAACATATGCTCACATATCATGTGTTGTTTCTTTCTCAATAGGATATGAAATCCAGGATAAGAAAGGTCCCTGCGCATTTGTTGCATTTCGGTAGTTATTACAATCAAAAATTTGGAGAAGAAATAAAAAATTATCTTGGTGAAGAAGTTGTAAATCTGTTCCTGCAAACAATTTTTGGTTCATTCCTAGACATCCCAAATTATAATTATCAGGGTCAATTATTCAAATGCTTACTCATGCTTGAGATAGAACAAGACAATCCAGATGAAATACACGTTTACGTGCAAGGAACCACACTCAAGTTTACTATTATTGAGTATGCCATTATATCCGGTCTTAAATGTTCAGGAAACATTGAGGAGCACCTCTTTTCTGTTACATCAAAGTCCGCATTAATGACGAAGTATTTTTCAGGATCTAAGAGTTCTGTCAAAAGGAGTCTCTTTATAGAGCGATTCAAGTTGGGCAACTTTAAAAACAATTCTGATTCTCTGAATATGTCAATAATTTACTTCATTCACACCTTTATGTATTCACAAGTACGTGATTCTAAAATTAGCAAATCGGATTTTGTGATGGTTGAGAATGGTAGTTACGAATAATTTTCATGGGGGAGAGTTCATTTGAAAAGCTTATCGCATTGTGGAGACAAGATTTTTTTATTGCGAAATAGTTATACTCGATGGGGGGAATGCCTCACGTGCTGAATGTTTGGATGTATGAATGTTGTTCTGAGGTAGACAGTACGATAGCCGAGCGGGTGGGAAATGTAATTCCCCGAATTTTCAACTGGCAGGTGGTTGGAATCAAAGTTAAGTACGAGAAATTTATGACTGGTATGTTCAACAAGGTAAGTATGATGTATATTATTTCGATCTTAGTTTTAATTTTCAACGTGCTTACTTTAACAGACTGTTAATGTTGTTATTTTTTATTGTTTAACAGTTAGTATACAACAATATACGACCAACTGATGAAGAAGTACAAAATCTTGATTTGCAAATGATTGAGGGATTTCAATTAAAAGAAGCTGAAAGTGGATTTCCTCCAGAAATTGCTGCAGATTATTTCGATAAAAGACCTGCTGTCGACGTATAGTCACAAGTGAACCTCGATATACAAGATTTTGAGGAATTTAGTACGGTCCCTCCTACAGAAATTCTCAAGAAGACAGGTTTGATTACTGATGCTTCAACATCTCATCCGACTAAGAAGTGAAAAACAGTCCGTTTTGATTCCACAACTGCCGAGGAGCAAGTTTGTCAGAAAACACCATCTTTTATTTCAACAAGAACTGTGCCAACCCAAAAAACAACTTCTTCAGGTTCGGAGCATGTTCATGCCGAAAAGACAACTCCATCATCGTCACTCAAGTCAGTTTGTCAGGACAATTCTGATGAAAAATGGGATGATATAAAGTTATTTTATGCAATCTTGTGTAAGTTCATTCATATCTAATAGTCAACTTTCTTCAGCTTTTGACATGCTGGTATACACAAAATTCAACTTTCATCAACATGTACTCTTATGTAAGTTCATTTTGACATACAGGTTGACACAAAAATTAATTATCTTCATGATCTAATAGTCAAAAAACATCATGACTCAAATGAAAAATGGATATACAACATGCCGAACTCATCCAATTGTTGAAACACCACAGCCAAAAAAATGAAAAGGTACACCAAAAATGATTTAACTTATACAATTCATGATTTTGTATTTCTTTTTGATTCAATTTTGTGCGTTTTATACATATTCTGAATTAGAATTGTATTATGTGTTATTTAATTATTATTTGTACAATATTTTATAACATACATAAAATGCTTACTTTGTGTTATATAATATACAAACAATATGCCATGTATATTAACTATTTCTCATGGAGTTGATAGTTGCAATGGCATAGTATCTGCCAATTATGGTATGTATATTAACTAATATACATAACTACTTTAAGTTAAATACATAATATAATAATAAGTTATACTCATAAGTATGATGTGTAGTGTATAGCTATGTACATTACATACATTTAATGTTTGTAATATAACATACAAAAATTATTACATTGTGGCATATAATATACCAACAACATGCTATGTATATTATATATTTCTCATCGAATTGATAGTTGCATTGACATAATAGCTGACAATAATGATATGTATTTTAACTAATATACATAAAAGCTTTATGTTAAGTCCACAAAAAAATCTCAACTTATACTATGTGTATTTTATAGCTATGTATATTAGATTAAAATGGCATAATATCTGATATATCTACTACAACAAACTATAAAGGTTCATGTTTTGTATGGTTCAACTGTCGGAGAAAAATCAACACAAGCTCAAGTAGATGAGATGGATATCATGCAGAATATTGAAGGCATACAAAAATGGGTACTTTTTTAAACATACATTATTATTAGATCACGTTGATGTTATCAAATTTTTTCTAAAGAATATACTGTACTTATTTCAACACCATCAGCAAGAGGGAGAAGAAAAAACAGGAAATGTACCATCTAAAGAAGATGTTGAAGATATTGAAATCTTTAAAACCTTGAAAGAAAAGGGAAAAAAGGTATTTACTCACAAATGATAATTATACATACTTCGTTACATATATTACTTTTTCGTTACTTCTTTAATTTTATGATTTTATCCAGCTTAGAATTTGGTACAAATTGAATGTTGTTTAACGACAGTTATATTTACGTTACAATGTATACATATTATATTATATGTATATTATTATAATATACATATGCAACACAACACAAATTATGAAAGCAATTAACATATAAAGCAATAATTATTTTTTATTCGTAGATTTTTGACGAGACAGATAAATCAACAGACGTATACTCTGCTGATGATCCAATGGATGGTCACTACTTTGATTGGAACCGCAATTCCATACAACAATAATCACAGATTAAAGATCTCAGAATTTAACGTTTACAATTAAAACATTGAACTGACTTAGTTATGTATATGTTTTACATTATGATTGGTAGGATGTCGAAGGATGCAGTGAGGATAATTCTACTGCCATCCTAGATGCTCTTGTAGAATCCGTAGCAAATCACAATTCTGACAACACCAATATTGAAACATCTACTACTGTGCATGTCCTTAATGATCACATGGTAAATAAATAAAGCCATTCTTTTTCATCCATAGGTCAAATATGTAAGAAATGTACTATTTTTTCGCTTATAGTTAAATCTAAATAATGAACTACTTTTGTATATGTTTTGTGTTATGTTTTCAAGGATGTTGAAGGAGTTAGTGCTGATTTTGGGCCTGCCACATTGAAATGTCTAGTCGCAGCTGCAGAAAATTAGAAACCTGATAATGATAATGTTGGAACATCTAATATTCAGGTAACTTCACCAATTTTTTTTTATGCCCTGCATGTCTTAATTTTCACACATGGCACTACTTCTATGTACTCGTTAAACCAAATCTAACAATACATATTTTAAATTTAATCTTAGGTTAATTATTCGAGCACACTTCCTGAATTGGCTCAAGTTGAGTTAGATGTGATATTGAAAGTTATTGCAGCACCAGTTGATGACGTTCCTATAGAAGTAGTTCCACCGAAAGAACCAATTGTGAATCAACACGACATCTCTGATAGTCAGCTTCCTCTTGATTTTTCTGATGCTGTTGTCGTGGCTCATCAAGCTGCGAAAACCCCTGCTAAGATTGTTAAGAGAATCAGGACGAGATCTAAGGTTTTCAAGTCTCCATACATAACAGAATATGCTTCTGGATCTAAAGCAATTGAGGATCAGATCGAAGAGCAGAAACAACAATTTGCTTTTGATGGTTTCCTAATATCTGACACTATGTCAAGCAGTGTAATTGAAGAGTTCAAACAGTGGGTGGAGGAAGTATTATTGAAGTTTCATGCTAAAAAGTAAGTTTTTATCGATATTAAAATTAATTATTTCACTCAATGAATGTACTATATATTTTTTTTATAATAACAAATTTAAGTTTTTTATAGAAAATATGATGATGATCACTATAAAGCAAAATCATCTTCTCTAGGAGTTCATGAAATTGATTTTGTGGTTGCTCATGCACGGACAAAAAATTAATTTTACTTGATGTCTCAAAAGAACATGTGTTGGAACGATGAGGTATTTAAACTTTTTAATTTGATAATCATTTGTTTTTACTTGTTTTGTTATGTTGTATACATACATGCATGGTATATATGTGTTAATCTACTTCGGAGATTTGTATGTGTTAAATAAGTTTTAAATAAACTATGTTTCTCTTAAACTACTACTTCAATTTCTAATTTATGTACATCATGCTTTTGCACTGTATATGTGTTCATTTTTTATATGATCAGTTTAGGCATTTGACAACACCTACATATACATTATAATATACATCACTGTTGATTTTTGTGTCATGTTTGTTCTAGTATCCTCAGGTCACACAAAAAAAGTTTATGTATATGTTAACAAATTCATCACTACTAAAATAGATGGACATCATCTATGTATATTATAATCTATATGTTAACTCAATTATAACACAACAACATATGTATATGTCTACCTTAATATATGTATTAGATTGCTAATGGAAGTGTATATTAATAATTGATAATCAGTATGTATATTTAATAATATACATCACTGAATGTATGTAGTTATGAACTTTCTTGCATACTCAGGTTTCATCATATTTTATGTATATGCATGTATTATCTAGATGTATGTCTACAAACACTATTCTTAGAAATATGTGATTTTTATTATATTGCACATAATTCGTTTCATTTTTCCCCCTATTTTGTAGAATATTGATGTCATTTTCTATCATTTGCGAAAGCAATCGAAATTAAGGAGTGATCAAGATTATAAGTTCACAACAACCAACTGTTTTTTTAAGAACTACATTGACAAGACATACTCCAGATATTATGAAGACGATACAGATACAGTCCTGACTACACAACAAAATTATGCTGAATCTGTTCGCATTGCTCTAATTGAAGAGGCAATAACACATATAACGAGGGATATTGCATGCCATCTGATTTGCCATGGCACCAAGTTGATGAGGTGTATGTTCCTATCAACTGCAATGAGAATTTTCACTGGGTGTTAGCTGTTATTGTCCTGAAGGATAGACGTATACGCGTCTACGATTCGCTGTCCAGATGAAGGAATACAAAATCAATTACTGAGATTCAAAAGTTGGCTAAGATGCTGCCAACTTACCTCTCCGACAACAAATTTTATGATGAAATATCTCGTACAAATTGGCCTAATCTTGAAACATATAGGGATAAGATTACTCAAACGACACAAATTTTAAATGAACATCCCTTTGACGTTGAGTATGTTCAACATATTATACAACAAGAATGCGACAGTGTGTAAGTATACTTATATATTCTTTTTATTTGCAATATTACTGTACATGTATTAATGTATTTGTATTTTTCATTGCTAGTAAGTATTACTTAATAACTTCTATTATTTTTTGTATGTATGACAGGGATTGTGGAGTTTTTGTTGCTGGTTATGCAGAATACCTAAGTGAAGAAATGAACATGCCTTCTGATGGTTTTGAAGCAGAATACCATAGAATGCGTTACGCCACACTACTACAAAAATATGGTATTCAAAAAGCAAAGAAAGGGTATGTTAGTGAAAATGATGACCCTCCTATACCAAAGTCGAGAATTTTTCAAATTCCAGATGATAATGCAATAGTTTGCATTGCGTAGTCTTACTGAAGAATATTGTTAAGATTTTTAATGTATTCTGCTGAAATTTGTTAGGAATTTTCAAAGTTTTAATTATTTTAGTTGTTTTGTAAGGAGAGTACAATATTTTTTCTAATGAATATGATGAAGTTTTTATTTGACATATGTAATTTTTTACAATGACGAATGCAGTTTTTGATGAATGTTGCATATGCCAACATTTACATATATTTGTGGATGTTATGTGTGTATATGTTTTCATATACATTGTAAACAATAAAAGTTAATACTATATATTGTAAAATATACATAAATATAATGTGTGTATATATTTTAATATACACAAAACCTCCTAAATTTAATCTGTGTATATATTATAATATACATATTACATTATATAACTAACTAATAAATGTTGAAAAATATACATTAGTATACATTTAATTGAAAAAAATATATATTAAAGAAGTAAGTTAATTCAACGCTATATGTAAAACTCATAACATTTGTTTTTTTTAATATACATCACAATACTGTATAATGTTAAATATACATAAATGTAATGTCTGTATAGGTTTTAATATACACAAGGCCTCTTAATTTTAATCTGTGTATATATTATAATATACATATTGCATTATAAACTAACTAATAAATGTTGAAAAATATACGTAAGTATACATTTAATTGAAACAAAAAATATATTAAAGAAGTAAGTTAATTAAACGCTATATGTAAAACACATAACATTAGTTTTTTAATTTTTTTGTTTACAACTATACGTTTACATTTACAACTCAAACGTTATATAATAGAGCTATGTAGATTAAATGATCTCCATTAATTAATATATAATATACATAAAATATATATCTGAGTTAAAGGCTATAAATGCAATTTATGTATGTTATATAATATACATAACTGTACCACCTACTGGTTTCCAACGTCATTTCATTTCTCTTCATAAGTATATCAAAACAATAAGTTAATTCAACATTATAAAGAAAATACATAACAATTGATTTTCAAAATTTAGTTTTTTTAAAAAATTAAACATACACATCACAGTTTTTACATTGGAGCTATGTACGCTTTATGATATACAGGTAACCATTGTTAGATAATATACACAACTGTGTTACTCTAGAATATTTCAAAATACTTATGAAAATACACTAGCGTATGCATAAAAATCACAAATAATAAAAATAAATTAACACTAAAATTAAAATCAAAATAAATAATAATTTATTTTTTTTAAAAAACACGGAAATAAATAAGTTGGTACTCTTCAAGAGTATAGCAAAACAATAAACTAGTTCTCCTTTGAAAAAAAAAACTACATGAAAGCCTATTGTGCCCTTTATGGCCGCATCGTCCACAACAGTTTGTGCTTAAAGAAAGTGTTTCACTTGATTTCTTCTTTCTCTCCTTCTTCGGTCTACCTGGAAGTATTTTGTATAACGGTGGCAACACTTCTTCTTCATCTACACTGCTGGGAACATCCCAGTCTTTCTTGTCTGGCATTGGAACGATTGGAACCTCATATGTCTTGACCAATGTGTTTGGCTTGTAGTATTTTGAACAGTAATCTCCAAATTCTTTTACATATTTAGACTTCAATACAGCTATAGAGTGAGCACAAGGGATTTGATCTATTTGAAATCTCGCACAGTTGCATGAGCCATTTTCTAAATCAACAATGTATCTTCTCCCAGATTCATAAACTGAATATATATATGTTGAAGAAGCCTTCACCTAAATAATAAATAATAAAATTCCAACCAATTATTTTTTACTGGAAATAAAAATTTAAATACACTAATTTTCAGTCAAATAAATACTACATATAAATGCACATTTAAAAAAGTTAAAGCTTATACATACCATCATTCTCAAATCTTTCACACCGTTGAGAGTAAGAATTTCTTCAAATCGACGCCCCAAAGTGGTACTTGTATAAGAAGCTATTTCACTGTTCTTACAGCTCCAAGAACCAAATAATATTCGAACTTCTTGTAAGAATCCATATATTGACAATCGTCGGGCCTCAACCAAACAACCATTAATACACTCAGCAATATTCGAGGTCATCATCCGACCTCTATTTACCGGTGAATGACATCTACTCCACTTTTCATAACCAGCTTCTTGTAAATATTTTTTCACTCTCAGATCAGCTTTTTCAATCTTTGCCATCAAATATTCAAAATCATCTTTCCTATAAGCTTTAGCCATTGAATAAAATAAATCACTGATACTTTCTTTGCTCTTACGAAAGTAACTACAAACATTTTTCCAAAGATGCCATATACACGCAAGATGTGGGACATTTGGATATACGACACTGACAGCTTTTATAATACTTTCATTCCTATCAGATACAACACACATGTTTTCACGTTCACCGAATGCAGCTTTGAACTGATTGAAAAACCATGTCCATGAATTATTATTCTCAGTATCCATAACCCCATACGCAAGTGGTAATATGCATCCTAAATTAAGTAAAAATTATATCAGTAGAAGAACAATAAGATTTTTTGAAAGTCTACTGGACAAAATTTTTATGTGTTAACATATACATAGATGTATATGTTAACATATACATAGTTAACATATGTATATTAGAATATACATAAATACGTACATGATAATAAATACAATTTTTTCTATTTTTTTTAAATACAAAAAAAAAAGTTAACAAATTTTTTTCAATAACTTAAAAAAAAATTAAATATGAAATACAATGAATGTTTAACAAAAATCAGGGATTTATGACTTTTCACAAGCCTGCACCATCAAGAGTACTTCCTGAGACAAAAGTGCCTTGATATGGTCCACTTAAATGTGCACCATCAACAACAACAACAGGCCTACAATACTCAAAACCCCTTATCATGGGATGCAATGATATAAACAAATACATGAACCAATTATCCCATGATTTGTGCATTGCAACGTGCGAATTAGGATATACATTTTTTAACATATAAATGTATCTCGGCATCTGTCTATAACCATCCGCAGGTCCGCCCCTCAGCAAAGCGATGGCACGCTCCTTCGCACGTCATACTTTCATATAATTTATATCCACACCATATACAATTTTTATTTCTTCAATGATGTCCCCCGGTGTGTGCCTTCTCTTATAGTTAACTAGTTTTGGAGCTGTGAATTCACATACAAAAGAAGTTGTCGCCAAAATATTCTGCAGTATCCTATCCCTCAAATTGCATGTATGTTCTGAATTAAATTTCCGAATCATAAAAACATCTATTTTTTTGTAACTAGATGCTTCCAACTTCCACGTACATTTCTCATTGTAACAGAGGAGTACATAGCTGAAATATAAAAAACACTATTCAAATGATTATATTTTGCATCATTTTATAAGTTTTAACGATTTAATTGTTACAAATCCATCATAATACAACATAGACATGCATAATATTTCATCAAAGAAAGTTATATACAATCTAATAATTCACGTAATAAACTTTAAAGAAGAAGTATGCAGATTATGGATTAAATAACATATCTACTGACATGTTACCAGTTATGTATATGTTTACACATACATAACTATTTATGTATATGTTTTAATATACATAACAGTTTTCCCTTACCAAAACTGATAATATAAAGAATTAAAATCATAGACATAGCAACTTATATATATATATATATATATATATATATATATATATATATATATATATATATATATATATAAACCAAGCACCTCAGAAATATTAATAAAGAAGAAAATGGTAACCAGTTTTGTTGTATGTATCCGATGGCTTTTCATAAAATACAAAAAAATTATAAATTGAAATTCATTACCTCACATAGACATACATAACTTCAACATACTAACAAACAAATATTGCAAAGGTCACAATGATAATTTGTATTTCGATTTTAGTTTTAGCACAAAAAAAATATACATGTTCATGCAACTATATATAACATTTTAATTAAAAAAAAATAATATAAAACATTCAATGATTTCATATATCATACCGCTTAGTATAAAGAAGATACGATTTCACCTGTTTTTGTCTGATCGTTTTTCTCTAACATTGAATCCATTAGTCACTTTATATTTCGACATCACTGAAACAAGTTTATTTTTATCCTTATACATCTGTTTCACCTTTACATCAATACTCTTGCTATCGCATATCAAGTTATCTTCAACCTCTGGTACATACAAAGCATACTCATTTTGTGTCTCACCAGCAGATAAAACCAAAGCATCAGACTCAACACCTTCCAGGCAAACCACAACTCCTGTTTTCCTATCGAACAATATGTCATCTTCACATTTTTCTGTTATTGAAATACATAACGGATACATCATGAACGCCGGTTGAGATTTTTTCAACTCGACATACAATCGTACATTATTATCGTTACGGATATGAAAAGGTGAATCATTCTGGTCAACAACATAACGTACATCAATATTTTTCCGAGTTTCATCAATGTTTATTTTATCAGCAATCGACGAAATCAACCTCATATAATTTACTGATTCAGCAACAATAATTCCTTCACTTTTATAATCCACATATTCTATTTGAGATCTCCATTTACCCGAGTATCTTAAAAGAATAGCAATATTCATCTTCAATAATTGAAAATAATTTACTTTGTTCAGTAAACAACAAAAAACTGAGATGAAATTTGATTTTTGATTTATGTCGTTGCTTCAGATTTACATTTTTAGGTATTTGTGATTTTTAAAATTTGAAATTCCATTCATGAAACATGATTTATGGGATGCAGTAATCCACGTATTAAATTAGTTGCGCCATTTACGTCAATGAGTGTTGAATATCCGTTACTCCCTGTTTTCTAGGACTCTAACAGATTACAATCTACATTACTTGTTATGTATATGTCTTTTACGGGATGTATATTAAATGGGAGAGAGACTAAACTAATTAAAAAATGGGATGGGATGTAATTACTTCTAAAATGTTGAGATTTATGAAATTTACACAATGTTTTTCTTACTTTCTTCGTTCACTTTCACTTGTCATATTTTGACTTGACACATTCCTTAAAAAATAATTATTGACATGACTATTTTACCATAGTATTTCTATTAATTGATGATTATTAATTTACTATTGTATCTTGAAATTAGTTTGGAGAATAAGCAACTAATGCTAAAGATAAAATAGATTTTTTTTTTAATCTTTTTTTAATATGTCAAAAATGACAAATAACAATGAACATCCAATTAAGAAATAAGTGGCAAGTAATTTTAAATGGAGGGAGTACTACAGTTATGATACTAATTCCAAAATATAAAGTCGTGGAGATTTGAATCTTCTGATTAATGGACCACTTTCACTGTTAATATTCGTTGAATGTTCTTACATAAGTGAGACTTCAACTATCAGATGTGTTTTTCATGTTTTTCTCAGCTCTCAATTACCAGTTTCACGAGGTCCGTGCTAAGTCCAGACCCAAAGTTAAGATATAAAAATAATAATTTAAATTTAAAATATAATTTACATTATATATATTTTTTACTTTATAATAGTGTGATCGAATGGTATATTAAACATGTCTTGTTGATAAGTTTTCATAATTATTAAAATATTTAATCACAAAATTGAATAATTTAAATAAAAAATAATTTGTGAGGAAGAAAGTATTATCGAAGTATTATAATCTATATCTATATCTATAATCTATATTTATAATATATTAAAAGTGTGAAGACCCTATAATAATATATTAAAAGTGTGAATACCCTTAGAAAAGTGATTTGAACTTTTTGTCCTTCATTAAAATATTCTCTTTTAGACAAAACTGTCTTTTCACTATTTTTTTAATTGATTTTTTTTTATTATATTAACTAGAATTCTAAAATATATGAGACTCCTGAAATATATGGAAGGATAATCAGTTAATATTTTTCTTTGTACTGATCAATTAGAAAAATAGTCCTAAAATAGGATAAAAAGATACTCCTAAAATAGGACTCCATTAAGAAAATACTTCTATAAATATTGAGATGCACGTTAAACTAGAGAAGAAACAGATTTACTTATTAGAAAAATATGATTGATGCTCATCTAACTTGATTTGATTACATGTCTAGATTGGTGGATGCTTAATTTTCTAACCCTCAACTTCTTCACTATTTTTGTCAACATAATAAAATTCAACGTGTGTGTGTGTGTGTATATATATATATATTCTTTGTTTTCATTCAAGTCATTCTTTAGTGACAATATTTTCGCTCAGAAAAGAATTATTGTAAGACCCTGCAAAATTCTAAGCTTAACTCAGTCCGTTAAAACTTTAAAAGAGGTCCCAGACTTGAAAATTTCAGCGAAGTGTTTACACTTAGAATTTATTTTAGACTTCGTAGGTTGGCGACTCTATTTCACGACCCTCATGACCTTAAAGTAATGATTTTTAGGTTGAATCATGATCAGAAATGTCAGTGGGTGTTCCCAAACAAGTTTCAGATTTTTCAGACTTCGTTTGGATCACATTTGAAAGCTCAAACCCATGGATCGACGTGATCTCAACGCACCGCATCGTCCATCGCGTCGATGAGTATTTTTTTCCAGCTCTCAGTGCGAATTTCAGTGAACCGACATGGTGTGTTGGCCATCGCGTCGATGCCAACGATGCGATGCGTCAGTCTGCATGTCACTAAATCAGTTTTCAGTAATTAAAAAACAGTGTCCATAGGGGTATTTGAGACATTTTCTCCACTTCAACCCAGCCGCTAAAACACGAAATTCAGCCCCCACAAAGCATGTTACACACTTTTCTCTCAAGTAGCTCTCAAGAACAAACCCTAGGAGATTTCAAAATTCAATTCAAGGCTCAAGAACTTACCATCAATCTTTTATAATTTAATTGTTAAGGTATGTCAAGTGTTCATCTAAGGGTCCCTTCCACCCTTGGAGTCCAAGAAACTCTTTTAAACTTTAAGTAAATTGATTTCATGATTTCCATGATTTGGATTCAAGTATATTTCATGATTATATTGTTGATTAGATTTCTATTTCATGATTAAGTGCAAGATTTATGTAAAAACAATTATTATGTATGTAGTATCATGTGAATTAATGTTAAAGCCTTGAAATTGTGATGCTCATGTGTTGATTAGTACTATGTGCATATACAATGCCTTTCAAGTGTTTGATAAGTTGTTCATGTGAATTAAATAGTGAGATTACATGATGTTAGCATGTATACTAGTTCATGCCATTCAAGTGTTTGATAAAATGTTTCTATAGATGCATTATGAACAAGTGTACATTTCTATGCTATGCAAGGTCATGTGATGCTTTACTTTCCATGATATCGAGTCCTAGGGTATTTAATACCCGACAATTTAGCTATTTACCTAAAGCCAGTGTCAGTTACAGAATAATCTTAGTCATGTCACAATCAGTAGTACTCTCAGTCAGTTACATAACTCAGGAAAAGCTCAGTAGACTCAGTATCAGTCCAGTCCAGTTCAGTATTCAGTTCAGACCTCAGTAAACTCAGTCAGCTAACAAAATTAGTAGTATTCCATTTGTCAACGGAACTCAGTGAACTCAGTTCAGTTCAATTAGACAGTATAATCAGTAACAGTTCAGTCAAGCCTAGTATGAACTAGGAATTAGTTCAGTGTCAATTCAATTGGGAGTAGGATTCAGCACCCAGTGAGCCTAGGGATGAGGGTTCACCCGTTAGATAGGATTGAGATCCCTAGAAGCAATCCCTAAGTTCCAGAACTACGTAGCCAACCTAGGTTATGAGATGTCACCCGTTAGATAGGACTGACATACTCAGGGATCACCCGCTAGTTAGGACTGATCTCAGGGGTCACCCGCTAGACTAGGACTAACCCCACAGCCAGTTGTCTTTACCTGTGGCACGGTACTGACATCCTTCCAGTTGGGGTTACAGGTTGGACCCCAATCTATTTAGAAAGGGGCATGTCGGTTAGATGATTACCTCCCATAGTCTCAGTTTCAGAATTCAGTCTCAGTGTAGAACTCAGTTCAGTTCTACAGATTCAGGACTGTCAGACAGTCACTCAGCTCAGTACGAAACTCAGTTTAGTTCCACAGAATCAAGACTGTCAGATACAGTCATTCAGTTATCAGTAATTCAGTATCAATATACTCAGATATCAGTTATTCAGTATTCAGACTCAGTATTCAGTATTATCACAATCTCAGTTACAGTAACGTATTCATGCATATACTCTCATCCAGTTATATTCATGTCATTTAGTAAGTATTATTCATGCATATGAATCCATGCATTTTAGGCTACCTCGCTTAGCATACCAGTATATTTAAAGTACTGACACATGCCTTTCTTTTGCACTATGATGTCTTATATCATAGGTTTAGACGTACGGGCTCCCGAGCACCCTTAGCAGTTTAGATTTTCAGCAAACAGAGTTAGTGGTGAGTCCTTATAGTTCGAGGACAGACTTATTATTCCAGTATTTCAGTACTGAGTTTATTTCAATAGTCGAAGTTAGTTGGGGACTTGTCCTATCAACTCCTTGTTCAGACAGTAGAGGCTTTTTAGACTAGAGTATTTTCAGACATATGTTTCAGTTTTGGTATTGTTATATCGTATTCAGTTTTATTTCAGTATTGAACCTTATGGCATGTTTTTCGCCTAATTTCCGCATATTTCAGTATTATTATTATTCAGTTATTGCAGCAAGTATCAGTCATGGGTTAGCTTGTGGTCCTTCAGGATTATGAGCACCGTTTAGCGTCTGGGGTACAGACTCGAGGCGTTACAATTATTTTCATCAAAATTGAAGCTTTGTGATCACTATTGTATTATTTTATTGTAGTTTACAAGCCGTAGATAAATTTACAGGTGGTAGATGAATGTCGGTCGGCTTTAAAAAATTTCTTTGGGTAAAGATTATGTTTAATTGCATTATTTTTATATCTCTATTTTGAGGAATTTTTTTGTGTAAAGGTAAAGTTTAGTTGTATTATTTTGATATCTCTATTGTTGTATTATTTTGTTATAGTTTACAGGTAGTAGATGAGTGTCAGACGACTTTGAATTTTTTTTTGTGTAAAGGTTAGATTTAATTATATTGTTTTGATGCCTCTATCATCGTATTGTTTTGTTGCAGTTTACAGGTGGTAGATGAATGCCGATCAACTTTGAGATTTTTTTTTGATAAAGGTTAGGTTTAATTAAATAAATTCTCCAAAAGATGTTGAATTTAATTATTATATTCATCTTTATTATTTAAACAAATATTCCATTTGGTGTAGCGTTTGAACTCAATAAAGTGAGATACACGCGCGAGGAGCGTACACCTAAACTAGTGTATCAAAATGCTACAAGCAATTCGATATTTTATAAAATAATATGATGTGATAATTAGGATTCAAAGAAGATCATAAATAGAAAATATTGATATTTTTATAAATATATGAGTACATAATTCTTTAGTTAGAGATAGAAATAAATTATTTTGATATTTATTGAGTTTTAGTTTCTCTCGTGATTTTAGTGGCAAGAGTTTTGCATCATTTTTTTCTCATCTTACAAAATTATCCAAAACAAAATATTTCAATGACTTCAAATTTATATTATAATAATTATAACCTTAATTTTGAGTCATTATATAAATTAACTTAATAATGATCTATACTAATATTAAATGATAATTAAATTAACATTAATAGATTACTCCATTTGATCTATTTTCTTATCATGTTTATTTTTTATGTGCCCCTTAAAAGAATACCCTATTTGCTCCGTTTTAATTATTCTTTTATCTTTTTTCATATCCATTAAGAAAATAATAAATACAAGATATTATTTATTAAGTTATCCTATTTATTATGTATTTTTAGAGGATTGAATATAATATTAGAAAAATCCATAAGGTAGTTGTTGAAATCATTGCAAATTTAATTTTGCATTAAGTTATTTTGATTTTCTTTTTTGAATTAAAGCGATTGTTGATTTAAAATGAAGAAAATTTTAATTAAAAGATAATCTAAAAAGTGGCAAGAAGAAATCAATTACATAAATCCAAGTGCAATGATCTTAACAAGAAGAATAAGGACAAAAGTAAAATATATAAGTAAAACCACCATCACTTGCTATGTGTAATAATTTTATTTGACCAAAAAAATTAAAATACCAAAAAGGACCTTGTGAGGACTACCACAAGTACAACATCCTCTTTTATATATAGTTACTAGTTTCACGAGACTCGTGCTAAGCCCAGGCCAAAACTCAAAGTATAAAAAATAATAATTTCAATTTAAAACTATAATTTGTATTATATATATATATATTTTAACTTTATAATAAGTATAATCTAATGATATGTTAAAAAAATCATGTTGATAACTTTTCATAATTATTAAAGTTGTTAATCACATAACTGCATAATTTTAAATAAAATATTATCTGTAAGGAAGAAAGTATTACCAGAGAATTAGAATATGTCAAAAGGTTACAAGTAACTCAATATTTATATAATGATATGATTTGAAATATTTAGTAATTACGTTCGATGAAGATCATAAATAGAAAAAATACTGATACTTTTATAAATTTCTAGTATGTAATTTCTTAGTTATAGCTAAAAATAATTTTATTTTAATTTTTGTTGAGTTTTAACTTCGCTCATAATTTTAGTGGCAATAGTTTTTGCAAAATAATTTTTTTCATCGATATAATCATCTAAAACAAAATCAATGATTTCAAGTTTATACTATAATGATTATAACCTTAATTTAGAGCCTTTATATAAATTAACTAGAAAATGATCAATAAGTATATTAAATGATAATTAAACTACATTAATAGATTACTCAATTCGGTCCATTAACTTATCTTGTTTATTTTTTTCACGCCCCTTACAACAGTACTCCGTTCGTCTCATTTTAATTATATATTTTGAGAACTGAATAATATCAAAAAGAACTATGTATGAGGTTGTAGTTGAAAATCATTGCAGAATTTTATTTTGGATTAAAGTTAGCATGAATATTTTATGAGTTAAAGTGATTGTTGATTTAAAATGAAGGGAGGTTTAACTAATTATCTAACAAGTGATGAAGAGAGGTTTAACAAATGAATTTTTGAGTTAAAGTGATTGTTGATTTAAAATAATCATCTAACAAGTGGCAAGAAAAAATCAATTATAAAAATCCAAATGGAATAGTTTTAACAAAATGAATAAGGGTGAAAATAAAAATATGTAATAAAAAGACACTATTAATTATCATGTGTAATAATTTTATTTCACAAAAAAATTGAAATACCAAAAAACTCCTTGTGAAGACTACCAAAATCAAGATCTTCTCTTATATATAAGTATAATAATTATAATTATAATATAATATATACACATATACATTTGTATGAATTGAAAATTTGATTTTAGAACAGTAAATAAAACATGCTCCGACTACTTGATTGCCATTAAAAAGAAACTAAAATTAATCGAAGCAATATCCATTGAAAGATATGTATAATTTTTTTTCTCTTACAATATTTCCCTGAAGAAAAAAGGTAGGGATGATATAGAATTTGATTCTGAATCTCTGACAGTTTTTACCCAAATTAATGGTGCTATCAAATTGTGTTACATCCCTTTCAATTGGTCTATAACAATGTTATTGTAGAGCATCCTGCTCACTACTTTATCTTTTCATTCGAACCTCCTTTTAACATAATAGGCATTTGCAACAACATAATACAATTATTCACATGCATTCAAGGCTATCAACATCATATAGGACCCCACACGACCGTACATATCACATAATAATCTCAATTTCAACAATTACATCACATATAGGCCCCCAAAAGGGCACAATACATAGATAACCATTTTTCATGATTAGTTCCCACTGTTAATATGCATTTTGTATCATCATTTACTATCAGCCCAGTTTGAAAGAGTTAAGCCATAACCTACCTCAAATGCCGAAATAAGTCCGCTACACTTCAAACCCACGACCTTACTTTCTAAGAACGATCCTGAAATTAACTAAAACCAAGAAATATAAAATCTACGCATCAAAATAAAGTGAACGGCACCCATATTTCCTACTTTTGGTTCATAGTCAAAACGGACCCCCAAAATGAGTTTTTAAAAAAGAAAGATAAAATCGTATCTTTGCTTTAAAAATGTATTTCCCATATTTTTAAGAATCTACAGCTGAAAATCCTAGACGAGTAAAAAAAGAGGTTCAAATCGAAGAAAGTTATTTTTAAGCTTTACCAAGTAAAATCTTTGAAATCTGTGTTAAAAGCAAGAATCGACGTTGTTTTGAATGTTAAATTGATGAAAAACCAGTAATTATAGGATTAAAAGATTATTCAAGTAAAAAAGAGTGAAATTGAGATTTAAAATCAAGCCCTAAGATTTTGGGGGTTATGAAAAATTAATCAAGAATTAGAGTAAGAAAAGATGAGATCTCACCTTAAATCCGTAATAGAATCAAGAAATAGATATTAATCTAGCTTCCCAAGCTCCCACAAGCTTCACTTTCAAGCTCTCACACTATTTTAGGGTTTAACTTTCAAGAAAAAAGGTGAAATAATAGGCAAAATGGGTCAAAAGGGGCTATTTTTATACTGTGCCAGGTACCAGGCATTTTAAGGGATAAATCGGCCTTGGGGATGCCAATTTACCCTTTATGTATCTGGTTTCACTAGCAACCTAGTGCACCAGATATTTTTAAGCCCAAGCGGACTTCGATGGAGTGCCTGAAATACGTTCGAAGTCCGATATATGCAAACAAAACAATGTAGCCATACTAAATTCGACACTCCGGATCAATAATGATATCAAAATTTTAAAAAAACATCATTTTCACAGAGTCGACCCTCAAACCAAAAATCACATTTTTTCAAATCGAGGGTCGAAATGAGATTTAAAATTCATAAAACCCAACCAAAATTGCTACCACCCTAAAATCGACGTTCCGGATGCGTTGGAGAAGTCAAATTTTCCATCCAAGGTTATTTTGACCAAATGTGGGTCACACACTCATATTTCTAATTTTTCAACTTTCCGACCAACAGGTCAAAATGAGCTCGGGTGCATCGTGATCGGTACCAAAGGTCTACCTAGCCTAAAATCAATATTTCGGAGCTGTTGGTATAGTTTGTGAAACCATCCTTTGAACGGATTAAGAGATAACCACAAAAGTTCAAAATAAGGCTCCGGAAGCTACCAAAAAGCACAATATCACATAAAAGGTAGCAAAATGCATCGAAAACTATGCCAATCACCCCCACACCCTAGAAATACCACAATGCAATTATGGGAAGGGGTAAAATAGTCAAATTACATAAAATCATAAATTTTATATATTTCATTAAATTTTCAGGTCGTTACATCATCTACCACTAAAAATCTAGTTCGTCCTCGAACTAAGGCAAAGAACTACCTGAATTAACAAAGAGATGGGGATAAGAACTACGCATACCAAACTCGATCTCCAAAGTCGCCTCATCCAAAGGTCGATGTCACAACTGAACCTTAACAACAGGGATAACTCTAGAGCGCAACCGCGTAATATTCCTAGCCAAAATGGAGATCGACTCCTCAACGAAAGACAACCACTCATCTAACTGAATCGAGTCCAAACAAATAATGTAAGACTCATAAGAAATGTAACGACGAAGCATAGAAACTTGAAAAACTGGATGAAACATTGACAAATCTAGAGGCAAAGCTAGCTCATAGGACACATCACCAACGGTCCGAAGAATCTCAAATGGACCAATATACCTGGGGCTAAGCTTTTCCCTCTTCCCAAACCTCATCACACCCTTCATGGGTGAAACTCAAAGGAAAACACGATCACTAACATCAAATATCAAGGCACAAAGCCTACAATCTGCATAGCACTTCTGCCTACTCTAAACCACTCTAAGCCTGTCCTGAATGACTCTAACTCTATCCATAGACTCACAAAGCAAGTTTATACCTCAAGGTCTGACCTCAGAAACATCAAAACAACCAACTGGCGAGCAACAACGCCTACCATACAACCCCTTAAAAGAAGCCATATCGATACTGGAATGGTAGCTATTATTATATGCAAGCTCTGCTAAAGCTAAATGTTGCTCCTACTAGCCACAAAAATCCATCACACAAGCACGAAGTATATCCTCTAAAACCTGAATAGTCTGCTCTGACTGGCAGGCATTTTGGGTAAAACGCCGTGTAAAGATCGACCCGAGTACCTAACTCATCCTAAAAAGTCTTCTAAAAGTGAAATGTGAAAACAGAATCTCGATCTAAAATAATGGACACCGGCACACCATATAGATGCATAATTCCACTAATGTAGATACGGGTCAACTTCTCAGTACTGAATGAGACCTGAACTGGAGTAAAATGAGTTGATTTGGTCAATCGATCCATGATGACCCATACACTGTCAAAACCATGAGATGTACGAGGCAACCCAATCATAAAATCCACGGTGATCTCTTACCACTTTCACTCGAGAATGGGTAACCTCTGAAAAAACCACCTGGTCTTATATGCTCGACCTTCACCTGTTGACAACATAGGCAACGATCCATAAAATACGCTGCATCTTGCCTCATACCACCCCACTAATAGTGTTTTCTCAAATCACGGTACATCTTTGTCACTACTAGATGGATAGAATACCTGGAATAATGGGCCTCCTCCAAGATCAACCTGATCCAGTCACCCACTCTCAGCACATAAACTCGATCCCCATTCCTCAAAACTCCATCCTAATCAAAAGTGAGGCTTCCTTAGCCTCTCTAATCAACACCTTATCTTAAATCGAACTCAATCTCGCATCATCAAACTGATGAGCTCGAATCTGCTCCATCAAATAAAGCCTAGCCTCCATAAATGCCAAAACACGCCCAGGTGTTGAAATATCATGCCTAACCATCTGGATAGCCAAAGACTGAACCTCTAAGGCTAAAAGCCTCTCCTGGGTCAAAATATACACCAAGATACCTATGCTAGTCGACTTCCAACTCAACGCATCCATAACCACATTAGCCTTGCCTAAATGGTAGAGAATAGTCACCTCATAATCCTTCAGCAACTTAAGCCAACGACACTGCCTCATATTAAGATCTCACTAGGTGAAAAGTATTAAAGGCTACATTGATCTGAGAAAATCTCACAATAAACTCTATACAAGTAGTGCCTCCACAACTTCAAAGCAAACATAATCGCGCATAACTCCAAATCATGGGTAGGATAATTCCTATCATGAGGCTTCAATTGACGAGACACATAAGCAATCACCTTGATCTCCTGCATCAGCACAACACCCAATCCAACACCTGAAGCATCACAAAACATGGTGAAACCCATGCCCTCCTTGGGCAAATTCAATATAAGAGCTGAAGTCAACAAATCAATAGGCTTTTGAAAGCTTGCCTCACAAGTATCAGACCACTAAAAAGAAATCTTTTTCTGAATCAACTTAGTCAAAGGAGCTGCAATAGATGAGAAACCCTCAACAAAATACCAATAATAACCTACCAAGCCAATAAAACTCAAAATCTCGGTGGGCCAAGTAGGTCTATTCCAATCACGAACCACAACTACCTTGGATGGATCAACCATAATACCTTCCTTAGTCACAATATGACCCAAGAAAGAAATAGACTCTAACCAAAACTCGTACTTAGAGAACTTCACATATAACTTCTCATCCCTTAATCTCTGAAGCACAATCTGCAAATGCTCCTCATGCTTAGCCTCACTCTTGAATAAACCAATATATCATCTATAAATACAATAACAAAGGAGTCAAGACACGGTCGAAACACCTAGTTCATCAACTCCATGAACGCGGCAGGGGCATTGGTCAACCCAAAAGACATGACCAAGAACTTATAATGACCATACTGAGTCCAAAAAAATATCTTCAAAATATTCAAAGTTCTAATCCTCAATAGGTGATAATAAAACCTCAAATCAATCTTTGAAAACACTAAAACACCCTAAAGATGATTAAATAAATCATCAATGTAAAGAAGAGGATACTTATTCTTAACTGTCACCTTGTTCAATTGTCGACAATCAATACACATTTGCATAGAACCATCTTTTTTCTTCAAAAATAAGATAGGCGCACCCCAAGGCGATACACTAGGTCAAATAAATCCTTTATCTAACAAAACTGTAATTGATCATTCAATTTCTTCAGCTCGGCTGGGGACATCCTATATGAAGGAATAAAAATGGACTTGGTTCCCAACTCAACATCAATAGCAAAATTAATATCACAATCCGAAGGCATACCAGGCAAATCCATAGAGAACACATCAATAAACTTAAGGAAAACATGAATAAAATCCAAGGAAAAAGGTAAACTAACACTAGTATCACAAATATGAGACAAATAAGCATCCCCTCTTAACTAATCTATGAGCCTGGACATAATAGATAACCCTCCTAGGAACTGAATAAAGAATACCCTTCTATACTATCCTCGGCACATCCAGCGAAGCTAAAGTCATGGTCTTAGAAAAATAATCTAGCACAATATGATAAGGAGCCAACTAATTCATACCTAAAATAACATTAAAATCAACCATATCTAACACAAGTAGATCTAACAAAGACTCACCCTCCAGCAAAAGTCACAACAAAAGATCGGTACCTACTGAGTAGATACACGAATAGGCATGGCAAGAGGCCCACTAATAGAATCAAAACCTGAAGTAAAATACACAGATATATAAGAAAAAGTCGATCCAGAATCAAATAATATAAATATAGATCTGAAAGAAATGGGGACGATACCTGTAATCATAGCATCAGAAACCTCTGCCTTAGATCTGGTTGGTATAGCATAGCATTGCACATGACCACCAACTACCTGAGTGGCCCTGTGACCACTAACTTCTTGAGTGGCCCCATGACCATCCCCACAAGCTCTACTACCTCTGCCCCTCGAACCTCTGGTAGCACTCCTACTCCTCACAACTAAAATATAAGTAGCCCTAATCACACGATAGGGACAGTCTCTAGCTACATGGCCAATATCATCACACACATAGCACTCTCTACGACCCGCATCAACAGAAGAAGACACAGTTGTGCCTGAACGACCACCCTGAATTGCTGAACCAGAAGATCCACCAGTAGAACTCTGTAAAGCCACTTGCATTGTTCTATCCTAATATCCATGAGAAACTCTAAAATATCTACCATGATAAGACTGACCTCTGAATGCACAAAAATGGTGCACCTTCTTAGCGCCTCCCTGAGATGCCCAAAGGATATCCTCCGTCATCTTAGCCTAATATATAATACTCTAAAAAGATGCCTAAATATGACTAACTATGATGAAGCCAACTGAAAAGAGACATCTAAATCCTTCACAAACTTCTAAATCTTCTTAGACTCGATGGAAATACTTGCATGGGAATATCTGGACAAAGCATGGAAACATTTCTCATACTCTTCTACAATCATGAAGCCTTGCTACAGGCAGTCAAACTCATCACGCATCTGATCTCGCAAACTAAAAGGCACTAATCTTTCCAGAAAGGAATTGGCAAACTGATCCCACAACATCTCAAGAGCATCAGCAGGTCTACAACCAACAACCAATCTCCACTATTTTCCAGCCATATCTCTCAGCTGATAGGAAGTATAAGACACTTTATATGAATCCAACGAATCTAAATTATGCAACTTCTCTCGGCAATGAATCAAAAACTCATAGGCATCCTCATCTACAACACCACTGAACCTAGGATAACCCAAACGGGTAAATATCCTAAACCTCTTTTGATCCTCAAAAGACATCACAGTACCTACAACAAGAAGAAGCATAGTGAATCTAGTAGGGTGAGATCCTATCTAAGATAGAAACATTGACGAAGGCTAAACTCTCGATCTCGAAACACCATGCTCAGATATTGGTGCTGAAATAGGAATAGGACTCAGGGTATAAGTAGTACCCAAAATAGAAACAGGTGCAATAGAAGGACCCACACTCTAAACTGGAGAAAAACCTGACATAACCAAAGGAAAACCCTCTAATTGGGTCAGAAAATACACCAAAAACCCTTCTAAAACTGGGACAAATGAACTTTGAATAACTAAAGTAGAATCCACACTTTCAACCTGCTTAACATGAGGCTTAGGGGATAGTCCCCTAATACTCATTATGGATGAGGTTAAACAATGAGCCCGTTCCCTTCCTCAATTCCATCCACGACTCAAGGCTCCCTCTCTATTGAACTCTTTCTCTAGAAGCAGGCTTCATGCCACTGACCTTGCGGGACTTAGTCGACACTATCTGCATAGAAATAGTGAAACATAACTCAAAATACAAGATATAAAATAACATTGCACGTTAAGAATAAAATAAGGAAAGATTCCTAAAGACATCTTATAGCCTCTCAAAGATTGATACAGACGTCTACGTACCAATATATGAGACTTTATTAGACATCCCATTCTTACACCATTGAGACCAATGAGAACTTGGATACTCTGATACTAATTTATCATGACCCAAAATCCAAGGGTCATGATGGCACTTTTTGCGGTGCACCTTGACAAGTAAGCCTATCACCCAAACTGATACACAATGGGAAAAGATAGAGATACCCCCAAAGTAAGGCTTCTAGAATGAAGCCTAACCTTACAAGTATAAATAATGCCAAAAGAAACATATCCAAAACCATACATTCCAAAAACCAGGTGTCAATAGTGTAAGAATTACTAATACAACCAATGAGTCAAATATATCACAAATATCCACACAGGATTAACATCTGTCTCCGAATATGAATAAATACATAACTACTATAGACAGATAGAGGTGAACTCTGGGCACATGAATGTTTAACCGCTACCATGAATAATCTGAAGGCGCTTGAAATGAACCAATCTGAGGTGCACCTGAGCAAGGACATGTACCACAAGGGCGTAGTAGTATGAGTATGATCCACTTATACTTAGTAGGTATCATAGATCGACCAAGCAAAGTAGTAAATAAGGAATACAAAATATATATGTAACACCTCGAGTCTGCACCCCGGATGCCACACATTGCTTATGATCCCAAAAGACCACAAGCTAACCCATGAGTGGTACCTACTGCACTGAATAATAATTCTGTAATAAAGCGGAACATAGGTTGAAATGCCATAAGGTTCATAATATGAATACTGATAATAATAACATCTGACAATAATATCTAAAAATTGAATACTGTCTAAACTAGTCTACTTTAAAAAGTCTCTAACTAAACTGTCTGGATATGGAGTTGATGGGACATTCCCTCAACTAACTCCAACTACTAAAATACTGAAGCTACTGAAAATACTAAAATAAAAGCATATCCTAGATAGATGAGGACTCACTACTGAATCTTCTTCTGCTAACTGAATCTATCTAAGCACGGTTAGGAACCTGAACGTCAGAATCTATGATATAAGATATCATAACGCAAAGAGAAAATATGCATCAGTACATGAAATGTTCTAGTATGCTAGATGAGGTAAGGCTGAATGCACGGGTTCATATACATGAACAATAACTGACTGAGTGATATAAATATAACTGAATGAGAGTACAAGGATAACTGAAGCTACTGTAAACACTAATTATGCAATACTGTGCCTATACATATATATTGTGTCTGAGATTTATACTGAAACTGAGTACTGAGTTTTGATAACTGAGTAATTAATATCTGAGATTACTAATCACCGAATTACTGATAGGGTGACTGTTTCTGATAGTCCTAATTCTGTAGAACTGAACTGAGTTCTGTACTGAGACTGAAATTAAAATTGTGGGAAGTAATCATCTAACTGATATGCCTCACTCTGAGATGATTGGGGTCCAACCTGTGCCCCCAATTGGAAGGGTGCTAGTATTGTGCCACGGGTACTAACAATGGCTATGAGTCAACCCTAACTGGCAGGAAGACATTTTGTCAACCCTCATTGACAGGAAAACTCATAAGAGATATGTCAACCCTTATCTGGTAGGAATTTATCTCAACCTACGATAGCTATGTAGTTCTATAACTCAGGGATTACTACTAAGGGTCAAACCCTCTGCTGGAAGAAATGTCCCCATCCCTGGGTTCGCTCAGTGCTGAATCCTACTCCCAAATGAACAGGCACTAAACTGATCACTAAACTGTACTAGGCTGGACTGAAATATTACTAATCTTGTTAGCTAAATGAATGGGACTAAGTTCACTGAGTTTTGTAACTAACTGAGTAAGAGTGCTACTATAATTCTAGTTAAACAACTAGACTTTTAAGTATTAAATACTCCCAGGACTCGATAGCATGGAAAGGAAAGCATAGCATGATCTTGAAAAGAATAATAATATCCACTTGTTCATAATTCATCCATAGAGATATTTTATCAAACACTTGTAGGGCATAATCTTGAACATATGCTAGCATGTCATGATTTTTCCATTTAATTCAAATGGACATTCTATCAATCACTTGGGAAGCACAACTTAATGCATATAATCATGGACAACATATAAGCATTGTAACTATAACTCCCAAACTTTCAAATTTAAGAGTTATAACATGGGAATTACACAATTTAATATACATGCTATTTCAATTTCATGGAACTTACAATTAATCATGGATTGAAACTCAAATAATGTCATGAACATAAATACAATCCAATCTAAGCATGTAAATCATTAATTTGAGATCTTGTATGTTTAAAAAGGGTTCTTGGGCTTCATGGGTGAAAGGAACCCATGAATGAACACCTAACACACCTGAGAGGATTAATTCTTAAAGGTTCTCAGAGGATTTCTTGAGCTTTGTTCTTGTTTCTTGAAGCTAGGGTTTTATTGATTTTGAGAGAGAGTGATTTATTCTTGAGAGAAAGTGAGCAGATAATGACCAATTAGGTTATTTAGGGCACTAATTTTGTGTTTAAGGTTGATTTGGGTCATGGAAAAAGAATTAATTACCCCTGGAAAGTTTTTAATTTTTGTCACTGAAAATCCCAAAATTGGCCTTCACCGTGACGCGGTGGCATTGAGGTGAGCCATTGGATTATGGCTGAAACTGCTGAAAAAGGACGAGTACGAAAATGCACTTTGGCGTGATGCACCATTATCGTGGAGGCTCACTGGAATTGACAACTCTAAAAAATGGCATTGGCGCGACGCGATGGTATCGTGTTGCCTCACTGGAAAATTGTAAATGGGAACTGGAATAACAACGCGACATGGTGAAATCACGATGGCACACTGTAAATTGATAATTGCCATTTGGCCTAGCTTCGTGACGCAGTGATGTTCCAGTTGGCACACTGTTTTACAAAAATTGCTCTAACTCTTCGCCCAGTTATCGGATTTGGGAAAACTTTATATCGTTGGAAAGATGACTGAATTTCCTAAGCAATGGTAAGCTATAATCCAAAAAATCTGAGTATTTAGAAAAACTTATATAGGATTACTCATATACTGAGAGTTAAATTAAGCAAGGGAAATACGGGGTATTAAAATATACTAAGGGCACGTCACCTACAATAAGAAAATATCCCACAATGGTATCTCACACTGCTTACACTAACAGTTCTAACATAAAAATAACACATATATAGCAACAACACCATTAGGTAGAACACAAGTATTTATTTTATCACATACACATAGGAACAAAGAATGACATACATATACAAGATAGTTAGGTACAGTTAATGGAAAATAGAACTGATAAATGTATGACAAGTCAATGTGGAAATTCAATCACAACACAAATACAATAATGAAGTGCAATATATTAGATGATGATAATGATGCTTGAGGCTATCGCACAACCTCCATATACACCCAAAGAGGAAAGCCTCTCAATGTGGGACTCATGGAGGGTTAGTCAACCAATATACAATCCATATACCTATATACGTATCTCCTTCTCAGCACATTCCTTGAGAAGGATTTTATAAAATGTCACATTTTATGTCGTAAAAAGGTACTGCTAGTATTTATCAGGTGTTTCCATTGTGGTACCATTTTGTTTCATGAATGAGTATAATATGAGGATGTAATGCTCACAGATAACCACAATGAGTATTTCCACAACCAACCACATGATATAGCTCCACAACCAACCATAATGATAGATTTCCATAGCCATGTGAGCCAATATCCACTTATTATTTCCATTCATTCATGAATTTTCATATGTTTCATATGGTAAAAATATGAATATAAATGTATCACAATACACCAAAGGTACCACAATAGGTATTTGTAACAACACAATATAATTATTCACATGCTTTAAGGCTATCAGCATCATATAGGACCCCTCACTATCGAACAAATCACATAATAATCTTAATTATAACAATTACATCACATATAGGCCCCCACACGATCACAACACATAGATAGTCATTTTTCATGATTAGTTCCCACCCTTAACACGCATATTATATCATTATTTACTACCCAACCCAATCTGATAGAGTTAAGCCATAACCTACCTCAAATGCCAAAATCAATCTGCTACACTTTGAACCCGTGACCTTACTTTTCACAAATGATCCCAAAATCAACTAAAACTAAGAAATATAGAATATACACATCAAAATAAAGACAACGATACCCATATTGCCTACTTTTGTTTCAGGGTCAAAATGGACCCCCGAGATGGATTTTTAAAAAAGAAGGGCAAACTTATAACTTTACTTCAAAAATTTGTTTTCTATATTTTTAAAACTCTACAACTAAAACCCAAGCCAAATTGATAAAAAAATAAGGTTCTAATCGATGGAAACTATTTTTAAGCTTTATTGGGTAAATTCTTTGAAATCTGTATTAAAATCAAGAATTGAATTTGTTTTGAAAGTTAAATTGATGAAAAGCTAGAAATTATAGGATTAAAACATTATTCAAGTGAAAAAGAGTGAAATTAGGGTTTAAAATCAAGCCCTAAAATATTTGGAATTTTGAGAAATTCAAGCCCTAAAATATTTGGGATTTTGAGAAATTAATCAAGAATTAGAGTAAGAAAAGATGAAATCTCACCTTAAATCCATAATAGAATTAAGAAATAGATATTAATCTAGCTCTCACAAGCTTCATGTTATTTTTGGATTCGACTCTCAAGAGGAAAGGTGAAAGAATGAGCAAAATGAGCCAAAAGGGCTATTTTTATACTGTTCCAGGTACCAGGCATTTCAAGGCATAAATCGACCTTGGGGATGCCGATTTACCCATTATGTATCTGGTTGCACCCATAGTCACTGACGATAATTTTCAATGTTTTTTAAGGGAACTTTGGATATTTCCCCTTTTCCCCACTTAGACCCCACATCTTTGAAACATATTGGGGACTCAATTCCATCTCTTATCAAACCAAATACATATCTTTAATCTCTTAAAATTCCCACTCAAAGGCAAGTCTAGAGTTTCAAGAAATTTGTCATCTAGGGCTCTAAAGGTGGTTCTTCTTTAAAATTTTTAGTGATTAAGGCATGTGTCTCTCTCCCTAAACTTGTGTTTTATTACGACATTAATTGAATTGGTATTCACATGATTTTGATGTTGGGTTTTGAATGATAGGTTGAGGATTTTGGATAATAATTGTTTAAATGCTTTACCCATGGATTTTACGAATTAATTATGCTTTGAATTAATAATTTGTAAACTCATTGGGGTGCATGTGCATGGTTATGGAATGGGGGTCATGGTTTACTCAAGTAATTGAATTTTGACATTGAAATTGATGAGAACCCCAACCCACTTTCATAATTGGTTTTGGAGTATGGATAATCATTTGGGTTTGCCTACTATTTGAACTAATGTCTTGCATAAATGGCTAAATTGGTTTTGAAAGGTCTTGGTGACCATGGAATGGTTTGAATTGAAACTTCAGAGTCCTATGACCAATGGGTTAGAGTCCTACTTTGCTAAATGATTTGGTTCCTACTTGGGACTTTGGATTCTTATTGGCTGAGGAAGGTTAGAGTCCCACTTAGCTAAAGGATTTGGTTTCTACTTGGAACTTTGGAGTCCAGTTAGCTAATGGGTTAGGGTCCCATTGGCAAATGTTTGGATTTGTCAAATTGATATGTTCTTGCAAGCTATAGTCTTTATGATGATACCACTTGATATTGCCTTAATAAATGACTCCTTGATTAAATGAACGGGTTATGTGTTAAATATTTTAATTAGACTTAAAGGGGGTTGTGTAGTTTGCTGTGAAAGTGGGGGCCCTGAGAGGACTAATACTGAAAACCATGTTTGCCAGCAAGGGGGTCTAAATGAGTGGGTATTTGAGTCACCATTGATACATTACTAGGAGGTTCAAGTCCCCTAAGCATATATGTTATGATTATTCTCTGATTCGTGAGACTATATATATTTAGGCCCGACTAGGGGGTGAGAACTAGGGCCCATATAGCTCATGGGTACTATTATAACTGTTATGCTACACAACCTAAGCTAGTGTTTTAAAGTTCATGCTAAGCCTTATTCCCTATCCCAGTATTTTATATATCTATGTGTGTATGCATGTATGTCGACAAGTGCATTGATACTATTTTGGGATTATTTTGAAATAGCATTATTTTATCTCCTTACCCCTGAGTTACATGATAGTACTTATCCCACTAACTGCCTTCGAATGTTGTATCCCCACTCAATACAGGGAATGGAGACACTCCTGCCTTTTCTGTATAGTGTTAGGTGGTCCTTAAAGTTGTTCGTACGTCAGCCTAAAATGGTGATCCTCCTTCTTTTGGAAGGCTTGTTATTTCTTTGTTTAGTTTTTGTCATAGACTATTCAGTTGTTTCCCTCTTTGGATATCATTGAGGGCATGTCCCAATTTAGGTGGATATTGGTTTTGTTAGAGTCTTTGTGGATTACTTTGTATTGGGATATTTTTTAGATTCTTAAATTTCTTTCTGAGTTGCCTATCTTGTTATATGTTTAGAACTCATCTTATCTTATTATATATTCAAAATTCATCTGTTGCTTTAGATATTATGTTCTGTTTGGTTAGGCAAAAGGGGTGGTCTTTGGTCCTCCACGAACTTGAGATTCCCGTTATGGACAAGCCTTGGTTTGGGTCATGACAAGTTGGTATCAAAGCTTGTTCATGGTCATTTTGATGTCCATAAATCCATTCCATGTAGAGTCTTTTTTATGGGTCTGTAGTGTGCCACACTTATAAGAGAGAGGCTACGAGACATTTAAGAATGTTTTTCTTTTTTGTTGTTCTATTTCGGGACATTGAGTCTAATGTCTTGAAATCTCTTCTAATTCCATTTGTTCGTATTTCAGATTATGCCTCCCCAAAGATCTGATGCTCGTAGAACTTCTTCTATCCCACTTGAGGATAATATGGATGGAACTCATCCTACCTATGGGGTATAGACCCGGTTTGGGGTCCCTTTTTTTATTTCCCTCGTGGAGTTCCACCAGTTCCCACTAGTCCCCCTTAGACTCCTCAGGGTGATATGTCTAATGCTGAGTTCTATTAGCCAATTAATCTGCTGACTTAGTTGGTGAATTCTCAGTCTCGTCAGCTAGATCATGTGGGTTCTGTTGCTTCATCCTCTTAGGTCACTAGAGTTGGCCAGCTTATGAGACTGAATCCTCCAACTTTCACTGGTTCCAAGGTTAAGGAGGATCCTCAAGGGTTTATTGATGAGATGGACAAGATATTCAGAGTAATGCATGCTACTGATTTTGAGGGCTTGGATTTTTTTTCATTTTAATTGAAGAATACGACATATCAGTGGTATGAAGAGTGGGAGTAATTGAAAGGAGAAGATGCTGATCCAGCTAGGTGGGATGACTTTCCCGGTGCTTTTCTTGATAGCTTATTTACTCACAAGTTCAGAGAGGCAAAGACTGAGGAGTTTGTGAATCTAAAACAAGGCAAAATTACTGTGAAAGAGTATGCCTTAAAGTTTTATCAGTTATCTCACTATGCCACTGAGCTAGTGTGTAGCATGAGGGCTAGAATGAGTAAGTTTGCCTCGGGCTTGTCTCAAAACTCGGTCTTGGAATATAAGGCTGCGATTCTGAATAATGACATGGATATCTCTAGGATAGTGGTGTATATGCAACAAGTGAAGGATGAGTAAAAGAAGCAGGCAAAAATTGGAGAGAGGCTGAATAAAAAGTTTAAATATTTCGAGCAGGGTGAAGATTAGTAGAATAGTCGTAGAGGTGGTAGACAGTGGAGCAAGAGGAAGAATTAGAAAAGTTTTGGTTCATATTCTATGGCTAGTGTTCTATATCTAGAGTCATCGTGTAGTCGTTAATTTTAGACAGATAGTGGATTTTGGGCACAAGGTGCCCAGTCTCAGGACAGTGGGGCTCAATCGGTCCCATCTTAGCCTCTTTATCATTTTTATGGGCAAGTGCATTATGAAGTGTGTGATGATGAGAGAAATCATGCTTTAAGTATGGACATCTTGGTCACGTGCAGCAGGATTATCCTTCTAGGGTTGCTTCTAGAGCTATTAAGGTTCTGGTTGCTACTTTTTTATATCCTGCACCAAAGGGTGCTATTTCTAGTATCGGCACTGGCAGAAATCGTCTGTATGCTCTTTCCACCCATTAGGAATCTGAGGCTTCTCTGAAGTTATTATCAGTATTCTACAACTCTTTTCTCGTGATGTGTATTGCTTACTTGATATGGGGTCTACTCTTTCTTATATGACCCCTTATGTGGCTATTCATTTTGGTTTTGGTCCTACGTGTATTTCTTATCCCTTTTTTGTGTCCACCTCAGTAGGTGACTTTGTTGTGGATAAAAAAGTCTATAGGATTTGTGTGGTTTCTATCTGTGGTAGGGAGACGGTGGTGGATCTAAGAGAGTTGGATATGTTAGACATTGATGTTTTGGGGGGATGGATTGGCTCCATTCGTGCTATGCGTCTTTAGATTGTCGAAACCAAAGGGTCAGTTTCCAATTCCCAAATAAACCAATGGTTGAGTGGTACCAGAGTTCCCTAGTACCTAAGGAAAGGTTTGTTTCTTATCTAAGAGCTTGAAAATTGATTTCTAAAGGGTGTTTATAATATCTAGTTTGAGTTAAGGGTTCTAATGTTGAAATCCCTTCCTTGAAATTTGTCCCTGTGTTAGTGAGTTTCTCGAGGTCTTTCCTGATGATCATCCTAGTATATCTCCTGATAGAGAAATAGACTTTGGGATTCATCTTCTTCTGGACACCTGTCCTATCTCTATCCCTCCCTATAGAATGTCTTTGACTGAGTTAAAAGAGCTTAAGGAGCAGTTGAAAGATCTTCTTTGTAAGGGTTTTATCCATCCTAATGTATCACTGTGGGGTGCTTCTATTCTTTTTGTACGCAAGAAGGATGGTTTCCTTTGAATATTTATAGATTACCACAGTTGAATAAGGTGACTGTGAAAAACAAGTACCCTCTTCCAAGGAATAATCATCTATTTGACCAAATTCAGGGTGCGAGGTGTTTTTCTAAGATTGATCTTTAATTGGAGTATTATCAATTGAATATTAGGGAGGCAGATATTTCTAAGACTGCTTTTCATACCCCCATTATGGTCATTACGAGTTCATAGTTATGTTCTTTGGTTTGACCAATGCCGCAGCGGTATTTATGGATCTTATGAACTGGGCATTCAAATAGTTCTTGGATTTGTTTGTGATTGTGTTCATTGATGACATATTGGTGTATTCTAAGAGTGATGAGGATTATTCCAATCACCTTCGCATAATGTTACAGACTCTTAAGAATCAATGATTGTATGCTAAGTTCTCAAAGTATGAGTTTTGGTTGAATGTTTTGACCTTTCTTAGTCATGTTTTTTCTAGTGAGTGGATCATGGTGGATTCGTAGAAAGTTGCGATGGTAAAGAAGTGGCCTAGATACATGACTACACTCGATATTCAGAGCTTCTTGGGTTTAGCTGGATATTGTAGAAGGTTTGTGGAGAGTTTCTCTTTGATCACTGCCCTATTGAATAAGCTGACTCAAAAGAAGGTGAAGTTTCTATGGTCTAATTCTTATGAGGTCAGTTTTGAGAAGTTGAAGGATAAGTTGACTTCAGCTCCGGTTTTGACCCTACCTAACGCTACTGATGTCTTTGTTGTTTATTGTGAAACATATCATGTGGGACTGGGTTGTGTATTAATGCAACATGGTAAGGTTGTGGAGTATGCTCCTAGGCAGCTTAAGATGCATGAGAAGAATTATTCAACTAATGATTTAGAGTTGCTATCTGTGGTTTTTGGTTTAAAGATTTGGTGTCATTACTTGTATGGGGTTCATGTTGACATAAATTCAGACCACAAGAGATTCCAGTATGTGTTCACCCAAAAAGAGTTGAATCTCAGGAAAAGAAGATGGATTGAGTTGCTCAAAGATTATGATATGAGTCTTCTCTATCATCCAAGGTAAAGATAATATGGTTGCTGATGCTCTTAAAAGGTTATCTACGGGGAGCTTATCTCATATAGATGAGGAGAAGCGGGGGTTGGTGAAGGATATTCACCATTTTCTAAGCTTAGAATTCATCTTTTGGATTCCGATGATGGTAGGGTAATCGTTCAAGAGGTGGTGAAGTCTTCTCTTTATACTGAGGTGAAGGAGAAACAGGTTTTGGATCCTATCATGATGCAGATCAAGGATGATATAGGTTAGTAAAAAGCCATGACTTTTGATATTAGTGGTGATGGTATCTTGAGGTACCTGTGTTCCTTCATAGGCTGCAAGAGGGGATCTTGGCTGAGACTTATGAGTCGAGTTATACTGTTCATCTGGGTTAGATGAAAATGTACCATAATATGAAAAAATCTATTGGTGGAACAACATGAAGAGAGATGTGGTCAATTTTGTGGCCAAATGTATGGTTTGTCAACAGGTGAAAGTGAAGCACTTAAGGACTAGTGGTTTGTCTCAAAAGATTGAGTTGCTGGTGTGGAAATCAGAAGTTATTAATATGAATTTCATTAGTGGTGTTCCACATTCTCGTAGTCAATTTGATTAAATTTGGGTCATCATATATAGGATGACCAATTATTTCTTCCCAATGAGGACTAATTATTTTACGATGAATTATGCTATGCTTTTCATTTAGGAAATTGTTAAGTTGCATGGTACGTATATTTCTATTATATCTGATAGAGGTATTCAATTCTCATCTTATTTTTAGCATTCTTTCCAGAAAGGTTGGGGACTAAGGTGAACCTTAACACCGCTTTCCACCCTCAGATGGATGGGCAATCAGAGAGGACTGTTTAGACTTTGGAAGATATTCTAAGGGCCTGTGTGATGGACTTTGGTGGTAGTTGGGTTTATCATTTTCCTCTTATAGAATTTGCGTATAATAACAACTTTTACTCTAGTATTCAGATGACTCCATTTGAGGCTTTGTATGGTAGGAGGTATAGGTCTCTTATTAGGTAATTTGACGTTGGTGAGACTAGATTATTTGGTCCAGACTTGGTTCACCAAACCATGGAGAAGGTGAAGGTGATTCGAGATAGGCTTAGAACTGCCTAAAGTCACCAAAAATCCTATATGGATGTGAGGCGTAGGGAGTTAGAGTTCGATTTTAGTGATCGGGTATTCTTGAGGGTATCTCCCATGAAGGGAGTGATGAGATTTGGAAAGAAGGGGAAGCTCAGTCCCCATTATGTTGGACCTTACTTGATTTTAAGGAGAGTGGACAATGTTGACTACGAGTTAGAGTTGCCTTCGAGTTTGGGTTCCATTCACCCAATTTTTCATATTTCAATATTGAGGAAATATATGGGTGATCCTTCTTTGGTTGTACCTTAGAAGAGTGTTGGTATTTCGGATTCCCTGTCTTATGAGGAAGTCCCAATTGAGATTTTGGATAGGCAAGTCCGTCATTTGAGGACTAAGGATGTGGATTTGGTTAAGGTTCTATGGAGGAATCATAAGGTTGAAGAAGCTACGGAGGAGGTTGAAGAGGACATGAGGTCTAAATATCCTTTCTTGTTCTCCGTTCTGGAAAATCATGCGTAAGGTATGTGTTTTCCTTAACATCTTTGTTTTCTGACTTTGTTAAAGGAAAGTATGGTTGTGTTTTGTGTTAGATCATGCTAATGGGTACCCTATCTCATCATTCAAGGATAAATGATCCTGGGGTGGGGGTGGGGTGGGGGAGAATGTAACACCCCGTATTTTGGTTTTTGGAAAATTTCTTGATTTTGAGCTTACTGTCTAGACAACGACAGGACATAACGAGTCATGATGACTCCTTATGAGTCATAGGATACAATCGTAGCCTGACCAATAAGTTGTCCAAAATTTCCCTAAGTTTTTGTCCTGATTACGATTGCGACTTGATGAGTCATAGTGAGACATTACAAGTCGTAAGGTGTGACTCGTACACTCACCAGTGTGATTTTCCATTTTTTTGTTGTAACAACGATTATGACTACACGAGTCGTATGGTTTGGTCATGAGTCATAGGGTGAGACTCGTGACCTGACTAGTGAGGATGCCTTTGAGGTACTGCTCTAATTACGAGTTATGGTGATGACTCATTAGGAGACCCTACGAGTCGTAAGGTTACCCATCGTCACTAACGATAATTTTCAGTGTATTTACTATGGCCACTTTGGATATTTCCCCCTTTCCCCACTGAGACCCCACGTCCATAAGTTATATTGGGGACCCTATTGCTATCCCTTATCAAACCAAATACACATCTCTTCTCTCTCAAATTCCCCACTCTAAGTTATGGCTAAGGTTTTAAGAAATAGGTCATCTAGGGCTCTAAGGGTGATTTTTTCTTCAGATTTCTTAGTGATTAAGGCATATATCTCTCTCCCTAAACTTGTGTTTTATAATGTCATGAATTGAATTGGTATTCACATGATTTTGATGTTGGGTTTTGAATAATGGGTTGAGGGTTTTGGATAATGATTTTTTAAATTCTTTACCCATGTCTTTTATAAATTAATTATGCTTTGAATTGATGATTTGTGAACTCATTAGAGTGCATGGGCATGGTTATGGAATAGGGGTCATGGTTTCCCCCAAGTAATTGCATTTTGACATTGAAATTTATAAGAACCCTAACCCACTTGCATAACTGGTTTTGGAATATGGATAATCATTTGGTTTTTCCTACTATTTGAACTAATGTCTTTCATAAATGGATAAATTGGTTTTGAAAGGTCTTGGTGACCATGGAATGGTTTGAATTGAAACTTTGGAGTCCTATTGGCCGACGGTTTAGAGTCCCACTTTTCTAAATGATTTGGTTCTTACTTGGGACTTTGGATTCCTATTGGATGAGGAGGGTTAGAGTCCCACTTGGATAAAGGGTTTGGTTCCTACTTGGAACTTTGGAGTCCAGTTAGCTAATGGGTTAGAGTCTCATTGGTAAATGGTTGGATTTGGCAAATTGATATGTGCTTGCAAGCTATAGTCGGTATGACGATACCACTCGATATTTTCTTAAGAAATAACTTCTTGATTAAATGAATGGGTTATGTGCTAAATATTTTAATTGGGCTTAAATGGGGTTTTGTAGTTTGCCGTGAAAGTGGAGGTCCTAAGAGCACTAATACTAGAAACCACGTTTCCCGGTGTGACGGTCTAAATAATCGGGTGTTTGAGTCACCCTTGATACATGACCAGGAGGTTCGAGTCCCTTTAGCATCTATGTTATGATTATTCTTCGGTTCGTGCGGCTACACGTGCTGGGGCCCGACTAGGGGGTGAGTGCTGGGGCCCATATAGCCCGTGGGTACTATTATGATGGTTATGCTACACAACCCAGGCTAATGTTTAAAAGTTGATGCTAAGCCTTATTCCCCATCCTGAAATTTTATATATCTATATGTATATTCATATATGTGGAAATAAACATTTTTACCATTTTGGGATTCTTTTGAAATGGCATTATTTTATCCACTTACCCCTGAGTTACATGCAAGTGCTCATCCCACTAACCTTCTCCGGAAGTTGTATAGCCACGCGATGAACGGAACTGAGACAATCCTGCTTTTCCTATATTGTGTTAAGTGATCCTTGAGATTGTTCATGAGTCAGCCTAAAGTGGTGAGCCTTCTTCTTTCGAAAGGCCTGTTACTTCTCGGTTTAGTTTATGTCATAGACTGTTGAGTTGTTTCCCTTTTTAGCTATTGTCGGGGGCATGTCCCGGCTTAGGTGGATATTGGTTTTGTTAGAGGCTTTTTGGATTACTTTGGATTGGGATGTTGTTGATATTCTTAAATTACTTTCTGAGTTGCCTATTTGATTATATGTTCGGAACTCAGCTTATCTTGTTATATGTTAGAAATTCATCCGCCGCTTTAGATATTGTGTTTTGGTTGGTTAGGGGAAGGGGTGGGTCCTCAACGGACTTGAGATACCTATTATAGCCAGGCCCTGATTTGGGTTAGGAAATATAGGGCCCACAAACATTCTCTCTAGCTAAACCCATCTCAATAGTTTGATCCCCTTTGAACGCTAGGCTCAATCGGTCTCTAATGACGTTTGGGACTTAAAAATAATAAAGGAAAAATGAAAAAGAAAGTTATATATACTGTTAGGGGTTTCCTCATGGAAGTTGCGAGGTCTCCTGGTCGCGATCAAGACTCCCCACTAATAGGACTATCACGATCACAATGGACTAGCCATACAGCCATGATGAATAAGCTGGCTTAGCCCCACAACCTGCTCTATCAAGATCGCGAGCCCTCAACCCTCATGACCATAATGAAGGAGGTTGTAGGGTCGGAAGAAAATTTAAATCAGGGAGAAAATTAGGGCCTAAGGTAATTAGTCTAAGTGGCCTAGTTAAGGACTGGGCCAAACTATAGGTAACTGCTACAGTGGTCTAACAACTATTGCAGTTGTAGCGGTAAAAAGTAGTATGATAGCCGAGGGATTTCTAAAAACACTATGTTTTTTTCCCAGACCTCCTCCTTCCTCCAAAAACAATATGAAAAACCCTATATCCCTGACTATGAGATTTCAAAGGCCAATATTCATATGAGTGGTTTTGTGACACACTCGGAGGGAACTCGACGTGGGAATATGTCTAGCATGCACGTAATGACTTACTCTTCTTCTTAGAAGTATGTTCTGCCTAAGAGCTAAGCTAGGGTTTATGTTTGTAGCAACTAGACTTGGGCTTGATTCAATTAACATTAGTAGAAATATCGGGATTATCATGAATTAGGTTTTCGAGCGTTGAGTGGATGGATAGAAACGTTTTAAAATCCGAATAGGCTTGATTATATTGAATTTCTTAATGTTATATTAGTGTTTTTTTGGGATAAAGGATGGATAGGAAGATGAAGTGAATGTGTGTGGTGTATTATCTTCCAAGGTTTGAATATAGTGGAGAGTCAAATGAGATAATGGGAAATGGTAAAACAAAAAATTTAAGGTGACTTGACTAATATATCTAAACGCTTTAAATGCCCAAAATGCATTAGGGTACATCGTACAACTCTGATGTCTTGACATTCAATATATATGTTTTCTAGAGTCTAGAAGACGAGATAGTCAGTAAGAAGGGATTGAGATGAGATAGTGAGTGAAAAGGTATTGAGGTTATCCGGTTAGTAGAGTTAGCATTGCTTATCATATTATTGTGGTAAATGCTTTCCAGAGCTTAGAAGATAATGTGAAAAATCATTAGGTTGGAACACGGTTAGGGGAAAGTGCGTAATAATAAGAACTTAGGTGACGGAAGCCCCATAGGGGTGTTCGGTATGTTATTATCATGATATACATGTGAGGACTAAGGTTACTGAATTAACGAATTAGATGGTTAATATGACAATAGACGAATTAATGAATTAGATGGTTAATATGACAATAGACGAAATAGGCTAGTGTTGGGTTGTGACTGACATTATGATTCTCTTTTGAATGAATTATGATTTATTGATTTCATGCAAACATTCTTATGCATTGGGATGAAATGTTATGATATGAGTCAGGTACCACGCCGGTACATATATGATATGGATCGTGTACCACATCGATACAGATATGATGTTATGATAAGGGTCAAGTACCATGACAGTTCAACTATGATATATTATGAAATGGGTCGTGTAACACATCGGTACATTATGATGTTATTAGTGGTGAGATAGAGAGGGATAAGGAGAGATAATGTGCAAATCTTGCATACATGTATTCTTGCAGATGTTTTGTCACGACCTGATTTCTCAAGTCATGATGGAGCCTACCTTATCCCACTAGTAGGCAAGCCAAGCTATAGTATGGAATGGTAGGTAACGGACTAATAGACAGAAACCAAAAAATACCAGATATAAATGATGAAAGTAGTAATAATAAGAGAAAACAGAAGAAGAACATACAAAATATATCAAAAATGAGAGAATGAAGAGGACAAAAATATACAAATGAATTCCTCTCAAGACTTGGTAAGGTTGGTACTAGAGCCACTACTAAAAGACACTCAAAGTACTAGACAAGTACAAAATATACAAAAATATAAAAAAACAGTCTCGAGTACAAAGACTTAAGAGGAATAGATAGACAAAGATCAGCCTCTGAAAATAGCAAGCTAACCTTGCTCTGTAAGAGAAATCACGTCAACGATGACTTCCAGTACTCGGATTTCTATTAGAGAAAAGATGCAGAAGTGTAGTATAAGTGCCAAAGCAGTGGGTGTACTCAGTAGGCATCATCGGTCAACAGAGCTCAATACAAGAAAAGTATAACAAAAATGTGAGAGGGTAGTCTAAGTCAATAGTAAATAAGAATAGAAAGGTAAAAAACTATCGAGCTACTCAAATGCGATAAAGGAATAAGTACAAGCTATAGAGAATGATAAGTAACACATTAATGAGAAAGCAAACCAAACATAACCTAGCTCGGCCTTCATAAGCCCACCAAGCATACTGAAGAAGGCAATTAACCCAATTGTGCCCTCATAAGCCGATGGGACACACAAGAAGTAATTTAAAGAAAAATATAAATAGTCCATAACTAAACCAATCCTAATAAATCACGATATCCATTTAGATGTACACCTAAATTGAACCGGCACTAAGGGTAGTAACGAGAGGCTAGACGCTAGGCTCGAACCGATAGTGGTGGATAATATGAAAATGTCATATGCCATATTCGAACCAAAAATAGTGGGTAATAATGAGAGGCCACATATATGATATACAATAGAACTCATAATCGGATCTCAGGCTCAAACTGGAACTTAGAGGAACCACAACTCCCAGAATAACAGTAATCAATATTAGAACTCTCAGATCATATCATAACCAGATGCCAAACTCGAATCAAAACTCATAGTAACCATACTCAAATGTAAAACTAAAACCCAAACCATTCCATACCCGAAGCCAAATTGGTGCCAAAATTCACAATAAATGACAGAAATAAACTATATGGTGGCCCTGCACCATAACTGTAATACATTAAATTAAACACTTGCATAACTTAGTTAAAAGGGAGGAATCCAAGGATTTGCAGCTTAATACCACACCCTAATCTCATAAATACTATATCATACAAAAAGATAATGGATCGAAATTTACTAGAACGGGGTATTAGTCGAATAAATAAGGCACGAGATATTTCAAATAATACCCAGACTACAACTACCTGGTAAAAACTAGTATAATAGCACATAATTACCGAAATTAAGCTCAATATAATGATAGGGTAAGCCTAGCCTACCTGGACGCCAAAGCTAAAAACCTCTCCGAGAAGCTCGGAATAGTGCTCCACTAGAATCTGAGCATGAGTAACTTGACATAGATAATTAATCTAATAAAGTATCAAAATATTTTTCTAGATAATTTCTCCTCAACGTGTGTGTATTAATAAATTCCAGTGCGCTTAAAGAGAATACACTATATTAAACACTTAATGAAAAACTTTCTCTAAGTGGAAGAAACATACAACCATGAATATGATATAAATTAATAGTGTTAATACATTTAATATATATATACTAAATATAGTAGTTACACCTAGGTAGTATTATAATGTGTCATGTGGACACTAAGTGTCATTAGTTACACCTAGGTAGTATTATAATGTGCCATGTGGCCACTAAGCATCATTAGTTACATCTAGGTAGTATCATGATGTGCCATATATATTTTGTTGCATTACCATATACTCGAATATTGTATAGATTTATGGTAAAATATATATCATATTTTGAATATACCATAATTAATAAAAAAATATTTCTAATAAATACTCTATTATATAATAATAATATTTTAAAATATCTAGATTCACTATCTCTACTTAAAATTTTACTAAGTTATAAAACTATTATAAGGTAATTTATATATATCATAACTAAGGAATTTTATATTAATAAATTCTCACACGAACTGCCTGAAAATTGAATTGTCAGTCCCAGCAAGTCATAAATAAATTTGGATAGTTATAGAAAATCTCTAAGCATCGAGAATGCAGGAAAATAAGGGAAATGACCAGGAGAGTCATCACAACATCCACCACTAAAAGGACTTTCATCCGCGAAAGTAAAGGATAAAGAAATACCTTAAGGCTAAAACAGGTAGGGATACTACATCCGCATATCATGCTCGAGCTCCCACGTAGCCTTCTCAACTGGACGGTGATGCCACTGAACCTTAACTACAGGAATTTCCCTAGAGTGCAACTATTTTACATCTTTAGCCAAAATTGACACAAAATCCTCTACAAATATCAACCTCTCGTCCAACTGAACCGAGTCCCACTGAAGCACGTGCGACTCATCAGGAATGTAATACCATAACATAGACATATAAAACACTAGGTAGATGGCTGAAAAGGTAGGAGGCAATGCCAACACATATGCTACCTCCCCAACTGTCTGTAAGGTCTCAAAGGGTCTAATATATCTGGGGCTGAGCTTGCCCCCGTCCCAAACCCCATCATACCCTTAATGGGTGATACTCGTAGGAATACCCTGTTCCCAACTTTAAACCTCAATAGATAATGTTTGCGGTCAGCATAACCACTCTACCTACTCTGAGCTACTTGTATCTTGTCCTGAATTACCCAAATTCTATCCAATGACTCGTGAAGCAAATCTATGCCACTAGGCCTAGCCTCAAAAGTCTCAAACCAACCAATAGGAGATCGACATTGCTTATCATATAACGCCTCAAATAGGGCCATCTGAATGCTGGAGTAGAAGCTATTATTATACGCAAACTTTGCCAAAGGTAGAAATTGGTCACACTGACTCGCAAAATCCAACACATAAGCATAGAGCATGTCCTCCAGGACCTACATAGTTTGCTCCAACTACCCATTAATTTGGGGATGAAAGGCAGTGCTAAGGTTAATTTTGGTATCCAACTCCTCCTAAAATATCCTCAAGAAACTACAAGTGAATTGAGAGCCTTGGTCTTAAATAATGGACATAGGTACCCTATGTAAGCAAACCACCTTCTAAATATAAACATGGGCTGACCTCTTGGCACTAGAGGAGACTCAAACAAGGATAAAATATGCAAACTTGGTCAATCAATCCACGATGAACCAAATGTTATCAAAACCACTATACTTGCGAAGCAGTCAACACACAAAATCCATTGTAACTTGCTCCCATTTCCACTTAGGAATAGATAGCTGCTGAAACAATCTACCGGGACTTTGGTGCTCGGCCTTTACCATCTGACAATAGAAGCATCAATCCACAAACCCTGTTATATTTCTCTGTATATTACTCCACTAGTAGTGTTGCCTTAAATCTTTATACATCTTAGTTATTCCAAGGTGAATAGAGTATATGGAGCTATGAGCCTCTCAAAGAATCAACTAAATCAAATCTTCAACCCTCATAACACAAATACGATTGTCAAATCTCAAAAGACCTATAGAATCTAAGTAGCCCTCTAAGACTCACCTCTCAACACCTGCCCTCAAATGCTATCAAGCCTGCTATCCTCAAACTGATGACCCCAAATCTGCTCCAACAAAGTAGATCTGGCCTCAACACTAGTAATGATCCTTCGGGAGTCAAAAATATCCAAACAAACCATCAAGTTAGCTAAGGACTAGATGTCCAAAGCCAACAATCACTGAAAAATTAGAATGAAGTCTAAGCTACCCATAATCACTGTCTTCTAACTCAAGGTGTCTACCACTACTTTTGTCTTACCCGGATAGTATAGAATAGAGATACCATAATCCTTCAGCAACTCAATTCATCTATTGTACCTCGAATTAAGATCCTTCTAGGTCATAATATATTGAATACGGTGGTGATCTGCAAAGATCTCATAGAAAACCCCATACAAATAATGTATCTAAATCCTAAGCATAAAGAATACTGCTGCCAACTCTAAGTCATGAGTGGGGTAGTTTTGCTCATTCACCTTCCTATGCCTCGATTCATATGCAATAATATGTCCCCGCTACATTAGTAACACCCTGAACAAATACCAGATGCATCACGGTTGATAGTAAAATCCTCACTCTCAACTGGAAGAATCGAAATAAGAGATGAAGTAACCAAATCCTTGAGCTTCAGAAAGCTCACTTCATAATTCGTAGACCACCAAAATAGAACCTCCTTCCTGGTCAATCTAGTCATAGGGGATGCAATAGAAGAATACCCCTAAATAAATTAGCTAGAGTAACCTACCAACCCAATGAAATTGAGAACCTCAATAGGTAATGTGGGACTAACTCAACTATGAATAGACTCAATCTTTGATGGGTCCACCTTAATACCATACTTGAACACTACATGCCTCGAGAAAGCTACAAACATAAGCCAGAACTCACACTTTAAAAATTTGTCATAAAGTCGATAATATCTCAAAGTGTGGAGCACAACCTTTAAATTTTGCTCGTGCTCCTTTCTACTCCTCGAATATACCAGAGTGTCATCAATAAACATTATTACAAAAGAGTCAAAGTATGGCCTGAACATATGTTTATTAGATCCATAAAAGATGTTGGGGTATTAATCAATCCAAAAGACATTACGAGAAACTCATAATGACTATAACGAGTCTTGAAAGCTGTCTTAGGGATGTCCTCAGCCTTAACTCTCAGCTAATGGTAGCCAAACCTCAAATCTATCTTAAGAACACTGTTGTACCTTGAACAAGGTTAAACAAATCATTAATACGAGGCATAGGATATTTATTCTTCACTTTGACCTTATTCAACTACTTGTATTCGATACATATACACAATAGAGCCATCTTTCTTATTCACAAATAAAATTGAAGTGCCTCATGGTGACACACTCGGTCTGATAAAGACCTTACCCAGAAGATTCTAAAGTTGACTATTCAACTCTTTTAGCTTAGTAGAAACCATACAATAAGGTGTCATAGAAATAGGTCGGGTACCTGGATCAAGGTCATTAATAAAATCTATATCACACAGGAGGAAGGCCAGGTAGGTTAATCAAAAACACATCAGGAAACTCGTGAACTACAAAAATAGAGTCAAGCAATAAAATCTCAACACTAACATCCCAAACATAAAAAAAGACTCAAATCCCCTCAACATCAGTCTCCTAGCACAAATGTAAGAAATAATCTCATTGGCGCATGAATAATAGAATCTGACCACATAATTGGGGGTACACTTGGCATGGCTATGGTAATAATCTTATCAAGACAATCCAAGACTGGATGGAAAAAAGATAACCAATCCATGCCTAAAATCACATCAAAATCTATCATATCTAGCATAATGAGATTAGCATACAAGATCTATACACTCGATCCACTACTAAAGAATCACCCATAGGGGTAATTGCACATAGTGGCACAGATAAAGACTCATAATATAAACCCAACCTCAATGCAAAATAAGCAAAAATATATGAAAATGTGGAACTAGATCAAATAAAGCAAAAAAAGGCTGATGGCATATGAAAATCGTACCTGTGATCACAACATCTGAAGCCTCAGTCTTGGGCCTACCTGGTATAATATACAAATGAACCTGTCCACTATTGGACAGGGTGCCGATCCAACCACTTGTATTATCTCCCTGCGGACCAACTCTAAACCCTGGGGACCATCCCCACGACCCTGTACACCACCCTAGCCGACTATGGCACTAATATAATCAATTGTGCAATCTAAATTGAAGGCTCAATCATCCCATGTTGGGTACACTCACAGGCAAAGTGACCAATAACCTTACAGTCATAAAATTCCTCAAGCACCTTACTTCATCTAGAAGGCTCAACGGATCTAGAATGACCACCCCGACTCAATGATCCTGACTAAACACCCCTCAGAGGCTAACTATTGCTCTACCCACAGAAATTATTATAACCAAGATAACCCCTGTTTGATATCTAAAGTAATGCCTGAACTAGCCTACTAGTCTGACCCTAATATAGATAAGGTGTTACTGGGTTTACCTACCTTGAAACCCCCAGCCTCTAAACTATAAACCATAATGGGTTCTACTGTAACCGCCTTGATAATAAGGTCTCTTATCGCTGGCCCCTTGGGCCTCATAATCCATCTCTACTATAGAACAAACATGCTCAACTATATCAGAAAAAGACTTTCTTGAAGTCACCAAACTCTATGTATCACTATGAAGCGAAAATCTCAATCCCCTAACAAAGTATAGAATCTTCTCATACTTCGTAGGCAGAATCACAGTGGCATGCCTAGCTAACTTGTGAAATCTGGCATCATACTCAGACACAGACATAGAACCTTATCTCAAAGTAGAAAATTCATCTCAAAGATGCTTGCACGTACTGCGAGGTATATACTTTCCCAAAAAAGCCTTAGATAACTAAGTCCAAGTCATTGGTAGAGATCCAGCTAGCCAAGAATCAACATAACCTCTCCATCACTTCCTCGCTGATGTGTATAGCTAATAAGAAACAAAGTCCACTCCACACATCTTGACAAACTCCAAATTACATAATCTCTTCTCACAACAAGATAGAAACTCAAAAGTATCCTCTCTCGGGGTCCCGACAAACCTGGGTGGAGTCAACCTTAGAAATTTGCCCAATATCTTTTGCTCCTCTACAGACATTACTGGACGGGATACTACTAGCCGTAGGACTATCGGCGCTAGGCATCACTATTGCATGTTGTGCCTCTATATTAATACCACATAATGCTGTTAGATGAGCTTCTTCAGTCATCGGATCTCCCAACTAACCCTAATAACTATACCAATAAATTTAAAAGGATTGAAGAAGATATAAACCTGGGTGAAGCCTAGGCTTCCCCTTAACCAACCTGCTGCTGTGGTGGAAGAATACCTGGATCTATCTCAGTCACAACAGTCATGACAAGATCAGGTGATGTATCCCTTGTTTGATATCAATCTGGGTATTCTGCTTTATCCTTCCCCCAACCTCTAGGTCAACCTCGAACCCTAATCAAAACTCTATTAGTGGTCTTGGGGTCATAATCCTCGTCTCCCTTACTTCGTATCCTAAAAATTTATATAAAGAGTAAACCAATAAAGATTAAAAACCAACTCATACCCAACATAAGGAAATAGACCAAGAAAATTAGACATTTTCCCTAGAAATACTCTGCAGCCTCTCAAACATAGGACACATATATCTCCATATTGATCCACGAGACACAACTATACATCGGCCCCTGTATCAACAATACCAATAAAATCTAGGCTCTGATATCAAGTTGTCACGACCTGGTTTCTCAAGTCATGGTGACGCCTACCTTATCCCATAAGTAAGTAAGCCAAGCCATAGCCCAAAATGATAGGTAACAAACTAACGAGAAGAAACCAAAAAAGACCAGATATAATGATGACAGTAGTAATAATAAGTAAAAAGCAGAAGAAGAACATATAAAATAAATCAAAAACAAAAGAAGAAAAAGGATCCAAATATACAAATGAATCTCTCCCAAGACCTAGTAAGATTGGTACTAGAGCCACTACTAAAGATAACCAAAGTACTAGACAAGTCCAAAATATACACAATATATACAAGTAGTCTCGGGTACAAAAGACTAAATAGGAATAGATAGACGAGGACCAGCCTCTAACAATAGTAAGCGCACCTTGCTCTAGAAGAGGAATCACGTCAGTGCTGACTTCTAGTACTCAAATCTTCGTCAGGGAAAAGATGTAGAAGTGTAGTATGAGTACCAACACAGTGGGTGTACTCAGTAAGTGTCATCGATCGACTGATCTCAATGCAAAAAAAGTATAACTATAATGTGAGAGGGTAGTCTAAGTTAATAGTAAATCAAAATATAAAGGTAAACAACTATTGAGCTACTCAAATGTGATAAATAAATAAGTAAAAGTGATAGAGAATGATAAGTAACACAGTAATGAGAAAGCAAACCAAAATAACCTAACTGGGCCCTCATAAGCCCGCCAAACACACTGAAGAAGACAATTAACCCAATTGTGCCCCTATAAGCCGGTTGGACACATAAGAAGTAATTTCTTAAAAAATATAAATAGTCCATAGTTGAACCAATCCCAAGAAAGTATGGTAGCCACCTAGATGTACATCGTGATTGAACCAACACTAATAGGTTTGTAATGAGAGGCTAAACACTAGGCTCAAACAGGTACTGATAGATAATAACAAGACGTTATATGCCAGATTCAAACAAAAAATAGTGAGTAATAATGAGAGGCCACATATATGATATACAACAAAACTCATAATTGAATGTCAGACTCGAACCGAAAATCAGAGGAACCGCAACTCTCAAAACATCAGTAATCAGTACCAAAACTTTCTAATTATATCAGAATCAAATACAAGACTCAAATCGAAACTCATAGTAACCATATTCAACTGTAAAACTAAAATTTGAACCATACCTTCCTGATGCCATATTGGTATGAAAATTCACAATAAATGACATAAATAAAATATATGGTGGCCCTGAACTATAACTAATACATTTAATTAAACATTCGCATAACTTAGTTAAAAGGGACGAATCCAAGGTTTTGCAGTTTAATACCACGCCCTAAGATAATAAATACCATATCATACTAAAAGATAATTAACCAAAATTTACTAGAACAGGGTCTTAACTGGATAAATAAGGCATGGGATATTCCAAACGGTACCTAGACTACAACTACCTATCCAAAACTAGCATATTAGCACACAATTACCGTAAATAAGCTTAACCAAAAAATAGAGTAAGTCTGGCCTATCTAGAAGATAAGGCTAAATACCTCTATGAGAAGCCTCCAAATATTGTCCCACTAGAATCCGAGCATGAATAACTTAACGTAAATAATTAATCTAATAAAGCATCAAAATATTTTTTCACAGAATTTCTCCTCAACGTGTGTGTATTAATGAATTTCAGTGCGCTTAGAGAGAATACACTATATTAAACACTTAATGAAAAACTTTCTCTACGTGGCATAAACATATAACCATGAATATCATATAAATTACAAGTGTTAATACATTTAAATATATACTAAATATAATAGATACACCTAGATAATATTATAATGTGTCATGTGGCCACTAAGTGTCATTAGTTATACCTAGGTAATATTATAACGTGTCTTGTCTATTTTGTCGCATTACCACATACTCGAATACTATATAGGTTCATGATAAAATAAATATCATATTTTGAATATACCATAATTAATTAAAAATTATTTTGAATAAAATCTCTATTATATAATAATAATAATATTTTAACATATCTAGATTCACTATCTCCGCTTAAAATATTAATAAGTTATATAACTATTATAAGGTAATTCTGATATATCATAACTAAAGAATTTCATAAATATCAAAAATATTTTAGAAAGGTAATTGACTATATCGTCTTACCAAATCCTGATTTAATTAAAATATTTCACAGTTAACTCAGTATTAATAAAGTTCTCACACGAACACCTAAAAACTAAACTGTCAATCCTAGCAAGTCATGAATAAATTAAGGCAGTAATTTAAAAGCTCGAAAGGCCGAGAATGCTGAAAAATGAGGGAAATAACCGAGATGCTAATTACATGTTTTGAATGTATTTATATTTATTATACTTCCGTAGATGTTCTTGTTGTGGTGCATCGTGAAAGATGGTATGAAGGTACGTTAGGTCTCTGGGTGGAACGAGTTGGAAATGAGATTCTACGATTCACCCCTTCCCCCCTCTCCCCTCTCCCCCCCCAAGAGGACCAATTATAGTGGTATTTGATTGGTAGGATCGAGAATTTTGGGTGGATTTGGACTAACGGATTATAGATATTATAAGAATAAGTCAATATTGGAGGGAGAGAGATTGGTTGGAATAGGTGGTTAAAGGACAAACCTATACGAGAGTATTAAAAGACAAGTAGGTCATGGATATGCTAAGTGTAGGTCATAGAGGTACTATGAATATGTCACAGAGATACAAAGTGTAGGTCACAAAAATGCTAAATGCAGGTCCCAGTTATGGTAACGTGGGTTAATAGGAGTTGTTAATTGGTGATTCAAAATTAGAAACTTTAATTGATGTCATAATTTATCTCTATTTATTATTGGTGTTATTTATTTCTAATCTTTGTTGGACGATGACACTCACCAGTATGTGTGGTTGTACTAATGTAATACATACTATACCTCCAATCAGGGGCATAGCCATGATGTAGGTTAGTTGGAATTTCTATAGCACCAATGTCAATCATTTACCAGTAGCTCTTGCCCTCTCTATTTTGCATGGATGTTGTGTCATGGATTTCCCTACTTCTTGTCTAGTGCTCTTGTACAGGTTTAGACTAGGTTCTAGGAAGTACTTCAAGTTGTTTTCCGATTTACTTTTCTTATTTGTTGTATTAAAATAAAGTTGAAAATGAGTTAAATGAGTAATCATATTTGAACAGTTTATTAATTATTCATATGTCAGACATAAATTGACTAGGTGAATATTGTAGTAACTCCTGCAATTGATTGAATGATGATTTCTTTAAGTTCTAGGGTAGGTGTAGGTGCCCAACAAACTTGGTGGGTTGGATCGTGAAAAAATCCTTGACCATGTTGATCGGTTGCCATAACAGAAATTTTTTCGCTTTTGGACATGTTACTATAGCAATTCGAACGAGGCAGAATGTCCGATTTGATTCAGAATTCTCATTTTTCATAACTCACCTTAAATCCAAGACATCATGAACAATCTCCTTCACGCCGAGGTCTATTTTGGGAGTTCTACTTACCTGAATATTACTTCAAAAAGTCTAACGGGTTCCTTACCCTCTTAGCTAACTGTAATTAGGATGAACACCACAACATTTACCAAATTCATTCTTGAATTTTTCTAGACCACACCTCGTTCAAATTTTATTCATGACTATCCTAACCTAAATATTATAGTTTTAAATTTGAGAAAAATCTTCGTTTGAATTTTAAAATGAGAGACTTACACGTAATGGCAGAGAGAGTCATTACATAATTAATCCAAATTTCATGTGGATTTAAATCCGATATAATTTGCGAACTTACATAATACTCATTTAAAAGTAAATTGTAGAGTTAAATGTGTAATTTAATTATTTTAATCCATGTACAACTATATCCACATAACTTATTCCTCCTAGCCCATATAAAGTATACATAGATTTTCTTCTAAATTATGTAACTATTTTTTTTGGTAAATAGGATATATATTTTATATATAGACTAAGTGGCATTACAGAGAAAAAAAGAACTCTTGTTAGAGGCCCTCACAGTAGGTGGAATACAACCAAAGATAGTAGCAGGATTACAGTCAAAATTAGTAATACTAGTAGGCTTAGCATTAGAACTATTTACTTATGAGGACACGGACTAGTTTCCTATAGTTAACAGGTTATTAAAAATAGACCAGGACACTAGACGAGACCTGAAAACACCCTAAACATCATTGTTGAGATGGACAACAGTAGCAAAAAGGGAAGAGTGGAGAGAGATTATATTTCCAGGTTGATGTAAATCAGCTCTTATTTTTGATAAGCAGTCGGCTAATTTGTTGGCTTCCCAGAAGTTATGTTGCAGCACTGGATTCCCTATGTTCTTCAACATTAACCTGTATTTTGAAGCAATATCAGTAAAAAGCATAGTTAGTTTTGTATAAGTTGTATAATTTCAATTGAATCGGTTTCAACTATCAAAGGAGAGAAGTTGTGAAATAAAGAAAGTTCCAGGCCATTTTTTAGAGCCTCAAACTCCGCCATAGTATGACAGTAACTGTTGGCAGCAGTGTAGAAGCCAAAAACCCAGCTTCCAATAGAGTTGCGAAAGACCCCACCAATACTGCATCGAGCCTTATTCTCTGTGAAGGATCCATCTATATTTAACTTATAAAAACCATCAGGGGGATCAACCCTCCAAATTTGGGCAGTGATAGAAGCAGATTGGTGAGGCTTTGTCCGTGCAAAGTGATTGTATTCGATTGCTTTAGTGAGAACCAAAGATGGGTCAGGGAAGTTGGTTTTATGGTTGAAGATATTATTGTTTTGGTTAAGCCAAATATGCCAAATAGAAAAAGGAAAAAAGGTCATCCAGTTGATAGTGTCATCCCAGAAAGGAGGGGGTAGAGATCTGAAGGAATTAAGCCAATGTTGATCGGATGTGCCGATGTTTAAAGTGTTAAGACCTATATCTAGACAAAATTTAGTAGTGATATGGTAACGAGCAAAGATATGAGTTGGGATTTCAGGTTCTAAATGGCATATAGGGCAGGTCGGGTGAGGAGAGATTCATATATAGTAGAGATATGCGGTTGTAGGAAGCCTACCAAGAGATCAAAGCCACAAAAAGTGCTTAATTTTAGGCAAGATATTCAATTTCCAAATCCAATAAAATGCGTAATTGCTGGGTGGATGTTGGTAAAGAGATTCGTATATCAAATTTGTAGAGAAAAGGTCATTGGAGGTGTATCCCCAGTAAGGTTTATCCCATAGGCCGAGAGAAGGGTTAGGTTGGATGTTTTCAGCTTTTTCGATGAAGAACTAAGGAATTTCAAAGGATAACTTACTCCAATTCCATCGTTGGCCTATCCAGATATCCGGAAGCTGAAGGTCTACTTCATTATAATTTAATAGGCCCTGAATAGTATTCCAAAGGGTCGGGAAGTGAGGAACCCAACGTTGAGTTCAAAGGTTTATAGAGGTTCCCGTAGCGGGAGACCAGGTTGTAGCTTGAATACAAAAAGACCTACCCAAGAGAATATTTCTCCAAATAAAAGATTTAGCGGGTTTGCGCCAAAGGTTATTATATTTATAGAGGAGGGTTTTTGCCCAAAGAGATGTGGGGGTAGTGAAAAGTTTCCAGGATAGGCTGGTAATAAGCGTCTGATTTTTAATATTAGCTTTCTGAGGTCCCAAACCTCCATATTTTTTTGGGGAGACCACTTTATCCCAACTTACGTAGTGGATTTTACGCCTTTGAGTGGTGGATCTCCAAAGAAAATCTCTCTGGATTTTATCTATGGCTACGCTAGTTTTTTAGGGAGCCAAAAGTATTGCATGGTATAAGTCAGAATTGCGTTGAGAGTGGACTTGATCAGGACAAGAAGTCCCACTGGAGAGAGGAAATTTGATTTCTAGGCCGTAAGCTTCCTACGCATATTATCTATAATGAATTGAAAATCAACATGTCTGGAGTTTCGACTTAGGATTGGGAAGCCTAATTATTTCCCAAACTCTTGGGCCTCGAAAATGCCCAGGAGATCTTTTATAAGAACTTTGACAGTTTGGGGACAGGCAGGAGAGAAAATAGCTTTAGATTTAGCCGCATTAAATTTTTGGCCTGAATGTAAACTGAAACGGGTCAGACAATTGTGGATATTCTTAATGGAAATAGTACTGGCCTTGGAAACAAGGGTTAAATCATCAGCAAGGAAGAGATATGAAAGGGATGGCCCATTTCTAGCAACAATTACCGGCTGCTCCCAACGAAGAGTATCTACGTGATGAGAGATATAGTTTGAAAGAAGGTCTATACAAAGAATAAAAACATAAGGGGACATAGGGTCACCTTGACAAATGCCCTGAGAAAGGGAGAAGTAACTTATTTGGGTTTCGTTCACCAGGACATCAATATTACTGGTAGAAATACATGTTATAATAAGCGCAGTAATCTTTGGAGGAAATTTAAAATAGAGAAGGGTGCGGTAGACAAAAGACCATTCAATACGGTCAAAAGCTTTTTCCAAATCAAGTTTGAGGAGTAGACTAGCTGTCTTACTTTTTGACCTTTTAATGTGAGTAACAAGATCTTGGACAAGGATAACGTTATCACAAGCACACCGACCTTTTAAGAAGCTGGACTGATAGGGACTAATGAGAGCAGAAAGGTGGGGTTTAATACGGTTTGCAATAATCTTTGTAACAATTTTGTAAGTAGTGTTACAGAGACTAATGGGATGAAAATTCTTTAACTGGTTTGTGTTAGAAAACTTTGGGATGAGGCATAGGAGAGTATCATTCATAGAGGTAAGGAGAGATTGTGTTGATAATATCATATGGCACATTTGTTTGATCGAAGGACCCACAATGCTCCATTGGGACTGGAAGAAATGGGGATAAAGTCCGTCCGGTCCCGGAGCCTTAAATGGTTTGAAGAAAAACACCGCCTGAGTTATTTCTATATCCCGGGGGGAGTATCTAAGTTCGAAAGATCTAATTGGTAAAAACTAGTCGGAGAGTGTCTTAATGAGCCCAGTCAGAGGAGGTATGATCGGTAGCAAAACATGTGGAGAAATATTTATAGACATAAGTTGTAATCTTATCGGGATCAGTGATCCAAATATAGTTGGAGTCTTTGAAGTAGGAGATCTTATTCTTTCTGCGCCTATGGAGGACGGATAGGTGAAAATATTTAGTATTTGCATCCCCGTTACTAAGCCAGTTAAGATGGGAGCGCATTTTCCAATACTCATCCTCTTTTTTAAGGATGTCATTAAAATCTGTTTTAAGCCTATACTCTAACTCTCGCAGGAAGGTATTAGAAGCATAGTTCGGGGAGTTTTGAATCCCAGCTAGACGAGCAAAAAGTCACTTTTTGGTTCAAAAAATATTTCCAAAGACGCGGTCGCTCCAACTTAAGAAAATAATGCGGAAATTAGGAATTGCCTGAGTAATATCAATCATATCCCAACTTTGACAGACAATATTGCTAAACTCCAGGTGATCCATCCAAAACTTTTCTAGCCTAAACGATTTCATACCATTACCGGAGTATCGATTGGTAAGGGAGACAAGGATAGGATTATGGTCGGAATGAGTTTTAGGTAAATGAGTAACGTGAGCATTCGGCCAACTTTCCACCCAATCATTATTAATAAAAACTCTATCAAGTCTTTCCAAAATAATACGATTAGACTTCTTTCCATGATTTGACCACGTATATTTAGAACCTTTAAACCCTAAGTTCATAAGGTGACAGGATTGAATGCAGTCCCAAAAATCAGAGCTTCTAGAGGTATTAATAGGACGACCCCCCCACTTATCCGTTTGAGAGAGAATTTCATTAAAATCACCAGCTATAAGCCACGGACCAATAATAGATTGGGAAAAATCTATAAGGTTTTCCCAAAGGATTTTACGATTATGATAAGCATTGCTCGCATAAATAGTAGTAAAATACCAAAGGAGGTTGAAGGGACTAACCATATCATAGTTTGCAGATCCTGCAGAGTTTGACGTTTCCAAGTGACACTAACGAAGTTAGCATGCCCAAGCAAAACTAGACCACCCAAAATACCAACAGCGGGTACCTCCCAATAATCATCAAAGCCAAACTCATACATGAGGCCTAAGTGGTCGGACAACTTAGTTTCCAACAAAGCAACAAAGCATGGGTTATGAGAGTTGAGAAGGTCACAAAAGTTTCTCCTAAAGTTTTCATTATTAACTCCGTGGGTGTTCCAAATAATAAAATAAGTGGCCTGGTTCATTGGAGAGAAATAGTTAGGAGAAGGTTGAGAGCTTTCTCTTGAAGAAAGAGAGTGGCTATACCGAAGAGTCAGAGTCATCACAACTGCGTACTTCGCTAAGGCAGTGTTGATGGACGTCCTGAGGTCGAAGGAGCTCTTCAGAAGGGACACTGGACAGATATAAACATACTTCTTGTCCTTAGCTTCTGGATAGATCATTAGTGCTACATTTTTTAAACTTGAAATTTCCATGAAGGAGGTTGTCCTCTCCGGAAGGACACCTAGTTCGCCTAAACTTGGAGGAATTGGAGTGAGGAGATTAACAAATTGGCCGCGGTAGAGAGGGATGGGGTTCCACAGAAAGAGGAGTAGGTTGGCATTTACTATTTCCTGAGGTGTGAAGAACGGGGTTAGAGTTACCTCGTTCATTTTGGGGAACTGATTCAGCAAATGTGGTAGATTCCACAGGGATTGCAGAGTATGGATGAACTGAGGTGCTACAGATTGCATTAAGGGATCCATAATGTTTGAAAGCCACATCTAATTCACAAAATATTTGATTATTTTTTTCATGCCCTCTGAATCAGTTAGGCTAGGAAATTTTGGTTTTGAAGAATCATGAGAGTTTGCACAACATTGATTTCCATCGATACTAGTGTTGCATGTCCTTGGATTGCCTTCTCGATCCAAGTCAACGGTTGATGGAGTGGTTGGACAAGTTGTGTAGAATACATTAGTGGATGATTCGTTGCATGTGGTGGAATATGGGGTGGCGGATCCATTGGGGATTGTCTGTGTGAACGAGTTAAAAGGAACAACTTAAATTTTTTTTTGAAAAGGGAGAAGGTGAACTTTGTTTATTTTTTAAAGAAATGAGCTTATTTATCTCAGAAGTAAAAGAGCAAATAATTTCCTGTGGTGGTTGAGTATTTAATGCAAGAAGAGATTTAGTGGGAGTATAATTATTTGGAATGATAGTGATATCTGATATAGGATTTTGCATATCTTGCATGTTATTAGTGGCTTCCATGTGTTCTGCCAGGTGGAGTATTTTGTTATTATGTAGAGAGATGGACAGTGAAGTGGGAGCCAGCGGAGCCCTAAGGGGAGGTCAGGAACTAATAATTTAGGGGATTTTATAGTGATATTATTTGGAGAAGTTTCCACGTAACTACAAGGGTCAGTAATAATGGGTGTGTCAGAAGAAACGAACGGATTTTACATAGTAACTCCACAAGTAGCAGGTTTCTTCTAATAAGGGTCTGACTGTTCACTCTGTGTATCAACAGAGGGGTCTACGTTAGTACCATTTTGCATTTGCGGGACAGTAGAAAAAGAAAAACTATTATCATCCATTTAAACATTAAATCTATTATAGTGGCCCCCATTAGAAGGGCAAGTGCGTCTTTTTCTATCCTTGTGAATATGTGGTATAGTAGAATCTCTGCGATTGAAAGGGGTTGGCTCAGAGCTCTTAGCAGAACTAACAGTAAAGTTAAAGGGACGAAGAGGCGTACCTTTAGCTGGATCAGGTTGAGAATGTACCTTTACTGTATTATTCTGAGTGGGATTATTGGGAGGTGTCTCTAAATCGGGCATGGATGATTTCCCTTATGCATGATTTCTCCTTCATGGCGAAAACTTAACTGTTTGTCATTCTTGTTGTGATTGGAGAGGAGTATCAAAGACACCACGGGGGGCCGTCGTAGTTGGGTCTACTGGGGGGTTATTGACGATAGGAGCAGTCCTTATGGACGTGGCCAAAACGACCACAACCTGTACATAAGTAACCATCTCCCTCGTATAGAATTTCTTGTATATGGCTGTCGATTTTGATCGTATTGAGGATTATCTCATCCATTACAATTTGTACACACAGTCGAGCATAGCGACCACGTAGAGTTGCACTTGTGCAAGCATCAACTTTTAACAACTTACCGATGTCGCTTCCAATCTTTTTTAGTAGTATGGCATCATAGAAATCGGTTGGTAAATGAGGAAGGCGTACCCAGACGGCTGAATAGGTGACTTTCTCATTTTGTGGCACAAAATTAGGTTCCCAATTCTTGATAGAGAGATAGCGACCACCGATGAACCAAGGGCCATTTTGTAGAACTTGAGAGACACTTTGAGGCTGGGCAAACTTAGCAATGAAGAACCCCAATCCAAAATCTATGAGGGGAAAAGTTTCAGGGACTTTTCATAATGATACTAATTTGTCTCGAAGATATTGGTGGGTGACTTTCTTACCCAACGATTTAATGATCAAGGAATTTTTTCACGGAGAGCAAAGCCTAGCCGTATCTTTCTTGGAAAGGTTGATGATTTTTATACCATAGTTTATCGTTTCAACTCCCTCGTGGATGGGAACTTCGGGATTGTTGCTACCATATCGTTCTGTGCAATCCTCTATTTGTAAATCTGATACCACTTCCGAGGCAAGTAATTTCGATTAGAAAGAAGGCATTATCTGTGGATTTGGATCAGGAGGTTTTGGAGGGATGAGATTTGGGGTTTTACTGGTGGAAGGACTGTTCATTGGCATGGTGAAATTTGATTACAGTTAGAGAGAAGGGAGAGCTTCTCTCTCTCTTTTTGTTGTTGAGTGAAAGAGTAAAAAATTATTAGGTTATGTAACTATTACTTATGTAGAATTACTAAAATACAACCATACACTATAATGGTTATACAACATTTTATACCAATCAACCAAATAATGTATATAATTAACACATGAATAATTTTTATACTATTTGAAAATCAAATAATGTTTAAAATTAATACATGAATAGACAAATTCATAAATGAATAGCTTAAGTTTTATCCCCTAACCAAACAACTTTTAGTTATCAAAAAGTCTTACAACAGGTTTCTTATTGTCTTAGCTAACTGAAAATTAGGATGAACATCATCACATTTATCCAATTTATTCTCAATTTTTTCTAGACCGCACCTCGTTCAGATTTGATCATCCGAGACTATCCTAACCTAAACATTATAGTTTCAAATCCGGAATAAATCTTCGCCCGAATTTGAAAATGAGAGACTTACGCATAATGGGGGAGAGAGTCGTTATATAATTGATCCAAATTTCATGTGGATTTAAATCCGTTATAATTTGTGGTCTTACACAATACTCATTTAAAAGTAAATTTTAGAAGTAAATGTGTAATATAGTTATTTTACTCCATGTATAATTATATCCACATAACTTATTCCTCTTACCCCACATAAAATTATATGCAGATTTTCTTATAAATTATGTGACTATTACTTATGTAGAATTACTAAAATACAACCAAACACCAAACACCATAATTGTTATACAACATTTTATACCAATCAACCAAACAATGTATATAATTAACACATGAATAATTTTTATACTATTTAGAAATCAACCAATGTATAAAATTAATACATAAATAAATAAATTCATAAATGAATAACTTAACTTTTATTCCCTGACCAAACGGCTCTTAGTTATTTCTATTCCAAAACCTATTTTTTTCTTTACCATGGTACGTCTGCCTCTATCCTTTTCTTTCTATCCCTTTTGACTTTTTATCATTCTCCATCTATATTTTTTTTATTGTTTATGCCAGTGCATGCATTTGTGTTGATTTTGATTGACCAATTGAGTTTTGTGATCAACTTCATTACGAGTTCTATGAACTAATAGTTTATTAAAATATACATAATACTGCTATAATATCACCATTTTTCTGCTAAAATTTCCTTCTAAAAAATGTTCTTTTCCACAAATTTTTAGATTAAATCAGTGAGAAAAGAAAAATAACAGTATTTTCACAAAAAATATCAGTAATGAAAATTTGTTTTTCCAAGCTTTTTCAGTGAGCTAGTTCAGTGAATAAAAAAATAATATTTTATAATGCAAAGTTTCTATTTATTTGTGGTGGCAAAAACGTTTATTTCTAGTGGTGTAAGGCATCCACTTCTAATTTCTAGTTTGATGAATTTTTTTTAGTAATTATTGTTTAATCTGATAGTTACGTACTAATGAACTAGTATTTGCGAAAGTACTAAATGGACATTTTAGTAAATTTATTAACCATTGTATAATACGGTACAATTAAGTCTGTCAGACGGGTCAGGTTGACCCGGCCCACTAAACAAACCTGGCCCGGTTTGACCCGACCCAGTCAGCCTACGGGCTGTAGGGTACCCAGTCCCGAACTGAATTCATTTTTTTGGGGCCCGATTGACCCGGCCTGGACCAAAATCGATCCAGGCCCGCCGGTTAACCAACCCGGCCCGGATAACTAATTTTTTTTTTTTAAAATCATATTTTGCAAAAATAGTCCGTTGGGCCATTATAGCCGTTGGGCCCAACGGCTAGATGACCGTTGGGAGCCCAAAAACGGCTATATGGCCACTTTAATTTTTCAAAAAAATTATTTAAAATATTTTTTTAAACCCAAAAAATTCCTATAAATACCCTACACTTTCAAATCATTTTTCACACAATTTTTCATTCTCTCAAATCTCAATTCTCAATTCTCAAATATTCTATATATTTCCTAAAGTACTCAATTTAATTTTTTAATTTTGCGATTACAAAGTACGAGTGGAAGTTTCTAAAGTCGCAACCTTCGGATACTTTCAAAATTTGGTATTGTCGTTCCATCTCTTACTTTTAATTTTTAATTGGTGTATTAATTGTTGAATATTTAATTTTATTATATTTGTGTATTTTGAATTTTTTTTAGTTTAATTTATATTATGGATAAATTAAGAAACTTCGCCACTAAAAGTGTAAAAAAAATTGTTCCGAAAGTGGTAGTGGTAGTAAAAAGTAAATTACTAGCGGTCAAGGCACTTCAAGTAGTAGATATACTCGTGTACCTCCGCCTCTGGTACCGCTTAGTCAACCTTTTGAGGAAGAAATAGGTATAGCTGCTCACAATATGGATTATGTAGAAGCTCAGAAAAATTACGGTATAGAAGAAGAAAATGAAGTAGATGCGGTTGATTTAGATGAAGATGATGAAAATATTGGTGAGACACCCGCAGTAGGAAATGCTAACATTAGGTCTGAATCGGTTAATCTCCCTCCCCGTCCTCCCCCCACCCCAAGAGCTCGTAAAATAACTAGTATTGCATGATAATTTTTTACACGTATATCAGATATTGAGGTGCAATGCAATATTTGTCAATAAATATATAAGCATAAAAGAGAAGGCAAGCGAGGGGGTACGGGTACATTAATGAGACATATAAGTGATAATCACGCAAGAGAGTTAAATATTGCAAAAAGTGGTGCGGATGTTGGTGGACCAACACAAACAAGAATGGACTCAACAACCGGTCTGGTAATGAAGAAGTATAATAAATTGAGGGACCGAGAAGAAATAACAAAAATGGTAGTTGTGGGTTGTTTGCCTTTTAGTTTTCCTTCTTCTGATGCTTTTTAAAATATAAGTTATATTTGTCGTTACCTGAAATAGTTCATGTTAAGTGTGCTTGTCATATATATAATTTAATTGTAAGAGATGGTCTTGAGTTTTTTGAGCTTTATATTGAAAAAATTTGGTTTGCTGTTGGTTTTATTCAAGGAAATAATCGAAGAAAAAAATTAGAGACTTTAAACTTAAATGTGAACAAAATAGACTTGCACCGATATTGATGCCTGAAGAATGTGATACTAGATGGAATGCTACGCATAATTTTTTAAAAACTTGTCATAAATATAGAGTTCCTATTACATTATCTTTTAACCAACATTGTGGTTCATTTGCTGATTCAACTGAATGCGTGCTACATGATTCTGATTGAGCTGTAATTAATGATCTTGTTAAGTTTTTGAAAAAATTTATATAGCTATGGTTGGATTTTTCGGTGCTTATTATCCCACTGTTTGTAATATTTTGGCATATATAGCCGATATTTCTGGTTTGCTCAAAGAATATAAAAATAAAGAAGGTTACAAAGAAGCTGTTGGTGTTATGCTTGCTAAATTTAAAAAATATTTTTTTTTATTCCCCCTATTTACTTGGTTGGTGCTATACTAAATTCGTGTATGAAATATACTACTATGTGCCACTTTAGTACTCTTATTTATGCTAACTTAGAGATAAATACTAACAATGATTTTGATGATGAAGAACGAGAACAACCTGATTTGTGGACGGCTACGGCTGATGCGAATGCTTACATAGATAAATTATATAACCATTATGCTGATTTCCTTGATTTAGCTATACCAATAAATATCACTTCAACTGTCGCTCCTCATCCTTTCGAGGAGCCATCATCTTCTAAAAGGACGGCACATAGTAGTTTTCCTAATTACTTTTATGATTTAAATTGTTGGAACAGTGTTGAGGCAGGAGCTTACACAACAACCTATCAGGAAGAGCTTAAGTATTATCTTCGAATGCCAATAGAGGATCACATACGATGGATCAATGCGTTGGATTGGTGGAGGAATAATGAAACACAATATATTTTTCTTTCAAAATTAGCTAGAGATATATTGAATGTTCCAATGTCAACCATTGCATCGGAGAGTGCTTTTAGTCAGGGACGACAGCAGCTTGGAGACAACCGACACTCATTGGGAAGCAATGCAATGAATATTCTAGTTTACCTTAGAGATTAGATTAGAGCAGAATGAAGAAATTAAGGAATGAAGGCGGAGCCGAACGACGACCAAAGACTTGAAGAAATTATGACTTCAAGGGAGAACACAACAGAATCAAGTCCAATGCATGGTTTTGCCCCCATTGACTTTGACTATCCTATGCAAGTTCCCGTTAATTTTAACATGATGAGTTGGAAAAAATGATGCAAAATTTGTAGATTTTTCATTCATGTAAATTATAAATTTTGGATCATTTTGCAATCAATAAAATTCAACATTCAATCATTCATTCACTCTTTAGTCCTTACTTTGTAATTTTTTCCATTTAATTATTTAAATTAAATTTTTACTTTAAATTAAATACTTAGTTTTAATATATTACTAATTTACTATCAAGTATTATTAATTTATTATATTAAGTAGCATATTTTTTAAAGTAGTATATATATTGAATGGTAAGTATATATGTGTATATATTTTCTATAGACTCTAAAGTAGTAAATATTTAACGTATACATGTGTATATGTTTTCTAAATTATTATATATATTATTATAGTATAGTATATATCTTGTAGCATATTTTTTAAAGTAGTACATATATTGAATGGTACGTATATATGTGTATATATAGAATACAAACTCCAAAAGAGTGTATATTTAATGTATACATGTGTATATGTTTTATAAATTAATATCTATATATATAGTGTGTGTATCTATTGTAGTATATATATTATAGTATATGTTTTATTTAAAGTAGTACATATATATTGAATGGTACGATTATATGTGTATATATCTTCTATAGACTCTAAAGTAAAGTAGTATATATTTAACGTATACACGTGTATATGTTTTATACGTTAGTATATATATCATTATATTGTAGTATATATCTTGTAGTATATGTTTTATCTAGAGTAGTATATATATTGAATGGTACGTATATATGTGTATATATAGAATATAGACTCTAAAGTAGTGTATATTTAATGTATACATGTGTATATGTTTTATAAATTAGTATATATATCATTATATTATAGTATATATATTCTAGTATATTTTATTTAAAGTAGTACATATATATTGAATGGTACGTATATATGTGTATATATTTTTTATCGATTCTAAAATAATATATATTTAACGTAAATATGTGTATATATTTTATAAATTAGTATATAACTATATCTATTGTCACGGCCCAAAAACTAGGGTCATGATGGTACTTGTCGCGGAATACCTTGACATGTAAGCCTATCACCCAAACTGATACGAAATGAGAAAAGGATAGAAATATCCCAAGGTAAGTCTTCTAGAATGAAGTCAAACCACATAAATAATCAAAACAATGCGGAAAAATAACTTATCCAAAATACCAATCATGCCCAAAACCAGGTGTCAATAGTGTAAGAACTACTAATACAATCCAAGCGTCAAATACATCGGAAAAATAACCACAAAGGAATAATAACTGTCTCTGAATACTAATAAAGACATAACTACTATAGAAAGATAGAGGTGAACTTTGGACACATGAATGTCCAACCGCTACCTTGGAAGCTCCAATAATCGCCCGAGTCAATCAAGTTGAGGCGTACTCGAGCTAGGACCTGTACCGAAAGGGCGCAGTAGGCATGAGTACGGTCCACTTGTACTCAGTAGGTATTATAGGCCGATCAAGCAAAGTAGTAAATAAAGCATACAAAATATACACTAAGGGCACGTCACCTACAATCAGAAAATGTCCCACAACGGTAGTCCACATCGTTTGTACTAACAGTGCTAATATATTTCACATATAATACAACAATACACCAAGATATAGAACACAAGTATACATTATGTCACACATAATAGAATAAGAGAGAACATGTAGATGCAAGATCATCAAATACAAGTAAAGAAAGGTAAAACAAATACATAGATGACAAGTCAATAAGACAATACAACGCAACATAAATACAATAAAGTAAGTGAAATATATATGATGATGATGATGATGCACGAGGTCGTCGCACAACCTCTGGGATCATCGCACAATCCCCGTATACACTTACGGAGCTAAAGTTTCCTGATACAGGACCTATGGAGGGTTCGTCAACCCGTATACAATCGACATATCTCATATCTCCTTTCCGACACATCCCTCGGAAAAGGTTTTATAAGGTATTACAATATCTTTTAAAAAGGTGTTGCCAGTGTTTCTCAGATGTTGCCACGGTGGTACCAATATTTCATGAATGAGTATGATATGAAGATGTAATGATCACAACCAATCACAATGAGTATTTCCACAACCAACCACATGATATATTTCCACAATCAACCACAACGATACATTTTCACAACCACATGAGCCAATATCCACTCATTATTTTCGTTTCATCTATAAATTTTCACATATTTCATATGCCAATAAGGTATGGATATAATCACAATACACCAATGGGGCCATATTAAGGTTTTAACAGCACAATTCAATTATTCATATGTATTCAAGGCTATCAATATCACATAGGACCCCACACGGTCACATATATCATATAATATCTCAATTTCAATTATTATATCACATATAAGCCCTCACACGGGCTCAACACATAGATAGATATTTTTCATGATTAATTTACACCCTTAACATGCATTTTGTATCATCATTTACTACTCAGCCCAGTCTGAAAGAGTTAAGTCATAACCTACCTCGACAGCCGAAATCGGTCCGCTGCACTTGAACTCGCGACCTTACTTTTCATGAACAATCCCGAACTCCACTAAATATCAAATATGAATTCTATGCGTCAATACAAAACCAACGACACCCATAATGACTACTTTTGGTTCGGGGTCAAAACGGACCCCCAAAATGAGTTTTCAAAAAAGAAGGGCAAAATCGAAATTTTACTTCAAAAACATGCTCCCCATACTTTTAGGAACCTACAAATGAAAACTCAAGTTAAATCGAGTAAAAAACGGGGTTCAAATCGAAGAAAAACTATTTTTAAGCTTTACCGGGTAAAATCTCTGAAATCCGGGTTAAAATCAAGAATCGGAGTTGTTTTGAAAGTTAAATTGATGAAAAACTAGTAATTATAAGATAAAAATATTATTCAAGTGAAAAGGAGTGAAATTTGGATTTAAAATCATGTCCTAAGATTTTTAGGGTTTTGAGGAAATATATCAAAATATTACGAAGAAAAAGGGTGAATTCTTACCTTAAATCTGTAATAAATCCAAGAAATGAGTGTTAATCTAGCTTCTCAAGCTCCCACAAACTTTACTTTTAAACTTTCAAACTATTTAGGGTTTAACTCTCAAGAGTCAAGATGAAAAATGAGCAAAATTGACCAAAAAACTATTTATATAGTGCTGAAAATCTGCACTAAAAGGATAAAAAAGCTGCAGTCTTTTGTTTTAAGGTCCACTCCGAACTTCGACGGGGTGTTCGAAATTCATTTGGAGTCTGATTTATGCAAACGAATTATACAACCACACTAAATTTGACGTTCCGGATGCGATGGCATTATCAAATTTTCATAAAAAATGTCGTTTTCACAAAGTTGACCCCCGAAATTCGAAATTATAATTTTTCAAACCGAGGGTCGAAATGAGAGTTAAAAGCTATAAAATCATACCAAACATGCTAACACCCTAAAATCGACATTCCAAATCTGCTGGCGAAATCAAATTTTCCATCCGAGTTCGTTTCGATCAAATGTGGGTCCCACACCTATATTTTCAATTTTCTAACTTTCCAACCAATAAGTCGAAATGAGCTCAGGTGCACCAAGACCCGAACCAAAGGTCTATCTAGCCTAAAATTGATATTTCGAAGCTGTTGGCGCAGTCCGTTCAGCCATCCGTCACACGGATCAAAAGATATCCACATAAATCCAAAATAAGACTTTCGAAACCATCAAAAACCACAATATTGCATAAATGATATCAAAGTGCATCGAAAATCATGTCAATCACTCTCACCCCCAGAAATATCATAATGTAACTACGGGGAGGGGTAAAATAGTCAAATCACACAAAATCACAAATTTCACATATTTCATTTTTTTTTGTCGTTACATCATCCACCACTAAAAATCTAGTTCGTCCTCAAATTAAGGCAAGGAAATACCTGAATCAATGAAAGGCTGGAGATAGGAACTACACATATCCGACTCAACCTTCCAAGTAGCCTTATCTACAGGTTGATGTTGCCACTGAACCTGAACCACAAGGATCACTCTAGAGCGCAACTGCCTAACTACCCTAGCCAAAATGGAAATCGAATTCTCAATAAAGAACAACCGCTTAACTAACTGAACCGACTCCTAATGAATGACATGAAACTCTTCTGGAATATAACGACAAAGCATAGAAATATGAAAAATTGGAGAACAACTGATAGATAAAGGGGCAAAGTAAACTCAAAATCCACATCACCAACAGTCCGAAGAATCTCAAGGCATCAAGTCTACGATCAGCATAACACTTCTGCCTACTTTAAGCCTCTCTAAGTCTATCCTGAATGACCCGAACCCTATCCAAAGACTCACGAAGCTAGTCCGTACCTCGAGGTCTCACCTCAGAAACATCAAACCAACATCCTAGGGAGCGACAACGCCTACCATACAATGCTTCAAAAGGAGCTATATCAATACTAGAATGGTAGCTATTACTATATGAAAACTCTCCTAAAGCCAAATGTCGCTCCCACTGGCCACCAAAATCCATCGCGCACGCGTGAAACATATTCTCCAAAACCTGGATAGTCTGCTCCGACTGGCCATCAGTTTGGGGGTGAAACGTTGTGCTAAGATTAACCTGAGTACCCAACTCATCCTAAAAAGTCTTTCAAAAGTGAGATATGAACACAAAACCTCGATCTGAAATAATGGACATCAACGTACCATGCAGACGTATAATCTCACAAATAAAGATATGGACTAACCTCTCAGCACTGAATGAGACCTGAACCGAAATAAAATGAGCTGACTTGGTCAATCGATCCACAAAGACCCAAACACTGTCATACCTATGAGATGTACGAGGAAAACTAGTTACAATATCCATAGTGATCCATTCCCACTTCCACTCGACAATAGGTAACCTCTGAGGCAATCTACAAGGCCTTATATGCTCGGCCTTCACCTACTAACAACAAAGGCAACGAGTCACAAAATCCGCTAAATATCGCCTCATACCACTCCATCAGTAGTGTTTCCTCAAGTCACGATACTTCTTAGTCATATCTGGATGGATAGAATATCTAGAACAATGGGCCTCCTCCAAGATCAAACTAATCCAATCACCACTCTTGGTTTACATACTCAGCCTCCAATCTCTAAAACTCCATCTGAATCAAGTAAAGCTTTCTTAACCTCCCCACTCAACATCTTTTCTCGAATCAACCTCAATCCAACATCGTCAAATTGATGAGCTCGAATCTGCTCCATCAAAGAAGATCTAACCTCCATAAATGACAAAACACGCCCAGGTATTGAAATATCAAGCCTAACTATCTGGTTAGCTAAAAACTGAATCTCTAAGGCCAAAAGCGTCTCTTGGGCCAAAAGATGCGCCAAGCTACCCATGCTAGTCGACTTTCGACATAAGTCATCCACAACCACATTAGCCTTGCCCTGATGGTAGAGAATAGTCAAGTCATAATTCTTAAGCATCTCAAGCCAATAGTGTTGCCTCGTATGAAGATCTCACGGGTAAAGAAGTACTCAAGGCTACGATGATCTGAGAAAACCTCACAACGAACTTCATACAAGTAGTGCCTCTACAACTTCAAGGCAAACACAACTACGCACAACTCCAAATCATTGGTAGAATAATTTCTCTTATGAGGCTCCAATCTTGACGAGACGCATTCACAATTACCTTTCCCTTCTACATCAACACAACACCTAACCCAACACCTGAAGCATAAAAAAAGATAATAAAGCCCACGCCCTCCTTGGGCAAAGCCAATATAGGAGCTGAAGTTAACAAATCCTTGAGTTTTCGAAAGCTCGCCTCACAATATCATACCACTGGAAGGAATTCTTCTTCTGAGTCAACTTGATCAACGGAGCTGCAATGGAAGAGAAACCCTCAACAAAATACTAATAATACTCGGCCAAGCCAATAAAGCTCTAAATCTCGGTGGGCGAAGTAGTTCTTGCCCAATCACGAACCACTGCAACCTTAGCTGGATCAACCATAATACCTTCCTTAGTCACCACATGATCCAAGAAAAAAATAGACTCCAATTAAAACTCACACTTAGAGAACTTAGCATACAACTTCTCATCCCTCAATCTCTGAAGCATAATCCATAAATATTCCTTATGCTCAACCTCACTCTTGGAATACACCAAGATATCATCTATAAATACAATAACAAAGGAGTCAAGGTACGGTCGAAACACCCGGTTCATCAACTCCATAAATGCAGCAGGGACATTGGTCAACCGAAAGGACATGACTAAGAACTCATAATGACCATATCGAGTCTGAAAAGCTGTTTTCGTAATATCCGAAGCTCTAATCCTCAACTGGTGATAACTGAACCTCAAATTAATCTTCAAAAACACCGTCGCACCCTGAAGCTGATCAAACAAATCATCGATACGAGGAAGAGGATATTTATTCTTAACCGTAACCTTATTCATCTATCGATAATTAATACACATCCGTATAGAACACATTCTTTTTCTTCACAAACAAGATAGATGCACCCAAAAGTGAAATACTAGGTTGAATAAATCCCTTATCCAACAACTCCTACAACTAATCTTTCAGTTCCTTCAATCCTATTGGGGCCATCCTATAAGGAGAAATAGAAATGGGCTTAGTACCCGACTCAGCATTAATAATAAAATCAATATCTCGATCCGAAGGCATACTAAGCAAGTCCGTAGAAAACACCTCTATAAACTCACAGACAACACGGGAAGAATCCAAGGAAGGAGGTGAAATAACACTTGTGTCACGAATATGGTCCAAGTAATATAAACATCCCCTCTTAACCAATTACGCTCCTGAACATAAGATATAATCCTCTTAGGACCCGAATGAAGTGTACCTTTCCAGGCTATCCTTGGCACACCCGACGAAGCTAAAGCCACAGTCTTGGCATAATAATTTAGGACGGCATGAGAAGGAGCCAACCAATCCATACCCAAAATAGCTTCAAAATTGACCATGTCTAATACAAGCAAGTCTATAAGAGTATCACGCCCGACAAAAGTCACAACACAAGATCGATGTACCCGATCCACCACTAAAGAATCGCCTACAAAGGTAGATGCACGAATAGGCATGGAAAAAGGCTCAGTAACAGAATTAAAACCCAAAGCAAAATACACAGATGCATAGGATAAAGTCGATCCAGGATCAAGTAATACAGATGCAGGTCTGAAACAAATGAGAAAAGTACTTGTAATCACAACATTAAAAGCCTCAGCCTCAGGTTTGGCTGGTATAGCATAACATTATCCATGACTACCAATTGGATAAGTAGCCCCACAACCACCAACACGGGCTCTACCATCTCTACCTTTCGCACCTCTAGAAGAACCTCTACCTCTTATAACTGAAATAGGAGTGGCTCTAAATACTCAGTGAGGACAGTCCTTGGCCATATGGCCAGTCTCATCACATACATAGAAAACTCTAAACTTGTCCTGATGTCTACCTTGCACTGCTGAGCTAGAAGACCCACAAGAACCTCTAAAATATCTGCCTCGTGGAGTCTGACCTCTGAACTTACCAAAATGGCGCACTCTCTTAGCGCCTCCCTGAGATACCCGAGGAATATCCTCTGTCACCTTAGCTTGATCCACGATACTTTAAAAAGAACCCTCAAACACAACTATCTGAGATGTAGCGAACTGAAGGGAGATAACCACTAACAAACTTTTGAATCTTCTCAAACTCGGTGAAATACTATCATAGGAATATTTGGACAAGGTATAGAAGTTGCCTCATACTCAACAAATGTCATGGAGCCTTTCTCCAAATGATCAAACTCTTCCCACATACGGTCTCTCAAATTGAAAGGCACAAATCTCTCTAGGAAAGTCTCAATGAACTGATTCGAAGTCATCTCGGGAGAATCACGGGGTCTACAACTGACAAATGATATCCACCAATCTCTCACTGCATCTGTCAACCAATAAGAGGTATAAGAACTTCATTCTCTCAGAAAGTGTAAACACAACTCAGAATACACAGTATGAAATAATTCACACGATAAAGAATAAAATGAGGGAAGTTTCCTAAGGACTTTCTATAGCCTCTCAAAAAGAGATACGAACGTTTATGTACCGATCTGCGAGACTCTATTAGAAATCTCGATCTTACACCGTTGAGACCATTGAAACCTGGCTGCTTTGATACCAATTTATCATGACCCAAAAACTAAGGTCATGATGGCACTTATCGCGGAGTACCTTGACAAGTAAGCCTATCACCCAAACTGATACGAAATGAGAAAAAGACAGAAATATCCCAAGGTAAGGCTTCTAAAATGAAGCCAAACCATATAAGTAATCATAACAATGTGGAAAAAAAAACTTAAACAAAATACCAATCATGCCCAAAACCAGGTGTCAATTGTGTAAGAACTACTAATACAATTCAAGAGTCAAATACATTGAAAAAATAACCACAAAGGAATAATAACTGTCTACGAATACTAATAAAGACATAACTACTATAGAAAGATAGAGGTGAACTTCGGATGCATGAATGTCCAACCGCTACCTTGGAAGCTCCAAAATCAACCGAGTCAATCAAGTTGAGGCGTACTCGAGCTAGGACCTGCACCGAAAGGGTGCAGTAGGCATGAGTACGGCCCACTTATACTCAGTAGGTATCATAGGCCGACCAAGCAAAGTAGTAAATAAAGCATACAAAATATACACTAAGGGCACGTCACCTGCAATCACAAAATATCCCAAAATGGTAGCCCACACCACTTGCACTAACCGTGCTAATATATCTCACATATATTATAACAACACACCAAGATATAGAACACAAGTATACATTATGTCACACATAATAGAAAAAGAGAGAACATGTAGATACAAGATCATCAAATACAAGTAAAGAATGGTAAGACAAATACATAGATAACAAGTCAATAAGACAATACAACACAATATAAACACAATAATGTAAGTGCAATGTATATGATGATGATGATGATGATGCACGAGGTCGTCGCACAACCTCTAGGATCGTCACACAATCCCCGTATACACCTACGGAGCTAAAGCTTCCCGACGCAGGACCCATGGAGGGTTCATCAACCCGTATACAATCCACATATCTCATATCTCCTTTTTAACACATCCCTCAAAAAGGGTTTTATAAGGTGTTACAATTTCTTTTAAAAAGGTATTACCAGTGTTTCTCAGATGTTGCCACGGTGGTACCAATATTTAATGAATGAGTATGATATGAAGATGTAATGCTCACAACCAATCACAATGAGTATTTCCACAACCAACCACATGATATATTTCCACAACCAACCACAATGATACATTTTCACAACCATATGAGCCAATATCCTCTAATTATTTTCATTTCATTCATAAATTTTCACATATTTCATATGCCAATAAGGTATAAATATAATCACAATACACCAATGGTACCACATTAATATTTTAACACCACAATTCAGTTATTCATATGTATTCAAGGCTATCAATATCACATAGGACCTCACACGGTTACACATATCACATAATATCTCAATTTCGATAATCTTATCACATATAAGCCCTCATACGGGCACAATACATAGATGATAACGCTCAATCTACAGCTCTCGTTTGAGTGTAAAGCGGTCGTTAGCAAATATAGAACCCAACCTGGGTTGGGTGTCGATCCCACAGGGAATAGCTTGGCCAACAAGTAAGTAAAATTACTAAACTTTTGGTGCAAGTCTCGTAAGAAGGGGGGATTCTTGTTTTGCAAGTAATGTAAACAAAAGCTGAAAATAATAAAGTAAAAAGAGAGAGATTGTTACGTTGGTTGTAAACAATGAGAATTGAAGCGTTGGGGTTATGTCCACCTTCTGAGGTATACGTCTCTATTGGCTATGAGTGTGTAGAATTCTGTCATGCAATTGCTTATAGAGAATTGTAGTCGATGGTAAATCCAAGCGTCTCTCAACCTAAACAAGGACTATTTCACTTTAACTCTCTCGAGCTTAAAGCGTATCTAACGGTACGAATTCTCCAAGAGGTTAGTCCAGTTACGGCACTAGCTTTTTAATAGAAAAGGGTGTCCTACTACCTTGACATTATCTCTTTTCCAGACAAATAACTTTTCTCTCGAACAAGTTAAATGTTAAACTGGTGTATTCTTGCGTTTGCAACCGCAAAGAATGTAGATTAAGATGAAGAGAATAATGATATAAGCAATATACGTGCCTCAAACTCACAAACTCACAGCAATAGATAGTATCTCATACGGCTTCCATAACCCCAACAGAGAAGTTTAGTTACCCATGAATGCGAAGGAAATCACGATTGACATTGTTATTATATCACGATATTGAGTAATGGCGTGTAGATCAATTGATAGGCGTGAGGCGTGATTCCTTAGCAAGTAACGATTCTCTTGTTGTGGAATTTAAGAATAGAAGAGTAGAAGAAGAAAAATAGAATTAATGGAAAGATTAGAAGAATTGTAGAGTAATAGAATTGAATTGTAAGACGAGAAGTTAAGAAGATGTTCTAAAACCTCTAGCATGATAGGGTATTTATAATACCCATATCCTAATCCTACTAAGCTAATGAAATAAATAACCAAATCCTATTAGACTAATGAAATCCTTAACCCAAATGTACTAGGTTAAGGTAACATTATCATAATCCATATAAAATAATGAAATACATAACCTAATTGTACTAGGTTAATGTATCATTGTCAAAATCCAGCTTTGTGTCTGTAAGTCCCCAAAGTCTTCAGAATTGTTGTTTTAGCCCGGGATAGATTTTCCATGCAGCAGTTTTGGTCCTTAGGCGTGTAAACTCCCTTCCCTTCCTTCGTGAGCTTTCTTTTACGTCAAGTAAGCCATAAAATGCTGAATTCTGCATCATTTATACCTGAAACTTTACTAATCATGTTTGTTAGCTCATTTACAGGAAAAAGGACTAAAAGTGCATGAAATATATAATTTGTTCTCAAAACTAGGCTAAAATATGGGCAAAATATATTGATATAGGCGTGTAAATCCGCCTATCATCAATAGATAGACGTTTTTCATGATTAGTTCTCACCCTTAACATGTATTTTGTACCATCATTTACTACTCAATCCAGTCTGAAAGAGTTAAGTCATAACCTACCTCGAAAGCCGAAACCAGTCCGCTACACTTGAACCCGCGACCTTACTTTTCACGAATAATCCCGAACTCTACTAAAAATATCAAATATGAAAGCTACGCATCAAGACAAACCCAACGACACCCATAATGACTACTTTTGGTTTGGGGTCAAAACGGACCCCCAAAATGAGTTTTCGATAAAGAAGGGCAAATCGGAACTTTACTTCAAAACATGTTCCCCATATTTTTAGGAACCTACAGCTGAAAACTCAAGTTAAATCGAGTCAAAAACGAGGTTCAAATCGAAGAAAAACCATTTTTAAGCTTTACCGGGTAAAATCTCTGAAATCCGGGTTAAAATCGAGAATCGGAGTTGTTTTGAAGGTTAAATTGATGAAAAAACTAGTAATTATAAGATAAAAATATTATTCAAGTGAAAAGTAGTGAAATTTGGATTTAAAATCATGCCTTAAGATTTTTTGGATTTTGAGGACTATATCAAAAGATTACTAAGAAAAAAGGGTGAATTGTTACCTTAAATCTGTAATAAAACCAAGAAATGAGTGTTAATCTAGCTTTTCAAACTCCCACAAATTTTACTTTTAAACTCCCAAACTATTTAGGGTTTAATTCTCAAGTGGCAAGATGAAAAATGAGCAAAATGGACCCAAAAACTATTTATATAGTGCTGAAAATCTGCACTAAAAGGATAAAGAAGCTGAAGTTTTTTGTTTTAAAGTCCACTCCGGACTTCGACGGGGTTCCCGAAATTCGTTCAGAGTTCGATTTATGCAAACGAACTATGCAACCACACTAAATTCGACGTTCCGGACGCGATGTTGTTATCAAATTTTCATAAAAAATATCGTTTTCACAAAGTTGACCCCCGAAACCCGAAATTATAATTTTTCAAATCGAGGATCAAAATGAGATTTAAAAGCCGTAAAATCATACCAAACATGCAACCACCCTGAAATCGACATTTCGAATCTGCTGGCGAACTCGAATTTTCCATCCGAGGTCGTTTCGATCAAATGTGGATCCCACACCTATATTTTCAATTTTCCAATTTTTCGATCAATAGGTCGAAATGAGCTCGGGTGCACCAGGACCCAAACCTAAGGTCTATGCAACCTAAAATCGATATTCCAGAGCGGCTGGCATAGTCCGTTCGTCCATCTATCGCACAGATCAAAAGATATCCACATAAGTCCAAAATAAGGCTCTCGAAGCCATCAAAAACCATAATTTTGCATAAATAATATCAAAATGCATCAAAAATTATGCCAATCACTCCCACACCCCAGAAATATCATTATGCAACTCCGGGAAGGGGTAAAATAGTCAAATCACACAAAATCACAAATTTCACATATTTTAATTTTTTTAAGTCATTACATCATCCACTACTAAAAATCTAGTTTGTTTTCGAACTAAGGCAAGAAAATACCTAAATCAATGAAAAGCTGGGGATAGGAACTATGCATATCCGACTCAACCTCCCAAGTAGCATCATCTATAGGTTGATGTTGCCATTGGACCTGAACCACAAGGATCACTCTAGAGCGCAATTGCCTAACATCCCTAGCCAAAATAGAAACCGGCTCCTCAACAAAGAACAACAGCTTATCTAACTGAACCGACTCCCAATGAATGACATGGGACTCTTCTGGAATATAACGACGAAGCATAGAAACATGAAAAACTGGAGAATAGCTAATAGATCGAGGGGCAAATCCAACTCATAATCCACATCACTAACAGTACGAAGAATCCCAAGGCATGAAGTCTTAGATCAGCATAACACTTCTGCCTACTTTGAACCGCTCTAAGTCTATCTTGAATGACCCAGACCCTATCCAAAGACTCACGAAGCTAGTCCGTACCTCGAGGTCTTACCTCAGAAACATCAAACCAACCTACTGGGGAGCGACAACGCCTACCATACAATGCTTCAAAAAGAGCTATATCAATACTGGAATGGTAGCTATTACTATATGCAAACTCTCCTAAAACCAAATGTCGCTCCCACTGGCCACCAAAATCCATCGCGCACGCGTGAAGCATATCCTCCAAAACCTGGATAGTCCGCTCCGACTGGCCATCAATTTGGAGGTGAAACGTTGTGCTAAGATTAACCTGAGTACCCAACTCATCCTAAAAAGTCTTTCAAAAGTGAGATATGAACACAAAACCTCGATCTGAAATAATGGACATCAACGTACCATGCAGACGCATAATCTCACAAATGAAGATATGGACTAACCTCTCAGCACTGAATGAGACCTAAATCGAAATAAAATGAGCTGACTTGGTCAATCGATCCACAAATACCCAAACACTGTCAGAACTATGAGATGTACGAGGAAAACCAGTTACAATGTCCATAGTGATCCATTCCCACTTCCACTCGAGAATAGGTAACCTCTGAGGCAATCTACCAGGCCTTATATGCTCGGTCTTCACCTACTAACAACATAGGCAACGAGACACAAAATCCGTTATATCTCGCCTCATACCACTCCACTAGTAGTGTTGCCTCAAGTCACGATACTTTTTAGTCATATCTGGATGGATAGAATATCTAGAACAATGGGCCTCCTCCAACATCAAACTAATCCAATCACCACTCTAGGAATACAAACTCATCCTCCAATCTCTAAAACTCCATCTGAATCAAGTGAGACTTCCTTAACCTCCCCACTCAACATCTTTTCTCGAATCAACCTCAATCCAACATCGTCAAATTGATGAGCTCGAATCTGCTACAGTAAAGAAGATCTAACCTCCACAAATGAAAAAACACGCCCAGGTGTCGAAATATCAAGCCTAACCATCTGGTTAGCTAAAAACTGAATATCTAAAGCCAAAAGCCTATCCTGGGTCAAAAGATGCGCCAAGCTACCCTTGCTAGTCGATTTTCGGCTCAAGTCATCTGCAACTACATTAGCCTTGCCCTAATGGTAGAGAGCAGTCAAGTCATAATTCTTAAGCATCTCAAGCTAACGGTGCTGCCTCATATGAAGATCTCACTGGTAAATAAGTACTAAAGGCTACGATGATCTGAGAAGACCTCACAACGAACTCCATACAAGTAGTGCCTCTACAACTTCAAGGCAAACACAAATGCTCACAGCTCCAAATCATGGGTAGGATAATTTTTCTTATGAGGCTCCAATCTTGACGAGACGCATACACAATTACCTTGCCCTCCTGCATCAACACAACACCTAAACCAACACCTAAAGCATCACAAAATATAATAAATCCAACGCCCTCCTTGGGCAAAGCCAATATAGGAGCTGAAGTCAACAAATGCTTGAGCTATCGAAAGCTCGCCTCACAATATCATACCACTAGAAGGAATTCTTCCTCTGAGTCAACTTGATCGATGGAGCTGCAATGGAAGAGAAACCCTCAACAAAATACTAATAATACCCGGCCAAGCCAATAAAACTCTAAATCTCAGTGGGCGAAGTAGTTCTAGCCCAATCACGAACCACTGCAACCTTAGCTGGATCAACCATAATACCTTCCTTAGTCATCATATGATCTAAGAAAAAAATAGACTCCAACTAAAACTCACACTTAGAGAACTTAGCATACAACTTCTTATCCCTCAATCTCTGAAGCATAATCCATAAATATTCCTTATGCTCAACCTCACTCTTGGAATACACCAAGATATCATCTATAAATACAATAACAAAGGAGTCAAGATACGGTCGAAACATCCGGTTCATCAACTCCATGAAAGCAGCAGGGACATTGGTCAACCTAAAGGACATGACCAAGAACTCATAATGACCATATCGAGTCTAAAAATCTATTTTCGTAATATCCGAAGCTCTAATCCTCAACTGGTGATAACCAAACCTCAAATTAATCTTCAAAAACACTGTCGCACCCTGAAGCTGATCAAACAAAGCATCGATATGAGGAAGAGGATATTTATTCTTAATCGTCACCTTATTCATCTATCGATAATTAATACACATCCGTATAGAACACATTCTTTTTCTTCACAAACAAGATAGGTGCACCCCAAGGTGAAACGCTAGGTCGAATAAATCCCTTATCCAACAACTTCTGCAACTAATACTTCAATTCCTTCAATCCTATTGGGGTTATCCTATAAGGAAAAATAGAAATGGGCTTAGTGCCTGACTTAACATTAATAATAAAATCAATATCTCGATACGAAGGCATACTAGGCAAGTCCGTAGAAAACACCTCCATAAACTCACGGACAACACGGGAAGAATCCAAGGAAGGAGGTGAAATAACACTTGTGTCACGAATATGGTCCAAGTAATATAAACATCTCCTCTCAACCAATTACGAGTCTGAACATAAGATATAATTCTTTTAGGACCCGGATGAAGTGTACCCTTCCAAGCTATCCTTGGCACACCCGATGAAGCTAAAGTCACAGTCTTGGCATAATAATTTAGGATGGCATGAGAAGGAGCCAACCAATCCATACCCAAAATAGCTTCAAAATTGACCATGTCTAATACAAGCAAGTCTATAAGAGTATCACGCCCGACAAAAGTCACAACACAAGATCGATGTACCCGATCCACCACTAAAGAATCACCTACAAAGGTAGATGCACGAATAGGCATGGAAAGAGGCTCAGTAACAGAATTAAAACCCAAAGCAAAATACACAGATGCATAGGATAAAGTCGATCCGGGATCAAATAATACAGATGCAGGTCTGAAACAAATGAGAAAGGTACCTGTAATCACAACATCAGAAGCCTCTGCCTCAGGTCTGACTGGTATAGCATAACACTATCCATGACAACCAACTGGTTGAGTAGCCCTACAACCACCATTACGGGCTCTACCATCTCTACCTCTCGTACCTCTGGAAAAACCTTTACCTCTCACAACTGAAATAGGAGTAGCTCTAAACACTCGATGAGGACAGTCCTTGGCCAAATGAACAGTCTCATCATATACATAGAAAACTTTAAACTTGTCCGGACAGCCACCCTTCACTGCTGAGCTAGAAGACCCACGAGAACCTCTAAAATCTCTGCCTCGTAGAGTCTGACCTTTGAACTTACCAAAATGGCGCACCATCTTAGCGCCTCCCTGAGATACCCAAGGAATGTCCTTTATCGCCTTTGCATGATCCACAATACTCTGAAAAGAACCCTCAAACACAACCCTCTAAGATATAGCCAACTGAAGAGAGACGACCAAACCCTTTACAAACTTTTAAATCCTCTCAAGCTCGGTGGAAATACTATCATAGAAATATCTGGACAAGGCATAAAATCTTGACTCATACTCAACAACTGTCATGGAGCCTTGCTCCAAATGATCAAACTATTCTTGCATACTGTCTCTTAAACTGAAAGACACAAATCTCTCTAGGAAAGTCTCAGTGAACTAATCCCACGTCATCTCGGGAGAATCACGGGGTCTACAACTGGAAAGCGACATCTACCAATCTCTCACTGCATCTCTCAATCGATAAGAGGTATAAGCAACGTTATTCACACAAAAAGAGTGAAACACAACTCAGAGTATAGGGTATGAAAGAATTCGCACGATAAGGAATAAAATGAAGAAAGTTTCCTAAAGATATCCTATAGCCTCTCGAAGATAGATACGGACGTCTACGTACCGATTCGCGAGACTCTATTAGACACTACGTTCTTACACCGTTGAGACCAATGAAACCTGGTTGCTCTAATACCAATTTGTCATGATCCAAAAACTAGGGTCATGATGGCATTTGTCGCAGTGTACCTTGACAAGTAACCCTATCACCCAAATTGATACGAAATAAGAAAAAGATAGAAATATCCTAAGGTAAGGCTTCTAGAACGAAGTCGAACCATATAAATAATCATGACAATGCGGAAAAAAAAAACTTATCTAAAATACCAATCAAAATCATCCCCAAAACCAGGTGTAAATAGTGTAAGAACTACTAATACAATCCAAGAGTCAAATACATCAAAAAAATAACAATAAAGGAATAATAACTATCTCTGAATACTAATAAAGACATAACTACTATAGAAAGATAGAGATGAACTTCGGATGCATGAATGTCCAACCGCTACCTTAGAAGCTCCAACAATTGCCCGAGTCAATCAAGCTGAGGGGTACTCGAGCTAGGACCTGCACCGAAAAGGCCCAGTAGGCATGAGTTCGGTCCACTTGTACTCAGTAGGTATCATAGGCCGACCAAGAAAAGTAGTAAATAAAGCATACAAAATATACCCTAAGGGCACGTCACCTGTAATCAGAAAATATCCCACAACGGTAGCCCACACCGCTTGCACTAACAGTTCTAATATATCTCATATATATTACAACAACACACCAAGATATAGAACACAAGTATACATTATGTCACACACAATAGAACAAGAGAGAACATGAAGATACAAGATCATCAAAAATACGTAAAGAAAGGTAAGACAAATACATAGATGATAAATCAATAGGACAATACAACACAACATAAATACAATAAAGTAAGTGCAATGTATATGATGATGATGGTGATGATGATGATGCACGAGGTCGTCACACAACCTCTGGGATCGTTGCACAATGCCCGTATACACCTACGAAGCTAAAGCTTCCCGATGCAGGACCCATGGAGGGTTCGTCAACCTGTATACAATCCACATATCTCATATCTCCTTTTTGACACATCTCTCGGGAAGGGTTTTATAAGGTGTTACAATGTTTTTTAAAAAGGTGTTGCCAGTGTTTCTCAGATGTTGCCATGATGGTACCAATGTTTCATGAATGGGTATGATATGAAGATGTAATGCTCACAACCAATCACAATGAGTATTTTCACAACCAACCACATGATTTATTTCCACAACCAACCACAATGATACATTTTCACAACCACATAAGCCAATATCCACTCATTATTTTCGCTTCATCCATAAATTTTCACATGTTTCTTATGTCAATAAGGTATGAATATAATCACAATACACCAATGGTAACACATTAAGGTTTTAACAACATAATTCAGTTATTCATATGTATTCAAGGCTATCAATATCACATAGGACCTCACACGGTCACACATACACATAATATCTCAATTTCGATAATCATATCACATATAAGCCCCCACACGGGCACAACACATAGATAGACATTTTTCATGATTAGTTCTCACCCTTAGCATGTATTTTGTACCATCATTTACTAACCAGCCCGGTCTGAAAGAGTTAAGCCATAACCTACCTCGAAAGCTAAAACGGGTCCGCTATACTTGAACCCGCGACCTTACTTTTCACAAATAATCCCAAACTCCACTAAAAATATCAAATATGAAATCTACGCGTCAAGACAAAACCAACGACATCCATAATGACAACTTTTGGTTCGGGGTCAAAACGGATCCCCAAAATGAGTTTTCAAAAAAAAAGGGCAAATCGGAACTTTACTTCAAAAACATGTTCCCCATATTTTTAGGAACCTACAGCTGAAAACTCAAGTTAAATCGAGTAAAAAACGAGGTTCAAATCGATGAAAAACCATTTTAAAGCTTTACCGGGTAAAATCTCTGAAATCCGGGTTAAAATCAAGAATCGAAGTTGTTTTGAAGGTTAAATTGATGAAAAAACTAGTAATTATAAGATAAAAATATTATTCAAGTGAAAAGGAGTAAAGTTGGGTTTAAAATCATGCCTTAGGATTTTTTGATTTTTGAGGAATATATCAAAACATTACTAAGAAAAAAGGATGAATTCTTACCTTAAATCCGTAATAAAATCAAGAAATGAGTGTCTATCTAACTTTCCAAGCTCCCACAAACTTTACTTTTAAACACCCAAACTATTTAGAGTTTAACTCTCAAATGGCAAGATGAAAAATGAGCAAAATGGGCCCAAAAACTATTTATATAGTGCAGAAAATCTGCTCTAAAAGGATAAAAAAAACTGCAGTTTTTTGTTTTAAAGTCCACTCCGGACTTCGACGAGGTGCCCAGAATTCGTTCGGAGTCCGATTTATGCAAACGAATTATGCAACCATACTAAATTCGACGTTCCGAACGCAATGGCGATATCATATTTTCAAAAAAATATCATTTTCACAAAGTTGACTTCCGAAACCCGAAATTATAATTTTTCAAACCAACGGTCGAAATAAGATTTAAAAGCCGTAAAATCATACCAAATATGCTAACACCCTAAAATCGACATTCCGAATTTGCTGGTTAAGTCGAATTTTTCATCCGAGGTTGTTTCGATCAAATGTGGATCCCACACTCATATTTTCAATTTTTCAACTTTCCGACCAATAGGTCGAATCGAACCAAAGGTCTACCCAACCTAAAATCGATATTCTGGAGTTGTTGGAGCGGTCTGTTCAGCCATCCGTCGCACGGATCAAAAGATATCCACATAAGTCCAAATTAAGGCTCTCGAAGCCATCAAAAAACACAATATTGCATAAATGATGTTAAAATGCATCGAAAATCATGCAAATCACTCCCACACCCCAGAAATATCATAATGCAACTATGGGGAGGGGTAAAATAGTCAAATCACATAAAATCACAAAATTCATATATTTCAAATTTTTTTTTAGGTCGTTACATAGATAGTGTATGTATATATTGTAGTATATATATTGTAGTATATTTTATTTAAAGTAGTACGTATATATTGAATGGTACGTATATATGTGTATATATATCTTCTAGAGACTCTAAAGTAGTGTATATTTAACATATACATGTGTATATGTTTTATAAATTAGTATATATATCATTATATTGTATTATACATTTTGGAGCATATTTTTTAAAGTAGCACATATATTGAATTGTACTCATATATGTGTATATATAGAATATAGACTCTAAAGTAGTATATATTTAACGTATACATGTGTATATGTTTTATAAATTAGTATATAACTATATATATAGTGTGTATATATTGTAGTATATTTTATTTAAAGTAGTACATATATATTGAATGGTACGTATATATGCGTATATATCTTCTATAGACTCTAAAGTAGCGTATATTTAACATATACATGTGTATATATTTTATAAATTAGTATATAGATCATTATATTGTAGTATATATATTGTAGCATATTTTATTTAAAGTAGTACATATATATTGAATGGTATGTATATATGTGTATATATCTTCTATAGACTCTAAAATAGGATATATTTAACGTATACACATGTATATGTTTTATAAATTAGTATATAACTATATATTTAATGTGTGTATATATTGTAGTATATATATTGCAGTATATGTTTTATTTAAAGTATTACATATATATTGAATGGTACGTATATATGTGTATATATTTTCTACAGACTATAAAGTAATATATAGTTAACGTATACATGTGTATATATTTTATAAATTAGTATATATATCATTATATTGTAGTATATATCTTGTAACATATGTTTTATTTAGAGTAAGATATATATAACTAATGTATCGTCGTATACGTGATTACATGTGTAATTGTGTATATGTTTTTTAAATTTTAATGTACTATATACTATATATATATTGTTTAACATATTTAAAATGTATATAGGTGGATATATATAGTGTATATTGGAGAAAAAACTTTTAATTTTTTTTTTTTGGTTTTGACCGATTTTAACCGAATTTTGGATCGGTTTTGACCGGGTTTAGGTGGGTTAGATCGGGTTAGGTTAAGTGGGCCGGTTCAGGATTGTTTTTAAAAAAATTATTGTTGGGCCTGGAACCGGCCCGTTTAACCAGGCCCAAATCTGGACCAGCCCACAAACCGAATAAACTCGACGGGCCGGTTCCAGATTGATCCGGCCCGGCCCACTTAACAGCCCTGTACAATCCAACTAAACAATAAAAATGTCATTGAACATTTATTCAAACTTTTTTATCACAATAACACAATATATTAATATAATCCAATACGATTATGATACATTATTATAAAATCATGGGTAACAACCATCCAAACAAGCTGGAAATGAAATAAACAGAACTTAATACAACTTATGTTTTGTATATGTTTGAAAGACCATAAGAGAAAAAAAGACAAACCAATCATACTTTAGGTTAAAAAATTAAGAACAAGTTTATTTCAAACATTCCCAGGAACTAACGGTTCATATTATTATGAGCAGCATATTAAAAGGTCTTCAATTTATTATATGCTTTTTTTGGTCCAAACACTTGATTGAAGGTGCAATATCATCATTATCATCAAATTTTTATAGATTCAACCAGTAATAAGTTAATCATGTTTTTAACTTTGCCTTTAGAGTTTGTGTATCCATCTTAATTTTTATATAACGTGTCCATCACACGCGCGAAATTTAGAACTTTGTTTACGTCCTTCCATCCATTGGTGACTTCTTTCTCAAATTTAGCATAGGCCTCTTGCATTGAAACTCCATAATCTTTCATGTAGCATTGAATAATGCCACGTGTTTTCTTTCTTGTTCAACCTACATGAAATCGATTTTAATATCGTCAGTATATATGTAATTATACATTTTACACATTTTTTCACAATTATATTGTAGGCTTCATAACTAACTTTCAACTTTGAAGCCAATTTGAAGAAAATCTAGTATATGCAATATGTTCCTTCTGTATCATATGCAGATATATTTGAAGCAGATCCAAACAATAGTTATATAGCTGGAGACTGAAGTAACAGTATTAGTAGTTGATCTTTTTTATTTTTTTTCGCAATGTTATTTGCGCCATTCTACTTCTTTAGTAGGAGTACTGTCATTTTACTCTCTTCATTGCAATATCGGCCCTCTTGCACTTAGTTAATAGCCTTTCTTTTTTACTCCCTTTCTTTCATTTTAACCAGTCCTCTTGTTAAAAATATTTTTTCTAATTTAGCTGTCTCATTTATGAAATTAAAAAAAAATTATTACTTCCTGCATTTCAAAAATAATGACCTACTTTCCTTTTTAGTTTGTTTCAAAATGAATGACTTGTTTCCTTTTTTGACAGTACTTTAATTTCAACTTTGCACGTGACATACTTAAGACCATAAAATTAAATGGCATTTTGGTATATTTAACACTACTTTAATTTAGGACCACAAAAATCAAAAGTCTTCTTTACTTTCTTAAATTCCGTATCAAGTCAAACTTGGTCATTCTTTTTTAAACGGAGGGAGTACGTACTTCCAATACTAATCTAATCATTAAATGACTACATAAAGTGTATATTTTCAAATTTATATTTTCAAAGCATAATTATTAAGGATAATTTGGTAAAATAAGTTCCTAATAAGTATTTTCTTAAGAGAACAAGTCAACATAGGTTAATTATTTTGAAATAGAGAGAGTAGTATTGTCACGCCCCAAAATTCCATCGGGCCGGACTGGCACCCGAAGCCGAGAAGGCCCGGGAGAACCCGTTCAAATACCTGTACTTTCACTTACATGTCACCAAAAATTTGGACAGCACTTCGTTGCATATAGAAGAATCTAATTACCTGTATCAGCACAACACGCACAAATATATATATATAACACTTGGCCGTCGGGGCCACCACATATACAAATATAACATGACTATATAAACTTCCATGACTTTACCCTTCCTTATGTCTACAAAGCCTCTAGGATATACATGACATAACTAGGGTCGGGACAAACCCCCGCCCACACATGACTCCTGTACAATAACAAAACATAAAGAGCCGACTCGGAAAGCTCCGAAGCAAACTGGAGCTCACCAACAATAGTTGTATGACTTGGCTCCTACTTGTGCAGTGTATAAGCTGAGGTACCTGTGCCTGCAGCATGAAATGCAGGTCCCCCGTGGGGGACGTCAGTACGAAATATGTACTGAGTATGTAAAACTATAGATAATCACATATGATATAGGAGCTCAATAGAAATCAGAAACAAGTGAATAAAGCGTAATAGGAGTGGACCACATTTACTAGAACTTGTGACAACCTGTACATTGCATTTATTCAATCACTTTACCTTCATTTTTATCGTCTTTGTAATCATTACTGTACTGTACTGTGACCATTAGGCTGCCTCCAGTACATATCAACTGGGCTCGACCCATGCTAGGCTTATGCCCCTGGGATACCACCCATAAACACATAAATAGGGATCGATCCATGCTAGGCTTATGCCCCTGGGATACCACCCGATAAGAGAGAACTTCCATCACTTAGTTCAATTAATCTTTGAGATTGTTATTTCGGTCGCCACCACATTTTTGATACTTTGAAACAATGATACATCAATAGGAGACATATAAATAGACCATCAATGCAATAACAATGAAGTAAGAACTCATTGGCACATCAATGAAGTGTTTTGGAGTCATCAATGCCATAACAATAAAGTAGGAACTTATTGGTATATCAACAATGTGTTTCAGAATCATCAATATCACAACAATAAAATAGGAGCCTTTTGGTATATCAATGAAACATTTTGACACTTTATAGGATGGAAACAACTTCGTTGGTAATGTAGAACAATACATGTTTTTGGACAACCTCGGAATCTTACTTGATGGAACATTGGTGTTTTCATGCCAAAGAACATTGTTAGAGTATGTTTTACATACCTCGTCGTAGATTCGAATACCAATTTAACACAACTTCCCGCCTTTACAAATCACTTATCTACAATGAAATGTTTGGCATCTAGTATTAGCAACCCAACACCACAATTCTCTTCCATAATTCCATACAACCAATATTTGCAAAACATTCCAAAAACCAACTTGAACAATAGGTTTATGTGTATATATATATATATATATATATATAATCATCATTTCAATACCACATCATCAATACCAAATGCCTTCACAATTCAACATAATCCAACCATGCACAAGAATAATCCAACATCATTTCCCAATCATCTTTCAACAACAATCAAATAACATACTTCTTATGCTCACATGCATATATATATATATACATATCCATATAAATAACACCAACATAATTTACATCCTTACCATAAAATGGCCCTTTTGATTTCGAAGTCCTGTTGGCACAAATAAGGGGTGCTTCTCGAAGCCCTCGAGACGGTGAACACAACTACGGAATCAATTTGGACTTTCTACGGTTGAATCACAAGATAATTGGAGTTGAAATTAGGCTAGGGTTCCTTATTCTTCAATAATTGGATGATGAATGATGGATACTAGGCTAATTATATGTATATAATGACCAATTTTCGTCCATGAGGTGATGGAAAATGACCATATTGCCCTTAAAAATTTAAGTAAATCCGAATTTGTCCATGATGGACTGTTTTGATAGGCTAAAGTAAATCGACCATAACTCTTTGCTCCAATATCGGATTTGGGTGAAATTGGTATCGTTGGATAGATAATTCAAAGATATTTCATTTTATATAAAGTAGGCCACCCATTTAGTCCTGTACAAGGAGTTATGATCGTTTGAAGTTGACCCTCAAAAACTGTTTTGATAGGATGAAGTAAAACGAGTATAACTCCTTACTCAGACATTGGATTTGGATGAAACTAATTGCATTGGAAACAAGACTCAAATATATTTCTTTTGATATATGGTAGCTCTCCCAGTTCATTATATTAAGGGAGTTATGATCGTTCAAAGTCGACCCAAAAAACTGGCAGGCCTCAGTAGTTTGTGTGCAGGAAATTTTCCTGCACATTTACTATTCACCATATCCCGGCCACCGTTTTATAGTTTCGAACGTGCTCGATTATATCCGAAACTTATCCATTTTTGGAAATTTTTATATCGTTGGAAAGTTTATTCAATAACCTTCGTATGAAACCATCGACGGGCAAATTCCGGTATAAATAAAATAAAAAATTAATTCCATATAAATAAGACCAATCACGTACTTGAATACGCCAATACATGTACTTAAATATGGGGTGTTACATCCTTCCCCCCTTTAGGACATTCGTCCTCGAATGTTAGCGTAGTTATTCAACCAAAACAAGTTCAAGTCCACCATTAACATTCACATCATCACATAAATACTATGCATATATAAACAAAAACTTACTTGTTAATGTTCTAACTCCGTTTCTTGAACTTCCTCTTCATCTTTGAACAAATGAGGGTACTTAGATTTCATTGCTTCCTCAGCTTCCCATGTAATCTCTTCCCTTTGTTGATTTCTCCAAAGTACTTTCACCGATGCTACTTCTTTATTTCTCATCTTCTTAACTTGACGATCTAATATAGCAATAGGAATCTCCTCATAGGTAAGATCTTCTGTTACTTGCACATCTTCAGTAAAAGTAATAAGGGACGGATCTTCGATGCACTTTCGAAGCATCGATACATGAAATACTGGATGCACTGATGAGAGTTCCTGGGGTAGCTCTAATTCATAAGCAACTTGCCCACATCTTCGAATAATCTTATACGGGCCTATATTTCGTGGACTCAACTTTCCTTTCTTGCCAAATCTCATCACCCCTTTCATTGGCGATACCTTCAAAAATATCCAATCGCCTAACGAAAATTCTATCCCTCTTCTTCTACTATCCGCATATGACTTGTGTCGACTTTGGGCTGTTTTCAACCGTTGCTGAATCACCTTGACTTTTTCTATGGCTTGATACACAAGATCCGGTCCGAACATAAGAGTTTCACCCGCTTCGAACCATCCTATTGGTGATCTACACTTCCTCCCATATAAAGCTTCATATGGTGCCATTTTGATACTTGAATGATAGTTATTATTGTAGGCAAACTCAATAAGAGGTAAATGATCATCCCAGCTGCCTTTAAAATCTATAACACATGCTCGTAGCATATCTTCAAGTGTTTGAATGGTGCGCTCTGCTTGTCCATCCGTCTGAGGGTGAAAAGTTGTACTCAGATTCACTTGTGTTCCCAAACTCTGTTGGAAAGACTTCCAAAAGTTTGCGGTAAATTGAGTTCCCCGATCCGATATAATAGAAGTTGGCACTACATGTAATCGGACTATTTCCTTAACATACAGCTTCGAATATTCTTCAACTGTGTAAGTGGTCTTAACGGGTAAGAAATATGCGGATTTAGTAAGCCTATCCACAATCACCCATATAGAATCAAATTTTCGAGCTGTACGAGGCAAACCTGTAACAAAATCCATGTTGATCATGTCCCACTTCCAAATTGGAAGATCTATGCATTGCATATAGCCTCCGGGCTTTTGATGTTCCACTTTAACTCGTTGGCAATTTGGACATTCAGCTATAAATTCTGCGATGTTCCTTTTCATGTCATTCCACCAATACATATCTTTCAAATCTTGATACATTTTGGTTGATCCTGGATGAATGGAATACCTTGAAAAATGTGCCTCTATCATAATCTTCTTTCTTAGCCCGTCTACATCCGGCACACACAATCGGTTTTGGCACTGAAGTACTCTTTCTCGCGTAAGCTCAAATGCCTTGGTCGCACCACTCTGAACGTTCTCCTTAAGCTGTAATAAAATAGGATCTGCATATTGCTTCTCTTTCACTTCAGCTACTAATGAAGATTCCGCAGCATTATGTACGATAAGCTCTTTATTCGGAGTTTCAAGAAGGCGAACTCCCAAACTAGCTAACTGGTGAAGATCTTTAACCATCCCTTGACTTTCTATAGGCGCCATCATAGCCTTACGACTTAACGCATCAGCTACCACATTTGCTTTCCCTGGATGGTACAAGATATCAACATCGTAGTCCTTTAATAGTTCAAGCCATCTCCGCTGCCTTAAATTTAGATCCTTCTGATTAAAAATATATTGCAAGCTCTTATGGTCAGTATATATATCAACATGAACCCCATATAAGTAGTGGAGCCATATCTTTAAAGCAAAGATAACCGCTGCCAGCTCAAGATCATGTGTGGGGTAATTTTTCTCATGTGGCCTCAATTGCCTTGAGGCATATGCTATCACCTTACCATGCTGCATTAATACACATCCTAAACCAATTCTCGAAGCATCGCAATACACTGTATACCCTTCTGTACCTTCTGGAAGTACCAACACAGGTGTAGAAGTCAACTTATTCTTCAATTCTTGGAAACTCTCCTCACACGCATCATTCCACTGGAACTTGGATGCTTTATGTGTTAGCTTGGTTAAGGGTGCTGAAATGGAAGAAAAGTCTTTAACAAACCTTCTATAATAACCGGCCAAGCCGAGAAAACTACGAATCTCCGTAGGCGTTGTGGGCCTTGGCCAGTTCTTCACAGCTTCTATCTTTTGAGCATCAACCTTTATCCCTTCACTAGATACAATATGACCTAAAAATGCCACCGACTTTAACCAAAACTCACATTTAGAGAACTTTGCATAAAGCTTACAATAACGAAGAGTCTGCAATGCCTGTCGTAAGTGATTGGCATGGTCCTCTTCTGATCTAGAATAAACTAGAATATCATCTATAAAATCTATCACAAATACATCCAGGAATGTCTTAAACACCCTATTCATCAAATCCATAAAAGCTGCAGGTGCATTAGTTAGCCCAAATGACATAACTAGAAACTCATAATGACCATACCGTGTTCGGAAAGTTGTCTTGGGTATATCCTTCTCTTTGACCCTCACTTGGTGGTAACCTGACCTCAAATCAATCTTAGAAAAACACTTGGCGTCCTGTAACTGATCAAATAAATCATCAATTCTTGGGAGAGGATATTTATTCTTAATAGTCACCTTATTCAATTGCCGATAATCAATACACATCCTCAGCGAGCCATCCTTTTTGCGCACAAATAACACTGGTGCTCCCCAAGGGGAAATACTAGGCCTAATGAACCCCTTTTCTAGCAAATCTTTCAATTGCTTTTTCAATTCTCGTAATTCTGCTGGGGCCATTCTATACGGAGGAATGGAGATTGGTTGGGTGCCTGGTATTACATCAATACCAAACTCTACTTCTCGTTCAGGAGGCAAACCTGGAAGATCTTCAGGAAATTCATTTACCACCGGAACAGCGTGAAGAGTTGGTGGCTCCGCTTCTGTATCCCTTACTCTAACTAAATGATATATGTATCCCTTGGAAATCATTCTTATTGCCTTAAAATAAGAAATAAATCTACCTCTTGGCGCGCTAATTTCACCTTTCCATTCAAGGACTGATTCATTTGGAAAATGGAAATATACCTTTTTCGTGCAGCAATCAATTGTGGCATAACAAGACGCCAACCAGTCCATACCCATTATAACATCAAAATCTACCATTTCTAACTCCACAAGATCAGCCATCGTATTACGACCACAAACAGTTACTATGCAGTTTCGATAAACCCTTCTAGCTATAATAGATTCCCCGACCGGTGTGGACACTTCAAATGGCTTAACTAACAGTTCGGGTATTCTTTCGAACTTTCCAGCAACCAATGGAGTAACATAAGATAATGTAGAACCGGGATCAATTAAGGCATATAAATCGAATGAAAATATAGACAACGTACCCGTAACCACATCTGGGGAAGCCTCTAAATTCTGTCGATCCGCTAGAGCATACGTACGATTTTGAGCCCCGCTAGAACTCGTGGCTCCTCTATCACCTCTAACACGACCCATTGGTTGTGCACCCCTTCCTGAATAAGGCATCGATGATGATAATGCAACAAATGACCCTGTAGGTCGTGACATACCCCCTATGTCCCTTCGTGGGCATTCCCTCATCATATGCCCCGACATACCGCACCAAAAGCAAACATTGGTCCCCAGCCGACATGCGCCCAAATGATACCTTCCACATTTATTTCATGGCTCTCGAGGAGGTCTCGATTGGCTCATATTCCGTTGCCCTTGGTAACCCACTGATCGCGAACTATGACCCTCACTTCTTTGCCCAAATTGACTACCTCTGAACCCCTGATGCTGTGGTGGAGCACTAGCTGCAGAATAAGAAAATAATGGCCTAGGTGGTCTAGCAGAAAATTGAGGTCTAAAACCTCCTTGTGGCGCCATAAACTGCCCTGTAGATCTGGCCCTCTTAGAAGATCCGCTTTCAAATTCCTGTGTTCTTCTTCTTTGCCTCTGATCTTCCATTTTCTGCGCAAATGCTTGGATCCTAGCTATATCCATGTCTTTATTCAGTGCAGCAATAGTACAATCCCTAACCAAATACGGATCCAATCCATTCACATACCGATGAACTCTGTCATCCATAGTAGCTATAACATTAGGAGCATATCTGGACAAGGAATTAAATCGAAGACTATACTCCCTCACACTTGTATTACCTTGTCGAAGATTTAAGAACTGATCCGCACGGGCCTGACGAGTCTCATATGGAAGATAATGATCAATAAATGCCTCTTTGAACTCTTTCCAAGTAGCTGGGGGTGCATCAATGCCCCTTGACCGTTTCCAGTCTTCATACCAATATATAGCCTCACCTTTGAATCTATACGCGGCTAACTCCACTGTCTCTCTGCCCGCTACATGCATCACCTCTAGGGCCCTTTGGATCTGATCAATAAAGTCCTGCGGATCTTCGTTAAGATCGGATCCGGTAAAAGTAGGCGGATCCATCTTAAGAAAATCCTGTGTTCGAAGACTAGCCGACCTATCTATACCACTAGGACCTGCAGTAGGAATAGCTTGCCCTTGAGCTTGACCAGCAACTATACGAGTCAAAAGTTGCACTGCATTTCTAAGATCTTGATCAACAACATTAATAGGTGGCTCTGGGGATATAGTTTTCCTCCCCCTTATTTCTTCCGGACTGGGGGAAGTTTCTGATGCATGCTCAGCTGGAGCCTCACTTTGATTAGCTGGTATAGTGGGTGACTTACTAGTCCTCTCTCCGGCAGCCACATCTACTTGCTTACCGGTATTCTTGCTTCTGGTAACCGGCATCATTACTATAATAAGAGAAACAAACTGATTCAGTGGTCAACTATTACTTCATATACAATATAAGCTCTATCGCACGATCTAAGACATGAAGAAAAGAAACAATTCCTAAATGTCCATAGCCTCCTGTTTATAGATGTGGTGCACAACACACCGATAAACAAGACTCTACGTAGACACGGCTTTGTAGACTCACTAGGACGAACCTCTCTGATACCACTTTTGTCACGCCCCAAAATCCCATCGGGCCGGACTGGCACCCGAAGCCGAGAAGGCCCGGGAGAACCCGTTCAAATACCTGTACTTTCACTTACATGTCACCAAAAATTTGGACAGCACTTCGTTGCATATAGAAGAATCTAATTACCTGTATCAGCACAACACGCACAAATATATATATATAACACTTGGCCGTCGGGGCCACCACATATACAAATATAACATGACTATATAAACTTCCATGACTTTACCCTTCCTTATGTCTACAAAGCCTCTAGGATATACATGACATAACTAGGGTCGGGACAAACCCCCGCCCACACATGACTCCTGTACAATAACAAAACATAAAAAGCCGACTCGGAAAGCTCCGAAGCAAACTGGAGCTCACCAACAATAGTTGTATGACCTGGCTCCTACTTGTGCGGTGTATAAGCTGAGGTACCTGTGCCTGCAGCATGAAATGCAGGTCCCCCGTGGGGGATGTCAGTACGAAATATGTACTGAGTATGTAAAACTATAGATAATCACATATGATATAGGAGCTCAATAGAAATCAGAAACAAGTGAATAAAGCGTAATAGGAGTGGACCACATTTACTAGAACTTGTGACAACCTGTACATTGCATTTATTCAATCACTTTACCTTCGTTCTTATCGTCTTTGTAATCATTACTGTACTGTACTGTGACCATTAGGCTGCCTCCAGTACATATCAACTAGGCTCGACCCATGCTAGGCTTATGCCCCTGGGATACCACCCATAAACACATAAATAGGGATCGACCCATGCTAGGCTTATTCCCCTGGGATACCACCCGATAAGAGAGAACTTCCATCACTTAGTTCAATTAATCTTTGAGATTGTTATTTCGGTCACCACCACATTTTTTATTCTTTGAAACAATGATACATCAATAGGAGACATATAAATAGACCATCAATGCAATAACAATGAAGTAAGAACTCATTGGCACATCAATGAAGTGTTTTGGAGTCATCAATGCCATAACAATAAAGTAGGAACTTATTGGTATATCAACAATGTGTTTCAGAATCATCAATATCACAACAATAAAATAGGAGCCTTTTGGTATATCAATGAAACATTTCGACACTTTATAGGATGGAAACAACTTCGTTGGTAACATAGAACAATACATGTTTTTGGACAACCTCAGAATCTTACTTGATGGAACATTGGTGTTTTCATGCCAAAGAACATTGTTAGAGTATGCTTTACATACCTCGTCGTAGATTCGGATACCAATTCAACACAACTTCCCGCCTTTACAAATCACTTATCTACAATGAAATGTTTGGCATCTAGTATTAGCAACCCAACACCACAATTCTCTTCCATAATTCCATACAACCAATATTTGCAAAACATTCCAAAAACCAACTTGAACAATAGGTTTATGTGTATATATATATATATATATAATCATCATTTCAATACCACATCATCAATACCAAATCCCTTCACAATTCAACATAATCCAACCATGCACAAGAATAATCCAACATCATTTCTCAATCATCTTTCAACAACAATCAAATAACATACTTCTTATGCTCACATGCATATATATATATATATACATATCCATATAAATAACACCAACATAATTTACATCCTTACCATAAAATGGCCCTTTTGGTTTCGAAGTCCTGTTGGCACAAATAAGGGGTGCTTCTCGAAGCCCTCGAGACGGTGAACACAACTACGGAATCAATTTGGAATTTCTACGGTTGAATCACAAGATAATTGGAGTTGAAATTAGGCTAGGGTTACTTATTCTTCAATAATTGGATGATGAATGATGGATACTAGGCTAATTATATGTATATAATGACCAATTTTCGTCCATGAGGTGATGGAAAATGACCATATTGCCCTTAAAAATTTAAGTAAATCCGAATCTGTCCATGATGGACTGTTTTGATAGGCTAAAGTAAATCGACCATAACTCTTTGATCCAATATCGGATTTGGGTGAAATTGGTATAGTTGGATAGATAATTCAAAGATCTTTCATTTCATATAAAGTAGGCCACCCAGTTCGTTCTGTACAAGGAGTTATGATCGTTTGAAGTTGACCCTCAAAAACTGTTTTGATAGGCTGAAGTAAAACGAGTATAACTCCTTACTCAGATGTTGGATTTGGATGAAACTAATTGCATTGGAAAGAAGACTCAAAGATCTTTCTTTTGATATGTGGTAGCTCTCCCATTTTATTATATTAAGGGAGTTATGATCGTTCAAAGTCGACCCAAAAAACTGGCAGGCCTCAGTAGTTTGTGTGCAGGAAATTTTCCTGCACATTTACTATTCACCATATCCCGGCCACCGTTTTATAGTTTCGAACGTGCTCGATTATATCCGAAACTTATCCGTTTTTGGAAATCTTTATATCGTTGGAAAGCTTATTCAATAACCTTCGTATGGAACCATCGACGGGCAAATTCCGGTATAAATAAAATAAAAAATTAATTCCATATAAATAAGACCAATCACGTACTTGAATACGCCAATACATGTACTTAAATACGGGGTGTTACAAGTATTTTCTGCATTTCATATTTTTTTGAAAAACTTTTATAATAATCGGAATAGTAAACTATCATGACTTCTGATACATTTGTATAAATTTTAAATATTTAAATTTTATGTAACTAAAACTTAAGGATTCTCTAATACAATTCACCCCGAAATTAGTTAGGTTGGTCTAGCCCTCATATAAAGTGGAATATACGAAGTATTGTTTTTATATGTCAAAGTCATTATTGGACCTCGTTAGTTTGCATTTAGTAAATATTAGAATCTAAATTAACCTTTTAGATCTCAGTTATTAAATGCATTTGGCTGAGTCTAAATTCTTATAATTTTAGTATCAATAATTAAAGGCATCTGTTTTTTTCCTTTTACAATCATTTAATTAAGGAGTTTGAATAGATTTGAATATGATTAAGGCTTATAACAAAGTTTTATATAGTCAGATCTATCTATAACGTCACTTCATTATAACAACATTTCATTATAGCAATTTGATTTTTTATGGAATTGATTTTTCATGTTATATTTTACTTCTTTTTAATTACATTCTATGTACAACAACAATCACGTTTATTTAAGTGGTATACTCTTTGTAAAATTAACACTCATTAATAACATACTTAAATATTATGTAGTAATAATATTTTCTAAGAAAATATAGTATATACAAAATAAAATACCAAAATATTTATGGTAATCACAGTAACTTCATGATGAAAAGACTATTAATGTTTATCTTTTTAATATCCATGTTTTATCTAATTTTGCATACTTTTATCTAAAACAGCTAAATTAGATTTAAATGTTGAATGCATGTATACATATATAACAACACATCTCTATAGCAACCATTAAATCTTCACACAAATATTATCACAATAGAGAGGTTTGATTGTACCTTTTTAAAAATATTAAGAATATGATGTCTAAATTTGATGAATACACATATAAATATCTAGATGAGTACTAAAATTATGATTCTTAAAATATATCCACTATGGAGTCAAGACCAGAATACTAAAAGATTAAGACAATTTCCATTCTTAACATCTAAAAATATAAAACATGTTTTTATTTAAATATTAATGAATATAAATAAGATATTAAATTAATTTATATCTTAAAAAATACCATATCATGATTGACGATAGTGATATTAGCTGTGATAGTTATGAATATCGAACGGGTGGTGGTATTGGGTGGTGGTATTATTTAACTTATGATGGTGGTTGTGAGTACGTAGTACTAGCTAATGGTGATGATAGTTGACAGTAGAAACCCACAACCACCACCCGTAATTAAGTATAGTATTTGAAATGATAGATTTTTTGTTATTTTATATAAATAAAATACCATTTTGTACTACTTCTGTGTAGCTTTGGAATTATATAATTTCAGTTTATAGTATTTAGTCCTTCTGTCCCATATTAGTTAAATGTTCAGAGTTAAATTAGATTACATTAATTTAATGTCTAGAAATTATAATTTACAAATTCAAAAACAACTAGAAATTATAATTTTTCTCGTATCAATATGATGAAAAAATATATTATGGTCAATGTTTATCTAGTTTGACTTTTATAACATGAAACAGACTAGTATTTCGAAAGGGAAAAAGCAATATTAACAACTTTGAGGATGTTTCGGTGAAACAAAAGTTATTTTCAATTTTAAAATTTTTATTCAAACACATAACTACTATTCGCAAAATCAACTCCAACACTTAATTCAAAAACCAAATGGGCTCTTTGTCTTTTGCAAAGCAAAGAAAAAGAAAAGTATTATTGCTGTACTTACTTCATGTCCAACAATATCGTCCATTACTCTGCTAATCAAAGAGGCAGCTCGAACTATCAATGGCTCATTCTTTAACCATTCAAAAGTTTCTCTCGATATAAATTCCATCATACCGACCAAGCTAGCTGTTGCTCCCATCATATAGGCACCAGTTACGAGTGCAATCTTCATATGCTCCTCATATTTTGGAGTATAGTCATCATTCAACCATTGGGCTTCCTTAAAATATATAAGCTCTCACCAACTTTTTCATCTAAAATGAATCAAATCTCAGAAGGATAGTTATTTAAGCTAGACAATGAGTAATACTGTTATCTTTTGTTTTTCCTTTTGGAAGGAGAATGTTTTCTTTTCATTTCCCAAAAAATTTGATTTTTTTTTTTTTTGGTTATATGAAAGGGGGAAGACAAAATGGTGAGGGAATATAACATGGAGGATTGAATTCTCACTAATAAAATGAAAAGTTAGGCAATAAATTAATTGAATTACCAAGATTCCCATGTTACTTAATTGCTATTTATGCAGGTTAGGTAATTACAATTAAGGATAGTGCTAAATGGCCATAAAAATTTGGTCATAATTGTAAAAAGATTACAATGACCTTTTTCTTTCAAAATAAATTAATTTTTTTTTTATTTTTTTAATTAAAGAAAATTAAAGTCTTTGTTATTCCCTAAACTCAAAAGTCAATTCCCACATTGAAAAATGATAATAAATAAATGACCATTCATTAAAATAATAAAATATATTTATTTATTTTAAATAAATAATTTATATTTTAACAGGATATGATACAACTTAATAGGATATTACAACTTATTTTAAAAGCATGTCAAAGAGAAATCTTGATTTCCAGCTCTCTGTCAAAGATTACAACTTTACCAATATAAACAAATTACTAACTACTACTATTCATTTTATGATAGAAACAAGATATGCAGAACTTCAAGTCAGCATCTATTTTGAAGCGTTTTATGCATCCTGGGTACGGAGAAAACTCTGTTAGAGAGCGCTTCCCCCCAAATGGGACCTTCGCGGCGTGAATTCGGATTAGTCAGGCTCCAATGCGGATACCGGACACCGGATAAGAAATAAAAAAAAAGCATTTTATGCATAATTTTCGATTTGTTTCTAAATCCAGAAGCTTTTGTGGATGGGGGTGGGGGTGGGGGGCATTAATGCACGTAGTTAGGTCGATTAGGACAATTGAAATTTGAAACATTACAAAATGCAATTCCATAGATGGAAATATATATATATATATAATTCAAGATATTTAATTTCAAATTTTAAATATATAAATGATTAGTATTGAACACTTTATAATATGAATATACTTTCTAAATTTTAAAATGAAATGCTTACATATGTACTTTGATAGTTTTACACTTACACCTCCTATGAAGTGTCTCTATAATTAAATATATAATATAATTTTTAAACGATATATTATAACCATAAATATAAAGAAAATATTTTTGCAAAGTTATTCTAACGAATATTTAAAACAAGGGTATAAGAAATTATTCATACATTTGATTAAAAAATAAATAAATATTTGGAAAATAAGATATGATACAACTTATTTAAAAGATATACCCACTATAAATTATAACTTTCTATGGCTTGAAGTACATAAATTTTTTGTAATTTTATTAATTATAATATTTTATTATATATAATCTCTTTTTTATTGTAGTTTTTATTTATTTTTCCCTTGAAAATTATTTATATATTTCTAGTTAAATAAAGTTTCAATTACATAGGATCTTCATTATATGCAAGGTTTAAATATTTTTACCAAAAATAGGATCACCGTTTTTGGGGATGTAACTGTAAGATTTTCATAACATAGAAGATGTAAGTGTTTAGTGTAATTAATTAGTGTTGATAATTATAAAGTGTTTGAGCTTTGACTATCTTTATTGATATATTTTAAAATTATATATTTAAAAAATATTTAAATATGTAGTTACTAAATTTATTTAAATATAAGAAATAATAAAATTACTTAATTAGAGGTTTCATTAATTATAAAATTAACTAACGATTCACAAGTTATCAAATCGGCTTAATATAGAGGAGCAAGAATACAACATTAGTGCGTGAGTATTCTCTTAGGTCGATGTTAACTAAGGTCATCATTAATTATTTGAATTTTTATTGTACTTTTTAAAAGATGATAACTAATAATATGTAAAACGTCAACATTTTTTTCGGTTAATAAACGATTTTATTTAACCAAGGGAGCATTTACAACACCAGGAAGCTATAAAACTTCAACATCAATACGTGACTCTCTTGAGTTGTTATAAAATAGGATTGACACTTATGGATCAATGATTTTTATGATTTATATAGAATGACGATTTCTACCATGTCTAAAATATTTTTAGTTTAATTTCTACTGTCGTTATTGTATTATTTTCAAATTATGTTTAAATATTTATTTATATATGTGTTTTAAATTTATTTAAATATAATAATTTATAAAATTATTTAATTAGAAGTCAGAATAATAACAAATATAAGTAATGATTCTAAATTTATCAAATCAATGTAATATGGGCGCAAGACTACAATATTAACGTGTGATTCTTTTGGGTTGTTGTTAACTAGAGTCGACGATAATGAATACTTTGATTTTTATAACTTGTCAATATCCACCACATCTAAAGTGTTTAAGTATTGACTGTTGTTATTACAATATTTTAAAATTATATTTAAAATATCGTTCAAATATGAAAAAAATTAGATTTAAAATTTAACAAATAAAATATGTTCAAATATAAGTAATGATTCACAAATTATCAAACCAGCATAACATAAGGGCGCAAGACTACAATATTAATACACGACTTTCTTAGGTTGATATTAACTAGGATTGATACTTATGAACTATATAATTTTTACGATTTTTATGATACATTAATGTCTACCATGTTTAAAGTGTTAGAGTTTTAACTTTCGTTATTAAAATATTTTCAAATTACATTTAAAAAATTATTTAAATTATGTAGTTTAATTTTTTTTAAAACATAATAATTTTCTACATAATTTTTAAATAATATATGTTATACCCTTTGTCTCAATTTATGTGGTATTGATACAATTTTGAGAGTGTACTAAATTTTTTTATATATTTTTTAAATATTTTAACTTTTTAATTATTGTGATTTATAGTACTTGTTCTTTTGTCTCAATTTATGTGGCAGTAATAAAATTTAGAGAGTCAATTAAATTTTTTATGACTTTTTAATTATTTTAAGTTGGTAATTATTATGATTTATTATGCTTTTACGTAATTCTCAAATATATAATAGATTAAAAAGAAAAGTTAAATAAACAAATATAAAAGAAAATATCTAAGGAAGCAACACAAGCAAACATATCGATCTGTTGTCGGTTTATCATCCTTTATAAGTGATATAAATAAATCACAAATGCCCATTTAAGTGGCACAATGCTTAATTATTTTTAATTATTATGTTAAAATAAAATTAAACTATATATTTAAATAATTTATAAAAATAATTTTTGATATATTTTAATAATGGCAACTCATCACAATTTAGAACTGGTAAATGTCGACACATTATAAAAATCATTCACATAGTCATATGTGTCGAACCAAAGAGAGTGAGACATAAGTGTTGATGGTACAAGTCTTTCTCCCCTATGTTACGCCGGTTTAATAAATTGTGAATCATACTTATATTTGTTACTAAAATGACCTCTAATTCTTTATTTTTTTAAGTATATGATTAAATAAAATTAAAATATATATTTAAATAATTCTAAGGTATAATTTGTAAGATATCGCAATAACGATAATTCAACATACCTTAAACCTGATTATCTAGGAAAATAACTCTAGAAAAAAAGTATAAATACCTAAGTATGAGAATTTCTTCTTAATAAATTAATATATATTTGTAAAAAGATAAAATTATTATTTTGGTTATATGAGTTTTCGGAGTTAATATGTTTATTATTTTTTTTAAAAAATGATGGTTTACTGACATGACATGCTAATTAGAAGAGGAGGAAACTTTCGAGGTACTTAGTGATTTTTTGAGAAAAATATTAATAACTGAGTGATATTATTGTCTTAGCAAAAACAAAATGTGATTCTTATAAGCGACTTCAAAAATATTTATAACAATCCAAGAAAATAACTTTAGAAAAAATTTGAAAGTTTAAGTAATGATAAAAGATTTGTAAGAATGAAAATTTCTTCTTAATAAATTAATATATATTTGTTTAAAGAAAAGAATAAGAATATAATTTTGACTAATAAGTTTGATGATTTAAATAAGTCTATTATTAAAAAAATAATTTAATAACATGACCAACCAATTAGAAGAGAAAGAGATAGATAAGACATTTGTTTTTTTTTTTAAATAATAGTAATAGTTGAGTCATAATATTATCTCTAAAAAAAAAAAATTGTAGGAAATTCAAAAAATATGAGTGGCCATTGAGAAAATAAAAATATATGTCAAGTTTTAGTACCACTAAAGTTTTTTAAGTATAATTTTTTTTAATAAACTAATGCATTTTTTCAAAGAAAAAAAGAATTATAGTTTGATTAAATGAGTTTGATGAGTTAAATAGATCTAGTCTTTTTTAAAAAAAAAAAAAAATAGTGACATTCATGCCAACTAAGAGAGAAGAAGACTTGTGAGGTGTTTACTATTTTTTGAGAAAAAAGTTTTAGTTGAGTGATATTGTGATCCTAAATAAAACATAAGTGATATTTGAAGAAAATTTATAAAACTTAGCTGACTATTTACGAAATTCACCCTTAAAACTCTATTTTCATATAATAATTTTCATATTCGAAAAAAAAATCATAAAATCGAACTAGATAAAAAATAGATAAAATAATTAAATTAAATTTCTCAAAATATGTACAAAGTATAAACTATACTACATAATTAAAAGTTGAACTAAACCAACTAGGAATTGTCATTAAATCTAAAGATTGGGAGAGAGAAGCTCCTCCCTCTCTCTACATAGAACCTTCCATCTTCTTCACTATGCCCTCTTCAATCGATCCTCCTCCTCCACCCCTAAATTAAATTCCCCCGAAACCACCGGACCCCTCTTCCTCCTCTTCCCCTGCCTCCTTTAAATCTAAGTTATTGGCTTCAGAATACCTTGTGGACCTGAACATGGAAGATTGCCCAAAAGAGAATGTACCAACAAGCCCGTTGCCATCCCAGGAAGATGTTGGGCACAATTCTAAAGGGTTAAAAACTATTGTTCTGTCTGATAAAGATAATGCCAGGCTTTGCTCACCTTGGAAACATTCCTTGATCATACGCCTTTTGGGTAAGAAACTTTCTCATTAATATCTACGCGAAAAGCTCAATACTCTGTGGAAAATAGCTGAACCATTCCCTCTAATTGACTTGAGTTTGGAATTTTACATTGCGAAATTCTCGCAAGCATCCAGTTTTTCCCATGTCTTGCAAAATGGTCCGTGGTTTATCAATGATCAGTACTTATCAATCAAAAATTGGGAACCTAATTTTATCTCATAGAAAGAAAAATTAATATATTCGGCAGTGTGGGTTCGTCTCCCCCAGCTTCCAACTGAGTACTACGATGGTATTGTTCTCACAAAAATTGGAAATGCTATTGGAAAGTTGCTAAAAATAGATGTATGTACTAGTTCTACATTAAGAAAGAGGTATGCGAGTCTTTGCATACAGATACCCATGGATGAACCTGTCTTAAGAAGTATTCAAATCGGTTCTCATCATCAAATATATTCTCTACTCGACGGCTCCACCCCCATCAAGCATCTCATTGCCTGAGGAAACCACTACCAAATCATCGTCCTCTGCTCAATCAACAGGTCTACAAGAATGGCAAACAATCAAATTTCCATCAAGGCGCAGACATCAGCCTAGTAGGACTTCAATACCAATCTCAACCAAGGACAAAACAGAGACAATGAAAAAGCCCAACTTGTCGCCGAACGTCAACAATACAGAGGTAATAACCAAAAAAATCCATACAGCTGCTACGTCTCGTCACTCCTTCCTGTCTGAAAAAATCCCCCTATTCCCCCCCAAAATGCTCCTAAAAATATGGTTAGCTTTAATGGTGTTAAAAGGAAGTTTAAACCAACTAGTATTGAAACCAGTAGTTATTTTCAGTCCCATGTTAATAAATTTAATATCCTATCTAAAGAATGTTCTGAAGCGTCTGTTTCTGCCAATTCCCAAAACCTTTTTATTAAAAAATACTTTTTAATAAAAAGTGTGGAGGTACCCATGCAACAAATCAAAAAGTTAGGGGCCCCTCCGTTACAAACTAAGCAGAAAGTCTCTGACATTACTTTCCTTCCAAACCCTACCTGTCCCCTTTGTAATGATAATTCCCTACAGCCTACTACTCTTAGGGCTGATCTATCCAAGGAAAACCCTATTATACCCCTCTTTTAAACTCCCACTGACCAGTTGGAATCCACTTCAGAACACTTGGCATGCTCAAATTACATGCAAAAAATGCATACTTCTTCAATCCTCTCAAAAAATATAGACAACGTTGATATCATATCTTCCTCTCCTCTTACACACTCTTTCTCTCCATCATTACTTACTACTTCTCACACTAATCAACTTCACTTAAATTCCTCTTTTCTTTTGCTACAATATGAACAGAGCAATTCTTCCTCTCCAACAATAAAAAGATCGTCTAAGCCCCATCTATCGTCCAATGACTTCCCCACTAAACATCCCTCCTCCGTTACCTATGAATGCCCCTTAACCTCTCATCTACGCTACTCATCTAGTTCACCATCATCATCAGCCTCGGACTTGGATCAAGAAGGCCTTACAGGGCCATGCAACCCTGTTTTCCATGGACCAGAACTATGTGGAAACCATGATAGTTCTTCAGAACAAAAATTTTCTTTCCCAGCTGATCTCCGAGGGCATGAAAATCTCCATCTAGTACTTTGTCAACCAAATGTGGCTAACCAACGTGATGGACCCCCTAACCCCGTCTATCACCCCTCAATTCATACACACTTTCCAAACACTTTGGAACCTCCCTCATCTTCTAGCTCAGTACCCAAATATACATGCCATCTCTTAACTCCACTTCGAGATAGTAAATGTGAACCCTCTTTTCTTTCCATATAACCCTCTTCCGGTTCACCATGATCAGTTTGTCTTCCCGGAGCCTCCTCAGTTTATGTTTGGTAAAAAAAATAGTTTATGTTTGGTAAATTCATTTGAAAAGTACTCTTGATAATCAAATTATGTTTGGATAATCTTTTTCAAGAAGTGCTTTCTTGAGATAAATGACCAAAAGTGACATCTATCAATAGACTTTTATTACTAAAATCAATTTATAGAGAAAAATTATTTTAAATATCTATTATAATATTATCTTTTTTAATATATTTTTACGGTGTCAAAATTTACTACGAATAAGCAGTCATCATATTCATATATATATATATACACACACTATATTTTAACAAATACGTCACTTTTTATTAATTACTTATTTAAAATTAAATATTCGAGAAAAAAATTATATGTGATGTCAAAATACAATCTTGTAACGTGATTCATCTATCAATTGTTATCATTAATAATAGTAAAATTATTTATATATTCTTTAGTCATCATCATCAATGATATTTTTAAATTTATTTAAAGAAAATAAGTGAAAATAAAATAATAATAATAATAATAATAATAATATATAAATCATAAAGAATTATGACGTAAACATGAAATATAAATTCTTAAAAATTAAACGTTAATCAAACTTCTAAGATATGTTAATTAATTAAGAAGGTATATATATATATATATATATATATATATACTTGTGTGATAGGAATATTTTTGTCTTAAAAAAATAATTTTCTGCTTCTGCTTATTTTGAGAAGCAGAAATTTTCTGCTTCTTCCAAAAAGCAGAAAAACTGTTTCTGCTTATTTTTAAAAGCACTTTTGTAAGTTTACCAAACATCTTTCTTTTTTAAAAAAGTATTTTTTTTCCCTCAAAATAAGTACTTATTTTGAGAAATAAGCAATTCCAAACAGGCTATTACTTACTAAAGGAAAAAAGAAAGGATTGTTAGACCCTATTTGTTTGTACTTAATGAAGGTCTTAATCTGAATGGTTAAGACTTCAGCCCATTAAGTGCATTTTTTTTAAAACATAATTCCTAACTCTCTCACTTCACTATTTCCTCTCTTTTCATGTTATCTCTCTCCCTCTCTTTTCACGTTATCTCTCCCTATCTTCACGTTTCTCTCTCTCTCTCTCTTTCTTTTCACTTGCTTTCCTTCTCTTTTAGGTATAATTCACCAAAAAAATTTATAAATATTTTAGTTATCAATTTGTGTATTCATTATTTTCTAAACTCTAAATTTCTGCTTGTAATTTTTTGGTTTGATTATAAATTTGTAGTTCTTTGGATAATAGAATCTTATGTGTGCCTGTTCATAACGTAACATTGAACTTACTAATGATATTTTCACTCAGATTTCTTAGTTAACAAATAAACGTCTGTTCTTGTATTAATTAGTTATTCAAATACTTTAATATTTATGCATCTAAGTCAAAATTATATCTGATTAATTATTTTAGTTTGTTGGATCAGTTTAATTGACAGATTACTTTATGTTGAATTTATTTTTTTATAATTACATCATATCACAATAATTTTTAATCGATAGATTTTTTTTAATAATTCAATAATTATATTTAACATAATATATTTATATTTAAATATTTTAATTATCACTCAAATAATAATTTTGTTGTTTAAGTTAATACTTTATGTAATATTTTTTTCATATAATATAATATTTTATTACTTTTTAAATTTGAATTGTATATTTATTACAAATAAATAAATTACGTACATTCAGACGTTAAAAAACAAAAAGTCTTAATCATTCAGTATTCAGATCTAGATATAACTTAGTCATTCAGATATCCATTCAGATTCAGACGTCTTAATCTTAAAAAAAAAAAAAAACAAATGCACCCTTAATCTAGAATAAGTGGTCTGATTAGGCGCTGCAGTATAAATAGGTAATCTCATTAGCACAACTTAAACCCACAAATCTCTATAATTAAGACAGAAGAGTAATAAGTTGAAGCAATGGCTGGTTCTCCTAAAAATAATAACTTCCGTCCCTTGGCTAATTATTACTCATATGTTTGGGGATATGATTTCCTTTCTTATACTCCTCAACTCACGGAGAGTGACACATTTTAGTTTAATGTACTTAATTGTTACCTTGATTTGTTTTACACTAACACTATTCCTCCATTCCTTCTTTATAGTTATAGTTTTCTTTTTAAAAATCAAATGATACAAACTTCGACTAATTTAATATTTTGTTTGTCATCCTATTGATATGAGAAAAATTATAATCTATGCTACTTTTTATATAGTTTTTTATTATCTAAATTTTAATTTTAAAATATTTTATTAGTCTAATCAAATTTAATTTAGCTTTAAAAATTAGTCAAATTAAATTTCAAAAAATGAAATAAGACAACTAAAACGGAACGGAGAGGGAACCTTATAGTTAATTACAAGTTATAACGAGGCATTTAAAACTTAACATAGCATTTAATACAGTCTAGATGATGGAAAAAAAACATTTTTCCGAGCTTTTATGAAAAAATATTTATAATTAATAGTAACGCTCAACTTTGCTATGCAGGAAATTACTACCCAAGAAAAACATGAACTTGATGAGTTAAAAGAGATTATAAGGAAAATGTTGGTGGAAACTCCTGACAATAGTACGAAAAAACTTGTGTTGATAGATGCACTCCAACGATTGGGAGTAGCATATCATTTTCCTAATGAGATCGAGACATCCCTTTAGAACATTTTTTATGTGTCCCAACTGTTAAGTGAGAATAATGTTGATGCACCTTTACGTTGTTTCTCTTTGTTTCCGACTTATGAGTCAACAAGGCCATTACATGTTTCCTGGTACTTTACTTATTTCTGCTATATCTGTTCATTGTGTTTTTCTTTTCTTCATTAAACTTTTAATAAAGGTTCAACACACAACTTTTAATGAAGTTAAATTTCTTACTGATAATGAACATGATGATTAACCAGATGTCTTCAAGAAATTCACCAACCAAGATGAAAAATTCAAGGAAACCCTTACTAATGATGTCCAAGGATTATTATGTTTGTATGAAGCAACACATCTGAGAGTGCGCGATGAAGAGATTCTTGAAGAAGCTCTTACATTTGCCACCACTCATCTCGAGTCCATTGTGGCTTCCAACTTGAGCAATAACTCACTTAAGGATCAAGTGACTGAATCCTTAAGCCAACCTAGCCTATTCGCAAGACTTTACCAAGTGTGGGAGCTAGGAAGTACATATCCACTTACGAAAACTATGATGTACATGACAATTTGCTTTTGAGATTTGCAAAATTGGATTTTAACGCTCTGCAAATACTTCATCAGAGAGAGCTTAGCGAGCTTACAAGGTACTAGTACATTATTTGATCTATCTTCTTTAATGAAATGAATAACGATAATTTGGATTTTAATAAAATGAAATACAAAAAAAAACGTTGCTCTTGTGATAAATGTAGGTGGTGGAAAGATTTAGATTTTACAATAAAATATCCATATGCAAGAGACAGATTGGTTGAGTGTTACTTTTGGATTTTAATTAGGAGTGTATTTTGAGCCTCAGTATAGTCGTGCTAGAAAAATGATGACAAAAGTACTCAAGATGGCCTCCATCATTGATGACACTTTTGATGCTTATACAATCTTTGACGAACTTATGTCTTTCACCGATGTGATCCAGAGGTAAAACATCAGTTTTACAAGTAAATTAATTTTTTTACAATCCTTCACTGATGAATACGAAAAGTTAAACATGTTTTTTTTTTGTAGTTCTTGTGAAATTAAATTCTTATATATACACACACAAGACCTAAAAATTAATTAGCTTGTGATTGTAGTATAAATCCTGATTTGTAGATGGGACACAAATGTGATTGATTCAGTACCATCATATCTAAGACCTGCTTATCGAGCCCTTCTAGATGTATATAGTGAAGGAAAAATCTTTTTGGCCATAATTTGGCCATAATAGTAATAAATCATATTCACACTATAAACTAGTTAGTTCTATGACATTTTTACCCTTTTCATCCTAAATTTGAATTTCTAACATTACTTTATTTATCATACCATTTTTCAATACATTGAAAACTATCCCAATACATGGAAATAGACAATTTATATATTCTATTTATAATTATTTTCTTAATTGACAATTACATAATTAAATAATTTCCAAATGTAGTAATATGTAATTAAGAAAATAAAAAATAATTAGTACAAATTTATTTATTAATTGTTAGTTATATTTTTTCTTTTTTACGCTTGTAGTTGTTTAATTTTAGTTCAACTTTTTTTTTTGGTAGCAACAGGATATTTTATATATATATATATATATATATATATATATATATTAAAGAGGGGTTCATAATTTACATGGGATGGCAGTAGTACTACTGCTAGCAGTTATAGCAAAACAGTTGTTTGAGCTAGAAAGCAGGATTCGCCCAGAAGCCAACAAAATAGAAGTAGGGCTACTAAAAGAGAATATTACAGACTGGTTCCCAAAACATAGTAATTTATTACAAGTGGACCAGGAAACTGTTTTACTATTTAGCAACCCTTCACGATCTTGTTGCAGCTGGAGTTGAACAACATCGGGGGGAGATAGCAAAACGCAACAGGGAGAAATTCTAGGTAGATTAGATCCTAATTTTGATAAGCCATCTGCGACACCATTTGTTTGTCGAAAATTATGTCGTACCACTAGATTCACCAAGTTCTTCAATATTGACCTGCAAGAGTGACAATGTTAGAATATAAATCACTGGGTTGTTGTAGCAAAGAAATGGCTTGCACATAATCCATTTCTATTTCAATAGGACCAATTTTGTGTTGTTGCACTAATAATAAACCACTGTAAAGAGCCTCCAGTTCAGTCATAGCAGAGCTAAGGGAATTGCAACGATTATAATATCAAAGAATCCAGTTGCCATTGGCATCACGTATTACGCCACTAATGTCATGCCGGTCAGTGGTAGGAGAGAAAGCCCCATCCACATTCAGTTTAAACCAATCAGCCGGAGGAGGAAACCATTTGATATTAACTCGAATATTATTAAGGTGATTACCAGGAAGAATGGTATGGGAGATGTACTCGACAGTATTGCAAAGCAGTTGACTGTATCTAGGGAAGTCCTTCTTATTTTTTAAGACATTTTGGTTTCTATTTAACCAGTGATTCCAAATTGCAAAAGGAAAAAAATAATTCCAATCAGGGTGGTCCTTATGGAGAGACGGGTTCAGCAATTTTAGCTTTGCCAACCAATGGGTATGGGGTGGACTAACGAGGGAAATGTTGATACCTATGTCTAGCCAAAACTTTTTGGCAATATCACAATTCATAAAGATATGGTCAGCCATTTCCGGGGTAAGTTTACAAACGATGCACAAAGGAGATTGAGATAAACCTATGTAGTGCAGGTAAACTTGAGAGGGGAATTTCCCTGTAGAGCAGAACCAAAGGAAAAGCTTAATTTTATTCAAAGTACGAAGTTGCCAAATTCAAGAGAATTCGTAATTGGCAGTAGGAGGCGGAGTAATGGAGTCATATACTGATTTCGTAGTGAAACGGACATTTGAGTTATAATCCTAATAAGGAATGTCCCAATTACCAATGGAGCTAGTAGGACAGACACGTTATGCTTTAAGGATAAGGTTGGGAGGTAGAGAGAAGAAGAGTATACGCTAGTTCCAACATTGTCTGTCCCAGAGATCGGATAGGTGGAGTTTATTCTCTTCTTTTTGAAGGGGGCCATAGAGGAGTTGGCGAAGGGGTGGGGTGTGAGGGATCCAAAGATAAAACCATATATTTATAGAAACACCCATAGTCGGTGCCCAAGCAGCATCCTTATTGTAAATTGTTCCTCCGAAAAGGATGTTATCCCATATAAAGGGGCGGAAAGAGGTCTTATAACTGTGATTATATTTAGAGATAAGGGTACGAGCACAAAGGGAGGAAGGATTAGTGAAGAACCTCCAAGAGAGACTGGTAAGGATAGTTGTATTCTTTTTTTTCACAACTGTGAAGGCCACGACCCCCATGCTCTTTTGGAGAAGTGATTTTATCCTAGGCTACATAATAGAGTTTCTTTTTTTGAGGTGTGCTACCCCAAATAAAATTGTGTTGAATTTGATCGATAGAGTTACAAATTTTTTTAGGGAGTTTAAAGTATTGCATGGTATATGCTGGGATGGCGTTTAGAGTGGACTTAGCAAGGACAAGTCTACCAGTCTGCAAAAGAAAATTAGTTTTCCAAGTAGAAAGTTTTTTATGCATATTGTCAAGTAAGAACTGAAAGTCCTTACATTTAGGTTTTTGGTTCAGTATGGGAAAGCCAAAGTATTTTCCAATGGTTAAGGAAGGGTTGATGTTGAAAAGATTCTTAATGAGGGTTTGAGTTGCAGTAGGATAGATGGTAAAGAAGAGGGCCTTGGATTTGACTGTATTGATGCTCTGGCCTAACAGGGAGAAGAAGTAGGTCATACAGTTGTAGGCTGCATGGATGGATTTAGAAGTAGCTCTAGTAATAAGAGTTAAATCATCCTAAAAAAAGAGATGGGAAAAAGAGGGGGCATCGTGGCTAAGAGAGATAGGGTCCCATTGGAGGATATCTACTTGGTGGTTGATATAATTGGATAAAAGTTCCATACATAGGATGAAGATATATCGAGACATGGGATCCCCCTGGCGGATGCCACGAGAAGGGAAGAAGTAGCTAGTTTGGGAACCATTAACTAGTACGGTAATGGTGCTAGTAGAAATACAATGCATGATCAATTTAGTAATGTTAGGAGGGAATTTAAAGTAGCAAAGAGTACGGTAGATGAAGGACCATTCCAGACGGTCGAAATCTTTTTCAAGATCAAGTTTGAGAAGGAAACTGCATTTTTTATTTTTAGAACTTCGAAGGTAGGTCATAAGCTCTTGGATAATAATTGCATTATTCGCGGTTCAGCGGTCTTTGAGTAAGCTTATTTGGTAAGGAACAATTAAGTGTGGTAGGTGATGCTTAAGATGGTTAGCGATAATCTTGGTAATGATTTTATAAGTGGTATTGAACAGGATGATGGGTCTGAAATTCTTTAATTGATTAGCATTAGGAAACTTGGGAATAAGGCAGAGAAGTGTATCATTAAGATAAGAGGGAAGTGTTTGATTCTCAAAGACTTGGCAGCATAACTTTTTAATAGAGGGTCCAACGATGTGCCACTGACATTGGAAAAAATGAGGGTGAAAACCATCAGGGCCCGGGGCCTTAAATAGTTTAAAAGAGAAGAGGGTTTGGGTAATTTCGTAGTCTAGAAGGGGGATATCAAGGTTCGGGAGATCAATGGTGTGGAAACTGGTAGGTGAAGACAGGATATGTTTCCAGTTAGAAGGAGAGTGACTGGAAGTGAAGCAATGGACGAAGTAGTCAAAAGTGTGTTCCTTAATTTTGTTAGGATCCACAATCCAATCCCCAAGGGAATCTTTGAAGTAAGAGATTTTATTTTTCCTACGTCTATTGAGGACGGAAGTGTGAAAAAATTTCGTATTGGCATCCCGGTGAGTAAGCCAATTTATTCGGGATCGCATACGCCAATGATCTTCTTCTAATTTAAGAAGATCATTATATTCTAACTGGAGGTTATTTTCAAGGATTTGCAGAAAGTTACTAGTTTGGTAAGGCCGGGAAGTTTGAATACTATTAAGTCGCGCTAGAAAAGTACGTTTTTGCCTAAAGATATTTCTGAAAGTAAGCCTAGCCCATTCAAGAATGTTCTGCTTAAATATAGGGAGAGCATCAAGGTGACTTCTATTATCCCAACTATCTTGAACTATACTAGGAAAGTTTAGGTGGTCCATCCAATATGTTTGAAGACAGAAAGGCTTAATAGAAGTAGCAACATAGGAGTTATTTAATCTAATAAGAAGGGGGTTATGGTCAGAGTGGATTTTCGGAAGGAGAATAATGTGAGCGTTAGGCCACTTTTCAAGCCATTTTTGGTTTGTAAAATCACGATCCAGCCGCTCAAAGATTTGACCCTACTTGCCTTTACGATAGTTAGACCAAGTGTATTTGGGGCCCTTGAAGCCAAGGTCCACTAAGTTACAAGTAATGATACAAGAACAAAATTCAGTACTATGGTGATTATTTATACATCTACCTCCCCATTTATTTCTATGATTCAAAACTTCATTCAAATCACTAGCAATAAACCAAGGGCAGTAAATTGTATGAGATATGTTCACAAGGTTATTCCAAAGGACCTTACGGGTATTAAAATTTGTGCTAGCATAAATAATGGTAAGCAACCATGGAGTATCATCGGGACGTACCTCAATCATTGCATAGAGTTCTTAACCAGTTTGTTTGTTTGCGGGTGACATTAACATAATTAGTATTCCAGAGAAGTACCACTCCACCCGACCTACCTTGCGTTGGGATCTCCCAGAAATCATCAAAACCAAAGGTTTGCACTAGACCCACATGATTAATAAGCTTTGTTTCAAAAAGAGCAATAAGACATGGCTTGTGGGTGTTAAGAAGTTCCCTAAATTTACAGGAGAAATTCTCATCATTAACGCCCCTAGTGTTCCAAACGATAAAACTAGTAGCTTGATGCATGGGGGAATAAGTAGACGATGTAGCAGTATTGGTAGCACCAACTGGGAAAGGACGAGATTTAAGAGTTGGAATCATGACCACCGTGTATTTTGTGAGTGCACTGTTTATCGTTGGCCTTAATTCGAAGGAGCTCTTTACAAGGAAAATTGGACATTGGTGAACATACCTCTTGTCCTTGGCCTCGAGAAAGATCATTAGGGGGGAGGAGAAGGTGATTTAAAAAAAAAGATTTTATTCTTTATAAAATCTTCAACTTCCTTTATTTTAATTTATGTGATGTAATTTAATTTGAAACAAAGTTAAAGAAAGAAAGACAGATTTTTAAAACTTGTAATCTAAAATAAGTTATAAATGTTTGTGAGGTTGTAAATCATTTTATCACGGGTAAAGTGGACATTTTAAAATTAAATTATTAGTAAATATAGAAATGCGTCACTCTTTTTGAAACTGACCAAAAAGAAAAGTGTGTCATATAAATTGGGACAAAAGAAGTATTTTTTTTCTTTTATAATTTAATATTATTTAATAGAAATATGGAGTTAATTGCTCTTAAACATGTGTAATCACACGCTATGTCCAACTCAACCATTTTAATGCCACATAAGTTCGGTCAATGGTCAGAGGGATTTAAAATGTTGAGTTTTACTAAGTCTAGGGGTGAGTAGGAGCCTAGGAGAATCCTGAATACAAACTCATACAAGTACAAGGGTCTAATAGACCATTTTGTTATTTTTTTATGATAAGACGTTTTTTGCTCATTTTAGTTGATCAATCAACAAAACAATAAAAATGCTAATAAAGCACAACAAATGATAAATCTACTATTAGAACATTACAGTTAAAAAATAATACTCGTACAATATGATACATTGTGAATCACACATAAATAAAAATCTTTAATTTATTAAATGTCTGATTATGCTCCAAATACTTAATTGCAAGTGTAATTTCATCATTATACTCATATTTTGACATATTCAACCAGTAATAGGCTAATCGTATTCTTATATTTTGACAGATTCAATAAGTAACAAGAGAAAATTGAAGAAAAGGTGTCTTTTAAGTCTTGAATGAAGGATTGGTGACATTGACCAACTTAAAGGGTCAAACATCATTAGGAAACCCGATTAAGTTAATTTTGGACTTGATTAATATTTTTAAAACTTTCTAATATTTTAAAAAATACAAATCAACCCACCCCTCCTTCAATCCAAATCAACCGCCTCTCTCGACAGTTTCTCTCAACTCTCTCCCAACCAACAGTTATGCAAACTTCTCCCTTCAATCCCCAACGACTTCAACCTCCGGCATTTTCTTTTGACTTTCAACCGTCAATCGACGTGAAGACTTATCCGGTGACAACAACTTTAAGTTATTCATCGTTCCATTTATTTTTTCACAAGTAAAAAATTATAAAGAAACAGAAGAACTTGAGTCAACTACTTTTCTAGTATTGGTTAACAATTTCAATATTTTTAGCTTAAATTTGAAATGTGGACTGAATAAAACCCTAATTTCTAAAATTTCTTCTTCTTGTTGTCGAACTGCTGATTCGAATTTATTGGTGATTTTTTGTCACAGTTGATGTTCTTAGTGTGTGTGTGTGTGATATATTGGTGTTGCTGGGTTGATTTGTTATTTATCTTGGTAAAAATGGTGTTGCAATAGATAAAAACATCTGATGTAATAGATGAAAATATTTGATGCAACAGATGAAAACATCTGATGCAACTATGAAAATTTGATGCAACAGATAAGCAATCTAACAAATTATTCATTTATTACAATAGACGACTCTTCTCTTTGAAAGAAATCTAAACAATATTCATCCAACAGATAACTCATTTTGCAATAAATGAGTGATATGTTTCAACATATTAGTGATCTGTTTTATTATTTCCAACGAGTTACTCATCCATTGCAACAGGTTGGTTATATGTTGCAACAGATAACCTTTCTGATGCAATGAATGAGTGATCTTTTTTTACTGTTTCCAATAGCTAACTCATTCGTTGCAATAGGTTGGTTATATGTTGCAACAGATAAACTACCTTGTGCAACAAATTAGTGATTTATTTTTATGATTTCCAATGATCTACTGATCCATTGCAATGGTTGGTTATGTGTTGCATCAGATAAAATACCTGGTACAACAGATTAGTGATCTATTTTTATGGTTTCCAAAGAATTACTCATCCGTTATAATAGGTTGATTAAATATTGCAACAGATAAACTACATGGTGCAACAGATTTGTGATCTGTTTTATGGTTTCCAATCGATTACTCATCCGCTGCAACAGGTAAACTACCTGGTGCAACAAATTAGTGATCTGTTTTTACTGTTTTAAATGGATTACTCATCCTTGCAACAGGTTGGTTATATGTTGGAACAGATAACCTTTCTGGTGCAACAGATGAGTGATCTATTTTTACTGTTTCCAACGGATTACTCATCCGTTGCAACAGGTTGGTTATATGTCGCAACAGATAAACTACATGGTGCAATAGATTAGTGATTTATTTTTATGATTTCCAACAGTTTACTCATCCGCTGCAACGGTTAGTTATATTTTACATCAGATAAAATACCTGGTGTAATAGATTAGTGATTTGTTTTTATTATTTCCAATGATTTACTCATCCGTTGCAATAGGTCGGTTATATGTTGCAATAGATAACATACTTGGTGCAACAGATATGTGATCTGTTGGAACTATTATTTTATCATTGTGCATGCTAGATTTACTGTTATTTCTTTTTAACGATGCATTAATTAATTATAATCTATTTTATGTTCCTGTTAATTTAAGATAATATGGCTCAAAAAAAAAGAAATCGAATCAAGTCCAAGTAAAGAAACAAGTGCAACAACTCGGCTACATCCACCACTCTATGAGCTTTCTTTACACGCATATCTCAATCAAGAGCAGAAGATAATGAACACAATATAAGACCCCGCAAAATTCTTAGCTTAATTCAGTCCTTTAAGCATGTTAAGGGGTCCCAAACTTAGAAAATTCTAGCTATATATTCAAACTTAGTGTTATTTTATCCTTCAAAAATTGGCAATCTTATTTCACGACCTTTACGTCCATTAAATATTGATATTTGAGTTAATTCATGATTAGGAATGTTATTAGGTGTTCCCGGACAAGTTTCGGATTTTTCGGACTTCGTTTGAAATACCTTTGGAATCCTAATCCAGTGAATCAACACGATCTTGATGCGTCGTGTTGACTATCGCATTGATAAACGTTTTCCCAGCTCCCAGCGTCTAATTCCAGTGAACTGACGCGAACTCAACACGGCTCGTTGGCTATTGCGTCGATGCCAATGATGAGGCGCGTCGTCTTGCGCATCGATGGTTCAGTTTATAAACATTAAAAAGTTGCATCCTCATGGTTAATTAAGTCTTTTTTCCACGCCCTTCAGCCCCCATAACATGAAATTTAGCCCTCTTTAAGCAAGTTATATTCATTCTTTCACAAATTGCTCAAGAATAAAAACCCTAGGTGAATTAAATTCAAATTCAAGGCTCAAGATTCCACCATTAATTTTCTAGAATTCACCAACTAAGGTATGTGAAGTGTTCATCCAAGGGTTCCTTCCACCCTTGGAGTCCAAGAAACTCTTTTAAAGCTCATGTAGAGTAATTTCATGATTTGAATTAAAGTATATTCATGATTATTACTTAATTGGCTTTCTATTTCATGATTTATTACAAGATTCATGTAGAATTAATTGATATGTGTGCTTTATCATGTGAATTCATGTTGAAACTCTTGGAATTGTGTAATTGGAATTGAATCACGATGCCTTCATGTTGTTTTAGCATTATGTGCATATATTATGCCCCACAAGTATTTGATGAATTGTCCATGTGAGTTGAATAATGAAATTATATCATGTTAGCATGTATGCAAGTTCATGTCATGCAAGTGTTTTCTTGAATGCCCAAATGAATGAATGATGACTAAGTAGTTAGTTACCATGTCTCAAGATTATGCCATGTCTTTTAAGTTTTTCCTATCGAGTTCTGAGGGTATTTAATACCTGACAATTTAGCTGCTTGTCTAGAGCCATGGTCAGTCACATAGTAAAATTAGTCATGTCTCGATCATTAGAATTCAGTCAGTTACAGAACTTAGAAAAACTCAGTGAACTCAGAATCAGTCCAGCTCAGTTCAGTAAAATCAGTTCAGTTCAGTTATATAGTATGATCAGTAATAGTTCAGTCTAGCCTAGTACAGTTTAGAATTCAGTCCAGTGTCTATTCAGTTGGGAGTAGGATTCAGCACCGAGTGAACCCAAGGATGGGGACTCACCTGCCAGTAGAGGGTGAAATTCTTAGAAGCAGTCCTTGTATTCCAGAACTACGTAGCCAGCGTAGGTTGAGACATCAACCTGCTAGTTGAGGGTTGATGAGGTGATCTACCTACCAGTTGAGGGTACCGTTGTTCTCGTTCAGAGTACCTACCAGATTAGGGTGACTCAACACTTGTTCTTACCCGTGGCACGATATGGACACCCTTCCAACTGAGGTTACAGGTTGGACCCTAAATCAGTTAGAGAAGGGGCATGTCGGTTAGATGTTTACTTCCTACAGTCTCAGTTTCAGATTCAGTCTCAGTATGGAACTTAGTTCAGTTCCGCAGATTCAGAATTGTCAGACACAGTCACTCAGCTTAGTACGGGACTCAGTATAGTACCATAAAATCAATACTATCAAATACAGTCATTCATTTATGAGTAATTCAGTATCAGTATACTCAGATATTAGTTAATCAGTATTCAAATTCTATATTTAGTGTTATTGAGATCTGAATACAGTTTACATATTCACGTATGTACTCTCATTTAGTCATACTCACGATATTCAGTTAGTATTGTTCATGCATATGAACCCATGTATTTTAGCCTACCTTACTGAGCATACCCGTATATTCAAAGTACTGACGCATACTTTTTGTTTGTGCTATGATGTCTTAAATCATAAGTTCAGATGCACGGGCTCCTGAGCACCCTTAGCAGTTCTAATTCTTAGCATACAGAGTTAGTGGTGATTTCTCATAGTTCAAGGACGTGATTATTTATTTCAGAATTTTAGTTCATTTTTAGTAGTCGAAGTTAGTTGGGAACTTGTCCCATCAACTCCACAGTTCAGACAGTTTAGAGGATTTTCAGACTAGAGTATTTTCAGACAGTTGTTCAGTTTTCTGTATTGATGTTCAGTTTTGGTATTGTGATACTATATCCAGTATTATTTACAGTATTAACCTTATGTTTAGTTTTTTGCGTACTTTCTGCATATTTACCATATTATTATTCAGTTATTACAGTAGGTACCAGTCATGGGTTAGCTTGTTGCCCTTCGTGATTATGAGCACCGTGTAGCGTCTGAGCTCCAATTAAAGTCTCAGTCTAATCCTTTCTCTTTCATTTATATAAATATACCTCCAAAGAGGACTAATAGAAGAGGAATAGGAGACCAGCCAAAACCCCAACCCATCCAGCCAGATCCACTGGACGAACACGCCTCCCACGCTGAGTTCAGAGAAGCATTCACCACCCTAGCTCATTCTGTGGTAGCCCAGAATGAACGCTCAGCTTCTGTTTCAACCAACCCAGTGGCCAATACTACTGCTTCAAGGATTCAGTACTTCACCCGAATGAACCCTCCATCGTTTACCAGGTTTAAGTCAGATGAGGACCCTCAAAAATTTCTTGATCAGGTGTAGAAGGTTACTGATATTATGGGGGTGACCGCTGTTAAGAGTGCTGAGTTAGCCACATATTAGTTTTAGGATGTGGCTCACTCATGTTTTAAATAGTGGAAAGCAGAATGGGCCACAGATGCAGGGTCCATAGAGTGAAAGGAGTTTGCCACTGCTTTTCTGGATAGGTTCTTCCCACTGGAGTTGAGGGGAAAAAAGGTTTTGGAATTTATCAATCTAAAGCAGCGCAATATGACAGTGAAAGAGTATTCTCTCAAGTTTACTCAATTAGCTAGATATGTTTCTCATGTGGTGGCAGACAGCAGATCCCGAATGAGTAAGTTTGTGTTAGAGGTGTCTAGCAGTGTGGTCAAGGAGTGTAGGACAGCAAACATATCCAGTCTCATGATCCATGCTCAGAAGATAGAGGAGGCTAAGAATAAAGAGAAGGAGAGGGAGAATAGGTAGTTTTAACTTCGCTCAGCCTAAGTCAGAGGGTGGAAATCATTCTCAATTCCACCCAGGATCTTCAGTTCCAACTCTATCCTCAGCCAGCGCTCCTATTCCAAAATTCAGAGAAGACAATTGGGATAGGGAACCAGGACTTAAATCCCAGGGCAGTGTTAGCAGTGCCTGAACCATTCCCCTTTGTCAAAAGTGTGGCAGAAACCACCAGGGTATTTGTATAGCAGGCAACGATGTGTGCTTCGAGTGTGGAAATCTAGGACACAGAGTCAGAGATTGTCCCTAGTCAGTTTCTCAAGGTCATTATAACCGTCCCTTAGCTCAGTTCGGTCACTCGAATTAGCAGGGTGCCACTTCCAGTATCACCAGTGGCAACACCCAAAAAGACTCTATGCTCTTCAGTCCTAACAGGATTAGAAGAGTTTTCCTAATATGGTCACTGGTATGTTACAAGTTTATCATCTGCATATTTATGCTTTTCTAGATCTAGGAGCTTTCTTGTCTTTTGTTACTCCTTATATAGCTGTTGATTTCGAAGTCAGTCTTGAAATCCTAGTAGAGCCTTTCTCAGTCTCTACCCCAGTGGGTAAATCTATTATAGCCCGGTGGGTATACAGGAACTGTCCGATTATGGTATCTCAGAAAGTCACTTCAGCAGACTTAGTCGAATTAGAGATGTCTGATTTTGATGTTATTCTCGACGTGGATTGGCTTCATTCCTGCTATGCCTCAGTCGACTGTAGAAATAGAATTGTCCAGTTTTAGTTTTTGAATGAATCCGTCCTAGAGTGTAGGGGTAGTACTTCAGTACTAGAGGTCAGCTTGTTTTTTACCTTCCGGCAAGGAAAATTATATCTAAGGGATGTGTCTACCATCTCGTTCAACTCCAAGACTCTAGTTCAGAAACCCCTACTCTTGAATCAGTGTTAGTAGCATGTGAATTTCTAGATGTGTTTCCCAAAGATCTTCCCGGGATTCCTCTCGAAAGGGAAATTAACTTCAGAATAGACCTTCTTCTAGATACTAAGACCATATCTATCGCACCATATAGAATGGCACCTGTAGAACTTAGAGAATTAAAAAAAAAGAATTAAAGGATCTCCTAGATAAGGGATTCATCATACCCAGTGTGTCTCCGTGGGGCACACAAATTTTATTCGTATGTAAGAAAGATGGTTCCCTCAGAATGTGTATTAACTACCGTCAGTTAAATAAAGTTACGGTTAAGAACAAGTATCCACTTTCTAGAATCAATGGCTTGTTTTACCAACTTCAGGGTGCCAGTTACTTCTCTAAGATAGACCTCAGATCAGGCTATCACCAGCTCAAAGTCAAAGAGTGTGACATCCCAAAAAAAGCTTTCAGAACTCGATATGGTCACTTTAAATTATTAGTCATGCCCTTTGGTCTTACCAATACCCCAGCATATTTCATGGACTTAATGAACCATTTTTTCAAGCAGTACTTGGACATATTCATCATAGTCTTCATAGATGACATTCTTGTCTACTCCCGCAATGAATACGACCATGCAGATCATCTAAGAATAGTATTACAAACTCTCAGAAATCATCAGTTATTCACCAAATTGAGTAAGTGCAACTTTTGGCTAAGGTCAGTAGCTTTCCTCGGTCATATAGTTTTCGGTGATGGCATTAGGGTGGATCCCTAAAAGACTGAAGTAGTAAGAAACTGGCCTAGACCTATCTCTCCTTCAGATATCAGGAGTTTCTTAGGCTTGGCCGGCTATTACCAAAGGTTTGTTGAGGGATTTTCATCTATTGAATACCCTATGTCCAGACTGACTCAGAAGAAAGTTAAATTCTAGTGGACAGATTCTTCTGAAAAGAGTTTTCAGGAGTTGAAGACTCGACTCACTATAGCTTCAGTTTTGATCCTACCAGATGGTTCAGACGGCTTTGTTGTGTAATGTGATGCCTCCAGAGTTGGCTTGAGGTGTGTTCTGATGCAGAGAGGTAAGGTCATAGCCTATTACTTTAGACGGCTTAAACCCCATAAGAAGAATTACCCTACTCATGATCTTGAGTTAGCAGCAGTAGTGTTTGCCTTAAAGATTTAGAGACACTATTTGTATGGTGTGCACGTTGATGTGTTCACTGACCATAAGATCCTGCAGTATGTATTCTCTCAAAAAGACCTAAACCTCCATCAGAAAAGGTGGTTAGAGTTATTGAAAGACTATGACATGAGTATTTTGTATCATTCGGGCAAGGCCAATATAGTGGTTGATGCTCTCAGTAGGGTGTCTATGGGTAGTGTTGCTCACGTGGAAGATGATAAGAAGAAGTTAGTTCAGGAAGTTCATCAGCTAGCCCGACTAGGTATCCACTTAGTCAATTCAGCAGAAGGTAGTGTATGGGTGCAGAGTAGTTCAGAATCATCTCTAGTTTCCAAAGTGAAGGAAAAGTAGGATAGGGATCCCAGTCTAGTCAAGTTGAAAGAATCAGTCAGAGATCAGAAGGTAGAGGTTTTCTCCCAAGGGGGAGATGGTGTTTTGCGTTGTCAAGAACGACTATGTGTGCCAGACATAGATGACTTAAGGCAGCGAATCCTTGTAGAAGCGCATGGTGCGTGCTACTCTATTCATCCAGGGGCCATTAAGATGTACCATGATTTATGAGAGGTCTATTAGTATAGTGGGATGAAGAGAGATATTGCAGAGTTTGTGGTGAAGTGCTCAATATGTCAGCAGGTTAAGATTAAGCATCAGAATCCTAGTGAGTCCATGCAGGAGTTCAGCATTCCCACCTGGAAATGGGAAGAAGTGAACATGGACTTTATGATGGGATTGCCTCGTACTCGTCGTCAACATAATTTAGTTTGGGTCATTATAGACAGGATGACCAAATTATCTTATTTTCTATCAGTCCATACCTCTTACTCAGCCAAAGATTACACCAAAACTCTATATCAGGGAGTTGGTCAGATTATACGATATTCTGTTGTTTATTATCTCAGATAGAGGTACCCAGTTCACCTCTCATTTCTAGAGAGCATTCCAAAAGGGTCTTGGTACTCGAATTCACCTCAGTACAACCCTTCATCCTCAAATAGATGGTCAAGCAGAAAGGACCATTCAGACTTTAGAGGATATGTTGTGAGCATGTGCGATAGACTTTAAAGGTAGTTGGGATAACCAATTTCCTTTGATTGAGTTCGCATATAATAACAATTATTATTCCAGTATTCAGATGGCTCCATTTGAGGCACTTTATGGGAGGAGGTGTAGATCTATCATTGGTTGGTTTAAAGTGGGTGAGGCCGCAGGGGTAGGGCCTGACTTGGTATTTGATACCTTAGAGAAAGTTTAGTTGATCCGAGGAAGACTTAAGACTACTCAGAGCTGACAAAAATTGTACGCAGATGTACGCAGAAAGGATCTCGAGTTTGAGATTGGTGATTATATGTACTTGAAAATGTCTCCTATGAAAGGAGTGAAGCGATTGGAAAAAAGGGGAAACTCAGTCCCTGATATGTCGGTCCTTACCGAATTCTCAACCATTTTGGAAAGGTAGCTTACAAGCTTGAGTTGCCTTCAGATCTATCTTTAGTTTATCTGGTGTTTCATGTATCCTTGCTAAAGAAATGCATAGGTGACCCATCAACCGTAGTTCCCATAGAGGGCATAGATGTTCAGAACAGCCTCTCTTACGAAGAGATTCTAGTCAAAATCCTTGATAATCAGATTTACAGACTGAAGAACAAAGAAGTCCCTCTAGTCAAAGTTCTTTAGCGGAACAGTCCATTGAGGGAGCTACTTGGGAAGCAGAAGCAGATATGCGGACCAAGTATCCTCACCTCTTCTCCGCAAACTGAGATTCATCTTAAGATAATAGTTTTCCTTAAGCTTATTCAGCTTCATTCTCAGATTTTCCATTACAAACTTGGTATCAGTTACCATTGCATATTCCGTCATATGTTTATGAGTCAGTTTAGTTATGTACTCATGCATCAGATATGCATTTTCAGTATGAAATTCGGTATGTCAGTAATGTCAGTCAGATAATCATATTTTAGATGTTTATGTTCAGTAAGTTAGTTCAGTCTACCAGTATTCTCAGCTTAGTCAGTCTCATTCGAGGAAGAATGTTCCCAAGGGGAAGATAACGTAAGACCCCACAAAATTCTTATCTTAATTTAGTCCTTTAAGCTTGTTAAGGGGTCCCAGACTTAGAAAATTCTAGCAAAGTATTCAGACTTAGTGTTATTTTAGCCTTCAAAAGTTGGTAATCTTATTTCTCAACCTTTATGTCCATTAAATGTTGATATTTAAGTTAATTCATGATCAGGAATGTCAATAGGTGCTCCCGAACAAGTTTCAGATTTTTTGGACTTCGTTTGAAACACCATTAAAATCCTAAACCAGTGAATCAATGCGATCTTGACGCGTCGCGTCAACTATCGCATTGATAAATATTTTCCCCAGCTCCCAGCGTCCAATTCCAGTGTACTGATGCGGACACAACACGATGCGTTGGCTATCGCGTCGATGTCAATGATGCGGCACGTCAGCCTGCACATCGATGGTTCTGTTTACAGACATTAAAAAGTCGTATCCTCAGGGTTATTTAAGTCTTTTTCCCATGCTCTTCAGCCCCCATAACATGAAATTTAGCCCTCTTTTAGCAAGTTATATTCATTCTTTCACAAATTTCTCAAGAACAAAAACCCTAGGTGAATTAAATTCAAATTCAAGGCTTAAGATTCCACCATTAATTTTCCTGAATTCACCAACTAAGGTATGTGAAGTGTTCATCCAAGGGTTCCTTCCACCCTTGGAGTTCAAGAAACTCTTTTAAAGCTCATGTAGAGTGATTTCATGATTTACATGATTTGAATTAAAGTGTATTCATGATTATTACTTAATTGGCTTTCTATTTCATGATTTATTACAAGATTCATGTAGAGTTAATTGATATGTATGCTTTATCATGTGAATTCATGTTGAAACTCTTGGAATTGAATCACGATGCCTACATATTATTTTAGTATTATGTGCATATATTATTCCCCGCAAGAGTTTGATAAATTATCCATGTGAGTTGAATAGTGAAATTATATTATGTTAGCATGTATGCAAGTTCATCTCATGCAAGTGTTTGCTTGAATGCCCAAATGAATGAATAATGACTAAGTAGTTAGTTACTACATCTCAAGATTATGTCATGCCTTTTAAGTTTATGCTATCGAGTCCTTGGGGTATTTAATACCTGACAATTTAGCTGCTTGTCTAGAGTTATGGTCAGTCACAGAGTAGAATCAGTCATGTCTCGATCAGTAGAATTCAGTAAGTTACAAAACTTAGGAAAACTCAATGAACTCAGAATCTGTCCAGCTCAATTTGGTAAACTTAGTTCAGTTCAATTATACAGTATGATCAGTAACAGTTCAGTCTAGCCTAGTACAGTTTAGAATTCAGTCCAGTGTCTATTCAATTGGGAGTAGGATTCAACATCGAGTGAACCCAAGGATGGGGACTCACCTGCCAGTAGAGGGTGAAATTCTTAGAAGTAGTCCTTGCATTCCAGAACTACATAGCCAGCGTAGGTTGAGACATCAATCTGCCAGTTGAGGGTTGATGAGGTGATCTACCTGCCAGTTGAGGGTACCATCATTCTCTTTTAGAGCACCTGCCAGATAAGGGTGACTCAACTGTAACACTCTAATTTTCTAAATCAAAACGCTACACGATGCTCATGACCCCGAAGGACCACAAGCTAACCCATGACTGATATATGTACCTGTAAACTGCATAATATCTCATAAAATATGCAGAAACATGAACTGTAAGGCCATAAGGTTCAATACCGATACATATCTGAAAAACATGGTATAACAATACCAATAAGAAACATAAATACTGAAGTCTGAACATCTAATCTGACATCGAGTCCGAAAGCCTCTAACTGAACTAAATAAGGAGTTGAAGGAATATGTCTCCAACTAACTCCATGAACTGAAAAAACTAATCTAAAATTTTATAGTAAAATATAATAATATTGTCCTCGAATAAAAAGGAGCACTGACTGCTGAAATCTGCAATGCTGCTGCTGCTCTAAAACTCATGCCTCTGTACCTATGGCGTCAAATAAAACACCATAACGCGAATGCGTCAGTACGACTAAATGTAGTGAGTATACGAGTGAGGTAGGCTAAATGCAAAGGGTTTTATATGCATGAACAATGCTGACTGATATGAACGTGAGAATACATACATATATATGTAACTACAACTAAACTCGTGGTGATACTGACTACTGAGTCTGAATACTGATAACATAAGTTTACTGATGCTGAGATACTGAATGACTGAGTTTACTGATATTGAGATACTGAATGACTGAGTTTACTGATATTGAGAAACTGAATGACTGAGTTTACTGATATTAATATTCTGAATGACTGAGTTTACTGATATTGATATGTAATTAACTAATAAGTGAGGAACTGATACTGTATTACTGAATACTGGGAGACTGATACTATATTACTGGTAAAGGAATGATTGTTTCTGATAGTTCTGATTATGAAAAACTAATTTGATTGACCGTATATAACAGTCCTGAAACTGAGCTCATGATAACATGACTACTGAGTATGAATACTGATGACATATATTTACAGATAATATATCATGAATGATAAATGAATTTTGATAACTGATATATCTGATAACATGAGTTTTGATAACTGATATATCTGATAACATGAGTTCTGATAACTAATAGCATGAATGATTGTATCTGACAGTCCTAAATCTGATGGAACTAGCTGAGTTTCGTACTGTAACTGACAGTCCTGATATCCTGAAGAACTATCTGAGTTCTTTTACTGATACTGATACTGAAAATATAGAAATTGTGGGAAGTAGTTATCTAACCGAAATGCCCCAAATACGTTATAATAGCTAAACTGGGGTCCAATCTCTGCCCTAACTAGAGGGGTGTCAATACCGCGCCACTGGTAAGGATAGCTGTGAGAACCCTATACTGGTAGGTACTAAAATGACAACGGTGGGAACCTTAAACTAACAGGTTAATCCACCTCATCAACCCTAATCTGACAGGTTAAGATGTCTCAACCTACGCTGGCTACGTAGTTCTGGAACACAAGGATGACTACTAAGAATCACACCCTGAACTGGCAGATGAGTTCTCATCCTTGGGTTCACTCGGTGCTAACTTCTACTCCCAAATGAAGGAAACTGAACTGAATAACTAAGCTGAAATGAATAACTGAACTGAACTGATTAGCTAAACTGATACTGATTAACTGGACTGCTACTAGTGGTATTATTTAGCGGAGCTAAACTAAGTTTACTAGATTTCGATGACTGATGGAATGTACTGAGTTCGGAGGACTGGTTGAGAGTACTGAAGTTACTGAGATTGACTGTGAATATTGAGGTTGCTGAGGTTACTGAGCACTGAAATTACTGAGATTACTGGACTTCTGAGATTTCTGAGTTTTCCTGAGTCACATGAATGACTGAATTCTATAGATTATGGCTTGACTGAGAGTATCGTGAAAACATGACGTGGCTATAGGCACATAGCTATATTTTTGGGGTACAAGTACCCCCAGGACTCGATGGAAGAAAACTGACACAACTTGAATTTCTTGAGTACACGACCATCAATAACAATCCATAATACATGAGTGGGGGATTTCATGAAGTACATGGTCATCATAATATCTATCATGAATAGGAATGCTTATAATCAAGTAATAAATCTCATATTCTAATATCATGGGCATTCTAACAACATATACTATTCATAGCAATGGCATGGAATCCTTTCAAGCATCAGGGAACGGCAATATGTAACATTTAGTTCATATTGTAATGATTTGGGAATATTATACTTCATGTATTTATTCAACATTTCAAACATGATAGGAAAAGCATGGATATATTTTGTGTACATAATTTATATCTCCATTAACATACATGCTTTATACCATAACAATAACAACACATAATTTGCATGAAAATTCATATTGGAGTGTATGACTAACATGAACTTGTTATTTAGATATCATGAAATCATGTAAATATGAAGTTCTAACATACTAGGCATTTTATCGAACACCTTGCATGCATTCTTTAAGGCATAGGTGGATTTCATACTTGCCTTCTATCAATCCATCTAAAGATCATGTCTTTTAACCAACAACCACATATATTTCATGAAAACATCCTTAGACATCATCTTGAAACCTAAACATCCATCATCAACATGTACGTATTCATATCACCATAAAAAGTTTACAAAATAACATTTAAAAGCATAATTCTTGAGCTCTATGAATGAATTGAATCCATAGATGAACACTACGCATACCTTGGAAGGGAGGTTCTTGATGATTGACGGAGGAATTTCCTTGAAATTTGATCTTCAAGCTTGATTGTGCAACCCTAGTTGTTTTTCTCCTGTGATGCTCTTGGATAATGAACTTTGAGATGTTAATAGGGTTGTAATGTGTTAGAAGCTATATATTTCGTAGGGTTAAGTTTAGGGACGTGTAAGGAGTGTTAAAAGACTTAATTACCCTCAAAATAACTCAAAACGAAGTGTTTTTGGCACTTGGAACTGACTTAGGCAGCACCTAACCAATCGCCTAAGCCAGGTTGGGCGGCGCCTAACCAATCGCCTAAGTTTGGTTGGGTGGCGCCTAACCAATCGCATACCCTTATTGTCTCTCACGAAAATGGGTATAACTTTTTGCTCGGGTATTGGATTAAGGCGAAATTGGTGTCGTTGGAAAGCTAATTCAATTATCTACAATTTGGTGGCCCTAAATATGCAGAAATACCACATTAACATAGAGTTATACGCATTCAAATATGACCTTTATGAAATTGAACACTAAAACTTGATGGATTTGAAAACTCTTAGCTTGTATTACCTTAAGTGACTCATATGAACATGCTTAATGCATCATAAGCTATATTATTGCTAGGATACTCATTGTAAGTCCTGTACTCAAGTATGAATCACAGGATAATAGATTTCAAATGTAGGAAAAATGGTTCGTCTCCTAGCTTAAAAACATACAGGGTATTACAATATCTCCCCCTTGGGAACATTCGTCCTTGAATGGAAATTAACTGAGGTGAGAGAGATGATAAGATAAAGTACGTACAAGACATACACTACTGAAATATGGGTTCATGACTGACATGACTGAAAGCTGAGGATAATATACTGAACATGCATATCTGATGCATGGGAAGCTGATTCATGAATATAAGACTGAGGATTCTAATAAAGTGAGTTTTCTCAAAATGAGAATGCATATCTGATGCACAACTGAAAGGCTGAATCCATGCATATCTGATGCATGATTATATGACTGACATGATACGTGAATGCATGACTGAAAGTACTGATGAGCTGATCACCCATATCTGATGCGTGAATTCATGACTAAACTTACTCATGAACATGCAATGGTAAAGGTATCCAGTTTGAACTGATAACTGAGAAAGGAACTGAATACCAAGTTTGGTACTGAAATATGAACATGAGAATGAGTAAGTTTAAGGAAAACTGTTACCTTGAACTGAAAATACCGATTAGTTTGAGATTAATTACTCCATATGTATGATCGGAAACATGAGAACATAACTGAGTCTGGGATGTGGTAGATATACCGAATATCATGATCTGAACTGAATCTTGAAAACATGGCATACTACTGAAGTTAGAGTTTGAGGGTTAACTTTTGAGTACCCCTTCTCCAAACTGGATTCATCAAAAGAAAAGAGAGCAGCATGTTTATGTCATGAAAGTTTAGGGGTATAATGTATCACCCCCATGGGACACTATGTCCCTCAAAGAATACTGACTTGGATGAGCTACTGATGGGAGTTTAGGCGATATGCAAGACACCTAGGAACTGAGTCATGACTGAATAGCTAGGATCTGAAACTGAGACATGATACATGATCTGAGCTGAACACGAGTGCATAAATATACTAACTTATCAAATTAACTGAATAACTAATAGCTGAATACTGGATCTACAAAGCTAAACTGTACTTAGTCTGAATAGCTGGGCTAAGGTTTTTTAGTTTTATGCATAGGAGATAAGGACTAACTGAGTAGAATGAGGTATCTAAACATGGATTCATGAAGTCTATATTATTTGCGAATGCGAGACCAGGCGTACGACATGGCTCTAAGGTATTCTATAAACTGGGGTACTGAAACACTGATAACTGAGTACTGACAACGTGAATGCTATAGTCAAGCATGTCTGGAACTGAACTGAGTTTCAAATCTTGTTACTAAACTAAAAATGACATTATAACTAAGCCTATAGTTAGTACAGAAGTACTAAATTCTGAGGCTAAGTAACTGGTAATTGAAGCCATGGTTCTGTAGGACTATCTGAGTCCTTTACTGAATATTGATTTCTGAACTATTGTTGTAACTGAGTTTTAGACTGATACTGAAGTACTGAATTCAAGGACTGAACATTGACCACTGAGTGTTGGATACTGAAACTATAATTGAGTTGGCAACTGAGTTTTTTTATGGCTACATGCTGGGGACTGACATAAGTCAAGGATCTAAATGTACACTTACACTTTGTACTTTCCCAACTTCTAAATACAACCCCTTGCTAGACGTTTACTTGCACATTTATCATTATATTCAAGCCTATCTTCACAACTACACCCTCGTGCAAAGTAAGCATGCAACAATCTTTTTTATCTAAACAACTGCTCATCACTACACTGTTCCATAAGGAGAGCTAACTGGAGGAGTAAATCAGGAGGACCTGAAGCATGAATGGAACTGACTGAACTTGAAACATGATTGAAACTTTGAGGAATAAAATATCAATAGTTTGGATTTACCAATATGGTCTGAACTAAGGATATACATGACGTATTCTAAATGTATCTGATCTGTAGGGGCATAGCATGAGTCATGGAAGCTAAGTATACTGGAAAGCATGATATACGTACATGATTCATAAGCTGCATGACCTGAGTGTAGAGTTTTTGTACTCATGGGACATGATTCGTAATACTGAAGGAACTGGAACTGAACCTCTTATACTGGGAACTGAAGGCGCACATAATCCCATGGAAAGTGTGTGAAAGTAGATTGTGCTTATGGAAAATGATTCGTACTGCGAAGTAAACTAGGAGCCCTTATACTGGGAAAGAAAATCATACATGATTTATGGGAAAAAGAAATGCATGAGTCTGGTTCGTGACCATAAAGTTGACATGCAACTCCTGAGTGGATTTTTTTTGTGATAGCTGAGGTGCAAAACTCTGCACTGAGATGAGGATGGGTCAAGAATTGTCTTCCCTTATTGCTTTCTATACATACTGGCTCTACTACTGGAGTCTGAGGGACTGACTTGGTCACTTGATCTATTATCACATACCTACATTCTGTTCAACACCTGTTTGTCTTACTAAACACATCATCTGATTTTGTTTCCTCATATACTGCTAATATCGCATTCACACCTTCATGCTTAATTTCAAGTCAATAAACTTAAATTCTTGCTCACCTGCTAGCACTATTCAAACCTACTAATTCATGTTGGTACAACTATCCCCATGAATACATAATCTAATCAGACTAGATAATACTATACCAACTTATCTACTGCTAAACCCTTGGGTCCATGCTTAAAATTATAGGTCTATACTGTCATAAGATTCTGAGAAGGGATCTAACGGCATATCAAAAATTGTATTTGAGTTTACAAAGGAGTTCTCATGATCATAAATAAAATCTGTACGACCCTGGAACAATAATGAACTAATGGGATACTATTTGAGTCTGTTTCTAATCCCATAACTGACTGTAGGGATTGTATGAGAAAGCCTTATCTTTAGGACTTGAGCTTCACTGTTTTTGTTACCTTAAATGTGAGGTAAAGTAAACATGAGGGGTGCATGATATGAATCTACATAGGTTCCTTAGAGAAACTTGATATAGCACGATCTTGAGACATGAAAGAAGGGGAAATTATTCCTAAAACATCTCATAGCCACCTGCACATAAGTGTGGTGCACAACACACCCATGTACAAGACTCTACTTGATGTAGCTTTCAGACTTCCTAGGACACTGTTGAACCTTAGGCTCTGATACCAAGTTTGTAATGCCCCGACTAGAGGGGTATCAATACCGCTCCACTGGTAAGGACAACTGTGAGAACCCTATAGTGTCAGGTACTCAAATGAGAACGGTGGGAACCCTAAACTAACAGGTTAATCCACCTCATCAACCCTAATCTGACAGGTTAAGATGTCTCAACCTACGCTGGATACGTAGTTCTGGAACACAAGGATGACTACTAAGAATCACACCTGGAACTGGCAGGTGAGTTCCCATCCTTGGGTTCACTCGGTGCTAACTTCTACTCCCATCTAAAGGAAACTGAACTGAATAACTAAGCTGAACTGAATAACTGAACTGATTAAATGAACTGATACTGATTAACTGGACTGATACTAGTGGTATTATTTAGCGGAGCGAAACTAAGTTTACTGGATTCCGATGACTGACAAAATGTACTGAGTTCTGAGGACTGGTTGAGAGTACTGAAGTTACTGAGATTGACTATGAATACTGAGGTTGCTGAGTTTACTGAGCACTAAAATTACTGAGATTACTGGACTTCTAAGATTACTGAGAATTCTGAGTTTTCCTGAGCCACATGACTGATTGAATTTTATAGATCATGGCTTGACTGAGAGTATCGTGAAACCATGACATGCCTCTAGGCACACAACTATATTTTTTGGGTACAAGTACCCCCAGGACTCGATGGAAGGAAACTGACACAACTTGAATTTCTTGAGTACACGACCATCAATAACAATCCATAATACATGAGTGGGAGATTTCATGAAGTACATGGTCATCATAATATCTATCATGAGTAGGAATGCTTATAATCAAGTCATAAATCTCATATTCTAATATCATGGGCATTCTAACAACATATACTATTCATAGCAATGGCATGGAAACCATTCATGCATAAGGGAATGGCAACATGTAACATTTAGTTCATATTGTAATGATTTGGGGATATTATACTTCATGTATTTATTCAACATTTCAAACATGATAGGAAAAACATGGATATATTTTGTGTACATAATTTATATCTCCATTATCATACATGCTTTATACCATAACAATAACAACACATAATTTGCATGAAAATTCATATTGGAGTGTATGACTAACATGAACTTGTTATTTAGATATCATGAAATCATGTAAATATGAAGTTCTAACATACTAGGCATTTTATCGAACACCTTGCATGCATTCTTTAAGGCATAGGTGGATTCCATACTTGCATTCTATCAATCCATCTAAAGATCATGTCTTTTAACCAACAACCACATATATTTCATGAAAACATCCTTAGATATCATCTTGAAACTTTAACATCCATCATCAACATGTACATATTCATATCACCACAAGAAGTTTACAAAACAACATTTAAATTAAATTCATAGATGAACACTACGCATACCTTGGAAGGGAGGTTCTTGATGATTGACGGAGGAATTTCCTTGAAATTTGATCTTCAAGCTTGATTGTGCAACCCTAGTTGTTTTTATCCTATGGTGCTCTTGGATAATGAACTTTGAGATGTTAATAGGGTTGTAATGTTTTTAGAAGCTATATATTTTGTAGGGTTAAGTTTAGGGACGTGTAAGGAGTGTTAAAAGACTTAATTACCCTCAAAATAACTCAAAACGGAGTGTTTTTGGAACTTGGAACTAACTTAGGTGGCGCCTAACCAATCGCCTAAGCCAGGTTGGGCGGCGCCTAACCAATCGCCTAAGTTTGGTTGGGGGGCGCCTAACCAATCGCATACCCTTACTGTCTCTCACGAAAATGGACATAACTTTTCACTCGGGTATTGGATTAAGGCGAAATTGGTATCGTTGGAAAGTTAATTCGATTCTCTACAATTTGGTTGGTATAAATATGCAGAAATACCACATTAACATCGAGTTATACTCATTGAAATATGACCCTTATGAAATTAAACACTAAAACTTGATAGATTTGAAAACTCTTAGCTTGTATTACCTTAAGTGACTCATATGAACATGCTTAATGCATCATAAGCTATATTATTTCTAGGATACTGATTGTAAGTCATGTACTCAAGTATGAGTCACAGGATAGGAGATTTCATATGTAGAAAAAATGGTTCGTCTCCTAGCTTAGAAACATGCAGGGTATTACAATATCTCCCCCTTGGGAACATTCGTCTTCGAATGGAAATTAACATACTGAACAGGCATATCTGATGATAAGATGAAGTACGTACAAGACATACACTACTGAAACATGGGTTCATGACTGACATGACTGAAAGCAGAGGACAACATACTGAATATGCATATCTGATGCATGGGAAGCTGATTCATGAATATAAGACTGAGGATTCTAATAAAGTGAGTTTTCTCAAAATGAGAATGCATATCTGATGCACAACTGAAAGGCTGAATCCATGCATATCTGATGCATTATTATATGACTGACATGATACGTGAATGCATGACTGAAAGTACTAATAAGCTGATCACGCATATCTGATGCGTGAATTCATGACTAAACTTACTCATGAACATGCAATGGTAAAGGTATCCAGTTTGAACTGATAACTGAGCATGGAACTGAATACCTAGTTTGGTACTGAAATATGAACATGAGAACGAGTAAGTTTAAGGTAAACTGTTACCTTGAACTGAAAATACCGATAAGTTTGAGATTAATTACTCCATATGTATGATCGGAAACATGAGAACATAACTGAGTCTGGGACGTGGTAGATATACCAAATATCATGATCTGAACTTAATCTTGAAAACATGGCATACGACTAAAGTTGAAGTTTGAGGATTAACTTATGAGTACCTCTTCTCCAAACTGGATTCATCAAAAGAAAAGAGAGCAGCATGTTTATGTCATAAAAGTTTAGGGGTATGATGTATCTCCCCCATGGGACACTATGTCCCTCAAAGAATACTGACTTGGATGAGCTACTGAGGGGAATTGAGGCGATGCCCAAGACACCTAGGAACTGAGTCATTACTGAATAGCTAGGATATGAAACTGAGACATGATACATGAACTGAGTTGAACACGAGTGCATAAATATACTAACTTATCTAATTAACTAAATAACTAATAGTTGAATACTGGATCTACAAAGCTAAACTGTACTTAGTCTGAATAGCTGGGCTGATATTTTTGAGTTTTATGCATAGGAGATAAGGACTAACTGAGTAGAATGAGGTGTCTGAACATGGATTCATGAAGTCTATATTATTTGCGAATGCGAGACCAAGCGTACGACATGGCTCTGAGGTATTCTATAAACTGGGGTACTGAAACACTAATAACTGAGTACTGATAACCTGAATGCTATGGTCAAGCATGTCTGAAACTGAACTAAGTTTCAAATCTGGTTACTAAACTAAAAATGACATTATAACTAAGCCTATAGCTAGTACAGAAGTACTGAATTCTGAGGCTAAGTAACTTGTAACTGAAGCCATGGTTTTGTAGGACTATCTGAGTCCTTTACTGAATATTGATTTCTGAACTATCACTGTAACTGAGTTTTAGACTGATACTGAAGTACTGTATTCAAGTACTGAACACTGATCACTGAGTGCTGGATACTAAAACTATAATTGAGTTGGCAACTGAGGTTTTTGATGGCTACATGCTGGGGACTGACATAAGTCAAGGATCTAAATGTACACTTACACTTTGTACTTTCCCAACTTCTTGATGTTTTCAATTCCCTGAAGAAAGCAGTAAGTCCAATTCTAATCAAGTTTTTGTTTTAATTAATGATTATTTTAAATGATTTCATCACCATTCTAATATATGTACTGATTTATTTTAGATTGTCCATCCGTGTCTTGTTCCGACCAACCGAGAGTTGAAGATGCTATTTTTTCTTACTTTACGATCTGTGCAAACTTTATCGGACCCTAAGGTCATTGATGGAATAAAAATAAAATTGTTTGGAGCAACAACCATCACAAGAAAAAAATTTGGAGGGTGGGCTTATTGCTATTGATGATGGTAGTGGTAGTGGTAGTGTTACTGTTGTTGGGGCTAATGATGCTTCTCTTACAATTTTTGAAACAACAAACCATTATGATTATGATCATACTTGTTATACAGATTTTCTCCAGATTTTGCCACATCTAGCGAATGTTCTGCATGTAAATTTCAAGACTGCAAGGCGAAACATAATGAAGTGATTAATGTTATTAATGCACTAACTGCTTCTGTAAAGGAAATGACATCTAAGAGGGGTGTCATTCCATCAAAGAGGATTTCATATCCATACACTCCACTAGAGATCAAGGTGGCTAAGAGGAGAAGGAAAGATATTTCCAAGGCATCATCAAGCATAAAAAAAAAGCAAAATTACAATGCCCCTATCTTTGTCTTGCACCGTTGTTCAGTGTGCAAGGGCCACATGAGAGCAGCATGAGCTGAAGAAGGTGAATGTAAATTATTTGTTCTAACAAATAAACAGGCACATATTTATTTCAACAGACGATACATCTGCTAAAAATTATCAAACAGATATATACATCTGTTGCAACTATTGTCTAACCTATTTCATTAGATGCGTTATCTATTGCAATAGATTAGTCTTATGTTGCAATAGATGGGTCATCTGTTAAAAATTATCGTACTTCTCTGATTTACCTATTTGAATTTGTCCCAAAAAATGATCCATCTATTGCAACTTAAGACTCATCTGTTGCAACAGATGGACAATCTGTTGTATATCTATAATTAGTATTGACAACTCTGGCTTTCCAGGTGGATGTAACAGTAGAAGCTACTGCTGAAGAGCATAATATCATAGTTGATAATTCATCAACTACTTTCAAAGAAGAAGAAAAAATGGATCATGTTAGTTCGGGAGAACGAAAGAATTACCCATTTAAAGGGTTCAACATCTCGGACGAGGCTCTAAAAAAACTAATACTGTTGATCAACGACAATTCAGAATGAATTGCCGATGGGTTGTTAAAGCATCATGACGGCAGGTATATAAATAAATTTTAAAGATATTGGTTTATACAATTCTTGTTGTAAGAACATGACACTAACACATATAAATTATCTTGTAGAAAATAAAATAATGAACACTAGAAAGTGAACAAATCAAGTCTTGGTTTTGATATGTTCGACTTTGTTGTTGCACATCCCAGAACGAAGAATTGGTTCTATTTGATGTCACAGCCCCAAACTTGCTGGAATGATGAGGTTTAAATGCCATACATATTACTATTAATTAACACTTTATTTAATTGCATCTGCGTATTAATATTTTTGTCACGTAATTCAAAATATTTGATAATATGTGCAGCACATCGATGTCATTTTTTACTACTTCTGAAAGAAGGCCAAATTGCAAACACAAGAACAATATGGATACATGATAGGCAATTATTTGTACAAAGTTTACATCAATAATGCCTACGATAGGTATTGTCAACAACAACCGAAAATTTTCCAAAATGAGGAATGCTTAATCAACATCATCAAAGGTTTTAGCATTCCAGCTGGCTTACCTTGGCATTTGGTCGACGAAGTGTACATCCCAATCAATTGTGGTGATGAATTCCATTTGTTGTTGATTGTCGTCATTCTAAAAGAGAGGTGCATCCGAGTTTATGAGTCGATGTCGTGAAGGAGACATTCCAGGCAGTCGTCTGAGATACAAAAGCTGGCCAAAATATTGCCTACTTACCTTGATATGAGTGGCTTTTTAGACCAAAAGTTTCATACTGATTGGTCGACGATTGAAGCATACCGGGATAAAATGGGTAATCCATTTGATGTACAATATATTGAAGGAATTTTTCAACAAACCATTGGTACCCTGTAAGTTTAAGTGTCATGATTTATTTTCATTTCACAAATTTCACAACGCTTGTATGAACTGCAAGATATGGATTATCTGTTTTTTTAAAACACAGGGAATGCGGTCTTTTTATTGTTGCCTACACCGAGTATTTGAGCGATGGATTAGGAGTACCAAATAATGGACTTGATGCTGGATTACTCCATAAAATATATACTTCTATTCTATGGAAATACAGAAAACCAAAAGCTCAGAAGCCGTATGCAAGTGACATTAAATATCCACGATGACCAAAGCCGAATTTCGTAGCACCGGATGAAGAACAACTTATCCATATAGAGTAGATCTTTATAGCTTGAGTCTGTCAATGTAATAATCTGTCCTCCTTGGTTTAACTTATTGATTTATTTGTAAAGTAGATCATTTGTACCCATAATGATTTTTTAACATTTTATTTATTTGTTGAGGTATTTCATGTAATTTCTAAAGGCTTCAATTTATTTTATGTTGTCTATGAATATAATTCAACCCTTAGTTTTGAACATGTTAATTGAAATGGAATACTAGATTCAAATATCGCAACAGATAATACATCTGCTGCAACAGACGACATATCTTATCAAATAGATTTAGACATATGTTGCAACGTGAGATGCAACATGTAGGTCATCTGCTAGAAATTATATAACAGGTCTTTCTATTTTCTTGATTTTCTCCAACAGATTAGCTATCAGTTGCAACAGATAGATTATATGTTGCAACAAATTATATATCTATTGCGACAGACAGACTGGGAAACATCTGTATAATGCAACAGATGACCAACCTATTCGAACATATAATCAATATGTCACAACAGGTACTATATCTGTTACAACAGATATACAATCTGTTGCATTATAAAAATTCAACTTTCACCAGACATAAAAATTAATTTCACTACATGTAAAGTAAAGTGGCTTGAAATAAAAAATTATTATCGTGTTCATCTTCGTCTTTGTACATATTCTTCTTTATACACGGGCTCCAACCATTTAGTTAGGTCATCTGCTAGAAATTATATAACAGGTCTTCCTACTTTCTTGATTTGTTCCAACAGATCACTTATCAGTTGCAATAGATAGATTATAATTGCAACAGGTTGTATATCTATTGTGACAGAAAGACTGGGAAGTATCTGCATAATGTAATAGATGACCAACCTATTCCAACAGATAATCAATCTATCACAACAGGTACTATATCTGTTACAACAGATATAAAATCTGTTGCATTATAAAAATTTAACTTTCGCCAGACATAAAAATTATTGCCACTACATGTAAAGTGAAGTGGCTTGAAATAAAAAATTGCTATCGTATTCATCTCTTTATTTGTATATATTCTTCTTTATACACAGGCTCCAACCATTTAGTTAGATCATCTGCTGGAAATTATATAACAACTCTTCCTACTTTTTTTATTTGTTCCAACAAATTACCTATTAGTTACAACAGATAAATTATATATTACAACAGATTATATATCTGTTGCAACAGACAGACAGAAATATCTGCATAATGAAATAGATGACCAACCTATTCCAACAAATAATCAATCTATTGCAACAGTTATTATATCTGTTACAACAAATATACAATCTGTTGTATTATAAAAATTTAACTTTTGTCAGACATAAAAGTTATTGCCACTACATGTAAAGTGAAGTGGCTCGACATAAAAAATTGTTATCGTGTTCGTTTCTATCTTTGTACATATTCTTATTTATAAATGGGCTCCAACCATTTAGTTAGTACCTCATAAGCCCAGACCTCTTGCATCTTTCCCACAACTGCGTCGCACATACCAATTATTTCTGTGTCGGTCAGCAAACACTCGATGTATGCAAGTGAGTACGGCCTGCACATTGTACCGGTTCTATTTATTTGGAGTTGGTTGTTCTTATTTCGACCTTCAAAAACCCATGATTCCTTCCTCAAGACTTTCGCCGGCAAATAATCCATTAGCTTACTTTGCGTCAACAACTTGGGGAACAACTTCAAGAGTGGCTTTACGTGGGTTAAAAACGTGTCCTCGTTGAAGACAGGTAAGTTGCAATCATCAACCTTAATCTTTCCCTCGTAGAGTAGTATCTCAACAGCAAGAAAATGTTTGACTTCTACGTTCATGACTGCAAGGATTCTCTTTTCCTTGGCCCAACTCTTGTCGTGCGGATATGGCCTTTTCCCTCCAATATAGTTAATCACGTCTTCATCCCATTCAAACATAGAAACTAACTTATTAAATCTCCGAACATTGGGACCAGCCTTCCCACGGAGATCATCATACCTAACCTTGAAATTATTGTAGAAGTTGAGGTCCATTATCCTATTGGCAACATCATAAGCATTCGGGTATGCTAATTACCTGCCCCTCATGAGACAGAGAATTTCATCAACATACTGTGGTAAAAGAAGACAATTTTTAAATAGGTTAGTAATTGTAAAGATACAGTGGGAAGAATCTGTTGCAGAGGGTTCTCTGAATCAGTTCACAGATTACCCAGCTAACGAAACTTATGCAACAGATGTGTATTATGTTGCAACAGAATACCAAGTTGTTGCAATAGATTACACATCTGCTATATAGATTCTTCTTCATGGAGTAGATTGGAAGGCTAGGTTAGCAAAAGTAAACTTAAATTGTCCTCGTACCACTCACGCATATTTATCATATTCATGAAGACTTTGGTGGCAAATAAATACATGGTGTATTCTTTTGGAGCTTCGCCTTGTCATTCATGATTTCTTCCAGTTCCTTCTTCTTCTCTTTGCCAAGTGCCACGTATATGTCCACCTTCTTCAACGGCCCCTGAACTTCAACAACTCTTAGAGCGGGAGGAGTTGCAATTTTTGCTGTTTTCAAAATAAAGAGAATTTGTCTAATATTTTTTCTCTTCCTCCTAATCGCCACTATAGGAGTGTATGGCTCCCTCACCTTGTTGGATGGTATGACACCTCTCCTGGATTTCAACTTCTCGGCAGCTTCAGCAATAGCCTCTAGTTTTTCAAGGAGTTTATCCTCTCAGTCCTTGCATATTTTGCATTTAAAATAAGAACATGAGGGTGAAGAGGGACCACTGTAAGGGTGGGAAGAACCGGTATAGGGGTGAGAGGGAATTATGCAAGGGGTGTTTTCAAACATATTTATTTTTTGCTGAGCACCAACATGCTCAGAATCACGACTGGAAGCAGCAACAGCATTAGGATGGCTGCCACCATCATCAACAACTCTACCAGAAACACCCCCAGAAGAAGTATCCGGATATTTTGCAGTTTGAGGTTGGTCATGAAGAACTTCAACATTAGGCTGACCTTGCCTAACTGATCTTCTTATGGATATTGCTTCAGCCAATTCCTTCTTTATTAACTCTACCGTTGGGTTTTATTTTGTATCAACAAGACCTAGAGTAAGAAAAGAAGTCATCCCCAACTCATCAACAGTAGGCACGATCCAAAGATGCACAACCTATAAAAAAACAGGAGACATTTAAATCCTATGATAATAATTTGCAGTCAGTTGGGTTATATGTTAACACAGCTAACTTATACCACAGACAATCTAGCTGTCGCGATATCTGATCTGTATGTCACATCAGATTGATAATATGTTGCATCAGATTAGCCATCTGTTGAATAATTTACAGTAGATGGGTAATCTATTGAGTCAGGTTCAGAGAACCAGAGCAATAGATGGTTAATCTATTGTGAAATATGAATCGTCTATCATAACAAATTACCTATCTGTTGCACCAGTTGCAGTTCATGGGTAATCTATTGCAACGGATGACCCATTTGTCACAACAGATGGCACATCTATTTCAATATCTTTATTTGAGGCAAATTATTTTAGTTGAAAAAAGACGTACTACATCATTCGGAGGGTTAAAGAGATCAGCAGCCTCCTTAATATTTTTACTACCATTTCCAGCCAACCACCTAAGGATCTTTGGATGAGAAACCTCATCCGGGTAAAACTTGAACTGCTTTTAGAGGGAGGAATGAATTTACATGCCCAAGCATTAAAAATGTAAACAGGAAGTAGGCAAAACAAAGTCATAATAACAATATTCAATATAAATTAATGGATGAGTAAAAATAATGATCAATTTTATAATGAAAGCCCAAGGAAAGTCATATAATGTGGTCGTCTTTGGGGATAGCTTTGTCAGTAAATATTCGACAGTCAAGTAGTAGTTGTCATATCCCCAGGGATAATTGTTAAATTTATCAAAATCATTAGCAAGCACCAAAAGATCATCTTCTATGACTTTCCTGACGTCTCTTGCCAATAAATTAAAATGGATAAACCAAACTAAGCACAATTTCTCCCTGTAGTACTTTGATATGTTTTTATCCTCGAGATCTGCCATCAAATCATCCGCTTTGTAGATACTACGTCCAACAATGCCCAACAACCCATCTTTTTTTCCCTTATGTTTCTTGGACTCTTTGTGGGGTGTTTCCTTGATGAGAGGTTCTTTTGGACGATCGCATCTCAATCCCGTCACTATGGAAAACTCTTTCAGTCTAAAACAAACCGGCATGCCACAGTAGTTGATCCAGATTTCATCCATCTTTTTGCCCCCCCTCCTCCGAAACTTTATCCTCCCCCGCATACTTGATACTGCGCTTGAGAAGACCATATACCATGCTCGTTGGGAAACGGAGAGTATGGTCCGCAGGCAGCTCAAGAAAGTATGAAAAACAACTCTTGTTAAAAAGTTCGTCTATGTTTTCATTCTTCATAATACTCCTAAATTCATCAAAATATTTCCCCAACTAACATTTAAGTACAAGATCACCAGTTACTTTGTCAGGGTTATCTATCGACATCGCAACTCAAAACCTGTCGATACTAATGGTTTTGATAGGATAATACAGGATTTTGATATTAATTCACGCCCCATTGGTGAGAAGGAATTATCACTTTCCTCAGCTTCATTTTTTCCTGACTGAGATTGTTCAGGAAGTTCCTCCGAATCTATCTGTACTCTTGTCATTTTTATTGGGTGGTCAGAAGTTGATTCACTTTCAGTTTCTTTTCTTTTGGGAGACATCTTTTAACTACAAATAATAGAAAACAAAAAATACATTGCATTTGATGTCTGCATAATTTTTGTAAAAAAGGTAAGACAAATTTCAATAAATTATTCTACGCAAGATTACAAAAAAATTCTCCAACGGATAGCCCATCAGTTGGAACAGATGGGGAATCTGTTTGAAGACCTACTTAATATCTCTCAACAGATCTTCCACCTGTTGCAACAGCTGGACCATCAAAACCACAACCAATGCCACCACCAATGCCACCAAGACCACCACCAATGCCACCAATACTAACACCAAGACCACCGACACTACCACCAAAAACACAAATACTGACACCACCAATAACATTCACCAACAACACCACAAACATCATATAACAATACCACGACAGTCAACGAAATACTAAGATAAAAACTAGGGTTTTCTCGGGTGATTCCTATTTTTTTAGCATCAAAACATAAAATTGTTAACCCATTCTCGAAGATAATACAACTAAAAGTCTTCTTTTTCATCATTAACTAAAAATCCCTAATTTTTAGAATAAAGAAAAAATGTAGAACTCTTCTTAAACTCTGTTACTTATGAAGACAGAGAAAACGACGGATACAAGCGAGAATGAAGTCAAAAATAACAACTATGTAGTCGAAAATAGGAAGAAAATCGATCCATTTTGAAGGGTTGAGAAATATGTTGAGTAGTTGTTTTCTGTATTATTGAGAGAGTGATGAAGAGAAGAGCGAGAACTTGAGATTTGAAATAAGGAAAAAAAATTTCCGCAAATGGATAATTTGTATGGGTTGATTGTAATTTTGGAAAAGAATGACAAGTTTTAAAATTGTTAATTTGGTTTGAATTTATCTTAATTAATTTTTAAAATCTCAAAATATATAGTTTTTAAAATATTAAGTTAATGAGAACTCATTTCAACTAAGAGTGATCAATCGACGACTCGGGTCGAGATGAACACAATACCAATACCATGCAATTGCAAAGACTCAATTGAAGTTGTTGTTGACTCTATGAACTCATCCATCCCTAGTTCTACCTAAATTAATTAAGGTTCTATATTAACATTAAGTTAATGAGAACTCATTGCAACTCAGAGTGATTGATCGACGACTCGGGTCGGGATGAACATAATACCAACACCATGTAATTGCAACGACTCAATTGAAGTTGTTGTTGACCCTATGAACTCATTCATCTCTAGTTCCACCTAAATAAATTTAGGTACTATTAATCTTAACATTAAGTTAATGAGAACTCATTTCAACTCAGAGTGATCGATCGACGACTCGAGTCGGGATGAACACAATACTAACACCATGCAATTGCAATGACTCAATTGAAGTTGTTGTTGACTATGAGATCATTCATCTATAGTTCCACCTATATCAATTTAGGTACTATTAGTCTTAAAATTAAGTTAATGAGAACTCATTTCAAATCAGAGTGATCGATCAACTACTCGGGTTAGAATGAACTCAATACTAATACCATGCAATTGCAAAGACTCAATTAAAGTTGTTGTTGACCCTATGAACTCATTTATCCCTAGTTCCACCTAAATCAATTAAGGTTCTATCTTAACATTAAGTTAATGAGAACTCATTCATCCCTAGTTCTACCTAAAACAATTTAGGCATTTACTTAACATTAAGTTAATGAGAACTCATTTCAACTCAGAGTGATCGATCGATGACTCAGGTCAGGATGAACCCAATACCACACCATGCAATTGCAAAGACTCAATTGAAGTTGCAGTTGACCCTATGAACTCATTCATTCATCCTTAGTTCCACCTAAATTAATTTAAATGAAATCTGTTGGAACAAACGACTAAGCTATTGGAAATTTCTAACAGATATTCATATTTGTTGCAATAGATGACATATCTTATTTAATTATTAGATAGACATTTAAATATGTTGTGACAGATGACTGAGCTGTTGGAAATTTTCAAACAGATATTGAGATCTATTGTAATAGATGATATATCTAATTTAATTATCAAATGGATATTTCCATCTGTTGTCACAGATGACTGAGCTTTTAGGATATTTAAATAGATATTGATATCTGTTGTAACAGATGACATATCTAATTTAATTATCAAATAGACATTTGCATCTGTGAATTATTGGGATTTTTAAACAGATATTTGTATATGTTGTAACAGATGACTGTGCTGTTGGGATTTTTAAATTTAGCAGTAGTTCATCTTTGTTTGGTTTGTTAAATAAATAATATACAAATGTAAATAAAGACATTTCTGCCTTTTCTTTTGAACGAGGAGTGAATCTAGTGAGGTTGTTGATGCCGTAATTATGTGTAGTCATTGTTGAAAACTTTTTTATTTTCGAATGTCTTATGAAGACTTTCGTACAAGACTTCCTTGATGTGGAGAGATTACTAATAATGCCTTCTGAAGACTTTCGATCTAGCAAGATTTCTGCTGACGGTGTAGACTTTTGCATGGTGGATATCTTATCATCAGCAGAAATTCTTGTCGTAGCAAAAGTCTTGAGAAGGCATGACTAGGAATCTCTTAATATCACTTGATATTGAGAGATTACTGTTGATTCCATCTGAAGACTTGCGCCCTGGAAAGCATTTCTGGCTATGGTGTAGACTTTTGCATGGCGGATATCTTGTCATCTATATTGGAAAAGAGCAAACAGAAGAAAGGTTCTGAGATTAAGCTCGTTTGATTTGTCCACTAACTCGAGGAAAGTTTTTTATAGGGTAATGAGCCTGGAGTTACGTAACGTTTGATAGGCTTCGTAGAGTCGATTTAGATCAAACATTACGTAATTTCTTACTTATTAATTTATCAAATCCTTTGAAGGTTGGTTGAGAAAGCTGCATTGAGCAACGCTCAATAAAAGTGAGCTATTCAATGATTGGTACCACATATTGAGTATGCATCAACACATTTTGACCTAAAACAAACACAGTGACCCTCCATGTATCCTTTAAGGCTTCTGAAGAAAGTGTTCTGAAGGCCTTCTTCAATGCCACAACTTTGAAGGTAGTGTTCCTGATCGAGCTTACAAGAGACCAGGAACTCTATACCAACTTCAAAGACGACAACAACAAGCTTGGATACCAAATCGGCAAGCTGGAGGCAAACTTGAAAATTATTGAGATTCGCATACTACAGAAAGTCTCTGATCTTCTCCAAGAAATGTTGAAAGCATGCTAAGGCTATAAAACACAATCAATTAATCCATATTTCTAAGGAAGTAATGATACTCAATTTGCCTTTCAATCTTGTTTGTGGTTCCGATCAGGTCAATAGCAGTGGACCTAATCGGAACCACAAACAAGAAAACATGGAATGCAATTTAAAATTTAGAAATTTCTGTCTTCGCTTAGATTCCTTACTTTAACTACAGTTGTTGTTGGTGCAAGTTTTCTAGACTTATTGTACATCATTTCAACCCTCGATGCCCGTATGGTTGCTTTCTTAGTCTTCTGCTATTTTTTATCTAGGTGATAATCCCAACCACGCTAACTAGTCTCAACTCCCTAGCAAAGTGTCCATCTTCATTATTTTTCTTTTAGAGATACAACAAATGGATTTTACATTACCGGATACACTTTCATATTTGCACTTGATTTAGATTTCTCATGTTTTAAGATAATTTCATCGGCCAGATTCGCTAGAAGTTACTTTCTACCATATGTCTCTTCTTCAATTAGCTCTTAGATGATATAGTCTTTCATCAACTCCCCTTTCCATCACAGGCATTCTCCTTCAGCTCTTTTTGGTGTATAATTATCTTCTCGACCAACCCTTCTATATAAATTTGGGCCAAGGGAATTTCTATTGGTTTTTCGTTCTTATTTGATGCAGTGCGAGGCTTCAAAGTCATTCTCAGAGTCTAATGAACACTTAAAGTTAAGTCCAATTGCTATTGGACCTCTGCAATGACACCAAATATTGATCCCTTCTCAAAACTTTACATGCATAAAATCGAGCAACAACCGTCAGTAATTCGTAACAGGGTATCTGCACCATCTTCATGGGGCCCTCAGACTTATCAATTCGAACCCATCAAACTTAATTGTACAATGAAGGATCTTGTTTGAATGATCAGTGCCTAATAAGTTAAAAACCTCATTCACAAAAATATTATACTTTGTGTGTGTTGTCCCGATGACCTCATCAGTAATACTTACTTAACTCCCACACATATGATAGTGGATCCATATGCACTCACCTTATTTTTTCTATCCCATCTATGGATTAAATTGAATAAACAGATGACTAGCAAGTTACAACAGATGCCACATCTGTTTAAATTGTGAAAGAATTGCAGATATCTATTATGACATATGACTAATCTGTTGCAACATATGACATATCTGTTAGAAAAGCAAACATATATATCCATCTGTTGCAACAAATTGTCAATATGTTATAAGTTATCTGATAGATAGAATATATTTTGCAATAGATTACCCATCTGTTAGATTTATTTTAAAGCAATTTTATTTTCTTTCTGAAATACAATAAAAGATAAAATATTGTACTTAGATTTGTTTTTTCTAATTTACATATTCAAAAAGTCACCAGTTTTATTTAATTAAGGGATATGAATAGTCGTGGCTTTTTATTTGACTAACCTCTTTCAATTATATCATTTATAAATAGGTCCCTCTGTCCTCCTTACTCACTCTCACTCATTCATTTTACTACACTTACAATACAAATATGGCTGATCCATATTCGTACAAGAAGATTTATATCGAGTTCTTGAGGGAACTTCAAAGGTAGTTTGATGAACTCCAGAGGAATTTGGCCAACTTCGGAGCAAGACTGAGAAGGGCCCTGCTGCTGCCGGATGAAAATTATCCGGTTAACAATACTAATAATACTAATAATAATAATAATAATAATAATAATAATAATAGTAATAGTAATGATAATAATAATAGTAGTGATAATAATTATGTTATGTTTTTTCTTTTAGCATATGTATGTAATGTATAAATGTATGTATTTTTCTCCTTTTGTATATCGGATCTACCCAAGGAATTCAAAAATCTATGTTTGGACATGGTGGTCGACTTTAAATTTTTAATTCTTATTTAGTATTTAATTATCATTCTGTTTATTCCTTATTCTCAACATGTCGATGAAGGTTAATCTGATGCGACAGATCGATCATATGTTGCAACAAGCGGTTATTGATAAAAAAAGAGTTATTGTTATTGTTATTGAGAGGGTGAAAAGACATGACTTTACAATTATTTAATATGAAAAATGGTTCGAAAATAAATAATAAAGAAATAAATGATAAACACAATTTATAACCATAACAAAACGATTATTTAATCTTAATAACTGATCGTGACTCTTCGACATATTTATTTTTAAATATGTTTTTTAATTTATATAACAAAAAAGTCACCAAATTTGAATTAAAAAGATATTATGATTATTAAAAAAGATAGCTTATATGTGCAACAGATATATTATCTGATGCAACAATTATCGATTTGTCATAACAAATGGTAATCTGTTGTCACAGATGGGTTATCTGATGCAACAGATATATAATCTGTTTCCACAACTCAATAAAAATGATTACTGAAAAGAACTTATCAAGTCATAACTTTTCACAGTAATCAAAAAGTCACTTGTTTAAATGTAATTAATAAATGGACGTGACAGTCGCGCTTTTTATTTTTTGAATCTGTTTTTTTAATTTATATGATAAAAAAGTCACCAAATTTGAATTAAAGATAAAGATATGATGATTATTAAAAAGATATATGTTGCTACAAATATATTATCTGATGTAACAGATTGTAGATTTGTTGCAATAAATGGTATATTTGTTGTCACAGATGTATTATTTGATGCAACAGATATATAATTTGTTGCCACAACTCAATAAAAACAGTTACTAAAAAGAACTAATTAAGTCATAACTTTTCACAGTAATAAAAAAGTCACCAGTATTAATAAATGGAGATGAACAGTCGCGCCTTTTTGTTTTGAATCTGTTTTTTTAATTTATATAATAAAAAAGTCACCAAAATTGGATTAAAGATAAAAACATGATGATTATTAAAAATATATATGTTGTAATAGATATATTATCTGATGCAACAGATTGTAGATTTGTTGCAACAAATGGCATATCTGTTATCACAGATGTGTGATCTGATGCAACAGATATATAATCTGTTGCCACAACTCAATAAAAATGGCACCAGTATTTATAAATGGAGGTGAACAATCACGCCTTTTTGCCTAACTCATTCAAATTCAATCCTCTATAAATAGGTTAGGTCCCTCCTTACTCGTTCATTTTACTACACATATCTATTTCTTTCTTTCTCTTGTCTTTCATAATACACCTTCAACTACTTTCTCTTCAAGGACTTGATATCTTTTTCATCTCTGGTAAGTTTTTTTCCTTGCTTTTTGTGTAAATATACGTTGTATTACTTTACTTTCGGATTCTTTTCTTTACTTTTGTTTTTGCATTTTTTGTCAATTTATGTGTGTTCTAGATATGACTGATCTAGTGTGGGATGTCGCTATTTTATGAGACATCGTACGGGAACTGCAGAGGCGGGTTCATGATATGCAATGGGAGTTGGCTGTTGTCAGTGTAAAGATGTTGCGGGAGATCCACAGGATGAGGAGGGCGCTGCTTCTGCCAGTCGAAGATTGGCCAGCTGGCGATAATAATAATAATGACGAAGATGATAAAAATAATAATTAGATTATTTTGTTTCTTTCTTTTTAAGTCTATGCATATGTATTTTTATTTGTTTTAATTTAATAAAAAAATTATGTTTGATCAACTTTAACGTTTTAATTCATATTTAATTTTCATTTTGTCTATTATCTTCTCAACAAACATGTCGATGATTGAACGTAAGGAATAATTTTGAATCCAGTAGCAGTAGTAAGATTTAAGATTTATCTGTTGGGTTTGTGGCGGGGGCTGATTTATGTTGTTCCAAACAGATTACTCATATGTTGCAATAGATACACAGTCTGTTTTAACAGATAACTAGTCTATTTCAACATATAACTAGTCTATTGCACGACTTTGACGTTTTAATTCATACTCCCTCCGTCTTAAATTAACTCGTTCCAAATTGAGATGACACAATGATTAAGAAAAATAATTAATAACATGCCTAGTTTACTATAATACCCCTATTAAATGATGTTTACATTTTAATTTAAAGAAAAAGTGATTAATGCAAAGGTAAAACATGAAAAAATTTCTATCTCTTCTTGATTAATGAAAAAAGACAAGTAAAATGAGAAATTAAATTAAAAAATTTGAGACGGATAATTTGAGATGGAAGGAGTATTTAATTTTCGTTCTGTCTATTATATTCTCAACAAACATGTCGACGATTGAACGTAAGAAATAATTTTGAATCCAGTAGCAATAGCAAGAGTTAAAACATATTGGTTATCTGTTGAGTTTGTGGCAGGGGCTGATTTGTATTGTTCCAAACGGATTAATCATCTGTCGCAATAGATAAGGACGGGTTATTTGAGACAGAGCAAATATTTAATTTTCATTTTATCTATTGTTTTCTCAAGAAACATGTCGATGATTGGACGTAAGGAATAATTTTGAATCCAGTAGCAATAACAAGAGTTGAAACACATTGATTATCTATTGGGTTTGTGGCAGGGGCTGATTTGTGTTGTTCCAAACAGATTAATCATTTGTTGCAACAGATAAGCCGTTTGATGCAACAGATAATTAGTCTGATGCAACAGATAATCAGTCTGATACAACAGATAATCAGTCTGATGCAACAGATAACTAGTTTGTTGCAACAGATTAATCATCTGATGCATCAAATGAGTGATCTGTTTAAATTGTGGGCACTTATGTCGGATTCATGATCGGGTTCTATCCATTATTGGAAAATAGCAGTAACTGTGTACCCAGATGACAAATTAGAATAAAAATCATAATTTTACTTATCAAAGTCACGTATGAAGTAATGCAAAGTGGAAAGCAATGTAGGAAATAAAATTTGACCTAAGAAATTGGTCAGATAGCAGCAGTAACGGTAACAACAACAACAACAATGGTCAACAAGAAGAAGATGAAGATGATAGTGAAGTAGAAGATTATGATAATAAAGCAGAAGATGATGAATAAAGCAGCAGCAACAATGAACAACAATAATCGTGAAGAGAGAGAAAACAACAACGGATGAGAAGAGAGAGAAACGCGTCTTTTCCCCCCTTTCCTGTTATATTAACTAAGATTTGGATCAAAGTGTAGATTAAAAAACTTGTGGGTTATTTTTAAATTTCCTCAACTTTCTTAATCCATAATAAAGTAATTGTCACCTCCACTCAATTACTAAGACTTGTGTCACCTACACCTCATTTTAAAACTCTTTACAGCCCAAAGGCCCCAGTAACAAGCTAATCATATTTTTTAGTTTACCTTTGGAGTTTGTGTATTCGTCTTCCGCTTTATATAATATATCCATCGCACGTGTAAAATTTAAAACCCATTCAAGAACAAACATGTGTACTTCAATTGGATGAAGGAGTTCTTTGTTAATGTCCTTCCATCTGTTTGTGATTTTCTTCTGAAACTCAATGTATGCCTCTTGCTTTGAAACTTCATATTCTTCCATATAACATTCAATCATTGAAGCTACATGCTCTTTGTTGTTCAACCTATATGAAATAGATTTTAATATATTTTCAGTATAATTATAATTTCAAAAAAAAATTCAATTATTTATTATTATATAGTAGACTTCATAACTAATTTTTTAACCAATTTGAAGCAGATCCAATATGTTCTGTATCATATACAGATGTATTTGAAGCAAATCCGAACTTTCTACATCTTTTGTTCTATTTTATGATACTAGGACTATTTCTTTTCTTTCTTTCTCTTTTTATTATGATAGCTGGAGTAGTGTTAGTAGTTGATTTTTTATTTATTATTTTATGTTTTTCCAATGTGATGTACACCATTCTACTTCTTTATTAGGAGTAGTATTTTCATTTTACTGTCATCATAGAAATGGAGGGACTGAAACTCTCTTAAGTCACTAAATTCAACTAAATTAGATATAGGCTCTTACTCTTATCTTTTGAAAGCAAAGAAAGAGAGAAGCATTATTGTTGTACTTACTTCATGACCAACAATATCATCCATTGCTCTGCTAATCCATGAGGAAGCCCGAACTATCAATGGCTCATTTCTTAGCCATTCAAAAGTCTCTCTTCTTATAAACTTCTTCATACCGATCAAGCAAGTTGTTGCTGCCATCATATAACCAGAGCTTACAATTGCATTTTCCATGTGCTCTTCATATTTTGGAGTATAGTCAGTATTCAATCATTGGGCTTCCTTAAAATAGGCTCTCACCAACTTTTTCATCTAAAATAAATTAGAAGTAATTTAAGCTAGACAATAAATAATACTAGTATCTTTTCTTTTTCTTTTGGGATCAGAACGTTTCCTTGTCCCATAAACTTACATTTCTTTATTTTTTTTATACATAAGGGGAAGGAGAAATAGGGAAGGAAATATAAGATTTTCCATGTTACTTAATTTATATATTAATGTGGGTTACACAAAGAATAATATCAATTAATTACCTCATGTTTTGCATAGTATACACGGTCCGATTTACATTCTCATACAAAAGAGCTTGACAAGCATGTCTTAGATATGGCGGTACTAAATTGATCACATTAATGTCCCATCTAAGAATCAGGGTTTATATCAAAATCACGAGTTGATTAAATTTTTACGTCTCGTGTATGTATATAGAATTTAATTTCATAATAACAACTAACAGAAAAACAAGTTTAACTTTTCTATTCATATGTGAAGGACTGCAAAAAGATTAATCTATTTCAGAAATTGATGTGTTACCTCTGGATTGCACCGGTGAAAGACATAAGTTCGTCAAAGTTTGCATAAGCATCAAAAGTGTCATTAATGGAGGAGGCCATTTGGAGTACTTTTGTCATCATTTTTCTCGCACGATTATATTGAGGATCAAAATACACTCCTAATATCCAAAAGTAACACTCAACCAATTAATCTGTCTCTTGCATACGAATATTTATTTGCAAAATCTAAATCTTTCCACCACCTACATACACCACAAGAGCACCATTTTTTTTCCATTTCATTTTATTAAAGTCCAAATTACCATTATTTATTTAATTAAAGAAGCTAGATCAAATAATATACTAGTACCTTGTAAGCTCGCTAAGCTCTCGCTGATGAAGTTTTTGCAGTGCGTTAAAATCCAATTTTGCAAATGTCAAAAGCAAACCGTCTTGTGCATCATTGTTTTCGTAAGTGGATATGTACTTCCTAGCTCCCACCCTTGGTAAAGTCTTGCGAGGCCGGCTTAAGGCTTCAGTCACTTGAACCTTAAGTGAGTTATTACTCAAGTTGGAAGCCACAATGGATTCGAGATGAGTGGTGGCTTTGATAAGAGCTTCTTAAAGAATCTCTTCATCGCGCACTCTCAGATGTGTTGCTTCATACGAACTTAATAATCCTTGGACATCATTACTAAGGGTTTTCTTGAATTTTCCATCTTGGTCGGTGAATTGCATAAAGACTCATGTTCATTATCAGTAAGCAATTTAACTTCATTAAAAATTGTATGCTAAACCTTTATTGAACTTTTAATGAAGAAATAGAAAAGCGCAATGAAAGATAGAGCATAAATAAGTAAATTACCAGAAAACATGTAATGGCCTTGTTGCCTTTTTTTAAAATTAATTTTTCCAGTGACTCTGGGTGTGTTGTATTTTATTTCAAAGGATTGGATTACAACGCAAGGATAAAGACTATACGGCAAAAACAAAGAATGAGCTTCCAAGAGTTAATCGCTCATTTTACAACTACACAATAGGTAAGTCCTAACTAACAAAGAAATTAGCTTTGTCAAATTTTGATCTAATGGAAGGGACTTGTCTCTTATAAGGTAGGGACCTTTTGCACCATTAGGGAGCTCGTTTGCAGATAAATAAATAGGAATATCCTGTGAGTTCATTGCCTTTTTGGCTAGCCAATCCGCAAGTAGATTAGCTTCCCTGTAGCAATGTGTGAATTTAATAGTAGCCTGCTTGAGCATCTCTGAGGTTTCTTCAATAATTCTATTAATTCTAAAGCTGCCAGCCTTCTTGTTCCTGAGCATATCAATGACCACCATGGAATCCGATTCTATGATGAGGTTGGTGTATCCATTTTGTTTGCACCATTTTCCTCCATACCAAGCTGTCTTTGCTTCTGCAATGTTATAATTAGTACACTAGAAAGGGATGGAAAATGCCATGATCAGTTGTCCATCTTCATCTCTGAGTGCACCTCCAAGTCCTGTTTTCCCATTGTTTTGTTCAAAGCTTCCGTCTGTATTTAGCTTGAGAAAGCCGAGTTCAGGTTTTTTCCAGTAGACCACCATAATTCTTGGTACAAGTTGTAGCTTTAATAGGTTCACATAAAACTCCTTCCATGGAAATGTGAGCTTGCATCCAGGAAAGGTCTTGGTTGTGGTCGCTTATATGATCCATCCCATCTGCTATTCAAGTTTATACAAATTGAACTTTTTTTTTATAACCGTACCTGTAAGAACAAGTCTCCTTCCAAATAGCCCAACAAATAATAATGGGGGTGATGTGTAAAATTAACTTATGGACATCATTTTTGGCCTTCTCGTGCCACCAAAAATTAATGACATGCCTAACAGGGAATTGTGAATGTCTAATGCCAAGATGGGCACCAAATAGATTCCAGATTTTACTAGCTATTGCACCTTGACTAAAAACACAATTCAAAGTCTGATCACAAGCACTTGGGCAACAGTAACACTTGGAATCCATTTGCTTTACGAACTTACCATTTACACCCTTAAAAGCGAGTTTATCTTTTCATAATCTCCAAGTGAGAAAAGAAATTTTAAAGGTTACCCACTAGATATTTTTTTGATTAAAATGGATTCTACTTTTGGTGGGATCAACCCACCAGAGAAACTAGTAATCCATAAGGAAGCTGATAAGTAGAATGAACACGTGAAAGAGAAATCTTATGCTGACATACTTAAGCCTAAAGAGTACATGCATGAGAATACTAGGGTGCATTCAAAACCAGTCATGATGGTGCATGGTGAACCAAGCATTACGTGGAAATCTTCATAAGTGAAAAACATGATATTGCAAGAGAATTTACAATACGCAATAATTGGTAAGTTCTATTATGGAAAGCCGGATATTAACGAGTTGAGAAAAACTATACCGGTACAATGTGGAATCAGAAGAGAACGTACAATTGGAGTTTTAAATGCTAGACATATACTCATTAGATTGAATGGATTGGAAGATTATGTGAAACTACTGTCAAATGCAGCTTTTTATATTAAGGTGAAGGACACGTATTGGCAGATAAGAACACTTAAATGGGATCCTTGGTTTGAACCAGATATTGAAACCACGATCGGAGTAGCATGGATCTTATTTCCAGATTTACCACCAAATATTTTTGCAAAAGAGGCAATTTTTTCTATAGCTTCTGCAGTAGGGAAACCTCTAACTGTGGATATGGCAATAAGGAATCAAACCAGGCCTAGTTGTACAAGGGTAAAGTTTGAAGTTGATCTGATTGCTAAGCTACCTCAGTGAGTCAGAATTAATGAGGAAAATGAAGAAACAGGAGATATAAAGTAAAAATGGGTCAGTATACAGTATGATTACATGCCTATGTATTGCAAGGAGTGTTCACTACAGGGCATGAGAATATTGATTTGCAAAGAGAGAAAGACAAGGGTCACCAAGGGGAACTAGGGAGCTTTAATAATGCAGGAGAATTGATGATTGTAAATCAGCAGAATACAAATAAGGAAGACATGATTATGGGAGGAATAGTACCACTTGTAATTAATGCAGAAAAGCAACTTGAACTTTCAAATATCAACCAAGTAGATATGGATGAGGAGAATTTAGAGGATAATATTAAGTAAGTAGCTGTAGAAGCGGATTTGTCCCCAAAAATGATACAAATTTGAGTGCTAAGCATGGAAAATAAAAAAAAAAGAACAGAAAGCCAACAGAAAGTACAATGCAGACAAAGAGCCATATAAGTAAATCAATATCAAGATGAATGCTTTGATATGGAATATAAGATCTGTCAATACACATAAGGCTTTCACAAGGTTAATTACAATGCACAAGAGATACCAGTTTTTCTTTATAGGACTCATGGAGCCTTTTCAGGAAAGCTTCAACATTGAAGACTATAAAAGGAGATTGGGGATGCAGTATGCTACAACAAATATATTAGTTAAGATATGGAGTTCATGGATTCAGCAGTGGAATACAACATAATCAGCAATGAAGAACAACAACTAACACTAAAGTTGGAGAACAAATATGCTGGGATATCAGTACATGTTACATTGGTGTACGCAAAGTGTACTCCTAATGAAAGATTAGTCTTGTGGGAATCTTTGGGAAATTTATCTGATGGAATTAATGATCCTTGGCTAGTAGGAGGGGATTTTAATGTCATTAAGAATGAAAAAGAAAAATTGGGTGGACTGCCAGTAACAGTAGTAGAAACAACTGATTTTAATCTTCGTATAAATGTTTATAACCTTGAAGAGACTGTCTGTAAAGGTAGTAAATATACGTGGTGGAATATGAGGACTGGTGAAGAATGCATACTCAAAAGGTTAGACAAGGTGTCATATAATGACAATATGATGGATGTGTTTACAGTCTTGGAAGTGGAGCATTTGGTAAGGAGTGGTTCTGATCATGCTCCTCTGCTATTGAATTTCAGTAGCACAAATGACAATACTATTAGATTTTTTAGATTTCTAAATTTCTAGTTAAAGGAGTACTCTTTTATGGGAGTGGTAAGGCAAAACTGGCAGCAAGAAGTAGAAGGAAACCCTTTTATTGTCTTTTATCAGAAGCTTAAAAAAACAAAAGTTACTTTAACTGAATGGAGTAAGAAGAAGTTTGGTAATATATTCCAATATATAGCTATCTTAGAGGATATCTTGAAGGTAAGGTATAAACTGTTTGAGGAGGAGTTTTCTCCAATTAATAGAGATAATCTGTAAAAGGCTCAAGCTGATCTCAGCATTCAACTCACAAAGGAGGAGGAATTTTGGAGGCAGAAAGCAGGTTTTGAATGGTTCAAAGATAGAGAGATAAATACAAAAATTTTCCATACTATAGTGAAAGATAGAAGGGCTAGATTGAAGATCTCAAGAATTCAAAATGATGAAAGAGTGTGGTTGGAAGAACAAGCTGAAATTGTTGAAACTGCATAAGAGTTTTATTAGAACAGTTTACTAAGAAGGATGATGACTTTGATTTCTCAATGTTAGAAGTATTACCATTAGTAGTTTCTCAGGAGCAGAACACTCAGTAGAACAAACCACCAGAGCTGGAGGAAGTTGAGAAATCTATAATGGGACTAAGCAGAGATAGTGCAGGGGGACCAGATGGTATGAAAGGAGAATTCTATCAACATACTTGGGAGAGAATAGGTAAAGATATTCATCTTATGATAACAACTTTCTTTTGTGGATTTGAGTTGCCAAGATTCATTACACACACTAATTTGGTACTGTTGCCAAAAAAGTTGGTAGTGAATACATTTTCTTATATGAGACCTATTTCCCTTAGTAATTTTGTGAATAAGGTCTTTTTAAGAATAATTCATGAAAGAATTAAGGGATTTTTTCCTCATATAATCTCTGAGGAGCAAGCTGGATTTGTTCAAGGTAGAAACATTGCAGAAAATATTTTGGTGGTGCAGGAGATAGTATTAGAAATCAGGAAAAGGGGAAAGCCTCCTAATATGATTATAAAGTTGGATATGATGAAGACATATATAGGGTAGAGTGGTTGTTTCTCACAAAAGTCCTAAGAAAAATAGGATTTTGTGAAGAAATAATTGACATGGTGTATAGACTAGTTGCTAATAATTGGTACTCTATCTTATTAAATAGTCAACCTAAATGATTTTTTTAAATCATCCAGAGGATTGAACAAGGAGATCCATTATCTCCCACTTTATTTATATTAGCAGCTGAGGTGTTGACTAGAAGCTTGAAATCTCTTCTTAATGACTAACAGTTCAAGATATATGGGATGCTAAGAGGAAGTCCCAGAATTAATCATCTTGATTTTGAAGATGATATGATTATTCTATGCAAAGCTGAAGTGGGAACATTGAAGATGATTACAAACACGTTGGCTAATTATGAACAAGTGTCTGGTTAGAAGATTAACAAGGAAAAAAGTGTTCTTTATTTATAAAGGGGTATCTAATGGTACAGTTGTCACTACTAGAAAAATAGACTATGGCGACGGTTCTCATACCGTCTTCATAGGCACCAAAACCGTTCTAATAGATATATAGCGACGGTTAGAGGACCCGATATAACTGAAGGCGTTACATTAGATATATAGCGATGATTTTTTGCGACGGTTACCTGTCTTTCGTGACGATTTTTGCTAACCGTCCCTATAACTATATCTTTAGCGACGATTATTAGATTGAACATATGGCAACGGTTTATAGGTTATTGGAACGGTTCAAAACCATCCCTATATATCTAATATTGCGACGGTTTACTATACGTTGGAACGATTTTCAACCGTCCTAATAAAGCATGTTCGGACGGTTTTTAAGCTATTGCGGCGGTTTGATTATAAAACTTTTTGGGACGGTTTTTAAGCTATTGTGACGGTTTGATTATAGAATTTTTTGGGACGGTTTTTAAGCTTTATAGGACGGTTATTTTGTAGGCTCTTGCAACAGTTAAACGTGAGCTATAGCAACGGTTAATTTTGGCTACTGAGACAGTTATATTACGCTATTAGGAAAATTATTATTACACTATTCAACAATATATTATGCTATTGCAATAATTTTATAAAGCTACCATATGCATAACACAAAATAAAACATACACAAGTAGTTTTGAATGTTCAAAAATAAAAGATGTTTGAATCTACTCGATCAAATGTGATCGATCTCAATCAGAACATACACGAGTTTTTTAAATACTAGTGTGACGTGAAGCCAATGTGATCAATCGCTTAAGTCAGGTCTAGTTCATCAATTTCGTTCCCGTCATCTTCTATGTCATGATCACCTATAATAATAAGAAAAACAAAATTAAAGTTGAACAATAAATTACACAACAACAACAACAACAAAAGTTGGAAAAGATCAAGTTACAGTAAATAGGACAGCCTAAACATTAAGCAACCACAAAGCTATAGCTCCAGTCTGATAAAGTTGGATATTAACACACTGCACGGAACAAGCCGTACGCATGGTACACAAAGGAAATGAGTAACTTTACTCGATAAAAAGAAATATTTACTAAAACCCCAGCATAATGATTGTAACTCAGGGGTTAAATGCAACAAGTAACATTATCTCTCTTCAGAAAAACAGAAGAGTACCAATTTTGTGGACTTTGCTTAACATTAACAATGTACTGTTATCCAACAAACTAGAGGGTTGCAACTAGCTAGTAAGGGGTTCACTCAAATTCTCTTGACAAAAATTACACTATATATATAAGGTAACCCCTGCATATAAGATTAGAGATAACTTAGTGACTTGAGGGAGTTAAAAAGAGTTCAAATTTCACCGTGAATTTTTAAAGTCAAATCTCTAATTAAGCACACTGCTGATACTGACACCTTGGTCAAAAAAGGTTGGGGACATTGTGGAAAGACCAACGAATGGGACCATATGTGTAGTAGTAGCTTTTCCTTTTAGCTTTGTCCTAGGCAACCATCCATTAGTAAATTATGCTGGCAAGAGGCAGTAACTGTAATTCTGGAGAACAGGTAGCCTTTCCATTCACAAAACTAATTAGAAAGGGAAATATTTAAGAAAGAAGCGTACCAATTTTGAAGATAGGTGGAGGGTGAAACTATAATCATTTCAATTGCAATTGGAATCTATCATGTACAAAATGACATTGCAATTGCAAGTCGTAGTAGTTATAATGATCAATATGGTAAGGGAATGGTTTGATGTTGTGGTCAAAGCCATTACCATATACGTCCATATATATCAAGCATGTTACTCACTTATTCACAGACACCTGGTTAAACTCCACATATAAACCTTCTAAAGACACCGTATCCCAACTTATGTGGAACTTTCACTTCTCAACAAATAAGTAAACTGCTCTAATGTATTGCAGAGTATTTAAGATAATAGCAAGAAAAGGTTTTTGCTATTACCTCTTCTATCATAATGTCGACTTTGGTTGACTTGGATGATCTTCAACTATGATTTTCCTGAGATAATCTGGTCCAACAGAGTTGATAAGAGGGGGGAGAAGGGAAAAAAGAAGTAGAAGAACAAAAATTATTTGGCAGTAAATTTGCACCCAACTATGATCTTGCAAATACTACAGAGCAAAAAATGGAGATTCAAATACCTTTAGCCTAGCAATTGTCCGTGTATTCATTTCTTTCCCAAAGAAGAATGTGCCACAAATACAAATTCTTATACGGAGACTCAGGGAATCATCACATTGCCACTGAATACCCCAGTAATCTTCAGTGGCGAGCTTCCTTATTCTATAAGGCTTCCCTTCACATGGACAAGACAAGGAAAGTGAACGCAAATAAGAAAGTATAAGCACGACATTCATAAACATCAAGTGCATTCTATTATGTTAATAAAGGAGAAACAAAAGATCACAATTGGCATTCAGATTATTCTATGGAGGAGGTTAAATTTGTGATAGAACATGATCACATTGATAAACTATACTTAAAAGAAAATAGATAAATGTTACTCCTATCTTATAGCGTCAACAGGATTCAATATTCTATAAATCACTAAATATGTTTAAAGACAACTAAACATATCCAGTAGTTGGAGTTACCCGGTAACTATGCTGGTGGGAGATAGGAGATACTCAGTGAAAAGTCAAGCTACACACACGTGGTACTGAACACCACCGTTATAAGAAAAAAACAAACTATGGAAGCTAACGTGTAGAGACGTGATCATAGAACAATTACAAAATTCAAAACTAGTACAGATGAGCAGAGAGGTAGCATCACCAACTTTAAAATGCAGAAGAAGCCATTTTCTTTTAAAAGTGGTCAATAACTCTTTCTGTAATAATTCCAGCAACTATAGATTTGAGACTCTATAGTTTTGAGTAGCTAGAGAGAAGAGATAGCTTTATAGATTTGAGGAAGAAAGTGTGGCTATCATCTGGTCTTATTTACTAGATGAGACAAATACGAGGGACTTGAGTCTATCATAGCTAGAATTAATTTTACATACATTATTATTCGGATGCAATTTGCAGGATTCTCTGTGAGCCAGTAGGGAATTCCGGCTGTCAAGGATTGTCAAACAAAAATCACATCCTCATTCCTTGAAGACTCTTTCACATTCCGCCTTTGGAAGTGACCCTACGTATCATATGAATTAATTGGGAGTACATTAATGACCAAATAAAAGTATTTTATTTTGACGGATGGTGTATACAACTTAAACTCCATAACATGACTAGAGTGTTACACATGATGGTTTTATACTTCAGGCCTCAATAGGACTTACCATCGCCAGTCAAGCAATGCAAGATTTTCTAAATCCAGTTGTCCAGAGAGTCACTTGAAAAATGCTAAAGGAACAGATGTCATGGTACTAATACTTGAACCTTAGAGATCTACATAAATGAATTTTACAAGTGCATTAAATGCTACACCTATCTAAATCAGAAACTAAATATTCACTTTCTGCATTCTAGATACTATGAAGATTGAGATTTCTAAACTACTGAAAACCATTAAGGAACATTACTAACAACATAAGGATATTATGGTTGGTAGTGCTATTTGTTTCTCATTGCATTGTTCTTAAAACTAACCACCAGGTAACCCATGTTTAGTTAATAGTTAAAATGTAAATTATCTACCTGAGAAATTTTTGTATTAAACCTCTTACTAACTGCTAAATATAAGAATAGAAAAAGGAGACTATAGAAAATAAACCTGAAATCATGACGAGAAAAAGAATTCATGAAGGAAGAAATTAAAAAAAATTCAAGGAAAAAGAATTCTCATGTCAATTATGTTGCTCGGACTATTTAAAAGTGTCGAGGGAGTGCAAGATGGATCCTCCAAAAGTAGTGCATTTTTGGAGGATCCAACATGATTGCGGTTACATTTTCGGAGAGTTCGAGCAACAAAGCATGTGAAGGAACTATATAATCTTAAACTTTTTCTTAATGATGCAGCAGGCCTATTTAAATTTTAGGCATAATAATTCATCACCACATTGGTCTATTCTGGAGATGACCATCTTCAAAATTCAAGATTTTGCACCATTAATGCAACATTCAACAACATGATATAATTCCTTAGTGATTAGTCATGGTTGGTTCGCGACAGGTTAGCGCCAAATCCACACATCATGTGCTATGCTAATTTTCCTATTTACAAGCTACTTTTACCTTAGCTGATGGAGACTAGGCCTCGTCTGTCGGAGTAGGTGGTGGTGGTTGAGCGAGTACTTGAGCACTGCCTCCTAACTACAAAATAGTTCCATGGCCAACTGAGCTACGGGTGATTCTTGAAAACAAGTCCATTTTAGTCCGCCTACATTGTGACGTGAGGCGACTAACTAACAACTCCAAGGATTTTTTCATCAAACCCTGTTGGCAGAGCTTTCTTGCTTATCGCACGCTCATCTGCAATTGAATGTATGAAAATACCAGTAAGAAAATACAGATATGTGACGCAGTGACGTTGTGTATATGCAAATGTATAGAGAATGTACAACAGATCTTTCGCGGATGTCTTAGATCTTTTGCGGGTGTCTTTCTCCGGCCATAAATCTAGTTCCTCCATCACAAATAAGGGAAACAGGTGCCCTTCGTAAGCAGTGTCATAACTTTTATTCTCAAAGTACCATGTTCCTAGTTTTTCCTGCAATATGATTTTCAACGTCTTGTTAGAACTACCTCTAACGACCTATACAAGAGCAAAAAGTTGTAGATCATCAAAGAACTTTCAAATGGCTTTCGTCCATAACTAACCTTGATATCACCACAAACACCAGCTTCCTCTATTGTCTCGCGCCTTGCAGAAACTTCAATTGTTTCATCCTTTTCCCAACCTCCCTAATAAAATAAAAGTGAGATTTGTAAGCAAAACAGATGAATCAATCTGATAGAGTTTAGAGCATAATCTACAAAGTTCGAAAACCATAGATCTGTCGCACTTGAAATAGCTAACATTTAACCCTTATACACCACATAATAGTCCCAAAAATAGAGGCAAATTGATTCTATCTAAGTGCAAAATTAGCCATATAAGATTGAAATCCAAACAAAACAGGTCACGTACTATATCTAAATTAAACTAACAGTCAAAAATTCAACGAAATTAGACAACCATCATTAAATTCGAATAATCCCAAGAGAACCCTAAATACCATTTTCATTACTTACAACTTTTAATCCCAGCACAATCCCCAAACTAACTTAAACAGCAGTGCTAGGAATTACCCACGTCAACTATAAACAATTTGCTGACCTTCACAAAGAGGCTGTTGTAGGGAAGACACCAAGGTTGAACGATTCACACCGAATTGAGCGGAGAAGAAGATGAGTAGGACAACAATTAATGTAATGAATTTCTCAATAGAACAATGAAGTGTCTTTCACTTCAACAATTTTTTCAATAGATGAAGAATTTTTTCTCAATGTAATGATTCCTTGAAGAATTGACGAAGAGAAGAATTGAAGTCCCTGATGTTGAAGAATTTACGAGAGAATGAATGAAGAAAGTGTTGGTGTATTATCGATTTGGGGCCTTTCTAAACCTTAACTAGAGCCAAAATATTGAAATATTTTTTAATTAATATAATTAAAATAAGCGGGTAAATAAAATGTTGGAGGGAAAATTCCTGGCAAATATAATTTTTTGTCAAAAATAACCGTGGCTAAAAATTATCTATGCCGACAGTTCTTAAAACCGTTACCATAGAATATCCTATTGCGATGGTTTTCAAGTATATTGCGACGGTTCTATTAATTTTTGTGCTAATAGACTCGACAATTTTATGCGACGGTTAAAACCGTCGCTATAGGTAGTTTTTAGTAACGGTTCATGAATCGTCGCTAAATAAACGTTCCTATAGCCCTTATTTCTAGTAGTGTGTTATGGCTGAGGTAGCAACAGGAATCTTGAGATAAGAGTTTCCCTTTACATATTTGGGTTGTCCAATCTTTTACATAAGAAAGAAGAAGGACTATTATCAGTCCTTAATGAACAAGATAACTAGCAAGTTGCAAAGTTGGAAAGGTAAACTTTTGTCTTATGGAGACAGAGCTGTTCTGATAAAACATGTCCCCCAAAGTATCCCTATTCACTGTCTTTCTATTATAAATCCTTCCCTTAATGTTATGATTACAATTCATAGAGATTTTGCTCAATTTTTCTGGAGTAATACAATAGGAGGCAGGGGTAGACATTGGGTAAAATGGAAAAGTTTGTGTCTGCCTGAGAAAGAAGGTGGTTTAGGTTTCAGAATGATAAATGTTGTTTCTACAACCTTATTCTATAAACTATAGTGGAAATTCATAATAGCAGAGTCAATTTGGAGTAGGTACATGAATAATAAGTGTTGTAAAAAAGAGCATCCCAAGGAGATAATGTGGAAAGTTGGAGGAGGGGGATCCCAAGTGTGGAAGAAAATGTTGATTGCTAGAGATCTTGTTGATCATAACATCTTATGGTAGATTAAAAAAGGGGAAACAAACATCTAGTTTGATAACTGGACTGGGCTAGGAGAGTTGTATTCCTTTGAAAATATGGAGGAGGATGTCAGATATCAAAAAGTAAAGGAACTGACAAGGGATGGAAGGTGGAATGAGGAGTTCCTGCATTCTTTGTTCCCAGAAGTAATTGTTCACCACATTACTAATAAAATCATTCCACCAGGCCAAGTAAATAAAGAAGACACAACAATTTGGAGTATTGACTCTAAAGGCTTGTTTACAGTAAAGACAGCTTGGCAATATGTTAAGCACAAAGAGGAGGTGAATGATATTTATAAGGATATTTGTGTGAAGGGCTTACCTTTTAAAATATCCTTCACTATATGGAGGTTATGAAAAGGGAAGATTCCAGTGGATGCTAGCATCAGGACATGAGGTGTTGAAGGCCCATCAAGGTGTTGGTACTGTATCAATCCAGAACAAGATACTACGTCTCATGTGTTCTTGAGATCAAATATTGCTAATAGGACTTGGTCCTACTTTGCTAATTTTACAGGTATATATATCCAGGGATTAAGTTTAAGAGAAACAATTCTGCAGTGGTGGACAGCTTAAGTAAAACGCAGAGAGAAGGTGTACTTTAAAGCTTTACCAGGTTTTATCATCTGGGAATTGTGAAAGATGAGAAATGGGAAGAAACATGAAGGAAGAAATGTAACTGTACATAGAGTGATTCTAAACATTACCAGGAATATGAAGATGTTAAAGGTAAGAAAACCCAAGATGGTGTTCTCAGCGGATTTGCCAGGAATGTTGAGGGATTTTGCACTTCTAAAGCCTACAATGAGAGTTATAGCTGTGTTGTGAGAATTCCCTAAGAATGGAGGGGTGAAATACAATATTGATAGAGCTTCAAGAGGGAATCCTGGAAGAAGTTCATATGCCTATTGTCTAAGGGATGAAAGGGGAGATCTACTTTATGTTGAGGGGCAATGATTGAAGATACAGATAACATGGAAGCTGAAGCAGTTGCTATTCTAAATGCAGCAAAACACTGCAATCACATGAAGTTTGAAAAAATGATTATGCAGACAGATTCATTGGTAATGCAAAAGATGCTAACAAAGGAGTGGGATTATACATGCAACATAGCAGAGCATATACAACAAATTTTGCAATTGATAGCAAGAAAGCAAATACAATTTCAGCATATTCACGGAGAAGAAAATCAATTAGCTGATTTTTTTGCCAATTGGGCTCTAGACAATGGAAACTTCATATTCACATAAGTCCAACAGATACATGCAACAGGAAAGAGAATAATTAATAGTGATAAACTACAATGCCCTTATCTGAGATTGTCACCAACAAAGGGGTGAAGGAGCTGGAAAGGCTAAAACAAGTTTTCACAGGATGTTATACTTACATATACCCAAAATAGTGAAGCATCTACCTAGCCTACTATACAATAACTAACAAAAAATGACTCTCAATCAAGGAGGGGGTCTTCATATTAGATACAGCTTCAAGAACCTGAAGAACAGAGTAAATTCCAAACAATCCTGGTTCCGAGCATCCCATTATCTCCCTACCATCCTTATCTGCAGATTAGAAGGGTGCTCAATAATTTAAAATTTAGGCGTATTCAGAGAAAACATGGAAAATGTTACTTACTTGGAAATGGTAACAGTGTTCCTCTGACCAGATCCCTCGATTCCTACTGGAGAACACAACTGCACAAGAAGAAGGTCATGCAATCAGAGCTAACACAAGGAGTATCAGCAGATAACAGAGATCTAAAATTAAAAAAAATCTTACTTATGCAAGTTGCACTAGGATTTGAGCAAACGACGCCATGTAACTTCATCAATTACCCAGATCTGAAGCAAAGTAAATTGATGGTGAACAAACGGATACATGGCTACAGTAGTAGAAGCGGCGGAATGAACAAAAGGAAAATAGGAGCTCAATTTAGCAACCCTACTACATTTATATATTTTCCACTTTATTTTTTTTTTAATTTTAAAGTGGACCGGGTAGGATTTATATGTTGGGGCTATTATGGAATGGGTTGGTCCATTCTTATACAAGACTTTGTTTAAATTGATTCATAAAAGCTCCAAAATTCAACCAAAAAAGACATTTTAAAGGGGATAGAAGAGTGTCATACCTTGTTGATTAGAGGATTAGTAGCTCTCTTAGTTCTTACTAGGTTCCAAGCAGTCTTGTTAGAGTATTTTCTAGTCTCTATGAGATCCCAAAAGCTTTGATCGTCCTTCTCAGGATTATCGATCTCTATTTCACTAATGATATTACTAAATGGTTGGGCAGGATCCTTTTCAGCTTTTCCATGTCCCAATTGCCCTGTTTGATAAATTGCTTGACTAAAAGTTTAGAACTCTTAGATGATTTGGGAGCTTGACGAGCTAGAGGATATTTGCTCGTCCAATTATCCCACCAAAAAGAGCTGGTACCTGAATTAACCTGCCATAACATATGTTTTTCAACTTGTTCTCTAACCTGTAACATATGTTTCCGGGCATGAGAGTCACCTGAAGCCCATTTCTTTACAACCACATGAGATCTAACAAAATATTTATTTTTTACAAAATTAGCCCAAAGTGAGTTAGAGGTTCTAAACCTTCACCATCTTTTCAAAGCCAAAGTGTTACTGAAATCCTTCATGCTTCTAATTCCTATACCACCTTCATCTCAAGGTACACATAGATTAGACCAAGAGCTCCAGTGATAATTTTTATCACTACAAGAAATCTGGTTTTTAGTGGCGAAAAATGTCGCCACTAAATAACGAAATGTCGCCACTAAATAACGAAATGTCGCCACTAAATATCTTTGGCAGCGACAACTATGGCGTTGGTAGTACTTCCGAAACTAAAAGTTATTTGCGACGACAAATCTAGGTCGCCACAATAAAAAGGTAATTGTGACGAGTTTTATCGCCACAAAAGGTAGATAATTTCGCTGCAAATTGTATTTTGACAAAACACATATGGGTTGGGTCGCCACTGATATAGTAGCATTAGCAGCGACTTTGCTGCTGCAAAATCATCATCATTTGTGATGACTTATTTCTTGCCACAAAAACCATGCTATTAGCTGTGATGACTTATGGATCGCCACAAAAACACCATTATCTATGACGACTTATTTCTCGCCACAAAAACCTTCCTATTATCTGTGACGACTTAAGTGTTGTAACAAAATCACTATCATCTGTGACAATTATTTCCTTGCCACAAAAACCTTTATATTAGTAGCAACCTTTATTGCCACAAAATTAGTATCACTAGTGACCACACATTTATATTAGTAGCAATCATTGTCGCGCCTATACCTTTAAATATTAGTGGAAACTCTTATGTCTTGTTGCTAAAAATAAACTTATAATAGCAAAATCCATTGCCTTATATCTACTTAATCATTAGTGGCAAGTCTCAATTTGCCACTAGATTAAATTTTGTGCTCAAATAAAAATACCGTTTTCATCAACCAAAGATTTGAATTTATTCAATACCTATATTAGACAAAATTGACAACAAATTTAAGAACTACATATAATATTAGCGATTAAAAGCATCCTATAGTATTTAACAAAATCATTCTCCGACTAACTATTACAAGTACTTCACTTACTAAGAAGTCAACGATACATACATTAATAATATAATGATATATAGTACTTCAGTTTAACCATATTCATACATATGATCAAAAATCAAACATGCATTCTACGCGTTCATGCTCCTCCTTGGTCAACCCATTATTTAAGAACGCCCCTGCCATTAAAACACACCAAGTCACTTTATGATTGTAGAAAAAAAAAGTGCATATTTATACTGAATAAACTAAAAGGCAGTGGTGAAGATTTCGTTAACGAGGTCGCAAGTTCACCCTTAAAATGATTAATTCGAACTTCACCCCTTAAAAGATTTAAAGTGTACGTAAATCTTGTCCTACCTTGTAGAGGTAGAGATGTTGTTTCCGAATCTACTATATATATACATATATTATAGTTTTGACCATGTATAAATAATGTATTTTTTGTCGAGGAAGATTCGGGTGAACCCCCTTGTCCCTCCTAGCTCAACCCCTGCTCTGTAGCCTATGTCAATTCGCTATCGAAGCTCAAAGCCTTAAACTAACCATATGTAAAGTGAGAATAACGTAAAGGTTGTGAAAACTAGTGCCATTGTGTAGAGATAAGAACCACATTCATTCAAATATATGTCAATTTCCAATCTAATGTCTCAATAGATTGTAAATATTTTATACCAGAAAATGATCCTTCCAAATTCAAACAAACCTGCTGCAATCAGTCAGTACATTCCAACTTTTGAAGATATAGTAGCAAGAAAAGGTGGTCACCCTTGAATGTGACCCAAGAAAAGGTGGTCAATACATTGAAGCCAGCGGCTAGCGACCAACGGCCAGCGACTAGCAACCAGCGGCCAGCGGCTAGCGACCAGGAAAATGTATCCCAGGAAAACATCAATCACAGGAAGTTACACTGACAAACAATCATTCTTTGTTTTCTTTCTTTGGTAACATTTCCAGAATTTTGTCCATTGTCCTTAGCCTTCTTTCACATTTTCATTTGCAAATAATTAATTTGTATTTGTGACTTGCAGATAAAAGAAAGTCAAAGTGCTTATGGTTCTTTTCTGGACAATGAGTTGGACAAGAAAGTACCTGTTGCATTCCAGCCATGAAAGCAGCCATTTTTTCTTAAAATAGTTTTTCTACTTCTCCTTTCATGTGTTCACGTTCCTCTTCCAATTTCTTTTGAAAATCCTGATCCATATCTCTTTTCAAATCGGCAACCATTTGTTCACGCTCTTCTTGCAACTTTCTTTCCATGTCAAGTTGCATCTCTTGACGCATACTTTCTACCGCTGAAGACACGCTAGCCTCTATGTTTGCCTTTTGTGTTTGATTCTTTTTAGTAGGCTTCTTACCATATCCTTTTCCCCGAACATATCTCAATTTCTCACCAAGAACCGAAGTTAAAATCTTATCTCCAGTCATGCGAAGCTCGATCTCATCGGACTGTTGTTCAATAACAAGTTGCTGGAGTTGTCCCTATAATAATACATAACCATTTACAACCATTGGTTAATATATTGAGCGTAACTTATAGTATATCAAAAAGGTAATATGACAGTGATTTCAGAAAATTACATGAATTTGTTCAGATTGTGGATCCAGCCATACACGTTCTCCATTAACATTCTTACGTGTGTGTTGGATCTCCCAGATTTTATCTGGTGTCTCTTTTTTTTCCTGTTAGAGGATTTCTCTACAATATCAAAAGGAAAAATATGTTTATATAACCATAAGATTATATAGAATGATATAAATAAGTATATGTAATAATAATGGAACAAATATGATGTATCTTAACCATAGATTCCTCTACTTCTGCAAATGATCTTGTACCACAACAATGTTTAGTTATTTATTTTTCTCTATTTTTTTTGTTTCTCTCGCTGACGACCTGCACTTAAGTGAACAGATTAGGAAATCTCGAATCAATCGAACAATCAATCAATCATACACGTCGCGATCCTAATACAAAATAACTTCCATTTCCAACAAAGTAGACTTCTATTTCCAACAAACCAGAATTCCACAATCCACATTTCAAAGCAAATGTGCAGATAGAAGTCAGGCTATAAGATAGAAACATCAAGTTGCAGGTTCACCATTCTGCATTTGAAATACGCTAGTATAAGAAACTGCAATAGAGGTGCTATTACTTGGCTTGCCAATGACCAAAAATACTTGATATCATAAGAAAAACATCCAGGTCTGAGGGTGTATGGCAGTTATATTTAAAGGTACAGAAATATATTTTCTCAAAATAAATTTCAATTATGTGTTCGTTACCTTGAATTTATCACTGCCAAAATATTCCACTAGGTGCTTCCAGTCATCCAATTCAACACCCTCCGGACGATGTGACAATCTATCTTTATCATTGTTATAGCTTGAGTAAATAACATGTAATCGAGCTTTCCATGATCTAAAAAGTCATTGCATAGTGCTTATCACAAAACCTTGCAACTTATGCTCTGGCAGCCCATTTCAAACTTCAAATTTATCCTGCACATTTGTTAAACAAACAGAAACTGAGAAATATTGTGTGGTCTTAAAAAATAATATTAAAATATTATTTGGTCTGCAAGATTCACATCCAAGAACACAACCTGAGAAGTCAACTTCCAGGAACATAACCTGAGAACACAACATGTCATGGCTGCAGACAATTAAGGTTTGCAAATGCTATACCAGGTCACCCCCGCAAGATACGGGTAAGATTTCTCCACACAGTAATGTAGATTTCCAGAAAAGAAACATTCATCATCACAACCCATTTTTTGGTGATTTGTGAAGATCCCGCCACTTGTTATCCTCATTGATAACTAAACAGAGATTTTATCCAGAAAAAATATTTTTAATAATACAAAGACACGTTAACTAGTCAATCGAACACACAACACAGTTTACTAAAGCTCACAGACCATGCAAGCTGCTTTCCACATAGAATGTGATACAGTAATAGCCAAGTAAGATGCTTTCCAAGTTCAGATTTTGCTTTTTTATGAACATAAAAGAGAAAGAAACTAACATGTCATGGCTGCAGAAAAAGTATTTTCAATAATACAAAGACACCATAACTAGTCAACCAAACACATAACACTATTTACTGAAGCTCATAGAACATGCAAGATATTTTCCATAGAGAATATGATACAGTAATAGCCAAACAAGAGAATGAAACCAATACAATATTAAGAGTCATTACCTTGAACCTATACCACATTGCTTCTCCATGTTTTAGAACTATGTTCTGCCAACTTCCATCTCTAAATGAGACAGTGGTTCTCATGATCCAACCATAGTAATTGACAATGTCTCTAGCTCCAGAACCCACGGCTCTATCAATGTCATCTGAAATCATTATTTTAATTTTTCCTCCATGTTTAAACTTACAATTCACGGTTTTGGATTTGTATTTCCCTCTTCTTTTCTTTTTATTGATATGGGAAACTACAAACCAAAAAAATATATTATTATAAAATAAAACGTATATTTAGATTGATCCAGCAAAGTGAAATAACTTGCACCAGTTTCAGCCTTTACACTAAGGCGTACACTTTCATCTAGATTTCTTGATGATTGTGTCTCTGGGGATGTCCTTTGAATAGGTCCTCTTTGCATTTGCTGTGTTTGCAAAGGTCCTTCGCTTGGATTAGATGATTGTCCTGTCTCTAAAGAAGTCCCAACAACTCCTATTGGTTGTATTTGTGGCTGAGATGTTGTATCAGAACTTAAACGTTCTCGAAAACTGCCACGGCCGCGTCCACATCCCGCACCACCTCTTCAACTTCTACCTCGTACTGTTCCTCTCATTTTCTGTAATATTAGGTTAAAAGGAGATGTGTATCAGAACCACAAATTCAACATGCCAAAATATATATCTACTACCGAGGAAATTATCAATTTATAAAATAAAATTTTAAATCAAATAATTTAAAAATATCAAACGGTTTGTTGAACTTTATAAATTTATTGATTCTACTTAAAAATACTAATTTCATTGATAAATAAAAGTTGCAAGCATAATAATACCAAATACAAGATAGCATAATAAGAACACAAAATACAAGATGTCGTTCTATTTAGAACACAAAACACAAGATGCTAGCCTAATATAATAACTTCGCAAAACAAGATGTCAGCCTAATAAGAGCATAAAATACAAAGAACTTCTCATCCATCCTTTCTTCCTAATCTTCAGCAAGGCATATCACTGTATTCTCCATCAGTAGCATCAAGTAACTCTTCTTCACTTTCTTCATTATCTGATATGTCCATATAATTGTCATTAATGAAATCATCTTCCTCATTTTCTTGATCATTGGTTCGTAAAATAGATTCTAGTTCAACATCATCCTAGTGTAAAGGCACCTCAATATCGGTTTCATGATTATTGGCACACAAAATATCTTCAACTTCATCTTGTTGGTAAACATCTTCATTCAATAACGTGTCTAGTTCAACTTCAGGCACATTAAAAGGACCACGAGGATTAGTCTTTACAACAACAAGCCAATCTTTATCGACCATGTCATTCAAATAGAAGACTTGTTCACACTGAGATGCCAACACAAATGGCTTATTTGTATTCAAGACACAATGAGTATTCACACTTGTAAAACCATATTTGTCAATCTTATATCCTCTTTCGAGGTGAGCCACATCCCACCAATGACACTTGAACAGATAAACTTTTCTATTTCCTGCATAACGTAACTCATAAATATCTTGTAATACACCATAATACTCCTTGTTAGGGTCTGAAACATCTCCCCTCACAAGAACTCCATGGTTATGTGTTTTTCTCATAAGCTCTTTTGTTTGAAATCAAAATCCATTGATCATACATGTTGAATATCGATGTATCAATGGTTCTGGACCAACAGCTAAGCTTTTGAGCTCATCATTTGCACGTCCTTGGGAAAATAGTACAAATATCTACAGAAACAAACAATACTATTATCACTAATATAAGAAAATTGAATATATGCTAATATTTATTATTTCATTTAATTAGACACCTACGCGTGCACGAAACCAATTAATAAATCCATTGTCATTCACCCTATGAGCACGTGTTGAACCTTCTACTTCAATTTGTCTCATGTATTCCCTATAGTTTGCATTAGTTGAGATTAAATAAATTATATTAATGTCAAATTATATTAGAATTAAAAAGAGACTTACTCCATGTATTGTGAAATCTCATCACAATTTTGAAGCACATAAATACATGATTGATTGAACTCATCATGAGGTAGCCTATTTCCTTCACCTGAAGCCCTTTTTGTTTGCCCACTATATTTAAAAATAGACATCTCACCATTTGACACAGATTCATCGTCATTTCGAGTTGATTTATTAAACTTAGTTGAGATGTTCTTTAAATATCGTGAACAGAACGTAAGGCTTTCCTATGCCAAATACCCTTCGGCAATTGAACCTTCTAGACGACCTTTGTTGCGATTATATGCTTTAAGCTCTCGCAAATACCTATAAAGAATTATCATTTAAATAATTATAGAATATTATATTTTAAATATATTGACATTTAATTTTAGAATGAGACAATACCTCTCAAAAGGGTACATGTTTCTATATTGAACGGGTCCACCAAGTTTTGCCTCTTTTGCCAAATGAATTGGAAAATGAATCATGACATCAAAGAACGCTGGAGGAAAAACCATTTCAAGTTTGCACAATATGAGAGGAATTTCAGACTCTAAGATATCAAGATCCTCAATTCTCAGGCATTTAGTGTATAGATTCTTGAAAAACTTGCCTAATGCTATAATTGGTTCACAAACTTCCTTAGGCAATAAACCACGTATAGATACTGGTAAAATATCTTGCAATAACACATGATGATCATGACACTTCAATCCATGTATCTTTTTCTCACGCACGTTAACACACCTAGAAATATTTGATGAAAAGGCATCGGGAACCTTCAAATTAGCTAAGAAATAGCATAACTTGAACTTCTCTTCAGGAGACAAAGCATAGCATGCAACCGGTAACAAAATATTATCTCCATCCTCAATTGGATGCAAACTTTGCCTAATTCCAAGGTCCATCAAATCATATCTACTTTTCAATGTGTTTTTTATCTTTCCAACCATACTCATCATAGTTGCTAAAAAACTTTCAGACACATTTCTTTCTATGTGCATTGGATCAAGGTTATGTCGTAAGTCAAAACCATCCCAATAAGGAAATTTTAAAAAAGATAATCTTCTTCCTCCAATTATAAGCATCATTGGATATATTATGCTTTCTCTTTTGGCCTTTACCAAAAGTCATATTGCCCAAAGCTTGTAATTGCTCAAGTGCTTCAACACCTGTTAAAGGAATAGGTGTAGCCCTCATTTCCACTTTTCCATCAAATAAAACTCGATTTCTATGCCATGGATGGTTCATCGGAAGAAAACAACGATGACCCAAATAACACAACTTACTACGTAAAGAAATCGAATGTGTATCTTTGTGGCAACAAGGGCATGCAAGTTTGCCTTTGGTTGACCATCTTGAAAGGTTACCATATGCAGGGAAGTCATTAATTGTCCACAGGAGAGCAACACGTAGAAGAAAATTAGATTTTGAGTGTGCATCATAAGTCTCTACCCCGTTCCATAACTCATTCAACTCTTCAATCATTGGTTGTAAGTATACATCAATATCATTGTCTGGACACTTAGGGCCCGAAATAAGAAGAGTCATCATGAAATATGGACTTTTCATGCAATCCCATGTTGGCAAATTATATGTAGCACTACCGGCCAAATACTATAATTGGAACTCATATTCCCATTAGGTTGAAACCCGTCACTGGCTAAACCTAATTGAACATTTCTTAACTCAATTGAAAAAGTAGGATAACGCTCATCGAGAGATTTTCATTCAATTAAGTCAGATGGATGTCGCATGACACCATCTTCAATATTTTCCTCCTTGTGACACCTCATCTTTTTTTTCGTCTCTTTTGCCATGTACAATCTTTGGAGCCTTGGTTTGATTGGAAAATGCCGCAATACTTTATAAGCAACTTTCTTACCTTTATGTTCTTTCGACTTCCACCTAGATTCACCACACTTTGGACATGATTGGAAATTCAAATAGTCACGCCAATATAATATACAATCATTCTTACATGTATCAATTTTGGTGTACCCCAAGCCGAGATCGGAAAGAACCTTTTTTGCTTCATAGAAAGACTTGGGTACGAATGACCCCTCAGGGAGAACCTCTATTAAAAAGTTCAACAGCTCATCCATCGATTTGTTGATCCAATGGTTAAGGCACTTCAAGTGGAGTAATTTAACAATAAAAGACAATTTTGAGACTTTTGTGCAACCAGGATAAAGTTCTATCTGCGCATCTTCTACCAATGTGTAAAACTTTTTTGCATGCATATTTGGATCTTCATTGCCCTCCCGAGAATTAGTATCATCATCCATATTTGTATGTCCACAAGCATCATGAATCATTCCAATAACATCATCATGTTCAATTTCATCATCTTCTACTTGATCACTACCAGCTGGATTAGAATTTTCACCGCTAATCAATACTTCTCCATGATAACTCAAACTCTATAAGAATCCCAGAAGCCCTTATTCAACAAGTGTAGTCTTACATCAATTCTCAGTTAAACAAAGTGTTCCTACACTCCTTACAAGGATTTCGAATAATAGTGCTCACCCCAGATTGACTGAACACCCAATTAAGAAAGTTATCTACTCCATCTCTATATCTTTGGTCAGATCTATTCGAGATATCCAACCAACTTTTATCCATTCCTATCTTTTCAATCATTAAAAAAACAATTTATTAATTAAAGATACAAGTATGACAATAATCAAAATAAATACAAGATCGCAGTGTATTGTAAATATCACAAAAAAGTTCAAAATCATAGAAACTAAGAAATAAAGTATAATAGCCAACACATCGCCAGGCCTGTCAACATGATAATTTACTCTTAAAGAATATTATTAAACTACTGTTTGATATACAGGATTACTTCAAAGCACACAACTTGTGAAGTCAACTCCCAACAGTACCTATGTTTTTCTTCTATTAATTAATTTTCTAATTGAACATCGTCTTTCTTCTCCATAATATTTTTTAATCATATGTCTGAAATTCTTGAAGTTATTAATATGGATCTATCATTCTTAGAAAATAAGGAGGCATGTTTATCATTCTTGGAAAATTCAAGGCTCAGATTTAGCTTTTTTATGAACATGAAAGAGAAAGAAACCAACATGTCATGGCTGCAGACATGGTTTGCAAATGAATGCTATACCAGGTCGCCCCCCAAGACACGAGTAAGTTTTCTCCACACAGTTATGTAGATTTTCCAGAAAGCAACATTCATCATCACAGCCTATTTTAAGGTGATTTATGAAGATCACATCACTTGTTATCCTCATTGATTACTTAATACAAATTTTATCCAGAAAAAGTATTTTCAACCATACAAAGACACCGTAACTAGTCAACCGAACACACATTACAATTTAGTGAAGCTCACAGACCATGCAAGATGATTTTCACAGAGAATATGATAAAGTTATAACAAACAGAAACTAATCACAAATGTAATGTTTTGGACAAACTAAAAAATAAAGTATACAATTTGATTTTAAATTATTATAGTTTCCTATACGCAGGTGCAGGGAAAAAAGAATCAAGCATGCACTCATTAACATTTTGAAGAGTACGAGCAAGTTAGTATAGTGATTAGTCTAGAAGTACAGGGATGACGAGAAAAAATACTGGTGTGACAATTATAGTGCAGTGACTGTGGATATCAGTGGTGTAGTTAGAGTTGCACCAGAAGCTATAGAAGTTCTAGTCTCAGGGATCGTGCCTCCAACCTTTGAACCAAAGGCAACTGCCTACCCCTCCACCAAACCTAGAGTCATGATCTATAGACCTCCTAAAAAATGATCAACAAGTTTGAGGGGCCGTCAATGTATTCGGTCATAGCAAAAAGACTTGAGGCTCAGATAAGTGATTAACCCAGGCAATGAATTCTGACACTGCCATGACTGCAAACCCGATAAAATGGGTTGCCCCGCCAAGATACAGGACTGAAACAACAATGACAGGTTCTATATTCTCAATAATAATCAATCATCACAGACCTATTATTTTCATTCCATTCTATTTTTATATGGTTCTGTTGTTGCTTTGCCAATGCAGCCTCTGAGAAATAGAGTATAACAGCTAACACATCGTCAAGACTCTCAACGTGATAATTAACTATTAAAGAATATTATTAAAATACTATTTGGTCAACAAGATTCACTTCCAAGCACACAACCTGTAAAGTCAACTCCCAACAGTAACTATGATTTCTTCTGTTAATTAATTTTCTAATGGAACACTGACCTTCTTCTCCGTAATATATTTTAGTCATATGTCACAGGTAAGATTTCTACATACGGTAATGTAGATTGCCCAGAAAGAAGCATTCTTCATGACAACCCATTTTCAGGTGATTTGTGAAGATCTCGTTACTTCTTATGACTTATCCTCATTGATAAATAAATACAGATTTTATCCAAAAAGGTATTTTCAACCATACAAAGACACCGTAACTAGTCAATCGAACACACATCATAATTTAGTAAAGCTCACAGACCATACAAGATGACTTTAACAGAGCATATGATACAGTAATAGTCAAACAAACAGAAACTAATCACAAATGTAATGTTCTGGACAAACTAAAAAATAAAGTATACAATGTGATTTTAAATTATTATAGTTTTCCATACGCAAGTGCAGGGGAAGAAGAATCAAACATGTACTCATTAACATTTTGAAGAGTACGAGCAAATTAGTGTAGTGATTAGGCTAGCAGTACAAGGATGACGAGAAACAATACTGGTGTGACAATTATAGTGCAGTGAATGAGGATATCAGTGTTGTAGTTAGAGTTGAACTGGAAGCCATAAAAGTTCTAGTCTCAGGGATCGTGCCTCCAACCTTAGAACCAAAGGCAACTTGCCTACCCCTACACTAAACCTAGAGTCATGATCTATAGACCTCCTAAAAAATAATCAGCAAGTTTGAGGGGCCGTCAATGTATCGGTCATAGCAAAAAGACTTGAGGCTCAGATAAGTGATTAACCCAGGCAATGAGTTTTCTGACACTGCCATGACTGCAAACCCGATAATACGGGTTGCCCCGCCAAGATACAGGACTGAAACAACAATGCCAGGTTCTATATTTTCAATAACAATAAATTATCACAGCCTTATCTTTTTCTTTTCATTCTATTGTTATATGGTTTGTTGTTGCATTACCAACGTAGCCTCTGAGAAATAGAGTATAACGGCCAACACATCATCAGGACTCTTAATGCGATAATTAACTCTTAAAGAATATTATTAAAATACTATTTGATCTGCAAGATTTACTTCCAAGTGCATAACCTGTGAAGTCAACTCCCAATAGTACCTATGTTTTCTTCTGTTAATTAATTTTCTAATTGAACATCGGCCTTCTTCTTCGTAATATTTTTTAGTCATATGTCTGAAATTCTTGAAGTTGTTAATGTGGATCTATCATCCTTAGAGAATAAGGAGGCATGTTTATCATTCTTGGAAAATTCAAGGCTCAGATTTTGCTTTTTTTATGAACATGAAAGAGAAAGAAACCAACATGTCATGGCTGCAGACAATGTTTGCAAATGAATGTTATACCAGGTCTCCCCCCAAGACACGAGTAAGATTTCTCCACCCAGTGATGTAGATTTTCCAGAAAGAAGCATTCATCATCACAACCTATTTTAAGGTGACTTGTGAAGATCACGTCTCTTATTATCCTCATTGATAAGTTAATACAGATTTTATCCAAAAAAATGTATTTTCAACCATACAAAGACATTGTAACTGGTCAATCAAATACACAACACAACCTTCTGATCTGAAGTTAGATGCGCTACCATTATGCCATGGACAACAAAAGAAAGAATTTGAGACTCGGGTAAAATGAGAGAATAAACACAGTACCATGGCTGCAAATCATATCAATGTTGTAAGACAAACTACAAGAAGAGGAGAGATTGTATCTCGACTCCTTTGTACGTACAGTCAAGATTACTCGTCTATAACAAAGACTATAAAATTGGGTGGCCAAAGATAACACAAATCTCATGTTGGGGGCACGATCCCTGAGACAAGAACTTTTATGGCTTTCGGTGTAACTCTAACTACAACACTGATATCCTCATTCACTACACTAATTGTCACACCAGTTTTTGCCTCCCCATCCGTGTACTGCAAGCCTAGTAACCTATTAAACATTAAACAATAAACTTTTCTCTGCAATAATTGTTGAATCAACATTCTCAATCTACATACATGCAATCACAATAATAATACCAAAAGGTCTACAAATTCAAAAATGAACTTTCAGCTTACCCAAATAAAGATAATGATAACTCACTGACAATTTTTAAAATCGAAAATTAACAAAATACAAAAAATGAATTAGTGAGAAACATAAATTATACCTTCGGCTCTAACTCAAGAATTTTGAACTCGATTTCTTCGTCCTTCGATCGTACAAAATTCTGTTCCTACAGATTTTCAAATAGATTAAAGAAATTGCACATGGAATCTAAAAAATTACATATATACCCAAAAGGGTTTTGACCACATACCTTGGAGCACAAACTTTGATAACCTTATTTGAGAAAAAATAAAAAATTCTAGGAAAGAGATATCCAGTTCCTGCAAAAAATTGAGTTAATAGAATTGCATGTAAAAATAAAAAATGCATATACACAAAGAAATCAATTTGAGAAATAACTTTAGAAAACACTATTTCAGTAAAGAGGAAAATTTTTAGGCATTTCATCTAACAAATTAACCTAACCCATTTAAGAAATTTGAGATTTGAGCAAAGTTTTAACCAACAAACCTAAAAAATTTCAGCTAATCCATGTAGAAAATTTTATTTCTTCAATGGGTTTGAGATCTTGCTTGAGAAAAATGATGAAATGGTTCAACAGAGAGACAATGAAGATTAGCAAAGACAATGAAGGTTAGCTTGAGCTTCAGAAGAGAGAGATGCTGAAAGAGAAAAGAAATTTTCTTTCTTTTTTAATTGACTGAAAAGTATATGCATACCAGAAGTTTCCTATTCTTAAATTTTTAAAAAATAAAATAAATTACCTTTAGTGGCGACAACGTCGCCACAACATTAATTCAGAGATGACATTTTATTAGTCGTCGCTATAAAAATTGGAGCGAAAATTTTATTATTAGCGGGAACAGAAATTTTTATTATAGTGACAACTATTAGAGGCGACAAAAATTATCTGATGCTAAAATATGATGTATTGCAGTGATAATAAATGTCGCCACTAAATGATATATTTTTGCAACAACAATTTGAGTCGCCACTAATTGTCGCCACTAGAAATCAGATTTCTTGTAGTGTATGGTTCTGTCTACTACCCCAAAAAAGTTAGCAAAGGGATGGTCAATCAACTTAATAGTCCTTTGGGAGGGGTCAACGCAGACAGAGTGTAAATAGGGAGGGATTAAAGCACACTTTTAATCAAAATAACTTTACCACCATAAGAAAGTAACTTACCATGCCAACTGTTAAGCCTTTTCACTATCTTACTAACTAAATAATCAAAATATTCAAGTTTTTTTCTGCCAACATACAAGGGGCAGCCAAGGTAAGTAAAAGGAAATTTTTTATTCATATAACCAGTGCATCTTCTAATTCGTTTAATCCTTTGAGCACCAATTTTAGGAGCAGGGAAAAAGAAACCTTTATCTCTATTGACCATCTGGCCTGAACAATTCTCATACTTACTGATTTGATCCACGATGATCTTTATTGGCAAGGATTTACCACTACTTAAAATAACTATATCATCAGCATAAGCCAGACGATTAATAATATGACAATTAGAGGGCATAGTAAAAGGAATGAAATTTCTATTATGGATGAGATTGTTCAGGGATCTAGAGAGCACCTCTGCAGGTAGAATGAAAAGGAAAGGGGAAAAAGAATCTCCTTATTTTAAACCTAGCAAGAAGGAGAAGAAACCATTATTGGACAATAAATTTTGAGACCGAAAATAATAATCGAGACAAGAAAAAAAGTGTAATGATCATTTTATTGATTTCAATGTGAGTGTTACAATCTCTAGGAGTCCTTTGATTCACCTTTTCAAATATAAATTCAAGGGCTTCAAACTTGATCTTGAATTTAAACTTGATTTGCGAATTTGATGGACTTGTTCATGACTTGTGCTTGAATTCAAGGGTTTTTGAGCTTGTTCTTGAATATTGTGATCTTGATCTTGAATCTTGAATCTTGATGAACTTGATTTGAATGTTTGAGCTTTGTAGAGAAATTGCGGTGTTTGATCTACAAGTTTTCTCTTGCTTCTTGTTAGAGTTCTAGGTCCTCTTTTCTGAATTATGAGACCCCTATTGATAGTTGTGGGAAGGAAAGAGTCGTGATAAATATGGACTTCTTTTGATCAATCAGATTTGAGTGACATGGCCCCTTTTATGGATTTTTAATTTTACTAGGTTTGCTGCATCATTTTGACATGTGGCATGGTTCTATTGGCTCCTTCACTTGACTTGACATGCCACATCATTTGACACGTGACACCAAATTGGGCCTCTAGAATATCATAATATCTTGGGCTTAGCAAAGTGGGATCATCATTTATAGCCCAAATCAATGGGCTAGCCCAATAAAAATTGGACGTTGATTAAATCCATATTTGTTTGGACTTAAATAATAATCCAATTATATTAATCCGCAATATTTATCTCTGACTAATCTATTTTGAATTTAACATAATTCAAATTTCATCTGAATTTCAATTTAATAAAATTTTATTCCCCACAAAATGCCCCTGCTTCAAGACTTGTCGAATATTTAATCTTTTTGAGACTAGACTTGAAGTATGATTTATTTAAACATGCTTCCTTCATGCTTCAAATATTTTTCATAAACCTGAACCTATGCAATCTATATATTGATATTGCCTCTCAAAAAATCTTCTGTGTTTTTCATGAATCTCTACACGTAAGACCCGTTAATGTGGCATGATATCTCATTTCAAATAGATTTTGAAAATCTTTTTACCATATTACTTAACCAGGAATAAAACTCTTCCAATTTGAATTTATATTAGAGAAGGAAACAACGCCCAATTTGAATTTGTATGGTAGAAGAAAATAACCTCCAATTTGAATTTGTATTGGAGATGAAAACTCTTCCGCTTTGAATTTATATTGGAGAAGAAAACAACCCCCAATTTGAATTTGTATGGGAAAAGAAAATAACCTCTACTTTGAATTTGTATTGGAGATGAGAACTCTTTTAATTTGTACTAGAGAAGGAAACAACCTCCAATTTGAATTTGTAAGGGAGAAGGAAACAACCTCCAATTTGAATTTGTATGGGAGAAAAAAACAACCTCCAATTTGAATTTGTATTGGAGATGGAAGCTCTTCCGATTGGAGAAGGAAACATCCATCCTACAACTCTATAAAAGGATATAGGTTCCCCAATTTTTCAATATAAATTTTGGGGTTTTCAAGACATGAATAATATTGAGGTAATTTCTTTCCCTTCTACTTTTCTTTTATTTTTGCCACTTTTTTTCAGCACAACATCTTAGTGGTAGAAAATTCATATCTTATTGTAGGAATATCAAAATCATGAACCGTTTAATATTCCATAAATTATACTTCATGATCTATAACATATCCAAAATTCAGTTTTAAATTCCTTCAATATAATTCTCGATAATTTTTTGAAGTTTGCCCTTAATTTTATCATGCTAAAAATTTCAGATCTGCGCGTCTTTACTAAAACTTTCATATCTTGAAGCAGGAATGATTAAATTGCAAGCCGCTTGATTCTTGTGAAACTAGATACAAAGATCTACAGCATATCCAGAATTCATAATTTAATACCATTGAGATTATTTTTGGTATTATCTTGAAATCAACATTGAGTTTTAATGCATCAACAATTTCATATTTACGCGACGTCACCAAAGAAAATTATATCTCAATGTGAGAGTATTAAAATCATAATCCGTTTGTTCTATAGGTGCTTTATTAGATTTTAGATCCGCTTGATTCTATAGATGATTTTTTGAAGTCGATCTTATATGTTGTCTGACAGAGGATCTAGATTTGTGTTGCCTCACCAAATAATTTATATATTGATGTGGGACCATCACCACCAAAGAGCATTTTGATTGTTGCAGACTAGATTCTGAGGGATTTATTCTCATTAAAACATCTAGTCTCAATCCAAGTTGGTGATATACAACTTTCAAGGTCGTAGCGCTCTGACAGGTAACATCCCTTCTATTTATGTTTTTACGTTCTTTCTTGTTTTCCCTATATTTTTTTTGTCGGGTTGAAACAAATATGCAATAATCGACTTAAGGTGCGAGAGTTTAACATCGCCTTCGTCACCTTAAGACCAACGGATTTTGCTTGAAGATGGTAGACACGACTTAAGGTGAGAGAGTTTAACTTCGCCTCTATCACCTTAAGACCAAAAGATTTTGCTTAAAGATGGTGGACATCGACTTAAGGTACGAGAGTTTAACTTTGTCTCTATCACCTTAAGATCGAAAGATTTTGCTTGAAGATGGTGGACATTGGCTTAAGGTGCGAGAGTTTAACTTCCCCTCCGTCACCTTAAGACCGAAAGATTTTGCTTGAAGACGGTGGACATCGGCTTAAGGTGCGAGGGTTTAACTTTGCCTCGGTCACCTTAAGACCAAAAGATTTTGCTTGAAGAAGCAATTTATCTTGCAATTTAGACTCGTAATTTGAGGAGTTCTATAACTTGCAGTTTAAGCTCATGCATTGAGGAGTGATTTATCTTGCAGTTTAGACTTGTGCGTTGAGGAGTTTTATAACTTGCAATTTAAGCTCATGTATTAAGGAGCAATTAAAATTGAGATTTAGCTTGGGTTTAAAGTGCCTCGTGACTTCAATATTTGTCTTGAACTTGAGAAACTTTGTGATATGTAGTTTATGCTGATGCATCAATGTCACGCCCCAAAATCCCATCGGGCCGGACTGGCACCCGAAGCCGAGAAGGCCCGGGAGAACCCGTTCAAATACCGTACTTTCACTTACATATCACAAAAAAAATTTGGACAGCACTTCGTTGCATATAGAAGGATCTAATTACCTGTATCAGCACAACACGCACAAATATATATATATATATAATACTTGGCCGTCGGGGCCACCACATATACAGATATAACATGACTATATAAACTTCCATGACTTTACCCTTCCTTATGTCTACAAAGCCTCTAGGATATACATGACATAACTAGGGTCGGGACAAACCCCCGCCCACACACGACTCTTGTACAATGACAAAACATAAGGAACCAACTCGGAAAGCTCCGAAGCAAACTGGAGCTCACCAACAATAGTTGTATGACCTGGCTCCTATTTGTGCGGTGTATGAGCTGAGGTACCTGTGCCTGCAACATGAAATGCAGGTCCCCGTGGGGGACGTCAGTACGAAATATGTACTGAGTATGTAAAGTTGTAGATAATCACATATGATATAGGAGCTCAATAGAAATCAGAAACAAGTGAATAAATTGTAATAGGAGTGGACCACACTTACTAGAACTTGTGACAACCTGTACATTGTATTTATTCAATCACTTTACCTTCGTTCTTATCGTCTTTGTAATCATTACTGTACTGTACTGTGACCATTAGGCTGCCTCCAGTACATATCAACTGGGATCGACCCATGCTAGGCTTATGCCCCTGGGATACCACCCATAAACACATAAATAGAGATCGACCCATGCTAGGCTTATGTCCCTGGGATACCACCCACACGTATATCAAGTAACACACATAAGAGATCTTTCCAATAACTTAGTTCAAAAACTTTTGAAATTATTACATTAGTGTTCATGCCAATATAGTACCTTTGGAACAATGATACATCAATAGGAATCAAGTAATAGACTTTCTATACAATAACGATGTTATAAAGACTCATTGGTACATCAACAATGTGTTTCAGAATCATCAATATCACAACAATGAAATAGGAGCCTTTTGGTATATCAATGAAACATTTTGACACTTTATAGGATGGAAACAACTTCGTTGGTAACGTAGAACAATACATGTTTTTGGACAACCTCGAAATCTTACTTGATGGAACATTGGTGTTTTCATGCCAAAGAACATTGTTAGAGTATGCTTTACATACCTCGTCGTAGATTCGGATACCAATTCAACACAACCTCCCGCCTTTACAAATCACTTATCTACAATGAAATGTTTGGCATCTAGTATTAGCAACCCAACACCACAATTCTCTTCCATAATTCCATACAACCAATATTTGCAAAACATTCCAAAAATCAACTTGAACAATAGGTTTATGTATATATATATATATATATATATATATATATATATATATATATATAATCATCATTTCAATACCACATCATCAATACCAAATCCCTTCACAATTCAACATAATCCAACCATGCACAAGAATAATCCAACATCATTTCCCAATCATCTTTCAACAACAATCAAATAACATACTTCTTATGCTCACATGCATATATATATATATACATATCCATATAAATAACACCAACATAATTTACATCCTTACCATAAAATGGTCCTTTTGGTTTCGAAGTCCTGTTGGCACAAATAAGGGGTGCTTCTCAAAGCCCTCGAGACGGTGAACACAACTACGGAATCAATTTGGATTTTCTACGGTTGAATCACAAGATAATTGGAGTTGAAATTAGGCTAGGGTTTCTTATTTTCAATAATTTGATGATAATTGATGGATATGAGACTAATTATATGTATATAATGACCAATTTTCGTCCATGGGGTGATGGAAAATGACCATATTGCCCTTAAAAATTTAAGTAAATCCGAATCTGTCCATGGTGGGCTGTTTTGACAGGCTAAAGTAAATCGGTCATAACTCTTTGCTCCGATATCAGATTTGGGTGAAATTTGTATCGTTGGATAGATAATTCAAAGGGATTTCATTTCATATAAAGTATGCTACCCAGTTCTTCTTGTACAAGGAGTTATGATCGTTTTAAGTTGACCCTAAAAAGCTGTTTTGAGAGGCTGAAGTAAAACGAGTATAACTCCTTACTCAGATGTTGGATTTGGATGAAACCAATTGCATTGGAAAGAAGACTCAAAGATATTTCTTTTGATATGTGGTATCTCTCCCAGTTCATTATATTAAGGGAGTTATGATCGTTCAAAGTCGACCAAAAAAACTGGCAGGCCTCAGTAGTTTGTGTGCAGGAAATTTTCCTGCACATTTACTGTTCACATCATCCCGGCCACCGTTTTATAGTTTCGAACGTGCTCGGTTATATCCGAAACTTATCCATTTTTTGAAATCTTTATATCGTTGGAAAGCTTATTTAATAGCCTTCGTATGAAACCATCGACGGGCAAATTCCGGTATAAATAAAATAAAAATTAATTCCATATAAATAAGACCAATCACGTACTTGAATACGCCAATACATGTACTTGAATATGCCAATACATGTACTTGAATACGGGGTGTTACAATCAAGGAGCATTATAACTTGCAGATTTTACTCAAATTTGTAGATCTTCATGACATGTAGTTTAAGCTCATGCTTCCCGAAGCAATTTAACTTGCAGTTTAAACTCATTCTTTGAGGAGTTTTATAACTTGAAGTTTAAGCTCATGCATTGAGGAGCACTTTAACCTGTAGTTTAGACTCGTGTGTTGAGGAGTTTTATAACTTGCAGTTTAAGCTTATGCGTTGAGAAGAATTGAGACATAAATAGTCTCTTCGAATTTATCTTTGGGTGTAAACTTGCCCCCACTATGAGAGTTTACTATATCTTCAACTTCGTATGGCTCACAGACATTCATTCATTGGTCTCTTCTTGCAACTATGGTTAATTCCATGTCATGAGCACAAGTAGCTAACTCTTCAAAGGATTTAGACTTAAGGCCTTGCAAAATATAGAGAAGTTCCTAGTGCATTCCTTGGATGCACATCTCTATTTACAGAAGTGTCGCTGAGCTTGTCTTTGCAGTTTAGACTCGTATTTATCCATCGGTTGATGAAGTCAATGACTGGCTCATCCTTTCTTTGTCGAGTATTCATGAGCTCTTCCATGCTCACTGCATGTCTTGTGCTATAAAGGCGATTAAGGAACTCATGCTCCAATTGCTCCCAACTATCGATGGAGTTAGGCTCAAGGTTTGTATACCAATCAAAGGCATTTCTCTTTAGGGAACGAACAAATTGTTTGACAAGATAGTCACCGTAAGTTCCTACATTAATACATGTCTCAACAAAGTGTGCGACATGTTGTTTTGGGTTTCATTTTCCCTCAAATTGTTGAAATTTGGGGGTTGATAACCGGCATACATTTTGAGTCTATCAATCCTTACCGTGTAGGGCTTGGCATATGTCAGGGAACACTTACTGACAAAATCATACTTGTATTTGAGCGTCCCTTCAATGAACTCCCTCAATTGATCCATCGGGATCAATCCCTCAGGGGAGACTTGTACTTCTTTAGTAGGTGGCATTTGTTTTATGGTATGCTCAGTCTTGTGACCTTTTAGAGCTTTTCTAGGTGCATGGATAGACTCTTCATTTATTAGTCCAACCATCATATCGACCAACTTATCAATTCGAGCATCTTGATTCTAAACATATTTGGTCAGATCCTCAATTTCCTTTGTCAGATTCACAAGCTGCTCCTCCACAGACGAGGCATCAGTCACCATTGCTTGCAGGATCACTGGAGACGTTAGAGAGTAACACAGATCATAGCATAAGTTGATCTTCGCAGTGCTCATCTTATGCGGTGTAAGTGGATATGATGCATTTGTTGAACGACCATTGCTCTTTGCGCCAAAGTATTTTGAACTAGAGTGCTCAAATAGAGCAAGAGTCTTCTTAAGTGTTTCTGCTACGTTGCTTCCTCCTTCTAAAGCACTTGCATTGGAATTTGTTTCCTTTTGGGGTTGAAGATCCAAAAATTAGAGTTGGCGTGAATGCCACTGGATGTGTTTGTTGTCCCAATATATTGGCCTTGCTCCTTGTGACAGCTCCCAAGCTTCTGAAAGTAAGGCCAAAGATGCTTTCTACTTCAGTAGAGAACTTTGATTCAGCAGCCTTGGAAGTAGTTGATTAAGAATTGACCTTATTGGAAGTCATTTCAGTGTTCTTAATCTTTAAAGTTGGAATAGTTGAGATAAGAGGTAGATATTGTCCCACTGGGCGGGTCAGAATTTATTGGACAATAAAATTTCAAGACCAAAAATAATAATCGAGACAAGAAAAATATTGCAACAATCATTTTATTAATTTTAATGTGAATGTTACAATCTCTAGGAGTCCCCTGATTCGCCTTTTCAAATATAAATTCAAGGGCTTCGAGCTTGATCTTGAATTTGAACTTGATTTGCGGATTTGATGGACTTAATCTTGACTTGTGCTTGAATTCAAGGGCTTTTGAGCTTGTTCTTGAATATTGCGGTCTCGATCTTGAATCTTGATGGACTTGATTTGAATGCTTGAGCTTTGTAGAGAAATTGCAGTGTTTGATCCACGATCTTTCTTTTTCTTCTTGTTAGAGTTCTGGGTCCTCTTTTCTTAATTATGAGACCTCTATTTATAGTTTTGGGAAGGGAAGAGTCATGATGAATATGGACTTCCTTTGACCAATCAGATTTGAGTGACATGACACCTTTTATGGGCTTTTAATTTTACTAGGCCTGCTGCATCATTTTGACACGTGGCATGGTCCTATTGGCTCTTTTCCTTGACTTGACATGACAGTTCATTTGACATATGGCACCAGATTGGGCCTCTAGAATATGACAATATCTTGGGCTTAGCAAAGTGGGCTCATCATTTGTAGCCCAAATCAATGGGCTAGCCCAATAAAAACTGGACGTTAATTAAATCCATATATGTTTGGACTTAAATAATTAATTCAATTATATTAATCCACAATATTTATTTGGGACTAATCTATTTTGAATTTAACATAATTCGAATTTCATTTGGATTTTAATTTAATAAAATTTTGTTGTCCACAACCATATCTAGAACCGTTAACAATCACTGAGTACCAATTTTTAGAGATAAGATTATGAATCATATCAGTCCAACTTTTGGAAAATCCAAATTTAGAAAAAACAACCACAACAAAATGCCATGACATCCTATCATAAGCTTTGGCTATATCCAGTTTAATCACCACATTTTCACCCTTGTTATTTTAGGAGATGTTTTAAATAATTTCTTGAGCTAATAAGATATTTTCAGTTTAAGCCTCTCTTTAACAAAACCAATTTGATTAGGAGAGACAAGTTTATTTAAAAGAGGATTAAGTCTTAAAGAAATAATTTTGGACACAATTTTGTTGGTGAAATTTGAGAGGCTTATAAGTCTAAACTCTCCAAAACTATTAGTATTATTAGTTTTAAGAATTAAGATGAAGCAAGTATGAGAGAAATAGCTGGTCAGATTTTTACCTTTGAAGAATTCTTGAACATAGGCTTTAATATCTTCTTTGATGATGTCCCAACAACTTTGGAAGAATGTTCCATTAAACCCATCGGGTCCTGCAGCACTGGTAGGACTAAGACTGAAAACAACTTCCTTTATTTCTTGTTCTTCTGGAATTTGGCACAACCTATCATTCTTAACCAAAGAAATAATATTATGTATACAGTAAAAAATGTTAGAGTTAAGAGTGGGAATAGGAAGATTAAATAGATGTTCGAATTGTTTAATTGCATCCCTGGAAATCTTCTCATCTCCACTGATCCACTTGCCCTTGTTATTCTTGATTCTATGTAAACACAACTTCCTTCTATTTTCCCTGAGGATGCTATGAAAGTATCTAGTATTATTATCTCATTCTTCAAACCATTTGCATTGAGCTTTTTGGCTGAGGATGGACTCTTGCATTTCATCCAGTGGATGTATTCTGCATGAGCTTTGTTAACTTCAAGTCTTCTTTGCTTAGTGTTGAGTTGGATGTCAATTTTCTCTAGATTCTAAAGCTTTGTTTCCCACTTGATAGTGTTCTCATTGACATCTCCAATTTGTTTTCTCGATCAGAGACTGAGTTTTTTTTTTACTAAATATCTTTAATTTTGATTGTAAAATACACATAGGGTTGCCTTGAATGCTGGTACTCCATATATCTTTCACCAAATTCATAAAATCTTCCTATGTTACCCAAAAGTTAAGGAATCTGAAATAGGTAATATAAGAACTATTAGAGAATTGATATTTCAAAAGCAACGGCTTATGGTCAGAACCAGTTCTGTCCATATGCCTAACAGATCAATTTTAGAAAGATTGGTCCCAAAGGTCATTGATACACACTCTATCCAATCTTTTCCAAATTCTCTTTCTCGGGCTTTTATTATTGCACCAAGTGAAATTACCACCAGTATAACCAATATCAATTAACCCACACTTGTCCAAGCACTTTTGGAAATCTAAACATTTGGACATTCTATGTGGTTTTCCTCTTAACTTCTCTGATGGATCCAAAATTACATTGAAGTCACCTCCAATGCACCAAGGACCATCAAATTTAAGATTATCATCTTCAAGACACTCCCAAAGATCTCTTCTTTCAGCTATGGTGCATTTAGCATATATAGCGGAAATGTAAATATCCTGATAACCATAGGCATTTTTCATGACGATAGTAATATGTTGATCACTTTCTGAGATAAGATCCGCTTGAATATTGTTGCTAAAAAAATACCAAATTTTCCCGTTCATATTAGCAAGACAATTTTGGTACTCTAGAAACTTTCCTTAACTATCTATTTTACCTCTAGAAACAAAAGGTTCAAAGATGGTTATAAATTGGGATTTTTTTATGTGAGCTAATTTTTTGAGTCTATGAATAGATTTTTTTTTATCTAACCCCCCTTATATTCTAGAAAATAGCACTAATCATAGTAAATTTTTCTTTTTTTTTTTGGGGAGGGGGGTTACCTTCCTTGTGTTTTCTCTTCTGAGAAGTTTGAGCTTTGTTTCTTTGTCTTTTTCATGTTTTCTTGCTTTATTTCTTCCTCTGTTGCTAGAGGATAGAACATCTGAGTCAGGTTTACTATATTGCTCCATTTGATTATAACCCCAATCCTGGTGATTCTCACTTTTAGATGATTGGAGGGTTCAATGGGGCAAGGTTGCTCTTCTGCACGCATCTCCAAGATATTGTTACTATGTGGGTTATCAGTTGTATCTTCAGTCTGTTTATTATTTAAATCTACAACCAAGTTCAAACCAGGTATCTCTCTTATTTTTGTCGGGATATTAGAGTAGTCTGTATTGTTGTGAGATTTACTGGAGACACTATGTTGGGAGTGGTTGTTTTTCCCTTTGCAGTAGTAGGATTGTCCATCTTGATTTCCTCTTCTGTGAGATCATTCTGATGCACTTTATCTTGATTAGTAGACTGTTCTTCCTCTGCGATTTTATCTGTCTCAATAATCACATTATCCATTTTTCTCCTTTTCTGCCTTAGTTTTCCTTGATCTACTTCCTGATGGTCATCCCTGTGAGTGTTATTTTTTCCGTCCCTATGTATAGAATGGTTATTCAGTCTTGAAACTGAAGTTTTATTTTTTCCCGAACTGATAGGCTTGTAAATGACTTTGCTTTTCGTTTTGGGCATCTTCTTGATTTTACCTTTGTAAGCTTTGTTTTCTTTTGAAGGAAAAATAATGTTCCCTTGCACATTGTTGTTGTTTTCCTGTTTCATAACAATTTTCTCCCATTTTCTGTTGTCATTCTTTTCTACAACCTCTTTGTTGTCCTTCGCAGATTGCTCTGCCTCAAGATCTTCGTCTTTTTTATTTTTTTCCTCTTCAGCTTTAGCCATAATTTTCTCTAAAATCCTGTAATTCATTGCATTGTGTCCAATTTTTTTTGCAATGTTTGCAGTATTTTGGGATGGTTTCATACTCCAATTTTTGAGTAAAACCTTTCAAAGGTGTGTCTTCATCCTCTATTCCCACCCAAACACTATTCGAATGAGACTTGAGCAGATCCAGTTCAACTCTAACTTTAGCCATACTTGGCCTAGTTTTGCTTGTAGTAGTGGCATCCATCAGTAAACGTATCTCTATCAAACTCATAATTTGTTTTACATAATGCCATGAGTGAAGATGATACAGTAGTCCAGGAAAAAGAACCCAAATCGAAGAAATTGGTATATCTTCTTCCAACTTGAAATTCGGAGTCCATTTTTGTAGACACATTTGCATACCATCAAGTTCAATAACTCTTTTAAACCAAACATATTTGAAATCCTCATCATTAGTAAAATCCAAGAAAACATTATAACTATCATACATACCAACTTTGCAAGAGCCTTTAATTGAGATAGTTTCCTTGAATTTTGACCTAATTCGATCAATTTGGGAGCGAGGCTTTAGAAATTTTCCTACAATTGAATATTTACATTCTTCCGCCATAATTCCATAATAGTCTTTGGATTTGAAGATGACTGTTGGCATTCCGTTATGGTTAGATTGCCTAGCAATTATAGCTTCTCTTCCTCTGTGAAAACAAGTTGCAATTGACAAAGTTAGCATATGTTTGTTTCTCTGCAATTCCATTATTAGTTGTATTCGTCCCCTCAGGTGGTTTAAGATATCCCTCTTTACGCGTCGGAGGGGGGCCTTCCGACGGCTCCATCAGGTGGAGCGTTAAAGGGACACGCTTTTTAGCTGCTAAAATAGTGTCGTTGTTGAGAGAAAAGATTTAAGAAAGATGGCCTTGTTGCCTCACAAGTTGGAACCGAGGAGAAACAACGTAAATGTTGTCAACATTATTTTCACTAATCTGTTGTTGGGACGCACAAAAATGCTCTGAAGGGATGTCTCGATCTTATTAGGGAAATGTATGTTACTCCGAATCTTTGAATTGCGTCTATCAACACAAGTTTTTGTGTACTATTGTCGGGTGTTTCCACCGACATTTTCCTTATAATCTCTTTTAACTCATCAAGTTCATGTTTTCCTTGGGGTAGTAATTTCCTGCATGCCAAAGTTGAGCATTACTATTAATTATAAATATTCAATTTTTTATTAAACCTCAGAATTTTTTTTTTCCATCATCTAGCCTGTATTAAATGTTATGTTAAGTTTTAAACGCCTTGTTGTAACTTGTACTTAATTAGAAGGTTCACTCTCTGTTTCGTTTTAGTTGTCTTGTTTCGTTTGACTAATTTAATATTTTAAAATTAAAATTTAGATAATAAAAAACTATACGAAAAGTAGCATAAATTGTAATTTTTCTCATATCAATATGATAAAAGACTAAATATTAAAGTAATCGAAGTTTATATCAAGGCAACAATAAGGACATTAAACAAATGTGTCACTCACCATGAGTTGGGGAGTATAAGAAAGGAAATGATATCCCCAAACAGATGGGTGATAATTAGCCAAGGGATAGAAGTTATTATTTTTAGGAGAACCAGACAGCGCTTCAACTTATTATTCTTCTGTCTTAATTATAGAGATTTGTGGGTTTAAGTTGTGTTAATGAGATTACCTGTTTATACTGCGGCGCCTCAACAAACCACTTATTCTAGATTAACAATCTTTCTTTTTTCTTTGTTAAATAAGAGTAGTTATTATTTAGTATGCTTCATTTCAAGGTAAGAAGTGGGCAGAGCCGCTACTAATGTTTGAGGCCGGGACGGGGCTATATTCTAGGAGAAAATTTGGCCGTAATTTGAACTTGACAGGTGCACCTTTATATTTAACATAGTAATTAATAATGTCAAAGTTCGACATGCAGTTTTTTGAAAACTTATTAAATATTGTATTTTATAAGCAAACTTTTAATATTATTGAATATCATTAATTAGATTTAATATGAAAAAAGTGTGTTATCCATCATACTTAAATTCAATGCAATTTTATAGTTTAAATAATAATAAAAAGTTTTTGAAAAATATGAAATTTGAGAGATTTGTTTGCTAGATTGTTGTACGGAAAACGTTTGATTTAAGACTATCTCAAACTTTAAATTACTAATTTTTTAAATAAAAAATAAGTCAATGATCAAAAGATAAAAGAAATAAACATTTATAGTACAAGATGTGGAGAATATCTACATTTTGAAGTTGGAGGGGAGCTTGTATTTTTAAATAAAATAAAAAATACGTTAACAATGTCCACAATACACAAAAAAAAAGTGTAAAATAAATGATTACTAAGTAGGAAATGTTTTTAATCAACTGATATATATATGTGTGTGTGTATGTGTGTTTGCACTTAAAATTCCAAACAGAAAACAACAAACAGATAGTATTTGGAAAAAGGAGCAATAAAAAAATATTGTTGTTGCGCTTCGAATCCGAGTCATCACGCAATAAAAAAAGACTTTAATTGGCATGCTCAACCATCTTGCCAATCAAATCAATTATTTTCGGGGGTGCACAACATATATTTAACATAAACCCTAATATATATACAAATATACAAACTATATATACAGAGTTTTTCTCGAGGCTAGCGGGTGCACGTGCACCCTCTACTGCCAAGGTAGGTCCGCCTCTGTTAAAAATAGATATCTAATAATAATTTTTAAATTTAAAAAATCAAATGAATAATTTAAGAGTAAGGGCAAAATAGGTAGAAATGGATAAATTGTTCATTGATTTTTCAAAATAGACAAATACTAATGAATATCTATTTTTAGTATAGTGAACAAGTAAAGATGAATGAAAGAAGTAGTAAATTTTATCCTTTATAGATAAGATATTTGTATATATTATAACATTTTACTCTATATCTAAATCAAGTGATTAAAAAACAACCTCTCTATCTCACCTCTGTGCTAGAGGTAGGACTACAAGGGGTGCTTAGTACTCACAATTTGTGTAAAAATCGACCTAAATAAAAAAATTGAATCAAATCGATTAAATAAATTATTTTTTCTTTTTGAATGAAATGTCTTCTTGAACAAAATTGAAACAAAGAAAAGAGGTCTTCTCTACTTTTTCTTAATATTATTGGCTCGGTTGCACAATCTCTTTCCGAACTCCCTTTACTTGTAGGAGTTGTCTTTTTTTTTTCAAAAGATATTCCTTTTGAACGAGTCATTTCTTTAATTTCTTGTATGACCGAATAACCAAACAAAAATCAAACCTAAATTGATAACAACCAAATCGATTTAATTTGGTTTGATTTTAATAATTTAAAAATCGATTATATTGGTTTGGTTTTGATCAGGGGCGGATCTAATGGGGGTTCAAGGGTGACATGACACCCGCAAACTTTGATCGGAAAATTGTGTGTATATATATATTTTGAAGAAAATTGGTATATTATTTAAGTGTCACCCGGTGCAGTAGTTGAGGAAGTAGTGTCAGTGACAAATGCGCTGAAATTTCACGTAGTATACCAGAGTTCAAATCCAGACGCTAGCATTATTTTGTTACTTTTTGATCGCTATTCTATTTTCTATAAATTTTTCCTCTTGACTTAATCTTTGTTTGACTCTTTTTTTGGGTAATCTTTGTTTAAGAATTTTTTACTTAAGCGTAGAACATAGTTGAAGATTCCTTCTTCCTTTAAATTTATAGTTAACCTCTCCTTGTAAATCATAATAATGATGCTTGGCTTGATGTTATAATTTCTTAGCAATAGAATTGGAAATATCCATTGAATGTTGACAACTATTTTGTACTTTCACGCTGACTGATAAATTGAATTTAACTCTTGTTTACACAATTTATAGTAATAATAACAAAAACAACAAATTCAGTGTATTCCCACATAGTGGGGTCTGGGGAGGGTAAAATATATGCAATCCGTACACTACCTCTGGAAAAGTAGAAAGGTTGTTTTCGATAGTTTTTATAATAATAATCACATTTTTATTATTTGATCTATTTGTTTATATAAATTGAAAAGACAAATAATCAAATCGAAATTCAGAGTCTATAAAATCTATAAAATATTCTTCTTATTTGGGGCAGTGTAAATAGGAAAATGTAAAGCAAAAAATTAACTGAATTCGTAAAAATTAGGTTCTTCGATAATGTTTCAATGAATTTTTTCTTTAAAAATCTCTTACTAACAAGCCAAATTCCAATGGGACGCCCATAAAAAGTATCCTTTTTGAGTAGTAGCTTTAACGTTAAAAGTGACATGACACCCGCAACCTCACAATCCTAGACCCGCCTCTAATTTTGATTTTGAAATAACCTACCCAAATCTACCTGTGAACATACTCCTGCGGACTGCGTATACTCTATCCTTCCCAGATCTCATTTTGTGGCAACATAATATATTGAGTATGTCGTCGTTTTTTAAATCAAGTGGTAGATGTATCATTTATTAGTAAAAACATTAACCCTTGATCATTTTGTTCGTCATAAGAGCAACAAGCTTGAAATTGCATAAGTTTTCCGCTCCAACTTGAGGGAGATGTTAAAATATGAATGATAATTAAGGCTTATTAATTGAGTGATCATATGAGAAATTTGTTAAAATTTTCTATTTTATCTGGATTCAATCATTATTGTGTTTTAATACTCAAACAAAATTTCGTGGTGGAGAAGAACTCTACCACATCTGTCTTTTTCTTAATTGTTGGATGAGAAGATAAGTTTTGGATTTTCATAAATAGAAGATTAACTCTCTTATACAGTAACAATGACATCCATGATGTAGTTTTAAGGATAGAGTTTTTTTGTTAATGAGAATCATTATCTCGCTAGTTTTATATTTTCTTCAGAAAATGGCGTAATATACCTATGGAAAATGGTACACAAATACTCTCCTTCCACCTTTAGGATAATAAATACCTTTTCATCCAACCTATATGATTCAAAAATACCCTTTCATTTAACTGAAAAGTGATTAGGCTTCTAACTTAACACGTGACAACTTATTATTGGTTAGAGATTTAATTAGTTAATAATTTATTATTATTAATAAATAAATAAATAACCCAACCAAATTCCACTACCCCACCCAACTAAATACCCGACCCATCTAAATACATAAAAAGAAAAAATTTGATCCTAATATCAAAAGGGGGAAACCCTTTACAACATATGATCAGTCACTCTATCTTAGTGAAAAAAAATCAAGTCACTATCTTCAAAATTGGAGGCGTGACTTTATCGATCAGTGCTCCGGTAGTCTTCTCTGATTAATCTCATCAGTTAAACACTCTTATTTCCAAGTAAGAACTGAACAACCCGTTAATCTAATGTTAGAGTCTGGTTTATCTTCATATTGTAAGACTTAATGTTTGTTTGGTTAAATGTCTATTGTACATTTTTATTGTGTTATATGCTTCTTTATTTATATGATTGTAGTTAATTTTTATTTTCAATGTATTATAATGTTGTCCGAAGTTAGGGTCTTACATATTATTGGTGAAATTTCATTTTTAGATGCTGATTTTGGGACTTTTTTGTTTGTTTCATACTCATTGTGTAACTTGTGTCTTTATGTTGTGCATATGGAGTTAAGATGTTTGGTGTCGGGTTGTTACATTATTTTCTCTAATTTATCTTTTTTTTTATATGCTATTTTAGGGCTTTTTTTATCTGAATTATGTGCATTTGAAAGACATATATACGAATTTTCTAAGTTGATGAGTCCCTTATTTTCATGTTTGTTTTGGATTTTTGGGTGCTTATATCCATGTGAAGTTGGCATGAGTTGATGTTTTTTAAATGCATATGGTCCCTATAGCTTTACCCCTTTGTCTTCATATTCAAATAATATTTTTAGTCCCTAAAGTTTAATGTGTTTATTCATACAGTTGTCTGACAAGTTTCTTTTTTTATTGTTTGTCATAGAAATTTATTGAAGAATGATTGATAAAGTGGACTTGGTATTTAATTATGGGGGAAAGTGGGTCCTATCTCCTCAACTAGTCTACATAAAAAAGCTGAATCAGGCTTGAGAAGGATATGATATTGATATGTTGTCATATATTGATATATGTGCAGAGTTCATAGAAAAGAAAAGTTTGATTTTACGGCCGTAAAGCAGCTCCTAGTAACAGGACCTACTGGTAAGTATTTTATGCTTAAGGATGATTCAAGCATTAGAACACTACAATCTATTTTCTCCTATGATTTCAAAGTGATTCAACTGTTTGCTATAGACGAGGGTGAAACTACTGTTATTGCTTCAAACATCTCTCTTATTAATGAGCCTAATGTGAATATAATAGATATAGGAATAGGAACCGATTGTGAATCAAGTGATGAGGAGGAGGATAATGAACCTATTCCTAGTGATTACAATAGTGAAGAGTTGGAAGTGTTTAGGAAGGAAAAAAGTAGAGAAATCAATGATAGACTAGATAAATTCTTAGAGTTGGACAAAGGTATGTGCTTTAAAGATCATAAAGAAGCTAAAATAATTATGAGCTTTTATTGTATTGCTAGGAAGGTTGGACTTCAAGTTGATAAAAGTGACAAAACTAGATTGAGATATGTGTGTGATGTTGGATGTCCCTTTGAGTGTTTGATTTTTAAAGACAAGGATCAGCGGTTCAAAATTAAGACCTTGAACGTAGAACACACATGTTGGCCAACTTTGAAGTATAAAAGAGCTACTCAAGATGTTTTAGCTCACTACTTCAAGAAAATAATTCTAAATAATCTGAAGTACAGGGTCTCAGACATGAGGCAAGATATAGATGATAATTTTTCATTGAATGTTAGTCTTTCAAAGATGAAAAGGGTTAAGAGGCTTGTGTTAGAGAAATTGAAGGGTAGCTACATTGATGAATTCAATAAGCTGGAAGGTTACGCATAAGAATTGAGGGATAGAAACCCTGGTACTGATGTGGTCATAAATATATCTAAAAAAGCTTTGAAACAAGGATAAAGAAGATTTCTAAGAATGTATGTGTGTATTCAAGCCTTGAAAAATAGTTGGAAAGGGGGTTTGAGGCCATTTTATAGGGTTGGATGGTACTTTTTTGAAGGGGACATGCAAAGGGATCTTATTGGTTGAACTTAGAAAAGATTCAATGAAACACTTCTATCCACTTGCTTGGACAGTGGTGGATAAAGAAACAACTAGAACCTGAAAATGATTTGTTGAGTTGCTGAGAAATTCCTTAGAGTTGGCAGATGGTGAAGGAGTGACATTTATGTCTAATATGCAAAAGATAATTCTTATGTAAATAGTACTTTAATTTTATGCTTTTTAGTTGAAGTGTTATTCTAGTAGTACTTTAACTTTTTTTAACGTTAATTATTATAAGGTTGCTGGATGTTATTACTCAAGTCTTTCCCAAGGCACATCATAGATGGTGTATAAGACATATAGACGCAAATTGGAGCAAGACTTGGAAGACAGTAGAAATGAAGAAGTTGCTATGGTGGTCTTCTTGGAGCACCTATGAAGAAGAATTTCATGATCAATTGAAGAATATGGGTAGTGTGTCAGAACAAGCTGCCGAGAATTTATTGTGGTATCCTGCACAACACTGGTGCAGGGCATATTTTAACACAATCTGCAGGAATCAAGGATGTGATAACAATTTTACAGAGTGATTCAAGAAATGAATTCTAAAGGTAAGGGCACAACCTATAATCAAGATGTTAGAAAATATTAGAATTAAGGTAAGTTACTATTTTACTAACTTCACTTTATTTTTTCTAATTTTTTCCCAGTGCAATACTAGGTCGATACTATATAAACACTAACAACCTCCAATCGAGAAACAAAATCAAAATTAAAGTTACATAGTTACAATGGAAAGAGCCTAATCGAGTACATCAAACTAGTTAACAAATTACATAAAAACTGTTGCTGGGGTGTTGCAAAGACATATGTTGAACTAGGTAACTGCCCTGATGTTTGAATGAATTGAGGTTCTAGATATGGCTGATAGGAGGCAAGGGTGGCAAGGGTGGAGACGGTGATGGTAGAGAAGGTGGTTCATTTGGAGTTAATTCTCGAGCAGTGCTTGGAAGATTGTGTTGCACTGCATTTGACTGAGAGAAAAATGAGAAGGGTTCTTGAGGATTCTGAGGGGGAACATTAGAAGAGCAGTCATTTTCAAGCTTTATCCTTTTCTCTGGTTGATTATCTGGGAAGATTCTTTAGTAGAATTCCTATGACACCCTCAGACGCCAAGGATAAGAGTACATAAGTCAGCATCTGGGCTGAAGATGTTGATGTAGTGAGCTTTGCCGCCACTGCAGCAGCGGCTGATTTCATATCATCGTCCAGGTTGCCAGATTTTACATATGATGCCTGTCGAGTGTACATCACTTTGCCTCCACGATGCTTTCCATTCCCAATATGCTTTCCAGCAAACTCTTCCTTTAGAATCTGCCCTCGATAACCAAAGACTTTTCTCTCCTCCCAGATACTGATCAGCCACAATGTAGCGTTTTTTGCAAACTCATTTCCATTTTCAACGACATCACGAAGAGCATCTTGAGGAACCTTCCAAAATTCATTGTTGGGGATGTTTAGTCATAGTTTTTCACTTTATATGGATATATACGATGCTAATTTTTTTTCCAGTTTTATGCTATATATGTATGCAATTTTTTTCAATTTTATATTAGTTTAGTGTTGTGGGTTTATTCATCTTTTACTCACTTCACCAGATGTTTAGTTACTTTTTTACACTTTTATATAAGCATATGTATGCAGTTTTTCTCAATTTCATATTTGCTTATTGTTGCGTATTTTCTTATCTTTTACTCACTTCAATGTTGGGATGTTCATTCACTTTTTTTTAAACTTTATATAGGCATATATATGCTGTTTTTTCAGTTTTATAACTATATATGTATGCAGTTTTTTTAGTTACTGGTTAGCTTAATATCAATATTTGTATATTTAGGTAATGAATAGGTTTAAAGAACTTGATGAGGAGGGTAGAAAGTGGAAAGAAAATTTTAGTCCATATGCTTTGGAACTGTATAATGATTACTTGATCATTGCACAATCTTGTCACGTTCAGACTAACAGAGACCAAGGTGATGAGGTGGTTGAGGGTGAAGATCGATATGTGAATCTTGCTAGGAAGAAGTGCACATGTAGAACGTGGGACTTGACAGATATTCCATGTCCTCATGCCACTAAAGCCTATCTTCACGACAAAGAAGAATCAAAAAGTCTTTGCACCCATGTTATTCAGAAGAGACTTACAATTTGGTGTATATGCAAAAAATACAACCTGTTGGAGGTGAGAAATTCTGAAAAATTGATCCTTCTCATGCTATGGAGTCACCAAAAATAGTTAAAATGGTAGGTAAACCAAAGCTTAAGAGGAAAAGAGAAAAAGTTGAGACAAGAAACAGGGAGGAGGTATCGTCAGCTTCAAGAAAAGGATAGAAAATGACATGTGGGTATTGTGGTGAAACTGGTCACAACAAAAAAATGTCCTTTGTTAAGTAATTTATCTTTACATGGTCAATAATTAGGCTAATTAATTCATCATTTAACTACTTTATCAATTTTTTAGCTTCAAAGATCAGCACAAAGAACCAAAGATGTGCCAGTTGCAGCACCCCTAGCGATTTAAGAATCTGCCAGTGTCTTCACACCTACTTCTGATTTTATTGATTCTTACATTGAACAGACAAGCCTCTCTGCTTGACTTTTAAATTCACTGACAAATGTCAATGAATCTGTTGGAGCTTCAAGGTCAAAGAGAAATACCAACTAACCTATTGGACCTAAGCAACCTGTTACATTTTCAAGTGTAGTTTCTGATGAAGATGATGAATATGAGGAGGATGATCAGCCAATTCTAAATCCTGAGACAATATTTGAAGAAAAGACTAGGCTTCATGAAAAAAATGCTGATTCGACCAAATGGTACTAGGAGAATTGGCTTCGAGGGAGATGAAAATGATGCGAGTATGCCTACTAATTTGCCATATTCACCAAGAAAGCTTACTTGAAAAGGCAAAACAGCAACGACTTCGGGTGTGTTTAGTATGATGGAAAATATTTTCTGAAAATATTGTCCCATTTTCCTTTTTTGGTTATATTAAAGTATTCAGAAAACATTTTCCAAGGGGGCTTATTTTCCTTCATTTGAAGGAAAATGACTTCCCTGATCAGCCAAGGGAAGTCATTTTTCCTATGAAAATACAGCGCTGTTACTCCACCCCACCCCTCTTCTCCATCTCTACCTCAAACAAAATTGAGCTCGCATTACAGCAAATTTCACTGCGGTCTTCAATGTTAGAGTTTTCTCCTCTCTCTCTCTATTCTTCCCATTGCAAAAGTTTCGAAGGTATGTTCCATAACTAATTTCTTCTATGATGCTTGGTCAAAAATTTCGTCAATTTTTTCTCTTTTGCTTGTTTGGGTTTCTGATTTGAGTTTAATTTTGTTCAAAAATTGAACTTTTTGTTTAACTTTCAATGAAAATTGGCAAGTTATTGTGAGTTAATTGAGCAATTAGCAGTGGATTCAAGCTACTCTTAGGTACTGTATTTCTTTCTTTCCATTTATTTCTGTCCTCAACCATTTTTTCTTGTTTTATGTTCTTTTTAAGAGATAAAGGGTCATGGGCTTCTTTTTTATCCAGTTCTTTGTACAGTTTTATGATAAAAATTGAAAATTTTGGGGATGGTTTGTTTCAATAAAGGCTTGTAGATCTCTTTTAGCTGTTTCTTGATTTATACCTGGAATTTCAAGATAAAGTTTTCAAATTTGTACATTATGAATGGTAAATAAAGTCATAAAATTGCCTTATGATTGTTTACCTGCACCATATAAATATAGATAATAATCAAAAACAATAACATACCTAGTTAAGTTTCACAACATGGGGTCTGGGGAGGGTAGAGTGTACACAAGAATGCTTGTGATTTTGATGTGTAAAAATCGCATTCAAGAAAGTTATGCATCTAGATCATACGGACCATTTATTTCCATTACCTAAGGATATGCAGGTAATCTAAAAAATAGCAACGCAACTTGACTAAATAGGGGAAATTATCTCTCCTCAAATTAAATATTCTCGTTCTACAGACCAACTAGTTGCTCTAAAAAGACGTGACATTTTCCTCTAGTTAATGTTAGACCATAACAAGAACTTTATAGATCTTAGTTCTAAGATGAAGCTTTTGAAGGTTGTATATGGTCTCTATTTTTGCTGGGGTCATTAACTACACATTGGGCTAGACTTGGTGTATCGATCACGAAATAAAGTGCTTAGGGCCTTCCCCTCTGTTCGACAGTCTCCCTTGTCACCCAAAGGAAAATACATAATCACAGCTTCTTGTTTTTATCATATTGATCAGGTTCGTATGTGACCATGCTCTTGTTCACTGTTTTATAAAACTCCTCAGTTAAGGATTTAAATAACCATAGCTAGGTTGGGTTCCATATCCATATATTGTGTCATCTCTATTGTAGAACTCTTTGTGCTTGAAAGAGAGAAGATGATTCTTTGACTGTAGCTATTATTAAGTGTCCTGAATAATGCAGTATATGTCATTCAACCTACAGAACAACCTGGAAAACAAGAAAGTCCATACATTTGTCTCATAACCACAAATAAAAAGAGCTGCAAAATGGCAAAAAATGAAGAATTCAAGAAATAATCATTAACATTTACCATCCCACTTAATCTTTTTAAATTTATTTACTGCTGAAAAATTGAATCTGTATGATCATTTCATAACTAATATAACCAAATTTCAATACAACATAGACATAAGTGATTTCTTTTCATCCATCCAAGTTTTAATGGACCGAGTTACTAGTTATCTAAATAAGGTTTGCACTAGCCCAAACACCACGATTATAAAGTAAAAAAATTATAGAAGAATATTTGGTTGCATTTGTTTTGCATAAAAGATTCTTCACCTTTGTTGAGCATTTGATGAGGGTGAAGGTTTGGAATAGGCCAAGAATGCCTTATCCATGAATCCCATGAAAAAGGCATTGTTGGAAACAAATGTCTCTTAAAAGTTGGCCTGAAAATTTGAACTAGAAATGACTCTTAAAAAGTTGAATATTCCTTCTTCTATAACTCTACTTTTTTTCTCCCCTTTCATTAATGGAACATTTGATTCTGTTGGTTTGAAAGAGCTGCAAAATGCTGGCAAAGCTGGTCTAGTTAACAGCTTCTTCAAATGGCTCCTTTAAGCTAACACTTAAATTTTTTCTTAGTGTCTCCATATGTTGAGGGAATTTGTGTAGAGAGAGAATTGTTTGCTATTAGCTTTTGTACATGTCTCACTTTACTATTATCTGATTGAAAAATGTGTATTGCTTTTTCTTAATTAAATACGTAAGGCTATTTCTTTTTGTACATTGACCTATTAGAATCAAATAAATTTGACATCAAATTTTCTCTAATCTTTGTATTGTAGGCACATCTCAATCATGACAAGTTCATCAACAAAAAAAATTGAAATGTTTGACGAAATGTCTCTCGTGTGTGGAAATGATCAGGCTAGGGGAGATTGTGCTAAATTATTTGAAGATATAGATTTTGATAGTTTTTCTGAGAAAGATAATGATAATGACCTTGAAGGACCATCCATCGAAAAGGATGTGCAAGTAACCGAAGCTTCTCACGTTAAGGCAAGTCGCAAAAGAAAACGTTCTTTTGAGGGGCAAGATGTCGTAGGTGATATATCAATAAAGTTTGTAGAAGTGGCAACGACAATCACTAGAATGGTTGATAGTCGTCTTGATGTGACAAAGTTGTATGAAGAAGTTATGGCAATGAAAGGTTATAATGAAGAGTTCCTTGGTGATGCTTTTGATTATTTGGTGCACAGCGACACTTCATGATCAAAAATCAAAATCTTCATAAGGTGTGGTTGGAACGATTCAAGCAACAACAATAGTGACACCTATTGGTTGGGTTAGCTTCATAGGATTTGGAAGCAACTATTATTCGCATGCTTTTATTTTTGATAATGTATCGTGTATTTGCTTCCAAACTTCTCTCTTTTCTTTTATTTTTGATAATGTATCGTGTATTTGCTTCCAAACTTCTCTCTTTTGTGCATTTATGGGAATTGATTAGGAAGTTTGAATTATGTAAGTAATAGTTGCTTAAATTTTAGCGTCTTGTAATATTTTGATATTTGATATTGGTATTATTTGTTATGCTTAAATTAGTCCCGACAGAATGTTGAGTTGCCTGATATACTAGTTAATTGTTTAGTAGTATTTTTAAAAAAATATTTTTCTCACCAATCAAACAGCTAAAAACATTGTTTAGAAATTCACCAACCAAACACCATAAAATATTTTTCGAAAAATATTTTTCACCCACCAACCAAACATGAGAAACTAATAGAAAATCAACTTATTTTCAATGAAAAATATTTTTCAGGAAAATATTTTCAATGAAAAACATTTTTCAGAAAAATATTTTTCATGGAAAACATTTTTCATCATACCACACACACCCTTCAAATCAGTTGACAATTGAAAAGGAAAACAACTTGGCAAACTAATGACAAAGAGGGGCGGCAAGCAGTAGGAAAGAAATAACTGCATTATCTAGATGTTTTATAGTTTTAAACTGTTATGTAATGAAATAACTTTTTTATATTTTGCTGATTTTGTATATTAGTTAGACTTGAAAGTTGTATTTGGGACCAATTACTAATATTTTATAGTTTTTTTAACAATATTCTTTGGTGCAATATGAGAATGTCATTGCGTGCTGGGAACAAGTTGACAATTTTTTTTTCAACTTTGGTGCATTTTTTGCTGCTTCTTTTTAATAGGTTTGGTGCAGTTTTTTTCTTCTGCTTTGTTATAGTTTTGTGATGCTTCACTTTAAGGTATTAAAATATTAGTCATTGAATCCAAATTATGGCTAAAAACATTTTGATACAAGTCCAAATATGCTAGTGAAATTTGGACAAGTACTAAATCAAATTCTTATATCCTTAAAATGAGTATATAGGTAGCCTTAAATAACATAAATCTTCAAAACTTACATATATTAAACACAAACAAAATCAATCAAAAGCCTTTGAATTGGTTCTTGGAGGTTCAATGGCACACTATAAGCTATATTAAATCTCCAAAACATACTTACATTAAACATGAAAACAAAATCAATCGGAAACCTTTGAACTAGTTCTTGGAGGTTCAATGGTATGAGGTTTCGTCGAGTTTCTGGTTCAACTTTCTGCTTTTACATTTAAATGAAAAACAAACATAGAAAACGAAGATACAAGTAAAAGATCCTTTCTATGCAACTTTCTTGAATCTTGACTTGGACTTGAAAATCTTCACCCTATTCTTCAGGCGGGCTCCTGAACTTGCAACTGATAATGTTCACCTTATTCTTCAGGCGGGCTCCTGACTTACTACTGATAATATTCACCCTATTCTTTAGGCGGGCTTCTAGACTTGCCTTTTCTTCACCTTGTTCTTTAGGCGGGCTCCTGGACTTACTTTTTCTTCACCCTGTTCTTCAAGCGGGCTCCTGGACTTTCTTTTTCTTCGCCATGTTCTTCAGGCGGGCTCCTGAACTTACTTTTCCTTCACCCTGTTCTTCAGGCGGGCTCCTGGACTTTTCTTTTTTTCACCCTATTCTTCAGGCGGACTCCTAGACTTACTTTTCTTCACCCTGTTCTTAGGGGGCTCCCAGAATCACATCAAAACTAAAAATTTTTTTATCCCAAACAAAGATTATTATAGAGAGATAGTCCATTTTCTGGAAAAGTAAAGTTCCAAACAACAGGAATTAAATTTTTGCCCCAGTTTATCGTCAGAGAACTTTGGTGAAAGTCGCATCATAACTACTTGAAAAACCCGAACAAAGAAATGCATCTTCTATGGGTTAATTGGAATGACTTAACTAGAAAGTATATTTTTTAAGAATCAAGAGGAATGGCTCGACTAGGAAGTACATCTTCTAGGAATAAAGAGAAATGACTCGACTAAAAGGTATGTCTTATAGAAATCACAGGGAATGACACGACTAAAAGGTACATCTTATAGCAATCAAGGAGAATGACTCAACTAAAAGGTACGTCTTATAGGAATCAAGGGAATGACTCGACTAAAAGGTACGTCTTATAGGAATCAAGGGAAAGACTAGACTAAAAGGTACGTCTTATAGAAATCAAGGAGAATGACTCGACTTAAAGGTACGTCTTATGGGAATTAAGGAGAATGACTCGACTAAAAGGTACGTCTTATAGGAATCAAGGGGATGACTCGACTAAAAGGTACGTCTTATAGGAATCAAACGGAATGACTCACTAAAAGGTACATCTTATAGGAATCAAGGGGAATGACTCGACTAAAAGGTACGTCTTATAGGAATCAAGGGGAATGACTCGACTAAAAGGTACGTCTTACAGGAATCAAGGGGAATGACTCGACTAAAAGGTATGTCTTATAGAAATCAAAGGTAATGACTCGACTAAAAGGTACGTCTTATAGGAATCAAGGGGAATAACTCTACTAAAACGTACATCTTATATGAATCAAGGGAATAACTCGACTAAAAGGTACGTCTTATAGGGGTGAAGGTTCAATTTAAGAAGTATATCACTTAGCAATTGAAAACTAAAATATCTGGACAAAGAAGTATGTCTCTGAGGGATATAGGATGATGAATTTTTACCACAATTGATTATTAAACCTGTGCAACAGTATTTCTTCCTGCATTTGTGGAAATAAGGCATTGCAACCCTTGATATTTATTCTCTGAAGTCCTTGATTTGAAGGTAACATGTTTTCTGTTTCATCAAAGGAAACTTATGAGTTCAAAAATATGATAGTAGGTTTGTGGCTTTTTCTTCTGTGCCAATCACTCTTTCCCTCATCACATTTAACCTTTCTTCCAACCATTAGCATCTGTCACTGACTTGCTGCATCGTTGACCCAAACTCAGATTATTAGAAGTGACTCTAAAACAAACACAATATCTCTGATTTGTAATGTTTCTTAGATAAACCCCTTGAACCTTGGCATTCCACCAAATTTGCCGGTCAACAGAACTTTTCAGCGTGCCTTGTTTCGGCTCATAATCATGTTTTCTTCATGTGCTGGCCTTTGTCTTGTTTTGTGCAATTGAAGAAGTTGGTAGCAAGTTTTAAAATCCTTTCTCACTTGTTTTTACATAGACTTGACTCAAAGACATGATAAAAAAATGAAAATAATTTTCCATTTGAATAACCAACTCAAGAAAACAAAATAGAAATATAGAGAAGGAAGAAAAGACAATAAATGTCCCTTTCTAAAAATAGAAAAAATAAAAATTTATATGAAAATGATAGTCAACTCTAATGATTATGACATGAATTTTGTATTAAAGAACCTGATCTAATCATACCAATCATTATCAACTTTTGTCCACTTATAGAACTTGAAATTGAGTCAATCTTGAACTTGTTCTTTCTGTATTATACTTTTCCTTCGGCTAGTGACACCTCAATGGGTTTTTCTCCAACGAGCCTATCTCATTTTTATTTCTTTCTCAACTCACAGTCTCTTTATGGTGACCATAGGGGTTTTCACCAATAATACTATCTCATTTTATTATTCTCATAACTCATTATCGCCTTATGGTGCCTAGGAGGGTTTTCACCAATCAGACTCTCTCATTTTCATTCTTTTTTTTTTCTATATGTAAGAAAAATAACACCCAAAATATGAAATATCATACACCTATAACATGTTTAGCCTTGACATTCTCAAAAATTAATCTGAAGATCTTTCTTTAGTTGTGACTTGGCTTTTGGAAAGGATTAGAAAGAAAGGGCGACATGAGGCTTACATAACATTAGGCGAAACATACAACTTTTGGAATCGATTCTTTTAAGAAAATAAAATTTTGCCCCAGTTTCATTTCATTCTGGGTAATTTAAATTTTCTTTTGGTTGGACCGAACCACAGAGTAGGGATGCCTGCATATCTTGTCATAGCAAGAATCAGGTCAAACGTAGTTCAGGCAACTCGTTCTTCTGCTTGATTCTGATTTCTTCCTTTTTAAGTTGTTATTGACTACTTTTCTCTTTTCTTTCTTTTTGCCACATTTTCTTTACTTTTTTTTACTTTTTTTTCTTGAAATTTTTTTTACTCTAGTCTTTTGCTCGACACTTTTTTTTTGAGCTATGCTGACTCTATCTTGATTCCAAAAGAGGGGTATGAAAGAAACAATAGTTGGATAGCATAATAAAATGAGGTAAACAAAGGATGACGTAATATTTGGATAGCATAATCAAATGTCTTCGTCATATCAATCATTGAAAATGCAAGTACATAACATGCAATATGAAAGTAGAAGATGAAGATCATGTGTGACACTTTAACAACACTAACTTTAACTGAGCATGTGTGCCACTTCTTCTTTTACACTTGTCAAACCAACAACTCCACCTTTGTTGTACATCCCTCATATCGAATAACTAATCCTTTTGTGGAGCTGATTATCTTCCTGTTTCTTTTGAATAGGGATCTCGCATCCACTATTTGACCTAATTGAGTCTTTCAATTGATGACCAAATTATTCTTGTGATTCTCAAAATAATTGCCTTAATTTTCAAAGAAGGCTTCAACTTGATCACCAAATGCCTCAATACTCTACCTATTTTCTCAGATGCTCTTTTTTCTAACTTTAGCTCTCTGATTCAATGTTTCTTAATTAAACTGAATTTTAAGCCCCAGCTAAAAATTTTGCAGGCATGTCATAACACTAGAATCAACATAAAATGTATTGTGTAAAGAAGACAAACAAACAACTTAAAAAATAAGACAACTAAAAAGACACCACATTTCATTAAAAGAGAAGATAGAAGGGTTTAAACTAAAATGACGGACAAAAAAGATGATAGATTTCGAACTACAATCCTAAATTAATTTGAATAACAAAAAAGAAAATAAAACAAACTACCAAACATCCATCCTAGCAGGGAGAGAAGTAACTTCCCAATTGCTGAGCTTAACATCTTAGCCATTGGTCTACCTATCAGCATGACTAGGGATTTCCTCACTGTCAATGTTCTGCACCATAATTGATCCATCTTAAATCATCTTTTTAATTTCTCTTTTCAAATCTCAACAATCTTCAATACTATGACCCTGAGCATCAGAATGATACGCACATCGTACATTAGGATCAAAATTTCTTAAATGAGGATTAAGAGTATGTCTAAGGAGAGGAGTGATCATGCCCTATTGTACCAATCTCTGAAATAAACTGGCATACAACTCTCTAATTGGTGTGAAGATATCTCCCAACTTCTGTCTTATTTCATTATTTGGCTTGGATTGAAAATAAACCCTAGAAGGGCTTTGGTATGTTTGTGGAGTTAGAGAATGACTCTGAGGAGTTCGTGTGTTCCATTATCAGTAAGATGGTAGTTGAACATGTGGTTGTGCATTATACACTGGATATAGAGGTGGGGAATGGAGTATAATGGATTTTGGGAGTCATTCTGTGGAGTTTGGACATGAACATGGGCTTAAGCCTGAGAGCGACGACGATGTGGTCTTCTTGACCATACCCGTTGTCCAACTACAATAGCAGATACATCTTCCTCATTTTTTTCTCCGCAACACTTCCTGAACCCTTTTGAATTACTCGAGTAGTTGCTTTCAATGTTGCAAAACTCACAATGCGATCAGTCTTAATTCCATCCTTTATCATCTCTCCCATTCGGAGGACCTCAATAAATGGCTTGGCTAATGCAGGTAACAAGTGTTGATAGTATATTTCATCCTGCGCTTGAATAAACACCTCCACTATCTTGCTTTCTTTCATTGACGGTTTCACCCTAGCAGCTTGTTCACGCCATCTAATCGCATACTCCCTGAAATTTTTATTGTTCTTCTTCTTCATATTTGTCAGGAATTTCTCATCAGGAATCAGCTCCACATTATACTGAAATTGTTGCACGAATTCATTAGCCAAGTCATCCCAACTACTCCACTTGTCGATGTCCTGATCCACAAACCACTCTGAGGCTAGACTCAAAAGGCTCTCACCTAAATAAGCCATGAGTAGTTCTTCTTTACCTTCGACACCTCTTAATTGGTTACAATAATGCCTCAAGTATGCCACTGGATCACCGTGCCCTTCGTACTTTTCAAACTTTGGAATTTTGAATCCTAGCGGCAAATGAACGTCAGGAAACATACATAAATATTTGTATGAAACACTTTTTGGTCCTCCTAATCCTTGCATATTTCTCATAATCTGCTCTAAGCTTCTCACTTTCTTGGCCATCTCTTTATGTTCTTCACTTTTAACAATCTTCTTAATCAAGATAGGAGAATCGTGTTGATGAGCATGATAATATGAATTTGGAGGTTTGAAAGTCATTTCAGGAGGATACAATTGATCATGACTTGGTTCACCCATATTCTTCTGTACTATCAATTGAGGACTCGCAGTAGCTGGTGTTACAGGAGTGAAAAACGGATTGTTCGTGATAGATGGATTTGGTGGGCGCATGGTAGAAGTACCAGCAGCGCCAGACACATTAGCATATGGGCTGAATCCAGGTGCGTAAAATGGATCGCCAGTTTGAACTTGAGCGGAATTTGGATCATTCGTATTAGAAAGTCCAAGGATTGAGGAAGGCGAAACTTGTCCATTCAACCAAGCTTGGTACATCTCCGCTATCTGTTATTTCAATAATTTAATTTCTTCCATTGATTCTAATTCCTGTGAAATCAATTGATTTTGCTCTTCCTCACTGTCAGATACCACACCCTCTTTGTGGGTCATCTTTCTCTTTTCTTTGAACCTCTGTGATGGATTGAGAAGCCAACTTATCCACAAACCAACCACCTTATTACTATTTTAATTTTGGAGAAAACTAATGTGTTAGAGTTTAATTTTTTTTAGACCACCAAATTCATGAAGGACTGCCTACGTATCTCATTAAGATGGAAATTAGGTGTGCGTAGTTCTTAAAATATATGTCGTACAAAACTATGCCTCAAGACCCCTAAAGGTTCAGGGCTATTAAGATTTATATATATTTTTTATTTTGTAAAAACTTAGCTTCATGATCCCTAAAGATTCAGGGCTATTAAGATATATATAAAAATTGAACTTGAGAATTAGAAAAATAATTATAAAGTAATCACATTTTCAAAATATTCCCCAATAAATCTATGAATAATTTTTCAAAAGATAGGGTCGTATCCCGGGGAGGACTACCTACATATCTTACTAAAGAGTGAGAATCAGACCCTCGTAGTTCATGAAGACCGTAAAACTATGTTACTATAAATTTTAAAAAAATTCTTTCTATTAAAAATAAATTTTTCTTTAAAAATGATGCACTAATTTTGAGGATAATATAATTTTTTGCATTTTAAAGTTTCCTAAAAGACAGTCAACAATTAGATAGTCTTCCAAACAAATGTAAAAGAGCACGTAAGATGCACATGTTGGTCATTATAAAAGGGACACCTGTCCTAGACAGACCCGACCCTTGTGCCGAGTCCCGCTAAGTCAAATGCATATGATACAAATAAAGCGGAACCTAATAGGAATAACTAGATTCTGAGTTTTTAGTTATTCTAAGTTTAAGCCTAATAGGGATAGGTGTCTAGACTGGGTTACCCGAGCGGACACTCGAGTCGGGAAGGGACGGCTTATTCGGTAGCAGTGCTACTCCGCCTTCGTTGCCGATCCAAACCCTGCCTAACATGTGTGACTATAATTCTTCACCAGGTGCCTTGACACTCTGGCTATCTAAAAAAGAAAGTAGGATGCATACGCATTCCTTCTATCCTATTTCAGAGACTCGGAGGGGGTGCGCAAGAGAAGACAATTTATAAAACAGTTCAATCAATATCAAAGTAGTAAATGAGCGACAAGCAACACATAAGGCCAACAAACACAATATCAAAATAATTAAAGCAAGTAAAGTCTATATCAAAAACTCAAATTCTTATGTTATTCTCCAGCAGAGCCGCCAGAGATGTCACACTCCTTTTTCGCCCGAAGAGTCGTAGAGTTTTTCCAATTAAAGTGACGATTTTGAATAGGGATTATTTTATTTACAGAGTCGCCACTTGGAATTGAGTTATGGTGTTCCAAGTCACCTTATTGAATCCCTAGTAAAAAAAATGACTCTTTATTTTGGTCTGCGAAAATAGAAGACCGGGTAAGGAATTCTGCTGACCGAGGGAAAGGTGTGAGGCACCCCTCGAGTCCCGTGGTTCAAGCACGGTCTTTTTTATCAACTTCTACTTAGTTTTAACTATTATTAATAAATTATGTTTGTAGGCCTTAATTTGCTCATTTTTAATATCTAGTATCTGTCCATATCTCTTGGATTAGGCTGGTGAAAGTTAATTTTAGAAAATCTTTACCGAGGTGCATAGTTGCATCCTTGAATTATTTTTAAACGTCTTAGAAAAATGTGTATGTCGCATTCACAAATGAGACGAATATTTTAAGATGTGCCTAAAGCTCATCTAGCATCAATGGAATTTGTTTCGTCCCTTGTAAACTCGAGACAATTTTATGTTATCTATTTTATTCTCATTTTTGCTCTCTTTTCTTTCAAATTTTTAATGAATTTTGAATTAATCCGCAATTTGCCTCACATCCTTACAATTGATTTTTCCTCTCTTTTCTTTTCCTTATAGAAATGGGACTTGAATAAATCCACAACTTATCTCAATTAAGCTTCCTCTAGTTAATTCATTTAGACCTTAAGCGTATTTAATTTAGAGAACAATATTGAGGTCCGAACAATTAGAAACTCAGGTTATCTTTATCAAAATTAAATATACGTTTGATGAGCCAAGTCTTACTTAAATAAAATAAAAACAAATGTTTTGACTATCTTCAAACAATTCCAACAGAAAAAAAAATTATGACCATCGCTAGTGACGTTTCTAAATCGTGGTATAATTAATGAACTCATAAAACATACTTTTAAAAAAAAATGAAAATAGATGTACACAGTATGCACCAAACTTGGAATTAGCATTAAATCCATGTAGAAAGAACCTTAATACTCTACATAACGGAAAAAATAAATTGCATTTTTTGCTATGTGCAATGATTCATTTAATTTAATCTTAAATTATGCTCCTAGTGACTGACTTAAATCCATATTATAAAATACCAACCTCTAGTTATTCAATTATTAACAAGCACCAAAGACTAACATCTTAAAATCAAATTACCCAAAGCTATACATGAATGTTTTGCCTGAGATACTACAAATGCTTAATCCATGAATAAAAATTATTTTAAGAATACACTATGTGAAATGACGAGAAAACACCATAGTCACTTAGTCATTCAACCAAACTAATTAAGTTTCAACTAAAACCGATTAAGTTTCAAAACACTATATGGAGTGCCAAGAAACACAACGGTATACTTACAAGATGTACTAAACGGGATGAAAAATAAATAACACTACTTCAAATCAAAATCCAACATAAATAATCTAAAATATATTCTAAATAAAAATAAAATTAAATCATTTCAAACAACGTTTGTCCATGTTTCTATTCACAATAAAATTTATAAAAATAGTAGTACAAGATTGGATAAAAATTTGTGTAATAGAATAGCTAAAGTTGAAACAAGGATGCCTTCACCGGAAACTCAATGGAGACCCCAAACTCAACTCATCCCTTCTTTTCCTCTCTTTTTCTTTGTTTTCTTCCTACTTATTGCTCTCTTTTCTCTCTTCTCTCTTTGTGTTTATACTGATAATTTTTCTCTCTATTTTTCCTTCTCTCTGTTTTCTCTGATTTTTTTTTCTATCAAAGTGTGATGTAGTGTACGTAGCCTCTCTGTTCTCTGTATCTGATGAAAAGTGCGTATTTTGGAGGGTCAAGAAGTTATATGCTGATGGGGGAGAGGTTGAGGGAAGGTGGGACATAGATAGGATAGGGTAGTTAGGTTAGGATAATTATCCATTTTTTTTTAAATAATAGTAATAATAAAAGAATATTAATTAATTTATTTTTATATTTTAGAAAATACAATAAAAGTTTATAAATAATTTAAAACAGATATAATTACGATAATAATAAAACTTCTAGTTTATTTATTAAAATTAAAAGGAAAATATATATATATATATATATTTTAATTTTTATATTATTTAAAAACAAAAATAACAATACAAATAAAAAATAAAAATATCCCTAAAAGTAACTTTACTCATCATTTTTTATTTATTTTCAACTAAACTTATTAAAAATAAAATAAAAACTAAAATAAATATTGGACAAAAAAAATATTTAACGCCGACAAATAGTTTAAAACTCGAGGAGGGTCCAAAATCATGTATCTACAGTTCATGACTAAACAAAGTGTATATACTCGATTTATATTTTAAAAGTATAATTAATAAGACTAATTTGATAAAATCAAACTCTAAGAAATGTTTTAAAGTGCCAATTCAACAGGAAATGACTCTCGAGCCGGTGGACTCGTATTTCAACGATGCATATCTTTAGTAAAGATATTATAGCTTATCATATACTAAAAAAAGTTAAGGATTCTGTAGCTGGTGAGATTCGAACCCACATCTCAGCAATGTAGCCTTAACATCCTGATCGTTATCACTGAACCACTCAAAAGCTCTTGTTAGTGGGCCACAATTTCGATTACAATTTTCACATGACAGAGGCAGGAGAAGACTTCACAAAATCCGCTTTGACAGAGAGCGAGATCTTTGAAATTCAATCAAAATAACACTGGATGGGTGTATACTCAGTAGTGATATTTTTCGTTTCTCTCTTCGTCTTTGGATTCCTATGTAATGATCCTAGACGTAATCCTAGACGTGAAGAATAAAATAGAAAGATTTTTCCTTACTTGATTTTCAATTTTTCTTAAGATTTGGTGGGTTCGCAGGTTAAAAGTTTATTGATATTCGCCATATTTTAAAATATAAATACTGAATCTATGCAAAAGTTATTAGGTTCGTTCGAGCCCTCGTTATGTACTGTAGCTCCGTCCTTGTTTTTGAACAATTTTCTCATTTTTTTGCTTTTATTTAGTATCTTGCACCTATATTTATCAGTTTACAATCCAATTTTATGTTTCATTTTAGGTATTTCTTATACTTTTCACCAATTAGCTCATTACTAGCATTTCGGGCTATGATTTGGCTTATCTATTGATGGATTAAAGTAGGTGCCATCATGACTTGAGAAATCGAATCGTGATACTTACCTTAACACTTCCTCATCTATCTGTTCAAATCACAATATTCACATTTCTCTTGTCAAGTCAAGTATCTTGTTGAGTTACGCATAAAGGTGTTCATATTAATTGAAATTCTTAAAAGTCCTATGGTATATATATATATATATATATATATATGGCATGCTATAAAGTAGAGTAAATGGTCGTAGCATAGTCGTACTTGTATATTTGATCACATAACGATGTATTTTAAGTTGGTATAATTAAAGGACTAAAATTTAAATAAATTAATCCCATTAAAGAAGTTAGTTGTATATGAAAAGCACTACTCGAATGACTAAATAATTATCATTATAATTTACTTGTATAGGCCTATAAGATTTTATATAACAAAAGTTTACAATTATCGAGGAAGGGTATTAGTTTTTTCTTGAACACATGGGCACCGTAATTCTGTGCATAGGATTGAGACTAGACCATTCTAGTAAGCTCAAACATTATGGCAGACCCGCCCTTGTGGCATCATCTGCATAATTTGGAGTTAGCTGGAATTTTATGTCCTGATTTTCCTGACTCCAGCCAATATCTGGCACATATGGCCCACAGACAGATCCTTATAGTGAGCTCATGATGGCGTATCCTGTATCAGACTACGATTACAGTTACACGTATAAAATTATAACACTATATAGTTGGGCAATATGCTTTTATATATTTGACACCGATTGCCTTCGATAGGCCATCTTATGATCATTTATATTTGACATAGACATAGGATATCACCTAGACAAATTTTCAAGTGTCTTGTAATATAGAACAAGTTTTAGGACACATATGTATTCCAATAAGGTTATTTATATAAGGGAAAAGACTCAAATATGCCATTGAACTATCTGAAATGGCTCGTTTATGCCATCAGTTAAAAGTTTGGCTAATTTATGTTATCGTCGTTACAAAACTAGCTCATCCATGCCATTACTTTTTAACGGTGATTTTTTTACAAATAGCTTTGCCACGTGACTTTTTATTAAATGTCCATGTCATTAATTAAAATTAGAGAAAAGGCTCAAATATGCCATTGAACTATAAAAAATGACTCATTTATGCCATCAGTTAAAAGTTCAGTTCATTCGTGTCATCGTCATTATAAAACCAACTCATTCTGAGATTACTTTTTAACAATGAATTTTAAAAACAGTTTTGTCATGTGACCTTTTATTAGAGGTCCACGTCATTAATTAAAAAAAATCTATATTAATTTCAAAATATCTGAAATTAGTTAGTATTGGAATTATTTGTCCCACCATTTATACCATAGTGATGGAATAAATCAACCCATATAAACGGTGGGATAATTGGGATAACGGACTTCTTTTAAGCCATTATTTGAAAATATTTTTTCTCCAATGTATGCTCCCCTAATTCGTGATGGGAGAGTGGAGAAGTTCTATTGGTACGACTCCTTTTTCTTGCTTGCCGTAATTATTTATTGGCTTCTTTTCTTGCAACTTCGGAGTATATATTGGAGTCACTGAAATTACAACTAATTAGTTACTGTAGGATAGAAAAAATTACTGTAGGATAGAACTTTTGAGGATTCTGTTAAGTGTAACATTTATAATGATTTAGAATCAACAAGAAACTGCCAAAGGATATACACTAATCATAATTTTTTCTTATAAGAAAATAAGTTGTTGTAGAAAAAAAAAATACTTTAATGGATGTGGGTCGGGTTATGTTAAATGAATAGGTTCTTTTTAATGGGTTTAAGATATTTGAAATTATATTGATTTATTTTAAGTAATGATGTGTACTTCTAATAAAAGGTCATATGGCAAAGCTATTTTTGAAAACCTACCATTAAAAAGTAATCGCATGGATGAGCTGATTTTAGAACGGCGATGACATGAATGAACCAAATTTTTGATGGCATAAATGAGTCATTTCTGTTAGTTTAATGGCATATTTGAGCCTTTTTTCTTAAATTTTTTTGGCTCATTTAATTAATGACGTGGACGAATCATTATTGACCATGTGTACAAAATAATTTTACCAAAAACCACTAAACTAGACTGTTAAAAAAATAACATGAATGAGGCTTTTTTCTAACGACAATGGTATGAATGAGAAAAATTTTAACGGATGACATTGATGAGCCTTTTCTCAAAATTCGATGGCATATTTGAGCCTTTTTCCTTTATATAATTCATATTAGAGTGTTAATGATCTCTGACCATAGTTGCTCATTTTTAACGTTTGAGGTATGATATGCCACTAAGACTAGTGTATAGGTCACTGTTTCATATTCTAGATCCATTAATCGTAACCTCATAAATCTTTCATCTTGATATCTAATTCACACGAGCATCTAAACTTTCTTGTTATTCTGTTTGCTTTACATAATAGTACATGCTTCATATGTACTGATGTCTCTATGTTTAGGGGCGCTACCTTTCTGTAAATACAAAATCATATATATCAGTTAGCAGACTTTCATACTAGATACTCATTCAGTAACCAGTGAACCAATTGGCGACTTGATATCTCACCTAGAGCAATAATAATACTCCTTAGTCATGTTTATATATATAATTGGATAAATCGGGTTCCTATACCGATCATATTTCATTGTACAATTATAGGTTCTATTAGACGCTTCGTAGATGGTGTATAGTTATCATACGCAGTTATAGTTTTAGTTTTCTATATAAGTACCGAGTTTAGTTGGATAATACTATTTATATAAATGATTCCTTATTATTGTTTAAGATTAACAATTCTTTCGCTAGTTTAGGTTGACTGTATAGCACATATTTGTACAATTTTTATCCTCTATGTACAGGCTTGGGGTATGACAAAAATAACACCTGCTAAAGTGGTAAAGTGTTTGCTTTAGCGATTAGCGCGAAAATCAGCTGATCTCTAAAGTGGCTACTGTTAAAGTGGTCCTTAGCCGTTGTTCAACTGCATCAACAACTTTGCTAAGTTGAAAAGTTGTTGATCGACACTTTGAAATTCGTTCGAGACCTCATAAAAATAAATCATAGATGTTACTAGGCTTTTTGATATTTAAGACTCAATGACAACATCCGATCTTTGAAAAAGGATCATTTCCATCAAATTAATCCCTGCAACCCCTAAAAGCTTATTTAAACTAGTTTTCACAACAAGGATCGAAATACAATATAAAGATTCTGAACTCAAATCAACCACACTGTTAACTCAAAATTGATTTTCCGAATCTGATGGAACTGTCCAAATCGCTATTTGGTACTCAAAACATGAAATATTGACTATAGTCAACTAAATAACTTTTTAAAGCCTCTAAAAGTCTCAAGCTCTCCCGAATCATACTCAAAAGCATTAGAAACCGTGTCAACTATCCCCACATTACTAAATCAATATGTAAGAACTATGGAAAAGGACAAAATGATCAAATCACACAAAATTTTTTTTACATATCAAGTTGTTTCATGAATTTTTTTTATCACTAAAAGAGAAAGTTTCTTGTGAGTTATGTGATAGTTTAGCTATTTTAAAGTTTCTTATGAGTTGTGTAATAGTTTAGCTATTTTATTGTAGTAGTTTTTTTTTTTCAAGTGGTGAGACTTGTAACAAGAAGGAGATTTGGCTTCTTGGGAGAGTTTTTGATTAGAAATAATTATAGTAAACTATTTGAGTCTAGGTACTAGAGTTCGCTCCTTTGATTATTGAGTTGTAGTCATAAAAACTTGTTTGAAATTAGTGAGTTTGAGTTTATGGTGGTTCCTCCTTGAAAATAGAATTTTTTCACATAAATTGATTGTTAATTTACTTATAGCTCAAGAGATATCTGCTGAGAACTTGATTCCTAAGAAAGATAGTTGACACTAGCTTTCTTTAATTATTAATTTGTTTTAAATTAATATATAGTATTTACAATTAAATACGTAAACAAATACAATAGTAGCAACCCACCCCACCTCCTGAAAGATAAAAACGAAAAAGGAAGAAATAAAAGAGCATGATTGTCACCCAATATAAAATTCTATTGTATAATTAGAATTTTTTATATAAAAAAAAAAGTAGAGGAAAGTGGAGAAAACTAGAAGGTTGACTACTGTGTAAATTATCCAGCAGAACATATTCACATTGTGCACAAAAAACTGAAAACATAAATATTGTGAAAATAATCTTCTTTTAAAAGTAAATTATAGGGGTAAATGTATAATTTTATTATTTTAATTCATGTATAACTAATATCTACATAACTTATTCTATCTACCTCGCATAAAATTATACATAAATTTTTTCATAAATTATGTAACTATTAATAATGTAGAATTACTAAAACATAATCAAACACCGTAATTGTTATACAATATTTTATACCTACCAATAAAATAATGTATATAATTAATACATGAATAACTTTTATTCTATTTGGAAATCAAATAATGTATATAATTAGTACATGGTATTTTTATGGGTTTTGATTAGTTTGCCCTTTCACATAGTTATTATATATTAATTTTGAGGTTGGCTGACACGATTTTCAATGCGATCGAGAATAATTTGTGTAAGTTTATAATTTTTAGTGGCTTGCAAGTCATATAGTTGACTTCAATTAATATTCATTGTTTAGAGTGTCAGATGATAATTTGAACTGTGCCGGTAGATCCATTATATCTGGCCTGGTCGCTTTAGCGACGTCCCATTCGCTTAAGCGGTGATCGTTTAAGTGATCATTTAGCCGCTTAAGAGGCAATCGCTGAATTTATATATAAATCTAATTTTCACATATTTTTATTCATTTTGGGACCTTCGAGCTTCAAATTTGGGTGATTCTTGAGGTTTTCTTCACTCTTTGAGTTTGGGTAAGTTCAAAAACCTTATTCCCATTATTTTTCATCGATTATATTATAAAACACCTTTAAATCGTGATTTCAAAATGAAAATTTAAAGTTTTTATTGATAAAGCTTAAAAGGAGTTTCTCTTCGATTTGGACCCAATTTTAACTCGTTTTCACGTGGATTTTCTTCCGTAGACTCCTATAACCTTGAAAAATATGTTTTTAAAATAAAATTTCAGTTTTATTCCTTTTATTTTCGAACTCATTTTTTAAATTCGTTTCGGATTCAGCCCGAATATGAGCAATATCAGTATCGTTAGCTTTCTTTTAATGTGTAGATGTTATTTGAATATTTTAATTGATTCTGAGATCATTTGTAAGGGGAGGACTCCGCGTTGAAGTACTTTAGACCAAAATTTTGTCGTTTCGAGATAGGTCATGGCTTAACTTCTTTCAGATTGAGTTGAGTAGTTATTAATAAGTAAAGCATGTTATGTGTTGGGGATAATAACTATGAGGTTTATATTTCGATATTATTATTACTATTGTGTGCTTATGTGGAGGTTTATACTCTGCTGTTGTTGACTTATGATATCTGATATTGTGTGTTGCTCGCGTGGAGACTTTATTTTATATCATCGACCTTATCAATACATTTAGATGCATCCATCCTCGATATAATACCCGTGCAGGGGGCTTATTTACTAATATAAGCCTTATTTGAGCATTGATTGTCTTTATCATGATACAAATACCCAAGTTAGGAATTGATATGATATTAATGATGCCATACATGCATATTTATTTTGATGGTGCCTAATTAGAGTGACTGTCATGGATTGTGGACATATTGAATTGACTTCTTGGTTTCACTTATATCTATATACGTGTTATATGGATTGGATATCATCATATTGAGTTGATTGTGAGCATTACATCCTCATTTCATATATATATACAGTCATGACATGCTGGTACCATTGAGAAACACTGTTTTGAAAAGAAAATGAGACACTTTTATGAAAATCCTCTTCGTAAACACGAGTCCGAGAGGTGAGTTGAGATTGAGATATAAGATATAGTATATGAATTACGAAACCCCCATAGGTCCTACCTGGGAGCTGCGAGGTCAGTGGGTGTATACAGAAAGTCATATGGTGGCTTTCACCATTTATTCAATCCATGTTGCATTGCATTCGCATATGCATCTAACATGATTTCTTTAGTTTTCTTGACTATATTTAGTTTCAACATATTCTTTGTGTATGTCTATGTTGTTTTAATTTTTGTTTATATATTAGCACTATTAGTGGAGATGACATGAGATACAATTTGGGACTTTTCCGCTTTCAGCGAACGTGCTCATAGTCTTTTTTTACTTATATTATTTTCCACTTTGCTCAGTCAGCGTGTGATACCTACTGAGTACAAGTGGATCATGCTCTCCCCTACTATGTCCTTTCGGTGCAAATCTAAGAACGAGTACAGAATGTTGTAGCTGATTACGTACAATTTGAAGCGGTGTTCGAGGTATTGGGTGCTCTAAGGATTTTAGAGTTGACTCCGAACCTCCTCTTATCTTACCTTATGTATTTATTTTATTTTCAGAGACAAATATGTATTTTCAGATTCAGTTATGTCTAGATGTTCTTACACTATAACACCAGATGTAGGGGATGATAGGGCATGAGAAGTTTTGATGATAGACAAATGAATGAAACATGTTGTGCAAAGCTGGTCCATAGAAGTGAAACTGCTTCGGACATATGGAGTGTATATTATTACATAAAGCTGTTAACACATGGATAAGCAAAGGATGTTCACTCGGCTATATGAAGATAATTGGAGCAGTTAGAGTTTGAGTAGATCAAGAAGTCTACAAGGCAGAAGGATAAAGCAAAAGAGTCCTACTCAATTTAGATGAAGGTGAGATGGTTACAACAAGGAGTGAGTTACTTGAAAGAGTCCTACAGAAGATACAAGTAAAGAAGAAAAAGGACTGCATCTGAGGGAGCATATATATAGATGACAATCTGCATTTAAATAACTCGCTCATGCACAGATAAGAAAATCAACAATCAGCAAAATCGTTCACCAACTTGAAGAAAAACCTAGTTCTTACTTAGTATGTTTTAGACTGCTTGTAATAGGAAGGTTCTTGAGTTGTAATGAGTAAATTGTTCTAGTCTCGGTATTCTATAAACTGAGTTAGGAATCACGTCTTCAAGTTAGGGAACTCGAAGACTTGGGAACACTTATCTTAGGAAGATTTGTGTTTTTGTAGTAATAGGAGTTAGAAGTTTTAATTCCTTGTTTACAAGAAGTCTTGTAATTGTGTTGATTGTTGAGGCTCAAAGTTATAGTGAAGATTGGGGTTAAATCCTGTAGAGGTACAGGTCATGGTTTTTTACACCTTTTTGAGCCGGGTGTTTTCCACGTAAAAATTACTGTGTTCAGTTTTTACTTCTGTGAACCACGTATACTTACTTGTTCCACAGATAGGCAATTAGTAGGGATCATACTCTAACAAGTGGTATCAAAGCCAGGTTATCTTAAATAAGGTTTGAACCTAAGATCAGATCATTATGATGAATTCCGCACCTCCTACTGGTCACAGTGAAGGTCAATCCATTACTAGACCCCCACTCTTTGATGGTACTCATTTCATCTGGTGGAAAGCCGGGATGGAGATGTTTATTCAAGGAGAAGACTATGAATTATGGGATAGAATTACTGAAGGTCCTACTATCCCTATAAAGACAAAAAATGGTGTGCAAGTTAAGAAAATAAGGAGTGAGTTTACTGCTGATGATCTTTTGACTTTAAAGAAAAACGCTAAGGCAAAGAATATCCTAGTTTGTGGTCTAGGACCTGCTGAATACAATAGAATATCTACCTGTACCACTGCTAAGCAAATATGGGATGCCTTAGTAAATGCCCATGAAGGTACCTCTCAGGTAAGGAAATTCGGGATCTCTTTTTTTTTTACTGAACATGAAGCGTTTAAGATGAAGGAAAATGAATCCTTGCATAATATGATGACAAGACTTACTACTCTAACAAATGAGTTAACCTCCTTGGGAAAATTCATCACTGAAGAAGAACAAGTAGAGAAGTTTCTAAGGGTGCTACCAAAGTCAAAATGGAATGTTAAAGTCACTGCAATTAGGAAAACAAATAAGGATCTCACAGGTATGACTTTGGATGAACTAGTAGGGAATTTAAGAACCTATGAAACGGAAGTTGATGGCATTAAGGAACAGAAGGCTTTTGAAAAATGTTGGCCTTGAAGGCTTCTGATAGTGATGAAGAGATTGAACTGGATAAGGAACAAATTGCCTTCATAACAAAAAACTTCAGCAAGTTTTTTAAGAAGAAGAAGGGAACAGGTAGCAAGAAACGTTCCAATGACAACCCAAATAGATGTTACAAGTGTGGAAAAACTGATCATCAGATCAAAGAATGTCCTCTCTGGGAAATAGAATGGAGGAAGGAAAGAATTGAAAAAGAACAAAAGGCCAGGAGGAAGGAAAAAGTTGAAAAAGAACAAAAGACCAGGAGGAAGGAAAAGAAAGAACATGCGATGATAGATGCATGGGGATCTGACTCTAATAATGATGATGATGGAGTTGATGAGACATCATTTATGGCTTTTGGAGACTCAGACATTGAGGAAGAAGATAATGCTTCTGAGGTAAGTTTACTTGAAGTAAAAGAAAAACTGCATCTTTTTTCTAAAACTAAACTTGTTTTCTTGATGGGTGATTTAATTGAAAATTTACAAGAATTAACTTCTGATAGGGTTGAATTGTTCAACAGTCTTGCAAGTCGTAAATTTGATTTCATTGACTTGAAAGTTTGCAAGAAAAATGTTGACAAAGAAAATTGCACTCTCAAGGAACAAATTACACTGCTTGAGTCCTCAAATAATGATCTTATGTCTGAAATCCTTAAACTAACTCTCACTGACCATGGGAAAAAGGTCATAAGTAAAGAACAAGAAAATGCTGAACTTGAGTTAACTAAGTACAAACAAGAATGCTATGACTTGACTGAAAAGCTGGATAAGATGAGTCAAGAGATAGCAAGATTAAAATTGGATCTAGAAAAGTCAAACAGATGGACAAATTCTTCAAGAATTGTTCATCATCTTGGTAAAAGAAATTACAATGAAAATGCAGGCTTGGGTTTTTATAAAGAAGCTAATAATCTTCAAGACTTATGTTATATTTGTGGAAATCTTGGACATCCTACTACTGAATGTCATATGGCTGCTAAAAGCAGATATCGAAGTCTGAACCTGACAACTAAACTTTCTCAGACCAAGAAAACAAGCACTAAAATTAGTCTGAGAAACAAGTTAGTCTACTTGCTTCCTGCTTGGACTAGAAGGAATTTAATTCATCCTTTTACTAACAAAACATGACCTAAGCTTGTCTGGGTTCCTAAGTCTAACCATTGATTTCTTGTGCAGGAGAAGATGAAGGGAAACAAAAGGCACTAGTACCTAGATAGTGCTTGCTCAAGACATATGACTGGTGACAAGCAAAAGTTCCTTTCACTCTCCAAAATAGATGGTGGGGGAGTCTCTTTTGGAAATGGAAAAAGGGGAATCATAACTAGATTTGGAAAAATTGGTTCATCTGAGTCAAAACCTTTGGAGGATGTTTATCTTGTGGAAGTACTGAAGCATAACCTGCTAAGCATTTCACAATTGTGTGAAAAAGGTAATAAAGTAATTTTCACTGCTGCAGGTGTTAAAGTCAAAAGGATGGACACCAAAGAAATTATGCTTACTGTAAGGAGATATAAGAATGTATACAAAGCAGACATAATGGCAATACCAGGACTTGAGTTGACTTATCTAAGAGCAATAGAAATTGATCCCCTCATTTGGCACAGAAGACTTGGACATGCAAGTCTGAAACAACTGAACATACTTTCCTCCAAAGACATGGTATTGGGACTACCCAAGACCAATTTTAAGAAAGAAAAGTTATGTAGTGCATGTGTAAGGGGGAAGCAGGTAAAATCCTCTTTTAAGTCAAAGAACCATGTTAGCACTACCAAATGTCTTGACCTGGTTCATATGGACTTGTGTGGACCAATGAGACAACAAAACAGAGGTGGAAAAAGGTATATTTTTGTAATTGTTGATGATTATTCCAGGTTCACCTAGACTTTGTTTCTAGCCTCTAAAGAAGATGCCTTTGATGTCTTTGAAATCGTCATTAAGAAAATAGAAAAGAAACTGGGCACTTCATTAGTTTCCATAAGGTCTGACCATGGAACAGAATTTGAGAATGCAAAATTCTTAGATTTTTGTTCATCAAATGGAATAGATCATAACTTTTCAGCTCCTAGAACTCCACAACAAAATGGAGTGGTGGAAAGGAAAAACAGAACCTTGGAAGATATGGCTAGAACAATGATGCTTTGTTGCCAAAAACCTATGGGCTGAGGCAATAAGTACTGCAATATATATCACAAATAGATGCATAATTAGACCCTTGTTAGAAAAGATTCCCTATGAATTACTAAAAGGTAGAAAGCCTAATATTTCTCACTTTAGAAATTTTGGTTGCAAATGTTTCATACATAATAATGGTAAGGATAATTTGGGAAAATTTGATGCCAAAAGTGATGAGGGAATCTTTTTAGGTTATTCACTTCATAGTAAGACTTACAGAGTTTTAAACAACAGAACTAACTGTGTTGAAGAAAGCATGCATGTGATTTTTGATGAGTTTTGTGTTAAGACTAACCTGTAGGAAGAAAGCGACACTGAGGAACAGGTTACACAACATGTTCCATCGACTAAAACAGTCAAACTTGGGGGCACTTTCACAGGGGGAACCGAAGCTGAAGGCACAATGTTAGGGGGAACTGAGCCATCAACTGCTTCACATTAGAACATTAACAGTGATTCAAGCAGCTCACTAGGCTTGATCCCAAAAGGATACAAGTATCAAGGTTCGTACCCCATTGAGAATGTACTTACTGATCTCACTTATGGAATCACCATAAGATCTGAATTGAGAAGTATGTGTGCATTCAAGGCATTCCTGTCAGAAATAGAGCCAAAGAAAGTAAGTGAAGCATTGCTTGATGTTGATTGGATCATAGCTATGCAGGATGAATTGAATTAGCTTGAGAGAAGCAAAATATGGCATTTAGTTCCTCTTCCAAAAGATAAATCAGTCATTGGGACTAAATGGGTGTACAAAAATAAAGTTGATGAGCATGAAACAGTCACAAGAAACAAGGCAAGACTGGTGGTTCAAGGATACAACCAAGAAGAAAGAATTAACTTTGATGAGACTTTTGCTCCTGTAGCAAGACTTGAAGCCATAAGATTGCTGGTTGCTTTTTCCTCTTACATGGAGTTTATTTTATACCAGATGGATGTGAAGAGTGCATTCCTAAATGGCATTCTCAAAGAAGAGATTTATGTGAAGCAACCTTCAGGATTTGAAAGCAGAAAGTTTCCAGATCATGTGTACAAGCTGGATAAGGCCTTGTATGGGTTGAAACAAGCACCAAGGGCCTGGTATGAGAGATTATCAAAGTTTCTGCTGGAGCATGGACACACCAGAGGTAAAATTGACAATACCCTTTTCTTAAAAGCTAATGAAAAAGATTTATTAGTTGTGCAGGTGTATGTGGATGACATTATTTTTGGCTCAACCAATATGAATATGACTCATGACTTTGCTAAACTCATGAGTTGTGAGTTTGAAATGAGCATGATAGGGGAGTTAAATTACTTCTTGGATCTTCAAATAAAACAGTCAGCATCAGGAATAATGATCCATCAACAAAAGTATGTCAAAGAGCTTCTCAAGAAATTCTCCATGGAAGAAACTAAAGAAATAAGTACTCCCATTGCCACTGCCACAAAACTTAATTTGGATGAAACAGGTTTTGATGTAGAACAAAAATTGTATAGAGGTATGATAGGGTCCTTATTCTATCTCACAATAAGAAAACCTGGCATTGTGTTTAGTGTAGGACTGTGTGCAAGGTTTCAAGCAAATCCAAAAGAATCCCATCTGAAGTCTGTAAAAAAAATCTTCAGATATTTGAAAGGAACTAGTGATCTTGGGTTGTGGTATCCCAAAGGTAGTAACTTTAATTTGGTAGGATACTCTGATGCTGATTATGCAGGATATTTGGTGGACAGGAAAAGCACTACAGGTATGACATACTTCTTAGGATCATGTTTGATTACCTGGTTCACAAAGAAGCAAAATTCAGTAGCTTTGTCACAATTGGGATTTTTTTTAATTGGAAGCAGTTACTAATTCATGATCTGGCATGTACAGAATGAAAACTTCATTCTCGATTCTACGAGAATTTTGATGAAAGCCTTTCATTTGCTTCTCTTCGATGGAAGTTTTATTTTCCCAGAATGTATCCTAATTTTGGGCCTAATTCTTCTTCTGATGATTGATTCAACCTCTGATAAAAAAGATATACCTTGTTTATATTTGAGGCTGAATACGTTGTTGCTGGGTCATGCTATGCTCAATTGTTATGGATCAAACAACAACTTCTGGATTTTGGGATAGATGTAGGTTGTGTTCCCATTTTTTGTGATAACACAAGTGCTATAAACATAGCCAAAAATCCTGTCCAACATAAAAGAACTAAGCATATTGATATCCGTCATCACTTTCTTCGAGACAATATTGAAAAAGGAAATATATCAATTATGTTTTGTTCAACTGAGGAAAAAATTGTTGACATATTCACTAAGGCCTTGAGTAGGGAACATTTTGAAAAAAATAGGTTAGCATTGGAGATGATTAAAATTGTATAATCTCCTTCAATGATTGACTAGAATATGCTATGCCTGAGTGATTGTTGATTAATTCAGTCTTACACATTTAGTTGTGTGTCCTAATTCCAAGATTTAAAGCAATGTGATATATCTATGTGTTATTTTTAGATAGATAGATCATCAAGGCAAGAGTGGTCATGGACTAATCAAACACAAGCATGATTATTGTTTTCCATAGCAGCATTAAGAGAAACAGGTCATCTACATAGTTCTTTCTATAATGATTAAAACCGCCAAAACCCAACAATCATCTCCTTCAAAAGGCTGCCAGACCTTTCCCATCCGTACTAAACCTCTACATCAGCACGTTTCTCCAAATTCACAGTCCTTTCATCCTTCAACTTCCTTCTCACTCTTCTTAAATACGCTTCTTATTTTCTCTCTTATCTTCACTTCTCCTTCAACCTCTGAATATTTACCATACTATGGCATCTTCTTCCTCTCCTCCTTGTTCCACAAAATCTAACATTAATCCTTCTACACAACTTATTCTCCACCCAAATATCAATTTACCCTCACTTATCCAACCCCAAATCCTTCTCAACCTATCTGATTTCCCATTTTTTAAGACCTTACCACACCCCTTTTCTCACTCTTCCTTCAAACCCTCACTCTTTCCAGAACCCTTACCACTATCAGTAGCTCCTCTTCAAATCCTTGATCGAGATAACATTCTAATTTCCAACCTTATTTCTAGACGGTTAAGATCGACTCTGAAACAAAAAACCTCATTTGTCGCCATTGATGTCGATGATGATACTCCTGAACACTCTTCTCCCGTCATCACTTCATCTCGAACTCAACATACTCGGAGAAGAAAACAACAGGAAGATGCTTGTTTGGAAGAGGAACTTAGGGCAAGTAAAAAGAAACTAGTTGTGCCTAATGCTTCTCCTCCCCCATGTGATTTCTCTCCTGACATTCTCATTCGCTCCAAGAGAAAGCTGAAGCAGAAACATACCATAGCTAAAAATCAAAACCATATCTCTCTCGTAAAATATCCCCCCTCCCACTCCTAAAGCCTCCTCATCTTCAAAATCTACTGTCAAAGCCTCTACTGCCAAAGTCTCTAATGGAAAAACCTCTACTCCTTCTAAAGATTCTCCAAAATCAGTGTCACTTCCGAAGAAACAGGTCCCCACACCTGGTCCTTCTGTCTCATCTGACTCAGATTCAGACTATCTTCCTGATGCTTCTTCTGTGCCTCCTGATGATTTTGATGTTGATATTACTGTTGATACTCCTGCTGATAAAGCTTCTTAGCCAGACCATGTTCTACATTTTTAGAAACAAAAGATGGTTAGAGGTAGGGTTATCACTGGTTTTAGGGGTCCTGATATGGAAACTTTGGTATCCAAATTGGGGGCTCAGGGGTGGTCATCCTTGCTTCTGCAAGGTAATCATCAAAGAAGGTTTGTAAAAGATGAAGTGTATGAATTTTATACACATGGAGTTGCGATTGGGGACATGATCTCAACCTCTGTTCATGGAAAACTCATCAATCTTTATCCTGCTGATTTGGGTAGAATTCTAAGTGTTCCTACTAGAGGTTGGGGTCACTATTTCAAAGGATCTTGGCCTCCTCTTGACAATCTTCCATCTTCCCTTGATATCTGGAGAAAATTTTCTAGAAATCCTCTCCTTCCTTCTCATCGTAGGGTGCTAAAAAATGAGATGTCTTCTCTCTATCAGTTGTATTTTGATGTGGTCCACAAAATGATCTTACCCAGGCAGGAGAGGTGCACAGTTGCAAGATTTTTTGATCTTACCTTAATGGAACTATTGGATTCTGAGATTCCAATACACCTTCCCTAACTCATCATTAAGCATATGCAAAGGGTACTCGTCAAAGATAAAAATGGTCATGCTCTTCCCTATCAGTTCTGGATTTCCCCTGTGTTTGATGATTTTCATGTCTCTGTCAAGGTGTGGTCCTTACAGACAACTAAGGATGTGATTGGACAAGTGAACCATGCTATGTTACCTGCTGCTATGAGACGTGCAGACAACCCTATACAGAAGTTGTGAAATGCCTTAGAGGCAAAACAGGGTGAGCTGGAGGTTGCACAGGCTGCATTGGAGGCTGCTAAGGCTATTCATGAAGATGAAAAAAGGGCTCTTAAAGATCAAATTGCTTCTCTCACAACCACCTTGGAGAAGGAAAGAACTAAAAATGCTGCTATCATTCGATCGTTGACCTTTTTTATCCCCTCTACCTCCTCAAAATAAACTCCTCCTTTGTCCCTTAGTTTTTTTTTTATCTTCTTTCATGCTTCTTGGTCCACTTTGTTTCTCTTTTTGGTCTTACTGGATAATGATAATTGTATCTGTTTTTGTGCATGAAATGGACTTTTTTTGCCTCACTTGATCTACTTCTGTTTAATTCGATGCTTAGCTATCTCTTGCTCTGACTCTTGCTTGTTTTAGTGATTGCCCCAGTGGCCATGGATTATTACACAGTTTTTTCACTTATTGGCTCATCTTTTCGATGATGTCAAAAGGGGGAAGTAAGATTATACAATGCTTATAACTCAACTGATCTAACCTATTTCATTCTACTGTGATCCTTTTATTTAATTTCTTATTGAGTATGCCAGGTTCTTTGTAATACTGTGCTGATAAGTTTGTCATCATCAAAAAGGGGGAATTTGTGAGGGCATGAGAAGTTTTGATGATAGACAAATGAATGAAACATGTTGTGCAAAGCTGGTCCATACAAGTGAAACTGCTTCGGACATATGGAGTGCATATTATTACATAAAGCTGTCAACACATGAATAAGCAAAGGATGTTCACACGGCTATATGAAGATAATTGGAGCAGTTAGAGTTTGAGTAGATCAAGAAGTCTACAAGGCAGAAAGATAAAGCAAAAGAGTCCTACTCAATATAGAAGAAGGTGAGATGGTTACAACAAGGAGTGAGTTACTTGAAAGAGTCCTACAGAAGATACAAGTAAAGAAGGAAAAAGACTGCATCTGAGGGAGCATATATATAGACGACAAGCTGCATTCAAATAACTCGCTCATGCACAGATAAGAAAATCAACAATCAGCAAAATCGTTCACCAACTTGAAGAAGAACCTGGTTCTTACTTAGTATGTTTTAGACTGCTTGTAATAGGAAGGTTCTTGAGTTATAATGAGTAAATTTTTATAGTCTCAGTATTCTATAAACTGAGTTAGGAATCACGTTTTCAAGTTAGGGAACTCGAAGACTTGGGAACACTTATCTTGGGAAGATTTGTGTTTTTGTAGTAATAGGAGTTAGAAGTTTTAATTCCTTGTTTACAAGAAGTCTTGTAATTGTGTTGATTGTTGAGGCTCAAAGTTATAGTGAAGATTGGGGTTAAATCCTGTAGAGGTACAGGTCGTGGTTTTTTACACTTTTTTGAGCCGGGTGTTTTCCACGTAAAAATTACTGTGTTCAGTTTTTACTTCTGTGAACCACGTATACTTACTTGTTTCACAGATAGGCAATCAGTAGGGATCATACTCTAACAGGGGACTTATGAGATTTCCTTCAGACTTCCATTTTAATTATGTTTCGTATTGACTTGACTTCGTTTTAGAAATCTTGCCTTGATTTATGTTATTGTCGATTTCGTTTTTCCTTTATTAATTTGAGTCAATAAATTATTTATCAAGGCTGAGTCACTATCTGTTTTTGGACCGTGACACATGAATAGACAAATTAATACATGAATAACTTAGCCCTTATCCAATAACCAAACGGGTCCTTAGTTATTAGTATTTCGGAACCTACTTTTCTTTTATTTTTACCTTAGTTCATCTGCCTCTATCCTTTTCTTTCTATTCTTTCTGGCATTTTATCATACTCCATCTACATTTTCTTTTATGTTTATGCCAATACATTTTTGATGTTTTCAGTTGACCAATTTAGTTTTGTGATTAATTTCATTCCGAGTTGTATGAACTAATAATTTAATAAACTATATATAGCACACTACAGTAATATCACTAATTTTTCACTGAAACTTCCTACCAAAAATTGTTCATTCCCACGATTATTTTAATTAAGATAAAAGAAAAAGATATATAGTAATATTTTAAATGAAAAAAATCATTACTGGAAATCTGTTTTCACTGTACGTATATTTTTTCTGTGGGTTATTTCGGCGAATGGAAAAATAATATTTCATATGTAAAGTTTTTATATATTTGCAGTCGTAAAATCTCTATTACTTAAGAAATCCACTTCTAATTTCTTGTTTGTTGACTTTTTTTTAGTATATTATTGTTTAATTTGATTATATCGTACTACTAAATCTGATATTTACATCAGTAAGTAATGAACAATTTATTAAATTTAATAATTATTCTATAATATGATACAATCAAGCTAAGCAATAAAAATGTTATTGAACCACAACAAAGATGCAATTTATTCAAACTTGATTATCACAACAATACAATACATAATCCAATACGACTAGGATACATTATTTTAAATTGATGCGTAACAACCATCCATACAAGCCGCAATGAAATAAAACAGGAGTTAATAATACAACTTAAGTTTTGTATATTTTTGAAAGAACATGAGATAAAAGACAAACCAACCACACTTTGGTTAATAAATTAAAAACAATTTGTTTATTTCAAACATTCCAGAGGAATCAACCAGTAACAAGTTAATCATGGTCTGAGTTTCACCTTTGGAGTTGGTGTATCCATCTTCATTTTTATATAACATATCCATCACACGTGCAAAATTTAGAACTCGTTCAAGGACAAACATTGGCACTTCGGTTGGACGGAAGAATTCTTTGTTTATGTCCTTCCATCCATAGGTGATTTCTTTCTGAAATTTAACATATGCCTCCTCTTGCTTTGAAACTTCATATTCTTTCACGTAGCACTCAATAAGTGACGCCATATGTTCTCTTTGCTGTTCAAACTACATGCGATAAATTTCAATATAGTCAGTATATATAATTTTGCATTTTAAATATTTCTCTAAAATTATATTGTAGGTTTCATAACAAACTTTTAAGCCAATTTTAAGCAAATACAATACATGCAATATGTTCCTTCTGAATTCAAACTATTCAACGTCTTTTGTTCTTCATGCTACAGGACTATTTCGTTTCTTTCTTTCTCTTTTTTTAATTTATTATGATAGCTGGAGTAATAGTATTAGTACTTGATTTACTACTTTATTTATTTCTCAATGATAAGTGCACCATTCTACTTCTTCCTTTAAGTCACTTAATTATACATACCAATTAAGAAGTATTCTATGCAAATCACGAGTATATTCAAACTTTGCAGGGAGAGAAAAACTTCCATGGCCCATAGGCTGGCCCAACTCATGTCGTTCTTAAATTCAATTAAATCACGATATATAAGTACTTTTTAGCCTCTTGGTCAAACAGGCTCTTAAATTCAATTAAACCAAGTGGGCTCTTACAGTCTTAGTCTTATCTTTTGAAAGAAAAGAAATTATTGTTTTACTTACTTCATGTCCAACAACATCATCCATTGCTCTGCTAAACAACGAGGCAGCTCGAACTATCAAAGGATCATTCTTTAACCATTCAAAAGTCTCTCTCGATATAAATTTCTCTATACCGACCAAGCAAGTTATTGATGCCATCAGATAGGCAGAGGTTGCAAGTGCATTCTCCATGTGCTCCTCATATCTTGGAGTATAGTCAGCATTCAACCACTGGGCTTCCTTAAAATAGGCTCTCACCAACTTTTTCATCTGAAAAGAATCACAAGTAATTTAAGTTAGACAATGAGCACTACTTGCATATGTTTTTCTTTTGGAATGAGAATATTTCCTTGTCCCAATAATTTTCGTTTGTTTATTATTACTATTGTGGTCATATATAAGGGGTAAGGGAAAATGAGGAGGGATATAACGTGGAAAATTGAATTCATAAAAAGGTGAATCCTGGGCAATCAAGCAATTGGAATACCAAGATTCCACATTTTACTTAATTGATACATATATTTATGTGGGTTAGATAACAATAATATTACCTCATATTTTGCATAGTATACACGGTCCAATTTACATTCTTTGGCCAACACTTGTTCCATTTCATCATAAATGCCAAGAAGCACTTGATAAGCATGTCTTAGATATGGTGGTACTGAATCGATCGCATTAGTGTCCCAGCTATAAAACAAGGTTTCTATCAAAATCACAAGCTAATTAAATTTTTACATCTGGTTTGTATATATACAATTTAATTTCACAATTACAAAAGAAATCTTGTTTAATAGTTCATATTCATTTGCAAGGGATTGTGAAAGAGTAATTTACGTGAAATAGATGTTTTACCTCTGGATTGCATCGGTGAAAGACACAAGTTCGTCAAAGACTCCATACGCATCAAAAGTGTCATCAATGAAGGAGGCCATCTGGAGTACTTTTGTCATCATTTTTCTCGCACGACTATATTGAGGCTCAATATACACTCCTAATATCCAAAAATAACACTGGACCAATCTGTCCCTTGCATATGAATATTTGTTCGTAAAATCCAATTCTTTCCACCACCTTCATCACAAGAGCAACCGTTTTGTGCATTTCAATTTATTAAATCCAAATTACCATTATTCATTTAAATAAAGACGATAGATAGATCAAATAATGTACTAATACCTTGTAAGCTCGCAAAGCTCTCTCTGATGAAGCTTTTGCAGTGCGTTAAAATCCAATTTTGTAAATTTCAAAAGCAAATCGTTGTGTTTGTCATTGTTTCCTTGGTGCAGTCTTGCGAATAGGCCACCTTAAGGCTTCAGTAACTCGAACCTTAATTGAGCTATTGTTCAAGTTGGACTTCATGGACTCGAGATGTGTAGTGGTAAAGGCAAGAGCTTCTTCCAGAATCTCTTCCTCACGCACTCTCAGATGTGCTGCTTCATACAAACTTAATAATCCTTGTACATCAATAGTAAGTGTTTCCCTGAATTTCCCAGCTTGATCGATAGGATGGCAATGGTGCGGTGCGGTGCGGGTTCTTATTAAACCCGCAAGTTTTAAAACTGCACCGTACCGCACCGATCACATTTAAATCCGCATAAACACGCCCCACATCCATATCCGTGGATAACCGCACCGCACCGCCCCATGTTTTTATTTTTTCCCTTTTTTTTTGAAAAATTTATAACTCCATTGAAAATCATAATATTTTTAAATCTACAACTAGAAATAATAACTAATTTCTATTATATCACTTTTCACTAAAAAATTATCAAAAAGTATAACGTGTACAAGTAATTATCAAATATCATATTTTTATTCAAATGAATAGAGATGTTAAAAAAGCTACTATAAAATTATTTATTTGTAGTGTTATGCATGTAGTTTTAAGTATCATAAAATTTAAGTAAAGAACACATATAATTTTAGGTATATTCACGAGAACAATACTAATTTTTAGTTTTTTTGTTAATTCAAACCCGCATATACCTGCAATCCGCACCGCACCATTAAATTTTTTTTTTACTTTAACCTGTACCTCACCGCATAACTTAAAACCCGCACAGCACCGCAGAGCTTAAAACCCGCACCACCCCCGCACCGCCCCATTGACATCCCTATTGATCGGTGAATTTCTTGAAGATATCTGTGGATTAAATATCATCTTTAACAGCATGACAGCTAGAAAGAAACTTAGTTTGTTAAAAGTTGTAACTGATGTATGTAAACCTTTATAAGAATTTCAGATGCTTCCAAAATTATTTATTATCAAGTAATCTCGCTGCTCCAATTTATGTCGGAATTTTAGAATGAAATGAATAATTTTAAAACTTTTACATGTGACAGAATTAGTGTGGCCATAAAACTTCTGAAACATGCATGTAACTTTAAACATGTTTAAAATTAAGAATTTGTGCGGTTAAAAAAGCTTCTCATTAAGAAATCAACCTCATCGCATAAGAAAGACGTAAAAAAATTTAAAAATAAAATAAAAAATGTTGTACGAGACAGGGCACATTTACCAGAAGACATGTAGTGGCCTTGTTGCCTGAGTAGTCGAAAACGAAGAGAGACAATGTAAAGGTTGCCAATCAATATGATTGTTCTGATGGTGTGTATCAAAGATGTTTTGAATGGATGTCTCAATTTCATTAGCAAAATGATATGCAACTCCCAATCGTTGAATTGTGTCTATCAACACAAGTTTTTGTGTATTGTTATCTGGAGCTTCCACCAGCATTTTCCTGACTTTTTCTTTTAACTCATCAAGTTAACTTTCTCTTGGGTACTAACTTCCTGCATGCCAAAATTGAGCATTATTACTATTAATTATATCAATAATTTTGTCTAATATTGTCTGAAGTCTCAATAAAATTATAAAATATATCTTCCATTATATATTAATGCTATATTAAGTTCTAGAAGTAGGACTTCACACCACATTAAGTAGTATCCTATTTCTTTGGACAACAATTATGATATATATACATATACAACCTTACAACCTTATTATAGCAGTCATGAAATTTTAACACAAATATTGCTATTATAGAGAGATTTAACAGTGTATATAAAATGATTGTGTCTGACCGTGAGTTGAGGAGTATAAGAAAGGAAATGAAATCCCCAGACGGATGGGTGATAATTTACAATGGGACGAGATTTTGGAGAACCAGCCATTGCTTCAACTTACTATTCTTTCTTATAGAGATTTGTGTTTTTTAGTTGTGCCAATGGGATGACCTATTTATATACAATGCAGTGCCTTAGACCACTAATTCTACATTATCAATCTTTTCTTCGTCTTTTTTTGCAGACACTACTGGTTGGTATGCCTAGGCTGATATTTTGGGAGAAATAAATTTTTAATCTTTTATAATTTTTTTTTTTTGTTTTGTATCTTTTTTAAAATAGATCTTGTGTTTTACACATGTAAGATATCCTTATTTTAATACATAAGAGATCTGAAAAAATTATTTTCTTAACTTCAAATTATTAGAGAATAACAGATCGATCACATTTCCTTTAATTTTTCCCCCTTGTTTCGAATGGGACAAGAGCAAAATTGGTAACAACGATTAAAGGGAAGGATATTTGGTCCATTTCTATGTATAGTTGGCGGATATTTTTGAGCCAAAAATATAATGATAAGGACTTCTTTTACCCAAAATGTAACTAGGGCAAATTGATAAGAGCTTCTTTTACCCAAAATGTAACAAGGGCAAATTTAAGGGAGATATGTATAATCAGATTTTTCTTCTTGTAATTGTTGTTGTTGCCCTTTTGGATATACATTTTTCTTTTTCTCCTGTAGAGATTTTTATCTAAAAGAAGAGAAAAATAATTACTAGGAGAAGATGTACATAAGCAAAGTTATTATTTCATAACATTACACTATTAACAATAGGGTTTTTTCCCACTACAAATCAATGAAATTTTGTGTTATAAATATTATTTTCCTGTCTTATTCTCATCCAACCAGCTCATTGAGAAAACTAATGGTGAGAAATAGATTTTCACCGAAATATTAAAAAGTTTTCGAATTTTTTCGTGTGAAAATATAATTATTATTTTCTCGCCTGTTTAATAAAAAAATCTATAGAAATAGCCACTTGGGATGAAGCAAAAATAGTAGATACTCTAGGATCAAGAATAAAAATTTTACAACAATGGTATAGAAACCTATGTGAAAAATATAGAGAAGAAATAAAAATGGAAAAAACATTAATAAGAAATTTAGCATGTTGCAAAGATAAAATAACACCTCAATTTGGATGCGAAGAAAGATATTATAAGAAAAGAAAAAGACATAAGAACTATAAGAAATACAAAAAATCAAAATATAAATATAAAAAACCAAGAAAAAGATATTACGTAAAAAATTATAAACATAAAAGACCATATAGAAAAAAGAAATCTATAAAAGAATGTACTTGTTATAATTGCGGAAAATTAGGACATTTAGCTAGAGATTGTAAATTACCTAAAAACTCAAAAAATAAAGAAATATCAGAAATAAAAATAGAAAATATAGAATATATGCAGATAGATTATATAAATTACGAATTAGAAAGTGGAGACAATATATATGAAATTTCAGAGAATGAAACAGATAATGAAATAAATAGTGAATTAGATGAATTAAATGACTAAAGAAGATATACAAATAAACCAACTAACTGAAGAAGATATAAAAATAATAACAAAAGAAGATTTTTTTCGTTCCTTTTTCTCTCTCTCTTCTATCTCTATCCTCTACTATAGACACCTAATTTTGTCCCTCCCAAGTCCAATTTTATTCATCTTTAGCTCACATTACCACACGCCCTCATCCATGTGATTATACCCCACAAAAATACAAAAAAAATAACAACCCTTAACATAATCCCTAACAAATTCTATCTTGTTTTAATCCTATCCTAACCAACTTTACACCTCATCCTAACAACCTACCCCACCCCATACCTCTACCCTCACCTACCCTACCCCCCACGTCACCTACCCCTCACATTTTTATTAAATTTTTTATGACAAATTGAAAAAGAAAAAAAATGGAGGGCCCATAGTAAAAATAAAAGAAAAGGGATATACATACCCTCATTCATCAGGTCACAAAAAGGGGGGCCCACCATACACATACAGGGTCATATTTCTTTTCTTCTCCACCAACACACCTGAAAAAGACAGAAATAGATGCACACACAAAAAAAATGGAGTAGCGAAGAGAGAGGAAGATTCGAGAGAAAGAGAGAGACTCGAGATAGAGAGGACAAACTCGTCGAAAAATGCATCAAAGCCGTCACACCCATCGGAGTTCGTCATAATTGGTATTTCTTCATTGTTTTCAGTCATCGCTGAAGTTTATCGGAGTTACGACGACACCTAAAAATAGTCTAGTAAACATTGTCTTCTCTCGATTCTGTTCAAGTCTGTTCGAACTCGGTCCGGGTTTTCTCTTATTTTCACGGTCTTTTTTTTAGCTTGATTTTTGGTGGGTTAGTCAAATATGGTTGGAATCTGTCTATTTTGCGACTCCTCAGCTCCGAGTTGGACGAGTCCATCATTGAGGCGTGAGTTGAAGTTATCGGAAACAGATTTTCTTTATTTTATCGAGTAATATTCCCCCAAAACGACATCGAGGTCTATTTCTCAACTCTATTTCTTAATTTTTATATATGATTCCAAATATTGATTTGATGCGGTGTTCTATTTGTTGAGTGAAGTAATGTTTGTGTGTTGATAGCTGTGGATTAGACAATTTTGGTTGATGTTTTGGTGCTGCGTATCCAAATAGCTTGACACTGGCATGAAATCGATGTTGATATCGGGTGGATAATTATTTTCGTGATTGAAATTCATGTGTAAAATTTGGGGTGGGGAATTGAAAGTTGACGAAAATGATAGATCTGGATTAATTTTGATTTATTGTTGATATGAAGCATGATAGAATTATAGCGTGTTGAAGCAAATGTGCAAATGTAGGTTCGGGTAGGCAAATTTAGGAATAAGTGTTTTTTGTTGAACGTTTGAACGTGGAATGTGTCTGAATGTTTTCTAGTTTGGCGTATTCAACTCAAGTGTACTCATTTGGTCGGGGAATGCCCCGAGGTTTCATGTGTTTATTCGTCGGGGAATGCCCCGAAGTATCTTGTATTCAGAGGACATTCGTGATCAAGGCCCGAGGCATCGGGTAGAGCATGGAAGCATAGTATATGATTAGTATAGGTTAGAGCAGGATTTATATTTATTTTTTGCAGTTTTTCTATTCTGGACCGTATAATTGGACTGAACATTGTTATTTTTTGGTTTTGGATTGTCGTTTTGGTTTGTGTTTGTTTGCTTTGATTGTTGTATGTTTATGTGGTTTATACACTCGTAGTATCAAGTTAGCCGATACGCTCCACCAAGCGATCGTGATCGAAACATGAGATTGGAGGGTGCTTAACACCTTCCCCCAGTCAACAGAATTCCTTAACTGGAATCTCTGTTCGCGGATCAGTTTTAGAGTCAAATAGTTTTGAAAAGGATTTTCCAAAGGTGACCTGGCATACCCGATTATGTCAAGTGGCGACTCTGAAAAAAATATATAAATAATTCTTTTTTGAAACAAAAATCATCTCTTGTCACTCAATAAATAAAACCCTTTCGAAACTTAAAATTGAATCTTTCTTTTTGGGGTTAAAAAGGAGGTGTGACAGCTCTGGCGACTCTGCTGGAAATTTTTCAGAATTCGAGATTATTTTTAGAATTGTATCGGCTTAGTTTGACATCATGTGTGTATAAACATTGTTTGTGTTGTAGTTTGTGTTATTGTTTTGGAGTGCCTACGTGCTCTCTGTTTACAGTTTTTCTCTTATGTGTTACCGCTTTATATTTGGCATCATGTGCATAACCTGAGTCAATTATTTCTGCAACAAATTCTGTAGTACACGCTGTGTACACGACCTATAGTTGAGTCATCTTTATTTTAGGAGGAGGAGCCGTTGGCTAGTATGGAGTAGGTGGAAAGCAAAACAACCACTATCGACCATACGCTCCCCCGGACAGCCTTGTTAGTGAACTCCAACGTAGGTCAGCCTTTAGGTCATGCTTATGTGTATCATATTGAAACCTAGCGGGGCCCACTTAGTCCTTTGTAGGAGACTCACCTCTAAAGCATCCCTACGTGCTAAATGTTCCATCTTTGAGGGTAATAAGGTCATTTGACAGACTGATTTGGGCAAAAACATGTGTTATAAGTAAAGTATGTAGGCAAGAAATTATTGGAAAAAAAAGAGGAAAAAAAGGAGTGAAAAAAAAAGAGTTTCGTAGTTTTTTAGAGTTACTTTATGGCTTTTATTTTTTTCACAATTCAAAAATTCAAAAAGATTTTCTTACCTTTTTCACGCATTTATTCAAAAACAAAAAAATCCTCAAAAATATTTTACCTTTATCTCCTTTAGCATGCATTCATAATTCAAAAATTTCAAAAATATTTTTAGGAGCCTTTTATAAAAGGAAAATTCATAAAAAGATGGCAGAAGTTTTGTACATTTCATAAAATGAAAATACCAAAAAGATTTTAATTTCATAGTTAGTGGTGTCATTTTTATGTGAAGTGCCTATTAAAAATCCAAAAAGATTTTATTTTTATCGTCCGTCTGTAATCCCATCTCTCAGGTCAAGTTTTAGTTCGTTTTAATCCTTAATTGTCCAATCTGGACGAACTACGCACCTCTGATTCTCCTCTCTCGGGAGTGAGATACGTAGGCAGCCTATTGTTGGTTCGGGAATCTTATTTGAAAATTTTAAAAAAGAAAAGATTTTCTTCACTCTTTATTAGAGTAGGTGTTTCATATACATCTTTAAAAGAAAATTACAAAAAAGATTTTTCCTTTAATAGGTTTAGTTTCATTTTCATATGAAATTCAAAATCGAAAACCCAAAAAGATTTTTCTTTGGTAATCATAGGTTTCATTTTGTATAGGGAGTTTAAACTTGAAAAATGCAAAAGAAAATTTCATCAATTCTTTTGACAATTTGTTATTTCCTTTTCTTTTTAAAGTTTCAAGAAAAAGAAAAAAGAAAGGAAAAAGAATTAATTGACCATTTTGGAAAGACTTCATGAACTACGCACACCTGATTCTCTTCTTTGGGAGTGAGATACGTAGGCACCCTTCTTGGGTTCGGTGACCTTTTCAAAAAGGAAAAAAGAGGTTTTGAGGAAAAAAATGTTGAACTCTAACACATTTGTTGCCTCTTGTTCAGTTAGTTTAAGGTGGTTGGTTTGTGGCATTTTGGTTGGTCCTCCATATTGCACCAAGTCATGGAAAAAGTTATGGCCAACAAGGATATCGAGTTTGTTGTCACCGATCATATAGGGAGTTCGGGCGATGAGAATTTAGGAATTAATGAAGAGATTCGGAAATTAAGGCACCAAATGATCTAATAGGTTTCCACCTTCTCTATTTTTGCTGATAATCTGGAATATCTTTTTAGCTTGCCTCCAGTGTCACATATTTAATTTTCTATTTTTGTTGACACGCCACATGTATCAGGATCTACTCCGGGGCAGTAATATCCAAACACTTGCAATATTTATTTCCTCACTCCTCAACATAAAACTACCATATACTCGGGTCCACCTGTTGTTCATACTTTTGTGGCACCACCCTCTTCTGAAGCTCCTGCTTTTAAGGTCAATCCAACGGTTGTGATTCCTCACTCTACAAGCGACCCTGTATTGAATATTTCTAGTGATCAGGATTATGCTCCCAAGCTCCACAAAATCTTTCCCAAAATCCATTACACTCTATTCCCCCACCTCCATATCCAATATACAATGCACAACCCTATGGTCAATTCCCTTCTTACCCACAATGGCGTGTACCAACTCTTCAGAGTCATCCTCACACTCCACAAACATACCAAAGCCCTTCTAGGCCAGATTTTTGGTCCAAGACAAACAATGAAATGAGATAGAAGTCGAGGGATAGCTTCACACCAATTGGAGAGTCGTATGCAAGTTTATTCCAGAGATTGGTACAGCAGGGCATGATCACTCATTTCCTTGGGTATACTCCCGACCCACATTCAAGAAGTTTTGATCCTAATGTACGATGTGCATATCATTCTGATGTTCAGGGTCACAATATTGAAGATTGTCGAGATTTGAAAAGAGAAATTAAAAAGATGATTCAAGATGGATCAATTATGGTGCAGAGCATTGACAGTGAGGGAAGCTCTAGTCATGTTGATAGGCAAATTAGTGGCTAAGTTTTCAGGCTGAGCAATTGAGAAGTCACCCCTCTCCCTACTAGGAAGAGGTTTGGTAGTTTGTTTTATTTTCTTTTTTGTTTTTTTGAAGTATTTCAGGGTTGTAGTTCGGGATTTATCTTGTTTTGTCCCCTTTTCATTTATGTTCGAACCCTCTATCTTTTATTTCAATTAAATAGAGTGTCCTTTTTTCCCTTTGTGTTCAAATATATGTTGTTTGTTTGTTTTCTTCACATAGTGCATTTTATGTTGATTCTAGTGATATGACATGCTAGCGGAATTTTCAGTCAGATCTTAAAATTCAATTTAACCATGAAACATTAAATCAGTGGTTTAAGTTAGTAAAAGAGAACATCTGAGAAAATAGGTAGAGTGCTGAGACATTTGGTGATAAGTTGAAGCCTTCTTTGAAAATTAAGGCACTTATTTTGAGAATCACAAGAATAACTTGGTCATCAATTGAAAGACATGTCTCAATTAGGTCAAATAATGGCTGCGTGAACAAAACGAAAAATATCTCCACAAAATCATGAGTCATTAGATGTGAGGAATGTACAACAAAGGTGGAGTTTGCGGAAGAAGTAGTGACGCACAGACTCATTCAAAGTTAATGTTGTAAGAGATGTCACAATGATCTTCATCTTTTACTTTCACTTGCATGCTATGTACTAGTATTTTCAAGGATTGATATGACGAAGGCATTTTATTCTGTTATCCAAACATTGTGTCATCCTTTGTTTACCCCATTTGAGCTTTAGTCCTATTTTCTTTCATACCCCTCTTTTGGAATCAAGATAGAGTCAATAAAACTTAAAAGAAAAGTGTCGAGAAAAAAAATGTGTCCAAAAGGAAACAAAAGAGGAGAGTGTCAAAAATAGGGTCAAAAAAAAAATCCCAAAGAGAAAAGAGAAAAAAAAAGAAGAAACAAAAATCAGAATCAATCAAAAGAACAAGCTGTTAGAACTACGCATGAACTGACTCTCCTCTCTCGAGGGTGAGTGTAACGCCCCGAAATTGGGTCCCTAGACGTCACACGATGCTTAGGGTCACAAGTGACCCAAGCTAACCCTTCTACTGGCATAAATCATAAGAAACTGAATTAAAAGTATAAATCTATACAAATTTGCGGAAAATAACACTTTTCTAAATATGATAGATACAAAACTGAATTTACAAGATTACAACTCTGCTTTTACAACCAAAACTGAAACATAATACATCAACTTCTACTGACTGTCTATGAAGCCTCTACTAGTACTGACTATAGGTAGCCGGGTCATAACTCCCGACTATCCCAACTCAATATGGCTGAATAAAGAAAATACAACACTTCTCGAACTTTATAACTAACTCAAGCCCTTGAATCAAAAGGACTCATCACCTGCTGACTGAATGCCGCGAACTGACTGGATCTGAAGATGTACACTATACCTTGTACCTACATTACGAGAAAATGTAGCCTAACACATGGGGTATGTGTGAGTCAGTACCATGGAAATGTACCGAGCATATGGGGGTGCAATGCATATATAAAATAATATCTTAATATCTTCACAGTTTATAAAATTATGCATGTTGATATAAATGACTCACTTAGCTCGAATTAAATCATCAAAGTCATGGATGAATAATACATATAAAGTAAGACAAGTGAGTCATTACAATAAGTTCTCAATTCACTTTCATCTCGGTTTTCAAACCATCAAAGAAATCAAATCTCATAACAATTCTCTTTAGAATATAGCATTTCAATCTTTCGAAAAAACAATAACTTTCTCATAACCAATTCTTCAAAACAATATATTCCTCTTAGATAGAATGGTACACACACACACATTGGGAGTCTCTCATAACCGACATAAACCATGTGAGCTACATGGAGTCCAACATTCTACCCACGTTGAGGAGAGTCGCCCTATTCATTGCCATTGGAGTAGGACCTTAAATTATCAATCCAAACACTAGTGATCACTATAAAAATTAGCCTCAATTCTGGCTCCTACGGGGGCACGTAGTTCTAAAGAAGTACCAAACCCTCTATACCTCCCGTTCGGTGCTAAAGACTACTCCCGGACTTAGCTCATATCTTTTCAAAAGAAAATCCACCATAAAACAGTTCAACAATTCACAACGGGAGCCATCATGCTACACCTTTCATAATGAATCAATAAAAATGGATTTCTTTTCTCATCTAGGGTTCAAAATCAATCCCTTTTTACGACCAAAAGGTCAAAGCTTCTTTATCTTTTCAGATCATTCAAATTCAAGGTGTTTATAACACATGTTTTCTCAAAAACAACAATCTCAAATAGAGTTCAAAACCCATGTCTCAATATCACATTAAAACTTATCAAGATTCAAGCTTTACATCATAAACACATATAGATTTCTTCAAAATCTGGAAATTTCAGCTTTAAGCACAAAATATCATTGTTCTCATATAATTCTACTTCTAAAATATCGAAAATATCATAATCTCATGAGAATCAATATAGGATGTAAATTCATGCTTCAAATTCATAATAAAACATATAAAATCCATAACTTCGTAAAAGAAAAACATTTTTGGGCACAAGAACGAAAGGGTGTCCTTGTTGAAAACCCCACATACCTTGAAGTTGAAGATTTGGATGAACTATTAACCTTGGGACTCTACTCGTAAAAATAATAGGTGTTTCTTGTAGTCCTCGGAATGGGGAATTCAAATCTTAAAGAATTATTGAAAAACTACGGTTAAATCTTGAGAATCTTGATCTTTAGGTTGAAACCCTTAAGAGTGTTCTTGACCAATTTTTGATGAAAGTGAAAGGATTTTGGATAATTGGGGTTAAATCCCGTGTTATAGACATATATAGGGGTGATTTTTTGCACTTGGAAGTGAGGTATGTGGCGCACAACCCATGGCAGACCTTAAGGTGTGCGTCGCACACCTTATGGCAGACCTGTAAGTGTGCCTCGCATTCCCAATCGCACACCTTTACTGCCTCTCACGAAAATGGGCATAACTTTTTGCTCGGGTATTGGATTAAGGCGAAATTGGTATCGTTGGAAAACTAATTCAGTTATCTACAATTTGATAGGTCTTGGAATGAAAAATTCCATATATATTAAGAGATATACATATTTGAAGTAGACCCTTGTAGAATCAAATATCAAATGTTAGACAAATCAAATGATCTTAGCTCAACTTGGCTCTAAATGATTTATATGAACATTGTTGACCTCAAGAGCACTTCACATACTAGGATAAAGATTATGAAATCTATATTCACGTGATAATCACTTGGATTAGAGATTAGACGTATAGGAATGACGGTTAGAATTTTAGCACGAAAATACGGGGTATTACATTATCTCCCCCTTGGGAACATTCGTCCTCGAATGTGGATAATTAACCTGAAACACAGAAGAATCTTTGTCTTTAAGATATCATGTGCAACTGATAGAAACTGAATCACTGGATCTTAAGAATAATGAGCTACTGAACTGATCTGCAAGTGCATGAATCCTCATGAAAATAACTATATGGCTAAGATAGAAACGAGAGAGGTCAACTTATGAGTAACCATTACTTTGCACTGGATCTGATCTCATGAGAAACAAAATGATAGATTTATGGCATGAAAATTTGGGGTATTACAACATCCCTCCTCTTGGGATCGTTCATCCCCGAATGATAATAATTTGATAAAAATATTAGGAAGAGACTGTGATACTACACAGGATACTTACGAACTAAATCATGACTTAATATCTGAAACTGAAACTGATGCATAAGCTGAGCTGAATTTATAATTTACTTGGACGCAAACACATTACCTCTTGGAATGTACATACGTATGAGACTGCAGATAGTAAGACTAGCTGGAAAATTAAGAATCTATAGGAGCTTATCTCCTTGCTTTCTAAACTAGATTGCAGGCTATATGAACTGGATCATACTGACTACCCATACTCAAATGGAGTATTTCTTCAGCACTTTTCTATGAAATTCTATTGACATTAGGGAGCAAAGAAATTTGGGCATGCTTTGAACAAGACATTTGACTAAGGAATTACAACAATGATATAACTCTATAGCATGGAATATAATTATATAACTCATAAACTAGGATAGGATTGCTAGGCCGCAGGCAACACAACTTCTTACTTTCAAGCTTAGCATCACTTCTCAAATTCTCTCTCAACTATACTATTCCCCTTAAATACCATACTCATTTGATTCAACTTATTATTCTCATATTGGCACTGCGAAATCTTTCTACTAAGGTCTAAACTAAACTAAGTTCTCTCACCATGATCAAGCCTAACTCTAAATCACAAGATAGAATATGCCAAATCACAATACTAGTCTAAACCACAAGGTTCAATATTCTATATCATTTTAGAGTTCACACCCTAAGCATAACATGCTTTACCACTTCAATGACTAATTCAAAACTCTTGATATGGATTCACTAGCGCATATTACATTTATCATCTTACACCCAACATGACATTCAATCCTATCATTAAAAATCACATATAACTTTAAGGAAAATACCCATAAAGGCATACTTCACATATTTTCTAAACCTTTATCAACGATAATTTTCTTGCACTATTCTTAAAAACATACACACAATTTCTAATTAACCATGACATGTATCAAAGACTTGGCCTCAATCTTACTTCACACTTTAGCCTTAGATAGATGCATAAATATTCTTTCTTAATGAGGGTCATCAACTCTCTCACATCTAAACCATTGCTTATCCACTATTATCGCCACTATCTTAACATAGGAAGAGGTCACCGAAGGGATAACACATAAGAACCTGAAGCACAGAAACTACATTACATAACATTAACACTTATCTTAGGCCTGAGAAATAAAATAACAAAGGCATGAATTCATTAAAGAAATCTAAGCTGAGGACATGCGTAATATAATGCAAACTTCACTAGTATCATGAGTTTAAAAACTGGTCATACTCTGAAACATGAGTTCATACTTATCATGAGCTATTCAACATAATACTAGAGTTCATAGATTTATGAGAGATAACTCGAATCACAGAGTGAAGCTGTTACATGCTTGCTAGAAGCTGAGAATGGGCTTGAGTATGCATGATGGGTATAAGCATAGGCCTGTGACATGGATTTATCACGCAAGTGATAGATTTGGTGTTGTAATGACTGGAATCCAAGGAATACTATAGAGTAATAAGGGATCACTATCTCATCATAACTCATTAGTGACATGTACCACAATCTAATTCTCAAAACTTAGTTTGGTTCTTCACTAACCATCTCCCCCTTAGGTCAAAACTGTATTATAAGCATGATGGTCTACTCCATATCCTCGAGATTAAGCCATAATTTCATCATTCTAATATCTACAAATAAATGCTAAACTCACAAGAATAAACTAATTTTGAACTTACCGACTTCATTCTTGAACAACCCATCCATATGTCATCCTTAACTTTCTAGCTTCAATCATCATCATCAAAGACTTACACTCTCATTTGCAACAATACCTACATCTCTAATAACATAATCATAGCCTACCAAGATCATACTTCTATACTTATATTTTCCCCAAATCATGAGAATAATAATCATACTTAAAAGGCTCAACATCTTCAATCATAACTCCTTAACTTAGCTATCAAGAACATCATAAATTATCTATCTAGCCTTTCTCCACCTAGCAACTCAACGTTACTACTAACCACACAATATGCAACAATCCTCGAAAAATAATGCAGCCCCATAGCACCTTGGGCACACCTCTACATCATACTTAATTATGAACACATGATCTTATACTTTTGCATACACTGTTCAGGACTACTAGATCACCTCCATATAACTAGCATCAACAACCGAACCATCAACTGTTCAAACTTAATTTCTAGAGCTAAACATGATTTACAACCCAATCTCACACACCATTCTCACTTCAAAATTATAGAACACAACATTAAGAAAAACTAGTACACAATGACAATCGATCATAATCATATGGCCTATCTTATTCTTAATCCGTTAACACATCCTCCTTCTTCACATCATTGCTATTTATCCATCTTCACGCCTAAATTACTTTCATAGCTCTATAAATTTCAACTAAACTTCCTCTTGCAATCTCAGGAAAGCTAAATTAACAATACTCAACCACCAAATACTTCCATCAAAACCTATACTTTCCTAACACAACAAATTCCATCAATAACTCTTTTCTTACCTCAAGCAAACAACAATCCACCTTAACTAAAATCTCCTTCTCTAACTTTTACTAAACTAACAAATAAAAATATATCACTTCATTACCAACTCAATCATATGCAAAAAGAAGATTCGGCTATACATACACTCAATAAATTACCCTTACCACCTTTCTTGCTACTACACCTCTAAACCCAAACTTTCAACCAACACAAGAACAACAAGATAAACAACAAGTTGCTAGTGAATTGAAATAGGCCTCACACGGCTTCACTAGATTTTGGTTTTGTGTTTTGAACAAGAAAATTAGATGAATAACAAAGTAACTATGCTAGTGAATTGAAATAGGCCCCACACGGCTTCACTAGACTTTGATTTTTTACAACCACAATGATAATAAAATTACGTAATACAAGAGATAGAAACTTGACACACAATATTCAATGATCTATGAATACACCTTACTCTGTCTTAATTGAATAACTCGTAAGAACGAGGGCATAACTTTAAATTTGAGGGACTTATAACACACTAGAAGGCTCCTCTCAAGCCGCTTTGTAACTTCTGAAACTTCCGCTAGCAAAATATAAGAGCATTATCTAGAGAGGAACTAGAACTTGTTGATCATGCTGTCTCAAGAATAATACATAGATAAGGAAGTATAGATTTACATTATGGTTTCTGAGGAGTAATCTAAAAGCACATCTGACTTGGTATTAGTGCACGACTTATACAAACATGATAAAAAAACTCAATCTTCAGAACTCAAAAGCACTGACGGGATACTTTCTAGCTCTCTTACAATCCCACAACTATCTATGGAGACTTAAGCTTAACTATTTCTGATACCTTAAAAATGAGGCAGAGTTGGCTAGAATAGAGTAAGATGAGAATTTATATAAGTTTTTGGAGATTTTTTTTTATAGCACGATCTTAGACTTGAAAGAAGGGAGACATTTCCTAAATGCCCTATAGCCTCTCGAAGAAAAGTACAGACGTCTCCATACCATTATACAAGACTCAACTAGACACAGCTTCATAGACACCCTAGGACACTTGAACTCTGTGCTTTGATACCAAGTTGTAACTCCTCGAAATTGGGTCCCGAGATGTCACACGATGCTTAGGGTCACAAGTGACCCCAAGCTAACCCTTCTACTGGCATAACTCATAAGCAACTGAATTAAAAGTATAAATCTATACAAATTTGTGGAAAATAACTCTTTTCTAAATATGATAGATACAAAACTGAATTTATAAGATTACAACTCTGCTTTTACAACCAAAACTAAAACGAAATACATCAACTTCTACTGACTGTCTATGAAGCCTTTACTAGTACTGACTATAGGTAGCCGGGTCATGACTCCCGACTATCCCAACTCAATACGGATGAATAAAGAAAATACAACACCTCTCGAACTGTATAACTAACTCAAGCCCTTGAATCAAAAGGACTCATCACCTGCTGACTGGATGTCGCGAACTGACTGAACCTGAAAATGTACACTATACCTTGTACCTACATTACGAGAAAATGTAGCCCAACACATGGGGTGTGTGTGGGTCAGTACCATGGAAATGTACCTAGCATATGAGGGTGCAATGCATATATAAAATAATATCTTAATATCTTCACAGTTTATAAAATTATGCATGCTGATATAAATGACTCACTTAGCTCGAATTAAATGATCAAAATCATGGATGAATAATACATGTAAAGTAAGACAAGTGAGTGATTACAAAAAGTTCTCAATTCACTTTCATCTCGGTTTTCAAACCATCAAAGAAATCAAATCTCATAACAATTCTCTTTAGAATATAGTATTTCAATCTTTCGAAAAACAATAATTTTCTCATAACCAATTCTTCAAAACAATATATTCCTCTTAGATAGAACGGTACACACACATTGGGAGTTTCTCATAACCGACATAAACCATTTGAGCTACATGGAGTCCAACGTTCTACCCACGTTGAGGAGAGTAGCCCTATTCTTTACGATCGGAGTAGGACCTTAAATTATCTATCCAAACACTAGTGATCACTATGAAAATCAGCCTTAATTCTGGCTCCTACGGGGGCATGTAGTTCTAGGGAAGTACCAAACTCGCTATACCTCCCTCTCGGTGCTAAAAACTACTCCCGGACTTAGCTCAGCTCTTTTCAAAAGAAAATTCACCATAAAACAGTTCAACAATTCACAACGGAAGCCATCATGCTGCCCCTTTCATAATGAATCAATAAAAGTGGATTTCTTTTCTCATCTCGGGTTCAAAATCAACCCTTTTTTTACGACCAAAAAGTTCAAAGATTCTTTATCTTTTCAAATCATTCAAATTCAAGGTGTTTATAATACATGTTTTCTAAAAAACAACAATATCAAATAGAGTTCAAAACCCATGTCTCAATATCACATTAAAACTTATCAAGATTCAAGCTTTACATCATAAACACATAAATTTCTTCAAAATCTAGAAATTTCAGCTTTAAGCACAAAATATCATTGTTCTCATATAATTCCACTTCTAAAATATTAAAAATATCATAATCTCATGAGAATCAATATAGGATGTAAATTCTTGCTTCAAATTCATAATAAAACAAATAAAGTCCACAACTTCGTAAAAGAAAAACATTTTTGGGCACAAGAATGAAAGGGTGTCCTTGTTGAAAATCCCACATACCTTGAAGTTGAAGCTTTGGATGAACTATTAACCTTGGGACTCTATTCGTAAAAATAATAGGTGCTTCTTGTAGCCCTCGGAATGGGGAATTCAAATCTTAAAGAATTATTGAAAAACTACGGTTAAATCTTGAGAATCTTGATCTTTAGGTTGAAACCCTTAAGAGTGTTCTTGACCAATTTTTGATGAAAGTGAAAGGATTTTGGATAATTGGTGTTAAATCCCGTGTTATAGACATATATAGGGGTGATTTTTGGCACTTGGAAGTGAGGTATGCGGCGCACAACCCATGGCAGACCTTAAGGTGTGCGTCGCACACCTTATGTCTGACCTGTAAGTATGCCTCGCACTCCCAATCGCACACCCTTACTGCTTCTCACAAAAATGGGCATAACTTTTCGCTTGGGTATTGGATTAAGGCGAAATTGGTATCGTTGGAAAACTAATTCAATTATCTACAATTTGATAGGTCTTGGGATGAAAAATTACATGTATATCAAGAGATATACACGTTTGAAGTAGACCCTTGTAGAATCGAATATCAAATGTTAGACAAATCAAATTATCTTAGCTCAACTTGGATCTAAATGATTTATATGAATATTATTGACCTCAAGAGCACTTCACATACTAGGATAAATATCATGAAATCTGTGTTCACGTGGGAATCACTTGGATTAGAGCTTAGACGCGTAGGAATGACGGTTAGAATTTTAGCACAAAAATACGGGGTATTAGAGTGAGATACGTAGGCTGCCCTACTAAGGTCTCGGCCCAACCAAATAAACAATTTAGAGTCACCCAGTCAAAAGAAATTGGGGCATGAGTTAATCCTCATTATTTGAGTCGATTCCAAAAGTTGTAAGTCCTACCCCACTTCAAGTGTCGTTTGGGCCACATGCCATCCTTTTTTTCTAACCCTATCCAAAAGCCAAGTTACAACCAAAGATAGACCTTCAAATCAATCTTTGAGGATATTAAGGCTAAGCATGCAAGGGATATAATGATGCATTTGGGAACTACTGGTCTTCCTCAGCATAAGAAATTAGGAGAGAAATAAAAATAATAGAGTCTTATTGGTGAAAACCCTCACTGGCACCGTAAGATGATGGTAAGTTGAGAGAGCTAAAAATGAGAGAGTCTTATTGATGAAAACTCTCACGGGCACCGTAAGATGACTGTGAGTTAAGGAAAATAAAGATAAGAGAGTCTCATTAGTGGAAAACCCTTACAGACACCGTAAGGCAATGGTGAGCTGAGGAAAAAAAAATGAGAGAAACTTATTGGCGAAAACCCTTCAAGGCACCACTAGCCGAATGGGGTCTTAAATACAATTGACCTAAGGAAGCAACTTAGTTTCAAGGCCATTAACTCAACAACAATTGGTGAAAGTGTGGATGGAAAGATCAGGCAGATTAATTCAAAATGCATGGCATAATCATTAGAGTTGACTGTCATTTTTAGATAAATTTTTTATTTTTTTGTTTCAAATGGGGACATTCATGGTCTTTTCTTTCCTTTTTTTTATTTTTATTTTTATTTTATTTTATTGAGTCAGTTATCCAAAAAATCATTGTCATTTTTCTCTTGTCTTTAAGTTAAGTCTATGCCAAAACAAGTGAGGAAAGATTTCAAAACTGGATACCAGCTTCTCTAATTGCACAAAGAAAGAAAAAAGCTAGCACATGAAAGAGACATGATTATGAGCCAAAATAAGGCATGCGGAAAGTTTTGTCAAACAGATAAGTTTGAAAACTTATGGAAATACCAAGGTTCAAGGGGTTTATCTGAGGAGCATGGCAAAGCAGAGATACTATAATTGTTTCAGAGTCACTCTTGATAATTTGAGTTTGGTCAATGGTGCAGCAAGTCGATGACATATGCTAATGGTTGGAAGTAAGGTTAAATGTGACGAGGGCAAGAGAGATTGCCGCGAAAGCTAAAGCCACAAACCAGCCACCATGTTTTAAACTCACAAGTTTTCTTTGTATGAAACAGGAACACATGTTACATTCAGATCAAGGATTTTGGAGCCTAAACATCAAAGACCGTAATTTCTCACTTCTATAAATACAAGAGGCAATGTTTTTGCACAAGTTTGGTAATCAAAACCATGGTAAAGCTCATAATTCAAGATCTCTAGGAGACACACTTCCTTATCAAGGAGACACATTTCCTTGGAAAATTCAAGTGACATTTTTAAGGAGATGCACTTCCTTGTTTGGGTAATTCAAGCAACATTTATAGAGATACACACTTCCATATTTGGGTAATAAAGTGGTATTTATAAGGAGACGCACTTCCTTGTTTAGGCCATTCAAGCAACATTTGTAAGGATACACACTTCCTTGTTTGGTAATTCAAGCGATATTTGTAAGGAGACGTACTTTCTTGTTTGGACAATTCAAGCAACATTTATAAGGAGACGCACTTCCTTGTTTTGGTAATTCAAGCAACATTTGTAAGGAAACACACTTCTTTGTTTGATAATTCAAATGGTATTGGTAAGGAGACGCAATTCCTTATTTGGTAATTCAAGCGGTATTTGTAAGGAGATGCACTTCCTTGTTTGGGAAATTCAAGCAACATTTGTAAGAAGACGTACTTCCTTGTTTTGAAAATTCAAGCAACATTTGTAAGGAGATGCACTTCCTTGTTTGGAAAATTCAAGAAACATTTGTAAGGAGACGCACTTCCTTGTTTGGGTAATTCAAGAAACATTGGTAAGGAGACATACTTTCTTATTTTGGTAATTTAAGCGACATTGGTAAGGAGACGCACTTTCTTGTTTTTGTAATTTAAGAGGCATTGGTAAGGATACACACTTTCTAATTTTGGTAATTCAAGCAACATCTGTAAAGAGACGTACTTTCTTGTTTGGGTAATTCAAGCAACATCTGTAAGGAGGCGAACTTCCTTATTTTGATAACTCAAGCAACATTAGAGACCGCCCGAAGCACAAGGCGAATAAATAAAAAGTCAAGTAACAAGGTGAAACAATTGAAAGCCAAGCAACAAATTGAACAATTGCAAGTCAGGAGCCCGCCTGAAGAATAGGGTGATAAAACTCAAGTCAAGAGTTTAAAAGAAGCTGCATAAATAGGATTTTTGTAATTTTATTTATCTTTTTAACTCTTGTAATTTATCATTTTTTGATGTACTGACAGAGCCACGATCGAAACCTCGATGGTGCCTCACTCAACTCTCCAACTCGGTATAGTCCATCTCCTTCCAATCCTTTGAGATACCTGTCGCTTGATTCCCTCATAACTTGGGTAGGTAGGATATCCTAAGTCAAGACTTGGTGTCCCTCCTTCCTTTTGTTTCATTCTTTTAATAATGGTCGGGATAAAATTCTATCTCATTGTCTACTTCTTTGTCTGAAAACACTTCATGTTTACATTCAAAGGGGGCATGCTGTAGACATCTAATTTTGTCCCTCCAGAGTCCAATTTTATTTATTTTTAGCTCACATTACCACAAACCCTCATCCATGTGATTATATCCCATAAAAATACAAAAAAATAACAACCCTTAACATAATCCCTAACAAATTCTATCTTGTTTTAATCCTATCCTAATCAACTTTACACCTTATCCTAACAACCTACCCCACCCTATACCTCTACCCTCACCTACCCTACCCTCCATGTCACCTACCTCTCACATTTTATTCCATTTTTTATGACAAATTAAAAAAGGACAAAAAGAAAGGGCCCACAGTAAAAATAAAAGAAAAGAGATATAGATACCCTCATTCATCAGGTCACAAAAAGGGGGGCCCACCATACACATACAGGGCCATATTTCTTTTCTCCTCTACCAACACACCTGAAAAAGATAGAAACAGACGCACACACCAGAAAAATAGATTAGCGAAGAGAGAGAGAGAGAGACATGAGATAGAGAGGACAAACTCGTCGAAAAATACATCAAAGCCGTCATACCCATCGAAGTTCGTCATAATTGGCATTTCTTCATCGTTTTCAGTCATTGCTGAAGTTTATCGGAGTTACAATGACACCCAAAAATAGTCTAGTAAACATTGTCTTCTCTCGATTCTTTTCAAGTCTGTTCGAACTCGGATCGAGTTTTCTCTTATTTTCACGGTCTTTTTTTTTAGCTTGAGTTTTGGTGGGTTAGTCAAATCTGGTTGGAATCTGTCTATTTTATGACTTCTCAGCTCTGAGTTGGACGAGTTCGTCGTTGAGGCGCGAGTTGAAGTTATCGAAAGCAATTTTTTTTATTTTATCGAGTAATATTCCCCAAAAATGGCATCGAGGTCCATTTCTCAACTCTATTTCTTAATTTTATGTATGATTCCGAATATTAATTTGATGTGATGTTCTATTTGTTGAGTGAAGTAATGTTTGTGTGTTGATAACTGTGGATTAGACGATTTTGGTTGATGTTTTAGTGCTGCGTATCCAAATAGCTAGTCACTGGCATGAAATCGATGTTGATATCGGGTGGATAATTATTTTCATGATTGAAATTCATGTGTAAAATTTGGGGTGGGAAATTGAAAGTTGACGAAAATGATAGATCTGGATTAATTTTGATTTATTGTTGATATGAAGCATATAGAATTATAGCGTGTTGAAGCAAATATTCAAATGTAGGTTCGGGTAGGCAAAATTAGGAATACGTGTTTTTTATTGAACGTTTGAACGTGGAATGTGTCTGAATGTTTTCTAGTTTTTCGTATTCAACTCAAGTGTACTCATTTGGCCGGAGAATTGTCACGCCCCAAAAATCCAATCGGGCCGGACTGGCACCCGAAACCGAGAAGGCCCGGGAGAATCCGTTCAAATACCTGTACTTTCACTTATATGTCACCAAAAATTTGGACAGCACTTCGTTGCATATAGAAGGGTCTAATTACCTGTATTAGCACAACACGCACAAATATATATATATAATACTTGGCCGTCGGGGCCACCACATATACAAATATAACATCACTATATAAACTTCCATGACTTTACCCTTCCTTATGTCTACAAAGCCTCTAGGATATACATGACATAACTAGGGTCGGGACAAACCCTCGCCCACACATGACTCTTGTACAATAACAAAACATAAGGAACCGACTCGGAAAGCTCCGAAGCAAACTGGAGCTCACCAACAATAGCTGTATGACCTGGCTCCTACTTGTGCGGTGTATGAGCTGAGGTACCTGTGCCTGCAGCATGAAATGTAGGTCCCCGTGGGGGACGTCAGTACGAAATATGTACTGAGTATGTAAAGTTGTAGATAATCACATATGATATAGGAGCTCAATAGAAATCAGAAACAAGTGAATAAATCGTAATAGGAGTGGACCACACTTACTAGAACTTGTGACAACTTGTACATTGTATTTATTCAATCACTTTACCTTCGTTCTTATCGTCTTTGTAATCATTACTGTACTGTACTGTGACCATTAGGCTGCCTCCAGTACATATCAACTGGGATCGACCCATGCTAGGCTTATGCCCCTGGGATACCACCCATAAACACATAAATAGGGATCGACCCATGCTAGGCTTATGCCCCTGGGATACCACCCGATAAGAGAGAACTTCCATCACTTAGTTCAATTAATCTTTGAGATTGTTATTTCGGTCGCCACCACATTTTTGATACTTTGAAACAATGATACATCAATAGGAACCAAGTAATAGACCTTCTATACAATAACGATGTAATAAAGACTCGTTGGTACATCAACAATGTGTTTCAGAATCATCAATATCACAACAATGAAATAGGAGCCTTTTGGTATATCAATGAAACATTTTGACACTTTATAGGATGGAAACAACTTCGTTGGTAACGTAGAACAATACATGTTTTTGGACAACCTCGGAATCTTACTTGATGGAACATTGGTGTTTTCATGCCAAAAAACATTGTTAGAGTATGCTTTACATACCTCGTCGTAGATTCGGATACCAATTCAACACAACTTCCCGCCTTTACAAATCACTTATCTACAATGAAATGTTTGGAATCTAGTATTAGCAACCCAACACCACAATTCTCTTCCATAATTCCATACAACCAATATTTGCATAGCATTCCAAAAACCAACTTGAACAATAGGTTTATGTGTGTATATATATATATATATATATATATATATATAATCATCATTTCAATACCACATCATCACACCAAATCCCGTCACAATTTAACATAATCCAACCATGCACAAGAATAATCCAACATCATTTCCAATCATCTTTCAACAACAATCAAATAACACACTTCTTATGCTTACATGCATATATATACATATCCATATAAATAACACCAACATAATTTACATCCTTACCATAAAATGGCCCTTTTGATTTCGAAGTCCTGTTGGCACAAATAAGGGGTGCTTCTCGAAGCCCTCGAGACGGTGAACACAACTACGGAATCAATTTGGATTTTCTACGGTTGAATCACAAGATAATTGGAGTTGAAATTTGGCTAGGATTTCTTATTCTTCAATAATGGATGATAAATAATGGATATGAGGCTAAGTATATGTATATAATGACCAATTTTCGTTCATGAGGTGATGGAAAATGACCATATTGCCCTTAAAATTTTAAGTAAATCCGAATCTGTCCACGGTGGACTGTTTCGACAAGCTAAAGTAGATCGACCATAACTCTTTGCTCTGATATCGTATTTGGGTGAAATTGGTATCGTTGGAAAGATAATTCAAAGGGATTTCATTTCATATAAAGTAGGCCACCCAGTTCGTCCTGTACAAGGAGTTATGATCGTTTGAAGTTGACCATGAAAATCTGTTTTGAGAGGCTAAAGTAAAACGAGTATAACTCCTTACTCAGACGTTGGATTTAGATGAAACCAATTGTATTGGAAATAAGACTCAAAGATATTTCTTTTGATAGGTCGTAGCTCTCCCAGTTCATTATATTAAGGGAGTTATGATCGTTCAAAGTTGACCCAAAAAACTGGCAGGCCTCAGTAGTTTGTGTGCAGGAAATTTTCCTGCACATTTACTATTCACCATATCCCGGCCACCGTTTTATAGTTTCGAACGTGCTCGATTATATCCGAAACTTATCCGTTTTTGGAAATCTTTATATCGTTGGAAATCTTATTCAATAACCTTCGTATGGAACCATCGACGGGCAAATTCTGGTATAAATAAAATAAAAAAATTAATTCCATATAAATAAGACCAATACACGTACTTGAATACGCCAATACATGTACTTGAATACGGGGTGTTACAAGAATGCCCCCGAGGTTTCATGTGTTTATTCGCGGGGGAATGCCCCGAAGTATCCTGTATTCGGAGGATGTTCGTGATCAAGGCCCGAGGCATCAGGTAGAGCAATGAAGCATAGTATATGATTAGTATAGGTTAGAGTAGGATTTATATTTTTTTCACAGTTTTCTATTCTAGACTGTATAATTGGACTGAACATTGTTATTTTTTTGGTTTTGGATTGTCGTTTTGGTTTGTGTTTGTTTGCTTTGATTGTTGTGTGTTTATGTGGTTTATACACTCGTAGTATCAAGTTAGCCGATACGCTCCACCAAGCAACCGTGGTCGAACCATGGGATCAAGGGGTGCCTAACACCTTCCCCTCGATCAACAGAATTTCTTAACCGGAATCTCTGTTCGCGGATCAATTTTAGAGTCAAATAGTTTTGAAAGAATTTTTCAAAGGTTACTTGGCACACCCGATTATGTCAAGTGACGACTCTGAACAAAAAATGTAAATAATTCTTTTTCGAAACAAAAATCATCTCTTGTCACTCAATGAATAAAACCCTTTTGAAACTTAAAACTGAATCTTTCTTTTTGGGGTTAAAAAAGGGGCGTGACATCTACTTCTTTTTTTTATTTTTTTTTATTTTTTGTTTCTCTCTCTTTTTTTTGGTTGTATTTTATATTTTTTGTCTTTTCAGAAAACATGGCTACGTCAAATACAAGCCATGGATGATGACAGAAATATCATAACTGCTCATTTATTTGTATTCACCATCATTTTTTTTCTTTTCTTTTTTTTCATTTTTTTACTTTTTGTTGTTTTTTTCATTTTCGTTTAATTCTTTTCTTTTTCTATTCTTCTTTTTTTCTTTTCATTTTTTTGTACTTTTTTTCTTTCTCATAATTTTTTTCTTTTTTTTTTTGGGTCTTTTTTCTTTTTTTATCCATTTTTTTATTTCTTTCTTTTCACTTTTTGTTCTTTTTAATCTCTTCTATTTTTAGTTTCTATTTCTCTTTCTTTTTTCTTTTTGGTTTTCTTTTTGGTATTTTTTCTTTCTCATTTTTTATTCTGTTTTATATTTGTGTACTTTTGAAAAATATGATTACGTAAAACACAAGCCATGGATGATAACAAAAATACCACAATTGTTTATTGTTTTGTATTCACATCAATTTTTTTTTATATTTTTGTATACCTTCATAAATTATATTTGTATTTATATTTTATAGTTCTCACTTGTATTTGTATTTTATTGTTCGCGCTTATATTTGTATTTATATTTTATAATGCGCGCTTGCATTTGTATTTGTATTTTATAATTTGTATTTGTATTTATATGTTATAGTTCACACTTATATTTGCATTTTATAGTTCACACCGTCATTTAAATTTTACATAATTTGTACTTGTAATATAAAGAACTTTTGGTATTTGTATTTTATAGCTAACTGCATATTGTATTTGTATTTTATATTTTTCTTTGTATTTGTATTTGTATTTCTATTATAATCATCGATGCACTTGTATTTTTAAAGAACTATTTTGTATTGTATTTGTAAGTTGACCGCATATTGTATTTATATTTAGCTGTACAAATTGTTGGGTTCAAAATCGAGAGGGCATCATGCAGAAGATAATCGTTTGCAAACCATAGAGGTGATAATTCAGACGACAAAGAAAAACATACTAATATATTATTAATATAGTTTGGTCAAACGACTTCATATGAAAAACTAATATTGAAAATATAAAACATATTGAGAGAAATCTCTCCCTAAATAAGACTCTTTAAGGACTACATTATGAATGATTATAACTACTTGAGGATACCCCCTGGACGTCACACAGTGCTTAGGACTACAAGTAGCCCCAAAGCTAACCTATGATATCTATTCAGCTCTGAACTCTAATAAGATAAACTTTAAAACATGAGCAGAAACTAAAGAAAACTTATAAAGTGGGTTGAGATAAACCAATAATCTCAATACAATACTATAACTCTGTATTCATTTAAAAACCATGAGAATTTGAAAGAACATATCATTTAACAAGTCTTGACATACCTCTAACTAAAATTGAAGTGCCACTGGAGCAGAACCCAGCTGACCCAAAACTGAAAGTATAAAAATTGAAAAAATAAAACAAGCATCCAGAACCAACGCAAGTCTGGCCCTCGAATAATGAGGACTCACCAACTAGTTGAATATAGAAAATGGTGATTGAGACTAGCCGTGTTGCTGGGGACGAACACTAGAACCTATAATATGAAATAATGTAGCCATATAGACATATATGTAGTCTGTACTTTTGGAATGTACTGAGTATGCTGGGATGAATGTAATAAGTAAAACTGAAACTATTGAACATACTTACAAATCATGCATGCTAAGTATAAATAGACTTACCTTGATCATAAATAAAATTGAAAACTGAAATCTCATGAAGTATAAATCATAAATAATATCTGAACAAAGCTTGTGAGTCACAACACTTAGGTTCTAAAATCTTTTTTTTCTGTGAAGGTTTCTTATAATCGACATAAACCATGTGAGCTAGCATGGAGTCCAATGTCTGACCCACATTAAGGAGGGTTGTTCTATACCTTGTCATCAATATAGGACCTAACAAGTTGCACTTTATTTAGCATAAGATTTTATGTTTACTTATGTTTTTAGTCACTAAATCTTGGGGTCTAACATTTCTCCTCCTTGGGACTATTTGTCCTCGAATGAAGGTCGGGAAGAAAAACGATCTATCTTGTGGATTTTTTAGGTTGAGATATGGAACTTATCTTAATTTAAAATTGAAATCTTTCACCTCAAGCATGAACTTACAATTAAAATGACTCGTTAGACATGAACTTCATAGGGTAAGAGCGTAGGTATTAGTGAATAGGATAGATTAAAAGAATTCATACCTCAAACTAACTCTATGCTAGAGATAAAAGGTGAGGACATCAACTTATCATATCTGTTTCCACTTCTCAAGTTGCTCCCTTAATAGATTGATTTCTCCATAGAACTTTCACTGAAGCTACTTCTTTATTTCTTAACCTTTAAACTTGTCGATTAAGAACTTTAATCGGGATCTCCTCGTAAGACAATTTATCTTTCACTCCAAACACCCACCTCAAACTTTAGTTCTCTTCTTCTCACATTTGCAAATAATTTTTGACAACTTTGAGCGGTCTTCAACCTTCCATGAATCAACTAAACCTTATTCATAGCTTCTACAACAAAATCTGGTCCAACCAAAGATGCCTTACCAACTTCGAACCAACCTATAGGCGATCTACATGTACGTCCATACAATGTTTAGAACAGGGTCATCTAAATACTAGCATGATAATTGTTGTTATAGGCAAACTCAATTAAGGGTAAATGGTCAACCCAATTTCCCTTAAAAGTATATTTCACAAGCTCTCAACATATCTTATAATATTTGAACGTACGCTCAGCCTGACCATTTATCTATGGATAAAAGGTCATACTAAGCTTCACCTTTATACCACGCCCTTATGAAATAATTTCCAAAAATGAGAAGTAAATTGCGTACCTTGATTTGAAATAATAGACAAGAGAATCCCATGGAGCCTTACTAACTCGCGAATATAAGGGTTAGCATAATCTTTCGTTGTATATGAGGTTTTAACTGGTAAGAAATGGGCTGACTTATTTATTTGATCCACTATGATCCAAATCGAATTATGCTGGCATCTGGTGCGATAAAGTCTAGTAATGAAATCCATATTAATGACCTCTCACTTCCAGGTAGGAATGTCAATATCCTGAAGCGTACCATCTGGCCTTTGATGCTCAATCTTTACTTATTAACAATTAGAACTTAGCCATAAACTCTGCTATGTCCCTCTTTATACCATTCCACCAATAAATTTCTCATAGGTCGTGATACATTTTAGTAGCACCAGGGTGAATCGAAACTATGAGGTTTTTCTAATATCCTTTCTCTCAATACATCAACATTGGGGACACATAGCCGACATTGATAGTAAAGGACACTATCTCCTCCTTGCGAGAAAACCTCAACCTTTTGTTGTTAAACTGCATCCACTATCTAGCTAAGTATGAGATCATTACGTTGTTTCTCTTTCACTTCCACCATTAAGGATTAATCTGAACTGTTCTAATATACTACATCCCCATCATCCATGTCAAGCAAACATACACCCAATTGGTCTAATATATGCACTTCCTTGGCCAGCTCCTTCTTCTTATTTTTCACTTGGGTCACACTACCAATAGACAGTCTACTCAATGCATCTGTCACTATATTTTTCTTACCCAAATAGTCGAGCATATTCATGTCATAATTTTTCAATAGATCTAACCATCTTCTTTAATGAAGATTTAAATCCTTCTACATAAATATATACTTAAGGCACTTATGATCGCTAAAAAAATCAACACGCACACCATATAAATAATGTTCCTAAATCTTTAGGACAACACAATAGCTTCTAACTCTAAATCATAAGTTGGGTAATTTTTCTCATAAGCTTTAAGTTTTCTAGAGGGATACACTATTACTTTCCCATTTTGCATCAAAACACAACCTAACCCAACTCTGGAGGCATCATAATACACGATAAATCCACCATCTAGCAAAGCTAGCACTGGTGTTGAAGTTAATCTATCATTCAACTCTTAAAAGCTCTTTTCGTATTTATATAACCATAAGAACTTCACTTTCTTTTGAGTCAACATGGTCAATGGTGTAGCTATTGAGTAAAAACCCTCAACAAACCTCCTATAATAACCAGCTAAACCCAGAAAGCTCCGAATATCAGATGGAGTAATTGGCCTAGGCCAGCGCTTCACTGCATCTATTTTTTGAGGGTCTACATGAATACCTGCTCCTGAGATCACATGTCCCCAAAAAGTAACAAACTCCAACAAAAATTTACTCTTACAAAACTTTGCATACAACTGGTGATCCCTGAGGGTCTGCATCACTATTCTCAAATGGCTTGCATGCTCTTCCTCACTTCGAATACCCTATTATGTCGTCTATGAAGACAATAATAAACATGTCCTAATACTGCTTGAAGATGTTGTTCGTTAAATCAATTAAGGTTTTAGGAGCATTTGTTAGTCCAAATGACAAAACCACAAACTCAAAGTGACCATATCGTGTTCTAAAAGTAGCCTTCAGAATGTCATATCCTTTGACCTTCAACTGATGAAATCCCAACCTAAGATTAATCTTTGAAAACCAATGGGGGCCTTAAAGTTGGTTAAATAAATCATTTATTTTGGGGACGGGGTACTTATTCTTGAGGGTGACCTTAATTAACTAGCTGTAATCTATACACGAATAATAGTGGAGCACCCCACAGAGAAACACTAGGTCTGACGAACCCTTTATCTAGGAGGACCTAAAGTTGCTTATTCAACTCTTTAAGATCGATCGGGGCCATTTGTAACACCCCAAAAATGGGTCCCGAGATGTCACACGGTGCTCAAGACTACGATAGCCTCAAGCTAACCCTGTAAGCTTTCTACTAAATCTGTAACTCAAAATGGGAAAATATAAACATATAATCAATACTGAAATCTATCTGATCTAAGCTGAAATTATCTGAACATAATATCTGAACTTGACTTAAAATTCTGGAAAATCAACACTGGAAATCTGAATTTTAACTAGCAGTCTGACAAGCCTATACTACTAATAACTAGAGATCCACTAGGACAACCCCCCAGCTGACTCGAACTGACTGAAAATACTGAATCAACTACTCTAATAAGATAAGAAATTGAATAACTGGGTCCTCGAATTATGAGGACTCACCAATTGTTGGGATATAGATGGAGATGCTCAAAATCACTCACACTACTGGAGCTGAGCACCTGAACCTACATTATTAAATAATGTAGCACATAGACGTATATGTGGATCAGTACTTCTGGAATGTACTGAGCATATGGGGGTGAAATGTATAGTAAAATAGTGAGGAAATATATATATCTTTCTCATAAACAATGCATGCTAAGTAATAATGGCTCACTTTGGCTTGAGTAATTAAAAGTTGTAATCATAAATCATGAATGACAAAACATACTATATGAATGTTGTGAGCCACCACACTTAGTTCTAAATCTGTGCTTGAAATCTGTTTTTCAAATCATACATGCTAAGTGTAAAAGGACTCACCTCTGTATTTGTAAACTGAAAGTTGTAATCTCATAGCTAATGACTTATATAAAATAATATCTGAATAAAATCGTGAGCCTTTACACTTAGTTTCTAAAAGCTTTTCTGTCATTCTTTACTCTTTTTTATAGGGAGGTTCTTCCAACCGACATACACTATGTGAGCTATCATAGTGTCCACGTCTAGTTCCCTTATGGGAAAACCTCACATTGGGAAGAAGTTTCATACTCTTGCCAAGGAGTATAACCTAAGCTAAGTGATAACATCTGTAACTGTCATCCATATAGAAATGAGAATAATCTGATAATCTGAACCAATGTTGGCTCATAGTTCTGGGACATGTGAACATACCCAACTCGGTGCTAAATACTACTCCCTTTAATCTGTATGCTCATTCTGTAGGAAATTCACTTTAAAACTAGTATAAGGGTTTATAATGAAAACCAATCATGCATCTGTTCACTTTAAACTGTAATAAAACTGTAAAGTAAATTCCATATCTAAGCTGGGGATCAAAAAATCAAATCCTGATCAAAATCTAAATATAAATTAATCATGGGATGCTTAAAAGCATAATATTCTTGAAATATCAACATTCAACTAGGGCTTAATAACCCATGCATCTATTTCATGTCAAATCATCATAAAGTTCATGCTAAATAATGAAAATCTTGATAATTCAATTCTAAATTTGGAAAATAATGTCACACGCATAAAAATACGAAAGAAGGCATGCAATTCAATATCTAAATCACCTATAATATCATAATCTTTAAATAGTGATGAGTGGGTATAAACCCTAAACTGAAATTCATATAATTTCTTAAAAAATTTAACTTTAAAATTAATTTTGAGCACATGGATGAAAGTATTATCCTTGTTTATAATCTCACATACCTTAATTGATGAACAAATGAAGAAGCTTGAACTTTGAGTCCCTATTTGTGTTCTTGAAGATTGTTTCTTAAGATCTTGAATTGAGAATCTTGAATCTTGGGTTATCTTGGAAAAAGAATAGTGGAATTTGGATTTCTTAAGGTTTGAAATTTGAAGTTCTAGGGTTTCTTGGAGAGTAATTTGATGAATTATGAGCGCATTAGGCTTAGAATAGGTTTAATCTAGTATTTTTCACGAATTGGGGGCTTGGGAAAAGACTAAGTTGCCCTTTAGAAAATTAAGTTCGGAACTAGAATCCCAATTTTAGGCCTCAGCGCGATGCGACACCATCGTGGTGGCTTACTGGAAAAGGGACGAGTGCCATTTTAGGCTCTGGCGCGACGTCTGCTCTACTGTGATTTCTGGCACGACACCAACTAATCGCGGTGAGCTACTAAAAAGGGAAGAACGGGATTTTGGACTTCACCGCGACATGGAGTAATCGCGGTGCTTCACTGAAAAGAGGACGATTGTGAATCAGCCCTCCACCGCGACGCGGTGCTATTGCGTTGAACTACTGTTTCTCACTAAAAATGTCATGACTTCTTAACCGGGTATCATATTTAAGTTAAATTAGTATCGTTGGAAAGATGATTCAATTATCTACAATTTGGTGGATCTATAGCTAGAAAATTCTATACGTATCAAGAGTTATACATTTTTAAAGTTGACCCTTGAGAGACTAGGAGCTAAATGAGACTAAGAAAATACGGGGTATTACATCATTTAGTTGGGAGAGATGGAGATAGGTTGGGTGTATAAAGAAGATCAACTCTGAACTTTTTCTCTATCGGGAGGTACCCTGGGTAGATCTTCTGGAAAGACTTTAGGAAACTCATTAACTACACGAACTGGCTGAATGGTTGTGGTTTCATACTTAGTATCTTTAACCCAAACTAAGTGGTAGATGCATCCTTTTATATTGACTTTCTAGCTTTAAGATAGGAGATAAAATGACCCTTGAGAGATACTGAACTACTCTCCGAATCGAGATCTGACTCATTAGGGAACTGAAACTTCATCACACGAGTGTGACAAAAAAAACTGATGTGTAGCATGAGTACTTATAGAATGTACTAAGTATGCGAGGGTAAATGCAATAAGTAAAACTAAAACTGGACATACTTACAAATCATGTATTCTAAGAGTAAACAGACTCACCTTGATCATAAATAAAACTAAAAGCTAAAATCTCATGAAGTATAAATCATAAAATAATATCTAAACAAAGATTATGAGTCACTACACTTAGGTTCTAAATCTTTTTTTTCTGTGGGAGTTCTTTTATAACCAACACAAACCATGTGAGGTAGCATGTAGATCAATGTCTGACCCACGTTGAGGAGGGTTGCTCCATACCTTGTCATCAATATATAATCTAAACTGGGGAGATAACCTATACATGCCCATTAGGACAAGCTGGATAATATATGACATGTCTGTTAAGAAAAGCTACATGCCTATTTGGAAAAGCTGAAAATACCTACGGTGGCACGTAGTTTTTGAAAAATAGAATGCACTAAACACTCATTCTCCTCCCGGTGCTAAATACTACTCCCAAATAGCAAGTGGGTTTATAAAACTAAAAATCGACTATCCTTCTCTTACTTAACTCATACTCATAAAGAAACTTGTGAATTTCATACCCTATTTGAGATCATAAGATGAAAACTAAAACTTTAATCATGTTGCAATCCTTGTAACTTGAATTTCATGTGCGTTGAGTGCATCATGCTAAAAATCACATACTTTACTTGTAAACTGACTGAATCATGTTGAAAATCATGTACATATATTACCTAAAAATCCTCATGTCAAACTACTAAAACTCATCTCATCATATCCATTTTGTGACTAAAAACATAAGTTAACATGAAATCTTATGCTAAATAAAGTGCAACTCATGAGGAAACATCATACTTTCAAAGTATATGAAAAGTAGGTATGAATCCTAGAAATTAATTTCTTAAAAACTCTAGTAAAAATTAAAATTTTGGGAACAAGGATAGAAGAATATCCTTGTTCAAACTGCACATACTTGAACTTTGTGAATTGCTTGAAGGAAACTCTATTTGGAATCGTGAAAGTTTGAATTTTAGAGAAGAATTTCCTCTTCTGTGTTCTTGAGGGTTTGGGAGAAGGAGGATTGTATGTTTTGAGTTATGAGGGTGTTAATCATGTTTAATAAGGTTGGAAAATTATTTAAGAGGTAAAAGACGAAAATCCTCAAATAAATTTAAGAAAAAAGTTTGGCGTTTCTACGCCCTTTGGAATGGTACACCCGTGTTGCGCCCCTCCAAGGGCATGGCACGCCCTTATCACGGCACACCAAGGGTGCGGCACACCCTTATTGTGGAAATTAGCAGGTGTGGCACGCCCTTATCATGCCAAGCTACTGGTTTTTGCATAAGGGTGTGTCTCCCCTCCGTGGCATGCCCTTAACGCAGACCCGTACTATTTTGAGGTCCCAAAATATCCTGAAACGCGTTTCAAATATTGTGAAATACTTTCTAATGGTTCCGTTATCATTTCTTATCATAGCTCAAAAATCACAATAAAAGCGAAGGAAGTATCAAAAGAAAATCATTGAAATCTTGGGGGTCTAATAATGCCATTGCGCTATGGTTATGAGAAGAGGTTCTTCTATTTATAGAGGCTCAAAAACTTTCCTTCAAGAAAAAAGTCGCTAAATATGGAAGAGTTTTATATTTTTCTTTTAGAAAAAAGTAAAAGTAATTATGGTATTACTTTAATTTTTCTTTAATAGAAAATTAATACTCAAATTTGATAAGAAAATCAGGGCAAAATTCCTAGCACAAATACGATATGTGATCAACTTATAAATGCAAATACAAAATAGTTCTTTAAAACTACAAGTGCAACGATGAAAATAAAATACAAACACAAATACAAATACAAATAAAATGAAATCATAAAATACAATATGCAGCCAGCTATGAAATACAAATATAAAACAGTTCTTTATAATACAAGCGCGAATTATGTAAAATGTAAAATGATGGTGCGAACTATAAAATATAAATACCAATGCAAACTATAAAATACTAATATAAATAGAAGTGCGAACTATAAAATACAAATACAAGCATGCATTATAAAGTATAAATACAAATATAAGCGCGAACTATAAAATACAAATACAAATACAAATACAAGAGTGAACTATAAAATGCAAATACAATTATATCAATAAACACAAAAATATAAATGATTGGGCGAATATAAATAGAATAAGCAATTGTGGTATTTTTACTGTCATCTATGGCTTGTGCTCGATATAATCATATTTTTTAAAAATATAAAAATATAAATTAGACCAAGAAAATGGGAAAGAAAAAAATACAAAAAAGAAAATCAAAGAAAAGAAAGATAAATAGAATCTAAAGATAGAAGAGAGAAAAGAAAAGAAGGTAAAAAGAAAGCAACAAAAAAACAAAAATAGGAAAAAAAGAATTAAAAAAAAAAGAAAAAAGAAAAATACTAAAAATAAAAAAAATGAGAAAGCAAAAAAATATAAAAAAAATAAACAAAAAAAATAAAAAGAAAATAATGAAAAAGAAAAAAAAAGAATATAGAAGTTAGAGATAGAAGATAGGAAAAAATGAAAAGAAAGAATTGAAAAAAGAAAAATGAAAACAAAAATAACAAAAAATAAAAGTAAAAGAAAATAGAAAAAAGAGAAAAATATATGGTACTACAAATACAATAAGAGATTATAATATTTTCTCATATTCATGGCGTGTATTCAATGTAGCCATGTTTTCTGAAAATACAAAAGAATATAAAATATAAATAGAATAAAAAAAGAAAAAAATGAGAAAGAACAAAGAAAACAAGGAAAAAAATAAAGATAAAAAAAAAGAAAAAGATAAATAGAGAGTGGAGATCAAAGAGAGAGAAAAAATAAAAATAAAAATAGAGGTTGGCGATAGAAGAAAGAGAAAAAAAGATTAAAGAAAAAAATAAATAAAGAAAAGAAATAAAGAGAAACTACAAATTATAATTTTAAAATTTAGGTTAGGGACACTCTCATTTTACTTAAACATAGAATACTTTTTATAAGTGCCCCATTATTTAATTAGTCCTAAAATAAACAAAAAAAATGAAAACACCCTTTTAGTATTCTTATATTTCCTCTATTTGGATTTATTTGCCACATTTTAATTTGACACATCAATTTAAAAAATAATGATTGATATAGTGATTTTACCTTATTATTTCTATGTATTGATATTTAATACGTGTTTCATTTGTGGTGTTTCGATGTTGTTTTTGATTTTGGATAGAGATAGTGGCGGATCCAAGAAGTTCATTAAGGGTGTTCAAAAGAGCACACACGAACTAGCCGAAGGGAGTTCAACATATAAAATATATACATAAAAAATAATTTTAATCATATATAAATAGTATAATTTTTCCCCGAAGGGAGGTTCATCCTGAATATATGCTAGATCTGCCACTGGATAAAGAGATTATAGTATTACCTTATGGGTGTCTTATTTTCATTATTATCTAGCGACGTATTAATTTCATTTTTGTTGTGTGCTTTTATGTTTTTGTTTGTTTTTTGGTTATACCGTCATCTGTCCTGAGCCGGGGGTCTATCAGAAATAGCTTCTCTACTTCATTTGAGATAGTGGTATGGACTGCAAATACTTTACCCTTCCAGACCCCACTTTATGAGAATACACGGGGTATGCTGTTGTTGTAATACACGTTTCTTTTGAAAAAGTATGACTTAATTTTACTTGACACAGAGTTTAAGGAAATAAAGAAAATTTTTGAATCTTGTGATCTTAAAATTAAAGATATGTCAAATATATTAAAAATATTCTTTAATCTTGTGTTCTTAAACATGTGAAAAGTTGAAATTAAAAAGTTGTCAAAGAGGAAATAGTTATTCTTTTTTAAACAAACTAAAAAGGAAAGTATGATATTTTCTTTAAATGGAGGGAGTAATAGATATTGAAAAATGATTTGGAGAAAAAGTAATTAATGTTATAGATAAAATAATTTTTTTTAATTATCAAAAATAATAAATAAAAATTAAAATCAAATAAAAAAATCGTGACAAGTAAATTCAAATGGACGGAGTAAACTAAAGACGCAAATAAAGTTTGTGAAAGATAATCAAAATTTGTTAAATCTTTCCGAGAATTAGCTGTCCTGTAGTTGTGGTGCTAGCTTCAAAATATTTCCTCCGTTTTATTTTACTTCTTCCAAATTTTTTAATTTAATTTCTCATTTTACTTATCATTTTTCATTAATCAACACAAGATAATTATTTTTTTTCCTTTTTTACCCTTCGTATTAATTATTTGTTCTCCAAATTAATAAAATATAAATATCATTTAATAGAAATAATATGATAAAATAATTATATTATTAATTATTTTTTTAATTAATATATAATATTAAATTAAGACGAGTAAATGGGACGGATGGAGTACATACGTTATGGCTTCTTTAATTAGTTAGCTCGCCCAGCAGGTATCAAAAAGCAGCTAAAATTAATTATAGCAATATAAATATCCTTTCTTACGGCAGTTATGTGTTACGATCCATTGCAAAAGTTCCACATCGATATTATAAAAGTATTGGTGTGGCGTATTTATAATCTTAGGCTTTTCCATCTCAATAGCTAGCTTTTGGGGTGTGGTTCTCCTAAGGTTGTAACATTGGTATCAAAGCCACCCGTCACCCTTCGCGCCCACCGTGCCTGGGATGGTAACGCTGGTATGGCAGTGTTCGGCCAGGGCTAGCAATGTTTAGTGCACAACCATTGAGGCACCTGGACACCTGACTCGAAAAGGGCTACCTGAGAAAGAGCTACCTACATAAGTAGAGTGAAAGCTATCCAGAGTGGAGCCGTCGAGGACGACGGATGCGGAGCGTGGTGGTTTGTTATGATCCATTGCAAAAGTCTCACATCGGTATTATAAAGTATTGGTGTGGGGTATTTATAACCTTATGCTCTCCCACTTCAATAGCTAGCTTTTGGGGTGTGGTTTCCTAAGGTTGTAACATTATGATATTAATTTCAAGGTATATAAAGTTACGACTTCTTTAATAACAATAACATTGGAGACCCGTGCTAAAACATAAAAATAGTAATACTTTCATTTAAGAAGTTTAATATGCGTTATATTTTTTAATCACATAATTAATTTATTGTAATTGTAAGTTGATCATATTTTATTGATACGTTTGTATAATTATTTAAATTTTTTCATCATATAATTGAATGTTTTAATAGTGCATAGGCTTGTTATTTTTTGTTTTAGGGTGTTTGTGATGTTTGTTGTTTTGGGTAGATCGATTGTAATATTATTCTGTGATGATTTTGTTTCTGTTTTTAGCAGTTATTTCATCACTACCTATTGGTTCATGTTCTTATATTACATCATTTCATAAATTCTTTTTATCTTGTATCGGGGAGGCTATCGAAAACAACCACTCTATCTCATTTGTGAGGTGGTGTTACGATTTGTGTAGACTCTACCCTTTTCAAAACCCACTTATAGGAATATACTGAATATATTTTGTTGTTAATAATTGGATATGTTTTAAAGAAAAATCTACTAATTAAAAAAAACTAAAGCAGGAAAATAGGCAAATCTCTAAGGGACAACAAAATTACTAACCGGGTAAAGTATGAGAATTAACCTCTTGGTGAAGATAATAGAATAAGGAATATTTTCGTATTCTTTTGAATTTGTGAGCATATAATTCTTATTTATGGATAAAAATAGATTTATTTTAATATTTATTAATCACCATTCATTATTTTATGTGCCAAGGATTTACTTTAGTTATTGGTAACTTTTCATCTAATGAACCTTATGTATCAATGTAATTTAATTTATTCATATATAGTTTATACTTACACGATCTTAATTTGTTTTTACTTAAATGATACTATAAGTCTTCATCAAAATACTTCCTTTTTTATTTATAATTGTAAAAAACAAATTTGAATGAATATACTTAGTCATAACAAAAAATAACAAATCATATGAGGATTATAATTAATGTAAAATGAATAATTTATAATCTCCTATAATGATCAAATTCAAAATGGTTGTAACCTCTTTTCCTTTTTCCTCTTTTTTGGTCTCCAAATATAATTTTATTTTTTCTTAAAAAAAGTTCTTATCTTCTTCTTCTTTTCTTTTTTTTGTCTTTTTCAAAATATGCTTATTTATTTGTTCTTGAATATATTTTTTATACTTTACGTTAATCTACTAAAAGGCAATGCACTAATCTTTTGCATAGGAAAAAGCAAAATATAATATAAATTTTAATAATATTTTTATTTTATAAAAAAAGTCATGCATGCAATTATTATTGGAATTGAAGTTCAAATCAAAACCAAATCACTTTTATAGTGTGCTCCGCTTTATATTAATGATACTTTTACCTTGAGCATATTTCATAAGAAAATCACACTTGTTTGTAAATTTATTTTTTTCTCTAAATTACTCTTAATTAATGAATTAGTATTTATTTAATACTTTCTCCATCTCATAGTAGTTGGTCATCTTACTAAAAATAATTGTTTCATATTAGTTGTTATCTTACTAAATCAAGAACACATTAATTAAATTTTTCTCATATTAACCTTGCAATTAAATCTTTTTAAAAGTATTCATACTTGTTTGTAAGGTTTTCAAGAAATTTTTTAGGAGGTGAATCAGTAAAATTATCTTCTTAGTTATGATTTCTTAACATACGTATAAAAAGGAAAATGACCAACTAATATGGGACGGAGGAAATATCTTTTTCTTTTTCGTAAATAAAACATTTAATATAATTTTTTTGAGAAAGTAAAAACTCATTTATTAAAATCAAAGTAAATTTGAAAGAAAATTAGTATCTTTTTTTTTAAATTATATAAGAATTATTTATTTGAGACTAAATATAATATAAGACAAAATAAATATAAAAATAAAAACATCATAACATTTATAGAGATGAAATCATTTATTAAAAAAATATGAAATCAAATAATGTCCAAGAAGAAATCCTACAAACAACACACTTAAGGGCCACACAAAATTTATTACTTCAAAAATTATTGATCTTAGTGAAGCCAATTGCATCAATAACCACGTTTAATTCATCAAACAATAAAACTTTTTCACAATATTTCAATTGTGCTCGTGTGAGGACGACAAAAAGAGGATCCTCACTTATATATAAGAGTAAAAGTAAATTAGGTCATTGGGCAGCCATTAAGCAACTAAAATTAATTGAAGTGAATTTAAACTAATAACATTTTTTATTCAAAATAAAGGTGCCATCAAACTCCACTACACCCCATTTAATTTATCTACAAAACTTTAATTTTAGAGAACTCCCCAACATTCTCCGTAGGTCGATCTTGCTTTTGTTGTCCTCTACATCGTTGTAGTGAAAACACTTCCTGATATCAAACTAAAAAAAATTAACGAGATATTCCCCACTCTTTTCTTTGATCTGCCTTAGGATGAAGTGGAAGCCTCGATCATCCAGAAGGAAAGTCCGATGTTTCTCAAATTTGGGATCGTAAATGGATTTGAATACCATTTTAATCGTCTCTTTATGATTTTAGTTCCAAAATATATAAAATTATGACTTCTTTAATTAATTTTGGCCGTTGAGCTGCCATTTGAAAAATAGCTAAAGTTAATTGAAGCAATATACTCATTTAACCTAGTTTCTGCATCTCCTTGTCTTCTCCTCCCTCGTTATTAATCTAGTTGGTAGAAAAAAAAAAAGCAAATTAGATTGACTTACAGTCCACGGAAATTTCCGCTTATAAGAATTTTAACAAACTATCATATTTAGAATTAATGGTCAAAAAAATACATATTAGGTATATATTCGGATTTTTTTAGTTTTATGTTTGAATTATTAGATGTGCGGATTTTCTACATGACTATCACAGATTATTTATCAAAACAAACTTAAGCTATTAGTTATTCGTTTTTCCTACCTAATAATTCATACATGAAAATGAAACATATCGATTGATTTTGGCTGGCCAATTATAAATGATGCCAAAGAAGGCCACGATTCTGAAAGTTGAGGAAAAGTGTTCGTTCTCATTTGTTTCTGACTTTGGAGAAATAGTGTTTATGGAAAGGAAATGGGGTGTTGGGTGGGAGTACGATCGCAAGACCGAAACTCAAAGAAATTGATGGGACTGCACAAGCGGTAGAGCATGTAATTTAACTCGATACAACATGCAAAATTATGCCAGCTCTTAACATATGAACAAGAAAACATGTCCTTAACTGGATGATACTGACTTTCATACAGGTGTTGCATGACCGTCGACAGCTTGTGGCGTGAGATATTTGGTCAAGTCCTCCAACGAGATTGTATTTTCTTTTTTCATTTGAATCGTATCAACTTAAAGAGTATTTAAATTAAGACACTTCTCGTAGTAGCACTATCAAGATCTATTATGAGAGATCAGCTAATATAATTAACCTTGTCCGTTGCATTAATTAAAAGCCACATGTCACACATCTAGAGTAACTTTGGATAATGGTTAGGTATGCTTGGAGTTTTTGTTTGGGCATTGTGTACTTGTCTCTTTGTAATTAAGGATCTAAAGGAATTCCAACTTTAATGCTCAATTCCATGTATTTATGTACTAGGACCGTTTTATCCAAGGATGAATTGTTCATCCTTCTTAGCAGGTGGTTTGGAATTTGGATCAAAATCCATTACACGGATTATGCATTTTATTACAATATAATCAATACATAGATTAGGCACTGCCTAATCCCCTTCAATGGTGGTTTATAAAAACAAATGTCACAAATCTGAAGTGCTACTGGAGGAACTGGAGGGAGGCTTCACTGGAGAGAAACCGCCTAATCCCAAAGTCTCCATTAATGTTTTCGGAGCCGACGCATTAATATTAGTGCCAACCTACAGAAGGCTATGATTTCTTTAGTTAGGCCATTTGAACATTGAATCATTATAAAAATAGCTAATATTAGATAAAGCAATATCCATCCTAAGCTTCTTTTTCTTTTCTTGTAGTCCATCCATGGAGATTTACTGTTGTGGCCTGCCGTATAAGTAAGTGTACGTGGTCTAATAAGTAATATAGTGATTCTTTAAGAGCTGGATATCGAACCCACGAGGATTAAAAGTTTAGCAATTCACTTAATTGAATATTTAATAATATTTCAAATAGGTGTTGTGCTATAACAAGCTGATTTGTGAAATTCTGGCAAACTAATAGTAAGCAAAGATGTAAAATATAACAATCACAATTTGAGTAAGGTTGTAATCAATATTGAGCGAAAATTCTAGGGTCAAGCCGCTCATTGGAATCATGTAAATGGATACACTCTCATTGGTTACGTTGTATATCGGGTAGATGATTCACAGGGTTGATAATCTAATTATGGTCTTTCGAACTTCTAATGGTCTATCTAAAGAGATATCGCAACTACATTGTTGAGCGGGGATGCAATAATCCAATTTAGATGTATTAAGATATCTTACTGTATTTCGAACCAAACAAGGTGTTCTAAGCATATTCCTAACCTGGACGTGAATCAAATCCTTACTTTATGAAAGATCAAAACTTGCTCCTTCAAGTCCTCGTTTTATCCTAATGATTCTCCTTCTGGGTTCACAAGAGGATTACAGATATATTTTAATGTCGGCCAAACATCAAAATAGTAAGAACAAGAGTTTAAAAACAACCCATGAGATATTTCAACGTTAAACCAAATCAAGAGTTCTAAAATACAATCATACGTTCGACCTCAACCCCAAATCATTAAGGATTTTTAGCCACTCATAACATGAAATAAAACTTACAAAGTCAATGTTGTTGGCATGACCCATCCCCGGGCCTAGTCGCGACGGGTATCTCAAGCCCACCGAGGGTCGAAGACCACCCTTTTTTCCTAGTCACCTGAGCATAATAAGTAATAATAGCAGAAGCAACCCAAACATAATGTGAGAGATAAATAGATAACTCAATAGGAACTAAGAGTCAATAAACAGTAACCACCTACACTTTGTCCACAAAATCCTCTATACCGAAATGCCGAGTTCGGTCGGGACATGCCCCTGACTATGGTTAAAAGACAATCCAAGAGTATGAAAAGAAACTGATGGAATTTCTAAAAACATAAAGAAAGCAGTGAAATCTCTGGCCTTCTGGAATATGGAGGCTCACCACTTCAAGATGACCAACGGACGAACCCGAACCACCTAACTCTGCACAAAGTAACTGAAGAACCCCTAGGACCTTACAACATGAAATGATGCAGCGTCCTGGGACAGTTAGTGGGATGAGCACTAGCATGTAACTCAGGAAAGGGATAAAATAATGCCATAATCAAATCAGTCCAAAACCATTCAAAAACCATATGGACACATTCATATATATGTGTGTGTGTGTATGTATGTAGGTATGTATATATATATATATATATATATATATATATATATGGAAAAGATACGAATATACCCCTGAACTTTAATAAATGATACAGATATACCTTCCGTTATATTTTAGGTATAAATATACCTTTGTCATTAATGAAAAGGTACATATATACCCCTGAACTTTAATAAATGGTACAGATATACCCCCCGTCATACTTTAGATATAAATATACACTTGTCGTTAATGAAAAGGTACATATATACCCTTGCCGTTAATGAAAAGGTACATATATACCACTGAACTTTAATTCATTAATGAAAAGGTACATATATACCCCTGAACTTTAATTCATTAATGAAAAGGTACATATATATCCCTAAACTTTAATAAATGGTACCAATATACTCTCTGTCATACTTCAGGTATAAATATACCCTTGTCGTTAATAAAAAAGTACATATATACACTGCACGTTTCACGATCTTGTTCATTTGCCCATTTTTAACTTAATTTTTTTCACTCTACCCAAAAAAAAATTCTAATTTAACCCACAACTCGATCAAAATATAACCCAAATTGGATCCGGTCTAATAGAACCTTCAAGACACATCTCTATTCAGACATATTCATTCTCTCTCTCTTTCTATTAGACCGGATCGCGTTTGGGTTATTATTTAGATTAAGTTATGAGTTAAATTATAATTATTTTGTGGTGGGTTGGGATAAATTAAATTAAAAAGGGCCAAATGAACAGGATTGTGACATGTGTCCTGCCTTTAGTGAGAAGGATATACATTTATATTTTCATTAACGATAAGGGTATATTTGTACCTAAAGTATAACGTAGGTTATATCTGTATCATTTATCAAAGTTCATGGTTATATATGTACGATTTCATTAACGGCAAGGGTATATTTGTATCTAAAGTGTGATAGAGGGTATATCTGTATCATTTATTAAAGTTCAGGGGTATATTCGTTTTCCAATATATATATATATATATATAAAAGATTTTTCTTATGTAATATTTTCATGGAATAAAGAGTTTTGTTTCTATATCCTTTGTCCACTTCAATTGTTAGCCATAAGTGAAGGTTGCGATCTTTAGCCTTATAGGAGGAAAGATATCACCATCTTAAAGGTAATCAAATTAAATAAGGATTTACAAGAAAAAATTCTTGAAAAAATCATCAACAGTCTTGTTCAAGAACAATGGTTTATTAATGATTATTCATATGTAGATAGCGATGATGGCCTATACTATTTGTATGATGGATGTTATGTCTCTGAGTAAATCAATTAAATTCCGATGAAATACCCCGGTAGATTTTGGAAATATTTATCCAAGTAGGGTGTCATGTTCATATTGCTATCAAACAAATTATAGCAGTATTCTTCGAATTTGCATGTATATTCTGGAATGAAGCTCATTTTACAAATTTGTAGTTTTTCTAGCCTTGATGAAAGAATTATATCTAGTTTTCTAGAAAAAAAAAGAAGAGAAGAATTAGAAGAAGGTTTCCTTTAGCAAGGTTGATAAGATTGTTTTTATTTGAAATAAAATATCCATCAAAAACACAATTTTTATTTAGCTCTTTATAGTTTATAACCATTCAAGCTTTTCCTCTTTTTTGTTCCTCGTGGTTTCTAACCATAAATGCAGGACTGATGTGTGAACTAATGCTTCCCCTTATTAATTTCAGATTAAGAAGTTCCTGTATCTGAATTTTAAGTTCAGCTTTGTCATCTTCATTATACAACATGGGTTTAACTCTTAAGTTTCCTTCTCTGGTATTTATAAATCTTTCATCTGAAAGGTTGATAACTATTGGACAATTAATTCCTTCTTTGAAGGTAGATTTCACCATTATTTGGATTTCTCCTAGATGAATGTAATTCATCTTTTTCCCTTTATGTTTCAAAATTTTTCTTAGGATTTGGTCGATAGTAGGCTTTGTCAAAAGATTGAGTTATTTCTATCACCTTTTCAATTTCTTGGTACTCATGATAAGAAACTTTATTTTAGAGAAAGTTCTTTGTAGTCTACTGAATAGACTATATATATATATATATATATGTATGTATATATATATATATATATATATAAAAGACGCCGAAATAGGGAACAAGGTTTAAACATGAGATTTAAAATCATTAACCTTGACTATGTAGATCTAACCGTCCTAAGGGCATCCACGGGCTATATGAGTTCAGCTCCCTCTGCTGAAAGGGTCCCAACGCGTGTTAGCCACACGAACCAGGAAAATTCAAGGAAGGGCCATAGAATCTACGACCCCAGCCATTCCAATATATGTATATATATATATATGTATATATATTTATATATTAGTGTGAACTATGCATACGGTCACCAAATTTAAAACCAATCCATGGCCACGAAGACCTTCAAAAAGTCATTTTAAGTTTCATTAACCTTTTATGCAATGCAAGGTTCCAAAAGTGAGTTCAATTATGCATGTATCCATGTTTTGAAACCAATTAGCCAAGTTGGATTGAGGGTAAAGCCAATTCCAAATCATAAAACCATAAATTTTGAGGAAACCCATGTTTCTATTCCAATTCCCCCACCAATGCATTTATTTAGTTCAAAACTACAAAATAAAACATAAATAACCAATTCAAAATCATGGAAAAATCAATTCATATGATAAACATTTAAAATCCCTCAACCCACATTCAAAATCCAACAACTAAAAGCATATGGATAACAATAAACACATGTTTTTGTATAAAATTAATTTAGAGAAGAGACAAATGCCTGAAGACACCAAGAATTTTGGAAGAGAAATCACTAATTGAAGCTTGGATAATCAATCCCTTGAAACCCTAGCTTTTCTTAACTTTAAAGTTTGAGAGGAGAAATGATGTTTATGATATGTTAACTGATGGAAATAAGGCAAAAGAAAAGGGTTTAAGTCATGAAAAATAATGGGATAAAAGAAAAAGACCACAATTCCCTTAATGAAAATGAGAAGGAAAATATAGCACCCAGTCACTACGAGTTAGGTAACGATTCATGGTCACTGGTCACAAGTCATCACCAAGACTCGTAGCATAAGACCCAATCCCTAACCCCTTACTATTATGGTCACAAGTCACACCCTAAAATTCATGACCTCACCTTAAGAATCGTGAAGGACAAATCATGAACCAAACATAAACACTAGCCCATCCTACTGTGTGGACTATGAGTGGAGTCCTACGACTAATTGGTACGGATCATTACGAGAGTCATTACTTGGGCAGTGAGGGTAAAATTCAAGAATTTTTTAGAGTCCAAAACCTGGGTATTATATTACTCCCCCATCTTAGGATCATTCATCCCCGAATGAGGAGTCAAGGCACCTATGAGCATGATAACAAGAAAGAATGCACACATACACAAATGACAAATTTAAAAGGCCACAAGAAAGAGAGCAGAAACCATACCTCAAGAATTTTCATCCAACGTGGGGAATAGGAACAAATATCTGGATTTCATGTCCTCTTTAGCTTCCAAAGTAGCTTCTTACGCCTTTTGATTCCTCCAAAGGACCTTCATCGAAGCTATATGCTTTGTCCTCAACCTACGGATTTGCCTATCCAAGATCTCGATCGGGACTTCCTCATAGGACAAGGACTCTAAAATATCGACATTCTCCACAAGGAGAACCAAAGAAGGATCACCCACATACTTTTTCAACATCAACACATACAAAACCTGATGAATAGAACCCAAACTTAGAGTCAAATCCAACTCATAAGCAATATTTCCAACTCTCCTCAAAATCTAACATGAACCAACATAATGGGGACGAAGCTTCCCTTTCTTCCCAAACCTCATCACTCCTTTCATATAAGAGACTTTCAAAAACATCCAATCACCTACTTCAAACTTCAACTCCTTTCACCTTACGTTCGCATAGGACTTTTGGAAACTATAGGCAGTCTGAAGCCTCTCTCTAATAATTTTCACCTTCTTCATGGCCTGATGAACCAAGTTAAGACCGAACAACCTAGTCTCACCAACCTCAAACCACCTAATAGGAGACCTACACCTGCTACTATATAGAGCCTCAAAAGGAGCCATCTGATACTCAAATGGTAACTATTGTTATACGCAAACTTAATAAGAGGCAAGTGATCAACCTAACTACCTCTAAAATCAATCACACAAGCCCTTAGCATATCCTTCAAAGTCTGGAATAGTCTGTTCTACTTGTCCATCCATTTAAGGGTGGAGAACGGTGCTAAGGTTTACCTTAGTCCCCAAATCTCTCTGAAACGAATGCATAAAGTGAGAAGAGAATTACGTACCTCGATCTAAAATGATGGAAATTTGCCCTCCATGCAGGTAGATAATCTCCTGAATAAAAAACTTAGCATAATCCTCTCCAGAGTAGTTAGTCCTCACAGGCAAGAAGTGAGCAGACTTAGTCATCCTATCCATAATGACCCAAGTCAAATCATACTGATTGCGAGACTGCGGAAGACCCGTAATGAAATCCATATTGGTCATCTTCTACTTCCATATAAGTAATTCTATCTCTTAAGACATCCCTCTAGGCCTCAAGTTTTCAACCTGCACCAGCTGAAAGACCATACACTTGGCCACAAAATTCCTCACATCTTTCTTTATATTGCTCCATCAATAAATTTCCTTTAAGTCATAGTACATCTTTGTCAAACACGGATAAACTGTATACCTAGACTCGTAAGCCTCAGCCAAAATTCATTATCGCAGCCCATCAACATCAGGAACTTACAACCTGCCTTGGTACCTCATGATACCATCTTCGCTAATCTCAAATGCCATAACCTTTTGTTGACCAACATATTTCTCAATCTGCATAAGTATAGGATCCAAACCTGTTTCTCCTTGACCTAGGAACAAAGAGAAGACTTAACCACTTCTTGAACAATCACAACTCCATCCTCGGAGTCCAAAAGATGAACTCCCAAGTTAGCTAACTGGTGAATATCCTTCACTAATCCTCGCTTCTCCTCATCCACATAAGATAAGCTCCTCATGGACAGCCTGCTAAGAGCATCAACAACCACATTGGCTTTTGAGAAATTCAAGCCACCGCCTCTGCCTGAGATTCAACTCCTTTTGAGTGAACACATACTGCAAGATCTTATGGTCCGAATAAATATCTATATGCACCTCATACAAATAATGACGCTAGATATTCAATACAAAAACCACAAACGCCAACTATAAATCATAAGTCGGATAATTCCTTTCATGAACCTTAAGTTGTCTAGAAGCATAGGCCATAACCTTACCATGTTGTATCAACACACAACCTAGTCCCAGGGGATGTATCACAATATACAATAAAACCCTCAGAACCCTTGGGTAGGGTCAAAACCAAAGTAGAGGTCAACTTATCCTTCAAATTATCGAAGCTACCCTCATATGCATCAGACCACAAAAACTTTACCTTTATCTGAGTCAACCTTGTCAATGGAGAAACAATAGAAGAAAAAATCTCCACAAACCTCCTATAATACCCAACCAAGCCCAAGAAGCTCCGACTGTCAATTGGAGTCGTGTGTAGGACATTTCTTACCAACTCCACTTTTTGTGGATCTACCTTGATCTCTTCACTAGAAACAACATGACCAAGAAAGTTCACAACATTCATCCAAAGCTCATACTTAGAAATTTCAGCATATAACCTTTGATCCTTAAAAGTCTGCAACACAATTTGGAGGAGATTGGCATGATCCTCCTTACTTTTTAAATATACCAAGACATCATCAATAAATACTATCACAAACAGATCCAAAAACAGTCTAAAAACTTAGTTTATAAGATCCATAAAAGCAGTCAGAGCGTTAGTCAACCCAAATGACATAACTAGCAATTCATAACGACCATATCAGATTTGAAAGCAGTCTTGGAAATATAAATTTCTCGAATCTTCAACTGATGATAATCCGAATGAACATCAAACTTATAAAAGCATCAAGTACCCTAAAACTGGTCGAAAAGATCATCAATCCTAGGAAGAGGGTACTTATTCTTCACTGTCGATAATCTATACACATCTGAAGAGACCCATCTTTCACAAAAAACATGGGAGAACTCCACGGAGAAATACTAGGACGAATGAAGTCCTTATCAAGGAGATCCTTTAACTGCTCCTTTAGCTCTTTTAATTCAGTCGGAGCCATTCTATATGGAGGAATAGAGATAGGACAAGTATCTGGTAGAAGATCAATCCTAAAGTCTATTTCCCTATCAGGCGGAATAACAAAAAAATCCCTGGGAAATACTTCAGGAAACTCATTAACAATAGGGACAAATTGCAAAAAGGATCCCTCAGAACTAGTATCCTTAACCCAAACCAGGTGATACAAACAACCCTTTGAGATTCATTTTCAGGCTCTAAGATAAGAGATAAACCTCCCTTTAGGATCTAAGGAACTTTTCTCCCATTAAATCACCAATTTATTAGGAAATTAGAAACTAACCTTTTGGGTTCTGCAATCCAAAGAAGCCAATCTATCCCCAAGATTAACATCAAAATCTACTATATCAAGCTCTACCAAATCCACTAATGTCTCCTTATGAAAGATAGACACCATACAACCCATATAGATCCTTCTAGCAACTAAAAAATCACCCAGTGGAGTAGACACAAAAAAGAGGTCAGAAATACTTTCAGGACCAAAATAAAAATGCATAGCCACATAAAGGGTCATATAAGAAATGTAGATCCTGGATCAAGAAAAAAATATAAATCCCGAGAGAAAAGCTTTAACGTACCATTAATAACATCAGGAGATACTTCAGATTCCTAATCGGTAGCAAGGACATAGAGACGATTTCGGCGAGCGCCGATACCAAAAGTAGCACCTTTTGGTGCAGAAACCAAAGAAATGGTGACTAAAATTTTAGTAGCCTTAGTGTCTACCTTAGCCGCAGGATAATCTCGTTGTATGTGACGAAGTTGACCATAATTAAAGCACCGATTTCTCCCCTTATCATAATAACCCTGATGAAGTTGATCGCAAAATCTACAAAGAGGATATGGTGGGGCTGACTGAGCTCCACTAGCTTGAGACTGGGCACCCTGTGCCTTAGGACCACTACATCCCTAAAAACGATGATCGCCAGACGACCTCGGACAAGAAGCCCTGGCCGAAGAATATGAACTAGAATTTCCCCAAGTCCTCTTCTTGGTCCATTGTCTACTATATCTCCCACTAGCTTGCTAACTTCCACCCTACTCTGAATACCTGAACTTCTTATTCTGTCTCTCTGCCATCTCTGCCTATCTCTTCTTTCAATTCTCTACCTGCTACATATAAACCACAAGCCTGGAGATATCCATGTCAGTGTTCAACATAACATCCTTACACTCTAATACTATGTCACGAGACAACCCAGAAGTAAATTTTCTCTTCTTCTCCCTCATACAAGATACTAACTCTAGAGAATAACAAGACAACTGCTGAAATTTAATGGCATACTCCTTCACACTCATCTTGCCCTACTTCAAATTCAAAAACTCCTCAGTGTTAGCTTTTCTCAACTCTTGAGGAAAGAAATGATCAAGAAAGGCACTTAAAAACTCATACCATAAATCTGGCTTTACATTATGACCTCTCAACTGCTCCCATTCCTCATACAATTGGTAAGCTATATCATTCAACAGGTATGAGACAAACTCCACACCCTCAGAACTAGTAGCATGTACCACCCTGAATACCTTCTCCATTTCATTAACAAACCCTTGAGGATCCTTCTCAACCTTAGAGCTTTTGAAGGTCGGGGGATTCAACCTCATGAACTGTCCAACTCTAGTGATCTCATAAGATAGAGCAACAAAAACAACATGGTTAGTGTAACGTGACTGATATGTCACCTACTGGGTAAGCAAAGAAATAGACAGACAAAACTCTGCATTAGTAATGTCACCTTGAGGTGGCTGATCATAAGGATCATCAACCTTAAAAGCCTGAGGAAGACTAGTGGGGACAGGTGGAATGCCATGTGGGATGGCACAATCAGGAGTAGGGACCCTAGACTGAGTCTGTACTCCATAGTTAAGGCAGGTTCCATTCACATCGTCCTCAAACAGGGAAGAGGTTCCAGAAGAGTTTTTACGTGTATTAGATCTTCGGGGAGGCATGATTTGAAATGCGAGTAAGACAGAGATTAGAGGAATTTCAAGACACCATACTCTGTAGCTCAAAATAGAACATAAAAAGGGAAACATTCCTAAATATCTTATAGACTTCCCCTTATAAGTGTGGTGCGCTACACACCCATAAAAAGACTCTACTTGACATGACTTTGTGGACACCTAATGACCTTAAACTTATGCTCTGATACCAATCTTGTCAGGACCCAACCCCGGGCCTAGTCACGTCGGGTATCCCAAACCTACCGAAGAACGGAGACCACCTCTTTTGCCTAGTTGCCTGAGCATAATAAGTAATAATAGCGGAAGCAACCCAAATATAATATGAGAGATAGATAGATAACTCAATAGGAATTAAGAGTTAATAAATAGTAACCACCCATACTTTGTCCACAAAATCCTCTAAATCAAAATACTGAGTTAGGTCAGGACGTTCCCCTGACCATGGCCAAAATACAATCCAAGAGCATAAAAGAAACCAATGGGATTTCTGAAAACATAAAGAAATAGGTGAAATCTCTATCCCTTTGAAAGATGGAGGCCCATCATTTTAAGCTGACCAATGGATGACCTGAACCACCAAACTCTACATAAAGTAACCAAAAAACCCCTAGGACCCTACATTATGAAACGATGCAGCATCCAAGGATAGTCAGTGGGATGAGTAGTAGCAAGTAACTCGGGGAAGGGATAAATAATGCCATAATCAAATTAGTCCAAAAAAATTCAAAAACCATATACACACATTCATATCTATGTATATATAAGATGTCGGGATAAGGAACAAGGTTTAAACATGAGATTTAAAATCATTAATCTGGACTGTGTAGCTCTAACCGCCTTAAGGGCACCTACGGGCCATATGAGTTCAACTCATCCTGCTGAAAGGGTCCAGCGTGTATTAGCTACACGGATCAGGAAAATCCAAAGAAGGGCCAGGGAATCCACAACCACAACCATTTTAATATATATATATAGTGTGAACTATGCTCACGGTCTCCAAAACCCCCATGCTAGCAAACATGGTTTCCAGTATTAGGCCCCCCGAGACCTCTACCCTCCACAACAAGCTACACAACCCCATTTAAGCCTAAATTAAAACCATTTACACATTCTCACTCATTAACTGAAGAGACTTTTAATTAGGCATTTACCGTTGGTATTGTCATATCAAATAATGCTAAGCTTGCAAACCAATTCCATTATTCCATTCCAAAACCAATTAGCAAAATTGACTCTAAAGTGTCCAATTTATAATCAATACATGGATACCAAGGCCTTTCAAAAACCATTTTAAGTTCTATTAACCTTTTATGCAATGCAAGATTCCAAAAGTGAGTTCCAAAGTTGGGTTGAGGGTAAATCCAATTTCAAACCATAAAATCATAAATTTTAGGGAAACCCATGTTTCGCATTCCAGTCCCTCCCCAGATTTATTTAGGTCAAATCCACAAGATAAAACATAAATAACTAATTCAGAATCATAAAGAAATCAATTCATATGATAACCATTTCAAACCCCTCAACCCATATTCAATATCAAACAATTAAAACCACATGGATAACAACTAAACACATGTTTTTTGTATAAAATTAATTTAGAAAAGAGATACATGCCTGAAGATACCAACAATTTTGAAAGAGAAATCACCAATTAAAGCTTTGTTAATCAATCCCTTGAAACCCTAGCTTTTCTTTGAAGTTTGAGAGGAGAGAATGATGTTTATGATATGTTAACTGATGAAAATAAGGCTAAAGAAAGGGTTTTAAGTCATGAAAAATAGTGGTATAAAAGAAAAAGACCACAATTCCCTTAATGAAAATGGGCAGAAAAATATAGCACCCAGTCGCTACGAGTCTTGGTGACAACTCTTGACAAGCTACGGGTCAGGTAACGACTTATGGTAACTTGTCACGAATCATCACCAAGACTAGTAGCTTTAGTCCTCAATACCCGACCCCTTACTGTTATGTTCACGAGTTACACCCTACGACTTATGACCTCATTCTATGACTTGTGAGGGCCAAATTGTAAACCAAACGTAAACACTATCCCATCCCACTGGTCGGACTATGAGTAGAGCCCTACGACTTGTGATGACTGGGTGCGGCTCATTATGGTAGTCGTTACTTGGGTAGTGAGGGTAAAATTCATGAAATTTTTAGAGTAAAAAATTGGGGGTATTATAGTTGTTCATACCCAAGAAATAAGTGTAAACGAGTTTATAGAAGATGAACCCTAATAAAAAACCCTTAGCCTTTCTAAACTGCTTCCAAAAAATGCATGTGTTTTCTAAAAAACGTGCTTGGGGCATTTATATATGTATGGTGAAATTACCCCAAGCCCTTGAAAATTTATTGAATAAAAAGAGTAAGAGAAAGCGGGGCCACCTATGTGCCGCATGGCCTAACCCATTACCCCCAAGGGGTGCAACGCAAGGCCGACAGACAACCTTAAGGGGTGTTGCGCAGGGCCTTCTTGGCAACCTTTGTTTGCTCTCTTTTTTCTCACATAATGTCATACCTTGCAATCCTTAGACGTCTTCAATCTCCACATTCCTCATTCACTCTTGAAATAGTACTAATCACGTACTTTAGCTCATTTATAATAAAATTATAATAAAACATACTTACACAAGATAATGTGTTCTCCAAAGTAAGATAAAGTATAGGCAGAACATAGCCTTTGGTCATATAAATATGCCCCAGATCACCACCCCACACTTAAAGCTTTGCTTATTGCAAACAACTTTATTTTTTAAGGCTTTAATTTCACTGATCAAAATGCGATACTAAAACTAGAACCACACAACTAATATGAGTAATAGGTTTTACAACAAGTATGTCACTTAAACATGTGAATGACCATTGAAAACCTCCTATCCTTAAGAATTGACTCTCCAAAATTAGCAAACTCATGCACACTACCCAACTAAGAAATCATGTGTGTTGCCTATTCGTCATCAAACATGAACCCTTACAACAAAAAAATCACCAAATATAACTTTCTAACATGCAATTTAGCATAAGATCGATTGTAAAAATAAAATTTTGCTCACTCTCTCAAAGAATTCGTATGCACATAAGATGACCCATAGGCTTTCACTTAGCGTAGTACTCCACAAATATAAGTATACCAAAGATTAAGATCAAGTAGGAATTTAATTGGTTGTATATAGGATAAGGGATGGGTAGGAACTATTTTGCATAGAAATAGTGACTAGCTTCCCCAAGTTCTTTAATACATCACACTTTCATCAAGTTCATCTTCAACCAGCCTATTTTCCACCACTTTTATCTTCACACTCTCTTTTATTTTGTCCTATCTGTTTATGTTAGCTTACACATCTTTAGCAGGGAGTGTTTTCTATCAATACATGACTCACTTTTTTTGATCAATTTTTCTTTTCAATAAACTACTCCTCACCAATCAACACACCTATATTTATTACGTTTGTGATTCATCTTTATTGTTTTCTTCTTTCTTTAGTTTCATACTCCTTATACTCCTTAACATCTTAATTTTTCATCTAAAGAGCATAGGATTTTGAATCAAATTATGGACAAATAAAATAAAGGAAACAAGCTACATGTTAGGCTACCAAAGAATAAGCTAAGTTAGCGGGGCTAACTACGGTCATGCATTATAGGTAGGTAAAGTAAGGTATCAAACACAACTATAAAAAAAAATGCTTATGTTATCTCTAAACTTAACATTCTTCAATTTATTTTGCCTACATACCAGGCAAGTTATAGACACCCTTATGTAACATGGAATGAAACTAAGACTCATACACATATACATGACACATGTTCAAATCAACATAGCTCCTTATAGATTCTCAATCAAGCAATGATAAAAATTCAAATTTAAGCTAAAGTAATATGAGAGAAACATAAATGAGACTAATTGACTCAAAATTAATCATTTATTCATCATAAAATGCTTTCAATTTAACCCACACACGCATCATATAATTGTGTAACCTTTAAGATCACTTAATTTAAATTTACTAAAAGGGTTCTATTTCTTACTCTCTACCTATAACTAATTTTCTCTTAAGTCGGTCGCCATCCACCCATCATTGAGAAAAGTACTTAACTCTATTAATGCATAACTTAGTCCTAAGAAAGAGTTAATCCTACTTGGTTCAAAAGGACTATCTTCAGAAAAAGAACCCAAAACATAAGTTGAGGAACCCAAAAGCAAAACAAAGCAAAACAACTAATACCAAAAATAATTACTACTACCAATTCATAAAACTCACTCAAGTGCGAATTACTACTTATTTCAAATCAAAATAATCCGACTAACAAACATTAAGAAATCAAACAACCCAAGGAACTCTTTTACCCCCACCCCACATTAGGCAATGCATGTTCTCAGTGCACAACAAAAATATAATATAAACAAAAAATGGAAAAAGAGCTTCTTAGGCCTATTTATCCTCCTCCTCCGCATTGGGACTCAGATATCCCGCCTCATAATTCTCTGGTCAGAATCAATCTCCATATTATAATCAGCCATCAAGTTCTCATCATCAGTAGTAACATTATTATCTTCCATCTTTCAAAAGGTTTTTGCACACTCAGCACATTGCTTTTGCATGGTCATTTATTAGGTAGTCACTATCCAACTATCTCAACTCATATGCAGTGGGTGGGTGTCTGCCATACATCATCATCAACTTAGTCATGCCATACAGGTGGCAAAAGAATCTATCATCATGTGCATTTATCTCTGCAGTAGTGAGAACTATCCCATGAGTGGTATCGAGATCCTTTAACTTAGACCCATTAATTCTACGCATGATTCTAGGAGGCTTATAACATACTAGGTCTTCCTCTACCCCCACTGTCCTTCAAAAATTTTGTTACAAGACTCCTAAAGCTAAACTTAACACTATTTTGAGCTCAGGATTCCCATATAGATGATCTAATTACTTCACCAACATTAATAAGGACATCATTCATTAAAGAAAAATAGACATACCTGATCATGCAGGAAGCTAGTGAAGTGGGTCCCTAGAATTAAACAAGAATAAAAAATCCACAACCTAATTGAGATTTTTTGTTAAAATGAGCATAAGAGTGGGTTTTGTGATATACCTTATCTCCATGGTGTTCCTATTGAGCCATTGATCTCATCCCATAAAGTGTGTGACTGATATCCTAATAAGAGTGTCTATTGTACAATTCCTTCAGTCTAGTATGATTAATATCTAACGTGTGAAGGAAAGTGTTAAGTGTTGATGCATTTAATTTCACAACTAACCCCCAAACTTTGCACTGTTTCCTGAGTGTCTAGGAACTAATTTACAATGAACTCTCACACCAAATTCAGGTTGCATACACCCATGTTATTAAAGATAAATTCTATTTTCAGCGGTCGCATCCTTGCTAGGATCCGTGGTTAGTTGGCTTCCAAACTATCTTTATCAATACACTCTATCGATTGGTAATTGTTCTCCTTATTTTCTTTGTACCATTTCACACCTTCTTTTTCAATCCATTTGACATCAAACCTATGACGCCCTTCTTGGGAGGTTGTTAGGATAGCTTAAACTATAGGTATGGGCTACCTCGTTTAAGTGTGTTTCTGGCCTTGTCAGGAGGTAGTGGCAAGTCACTTTCCCTTGCTTGGTTTAGAAGCCATGAGTAATGTTATAAATACAACAACAAGAAGCATTAGGCATGCGCTAAATGGATAACAACAATTAAGGTGAAGGGTCTGTGGAGCCATTCCAAACTTACTTCATTAGCATATTCAACTAATCACCATTTTCGAGTACTCAGACTTCCCCTACTCATGATTCGTGGTTAATCACCATCACAAAGTCCTTTTGACAAAGTATTCTTGTTGAACACAACGATTGTACAAAAACCAAACCACATCAAACTAAACGAATGTGCATCACCAACACACTTCCATTATACTACAAACACTTTTCATCATAATTCACTACACGCCTCGTGAAGTCTCCAATTAATCATGTAGCAATACTTTAATTTCACATTAAGCACGATATTCTAACATGAGCTTTCTCACAAGAAAATTATAGTCAAAACAAGGATAACTCAACCAACCTAAGTAAACAACTACCCACTTCAACCTTAAAATTGTCCCATAGAAACCGCAAAATAAGTTTTCATGTTCAAATTTCATACACGCATATATACCAACTATCATTAAGCATGGTTTTCATCATCCCAAGTTTAAAAATACAAAATCTAACACCTTTCTATACATGCACACATTTATCACATTAAAATATCAAACAAAAACATACCTATTTCATCAAAATAACTATAACAAGCATTAAGGATTCATGTATATGTACCTTGGAATGGGAAATAAGTGAAAAAATAAGAATTTTAGGGTGTGGGTTGATGCATCACACGTAAGGTATGAAAGACAGAGGGTGAGTGATGTAAATAGGGTTAGAAATAGGGGGAAATATGGTGATAGGTTTATATATTAAGCCTACCGTGTAGGGTTGACTCGATTAATTTAAGTGAGATATAGGGAAAATAGAGAGGGAGGGATGGGGCACAACGTAGAGGTATCATGGGAAACTAGGGTCACAATGCATGGGAATTGAGGGACTAATCTAGTAGACCTCGCACTATGTCGTACAACGTGGGTCTACTGCATGAGACTAGGGATGCGGCACACGATGAATTTCTCATCCTACAACTTACGTCAATGTTCTTTTTTATCCCTCTTAGATTTACCCAACTACTTTTGGATTCATACCATTTAAGAATCCCAACAACACAAGTTAAAATTACATTAGAAGGGTGATTTTCGCCCCATCAAGCATCGTAGTTTCAGTCATGGCTCAACACTTCTTTTTGTATTTTTGATTTTCTCATTGTTTATTTTTTTCTTTTAATTTTAATAGAAGTCCTACACTATTACATTATATTAAAAGGTTTCCTCCTATGTAGCACTAGATTTAATATTGCCTAACTCACCATTTTTTATTTGCATACGTGATAGACGTCTCCAATCTATCTTTATGTTTGGCCAAGTAATTATTGACTCTCGACCCATTAAGAAGAAAAGTTACACTATTATCCTCATGCCACAACTTAACTTCCCTATAGGGGTCATTAGATGTAATTCCCCGAGACTACACCCTAGGCGTCATACAGTGCTTATAACCCCGAAGGACCATAAGATAACCCATGACTGATACCTGCTGTGAGCGCTGAATAATAATAATGAAAACATATGTGGAAGTAAAATTTAAAATGCCATAAGGTCCATGAAACTGAATACATCTGTAGAATAACTGCTAACTAATAATGTCTGAAAGCCTCTAAACATCTGAAATAAAAGAGTTGATGGGACAACCCCTAACTAACTCATAACTGTTGTCTGAAATAACTGAAATACTAAAATAATGCAATGACTAAATAAGTATGGAGTCCTCGAGGGATAAGGACTCACTACTGTGCTACGGATGATTGACTGATCGGTCTAAGTACGGTCAGAACCCGAGCGTTCGAACCTATTCTATGAGACATCATAGCGCAAAGAGAGAGTAAGCATCAGTACTTTGAATGTACAGGTGCTAGGTGAGGTTAGGCTAATATGCATGGGTTCATGTGCATGTGTAATAAAAATAACTAAATATCATGAAGTGACTGGATAAGTGTATATGCAAGGCTAGGACTACTAAAGGTAATCAACCTGTAATACTAATCATATATCGTCTGTCTGAATTAGACTGAAACAAAAGTACTGAATTTCTGAAAACTGAATAACTGGTAACTATAAGTCATGATCGTGTAGAACTAAACTAAGTTCTGTACTGAATACCAAATACTGAATACGGGAACTTTGACTGTGGGAGTTATCATCTAACTGACATACCCCATTTATAGACTGAGTTGGGGTCTAACCTGTAACCCCAATTGGAAGGGTGTTAGCACCGTGCCATGGGTTACTAACACTGGCTAGGTCAACCCTAATATGGCAGGAAGACTCATGAAATGTATATGGTTACGCCAACCATAGTCTGGTAGGAAGACGATTTACCTTACGCTGGCTACGTAGTTCTGTAACTCAGGGACTGCTACTAAGGGTCAAACCCTGTACTGGTAGGAATACCCCCATCCCTGATTTTGCTCGATGCTGAATCCTACTCCCAACTAAACCGATACTGATCATTGGGCTATTCTAAGCTTGACTGAACTCATGCTGATTCTGTTAACAGACCGAATGCTACTGTTCAGGATACTACGAAATCATTCTATTATGATTGGAAACTAAGAAAGCAGCTAATTTTGGGTATACAATATCCTCAGGACTCGATAGCATAAATAATGGGACCATATCATAAGTTTAAAAACATTACAATTAGAATATCATGCACAATTTATTCATATAGAAATTTTGTCAAACACTTGGGGAGCATGGTTCTTGTACATGAGAAAGAATAATATGGGGATTTCATGACTACAACATTCAATTCACAATTCATGGGTTATAACATGGGGAGTACATAAATCAACACACATGCTAGTTTATTTACTTGAAATTCATAATTTTTTTAGTTTAAAACCCATAAAATCAACACATACATGAACACAATTCAATTAAAGAATGTAATTCATAATTTAAATTCTCAAAAAGGATTCTTGAACTCCAAAGGTGGAAGGAATCCAAGGATAAACACCAAACATACCTTGATTGATAAATTTGTGAGAATTGATGGTGAATTCTTGAGATTTGATCTTGAATCTTGAAGGCTAGTGTTTTGTTCATTAGAGTTGATTAATTTATTGAAGAGTATTTGTGAGTAATAGAGCTCATAATGCCCCTTTAGGGTTGCAATTACGTGTTTTGGATGAATTTGGGGCTTTGGAAAATGACCAAATGGTCCTTGGAAAATTAAGTCGCAGGTTGGAAATCCCAATTTTTTTGGCTCCAACGCGAAGCGGTGCTATCGCGTTGCTCCACTGGAAAGCTGACAATTCCCATTTTACCCAATGACGCGATGCGGTGCTATCGCGTTGCGCCACTGGAAAAAGGACAATTCCAAACTGGAACCTTCGCGCGATGCGGTGCCAATTGTGGTGCCTCACTAGATAATAGGTTGTTATCTAGTCTTTGGGTGCACTCAGATTTCATAATTTAAAGAGTCATACATAGGCGTGTTTCTGCCTATGTATAGTATTGAGTTCTCAAATTTTCCTTTTCACATTGCTGGTTTTTTTCTTTCATGTGGTGTTAAAATTCCTTGTTAACTGATATAGTAGTTCATCTTTAATATAATCCACGAGTTCCTCTGAACTAAAGATGAAATATTTCCTTTTCTCTCACTCTCCATCACAAGAAGTAACCATTATATGTTACAGTAATGAGAAAAAGCTCACTGCTTTGAAGTCTTGGTTAAAATGCAATCACGTTATGACTATTAAAACTTTTCTCGTCTAAATCTTGTTCAGAAAAGTCTAATCAACCAGCTTTGTTTTTTCTTTTCTGGGGGGCAGCAGGGTGTCGCTAGAATGTTCCTTTGTTAATTCTTGAGTCATATGAAGTCCATTTGCTGTTAATGTTTAGACCTCAAAACTCTTTTCTCAATATATAGAAAGGAATAGCAAATCAAAATCAGTAAGGATAAAAGTTTTAAATGTATGAACATAGCATATCATATAATAGTTTCGAAGTGAAGGATTCTGTGGAATGCTTTCTATGCAAGAGTTGGTCATCCTGTAGTACATGGATTACTTTTTTTTTTTGTCTGAAACTTCAGATTCTTTGCAAATCCAATGGCATTTTCCTGGAGGGCAAGGATTAGAAGACGGAATTGGTTTTACAATGTAGAAAAATAGATTAGTTGCACATGACCACTGACGTGATTGAAATATGAACGACTATTAAAATTAAAAAGTTGTTGTTAACCCTTGCCTCTCTATTTCAGTGGATAAAGGGATTACTTTACTTTAGAGTTCTTTTAAGCTTCATGGATACATTGGGACACTATTTGTCATCCAATGTACTGAAGATAAACACACAATAGTTATTTAATTGCCGCAGCGTGTGTGGTTGGTATTAAATTATATTCCTAGAATATGATTAGGAAAACAAAATTTATAAACTTCTAGGATACAAGAAAATTTCAGTAAACCTAGTATGAAGCAGCATAGAAAAGAATTATTTCTTCTTCACATAGAAAACCGAGAATCCTTAGGGCATTTATTCTTCTGTATCTGGAACTAGACTTTATACATCTCTGTTGGTCAATATAAAGTTTATCTCTTTAAAGTATCGAGTTTTGAAGAATATAAAAGTGGGTTAGCGTTGGGTTAAAAACATCATATATAAGGTAGGCGGTAGATCTATGCGAAATATGATTGCACCATATAGATGCTTCAGTCCCCATGTTATGTAAATCCTAGATAATTTAACTATTTGAACACTTACGTGTCGTATATTAGAGAAGCTACTGTCTCAGAAGGGAAAATTTTACTCGAAACCATTGATTGATGACTTCTGGACTAGAATGAACAAAACATTAGCTAGTCCATATCTGATTCTATTTTCCAAATATGTTAAAGAAAGGAAGGAGAAGAAAATTGATTAGAGATGTTCAGAGGAGTAGATTCTGGGTTTTGGTTTTGTGCATAGAAACTCTATAAAAAAGTCATGTTAGGCGTATTTTTTATGCACTCGTGTTGCTTTTAATGAGATAACAAGACATCATTGACAATGTACATTGATGAGAGCGGATACATAAAAGGACCTAGCCTTGACTAAAGAAAGCATAGTTGGTCGACCTCAGACATAGAGATTCTCTGACCAAAGCAGTGTAATTCACTTGATAGAAGGGAATAGTACATAGAGCCGTAGGAAGAACCTAGTGTAGCAGAGCCAGTTACGATCAAAGTAAATAACATTTAAGGTCTCTATTCTTTGAAAGTTAAAAGCCAACTTGTACAACTTGAACACAAGTTGCCACTAAGAAAATTTTCAACCTTGAATGAAGAAAACTCAAAACACTTAACAAAATTGTATACTCATAAACTTGGAATAGAATCGTAGTTAGCAGCAAGAAAGTCTACATGTAGTAACCATCAAATAAAGAGGCTACATGTGATACTAAAACCAGGACGAAAGGAATTTTCCATGGTGTAGCTATCAGATTTTCACAAGTTAACTAACTCAGCTTAAACTTACCATTAGAGATCATGTAAACTTTTCCTTACAATTTTCAACACAATTTTCAGACTTCATATATTATATCCTTTTTAAGATAACTTTACCAGCTTTGTAGGGGCATTATTAGGTTTCCATTGATCATGTCAACAACTTAATCTATTTTACATATATAGGTTCTGCCAAAATCATCCACTGAAGCTGTATTTATTTTATGACATACTTTATTTTTGGCTAATTTCCATTTTTCTTCTTGGATTTCTGTGATTAATCTGTAACTTCAACATATCATATTTGAGCTAGCTTAGTTATTGCAATATAGACAGTTCTAATGACAGTTAAATATAGCTTTATTAAGTTGTTCTTGTATCCAGTGAAGTGTTCACATTATGGATTGCTAAAGTCTATTAAACTTGTTAATGTTTTATTACAAGTTTCTTGGGTTGCCCATTTTGATTGCTTGGGAAAGTTCATATTTAGCTTAGCATGAATCATAATTTTGGTGATTTTATTTTTTTATGTAGGATTTTAATGGATAGTGAAGATAAAAGTTGGATGAATTATTTAATATGGTCTGATGATTTCATTCATGGAGTGAATAATTTTCTTGAAAAGGCATTTGAACGTGCTTCTCAAGGAAATGAGATTTATGTCCTTGTAGAAACTGCAAGAATCACTATTGGTATTATAGAGATGTGGTGGAGGATCACTTGCTTTCAAAGAGTTTGTTGATGGTTACACCAAATGGACTTTTTATGGAGAAAACTCTTCCTAGAGAAAAATACATCATCCAATCAATAATGATGAAGGTTCTAATATACGTGATGATATTGAGGGAGAAAGAGTTAGAGATGAATTACCTGAAGATGCAAAGAAATTTCTTAAATTATTGGAGAAAGGAATGCAACAATTATATTTGGGGTGTGAGAATTTCTAAGATGAAGGAAGAAGCAGCAGATTAGCGACATCTAAGACTAGTTTCGCTTCCTTACTCGCTTACTACAGCTGCTTATTTCCTCTTATCAACAAGCAAGGAGTTTTCTCACCAAATAGCAGCTGCACTGATGAAACAAGAGAGTTATTTCGCAGAGACAAGGAAAAACAATCATTCAATGAGGTATGGTACTACACAAGAAAGACATGGTCTACCGGTGAGAGCCAGACGGGAAAGACATAGATGACACCAATCTAATCTCAAGAACTCTGATTTTAGTAAGATGAGTTTCACCATTCAATTATTCTTGTTTAAATCATTGCACGGGTTAAGTAATGTAGCAGTTTCAGATCTGTTAGTGTTGATAAAAGAGGCATTTTTCTTTTCTCAGATATCAGAATCTTTCAATAAGACCAGAAATGAGATATGAGATTTGGGTCTTGATTATGAAAAAATATATGCATGTCCTAATGATTGCATATTATTCTAGAAGGATAATGAGAAAGTTGAGAACTGCTCTGTATGTGGAACTTCTAGATGGAAGAGTGTTGGTGGTGCCTCAACCAAGCAAGCTCTCAATTTTTTGCAAAAAATTTAAGATACATTCCTTTAAAACCTAGGCTTCAGAGGATGTTCATGTGTCCTGAAACAGCTGTTGCAATGAAATGGCATGCTAATGAATAATCGAATAACGGATATCTAAGGCATCCCACTGATGGGCGAGCATGGAAGGATTTTGATCAATTGTATCCAGACTTTTATAAAGATCCTCGTAATGTTAGGTTAGGTCTCTCAAGTGAAGGTTTTAATCCATTTCGAAACATGAGTATTTCTCATAGCACGTGGCCTGTTATGTTGATGAACTATAATTTATCACTATGTATTTGCATGAAGTCGGAGTACCTTATGTTTTCAATGATCATTCCAAGACCATCTTCTCTAGGAAATTATATATATGTGTATTTGAGACCACTACTTGATGAATTAAATGGACTATGTGTGCCTGGGATAGAAACATATGATGTTGAAACAAAACAAATATTTCAAATACGTTCAACCTTAATATGGACAGTTAGTGATTTTCTATCATTAGCAATGCTTTTAGGATAGAGCATTAGGGAAAATTTACATGCCCTACTTGTAATTATAACACATGCTTTCAATATCTCAAACATAATCATAAGATCTGTTATTTGGGTCATTGGAGAGTTTTTCCTTATTATCATCTATTGCTAAAAGATAAGAAGTCATTTGATGGTAAGGAGAAACATAGACCCGTACCCACTCATTTGTCAAATATAGAAGTGCTTGAAGAGTTGTGTGAATTCAACAATATTCTTAGAAAGGGCAAAAAGAAATGGTCTCGAGATATTAAGGGTCCTTCGAAGAAAAGATCTATTTTTTTTTTATTTCCATTTTGGCCACATAACAAATTGAGGCACAATCTTGATCCAATGCACATAGAAAAGAATATATGTGATAGTATGCTTGGGACTTTATTAGAGATGATGAAAAGTCAAAGCATCAGTAAATTTTCAATATGACTTACAAGAAATGAGAATACGGGAGGAGCTACAACCAGTAAAAGATAGTAATAAAAATGTAAGTTTAGCTCTATCTTCTTTCTTCATGGAACCGAAACAGAAAATATTATTTTGCAGTGTCTTGAAAAATGTCAAATTACCTAAAGGGTGTGCTTCAAATATATCAGATAGCATGCATATGAATGAGATGAAGATATCAGGGTACAAGAGTCATGATGCTCATTATGTAGTGCATCATTTGCTACAGGTTGCTGTTAGAAAAGTGCTAGCTAAGAGTGTTTCATTGACATTGATTTGGTTGGGCAATTTCTTTAGAGCCATATGTAGTAAATTAAGTAGGCCGAGAGAACTTGAAAAACTAGAGTCAGAAATTGGTGAAATTATATCTAATCTTGAAATAATTTTTCATCCAACTTTTTTTGATATAATGCTATAATTTGCCTGTTCATTTAGTGAATGAAATTAAGCTTGGGGATCCCATTCATCTTAGTTGGATGTATTGTATTGAGTGGGGCCTATGTAAGCTTAAGGGGTTTGTTCTTAATCGATCTTGTCTAGAAGCATCATTAGCAGATGATTATTTAGTTGAAGAGTGTTTGATGTTATGATCAAGATACCTACATGATGGTATGAAGACACGATTTGATAGGTACCAAACTGAAGATGAGAAATTCATTCAGAATTTATCACCTATATTCCCTAAGAATGGTCATCCAATTGGAGGTGATAAGAAAAAAATTTCACTTTTTTGATGGATTCAAAGTTACATCGTGAAGCACATTGATATTCCCTTTTTAACATGCGAGATAACGAAGTGGAAAAGTTCATTAAGTAAGATATTTCCATATTAAACTTCATTTATTTATTTATGATAAGGTACATAAAGATCTATTTATAAAGGAGTAATAATTATATTTGCAATATTCTTGATTGTAGGGAATATAAGAATTCAATAAGTAATCATACAAGATAGAATGCATGGGTAAAAACAAAAAATTATAGTCGTGAATTCAACAATTGATTTGAAGAGAAAGTTAAAAATGTTGAAGTATCCCATTATTTACATTGTCTAGCTAGGGGGCCTAATATGGTAGCCAAGAGATATAGCGCATATTCTATCAATGGATATCGATTTCATACAAAAGATCGAGATGCCCGACGCAAGACTCAGAAAAGTGGAGTCACTTTATCAACAATAACTAATAGTTTTACTAGTGCTAGGGACCAAAATCTCATAGATGGATCGGTGGTTTATTATGGAATCATTCAAGATATCATCGAGATTGATTACTATGGTTGTTTTAGTGTTGTATTATTTAGATGTGATCGGTATCAGAATGAAGTAGATGAGTATAGGTTAACTCAGGTATACTTCAATAAGTTACACAATCAAGATGATCCTTTTGTGTTGGCATCACAAGTTTATCAAGTTTTTTATGTTGCAGATCCAATTGAGTAAGATGTTTATCATGCAAGGAATAAAGTCCCTATTGATTTGTATGATCTAGAGAAAGAAAATTTCCCTAATATAGGAGAAGCATTTTGGAAGGAGCCTAATGATGGCATTGGTCCCTCAACTAGATTAGATAAAGGTGACTTTAGATGGTGGAAACATCAAAAGAGGAGGATGATACTGATCGGGATTGGATGGAGGCAGATGATTAGACAAGAGAGTTCTTTTAAATATATGCTCAACATTATTTTCATTTTTTGTTAGTGATAAATCTCTTTTTTGTATATTTATATACATGCTCGTTTATATCGTTTAATCATTTTCATTTAGAATTTTATTCTAAGATACTGTAATTTTACAAAATTTTCAAAGTCTGATTCAAATAAAGCTAGTGAATCATTGGGTGGCCTCATTGGTAAAAATTTTCACCTTCAACTTTTGATTTAGTAATTTCTATTAGTGAATCTTATATTTGATAATTAAATTAAGTCAACTCATTTTAGTCGGTTTAAGTCTTAGAACAACATGTGTCATGTGTGGCTTAGAATCGTGATACTAATTCATTAACAGATATGTGACCTTGGTTATGGTATTATTTTGGATTAAGAACTTAATTGTCTGAGTCAATTTGAAGTATGAATTGATTTGGATTCTTATTTTTATTTTGGTTTCTTTCCACACGTGAAGTGTGGCTTTGAATATAATTAGTTCATAATCAGCTTAGCACATGTGAAATATGGCTTAGAGTTGTCATTTATTCATTATCAGATCTTCTCCTACGTTATAACATTCTCTCGAATTTAGAACTTTAATTTTATTTATTTACCTATTTTGTAAATTAACATCTGGATGAATCTATTTTTAGTTGGTATTTTTGGCAACTTCTTTTTTTTAAAACTGGTAATGTGTATCCCTCAGCATGTCTTAATGTTGTAGACCTCCAAGAAGATATTGTGAAAAAAGTAACTAATTGCAATGAGCATAAAAGATCTACTAGTTGTTCAACTTCTTCTATACAAGAAAATATTCTCTTCACCAAAAAGTAGCAATGCAGTTCCATTTGATCTTCTGAGTAGTGTTGGACCTGTATTCAAAGCATTCTATTTCTTTCTTTCAAATTGTCCACCAAATATAGGATGAGATTATTCTCCACACCACTTCTTCTGGCTCTTACTTTCTCCAACCTGATCCGACGACTTAACTGATATGTTGTATTCTCAGGCATAAGCCAACTGGTCTCTGTTAAAGCGATGAACAAAGATAAAAACTGTGAGGTGACCTTATAATGAAGAAATAGATTATTGTTTTTCTCTCCTGCCTCATTGCATAACAATCACTTAGAAAAAGCTGAGTTTTCCTGTAACACATTGATAATCAACTTGTAGAATTAGAACAAAACACAAATCTTTAAAATATTGAATATCAAAGTTTTGACATTACACCAAAGTATCAAAGTTTAAGCTCAACATGTATTCATATAGCCTGTGCATAATGACTAGAATAACTTAGTTCTTGCCACCATAAAACAAAAATACATCCTACAAATGTGATAATTTTTAATTACCCGAGAGTACACCCTGGCTTCACACGGTGCTTACAACCCTAAAGGACCACAAACTAACACATGAATAGTACCTTCTGTAAGCACTAAATAATAATCATGAAATATATGCAGAAGTAAATCTAAAAACGCCATAAGATTCATCAAACTGAAATCAATACAGAGTACATCTGTGGAATAACACCTAACTGAAAGTGTCTGAAAGCCTCTAAACATATGAAATAAAAGAGTTGATGGGACAGGCCTCAACTAACTCCCAACTACTGTCTAAAAATAACTGAAATACTAAAATATTGTAAGTAATGCAATGACTAAATAAGGATTACGTCCTCGATGGATGAAGACTCACTACTGTAGCTATGGCAGATCTAGCTAAGTACGGTCAGGAATCTGAATTTTCGAACCTATGATATGAAACATCATAGCGCAAAGAGAGTATGTGTCAGAACTTTGAATGTACTGGTACGCTAGGTAAGGATAGGCTAATATGCGTGGGTTCATGTGCATGTATAATAATAACTAAATACTATGAAGTAACTGAATGAGAGTATATGCAAGACTGGGACTACTGAGAGTACTGAACATGCAATACAAAGCCTATAAAGTCTTCCAGAATTAGACTGAAACTGAAGTACTGAGTTTTGATAATTGAATAACTGAAAAATGAAAGTCATGATCGTGTAGAACTGAACTGACTTTTGTACTAAATACTGAATACTAAATACAAAAACTAAGACTGTGAGAGTTATTATCTAACCAACATGCCCCAATATGGACTGATATAGGGTCCAACCTGTAACCTCAGTTGGAAGGGTGTTAGTACTGTGCCATGGGTACTAACACTGGTTGTGAGTTACCCTAGCTGGAAAGAAGACATTTTGTCAACCCTCACAAGCAGAAAACTCATACGAGATATGTCCTCCCTTAGATGGAAGGAAGATATCTCAACCTAGGCTGGCTACATAGTTCTGTAACTCAGGGATTGCTATTAAGGTTCACACCCTAACTGGCAGGAATGCCCCCATCCTTGGGTTCACTCGGTGCTGAATACTACTCCTAACTGAAAGAAACTGATTACTAAGTTAAACTAAGCTTAACTAAGCCAACAACTGAATATGATACTGATCACTTGACTGGGCTAAGTTGGACTGAACTAGCACTGACCATGTTAACTGACCGAGTATTACTGCTAATGATATGACCGGGACACTTATGAAACTACTAAAAACTAAGTAAACAGCTAAATTTTGGGTATCACAACCCCCAGGACTCAATATCATTGACAATAGGACCGTACCACAACTTTAAACGCATAACACTAGAACACAATGCAAAATTCATTCACTTAGACATTTTGTCAAACACTTGGGAGGCATAATCTAGTACATGGGAATGTACAACATGTTAATGCATCATGACTACAATAATAAATTCACAATTTAAGAGTTTGACGTGAGATCTACATCAACCAACATACCCATTGATTTATTTTACATGAAACTCATATTTTCTTAACTTGAAACTCAAATAACAACACATACATGGACATTAATCAATACAAATCGTGTGAAATTGATAACTTGAATTTAAAAGAGGTTCTTGGACTCCAAGGATGGAAGAAAACCTAAGGATGAACACCTAACATACCTTGATTGTTGAATTTGTGTGAGTTATTGATGATTTCTTGGAACTTGATCTTAGACTTGATGAACTAGGGTTTTCTCTTGAGAGAATTGTATGAAAGGATGAGTAAATTTTCCTTGTGTTAAGAATAATGGAAAATGACTCCTTTGCCCCCACTAATCCATAATTTAATAAACAAAAATGGGCCCAGTGACGCACCGAGTCGATCAACCCGACGCAATGACCGACGCATTACATCGATGGTGATGATGCAATAGCCAATGTGACGTGGCCTGATCGCGTTGTCTCGCTATTTTGGTCATCCAAACATATCTCAAACGATGTTCGACAATTTTAAAACTCACCCGAGATGACCCATAGATAACACTGATCATGAATCAATTTAAAAATCAACAATCTAAGTCTGGGAAGATCGAAAATGAGACCATTAAAATATCAAGGCCAAAAATGAGACTAAATCTTAACATTTTGTTAAATTTTCCTAGTCTTGGACCCCTTTAGTATGCAATATAAGACTTGAATGGGCTAATATTCTTATGGGGTCTTACAATATATACCCCTTGGGAACATTCGTTCTCGAATGAGACTGACTGAACTGATAGGTTGTAACACCCCGTAAATTTTTTCGTACACTTATCGCGATTATATGGAGTCCTAAAGGCTTGCGTATGGGTTAAATTAAGTTTATGGTGTTCGGAAGTATCCCGTCAATAGTTGTATGTGTAGGTATTGGAATAAGCTTTCCAACGATATAAAGTTTGCCCAAAACAGAGGAGTATTTCATATAAGCGAGCACATTCGAAATTTCAAAACGGTGGCCGGGAAGCCTGGGAACAGTAAATCTGCAGGAAAATTACTGGCATGGCAATTTTTTTTTGGATCAACTTTAGACGATCATAACTCCTTGTACAAAAAGAACTGTGTGAGATGCTATGTATCGACAAAAATCTCCGAGAGTCTTCTTTCCGATGAAATTGGTTTCATCCAAATCCAATAACTGAGTAAGGAGCTATACCCGTTTTACTACAGCCTATCAAAAACAAAACAGAATTTTGGGACAGATTTTTGGGTCAACTTTAAACGACCATAACTCCTTGTACAGGAAGAAATGGGTGGTATACTTTATATGAAAATGAAATCCCTTTGAATTATCTTTCCAATGCAATTGGTTTCACCCAAATCCGATACCGGAGCAAAGAGTTATGATCGATTTACTTCAGCCTGTCAAAACTGTCCACTGGGGACAGATTCGGATTTATTTAAATTCTTAGGGCAAAATGGTCATTTTCTATTACCTCTTGGACGAAAATTGGTCTTTATAAACATACACTTAGCCTCATATATATCATATATCATACAATTATTAAGAGAAGGTAAAACCCTAGCCTAATTTCAACTTCAAATATTTTGTGATTCAACCGTAGAAAATTCGAATTGGTTCCGTAGTTGTGTTCACCATCTTGAAAGCTTCGAGAAGCACCCCATGGTTATGTAAGGAGGATTCTAAATACAAGAGTTCATTGTTAAGGTATGAATATTGTTTATTCTTAATTCTTATCCATGAATAAGTATTGATAAAGGATTATGAGTATTGTCTTGATGTTGGAAGATAACTAGAAACATAGTTATGAATTGTTTTGTATAAATTGTTAGTAGTAAATTATGGAAGTTGTTGTATTGGATTATGGAGGATGAATTGTGGTGATATATCATTATATTAGTGGTTATGTATGCCTAGTGATCATGTTGGTATTGGATGGTGATTAAGAGGGGAAATAAAGGCTAAGAGTGATGTTGAGGGATATTGCATGAAAATGCATGATATGTGAATGTAATAAGAGTATAAGAGGATGTATGTAGCACTCTTATTGATGAGTTAAAGAATTACTTCCTAGACATTATTTGGTGAAGTTAATACCTAAATGGTAAGGTTTGGTTGCTAATACTAGTTTGCCACAAATGACTTATTGTAGATAAGTGTTCGAAGAGTACGGGAAGTCAAGTTGGACTTGTATTGAAGTGGTTATATCAAGGTATGTAAGACATACTCTATCTAATCTTTGGCATGAATAATGACCCATGACACTCTCAAGTAAGCTTCCAACATTGTCCTACGACACATGACACATAATAACATCATATGATCTTCGACACTACCAATTGAACTTGTTTTCACTTTTAAGATGTCCGGCTAGTCAAAAAAATGTCCATATACTATTGTTGACTCCGAAATGGTTTAATGAGGTATCCATGATTCTCTACTTCATTTTCATGATATTGATTACCTATTTACATGTTTTTCCTATTGAGGTATCATGGTTTCAAGTTCCATAAGGTGTGACCACAAAGTAACCAATCTCAAAGATTAATTAAATTAAGAAATGGAATGTCTTTATTTTAAATTGATGATATGATGTATTGTATTAGTACCACTGATCAGTTGGCCATTGTATTATAAAGATTATGTATATATGTTATTCCAGGGGTGGTCCTTGATGTATTGTATTAGTACCACTGATCAGTTGGCCATTGTATGACATATGTTATGTATTGATAAGGAATACGGGAAGTAATGATATGAAAGTAATGTGCAGGTATCCCATCAGCTCTTTTAAGTGTGGTCTACTCATACTGTTTATTCACTGGTATCTGGGTTCTATTGATCTTTTGTATCTCATCTTGATACTCACTGCCTTACATACTCAGTACATATTTCCATACTGACGTCCCTCACGGAGGACCTATATTCATGCCAGCAGGAACAGGTACTTCAGGTCGTACACCTCCGCAGTAAGAGCCAGGACATTCTGTTGATAGTGGTGAGCTCCAGTTGTTTCGGGGCATCCCAAGTCATTTCTATATGTATTTTTGGTATTTGTATAAAAGTCTTTTGTGGGCGGGAGTTTGTCCCGACCCTAACTCAGTTGTGTATCTATGTAGAGGCTTTTGTAGACATATTGTACAGCCATAGGAGTGTTTGGTTGATAGACGTGATGGCTCTGACGGCCAATTACTGTTTATATATATATATATATATGCGTGTCTGCTGGGCTGATACAGGTACTGTTTTCTTCTATTTACAACGAAGTGCTGCCCAAATTTCTAATTTTCATAAGTAATGTAAATGTGAAAGTATAGGTTATGAACGGTTTCTCCCGGGCCTCCTCGGCTACAGGTACCAGTCCGCTCCAATGGGATTTGGGGCGTGACAGAAGTGGTATCAGAGACAGGTTCGTCCTAGTGAGTCTACAAAGCCGTGTCTACGTAGAATCTTGTTTATCGGTGTGTTGTGCACCACATCTATAAACAGGAGGCTATTGGACATTTAGGGATTGTTTCCATTCTCCATTTCTTAGATCGTGCTATAGAGCCCATATTAGAGATAAAGTCATAATCAATCGCTTAATCCAATTGTTTTTTTTTATTATTTATTATAGTAACGATGCCGGTTACAAGGAGAAAGAATAAGTGGAAGAGAGTAGATGTAGTGGCCGGAGAAGGTACTAGTAAGTCACCACCGACACAAGCTGAACAAAGTGAGTCTCAAGCTGAGCATATATCAGGAGCTTCTTCTCCTCCGTAAGGGCCATCTATTAATGCTGTTGATCGAGATTTGAGGGGTGTAGTACAACTTCTGACGCGTATAGTTGCCGGTCAAGTTCAAGGGCAAGCTATTCCTACCATGGGTTCTAGTGGTACGGATAGAGCAGCTAGCCTTCGGATACAGGATTTTCTGAAACTGGATCCTCCTACTTTTATAGGATCAGATATTAACGAAGACCCGCAGGACTTTGTCGATCAAACCCAAAGGGCTCTAGATGTTATGCACATATCCGGTAAAGAGATGGTTGAGCTAGCATCATATAGACTGAAAGGAGAGGCTATATTGTGGTACGAGGATTGGAAATGATCTAGGGGTATTGATGCACCTCCAACTACGTGGGGAGAGTTCAAAGATGCATTTATTGATCATTATCTTCCATTTGAGACTCGTCAGGCCCGTGCAGATCAATTCTTAAATCTTCGTCAGGGTAATATGAGTGTAAGAGAGTATAGTCTTCGATTTAACTCCTTGTCTCGATATGCTTCTAATGTGGTAGCTACTATGGATGACAGAGTTCATCACTATGTGGATAGATTGGAACCATACTTGGTTAGAGATTGTACCATTGCTGCTTTGAACAAAGACATGGATATAGCGAGGATACAAGCTTTCGCTCAGAAAATGGAAGATCAGAGGCAAAGAAGAAGAACCCAGGAATCAGAAAAAGGATATTCTTAGCAGGCCAGAGCTATAGGGCAGTTTATGACATCTCAGGGAGGTTTTAGGCCTTCGTTCTCTCATAGATTGCCTAGCCCGTTATCTTCTTATCCTGTAATTAGTGCTCCACCGCAATTTCAAAGGTTCAGAGTAATCAGTTCGGGCAAAGCAGTAAAAATCAGAGTTCGCGAATAGTGGGGTATCAAGGGCAAGAGAGTATGAGTCAATTGAGACCTCCACGACACCCGTGCCCCATATGTAGAAGATTTCACTTTGGCGAATGTCAGCTTGGAATGAACAATTTCTTTTGGTGCGGTAAGCCGGGGCATATGGCTAGAGATTGCCCACGCAGGACCACAGGTGGTATAACACGACCTACCGGATCAGCTGTTGCGTCATCATCGGTGCCTCCTTTGAGTAGGGGTGCACAACCTATGGGTCACGGTAGAGGTGATAGAGGAGCAGCTAGTTCTAGCGGAGCTCAGAACTGTGTGTATTCCCTAGCAGATCGATAGAATTTAGAGGCTTCTCCAGACGTGGTTACAGGTACGTTGTCCATCTTTGCATTTGATGTGTATGCCTTAATTGATCCTGGTTCTACATTATCGTATGCTACTCCTTTGGTTGCGGGAAGGTTCGGAAGAACACCCGAATTATTAGCCAAGCCATTTGAAGTATCAACGCCAGTGGGGGAATCTCTTATAGCTAGGAATGTTTATTGAAATTGTGTTATGAATATTTGTGGTCGTGATACGATGGCCGATCTTATTGAGTTAGAAATGGTAGATTTTGATGTTATTATGGGCATGGATTGGTTAGAGTCTTGTTATGCTACAGTAGATTACCGTTCTAAGAAGGTATATTTCCATTTCCCAAATGAGGCAGTCCTTGAATGGAAGGGTAATGTTGGCGCGCCGAGAGGTAGATTTATTTCTTACTTTAAGGCAAGAAAAATGATTTCCAAGGGGTACATATGCCATTTGGTTAGAGTAAGGGATACAGAGGCAGAGCCGCCAACTTTTCAGACTGTTCCGGTTGTGAATGAATTTCCTGAAGAACTACCGGGTTTACCTCCTGAACGAGAAGTGGAGTTTGGTATTGATATGTTACCAGACACACAACCAATCTCAATTCCTCCTTATAGAATGGCACCAGCAGAGTTGCGAGAATTGAAAGAGCAACTGAAAGACTTGCTAGAGAAGGGATTCATCAGGCCTAGTATGTCTCCTTGGGGTGCACCGGTATTGTTTGTGCGTAAGAAAGATGGTTCGCTGAGGATGTGTATTGACTATCGGCAATTGAATAAGGTGACTATCAAGAATAAATACCCTCTTCCTCGAATTGATGATTTATTTGACCAATTGCAGGGTGCCCAGTGTTTTTCCAAGATTGACTTGAGATCAGGCTATCATCAAGTGAGAGTCAAGGATAAAGATATACCCAAGACAGCTTTCCAAACACGGTATGGTCATTATGAATTCCTGGTTATGTCATTCGGGCTGACAAATGCACCCGCAGTTTTTATGGATCTGATGAATAGGCTGTTTAAGCCATTTCTAGATGTGTTCGTGGTAGTTTTCATAGATGATATTCTGGTCTACTCTAGATCAGAAGAGGATCATGTTAATCACTTAAGGCAGGTGTTGCAGATTCTTCGTGATCGTAAGCTGTATGCGAAGTTTTCTAAATGTGAGTTTTGGCTCAAGTCAGTGGCATTTTTGGGCCATATTGTATCTAGTGAAGGCATAAAAGTTGACACTCAGAAGATTGAGGCTGTGAAGAATTGTCCAAGACCCACGACGCCTAGGGAGATTCGTAGTTTCCTCGGGTTGGCAGGTTATTATAGAAGGTTTTTTGAAGGTTTTTCTTCTATTTTTGCACCCTTGACTAAGTTGACGCATAAAGCCTCCAAGTTTCAATGGAATGATGCCTGTGAAAAGAGTTTCCAAGATCTGAAGAGCAAGTTGACTTCTACACCGGTATTGGTACTTCTTGAAGGCACAGAAGGGTATGCAGTGTACTGTGATGCTTCGAGAATTGTCTTAGGATGCGTATTAATGCAACATGGTAGAGTAATAGCCTATGGCTCTAGACAGTTGCGACCACATGAGAGGAATTATCCCACGCATGATCTTGAGCTAGCTGCAGTTGTATTTGCTTTGAAGATATGGCGCCACTACTTATATGGGGTTCATGTTGACATATATACCGATCATAAGAGCCTGCAATATATCTTCAGTCAGAAAGATCTAAACTTGAGGCAGCGGAGATGGATAGAATTGTTGAAAGATTACGATGTTGATATCTTGTACCATCCAGGGAAAGCGAATGTGGTAGCGGATGCACTGAGTCGTAAGTCTAAAATGGCATCTATAGAAAAGCAGGGGATGATTAAGGATCTTCACCAACTAGCTAATTTGGGAGTTCGACTTCTCGAAACTCCAGATGAAGAGGTTATTGTACGTAATGCAGCGGAATCTTCATTGATAGCTGAAGTGAAAGAGAAGCAGTATGCAGATCCAATTTTATTGCAGCTTAAGGAGAATGTGCAGAGTGGCACGACAAAGGCATTTGAGCTTACGCGAGAAGGAGTGCTTCAGTGTCAGAATCGTTTATGTGTACCTGATGTAGTTGAGTTAAGAAAGAGAATTATGACAGAAGCACACTGTTCAAGGTATTCCATCCATCCAGGGTCGACTAAGATGTATCAAGATTTGAAAGCAATATATTGGTGGAATGACATGAAGAAGAATATTGCCGAATTTGTAGCTGAATGTCCGAATTGTCAAAGAGTCAAAGTAGAACACCAGAAACCCGGTGGTTACATGCAATGTATAGATCTTCCAGTCTGGAAGTGGGACAAGATCAATATGGATTTCATCACGGTTTTGCCTCGTATATTTCGGAAGTTTGATTCCATATGGGTGATCATTGATAGGCTTACCAAATCTGCGCACTTCTTACCAGTTAAGACAACTTATACGGCGGAAGGGTATGCGAAGTTGTATATTAAGGAGATCGTTCGGTTACATGGAGTTCCAATTTCCATTATATCCGATCAAGGAGCCCAATTTACCGTGAATTTCTGGAAGTCTTTTCAAAGGAGTTTGGGGACACAAGTAAATCTAAGTATGGCTTTTCATCCTCAAACGGACGGACAAGCCGAACGTACCATCCAGACATTTGAACATATGCTACGAGCATGTTTATTAGATTTCAAAGGCAACTAGGATAATCACCTACCTCTTATCGAGTTTGCCTACAATAATAGCTATCATTCAAGTATCAAAATGGCACCATATGAAGCATTGTATGGAAGAAAGTGTAGATCGCCAATAGGATGGTTTGAAGCAGGTGATGCGATCTTGTTTGGACCGGATCTTGTTTATCAAGCAATGGATAAGGTTAAAGTGATCCAACAACGGCTTGAAACAGCTCAAAGTCGACACAAATTTTATGCGGATGTTAGAAGAAGAGGACTTGAGTTTTCTATCGACGATTGGGTATTCTTGAAAATATCACCAATGAAAGGAGTGATGAGGTTTGGCAAGAAAGGAAAGTTAATTCCACGATACATAGGTTCGTACAAGATCATTCAAAGATTTGGACAAGTTGCTTATGAGTTAGAGCTACCTCAAGAGCTCTCAGCAGTTCATCCCATATTTCATATTTCGATGCTTCGCAAGTACATCGGAGATCCATCGCACATCACTACTACGGAAGATGTACAAGTTACAGAAGATCTCACTTTTGAAGAAATGCCTATTGCTATTCTTGATCGCCAAATTAAAAAGATAAGGAATAAAGAGATAGCATCGTTAAATGTATTTTGGAGGAATCAACAAGTTGAGGATATCACATGGGAAGCCGAGGAAGCGATGAATATTAAGTACCCTTACCTATTCAACGATGAGGAGGAAGTTCATAAGACGGAAGAAGAACAATAACAGGTAAGTGTTTATTTTTATGCAAGTATGTTATGATGATGAATATGTTAATTGTAAGCTTTGACATGTCTTAATTGAGTAACTATGCTAATATTCGAGGAAGAATGTTCTTAAGGGGGGGAGAATGTAACACCCCGTAAATTTTTTCGTACACTTATCGCGATTATATGGAGTCCTAAAGGCTTGCGTATGGGTTAAATTAAGTTTATGGTGTTCGGAAGTATCCCGTCAATAGTTGTATGTGTAGGTATTGGAATAAGATTTCCAACGATATAAAGTTTGCCCAAAACAGAGGAGTATTTCATATAAGCGAGCACATTCGAAATTTCAAAACGGTGGCCGGGAAGCCTGTGAACAGTAAATCTGCAGGAAAATTACTGCAGCTAGGCAATTTTTTTTTGGATCAACTTTAGATGATCATAACTCCTTGTACAAAAAGAACTGTGTGAGATGCTATATATCGACGAAAATCTCCGAGAGTTTTCTTTCCGATGAAATTGGTTTCATCCAAATCCAATGTCTGAGTAAGGAGCTATACCTGTTTTACTACAGCCTATCAAAAAAAAAAACAGAATTTTGGGACAGATTTTTGGGTCAACTTTAAACTACCATAACTCCTTGTACAGGAATAACTGGGTGGTATACTTTATATAAAAATGAAATCCCTTTGAATTATATTTCCAATTCAATTGGTTTCACCCAAATCCGATACCGGAGCAAAGAGTTATGATCGATTTACTTCAGCCTGTCAAAACTGTCCACTGGGGACAGATTCGGATTTATTTAAATTTTTAGGGCAAAATGGTCATTTTCTATTACCTCTTGGACGAAAATTGGTCTTTATAAACATACACTTAGCCTCATATATATCATATATCATTCAATTATTAATAGAAGGTGAAACCCTAGCCTAATTTCAACTTCAAATATTTTGTGATTCAACCGTAGAAAATTCGAATTGGTTCCGTAGTTGTGTTCACCATCTCGAAAGCTTCGAGAAGCACCCCATGGTTATGTAAGGAGGATTCTAAATACAAGATTTCATTGTTAAGGTATGAATATTGTTTATTCTTGATTCTTATCCATGAATAAGTATTGATAAAGGATTATGAGTATTGTCTTGATGTTGGAAGATAACTAGAAACATAGTTATGAATTGTTTTGTATAAATTGTTAGTAGTAAATTATGGAAGTTGTTGTATTGGATTATGGAGGATGAATTGTGGTGATATATCATTATATTAGTGGTTATGTATGCCTAGTGATCATGTTGGTATTGGATGGTGATTAAGAGGGGAAATAAAGGCTAAGAGTGATGTTGAGGGATATTGCATGAAAATGCATGATATGTGAATGTAATAAGAGTATAAGACGATGTATGTAGCACTCTTATTGATGAGTTAAAGGATTACTTCCTAGACATTATTTGGTGAAGTTAATACCTAAATGGTAAGGTTTGGTTGCTAATACTAGTTTGCCACAAATGACTTATTGTAGATAAGTGTTCGAAGAGTACGGGAAGTCAAGTTGGACTTGTATTGAAGTGGTTATATCAAGGTATGTAAGACATACTCTATCTAATCTTTGGCATGAATAATGACCCATGGCACTCTCAAGTAAGATTCCAACATTGTCCTACGACACATGACACATAATAACATCATATGATCTTCGACACTACCAATTGAACTTGTTTTCACTTTTAAGATGTCCGGCTAGTCAAAAAAATGTCCATAGACTATTGTTGACTCCGAAATAGTTTAATGAGGTATCCATGATTCTCTACTTCATTTTCATGATATTGATTACCTATTTACATGTTTTTCCTATTGAGGTATCATGGTTTCAAGTTCCATAAGGTGTGACCACAAAGTAACCAATCTCAAAGATTAATTGAATTAAGAAATGGAATGTCTTTATTTTAAATTGATGATATGATGTATTGTATTAGTACCACTGATCAGTTGGCCATTGTATTATAAAGATTATGTATATATGCTATTCCAGGGGTGGTCCCTGATGTATTGTATTAGTACCACTGATCAGTTGGCCATTGTATGACATATGTTATGTATTGATAAGGAATACGGGAAGTAATGATATGAATGTAATGTGCAGGTATCCCATCAGCTCTTTTAAGTGTGGTCTACTCATACTGTTTATTCACTGGTATCTGGGTTCTGTTGATCTTTTGTATCTCATCTTGATACTCACTGCCTTACATACTCAGTACATATTTCCGTACTGACGTCCCTCACGGGGGACCTATATTCATGCCTGCAGGAATAGGTACTTCAGGTCGTACACCTCCGCAGTAAGAGCCAGGATATTCTGTTGATAGTGGTGAGCTCCAGTTGTTTTGGGGCATCCCAAGTCTTTTCTATATGTATTTTTGGTATTTGTATAAAAGTCTTTTGTGGGCGGGAGTTTGTCCCGACCCTAACTCAGTTGTGTATCTATGTAGAGGCTTTTGTAGACATATTGTACAGCCATAGGAGTGTTTGGTTGATAGACGTGATGGCTCTGACAGCCAATTACTGTTTATATATATATATGCGTGTCGGCTGGGCTGATACAGGTACTGTTTTCTTTTATTTACAACGAAGTGCTGCCCAAATTTCTAATTTTCATAAGTAATGTAAATGTGAAAGTATAGGTTATGAACGGGTTCTCCCGGGCCTCCTTGGCTACGGGTGCCAGTCCGCTCCAATGGGATTTGGGGCGTGACATAGGTATAGAGAAACTGAGATTACATGCCAAACATGCCTGACTGAAATGTGACTACATGACTGAGTCTGACACATGATGACTAATCAAACTGATTCGTGAATGCATGAATGACATAAGAATGATATGCAGTTGGAACTGTGTATGAGAATGAGGGATTCTAAGAAAATATATTACATTATGCTGAGAATACCAAAGGACCTGGGGAAATTTACTGAACATGCGTGAATAGGAACATAAGATCATAATTGAGTCTGAAACATGATACATGAACTGAATATCATGAACTGAACTGATTTTTGGAACACATGCAATGACATGAGAATGGTTATATGGTTGAGATAGGAACGAGAGAGTCAACTTATGAGTAACCATTACCTCTGGCTGGATCTGGTTTTGTTATAAAAGATGAGGGATTTAGTACATGAAAAACTTGGGGCATTTAGATATCTCCCTCTTGGCATAGGTTGTCCCTCGAATGATACTGACTTGGATGAAATATTAAGGATAATTGAGATGATGTACGGGACATATACAGACTGAATTATGATTAAATATCTAGGATCTGAAACTTAGGCCTGAGGAATAGGTATCCACGACATGAATTCATCAAAGAAATCAAATTTGAGGGTATAAAGAATAAAAATCTGAAATTCGTTGATCATTTATAGTGTAGCATGAGTACTGGAATTGAACATACTATAAATCATGAGTACATGAGTCATGAGTTGCATGACCTGATATTGGAGTTTCTGAATTTGAGGGACAAGATTCATATTGTTCAGTGGACTGGAACACCTTATACTAGGAACTGAGAGAGTACATGATTTTCTATAAGGTGAACGAATATGAGCTATGATCATAGAGATGACATGTAAAGCATGAGTAGATATCGTGATAACTGATGTACAAAAATTTAAACTGAGATACGAATTGTTTGGGCGTCTTCCCCCTTACTGATGTTCTATAATACACTGTATCACCACTAGAATCTGAGAGCCTAACTTGGTTACTTGCCCAATCATATCTCCCTTAGCTTAAAGCTATCATTCTAAATCTGTGAACCACTTAATCAAAAACTCTAAACTGAACTACCGCCACCTTACTCTAGAATCTGGTGGGGATAGTAATACACATAAATTGATGAACCCACCTTGAAAGACTACGCCTAATAATATAAAACTTGTTGTTAGTACCTACTTCTAGATACCATTTTTAGCCCTCTATAGCCCCAATAATCATCATGTAACAACTTAAGAGTGACTAAATCTGAATTTTCAACTCCTCTTTCTATTAGCTCAACCGTCAAAGATTCTAACTTAGATTCTATCACATAACATGGATATCACCAAATCTTTAATAACTATACTACTTTCATCATAGCCTAAAAATATCACATCCATAACACATGTTTCAAATCAACAAACTTAAATTCTTGTATACACTGCTTCAAGCCTACTGATTCACCCTTCACATGGCTAGTCCCATGAAATATATAATCTGCTCAAATTCAGATAACACCATCCCAACTCTACTACTATTACTAAACTTTTGGTTTCATGCTTCAAATTCTTGATCATATTCTATCATAGAATTCTAGAAAGAAATCTTAAAACACGTATGACTCCTATGCACCGAGGAACTACCCCTTCATTCAATGACTGGTTCATCAGGACACTGAAAAATGAACAACCCTGTTTCTATAATCAACTGAACCATAGCATGTATGGAGACAATCCATGCTGAGAATGACGTAAAAATCCATCATCTCTAACTCTAGAAGGTCTACTGAAGTAACTTTCAGAGACACTGTAACCGGGCAGTTCCTGTATACCCGTCGGGCTACGATAGACTTACCCACAGGGGTAGACATTGGGAAAGGCTCTACTAAGATTTTGGGACTGACTCCAAAGTTGATAGCTATATAAGGGGTTACAAAAGAAACAGATGCTCCAGGGTCTAGTAAAGTATAAACATGTAAATTAAAGACTTCCAACGTACCAGTAACCAGTTTAGGAGAACTTACCTGATCTAGTTAGGACAGAAGTGCATAAAGTCTGTTCTGACGTTGACCACTGGTGGCATTGGAGGTGGCGCCCTGCCAAGTCGGGTGACCGACTGGAGTCGATGACTGATGGGACAGGCCCTATTGGCGTAAATCCCTTCCTTTCTGAGCAACTACCCAACACTCCCGAATTCGATGGCCTAGATTTCCACACCCAAAGCATACATCACTGCCAGCTCTACACTCACCATAATGGTTTTTACCAAATTTTTGGCAAAGAGGATTTTTGCAACCACTGTTCACATTGTCTTGGGACTTAGATCCTGGCGCCCTATCCCGATTGTCCTTTTTGAACTTTGGCACAGGTGAACTAGATGAAGAAGGGGAAGGAGCTAAAGATTTTTGATGGAATTAAGGACGATTACCATCCTCTGACTTATGTTGTCAAAAATTAAAGCTACCTGTCCTAGCCCTCTTACTCTCTCTTTCTTTCTCTTTAACCTTCTCTTTCTCGATTTGCTGAGCATAGACCATAAGTCTAGACAAGTGCATTTCTTTAAGAAACATTGCGGTCCTACACTCCTAGTCCATAATATCAGATACATCAGACACAAACTTGATCATATTATACCTGCTATCAGCTACCACATGAGGAGCATACCTGGCCAACTAAGTGAACTTGAGGGAATACTCTTTCACACTCATGTTGCCCTGCTTCAGATTAATGAACTCTAACAACCTCTCTTTTCTCTGCTCCAAAGGGAAGAATCTATCTAAGAAGGTTGTAGAAAACTCCTCCCATTCCATAGGCCCTGCATCTGCACCTCTATCCCCTTTCCACTGCTTAAACAAGGTATGAGTTACATCCTATAAATAATAGGAAGCTAATTCAGCACTCTCACTAGAAGTTACACCCATAATGTCTGTTACTTTATGCACCATGTCAAGGAATTCCTACGGATCCTCGTAGGACTTGGATCCTGAAAAGAACAGGGGATTCATTCAGGTGAAGTCTTAAATCCTGGCTGCGGTAGTATTCACCACTAGGTTGACTAAGATAGCTGCTGGCTAATTATTCTGAACTGCTAAAGAGTGAGCTAGGGTGGTGAATGCATCTCTGAACTCTGCATGCGAAGGGGATCTTTCTAAACGGGCGAAGGTGCGGGCTGATTCTCATTTCCTCTTCTGTTAATCTTTTTATGAGGCATATTCTGTAAACAGAAGAAAGAGTTGAATTAGACAAGAAGTTTAGCTTGAGATCATGCTCACTCATATGATATGAACACTGAAAGAAGGGAAACACTTCCTAAAAATGCCTTGTATCCTCTTGTCCATAAGTGTGGTGCGCTACACACCCATGCATAAGACTCTACTTGACGCGGCTTTCAGACTCCCTAAGATACTTTAGAACCTTATGCTCTGATACCAAGTTTTTAAAACCCCGAGAGTACACCCTAGGCATCACACAATTCTTTCAACCCCAAAGGACCACAAGCTAACCCATGAATGGTACCAGCTCTGAGCACTGAATAATAATCATGAAAAGTATATGGAAGTAAAGCTGACAATGCCATAAGGTTCATAAAACTGAAATCAACATCGAGTACATCTATGGAATAACTGCTAACTGTAAGAGTCTGAAAGCCTCTAAACATATGAGATAAAAGAGTTGATGGGACAGTCCCCAACTAACTCACAGCTACTGTCTGAAAATAACTGAAATACGGTAAGTAATGCAATGACTAAATAAGTATCATGTCCTAGATGAATGAGGACTCACTATTATAGCTGAGGCTGATCGACTGATCTGGCTAACTATGGTCAGGAATCTGAGTATCCGAACCTATGATATGAGACATCATAGCGCAAAAAAAGTATGGGTCAGAACTTTGAATGTACTTCTACGCTAGGTAAGGATAGGCTAATATGCATGTGTTCATATGCATATATAATAATAACTAAATACTATGAAGTAACTGAATGAGAGTATATGTAAGACTGGGACTACTTAGGGGTCGTTTGGTTTGAAAACAAGCTATATCGGGATTAGTTATACTGGGATAAGTTGTGATGGGATAAGTTATACTGTGATTAGTTATGCTGGGATTATTTTTTATTGAGTGTTTGGTTTGTTGTATTCAAAGTAATATGCATGGTATAATTTCTAGGAATAAATTGATTGATTACCAAAATACCCTCCATCCTATTTAACTTTTATATATATATATATATACATATATATATATATATATTTCTTTTTAAGCTTTAAGTATTCATTCTTAAAATTTTTTATTATTTTTTAGAGAAATTAAAATATATAAATAAACATAATTTATATATTTTACAACCATTTTGAACGGTAAACTGTTCAAAATTTATTTATTTATGAATATATTATACGTTAATTAAACATAATTTATGTGTGTGTGAGAATATATTACGTTATATATTATGTTATATATAATTAAATTATATATAATTAAACATAATTAACATAATTAACATATATATATTCATAATATTATACGTTATATATTACGCAAGTACGTTATACATTACGTAATATATTATATTCATAATTAATGAATATATTATACGTTAATTAAAAATAATTTATTATTTATGAATATATATATATAATATATATATATATATATATATATTACAACCAAACGTATAATATTATGAATATATATACGTTAATTATGTTTAATTATATATATATATATATTATGTTAATATATTTAATTATAATATATTATATTAAATTATGTTAATTATGTTTAATTATATATAATTTAATTATATATAACAATCCCAAGAGGGTATTTTTGTCTTTGTATAATTTTATACCAAAGAAAAATAATCCCGGGATTATTATCCCATCATTTTGGTGAATAACTATCCCGAGACTAATTATTAGTCCTGGGATAAGTAATCCCAAATATTTAAAACCAAACGACGGATAAATTTTTTTATCCAGGGATTATTATTTTATCCCGAGATTATTTGAAAACCAAACGGCCTCCTAGAGTACTGAACATGCAATACCAAGCATATAACGTATGTCCGAATTAGACTGAAACTGAAGTCCTAAGTTCTGATAATTGAATAACTAATAATTGAAAGTCATGATCGTGTAGAACTGAACTGAGTTTTGTACTGAATACTGAATACTGAATACTAAAACTGAGACTGTGGAAGATATCAACTAACCAACATGCCCCAATATGGACTGATATGGGGTCCAACCTGTAACCTCAGTTAGAAGGGTGTTAGTACTCTACCATGGGTACTAACACTGGCTGTGATTCTTCCTAACTGGCAGGAAGATATTTTGTCAACCCTCACTAGTAGGAAACTGATACGAGATATGTACTCCCTTAGCTAGCAGGAAAATATCTCAACCTACGCTGGCTACGTAGTTCTGTAACTCAAGGATTACTACTAAGGGTTAAACCTTAACTGGCAGGAATGCCCCCATCCCTGGGTTCGCTCGGTGCTGAATCCTACTCCCAACTAAAAGACACTGATTACTGAGTTAAACTGAGCTTAACTGAGCCAATAACCGAATATGATACTGATCACTTGACTGGGCTAAGTTGGACTTAACTCGCACTGACCATGTTAATTGACCGAGTATTACTACTAATGATACAACTGAGACCCTTATAAAACTACTGAAAACTAAGTAAACAGCTAAATTTTGGGTATCACAACCCCCAGGACTCAATATCATTGACAATAGGACCATACCATAACTTTAAACACATAACACTAGAACACAATGCAAAATTCATTCACTTAGACATTTTGTCAAACACTTGGGAGGCATAATCTTGTACATGGGAATGAACAACATGTTAATGAATCATGACTACAACAATTAATTTACAATATAAGAGTTTGACATGAGATCTACATCAACCAACATACCCATTGATTTATTTTACATGAAACTCATATTTTCTTAACTTGAAACTTAAATAACAACACATACATGGACATAATTCATTATAAATCGTATGAAATTCATAACTTGAATTTAAAAGAGGTTCTTGGACTCCAAGGGTGGAATAAAACCCAAGGATGAACACCTAACATACCTTGATTGTTGAATTCGTGTAAGTTATTGGTGATTTCTTGGAACTTGATCTTAGAATTGATGAACTAGGGTTTGCTCGTGAGAGAATTGTATGCAAAGATGAGTGAATTTTCCTTGTGAAAGGCTTAATTTAGTGTTATGGTAGGTTAATATGGGTGGAAAATGACTCTTTTTCCCCCACAAATCCATAATTTAATAAACAAAAATGGGCCTAGTAACGCGATAGGCGCTACGCTGTGTTGATCAACCCGACGCGATGACCAACGTGTCGCATTGATGGTGACGATGCGATAGCCAACGCGACGTGTCTTGATCGCGGTGGCTCATTGTTTTGGTCATCCAAACTTGTCTTAAACGATGTTCGATAATTTTGAAACTCACCCGTGATGACCCATAGATAACCCTGATCATGACTCAATTTACAAATTGACAATCTAAGATCGGGAATGAGACCATTGAAATATCGAGGCCAAATATGAGACTAAGTCTTAGCATTTTGCTAAATTTTCCTAGTCTAGGACCCCTTTAGTATGCAATATAAGACTTGAATGATCTAAGATTCTTGTGGGGTCTTACAATATCTCCTCCTTGGGAACATTCGTCTTCGAATAAGACTGATTGAACTGAGAGGTATAGAGGAACTGAGATTACATGCTGAACATGCCTGACTGAAACGTGACTACATGACTGAGTCTGACACATGGTAACTAACTAAACTAATTTGTGAATGCATGAATGACATAAGAATGATATACAGTTGGAATTGAGTATGGAAATGAGGGATTCTAAGGAAAATTGTTACCTTACGCTGAGAATACTGAAGGACCTAAGGTAATTTAATGAACATGCATGAATGAGAACATGAGATCATAATTGAGTATGAAACATGATACATGAACTGAATATCATGAACTGAACTGATTTTTGGAATACATGCAATGACATGAGAATGGTTATATGGTAGAGATAGGAACAAGAGAGTCAACTTCTGAGTAACTATTACCTCTGACTAGATCTAGTTTCGTTAACAAAAGATGAGAGATTTAGTACATGAGAAATTTGGGGCATTAGATATCTCCCCTTTGGTATAGGTTGTCCCTCGACTGATACTGATTTGGCTGAAATATTAAGGAAAATTGAGATGATACACGGGATACTTACGGACTGAATTATGACTGAATACCTGGGAACTGAAACTGATGCCATAGGAATAGAGTATCCATAACATGAATTCATAAAAGAAATCAAATTTGAGGGTATACATAAAAAAATATAAAATTCGTTGTTCATTGAGAGTGTAGCATGAGTACTGGAATTGAACATACTATAAAGCATGAGTACAAGAGTCATGAGCTGCATGACCGGATGTTGGAGTTTCTGAATTTGAGAGACATGATTCATACTGTTGAGTAGACTAGAACACCTCATACTAGGAACTGGGAGAGTACATGATTTTCTATAAGGTGAACGAATATGAGCTATGATCATAGAGCTGACATGTAAAGCATGAGTAGATATCGTGATAACTGAAGTATAAAAATTTGAACTGAGATACGAATGGTTTGGGCATCTTCCCCACTTACTGATGTTCTAAAATGCACTGTATCACCACTAGAATAGAAGATCCTGACTTGGTTACTTGCCCTATTATCTCCCCCTTAGCTTAAAGCCATCATTCTAAATCTATGAACAATTTAATCAACAACTCTAAACTAAACTACCATCACCTTACTCTAGAATCTGGTGGGGATAGTAATACACGTAAATTGATAAACTCACCTTGAAAGACTACACCTGATAATATAAATCTTGTTGTCAGTACCTTCTTTTAGATACCTCTCTTAGCCCTCTATATCCCCAATAATCATCATGTAACAACTTAAGAGTGAGTAACTTTTAGTTTTCAACTCTTCTTTCTATTAGCTCAACCTTAAAAAATTCTAACTTAGATTCTAACACATAACATGGATATCACCAAATCTTTAATAACTATACTACTTTCATCATAGCCTACAAATATCACATCCACAACACATGTTTCGAATCAACAAACTTAAATTCTTGTATACACTTCTTCAAGCCTACTGATTCACCATTCACATGGCTAGTCCCATGAAATATATAATCTGCTCAAATTCAGATAACACCATCCCAACTCTACTACTGTTGCTAAACTTCTTGATTCATGCTTCAAATTCTAAATCATATTCTATCATAGGATTCTGAGAAGGAAATTTGAAAACATGTATGACTCCTAATCACCGAGGCACTACCCCTTCATTTAATAGCTGGTTCATCAGGACACTAAAAAATGAACAACCCTATTTGTACAATCAACTGAACCATAGTATGTATGGAGCCAATCCATGTCAATAATGATGTCAAAATCCATTATCTATAACTCTACAAAGTCTACTAAAGTAACTTTCAGAGACACTGTAATCGAACAGTTCCTGTGTACCCACTAGGCTACGATAGACTTACTCACTGGGGTAGACACTGAGAAAGGCTCTACTAAGATTTTTGGACTGACTCCAAAGTTTATGGCTATATAAGGGGTTACAAAAGAAACAGATGCTCCAGGATCTAGTAAAGCATAAAAATGTAAATGAAAAACTTGCAACATACCAGTAACCATATTAGGAGAACTTACTTGATCTTGTCGGGAATGAAGTGCATAAAGTCTATTCTGATGTTGACCACTGGTGGCATTGGAGGTGGCGTCCTGCTGAGTCGGGCGGCCGGCTGGAGCTGATGACTGATGGGACTAGCTCTATTGGCACAAATCCCTTTCTTTTTTAGCAACTACCCGATACTCCCGGATCTAATGGCTTGGCTTGCCAAACCACAAGCATACATCACTTCCAGTTCTACATTTACCGAGATGGTTTCTACCATATTTCTGGCAAAGAGGATTTGTGTGACCACTGTTTACACTGCCTTGGGACTTAGAGCCTAGCGCCCTATCCCGATTGTCATTTCTAAACTTTGGCACAGGGGCACTAGCTGAAGATGGGGAAGGATCTGAAGATTTTTGATGGAATTGAGTATGATTACCACTCTCTAACTTAGGTTGAGAAAAAATAAAACTACCTATCCTGGCCCTCTTACTCTCTCTTTTTTTTCTCTTTAACCTTCTCTTTCTCTATTTGCTGAGCATGGACCATAAGTCTAGATAAGTCTATTTCCTTAATCAATATATTGGTCCTACACTCCTTGACCACAATATCAGATACACCAGACATGAACTTGATCATCTTAGACTTTCTATCAGCTACCACATAAGGAGCATACCTGGCCAACTAAGTAAACTTGAGGGAGCACTTTTTCACACTCATGTTGCCTTACTTCAGATTAATGAATTCTAACAGCTTTGCTTCTCTCCTCTCCAAAAGTAAGAATCTATCTAAGAAGGCTGTAGAAAACTACTCTCATTCCATAGGCCCTACATTTGTTCCTATATCCTCTTTACACTGCTTAAACCAGGTGTGAGCTACATCTTGCCACCGATAGGCAGCTAATTCAGCACTCTCACTAGAAGTTACCCCTATAATGTCTGTTACTTTCTGCACCATGTCAAGGAATTCCTGCGGATCCTCGTAGGACTTGGATCCTAAAAAGGACATGGAATTCATTCGGGTGAAGTACCGAACCCTAGCTGTGGCAGTATTAGCCACTGGGTTGACAAAGATAGCAGCTGGTTGATTGTTCTAAACTGCTAAAGAGTGATCTAGGGTAGTGAATGCATCTCTAAACTCTACATGAGAAACATTCTTATTCAGGGGATCTTCCTGAATGGGCGGAGGTGTGGGCTGATTCTCATTTCCTTTTCTGTTATCTTTCTAAGAGGCATATTCTGTAAATGGAAGAAAGAGTTGAATTAGACAAGAAGTTTAACTTGATCTAATGCTCACTCACATGATATGAACACTGAAAAAAGGGAAACTCTTCCTAAAAATGCATCGTAACCTCTTGTCCATAAGTGTGGCGCGCTACACACCCATGCACAAGACTCTACTTGATGCGACTTTCAGACTCCCTAGGATAATTTAGAACCTTAGGATCTAATACCAAGTTTGTAACATCCCAAGAGTATAACCTATATGTCATACGGTTCTTACAACCCCGAAGGACCATAAGCTAACCCATGACTGGTACCATCTATGAGCACTGAATAATAATCATGAAATGTATATGGAAGTAAAGCTGAAAATGCCATAAGGTTCATAAAATTGAAATCAACACTGAGTACATCTATGGAATAACTGCTAACTGAAAGTGTGTGAAAGCCTCAAAATATATGAAATAAAATAATTGATGGGACAGGCCCCAACTAACTCCCAATGACTAAATAACTAAAATACTGAAATATTGTAAGTAATGCAATGATTAAATAAGTATCACATCCTCGATGGATGAGGACTCACTACTTTAGCTGCGACTGATTGACTGATCTGGCTAAGTACGGTCAGGAACCCAAGCGTCTGAACCTATGATATGAGATACCATAACACAAAGAGAGTATGCATCAGTACTTTGAATGTACTAGTACGCTAGGTGAGGATAGGCTAATATGCATGGGTTCATATGCATATATAATAATAACTAAATAATATGAAGTAACTGAATGAGAGTATATGCAAGACTGGGACTACTGAGAGTACTGAACATGCAATACCAAGCATATAACATATGTCTAAATTAGACTGAAATTGAAGTCATGAGTTCTGATAACTGAATAACTATAACTGAAAGTCATGATCGTGTAGAACTGAACTGAGTTTTGTACTAAAACTGAATACTGAATACTAAAACTGAGACTGTGGAAGCTATCAACTAACCGATATGCCCCAATATGGACTGATTTGGGGTCCAACCTATAAACTCAGTTCGAAGGGTGTTAGTATCGTGCCACGGTTACTAACACTTGATGTGATTCATCCTAACTAGAAGGAAGATATTTTGTCAACCCTCACAAGTAGGAAACTCATATGAGATATGTCCTCCCTTAGCTGGCAAGAATATATCTCAACCTACGCTGGTTATATAGTTCTGTAACTCAGGGATTGCTACTAAGGGTTAGGCAGGAATGCCCCCATTCATGGGTTTGCTCGGTGCTGAATACTACTCCCAACTGAAAGACACTGATTACTGAGTTAAACTAAGCTTAACTGAGCCAACAACTAAATATGATACTGATTACTTGACTGGGCTAAGTTGGACTTAACTCGCACTGACCATGTTAACTGATTGAGTATTACTACTAATGATACGATTGAGACCCTTCTGAAACTACTAAAAACTAAGTAAACAACTAAATTTTGAGTATCACAAGCCCCCGGACTCGATATCATTGAAAATAGGACCATACCACAACTTTAAATGCATAACACTAGAACACAATGCAAAATTCATTCACTTAGACATTTTGTCAAACACTTGGGAGGCATAATCTTGTACATGGGAATGAAAAACATGTTAATGCATCATGACTACAATAATCAATTCACAATTCAAGAGTTTGACGTGAGATCTACATCAACCAACATACCCATTGATTTATTTTACATGAAACTCATATTTTCTTAACTTGAAACTCAAATAACAACACATACATGGAGATAATTCAATATAAATCATGTGAAATTCATAACTTGAATTTAATAGAGGTTCTTGGACTCCAAGGGTTGAAGAAAACCCAAGGATGAACACCTAACATACCTTGATTGTTGAATTCGTGTGAGTTGTTGATGATTTCTTAGAACTTGATCTTAGACTTGATGAACTAGGGTTTGCTCTTGAGAGAATTGTATGAAAGGATGAGTGAATTTTCCTTGTGAAAGGCTTAATTTCGTATTATGGTGGGTTAAGATGGGTGGAAAATGATTCTTTTGACCCCACAAACCCATAATTTTGTAAACAAAAATGGGCCCAGTGATGCGACAGGTGACGCGCTGCGTTGATCAACCCGATACGATGGCCGATGCGCCGTGTCGATGGTGATGATGCGATATCCAACGCGACGTGGCCTAATCGCATTGGCTCACTGTTTTGGTCATCCAAACATGTCTCAAACTATATTCAACAATTCCGAAACTCACTTGAGATGACCTATCGATAACCGTGATCATGAATCAATTTAAAAATCGACAATCTAAGGCCAGGAAGATCGAAAATGAGACCATTGAAATATCAAGGACAAAAATGAGACTAAGTCTTAACACTTTGCTAAATTTTCCTAGTCTTGGACCCTTTAGTATGCAATATAAGTCTGAAATGAGCTAAGATTCTTCTAGGGTCTTACATAATTACTCCTAAAGGGGCAATCATCCATTATACTTTCAAGAGTTTTGCTGCATTTTCTCTCCCTGAGAATCCATCACTGCAATTTAAACACAGTGACATCCTTAAACTTTAAACAAATAACTAAGAAGATATTTCAAATAGAAGTCTCAGAGCAGATATAAAATGACAAAATCAAACAAAAAAAGAACCGCCATGTAATTATCACAATGTCAAACCAGGAAGACTAAACCGCTATGTACTTAACTGGTTATAACCTATTTATCGTATTTGTCCTTGTTATTTTTACACCTATTTTAAGGACTTTACATAGAGTGTTGGCATTTTACATCCTCTAGGCTAGTACTATCATGAAGTTTTTGATTTGTAAGATTCAATTATCTGGTAGGTTGATTTAAATACCTTGTATGTACTGATCTTTGTTGGCTCCTACAGTTCACTAACATCAACATATTGTACATCTATTGTAAATATACTAGTTTTTGGTCCTCTTTTTGTTTTCTTTTTCAGTGCAGTTCAACCAAATATGTTTGAAAGCAGTAGAGACTCTCATAAGTTCCTTATGCTTTTGATTCTCATTGTTGTTACTATCTGCGAGACCATAGTGGTAATATAATGGACTTCTTTCATCATGTGTTATCTGGACTTACAGTTATCCTATATGATATTTTATTTTCTGAACTTACAGATATTTGAACAATTATGAATCAAAAAGGGTGTTCAAGAAATCATCAGAAAGTTAAGAACTTTATTTCAACTGGATCACTAGCAGTTTTAAGAAATAAACAGATACTAGAATACAAGAAGAAGAAGAATGTAGGCTACTTAAATGCAAAGAAAAGACATCAAAAGTAGAAGGAAAAGTCAAACAACGTTCCAAATATATCTCAAGTAATAGAACAAGTGCAATAGGTGTCTTCGAATTTTATATTTCCAGCAACACCAATAGAGGAAAAGTGCGACAAGAATTGTCAGACTCCACCACTCGCTCATCACAAACAGCATATGAATGAGTGCATCAAGATCTATCACAACTTCCTAATTTTGAACAAATAAACAATCTGGAGAAGGCAACAGTATATATGTTTTAGTCCATGCTATTCCAAAAATTATTTGTATTTCATTAGTTTTGTTGTTTATATTATTGTAGGACCTTCAATTAACAAAAGAAAAAGAGGTACTACACAAATACAAGTTGTACATGGACGGAGTGACCGTCAACTGATAGTCCTAAATGAGTTGAACCACCCTATTGGCCCAACTAAAGAAACGATCACTAAGTTTGGCAGCTTTCTTGGTACATTGGCAAGGAATGGGACATTTTGTCCTCTTAATGTTAGTTGGACAATGTTGAAGACACATGATGATATGTGGAGCTATATCCAGGTTCTAAGTTCTCAATATTGTGATTTCTACTTGAAAGTTTTTCAGAGTTTTTGCACTAACCCAATTGAATCAAATTATTGGAGAAATATGACATTTTCGACAACGAAAAAGATTGGGCTATGAGATCAATTAATGTTGTGTTTAGAGGATATAAGGCCAGGTTTAAGAAAAAACACTTTTATGCCTCAAAATCTATATTTAAGGATATCCTTAAGTATTGAAACTCCAAAAAATCTAAGGTATGATATCAGTATGGACAACTGTTATATTATTGGTAGCATGCATTTATCATTGAATTCATCACGTTCGGTCTTTCTTTTTACGTTGTTCTTTCTTTCAATATAAGGCATTAAACTCTATGTGTTTAACACTTCATTGCCTCAATCTTTTTATTAGAAGAAGAAGGAAACCTGCTCGAGTATATAAGGACTCATCTGAAGATATTATAAATAAAATAGAATAAAAATTTCTAATTCAAAATTGATCAAGCTCGTTTGTTCTTTCTCAAATATTGAATCAATTAAATTTACTTGCTTTTTAATCTAACTTGTAGGTCGAAATGGAGAGAGTAGAAACCCAAGAAAGTAAAGATGAAATCCAATCAACTGATGCATTCACAACTATTATTGGGCCTAATCATCCTGGACGAGTAAGACTATACGGATGTGGGTTTACCAAGTCTATTTTGAAACAGAAAGTATGTGACTCTGGACCCTCTATAAATATTGTTGATGAACTGGTGGAGAAGAGATTGGATAAACTGGAAGAGAAAATACAACAAAGAATGCAAAAAAAATTCAATGCTGAAAGAGATGTTATGATGATCATCATTGCACAACTACAACATTTAAATCTAGGATTAACAGTTGATACTAATATTTTAAGATTCAATGTTCATTCATCAGAAGAAGAGACTATTATTTAACCAATAAACCATCCATCTGCTGGTAGTAACAATCAAGGTTAGTCTCCATTTCTTCTTTTTCTTCTCGTCTTTTTTTTTCTTTTTTATTGGTTGTATCTATTGACGTGATGGTTGCTATTACCTTAAAAGAGAATCAAATAAGCATCTTACTCTTTCAAATTTGGTTGTTGCACGATGCCAGATAGACTCTAGGCTATCTTCAACATTCTTGCTTTATTATTACTATAAGTTTTCATAACCTGTGCATTTCATTTGCTATATAGAGTCATACTTAGTCCTTTGTGGTTGTAATATGTCCTTTTGGGCTTACATTTATTTCTTTCCTTGGATCACATGGTATGAGGGTGAAAGAAGACTATGGGAAAAAGTTTCTAAGTGGGGCATTAGTAACTTTAGAAGTAGTAAAGGTCAAGTGTTTGACCCTGCTTGGTTGTTGCCTTGAGTGATTTTGCTATTGTACAAGTCAATATCCTTGTGAGTTTAGTTGTTCATGTTGACTACTCAAGTTTGTAGGCTTCCGCAATTTCTTCAAGAACTTTTCTTCTGTTATGTATGTCTAAAAGAAGCATATTAGAAGCCCCCATCCTAAAAAAAACCAATAAAAATGAAAGTCGAAACCCCCCTCCCCACACTATAATGGAGGTTTATTCTTTTAGTTTTACAAAAACCATTCAGACCCCCCCCCCCCCCCACACCCACCCACCCATAGAACCACTTCTTCACTCCAATATATAATGCCTCTCTAACCATGTCCATGCACTTCAAGCTCAAAACACCCTTCTCATAGCTCTTTCTTCTAAACCAAATATATCATTGTCTATTGTTTTTAGAATTTTTAATTAAAACCAATCAAACACCATGATGTAAACTTCAAGTTGCATATTTTATTTCTTGCTTATGGTGTGTTCTTTGGCTATGAAAGCTTTGGGCAGGAGTTTTGACCAGGAAGTTGATGTTACATGGGGTTATGGCAGGGTGAAAATACTAAAAAATGGGCAGCTTCTCACTCTTTCCCTTAACCAAAGTTCAGGCTCTGGCTTTAGGTCTAAAAAATAGTATATATATGGAAATATTGACATAAAGATCAAACTTGTCCCAGCACACTATCAGCATTTGGTAGTGTAATTGGTTAATAATTTGAAATGTCCTGAGTGACTGATAGCATTTTTCTATAATCATAAGAGCTGTTGGTAGTGTAATTGGTTAACAGTTTGAAATGTCCTAAGTGACTGATGGAATTTTTCTAAAATCATCTATGTATGAAAGCCTATAAAACATAGAACATTCATTGTAACTTTCTGCAAGAAATATTATTTTTTGTGGTTCGTCTATTTTTAAGTATTTATCAGACATTTCCATCTTAGCTTTCATGGAAACTGTTTGCTGCTGTATTGTAGGTTAGATCGATCAGAATTTTATCTACCTTGCACTTTATCGAGAAGTCGGGTGGGTACTAAGTGGGGTGTAATAGATGTGGAGTCAAGATATATGAGGGATAAAAGGAAAGTTATTTAGGATAAGAGGAGGAGCTGGTTTGTTAATGTTATTTCACTTTCTCTACTGAAAGGAGTTAAAAGTGGAGCATATATTATTTCTTCAAGAGTTGGGATTTTCACTACAGGAAAGAGAACCTTCTTTTATCTTTACATTGATTTCCAGTTCTACCGAACAACATGAGGGGGAAGATATGCAATTATGTGCAAGTGCCCCTCGCCCCCCCCCCCCCCCCCCTCTCCATCTTTTGCTCATTTTATCCTTTTATGCATTAATGCTGCCTTTTGATTATGGGAATTTGAATAGAGTTTATTGAAAGTTTTAGTTCATCTCGAGTTAGGAAGTCAGTTATCGTAACTTAGATGCATATTAAGCAATGCATTGTTTGGTTAGTCTATTTAGTTTTTTATGATACATTTCCTTTATTAGCATATCTACCATCTGAATCCCAACTACACCAGCAAAATACCCAATGTAATCTACAAAGTACCCAAGTGTTGTTTGATGAAAAAAAAGAAGTAATTCCTACTAGACCATTACTGTTGTTGCTCTTCTGCTCCTCATGAAGCTGTAGTCAAAGAAATATACTGGAAATGCTATACAATTCACATTTGGTGGTTGTCACTTGATTAAAGACACTTATGTTCCTATACAATTCATATTTGATTCATTCGTATTCGTAGTAGTATTACTCTGAGAGTTTCTTGTTATTTGTTTCTGTGATTATTTGATATTTAATTTCTTGAAGTGAGATTATTATAGTACTTTGTTCTCTTTTAATATGTTTTGTCATGCTTTCTTCAACATTTAATAGTAATTTAGATTATTTATTCTCTTTTTGTAGGTGTTCAAAATAAATAAAGAGATGAAGAAAGTGACGAGACATTGACCCCACTTAAGAAAATTTTGGGATTATTGATAGAGGCTCTAATATCAATATTTTTTATAGTGAATTTCTTAAAACTTATCGTGACTAGAACTTGGTACTATGTAAAAACTTAACTAATAATTTGGGTACTTAATTAACATTTTGCTTTTGGGTTTAGATTACTAGCTTGTTGCATATTTGGAATTATATGATTACTAATGAATGATTTTATTTTGTGATGTGTATATAATTATTTATTATAATTTATTATGTCTGTAGATACTAATTTACAATACGGGTGACTATTTTATATAAATCGTTGCAATTGGTATTTGAGCTAATTATAACATGTGGCAACAATCGTTACAATAGATCAATAAACCGTTGCAATAGTATCAGAAATTATTGCAATAGATAGTAAAAAACTGTTGCAAAAGACAAACAAAACCGTTGCAATATGTAATAGACAATCATTGCATGAGACTTAAAAATCATCCCAATAGATTAACGAAATAGTTACAATAGGTAGTCAAAAGACGTTGCAACAGAATAATAACCTGTTGCAATAGGCTTTTAAATAGTTGCAATAGACGGACAAAAATCATTACAATAGACTAATAAAACCGTCACAATAGATTCTATTGCAGCAGTTTAACATCGTTGCAATAACATGTATTGTAACGGTTAGGAGCCGACGTTATAGGTGAAAAGAGGCCTCTTAAGAAAAAAAATAATCGTTGCTATAGGTTATTCTATGGAGCCGATCTCTATCAACCGTCACATCAAGCGTTGTCATATCTCTATCGCAACGCTCACATATAGGACGCATGCTTAACTGTTGTGGTAGAGCTATGGTGATGATTTTCTTGTATATTGCTATGGTTTTGAAACCGTCGCCATAGAGATAATTTCTAGTAGTGAGTATAACAAAACACACTTACATAAGATAATCTACTCTCCAAACTAAAAGCTAAAATATGGGCAGAACATGGCCTTTGGGCGTATAAATACACCCCAAATCATTTTTTCTTTCCTTTTTAACTTAGTTCCATTGCTTCTTTTCTTGCCCTCAAATGTTGTTTGAACTTTTTGTCCTTCATTAAAAGTTTCTGCAATAGACAAAATTATCTTTTCACTTTTTTCATTCCAATTATTACTAATTATTATTCTTATAAAATTCGACTAGGTTTAGGAATCATGCCTATAAAAGAAATACAGTGAACGTAAATTTGACTTTGCCTCAATTCCCACGACTTATTGTTATCAAGTTATCAATTGCATTGGTTGTTTTTTAAAATTGGTATAATTTATAAATTTGAGTATGTACTCCTTCACTTTAATTCAATTTTTGTGGTTTTCTAAGTTCTCTGTTATTTGCTGTTCTAATTCTTATGTATTTTTTGTTTCATGATTTGGATAACTTTGAAATTTTGGGACCGTAACTCTAATTATTATTTTTTTGCATTGTGTTTAGGGATGTTTGTGAAATTTATAGACGTCCCTAAACTACAAAAAAAAATTAGGTGTTGAAGGCCTAGTATTTTTCCCATGCAGCACACTCCTTTAGTGCACTATGTAAGTTCAACCGACCAGGCCGACCATATTGGCCGTTAAGCCTGGTCGGTTATTGAAACTTTTACCGTGCACCAAACAAGTGAGCTATAAGTAGTGTTTGTCAACTTAATTTTTGCACATCATTTTGATTACTTTTTCTTTCCCGTCCATTATTTAGGTTCCGGATTCTGAGATTCTTAGGCCATACAATTTTTTAAAACAAGGCTCAAAAGTTGGAAGTCTGTATCAATAGTACATTGAGGTGTGCGTTATATACATGAACCTTAGGAAAGAGTCTCACAAAATAATACAAGTTGAGGTCTTATCATAATAACTGCACCTATCTTCTCCATTATCATTCATATCTCTAACATCCCTGTCAAACTGTAGAAGTAACTTATCAACTCCAAGCTTGTTGTGTAAACGATGATCCTTGAATAATTAAAGAAGGCTACTTGAGTGTTGAGTTATTTGCCTAGAGGACTAGCTAGGGATCAATTCTCGCTTAATACATTTTTTTCCTTCTGCAAATGGTGCATTAATGCTCTAGGATTACTAGATTAGTCTTTTCATGAGTTAAGGATGGTGTAAAACTCTCTTTATAAAAAGTAGCTACAATCAATTGAAGCAATATCCATAAAAAGAAACTTCTGTAATTCTTAATGGATATCATGTACTCTTCTCTTTGTAACATAGTTTCTTTGTTCTCTTCTTCTCCACCCTCGTTATCCTAGTTAGTAGAAATAAAAAGCAAATAAGGTTGCCTCCAGGTCCATGGAGACTTCCCCTTATTGGAAGGTTGCATCACTTGATCGGACGCAGACTTCCACATCGCACTGTTAGAAGCTTAGCACAAAGAATGGACCTCTTATGTACTTGCAACTCGGGGAAATTCCCGCCGTGGTCATATCATCACCAACTGTTGCTAAACAAACTCTAAGAACTCACGATCGACCACAACTTACATCCACAAACATCATATTTTACAATCTTAAAGACATTATATTTGGTCAATATGGTGATTACTGGCGACAAATGCGCAAAATTTGCATGGTTAAACTTCTTAGTACGAAGATGATCAAATCATTTACTGCAATTCGAGAAGAAGAGCATTCAAATTTCATTTTATCTATTCGTTCCATGAGAGGTTCTACAGCAAACATAACACAAAAAATCTTTTGGTTTACAAACTCTGTCACTTGCAGATCAGTGTAACACCCCACGTGGTTCGAGCTAGAAATTTAACCATCGTTCCTATGGGAATAGAACCAAACCCAATGATTTTCTATTTAAATATAGGTATGGTGAGCAATTATATATCATGGGGACATCTTTGGTTATGAATTAAGGTAATAAAAATCTCCTAAGTCAAAGATGAATTGACAATTTCATTACCGATTGAGTTTTAGTGGATGCTTCGACTTAGGTCAGATTCCAACGAATATTACTCTCGGAATATAGTGAGTTACATGGCCTACTGCATATCAAATGAAAGATCTTCGAGTCTTATTTTTAACGCATTCAATTTCACCTTAATACGATGTCGTAATAGGAAGTTAAGCTCATTTTACTTCAAAGTGTCCGTCTGTCAACAAGGTGACGACTTGAGGTGATAATCCGTCAACTAAGTGACGAGATATCAACCTCGTCGTCACCCTTAACCAGAAAATACCCTACATCACTTAGGAAAGGTGACGACTAGGTTGATAAGCCATCACCTAAGTGATAAGCTATCAACTAAGTCGTCACCCTTAACCAAAAAGTGTCCAAGTCCAGCTAGAGGGGGACGACTAGGCTGATAAGTCATCAACTAGGTGATAAGCTATCACCTAAGTCATCAGCTAAAAATTCCTACAATTTTTATTCAGTTTCTTTAGGGGTATTTTGGTCTTTTTTTCCACACAAAATCCTCCCCCATGACTTAAATCATCCAATAAGTTATTAGCCATTACTAATCAGTTTGAAATGCTCATAATCCTCTCCACTCTCAAGAGAAAGAAAGATTAGGATTTCTTCCAAGGGTCATACTCCAAGACTAGATTTTAAGCTATTTTGAATTCTCGTTCATCAAAAAAGGTATGTGGGACTATCCTAAATCTCATGGGCATGATTTCACCGTTTTGCAAGCTTTAAGAATATATAATTATGTATACGCAATGGGTTTTGAAATTATTGAAAAGCATGCATTGGGGATCCCGTTTTATGATGAAATCTTGTTTACACTATGGGATTTTCCCTAAACTTGAATTATATTCATGTGTATAAATGTTTTGAGTTTTGAGAATCTGTATGAGAGCACGATTTATGAAATTCCCTCTCTTGTTATGAAATCCAGGGGTGTGCATCGGTCGGTTCAGTCCGATTTTACATATTACCGGTTCGGTTTATCGATTTTCTATTTTTAAATATGCTAAACCAATAACAAAATCAATAAGATATTTTTTATCGGTTTTTAGTCCTTAACGGTTCGGTTTTCGGTTTAACCGATAAGAAAATACTCATAAAATAGAAATAGTAGTAACTAACATGAAAAATAATTGAATCTTAGTTGCAAATAAAAATCCTACATAATGTGTTTTAATTTACAAGAATCTTTAAGTTTGAACTAAATGTTGTTAGGAGAAATAAGAGTTTGTATAATTGAAATAATAGGTTTGTTAATTTGTAGAGATTAAAGAGAAATTAAGAGAAATATCTAATAAGTCATATACATATATATATATATATATATATATATACATATATATACATATATATATATGTATATACATACATATATCTATGTATATGTATGTATATATATATATGTATTTATATATATATATATATATATTCTTATTGGGTTATCGGTTTACCCAATAACCCAATAATTTTTTTAACAAAACCATTAAAAAATTTTTAACCCAATAACAATAAACCAATAACATTTTTATCGGTTCGGTTTATCGGTCGGTTGGTTTTTGCACAGCCCTAATGAAATCAATTGTCTTAATGTGTTGTAGTTGTTTATATAAATGGTTAAAAATTCGAGTTTAAATGTTTCATTCATAATTGTGGATTTTCCTTGATTTATGATTCAATGAGGGGGGGGGGGGGGGGGGAGGGTTATTAATTTATAAATTCTCTTTTGTTCTAATGAAGGATTGCATATGTTTTTATGTAAGAATTGACAATCCCATGTTAAAGTATTGAAAGAGAGTGTTTTGCATAAGTTCATGTGCTTTGGAAGGAACCCTCTTGAAGTGTCTAAATGTTTTAGTGGTCCAATAACACGTTTTGAATGAAAAACTAATATATAATATGGCTTATATGACTTGCAAGTCTTGGTACGATGATACCAAATCAGATGAATATCATGACATACTCAGAATAGAATAAATTATAGACTTTTTTAGATTTTAGATCATGATTTTAGTAAGATGCATGTTTTAAAAGGATGAAAATGGGCTTTAAGAGGGTTACGTGGTTATCCGAAGAAGGCGCGAGTTCAGACAACTCATAGCCCAAAATTGTATTTTGCTGATGCGGGTTTATTAGGAGAAGGTATGTCAGTAAGGAGGCATATTCTTTCTCATGAAAAGGTGTGTCAGTAAGGAGGCATACTTTGTGTTTATTACGTACCCCAATTCTTGAGAAAAACTCGAATTGGGGGTTTGGCCGCCGAGTTAAGGGCGGACTCATATAGCCCGTGGGTAATCAGAATTGTAGAGTGTACCACCTAGCTTAGAAGTAAAAATTAAAAGTTGAGTCAATGGTTTACAAACGTGGATTGAAGCTCTTTATATTATGCCCACGTATTTTTTTAATTTATATTCTGATAAATTATTTTCACAATGCTCTTACTTATTTTATATGAAATATATGTTATTTTTGGATTGTTCTACATACCAGTACTTTCGAGTATTGACCCCCTATATTTCAGGTTCTGAGGCACAGTCCGGTGGTCCCACAAACCAGTAGATTATGTTTAGATATTCAGAGTTGGTGAGCCTCCCTTATTTCGGAAGGTACTTCACTCATGTGTTGTTTCCTTTCAGTTTTATGGTCTGGCCGGGGACTTTATCCCGGTTTAGACAGAGTAGCATGTTCAGTTCAATAGAGGCTTCGTAGATTGGTTAGACTGGGTTTTGAATCCTTTGTTTATGAATTGATGTCTGAATATAGTTTATTGCTTATGGGACTATTCATTTTTCAGTTTAACTTTTGCACCTTTATTTCATACAATTATGTTCATGATAATATGCTAAAAGGTTTCTCAGGCCTTCGTGGTTCGAGATGCCCGTCACGGCCAGGACCTCGGTTTGAGTCGTGACAATCAGCCTTCAGAAAAATATGCAGAGATAGACATAAGGTTATAACAATAGTGAAGGAAGTACTATTAGTAATTGGAGGATTTGACGTGACTGATTTATTTCCTTCTTGGAAGTTACTTCACAAGATAAACAGCGTAAAATCTAGATTTGTGAGTGCCCATAAGAATGTAGTTATTGAGAACATCACCAATGAGCATATTGCAAATAAAGCATTTGGGAATAAGGGAAATGGTGAGTTTGGAGATAAAGATCTGATAGATGTTTTCCTAATGAAGAGTGAAGGAGAACACCAAACTTCAATTTCCAATAGGAAATGACCACATTAAAGCTGTGATTCTTGTATGTTTGCACTCATCTCCTACTGAAAGTTTAATCTTGACTATTTTCTGACAACATCAAAAAGTATTTTTCACACTAATTGCAGAGTGTATTTACTAGAGCTATTTTTCTCATTCTGTCTTTGTTAGTGTTTGAGTCATTATTGTAAGATGTTCGCCTTTTCCCCATCAATCAGTACTCACGCAAATCTTTCAAGCTTATTATTTTTTTTTTTCTGCAAGCTCATCATAAGAACTGCAAATTATTATGTATGTCATAAATCAATGTCCAAGTGCATTCTCAAAGTAAGGAGTTTATAGCTTTACACCCCTTTCAAGGTTTCTCCTTAAGCATTTTAGTATACATTTTCTTTTGTCTTATGCCTTCATTTGTTAATTTGTTTATTGATGCAGGACATCTTTCTTGCTGGAACTGAAACTTCATCTACAACTATTATTTTGGGCACTAACAAAAATGATAAAGAACCCAAATAGTATGGCTAAGGACCAAAGTGAAGTGAGACAATTCTTTAAAGAAAAAAAAATATGATGAAGAAAATCTCGAAAAGTTGACATACTTGAATTTGGTGGTTAAGGAAAAATTAAGGCTACATCCTCCAGCATCTCTTATAGGGCCTAGGGAATGTAGGTATCAAACAAATATTAATGGATATGCTATACCTCTTAAGACAAGAATAATGGTCAATGCATGGGAACTCGCTAAAGATCTTGAAAGTTGGAATGATCCTGAAAGTTTTATTCCAGAGAGATTTGAAAACTCTTTTATTGGCTTTATAGGAAATTATTTTGAGTTTATTCCATTTGGTGCAGGACGAAGTATGTGTTCAGGAATGTTATTTGGCTTAGCTAATGTTACACATCCTCTTGCTCAGTTACTCCTCAACTTTAAATGGGAGCTCCCTAATGGAACTAATTTAAAAGATCTGGATATGACAGAGACAGATGGAATAACAACAACAAAAAAGGAAGACCTATTGTTAGTTATCACAGATCATAGAAGTGATCAAGAATTTTGATCTTTTGATAGCTTGAAATGATGAAACGTCAGCGATTCATATCTTTTTTGTTTGTTTTACCTATGTCTATCCTTTCTATCTTTGAAGTGTTGGGGAAGACAGGTGCAATATGAAAGAACCTGACAGGGTAGCAACGGAAGAATACTCAAGTCTAAACTTTCCCTTCCAATTTGAACTAAGAGGAGGCAAGAAAACCAAGCAAAACAAAGTAATATGGCAGCAAATGAATTATCACACAAATACGATAGGGCAAGAATAAAGGTAATCACACAAGACACCAAATTTACGTGGAAAAACCTTCGCTGTGAAGAGTAAAAAACCACGGGACCAAACCTCCACTATAATCACCAAATAGTTATAATATTGTTCTCTAAAATGGCCACAAAACAAGTTCCAAACAACAAGAAACAATACATAAACCACAACAACAAACACTAGAGAAATAAAGGAGTGAAAACACAAAAAATATAGCTGTTCGAGAATAAATAACAAGAGATACAGGACACCAAATCAAGATATATCAGCTTCTAATCAAATATTGAGATGTTAGGAACAAGCAGTCCAAAAATTAGCTCAATCGGACAAGAAACGAAGCGGAAATCGCAATTTGAAGTTGACAGCTGTGGCTGGAATTTAGGTGCGAAAATCAGCTTTTTTTCTCTCTTTGGCTGCTGAAAACTCTCTTTTTGTGATGGTGAATAAGACCTAAAAAGATCAATATATATGCCCCATTGTAGTGGGCTTATGGGCAAAAGTGGGTTGGTCCAAATTTGGCTTCATTTAACCAGATAGGAAGGGAAAAAACCCAATAACCCAACAATTCTCTCCCTCCCAACTATGTGGAGGAGACCGCCATCCCGGCGATCATGCAACAATCTTCAAACTTCCCTCTTGGAAAAGCTTTAGTCATCATGTCGGAACCATTATCATCCGTATGAATCTTCTCAAGTTCAAGCAACTTAGAATCCAACACATCCCGAATCCAATGGTATCTCACATCAATGTGTTTCGACCGACCATGAAATGTAGGATTCTTGTCAAGATGTATGACACTTTGATTGTCACAATGAAGCACATACCTCTCTTAAGCACAACCAAGTTCCCCCAAAAATCTCTTCATTCAAAGCAATTCTTTACAAGCTTAAATGACAGCAATAAGCTCAGCTTCTGTAGTAGAAAAAGCAGCACATTTTTGTAACCTAGATTGCCAATACACAGCTCCCTCTACAAAAGTAACCAATACCCTGAAGTAGACTTGCAAGTATCAACATCACCGGCCATATCTGAATTAGTATAACCACAAAGAATAGGCTTTCCTGTACCAAAATACAAAATCAGACTAGAAGTGCCACAAAGATATCTCATAATCCACTTCACAACATTCCAATGTTTTCTTCCCAGATTAGAAGAAAAATGACTAATAACACCAACAACATGAGCAATATTCGGTGTTGTGCAAACCATTGCATACATCAAACTACCAACAGCTGAAGCATAAGGAACTTTCTTCATATCTTTCTTCTCATCATCACTGGAAGGATACTGCTTCGTGCTCAACTTGAAGTGCATAGCTAAAGGTGTACTGAAAACCTTAGCCTTGTCTATGTTAAACCTTTGAAGTACTTTCTGAATGTACTTCTCTTGTTATAACCACAACTTCTTGGCCTTTCTGTCACGGACAATCTGCATGCCAAGAATCTGCTTTGTTGGTCCTAAGTCTTTCATAGAAAAAGACTTACTCAACTCTTGCTTCAACTTTTGAATTCTGCAAGCATTATGACCAAAACAAGTATGTCATCAACATAAAGCAACACAATAATAAAGTCACCATTAGAGAATTTTCGCACAAAAAAACACAATGGTATGAAGTAGTCTTCTTGAATTCCTGCTGACTCGTATAGGAACCAAACTTTCTGTACCACTGCCTAGGAGCTTGTTTCAAACCATACAAGCTCTCCTTCAGTTTGCAAACATAATTATCTTTTCCCTTGACTTCAAAACCTTCGGGTTGATTTATATAAAATTTTTCATCTAAGTCACCACGGAGAAAAATAGTTTTAACATTCATTTGCTCAACCTCTAAATCTAGACTTGCAACTAAGCCTAGAACCACATGAATGGATGACATATTCAAAACTGGAGAGAATATCTCATCAAAATCAACTCTCTTCTTCTAGTTAAATTCCTTTACAACCAATCTAGCCTTGTACCGTGGAGCTGGGTTACCATGTTCATGCTTCACCTAAAAAACCCACCTATTTTTCAAAGCTTTTCTGTCTTTAGGCAACTTAACCAAATCAAAGGTAGGATTATCATGAAAAGATTTAATTTCATCTTCCATAGCATCAAATTACTTTTATTTTTCTTCACTTTCCATGTCCTCATCAAGACTCTTAGGTTCTCCCCCGTTAGTCAAGAGTACATACTCATTGGGAGGATAACGAGATGAAGGTATTCTCTTTTTAGTAGATCGTCTGAGAGAACTCTCTGGAACATCAATAACTGGTTACTGATTAACCATGTCAACCTGCACAGGAGCATCAACAACATCATGCTGGTCATTCTGAACATGATCATCATCTTCATTATCAACTTGATTTTCATCATCATAAAGATTTTCTTCAGGAGTATTAGTCAAAGGAACTGGATCAGCATCAACTAGACTCTCACTACTCTAAGAATCAACCATTCAGCTTTGTCAAAATCTTCAATTGTTTGGTCTTCAAAGAATACAACATCATGGCTTCTAACAAGTTTCTTCTCAACTAGATCATAGAAACGATAGCCAAATTCATCTTGACCATAACCAATGAAGATACACTACCTAGTTTTAACATCCAACTTTGACCTTTCATCCTTAGGAACATGCACAAAAGCTTTACACCCAAAGACTCTAAGATGATCATAAGAAACATTCTTACCGAACCAAGAACTATCAGGGACGTCACCATCCAAAGCAACATTAAGAGATAAATTGATAACATAAACAACAGTATTAAGTGTTTCTGCCTAAAAGGAATTTGGAAGCTTAGCATCTAAAAGCATATATCTAACCCTCTCAACAAGAGTTCTATTCATCCTCTCTGCTAAACCATTTAACTGAGGAGTTTTTGGAGGAGTTTTCTGATGCCGAATACCCTTCTCTCTGCAATATCAATCAAAAGGACCAATATACTCACCACCATTATCTGAACGGATACATTTCAATTTCTTCCCTGTCTATTTCTAAACCAAGGCTTGAAAATCTTTGAACACATCAAGTACTTGATCTTTGGAATTTAAAGGAAATACCCAGAGTTTGCGAGAATGATCATCAATAAGAGTCACAAAGTAAAGTGCACCACCATGAGACCTTACTTTAAAAGGACCACACAAATCAGAATGCACCAACTCTAGCAAATCAAGCTTTCTTGAAGGCGGATGACTCTGAAAAGAAACTCTTTTCTGTTTACTGGCTAAGCAATGAACACACTTCTTCAACTTTGCTTGTTTCACTCCAGAAAGTAATTTTTTCTTAGCCAAACTATCAATCCCCTTATCACTCATATGACTCAACCTTCTATGCCACAACTCTGATGAAGCATCATTCTCTACCAAGTTTATCAAGCCTCTAGAAGTAGAGCCCTAAAATACGTACAAGTTAGACAACTTGTCACCTCGAGCCTAAATCACCAAACCTCTAGTAAGCTTCCACTGTCCAGCACCAAGAGTGTTAACATAACTCTCATCATCAAGGTTCCCTACAGAAATCAAATTCAAGCGAACATCTCGAGCATGCTTGACATTATTGAAAACTAGTTTGAAACCATTGTTACTTTCCTAACAAATAGTGCCAACGCCAATTACTTTAACTTCAACATTATTGCCTATTTTCAATATTCCAAAATTACCTGGAGTATAAGAAGAAAATAATTCCTTCTTTGGCGTAACATGAGAAGTAGCACTAGAATCCACAAACCAGCTAGACTCCTCACGAACAAGATTGATAGCATTCTCGCAACAAGAAGATCACTATTAGCAACAACTGCAACACGATTTTTATTATCGCCTTCGTTCTTTTGCCATCTCATATCTCTCTTATGCTTGTAACAATATTTCATGATATGTCCTTTTTTGTTGCAATAGTCACATGTAATATTCTTCAATTTGGACCTCGACTTTCTTCTAATTTTATCTCTATCATTCGTACCTCTGGACTTGTTTCTCCTCCTCTCTTCAGTAACCAAAACATCAAAGTGTGAAGATGCAGAAGATGAGGCCTGAGATCTTCTTCTCATCTCTTCATTCAAGATACCACTCTTAACATATTCCATAGTTACAACACCACCGGGAGAAGAATTAGTCAAAGAAACTCGAAGAGTCTCCCAAGAGTCTGGCAGAGTATTAAGAAGCCAAAGTCATTGAATTTCTTCATCAAACTTTACACCCATTCCTGACAGCTGGTCAAGGACACCCTGAAAAGTATTTATATGATCAGAAATAGGACTGCCCTCTTTATACCTGATATTCATCAATTGCTTAAGAAGGAACAACTTGTTATTGCCAGTCTTCGAAGTATAAAGTGTCTCGAGCTTGTCCCACAAACTTCTGGCATGTGTCTCATTCACAATATGATTTCTAACATTATCTTCAACCCATTTTCTGATATAACCACAAACTTGTATGTGCTCAGATTCACATTCCCCATCTATCATGGATTGAGGTTTAGTAAAAGCAAACACAGGTAGATGCATTTTCTTGACAAATAGAAGATCTTTCATCTTGTCTTTCCAAGTATGATAGTTACTACAATTCAAACAAACCATCTTTATCATATTTTCCTCCATCATTCAAATCAACAATTAATAACAACCAACGCTCTGATACCACTTTGTTTGGATAGATGGGCACTATGAAAGAGCTCGACAGGGTAGTAGTAGAAGAATACCCAAGTCTAAACTTTTCCTTCTAATTTGAACTAAGAGGAGACAAGCAAACCAAGAAAAACAAAGTAATATGGAAGAAAATGAATTACCACACAAATATGATAGGGCTAGATAAAGGCAATCACACAAGACACCAAATTTATGTGAAAAAACATTCGGTGTGAAGAGTAAAACACCACAGGGCGAAACCTCCACTATAATCACCAAATAGTTACAATATTGTTATATAAAATGGCCACAAAATAAGTACCAAACAACAAAAAACAATACATAAACCACAGCACTAAACACTAGAGAAATAAAGGAGTGAAAACACCAACAACGCAGCTACTATTCGGGAATAAAGAACAGGATCTATAGGCCACCAAATCAAGATCCGTCAGTTCCTAATCAAATATTGAGATGAGAGGAACAAGCAGTCCAAAAATCAGCTCGATCGGACAAGAAACGAAGCGGAAATTGCAATTTGAAGTTGACAGCTGTGGCTGGAATTTAGGTGCGAAAATCAGCTTTTTTTCTCTCTTTGGCTGCTGAAAACTCTCTTTTTGTGATGGTGAATAAGACCTAAAAATATCAATATACATTCCCTATAGTAATGGGCCTATGGAAAAAAGTGGGTTGGTCCAAATTGGACTTCATTTATCTAGATATGAAGGGAAAAAGATCCAATAACCGAACAATTCTCCCCCTCCCAGTTATGTAGAGGAGACCGCCATTCCAGCGATCATGCAACAATCTTCAAACTTCCCTCTTGGAAAAGCTTTAGTCATCATGTCAGAACCATTATCATCCATATGAATCTTCTCAAGTTCAAGCAACTTAGAATCCAACATATCCCGAATCCAATGGTATCTCACATCAATGTGTTTCGACCGACCATGAAATGTAGAACTTTTGCCTAGATGTATGGCACTTTGACTGTCGCAATGAAGCACATACCTCTCTTGAGCACAACCAAGTTCCCCCAAGAATCTCTTCATCCAAAGCAATTCTTTACAAGCTTCAACGGAAGCAATAAGCTCAGCTTCTGTAGTAGATAGAGCAACACATTTTTGCAACCTAGATTGCCAAAACACAGCTCCCCCTACAAAAGTAATCAAATACCCTGAAGTAGACTTGCAAGTATCAACTTCACCGGCCATATCTGAATTAGTATAACCACAAAGAATAGGCTTTCCATTACCAAAACACAAACTCAGACTAGAAGTGCCACAAAGATATTTCATAATCCACTTCACAGCATTCCAATGTTCTCTTCCCAAATTAGAAAGAAAACAACTAACAACACCAACTACATGAGCAATATCCGTTCTTGTGCAAACCATTGCATACATTAAACTACCAATAGTTGAAGCATAAGGAACTTTCTTCATATCTTCATTCTCATCATCACTGGAATGACACTGTTTCGTGCTTAACTTGAAGTGCATAGCTAAAGGTGTACTGAAAACCTTAGCCTTGTCTATGTTAAACCTTCGAAGTACTTTCTGAATGTACTTCTCTTGTTATAACCACAACTTCTTGGCCTTTCTGTCACAGACAATCTGCATGCCAAGAATATTCTTTGTTGGTCCTATGTCTTTCATAGAAAAAGACTTACTCAACTCTTGCTTCAACTTTTGAATCCTGCAAGCATTATGACTAACAACAAGCATGTCATCAACATAAAGCAACACAATAATAAAGTCACCATCAGAGAATTTTTGCACAAAAACACAATGGTCTAAAGTAGTCTTCTTGAAGCCCTTCTAACTCATAAAGGAGCCAAACTTCCTGTACCACTGCCTAGGATCTTGTTTCAAACCATACAATCTCTTCTTCAATTTGCAAATATAATTATCTTTTATCTTGACTTCAAAACCTTCAGGTTGATCTATATAAATTTCTTCATCTATATCACCATGGAGAAAAACAGTTTTAACATCTATTTGCTCAACCTCTAAAACTAGACTTGGAGCTAAACCTAGAACCATATGAATGGATGACATCTTCACAACTGGAAAGAATATATCATAAAAATGAACTTCCTTTTTCTGGATAAATCCCTTCACAACCAATCTAGCCTTGTACTGTGGAATTGGGTTACCATCTTCATGCTTCACCCAAAAAACCCACCTGTTTTTCAAAGTTTTTCTGTCTTTAGGCAGCTTAACCGAATCAAAGGTATGATTATCATGCAAAGAGTTAATTTCATCTTCCATAACATCAAACCACTTTTCTTTTTCTTCACTTTTCATGGCCTCATCAAGACTCTCAGGTTCTCTCCCGTCAGTCAAGAGTACATACTCATTGAAAGAATAACGAGATAAAGGTATTCTCTCTAGTAGATCGTATGAGAGAACTCTCTGGAATATCAATGACTGATTTCTGAGCAACCATATCAACTTACATTGGAGCATCAACAACATCATGCTGGTCATTCTGAACATGATCATCATCTTCATTATCAACTTGATTTTCATCATCATGAAAATTTTCTTCAGGAGTGGTAGTCAAAGAAACTGGATCAACATCAACTAGACTCTCACTAATCTGAGAATCAACCTTCTCAGCTTTGTCAAAATCTTCAATTGTTTGGTCTTCAAAGAACACAACATCACGACTTCTAACAAGTTTTTTCTCAACTGGATCATAGAAACAATAGCCAAATTTATCTTGACCATAACCAATAAAGATACATTGCCTAGTTTTAACATCTAACTTTGACCTTTCATCCTTAGAAACATGCACAATAACTTTACACCCAAAGACTCTACGATGATCATAAGAAACATTCTTACCAGACCAAACTCTGTCAGGGACATCACCATCCAAAGCAACAGTAGGAGAAAAATTGATAACATAAGTAGTAGTATTAAGTGTTTCTTCCCAAGTAGGAGAAAAATTGATAACATAAGTAGTAGTATTAAGTGCTTCTTCCCAAAAGGAATCTGGCAGCTTAGCATCTGAAAGCATATATCTAACCCTCTCAACTAGAGTTTTGTTCATTCTCTCTGCTTAACCATTCAACTGAGGAGATTTTGGAGAATTTTTATGATGCCAAATACCCTGCTCTCTCCAATATCTATCAAAAGGACCAATATACTCACCACCATTACCTGAATAGATGCATTTCAATTTCTTCCCTGTCTGTCTCTCAACCAAGACTTGAAAATCTTTGAACACATCAAGTACTTGATCCTTGGACTTTAAAGGAAATACCCAGAGTTTGCGAGAATAATCATCAATAAAAGTCACAAAGTAAAGTGCACCACCATGAGACCTTACTTTAAAAAGACCACACAAATCAGAATGCACCAACTCCAGCAAATCAATCTTTCTTGAAAGATGATGACTCTGAAAAGAAACTCTTTTCTGTTTACTAGCTAAGTAATAAACACACTTCTTTAACTTTGCTTGTTTCACTCCAGAAAGTAAATTTTTCTTAGCCAAACTATCAATCACCTTCTCACTCATATGACTCAACATTCTATGCCCCAACTCTGATGAAGTATCATTCTCTACCAAGTTTATCAAGCCTCTAGAAGTAGAGTCCTGAAATACGTACAAGTTAGACAGCTTGTCACCTCGAGCCACAATCATCGAACCTCCAGTAAGCTTGCACTGGCCAGCACCAAGGGTGATCAAATTTAAGCAAACATCTGGAGCATGATTGACACTATTGAGAACTAGTTTTGAACCATTGTTACTTTTCAAACAAACAATGCTAATGCTAAGTACTTTAACTTCATCATTATTTCCCATTTTCAATATTCCAAAATTACCTGGAGTATAAGAAGAAAATAATTCTTTCTTTGGCGTAACATGAGAAGTAGCACTAGAATCCACAAACCAGCTAGACTCATCACGAACAAGATTGATGGCATTCTCACCACAAGCAACAAGAAGATCATCATTAGCAACAACTGCAACACGATTTTTATTATTGCCTTCGTTCTTTTGCCGTCTCATATATCTCTTATGCTTGTAACAATATTTCATGATATGCCCTTTTTTTTGCAATAGTCACATGTAATATTCTTCAATTTGGACCTCGACTTGCTTCTAGTTTTATCTCTATAATTCGGACCTATGGACTTGTTTCTCTCCCTCTCTTCAGTAACCAAAACATCAGAGTGTGAAGATGAAGAAGATAAGGCCTGGTTCTTCTTCTTATCTCTTTATTCAAGACACCACTCTTAACATATTCCATAGTTACAACACCATTGGGAGCAAAATTAGTCAAAGAAACTCGAAGAGTCTCCCAAGAGTTTGGCAGAGTATTAAGAAGCCAAAGTCCTAGAATTTCTTCATCGAACTTTACACCCATTTCAGACAGCTGGTCAAGGACACCCTGAAAGTCATTTATATGATCAGAAATAGGACTGCCCTCTTTTTACCTATTATTCATCAATTGCTTAAGCAGGAACAACTTGTTATTACCAGTCTTTGAAGCATAAAGTGTCTCGAGCTTGTCCCACAAACTTCTGGCATGTGTCTCATTCACAATATGATTTCTAACATTATCTTAAACCCATTGTCCGATATAACCACAAACATGTAAGTTCTCAAATTCCCCATCCTCGTCTATCATGGACTGAGGTTTAGTAGACGCAAACACAACTAGATATATTTTCTTGACAAATAGAAGATCTTTCATCTTGCTTTTTCAAGTATGATAGTTACTACCATTCAAACACACCATTTTTCTCATATTTGCCTCCATCATTCAAATCCACAATCAATAACAACTAACGCTCTGACAACACTTTATTTGGAAAGACAGGGGCACTATGAAAGAGCCCGATATGATAGCAGCGGAAGAATACTCAAGTCTAAACTTTCCATTCCAATTTGAATTAAGAGGAGACAAGAAAACCAAGAAAAACAAAGTAATATGGCAGCAAATGAATTACCACACAAATACGATAGAGCAAGAATAAAGACAATCACACAAGACACCAAATTTACGTGGAAAACCCTTCGGTGTGAAGAGTAAAAAACCACGGGACCAAACCTCCACTAAAATCACCAAGTATTTACAATATTTTTCTCCAAAATGGCCACAAAACAAGTGCCAAACAACAAGAAACAATACATAAACCACAACACCAAAAACTAGAGAAATAAAGGAGTGAAAGAAAAAAAAACACAGCTACTGTTCGGAAATGAAGAACAGGATCTACAGGCCACAAAATCAAGATCCATTAGTTCCTAATCAAAGATTGAGATGAGAGGAACAAGCAGCCCAAAAATTAGCTCAATCGGACAAGAAACAAAGCGAAAATCGCAATTTGAAGTTGACAGCTGTGCCTGAAATTTAGGTGCGAAAATCAACTTTTTTTTTCTTTCTTTGGCTGCTGAAAATTCTCTTTTTGTGATGGTGAATAAGACCTAAAAAGATCAATATATATGCCCCATTGTAATGGGCCTATGGGCAAAATGGGTTGGTCCAAATTGGGCTTCATTTATCACATAGGAAGGGAAAAAGACCCAATAATCTAACTTGAAGACCGCCTTGGAAATGGTCAAAGAATAAGATCTGATTCAGCTGTAGTTTTGTAGCATTGCACAAAGTCCATTAACACGCAACAGTAGGAAAATATAATTTTATACAGATCTAGGATTATAATCTTTAATGCAATATGAGCTTAAGTCTCTTTGGTGTATTATCTTTAACTTTAGTACTTGGACACGAAATGAATGAAAATTTAGAACCACACATTCCTCTAGTTTGTATATCACATGGAGCAAACTTGATTCTTAGGCTATATATTTTTACCGAGTGTCAAAAAGTTGAAGTCTCTATGAATTTGTTTTCAAGTACATTGAGGCGTGTATTATACAGTAAAGTCTGAATTTTTGTAGACTGATCTTCAGGAAAGATTCTCACAAATGTAATACAAGTTGGAGTTTATCATAGTATTTTGCATCATATTATTAGTTGCATCTGTCGTCTTGTCATTCATATCAATCTCTAACATCGCTCTAGGAAAATTACACAACTCCAAGCTTGTTTCGTAAATGACGGTCGGGACTGATAGATCTTTGGGTAAAGACATCACGAGCCACCTGAGTTATGGATGGGGTAAATTTGCAGACAGTTTAACGTTTGGTGATATAACTAGACCTCTCTATAACATCACCTCGTTATAACGGTATCTGCTACAGTGATCTGATTTTCTCCGAAATTGATTTTTCATGTTATAAATTACCTATAACAACAATGACGCTTATGGTAACTGTATACTCTTTGTAAAATTATCTATTTGTAACAGTATACTCATATATAATGTAATAATATTTTCTAAGAAATATATTATGTATAAAATAAAATATCAAATTATTTATGCTAAGCATCATTAATGTTATGCATACAGTAAATTTCAAGTATGAATATCTAATTTATAGAAAAATATTATATTTAAATGGTGCGCATCAGTTATTTCATAACTTCACCAGGAAAAGGTTACTAATGTTTGCCTTTATATTCATGCTTTTTCTAATTTTGCATTCTTTTTTTATAATAAGTAAATGAGATTTGAAAATCAAATGTCATTATATATAATAGCACTTCTCTATAACAGTCATAAAATTTTTGGATAAACGTTGATATAGATAGGTTTGACTATCGTTGAAATAGAAAAATCATACACCTAATAGTTCAGATATAAAACTCAAAAAAATGTGATACTTAAAATGTATTTTTGACCCTTCCCTCTTTTTATCATGACTCGAAAGTTGGAGTCATATCTCTAAGATCGCTCTCACACACTTGTAAAGAGATCAACCACTGAGTCACGGATGGAGTGAATTACAATAGTATATTAACACCCTGGAGGCCGGACATAGGGTGTAAAACTCTCTTCATAAAAGAAACTTCTGTAATTCTTAATGGAGATCATGTACTCCTCTTCTAAACATAGTTACTGCGCTTGTCTTCTTCTCCGCCCTTGTTATCCTAGTTTGTAGAAACAAAAAGCAAATAAGATTGCCGAGTAAATATCATCCATGTCACTAAACTTTGCATCTATTACATAAAAATTATTTTTTTTCATTACATAAAAGCCATTTTATTTTGCTTCGGTCATCAAAAAAGTCACTATAGCTGGATTTTACAATAATCCCACCGGAAAAATAATCTAACAATCTTAATTAGTTCTTAGTTTTAGTTTAAGAGAATATAATACATTATCCATATCTTGACCATTATTATATGTTCTAACTCAATATTTTCTTATGGATTATATAACAGAAGAATACCAATTTCTTGATAGATTAGGCTACTGAAAACTATTTTCATAAAAAAAAATTGATTGATATTCTTATGAAACTAAAATTATACTTATATATAAGAGAGGATACCAGTAGTCCTCACAATGACACTATGGTAGTCTTAATTTATCCTCTAAAATTGAGATATGCATTGGTAAATTATTTTTCTCCTCTAAAATTATGACATGTAATTGATAAGATTATGATAATTTTAATTTTGTAAGAATACTCTAAAATTATGACATGTGGTTGGTAAATTACTTTTCTTATCTAAAATTGAGACATGTAGTTCATAAAGTTACTTTTCTTCCTCAAAAATTGTGACATGTTGTTAATAAAATTACTCTTTTTCCTCTAAAATTGTGACATTTAGTTGATAAAATTATTTTTTTCATACATTTTTTTTCTTGCCACTTGGGCCTTTGCATTCAGTATATCATAATAATATGACAAATTACTCCATGTATTGAGTTTGTCTTTGTACTTTAATTGTTTAACTAATCGATTAATTCTCTTAGGAGTTTTCATTATAATATTCAGTTTCTGATAAATTACATATTGTTTAATTAATTCAATTGATAAATATAAAAATTAAATATCCAATAATTTATCTTATCTGTTAAATTACTTATATTTTATGACTTTTATTAAAACAATTGTTAATAACTTTATTTGTACAAATTTTGGCATTACTTATTCGATAACAAAATTAAAAAATATATATTTTAAAATTATCTTTAGCATGTTGATTTATCTTCAAAGAATTAAAATAATCTTTAAAAAAATAATATTATATACGTATTTCTATTTTATGTGTTTCAAAGAATTTATCTTGTTTATTACTTTTTTTCGATGCACCTTTTTGGCAGATGAATGCAATATTATGAAATGTTTCATAAAAATATCAACCAAATTTTTTTTATGAAAATAGTCTTCACTAAGTAGCCTAATCTAATAAGAAATTAATATTCCTCCATTATATAATCCATAAGAAAAATTGAGTTAGGCATATATAAAAAGATTCAAGATATGGGTAATATATTATATTCTCTTAAACTAAAATTAAGAACTAATTAAGATGTCACATAATTTTTCTGGTGGAATTATTGTAAAATTCGGTCATAGTGACTTTTGTGCTGGCCAGAGCAAAGTAAAATGACTTTTGTGTAATGAATGAAAGAAAAGTGACTTTTGGGTAATAGACATAAAATTAAGTAACCATGGATAAAATTTACTCTAAGATTGCGTGTACATAGAGACTTCCTCTTATTGGAAGTATGGGTGTCAAACGGATCGGGCCGGGCCAACCCAAAATCGGCCCTTCTATTTTAACCGGGTTGAGGACCGGTTAAGGGCCGGTTTTGGGGCTAGATGGGCCGGGCTGGGCCGGGCCAAACAGTAAAAAAATTAAAACCCACCCTAACCCGTCCCATTTAACCCAACCCGGTCAAACCCACCAAAACTCGATCAAACCCGGTTAAAAAATTGGTCAAACCCGATCAAAAATATATAAAAAGAAACTTTCTTTCAATATACATTACATATACCCACCTATATACATTATAAATACGTTAAATAATATATATACACTATATATATACTATATACTACATTAGAATTTAAAAAATATATACACATATACACAATTAGTCATTTACTCATATATACGCACCATTCAATGTATATATACTACTATTTATAAAATATACTACAATATATATACATTACAATATATATAGATATACTTATATACTAATTCATAAAACATATACACATGTATACGTTAAATATACAAGTTATATACACGTGTATATGCACCATACAATGTATATATACTACTACTTATAAAATATACTACAATATATATACATTACAATATATATAGATATACTTATATACTAATTTATAAAATATATACACATGTATACGTTAAATATACACTTCTATAGAAGATATATATGTGTGTATACGCACTATTCAATGTATATATACTACTACTTATAAAATATACTACAATATATATACATTACAATATATATAGATATACTTATATACTAATTTATAAAACATATATGCATGTATACGTTAAATATACACTTCTATAGAAGATATATACACGTGTATACGCACCATTCAATGTATATATACTACTACTTATAAAATATACTACAATATATATACATTACAATATATATAGATATACTTATATACTAATTTATAAAACGTATACACATGTATACGTTAAATATATACTTCTATAGAAGATATATACATGTGTATACGCACTATTCAATGTATATATACTACTACTTATAAAATATACTACAATATATATACATTACAATATATATAGATATACTTATATACTAATTTATAAAACATATACACATGTATACGTTAAATATACACTTCTATAGAAGATATATACACAAATATACAAAACATATGCTACTTAATATAATAAATTAATAATATTTGATAGTAAATTAATAATATATTAGAAGTAAGTTTTAAATTTAAAGTAGAAAACTAGAAATTCAATTTAAAATTTTAAATCGTTAAATGAAAAAAATATAAAAAGCAAGGACTAAGGAGTGAATGAATTTGGCGAATTTTATTGATTGCAAAATTATCCAAAATTTTTAATTTACATGAATGAAAAATATACAAATTATGCATCATTTTTTCCAACTCATTCATGTTAATATTAACGGGAACTTGCATAGGATAGTCGAAGTCAACGGGGGCAAAACCATGCATTGGACTTGATTTTGCTGATTTTTTCCGTGAAGTCATAATTTCTTCAAGTTTCAGCTCGTCGCTCGGCTCCGGTTCCATTCCTTGGTTTCTTCTTTCCGCTCTAATCCAATCTCTGAGGCAAACTAGAACATTCATTGTATTGCTTCCCAATGAGTGTCGGTTGTCTCCAAGCTGCTGTCATCCCTGACTAAAGGCGCTCTCTGATGCAATGGTTGACATTGGAACATTTAAGATATCTCTAGCTAATCTTGAAAGCACAGGATATTGTGTTTCATTACTCCTCCACCAATCCAACGTGTTGATTCGTCGTCTGTGATCCTCTGGTGCCGTCCGAAGATAATATTTTAGCTCTTCCCAATAAGTTGATGTGTAAATTTTTTCATCAACACTGTTCCAACAATTTAAATCATAAAATGAATCAGAAAAATCACTATGTTCCGGCCTTTTAGAAGATGATGCTCCTCGGGAGGATGAGGAGCGACAGTTGGAGTGATATTTATAGGTACGGCTAAATCAAATAAATCAGCATAGTAATTATATAATTTTTCTATGTAATCCTTTGCATCAGCCGTAGCCGTCCGCAAATCAGGTTGTACTTGTTCAGAATCATGGTTAATATTTATTTCTAAGTTAGTATAAATAAGAGTACTAAAGTGACACACATTATTATATTTCATGCACGGATTTAGCATAGCACCAACCAAGTAAATAGGGGGAATCGGAAAAAAATATTTTTTAAATTTCGTAAACATGGCGCCAACAGCTTCTTTATAACCTTCTTTATTTTTGTATTCTTTAAGCAAACCAAAAATATCGGCTATATATGCCAAAATATTACAAACAGTAGGATAATAAGCACTGAAAAATTCAACCGTAGCTACATAAATTTTTTCTAAAAACTTAACAAGATCATTAATTACAACCCAATCAGAATTATGTAGCATGCAATCAGCAAAATCGACAAATGAACCGCAATGTTGGTTAAAGGTTAGTGTAATAGAAATTCTATATTCATAACAAATTTTTAAAAATTCATACGTAGAATTCCATCTAGTATCAATTTCCTCAGGCATCAAAATCGGTGTAAGTCCATTTTCTTGACATTTAACTTTAAATTCTCTAATTCTCGATCTACGATTATTTCCTTGAATAAAACCAACAGCAAGACAAATTTTTTCAATATAAAGCTCAAAAAACTCAAGACCATCTTTTACAATTAAATTATATATATGACATGCACACTTAATATGAAAAATTTCAGGCAAGGGAGGAGATAGCGTAGATTTTAATTTTTTATAGCAGTTTTGTTGTTAGAAGCATTATCAAAAACAATACATAACATTTTATTTTTGATACCATAATATCTAGTAATTTTAACAATAGAATCAACAATAAATTGTCCAGTATGTTTACGATCTTCATCATATAAAAAAGCAAGAATACGTTTTTGCATCACTAAATTACTATCCATCCAATGACAAGTAACGGTTAAATAATCATTTTTATTTACAGCACGACCAAGATCAGAAGTTAGGGATAATCTACATTGAATATTTTTTAACAATGTTGATAAATAAAAACAATATTGTGAATGAAGTCTAACACTATCAGACTGACAAGTAGTTCTAGGAATACCGTTAAACATAGGATTATAAATTGCTTGTATATAACGAATAAAGGCATCAGAAGAAGGAAAACTAAAAGGCAAACAACCCACAGCTACCATTTTAGCTATTTCTTCCCGGTCCCTCAATTTATTATATTTCTTCGTTACGTGACCGGTTGTTGGGTCCATTCTAGTTTGCGTTTGCCCACCAACATCCCCACCACCTTGTGCAATATTTAACTCTCTTTTGTGATCTTCAGCTATATGTCTCATTAACGTACCCGTACCCCCTTGCTTGCCTCCACTTCTATGTTTATATATTTGTTAACAAATATTGCATTGCACCTCAATATCTGGTATACGTTCAAAAAATTTTCATGCAACACTAGTTCTTTTACGAGGTCTTAGGGCACTGGGAGGACGGGGAGGGAGATTAACCGATTTAGATCTAAATTAACCGCATCTAAATTAACCGCATCTACTTCATTTTCTTCTTCTATACCGTAATTTTCCTGAGCTTCTACATAATCCATATCGTGAGCACCTACACCTATTTCTTCCTCAAAAGGTGTACCAAGCGGTACCGGAGGCGAAGACGCACGGGTATATCTACTACTTGAATTACCTCTACCGCTAGTAATTCATTTTTTACTACCACTACCGCTTCCGAGACAAAAAATTTTAACACCTTTAGTAGCGAGGTTTCTTAATTTATCCATAATATAAATTAAATTAAACTAAAAATATTCAAAATACACAAATATAATAAAATTAAATATTAAACAATTAATACAATAAATAAAAATTAAACGTAAGAGATGGAATGACAATACCAAATTTTGAAAGTATCCGAAGGTTGCGACTTTAGAAACTTCCGCTCGTACTTTGTAAATGAAAAATTAAAAAATTAAAGTGAACACTTTAAGAAATTAAATATATTGAATATTTGAGAATTGAGAATTGAGATTTGGGAGAGAATGAGATTTGAGAGAGTGAAAAATTGTGTGAAAAATGATTTGAAGTTGTAGGGTATTTATAAAAAAAAAATTGGGATTAAAAAGTATTTTTTAAAGTTAAATTTTTTTTTAAAAAATAAATGGTCCCAAACTAGCCGTTTGAACCCAAAAACGGTTTTTTTTTTTTTTTTTAAAAAAAGGTATCCGGGCCGGGCCAGTTAACCGGCGGGCCTGGATCGGGCTTGGTCTGGGCCGGGTTAGCCGGGCCCATTTTAAAAAAATAACCGGCCCGGGACCCGGAACCCGGAACCCTAAAGCCCTAGGGCTTACCGGGCCGGGTCAAACCGGGCCAGGTTAGTTACGAGGGCCGGGTCAGGCCGGGTTGGCACGGCCCACTTGACACCCTTAATTGGAAGTTTACATCACTTGATCGGACGAGGACTTCCATATCATACTCTTAGTAGCTTAATACAAAAGTATGGACCTCTTATGTACTTGAAACTCGGGGAAATTCCTGTGGTGGTTATATCATCACCTACTAGTGCGAAAGAAATTCTAAAAACTCATGATCTCGCCTTTGTTGATAGACCACAACTTACATCTACAAACATTATATTTTACAATCATAAAGACTTTGTATTTTGCCAATATGGTGATTACTGGCGAAATTTATATGATTGAACGTTTTAGTACAAAGATGATCAAATAATTTAGTGCAATTTGGAAAGATGAGCTTTCAAATCTCATTTCATCTATTCATTCCATGAGAGGTTCTATAGTAAACATAACAGAAAAAGTCTCTTGTTTCACAAACTCTTTCACACGTAGATCAACCTTCAGAAAAATATGCAAACTTAGAGATGAACTTGTAAAAATAGTAAAACTGTCATCTGGGCCTGGTCAGACCGGTCCGGTCCAATAAGTCTAGCCCATTAGAGAGTCCGGACTGGTTTGGATCGTCCCGATAGGTACAACCGATTCTTGGGCCACTGATCCCGAGCTGGGCCGTCTGGGATGGTCAACCTGGTGGACCAGCCCAGTTAGGAAACCAGACCAGGCCCACCGATTACTCGAACTGGATCGGTTAATTAAAAAAAATTACTTTGGCTGATGTCAGCTGGGCCTGGTCCAATTGGACCGTTGGCAGCCTAATGACATTATAGCCATTGGCAGCCTAACGACATTATAGACGTTGGTTGGCCCAACGACCAATTGTCCACATTTTAAAAAAAAAATTAACTCAAAAAATTTCCTATATATACGTCATTTCAAAAATCATTTTTCACACAACTTATTCTCTCAATCTCTCTCAAATATTCTAATTATCTTCTAAAGTGCTCAGTTTTATTTTTTTAATTTTGCAATAACAAATATCAAGTGGAAGTTTTCTAAAGTCTCAACTTTCAGATACTTCAAAAAATTGGTATTGTCGTTTCATCTCTTAATTTTAATTTTAATTAGTGTATTATTTGTTGAATATTTATTTTTATTATTTTTGTGTATTTTGAATATTTATTAGTTTAATTTGTAATATGGATAAATTAAGAAAAGTCAATAAAAGTGTTAAAAAAATTTATCCCAGAAGTGGTAGTGATAGTAAAAAATAAATTGGTGGCGGTTCCAGTAGAGGTAGTTCAAGTACTAGATATATCTGTGTGCCTCTGGTACCAATTAGTCAATTGTTTGAGAATGAAATAGGTGTAGGTGCTCACGATATGAATTATTTAGAAGCTCAGAAAAATTATGGTATAGAAGAAGAGAATGAAATAGACGCGGCTGATTTAAATATAGATGACTATAATATTAGTGAGACACCCGAAGTCGGTAATGCTAATGTTAGATCTGAATGGGTTAATTTTCCTCCTCGTTCCCCTATAAGATCTCGTAGAAGAACTAGTATTGTATGATAATTTTTTACAAAAATAGAAGGATAAACTAAGGTCTAATGCAATATTTGTGAATTAGTATATGAGCATAAAATCGAAGGTAATAAAAGAGGTACGGGTGTGTTGATTGATAAGTAGTGAAATTACCACTCATTCGCACTAAAAATTCGGGTACATTACCATGATTTAAACGTTTAAATAGAATATATGTGTAACTAAATGCACTAATATCCACATTTTGCAGGCAAACAGGGCATGAGATGGAAAGATGTGGATTTAAGCTGAAAAGGAGAAAAAAGGAAAGAGAAGTATAAAAGCTAGAAAATCTGTGCAGACTGGGCCTCAGGTACCGCAATTACAGAGTGGCCACCGCGATCTCGGTAAGTCAAGAAGTCAGCAGGCTGCAATCGCGGTAAATACATACGCAATCGCGGGACATGGGAATTTTCAGCCAGGGGAAAAGTCGTAAAAACACATAGCCGACCCCAAATTCCCATTTAAAAGGCTCCAAACCCTTATCCCATCCATCATTCAAAAATCCTACATATTATCCTATCCTTAGTTTAGGGTTTTTGTAATTTCTTGGAGCTTTGAGCTTAAACTTATACTTATTTGTGGCAAGAATTAATTAGAGAAACTATAAAGTGTAGATTTTGCTTTGTCTATTGAAGATTCATTTGAGTCTAAAGTGTGGTTTGTCCTCTCTTTATTTTTATTATGAATAACTTTAATGGATATTTTGGTATATTTGTTTTCATTATCCTTATGATGTGTTAGATCTACCTCTTGGGGTTATGCTTGATTAGGGTGCAATTATGTGTGGGTTGTGATGTATTTGTGTAGATTCTAGTTTGTTGATAATGAGTTCTACTATTGCTTGATTAAATTGGTTGGAATTTATGGGTGACATCCCCAAATACCCAAATGGGTTAGATGGGTGAAATCCCAAACTCTTGAAAGCTCAAACCATCCTTGAAAGAGGGGTTTGGGTAGACTTTTGGAACCTGTATCATCTTTGAAAGAGGAACGTGGGAACCAAGGCAATAGTGGACAATTTATGGTCTTAGTTTTCTAATTGTCACTATCTTAGACATAAGGGTGATTATGAGGTTGACTATCCCTTGGGTACCATACTAGAAATAGGGGTGCCTAATTGAGGTATTGGGAGGCTTTAATTAACACACTCGTTAGGTACTCGAAAGAGTCAATGAGTGACATCTTTGAGGTTTTGTTGAAGAACTAGCCTCAAGGACTTTAAACCTAGCCTACCACATCATTAACAATTAGAATTTGCACCGAATCATCATGTTCCCATGCATAACTTGTCCCTAGAAAAACATAATTTCAAGATCTGTGCCTAATTGATTATACTCTAATTATTCTTAGTCTTAAATTAGTTATTTAGAAGACCAAAAATAAATATTACTTGTGATATTTTTCAAACCCCTAATTTTTACATACTTGTATTCTAGGTTTGAATTTAGCAAGTGTTCTTATTTCGAGTTAACCTGATTTCCACTCATATTGTTCCTCGTGGATTCGACCTCGGCTTAAAAGTTGAATAAATATTTTGACGACGACTGCCTTTTAGTTGAATAAATATTTTGACGACAACCGCCTTGTACTTAAATTGACATGTAAGTTGAGTGTTATCAAAAATGGCGCTCCGGGGAATAATTTGGCGTATTGAGTTAGTTTGAAATTTTAGCTTACTCTCTTTGGTTCAAACTTGTAAATATTCGTTTGTTATTTTCTTTTGTTTCTTGTGTTAGGTAGATTTGTATTTTTTCTTATTTGTTACTATGGCATCTTGGAAGGAACATGCATTTAGTGGTTGGAGAATCGTGACAATCCATGTCCATATTATAATGGCCCCCACTTTTGGTGAGATTATAGATATGCTCTCTGGAGAGAGATGTGTGCACCATCTCGATCTTTTAGGGATTATGGTGGTTCTCTATGTGGTGGTCGTGATGTTCATTGGAGTAATTTTCCAAATGCCCCTAACCCCGTTATGCTAACCCAATTGGTCGTTCTTCTTATGATTTTAATAGGTCTTATGATTAAGAAAAGGAAGAACAAAGTACCAGAAATAAGGGTGTTGAAGCTATGCTTCAACTTATCTTGGGTCGGTTGGAATCAATGGGGGATAATGTGTGTATTATGCATCAAGATATAGGGGCATGTATCGAGGAAAGTATGAGGATAGAAGAGATGGGCATGGAGGTCAATCATGCAAATACTACGACCATGCCCACACTTCAAAATGAGATTGACATTAAAGAATCCTTGGTGATTTCCCAACCACCCGAACCAAAAATGAATGAAGATGTCGAAGTCAAGAAAATGGTGCTAGATTCAAAAGAAGAAACCAAACCTATCTCTTATGATGACCCTAACCCATTTCGGGGTGAAGATGCTAATAAGGATGCAACTCCGGAATTAAGGTATAAACCTCATTCAAATCATTTCTCAACATTATACTTAGAGGATGTGATGAAAGTCCATCCACCTAAGCAAATAGAGGCTCATGGGGAGAAGGAGTACCACCCCTACGTTTTGGAGTTTGATATTCCAAAAGAGCATACGGGAGCCCCACATTTGAAGGCCAAGGAGCACAACTTCCGAAGTTTAACTAGTGGCCTATTCCCATCTTTACCCAAGGAGCCAAATCAGAAAATTGATATGGAGTTGGGTAAAAGGTTCAAGTCTTCGAAGTGGCGTGATCGAACATGTTTCGTCATGCCCTTGTATTTGCCCAACGCACCTCAATGATGTAATGATTGAAAATTGGGCAGAAAATCCAAGTCCTCATAGTGGAGACACAAATGAGGATCAAAAAGGCGTCGGGCTCGACAATAAATCAAGCATTTGATGGGAGGCAACCCATTGTTTTTATATTTGTATTTAAATGCTTTTGAATAAGTTACATAATTTTGATATTGTGTAGGTTCTTTGGCCAGGTTGGAAACCAAAACTAAGGGAAAACCTATATTAAAAGTGTAGCAGCCATATAGAAAAACAGAGCAAAACAGAGGAATAAATGGCCTCGGTTACCACAATCATGGTTACCAATTTATCCGCGATCACGCCTCTGTGTCTTGTTTTCAACATGGCTATCAATGCGGTTTCAGGTTTCCCTTTAACCCCTCTTATGCTATTGTGTTATGTAGAGAGGTCACTACAAGTCCTTTAGTTAGGGGTATGGCCCTACCCTTGTGTGTATTCACTGGTTTGCAATACTTGAACTTAGTCACGCGAAGCATGGAAATTTTGTGAATTGATTATTTTCATTTGTACTTTTCTAGTTCTTTTGCTAATGATGGTGGATGATCTTTTCCCTATGATGGATTGATTGATGACATTTTTAAGGGAAAAACATTCTGGTTGAGTTTTGAGCCATGGATGCAGGGGATGCTTAAGTACCCGTAGCATCGAGATCAAAAATGCAAGAAAAGTCTGAGTACTTGTGGCATTGTGGATTTGGGATTACACGCATACCAGTGGCGAAGTCTGAGTAGCCATATGGTTGGTTTGCCCATATGAAGCAATAATGTGAGACCAAGTCTTGGGTTGTTTCCATTGTTAGCAACTTGTGCATGGTGCAAATGCAAAGCGAGCACCCCTCTCCGTCCAAAATTTTTCAAAAAAAAATCAAGGGTATGGATGTGAGCAACATTGTGACAATTTTTTTTCTCTTTTTATGACTCCAAAATTTTGACTTGTGAAAATTGGTAATTAAGGTCAAAGAGGAGTCATTTGTAGAGTATGAGTGATTGTTGCATGATTGCTCTTTGAAGTCTTTTGCACCCTTGGATATTGAATTTTATGTTGAGGGGTGTCGGAAGAATAACTTTTCCCATGATTGATAAGCTACTTGTGGTAGCGACTTGGATAATCTAAGTGGGGGTAAATGTGCATTGTCTTATGATAAAAGGTAGTGTTTCTTGAGAACAAGCAAAGATTTAAGTTAGGGGTGTTGATGAGTAGTAAAATTACCACTCATTCGCACTAAACATTCATGTACATTACCATGATTTAAACATTTAAATGAAACATATGTGTAACTAAATGCACTAATATCCATATTTTATGGGCAAACAGGCATGGGAAGGAAAGATATGGACTTGAGCTGAAAAGAGATCAAAGAGGGAAAAGAAGTGCAAAAGCTGGAAAACTTGTACAGACTGGGCCTCAGGTACTGCGATCTCGGAGTGGCCACTGCGATCACGGTAAGTCAAGAAGTCAGCAGGCTGCGATCGCGGGACATGGGGGTTTTCAGTCAGGGGCAAAGTTGTAAAAACACATAGCCAACCCCAAATTCCCATTTAAAAGGCTCTAAAACCTTATTCCATCCATCATTCAAAACCCTACATATTATCGTATCCTTAGTTTAGGGTTTTTGTAATTTCTTTGAGCTTAAAATTGTACTAATTTGAGGCAAGAATTAATTAGAGAAACTCTAAAGTGTAGATTTGGCTTGGCCTATTGAAGATTCCTTTGAGTCTAAAGTGTGGTTTTTCCTCACTTTATTTTTCTTATGAATAACTTTGATGGACATCTTGGTATATTTATTTTTATTATCCTTATGATGTGATAGATCTACCTCTTTGGGTTATTCTTAATTAGGATGCAATTATGTATGGGTTGGGACGTATTTGTGTAGATTCAAGTTTATTGATGATGAGTTCTACTATTTCTTGATTAAATTGGCTGGGACTTGTGGGTGAATGCCCCAAATATCCAAATGGGTGTGATGGGTGAAAATCCCAAACTCTTGAAAGCTCAAACCATCCTTGAAAGAGGGGTTTGGGTGAACTTTTAGAACCTATATAATCTTTGAAAGAAGAATATGTGAACCAAGGCAATAGTGGATAATTTATGGTCATAGTTTGCTAATTGTCACTATTTTAGACATAAGGGTGATTATGAGGTTGACTATTCCTTGGGTACCATCCTAGAAATAGGGGTGCCTAATTGAGGTATTGGGTGTCTTTAATTGACACACTCGTTAGGTACTCGAAAGAGTCAATGAGTGACATCTTTGAGGTTTTGTTGAAGAACTAGACTCAAGGACATTAAGCCTATCCTACCATATCATTAACAATTAGATTTGCACCGAATCATTATGTTTCCATGCATAACTTGCCCCTAGGAAAGCACAATCTCAAGATCCGTGCCTAATTGATTATACTCTAATTATTCTTAGTCTTAAATTAGTCGTTTAGAAGCCCAAAAAGAAATATTAGTTGTGATATTTTTCAAACCCGCAATTTTTACATACTTGTATTCTAGGTTTGAATTTAGCAAGTGTTCATTATTTTGCGCTAACTTGATTGCCACTCACATTTTTCCTCGTGGATTCGACCCCGACTCAAAAGTTGGGTAAATATATTGACGATGACTGCCTTGCACTTAAATTGATGTGTAAGTTGAGCATTATCATTGATGAGACATTTATGAGAAAAATACTCAATAGAGCTAGCTGCGACACAAGGAGGTGAGGCTATTAGTGGGCCAACTCAAAGTAGATTGAACCCAACAACTAGTCAATTAGTCAAGAATTATAATAAAATGAAGGACTAGAAAGAAATAGCCAAAATGATAGTTGTGGGTTGTTTGTCTTTCCGTTTGCTTCTTCGGATACTTTTATTTGTTATATTCAAGCAATTTATAATCCCATGTTTACAGGTATTCCTACAAGTACTTGTCAGTTCGATATTTTTAGACTCCATGCACAATATGTTTATTATTTATCCGTATTATTAAAAAATATTTCATGTAGAGGTGCTCTAATTTCTAATCTTGGTCGTGATATTAATAAAAATAATTATTTAACAATTATATGTCATTGGATAGATAGTAATTGTTTTATGCTAAAACGTATTCTAGCATTTTTGTATGGTAAATATTTCATGTTAAGTGTGCTTGTTATATATATATATATATAAAATTTAATTGTAAGAGATGGTCTTGAATTTTTTGAGCTTTATATTGAAAAAATTCGGCTTGTTGTTGGCTTTATTCAAGGAAATTATCAAAAAATTAGAATGAAAGAATTTAAAAATAAATGTGAACAAAATGGACTTAGACCGATATTAATGCCTGAAGAGTATGATTGTAACGCTTCGAGTTTTTGATCCTGAAAAATTATCTATGTCCTGATCTTTCTGCCCTGGCAAGGACTCATCTGATGAGTCGTAACGTGTCTTGACGGGTGAGGTGACCTTAGTCGTAAGTTGTCCAGTGAGGGGTGTTTGAGTTTCTGTCTTGGGTACGACTTGAGGGTACGAGTCATAAAGACTCATGATGATTCGTTGGGATGGAATCATAATCAAATTAGAAATTTAGAGGCTAAGTTATGCTCTGAGTATGATTGGCTTACCATGAGCTGTAAGGACTTGTTACAAGTCATTGGGTGTAAATCGTAGGATGTCCAGAATTTACCCAATAGGGTTCTGTGTTGACTATGACTTGTACCCCTACAAGTGGTAGGGTCTCATTACGAGTCATGTCATTGAGTCATAAGGTCAGTAGTATATGGTGCCTTGGTGGTTCTGTCTTGGTTACGACTCGTGATGATGAGTCGTAAAGAGTGGCTATGAGTCACTGATTGACCCGTAGTCAAGGGCGACACTTTTCCATCTTTTAAGTTAAAGATATTCTGGATCTTTTTACTCTTAGACAAATTAAAACCCACGTCTTATAACCCCTTTAGGGTGTCATTAGCACTCAGAAACAATCTAAGTAACTTCTCAAATACTTCTAAAGTTCTCTAAATTCCCTCAAGCAAGTCAAGCTAGGGTTTCATCAAGTTGATCATCTAAAAACTCAAGGATCGATTTCTCTCCAAAATTTTGGTGTTTAAGGCATGTTACTCTTCCCTCATTGTTAATTTATAAAAAAACATGTGTTTTAAATCATTGTTTCATGAGATGTTATGTTGGTTTGAGACAAAGGTTGGGGGTTTTGAATGTTTATGAATTGAATAATGTTTCTCATGGGATATATATGATCTTCATGTTTTAATTATGGTTTTGAACTTGTGGGTGTATGGGTAAGGTGAATGGATTAAGGAATTGTGATTTTCCCAAACTTGTGACTTTTGAAGTGGTTATGACCCCAACCCCATAATGTGAAATTGGGTTTTTAATTATGAGAAATGTGGGAATTTGTAAAATTAAACTAGTCTTGAACTATTGCATGATATAAAGAGGTATTTGAAATACAATGGTATGATTTAATGAACAAAGGGAGTAGGTGTTCTCTTACCTTGTATTAATGAATAAAGGAAGTTGTTCTCCTAAGTTAATGGAAATTGTTTTGGAATGTTTTCATTACCTTGCAAGTGTAGTTGGTATGATGATACCAACAATGTATGCCTTAATGTGGAATGTGGTTCAATGATTGAGAATGTGTGATACTTATTTTAATTGAGATCTAATAAGAGTTGTGTAGATGACTCATGAAAGTGGAAATCTGAGTGACTAATACTGAAAACCACATTTGCCGACACGGGGTCAAAGTAACCAGGGAGGTTCGAGTCTCCCTCATTATTATTTTATGATTAGGAAGGTTTGAGTCCCCCGTAAATCGTTACATGATCGGGTGTGTAAGTCACCTTGGTATATCGCTGGGAGGTTTGAGTCCCTCGTGCATATATATGAGATTATTCTTTGATTCGTATGGCTACATGTTCTGGGGCCCGACCAGGGAGTGAGAGTTGGAGCCCATATAGCCCGTGGGTACTATTATATGACGGCTGAGCTACACAATCTAGGCTAAAGTCTTAAAGTGCATGTTAAGCCTTGTTCCCTATATGTATGTATGTATGTATGTATATGCATTTGATTATGTGTATTGGATTTTGAATGATTTTAAAACTGTTGATCAAGACATTATGTCATCCTCAGCCCTGAGTTTCATACTAGAGCTCCAACTGCTAATCATCTTCGGACGTTGTATCCCCATGTGATGCAGGAATTGGTCATATATCTACTCCTCTTGCTTAGTGACTAGGATTCGAGATTAGCTTGTAAGTTGACATTGAAGTGATGAGCTTCCATACATCGAAAGTCTACATTTTATGTTTTTATCTCTTATGTCTTAGATTGTTAGACTATTTTTTTGCTATAGTCGGGGGGCATGCCCCAACACTTTATTGATATTCAGGTTTGGCTTATTGTTAGAAGGCTTTGTTTGAATTACTATGGATATTAGGCGGTGTCGGTCGGTCGTTTGGCCAATCGATCGGTCGTTGGGCTTTGTTTGAATTACTATGGATATTAGGCGGTGTCGGTCGGTCGTTTGGCCAATCGATCGGTCGTTGGGCTTTGTTTGAATTACTATGGATATTAGGCGGTGTTGGTCGGTCGTTTGGCCAATCGATCGGTCGTTGGTTATGGACTTGTTTTGAATTCCCTTAAGCTTATTGCATGCTATCTTGTTATATATTCAGAACTCATCCGACCTTGGGAAATGTTGTGTTTGGTTAGGTTAGGTGCAGGGGGTGATCTTTGTTCCACGTGGGACTTGAGATACCCATCACGACCAGGCCCTGGTTTGGGTCGTGATAGTGATACTAGATGGAATGTTACTTATAATTATTTAAGAACTTGTCTTACTTATAAAGTTCCTATTACGATGACTTTAAATCAATATTCTGTTTCTTTTCCTGAGTGTATGCGGCATGTTTCTGATTGGGCTGCAATAGATGATCTTATTAAATTTTTGAAAAAATATTATATAGCTATAGTTGAATTTTCTGTTGCTTATTATCCTACTGTTTGTAATATTTTAACTTATTTAGCTGATATTTCCTGTTTTCTTAATGAATATAAGAATAAAAAAGGTTACAAAGAAGTTATTATTGCAATGATCCCTAAATTTAAGAATATTTTTATCCGCTTCCCCCGATTTAATTGACTGGCGCTATAATAAATCATTGTATGAAATATAATACTATGTCTAAATTTACTTCTATTATTTATACTGCTTTAGAGATACAACCTGAAGAAGAACCTTCTTTTTTTACGACTGTGGGTGATGCGAACAATTACATGAAGGCATTATATAACAGTTATGCCAATTTACTTAATGAAGTCGTGCTGACAAATATCACTCCAAATCCCTCTCCTTAAGCTCCCAAGGAGCCATCATCTTCTAAAAGACAGGCACATAGTAGTTATCCTGATTACTTTTTTGATTTAAATGTTTGGGATAGGGTGCCGCCTACATCACACAGAACACTTTCTCGGGAAGAGCTTAAGTATTATCTTCGACAGCCGATAGAGAATCGTAGAGCATGGATCAGCACGCTGGATTGGTGGAAGAATAATGAAATACAATATCCCATGCCTTCAAGATTAGCTAGAGATATATTGAATGTTCCAATGTCAATCGTTGCATCGGAGAGCGCTTTTAGCCAGGGACAACAATAACTTAGAGACAACCGACACTCATTGGGAGGCAATGCTATGAATATTCTAGTTTGCCTTAAGAATTAGATTACAGTGGAACGAAAAAATCAAGGAATGGAGGTTGGCCGACAAACGAACAGAATATTGAAGAAATTATGACTTAAAGGGGGAACTCAGCACAATCAAGTCCAATGCATGTTTTTTTCCCCATTGATTTTGATTTTTCTATGGCAGTTCTCGTTAATATTAACATGAATGAGTTGGAAAAAATGATGCGAAAATTTGTAGAATTATCAATCATGTAACTTATAAGTTTGGGATCATTTTGCAATCAATAAAATACAAGATTCATAATTCATTCACTCCTTGCATATCCATTTAAATTGAATGTCTGATTTGAATTAAATACTTTTAATATATTACAATTAAACATTACATAAAGTTATAGTGAAAAAATAATAATAATGTTAGCAAATATTACTTAGACAACTATTATTTACATATAAAAATACTGTGTAAGTTTCTTTTAAGTAGTGTATGTAAATTTTTGAATGTATGTTCAAGACTTCAAGTATTATTATTTTAAGTAGTATACATTGTATGTATATATGTGTGTATATTTCTTAAAGTACTATAATATGTAATGTATATATGTTGTATATACGTTTTCTGAAGTAGTATAATATGTAATGTATATATGTTTCAACTTTCAAGAATTTTATATATGTGTATATATCATATATATATGTGTGTATATATTTTCTATGGAATAAAGTAGTATATATGAATGTATACATGTGTATATGTTTTCTAAAGTAGTGTATATATAATGTATATATGTTGTATGTATAATGTATCAAGTAGTATTTTAAGTAGTATATATTGTATATATATGTGTATATATTTTTTATTGTCTAAAGTAGTATTTATGAATGTATAAGTGTGTATATGTTTTCTAAAGTGGTATATATATAATGTATATATATATTGTATGTATATTGTATCAAGTAGTATTTTAAGTAGTATATATTGTATATATATGTATATATATTTTCTATAGATTAAAGTAGTATATATTTAATGTATACATGTTTATATGTTTCCTAAAGTGGTATACATGTTGTATGTATATTCTTTCAAGTAGTATTTTAAGTAGTATATATATTATATTGTATGTACATATGTGTATATATTTTCTATAGACTAAAGTAGTACATATTTAATGTATACATGTGTATATATTTTCTAAAGTAGTATATATGTAATGTATATATGTTGTATGTATGATGTTTCAACTTTCAAGTGGTATTTTAAGTAGTATATATTGAACGTATATTGTTTCTAAAAGTATTTAGTATTTTCAACGAATTCTATATATATTTTTCAAATGTACTATAATATATAATGTATATAACTTGTATGCATACTATTTCATGTAGTATTTAAACTCATATATGTTGAATGTACTTATGTGTGTATATTTTTAAAATTGGAAATTGAATGTAGTACATGTATGTTTACTAAGATAGTATAATATGTATATGTTATACGTTTATTGTTTAACGTATTTAATAGTATATATGTGTGTATATATAGTATATATTGAAAAAACCATGAAAATTCAAAGTTAATTTTTTTTAAACATCAAGGACCGGTAACCGGTCCATTACTCAAACTGTCTCGCTTGAATCGGTCCAGACCAATTAAAATCAGTAAAATAGTGTACTAGGTCGGTCACGGGCCGTTTGGCCATTATTTACTGTTGGGCCCGGTACGGATCGATCCATTAAGAATAGGGATCGAACCGGACCAGCCCACAGCCCGGTAATAATTACTGGGCCTGTACCGGTTTGAACTGGACCAGCTCGATTGACACCCTTAAAAAATAGTAAAGGAAGTACATTCACTAATTGGAGGATTTGATATGACTGATCTTTTCCCTTCTTGGAAGTTAATTCACAAGATACGCGGTGCAAAATCTAGATTGGTGAGTTACCATAAGAAAGTTGATGCAGTTATGGAGAACATCCTCAATGAGCATATCAAAAATAAAGCAGCTCAAGAAGGGGAATCGTGAGTTTGCGGATGAAGATTTGGTTGATGTTTTCCTAAGGATTATGGAGAATGCTGAACTTTCAATTTCCGATAACAAATGACCACATTAAAGCTGAGATTTTGGTAAGTTTCCTTTTGAACAGTACAGTAGTTTCTGAGGGAAAAATATTAAGCAATCTTTCTCTCACTAATTGCAAAGTGTATACATGAAGTTTTTTTTCTCATTGCTATCTTTTTTGTCTATACTAATTTAGTGTACGCGTGTGTTGCACGTATGTGTCATTTAAATATTATTAACTTCAATATTATAAATATTTGAAAATCTTCATTGAACTAATGTTCAGTTAAATTTAATTGAAACTTCTTGTGTCAATTCCTCAAATTATCACTTAACTTTTAACAATATTCTACTGAAGTTACTTATGATTCTAATATTGTCATTGAACTCTAAAGAAAATTTCAGACAAGGTAAAACTAACAGAAGGGTTAAATAGCTAATGTCGGTGTAACAAAACATGAATCTCCTTAAAATTGTTGATGTAATATATCATAAATTACAATTGAAATAATAAAATGAACACAATGAAGAGAATAAGATAATCTTTTTCTTGGCCGTGGCGCGTATATCTCGCTTTCTTTTAGGAAATTCAAGCTCATTGCAGCATAATCTACACAGATCCAGCAGTATACCTCTTGACTTGTCCCCTCCAGAACACAACAACCATCAAAGATGTACAACTCAAGCAACTACGAATTAGTTGAAGAGTCCAAAGCTCCACCACGAAAAATCCGTCCTTCAACATATTAAAATTATTTTTTGTAAAGTGAATATAGTATTAGACTTAGAATATTTTTTTTTCTCAACTCTCTCTTTACTAATATATATAGTAATTCTCTTTTGTATAGTGAATATAGTTCGAGACTTAGAATATTTTCTTTGTCTCAACTCTCTATTTTACTAATATAATTTCCACACTTATCATATTTTCTTTATCTCACAATATACTACAAAATCATATGCCATCACTTGGAAGAAAACACCCTTTATCTAGGTGTAGTATCTCTTCCATCTAGTAAATGAGGGAGTAGTGGCTATTAACTGAGGAAGATGAATGATTTAGAGGTTGCATATGTTATATGACTTTATATGACTTTCAATACATAAAGAGGTAGAATAATGATAGAAGTTACAAGAAACTTATGACCAAATTCTTCCTCTAACAAAAGAGATTAAAGGCAATTTCATACCACTAACTCATGTGACTAAAGTTGCATGTCTCGTACGTTTTTGGCAACAAATATGCACAAGGAATGCATCCAATGACCCTCTTTAATAATATTATATTTTAATATTCACATATAAGAACAGTTAACAAAAGTGTTAATAAGCCTAACCTTATAGGTTCATCATTCAAATAAAAATTACTGAATATCAAGATTAACTATCTATATATTTCAAATTCCACAAGCAAGTTTAATTAAAAGGTCCAACTATAACACTAACAAATAATATATCAAAATAAAATTGAATAACATAATCAAAACTAAATCACATTTAAACAAAGAAAGAAATTAAAAGGAAAAGATGAACCTTTGACTTTTTTGGGCTACTTCATTTAGCAACAATGTTTATTATCTCCAATTTTTCAATCACAAATTTTCAAAAAAAAAAACACACATAAATCATCAAAAATAGCAAATTAAGTGTCAATTTTTGATTGTATGTAATTCATATATAATTTTTAAAAATATTAAATAAAAGAAATAATGAAAGACAAAACTAAAGAAAACAACTTGAGTTAAAACCAATCACAATGAGAAGAAAAAGTAAAAATACTAGTGGAAGAAGCGTATGCATTCTTCTTGTAAATTTTGTTTCAAAATATTATTTATATAAAATTATAAAATTCTTTTTTATATAAGGTAAATTTTTATTAATTTAGAAGGATTAAATACTACGGATTCATACCTAAATTAAATAATCAAAACTAAAGAATTATAAATTAAATTAATTATGAATTTTTTTTATACCCCAAAAACACGAGGAAAAAATATACCATATTTAACTGATATGATATATCAAAAGGTTGGAAAAGACTATTCCAAAGTCTAAGCATAAAATTAACTTAAACGGTTATATCATTAGCAATTGAAAGTAATGGTTATTACAATTTCATCCAAAAATTCTAGTAGTATTTGTAGACACATAATTTTGTCCCTCTCGAGAGTGACCCTCACTTTACTGTAGACTTTCACCCATGTGATAAATTTCACACAATAACAAATCAACAAATTCTTAACAACTTTTAACTCCTCATCCTAACAAATTCACCACCCACACTAATTAATTTTGCCACCTCACAACCCATACCCCATACCCTCTACCACTACCCTATACCCCTACCCCTACATACCCTCTAGCCCTTTTTCACAGTTTTGGTTCCTTTCACATATACTCATCATCACCATCGAAAGAATACGCACCCAATCACACAGATTCATCAGACTCACGCACACACACAGTGATACATCACTCTCACTGACCCTCACAATTCAAAAACATACACAAAAACCATATATACGCACACTCACTAGAAACTCCATTAACACACAGAAAAGCTCAGACACGCATATACCACGACTCTCATATACACAGCCACATACACCGAGTGAAGGGGGAAGCAATGGAGAAATTGCTCCTTTAATGTCCACAATACATGACATGAATTCACACACACATACAACGGTGCTCACACACAGAGTGACCAACGAGTGAAATAGAAACAAAGAAAGGGAAAAACAAAGAGTGATTGAAAAAAGAGGTCAATTGGAAAACGGATAGATATAGATCGAGAGGGAGATGAAATCGAGAGAGAGAGGAAATACGAGAGAAAATGGGACGACTGTTTTATTTTTTCGGCAAATTCCTCACAAGAATCGGTATTCCTTCACCTGAATCCAACCACCATTGCCCCAATTCCTAGAACCAGCAATGAAAACAACCCAAAATCGGCTGTGTTGAGCTGATTTCAGCAAAGCTTCGCCGAAAAACATATACGGGCTTCCTGCGTCTCGCAATTTCAAATTTGGGTTGGCAAAAAATAAAGCAAAAAGGGTATATCGGGGTTGGTTTTGTTCGTTGGTTAAGGTTCAACTCGAGGTTTTCGGATGTGGTTTTCATCTTCTCATTCAAATAATATTTGAGTTTGAAAGTGACATTAAGGTCCATTTCTCATCCATTTCTCGAGTAATTTTAAATTTTGATATTTTGTTTGGCGAATTGATAATGTGTGGATCTTACTTTGTTTGATTTTGTGATATTTGAATCATGAATGTTGGTTGATGTTGGATTTGAATTATGAAAATTAAATTAATTGTCTAAGAATTAGTTAATCATTGATTGAGAATTAAAGTCGGCAATTGGGGCAGAAATTGAAAGTTGATAGAAAGCAAGTGTTAGTTATTTTGATTCATTGATGTCGTTGAATGTGATAATACCATGATAGATCGATCTGGATAGGCAAACGGTAGGCTCGGGTAGGCAAATTTAGGAATGGTATTTTGTTGAATGTTTGAATGTGTGTGTGAATGGTTCTTTTGTTTTATCGCATTTGATTTAACTGTACTCATTTAGCTGGAGATGCACCGAGGCCATTTATATTTATTTACCGGGGAATGGACCAAAGTATCAAGTATTCAAAGGAGGTTTGTGATCAAGACCCGAGGCATCGGGTAAAGCATTAGAGCGTAGTTTAGAATTAGTATAGGTTTATTTCAGTACCTTCTATTTCGTACTGTAATAATTGGACTAGACACTGATTTTGGTTTTGTTTGTTTGATTGTTTGTTTCATATATATGTGCTTATTTGATTTATACATTTCATAGTGTCATACTAACCTATATACTCTACGGATCAACCGTGTTCGAACCACGGCTCCAAGGTGTGCCTAACACCTTCCCCTTAGTCAACGAAATTTCTTAACCAAAATCTCTGTTCGTGGATCAGTTTACAAGAGTCAAAAATCATTTTGAAAAGGATTTCCAAAGGTGACTTGGCACACCTGATTTATGCCAAGTGGCGGCTCTAAGTTTTGAATGTAAACAATCCTTTTCGAAATAAATTTCATCTTTTATCACTTAATAATAAAAACTCTTTTCGAACTTAAATTCATATATTTTTTAGTTAAAAAGGGGTGTGACAGATCTGGCGACTCTACTAGGGATTTTTCAGAATTCGAGTTTATTTGTGGAGTTTTATCAACTTAGTTTGACATTATGGGTATATAAACATTGTTTTTGTTATTGTTTGTATTTGTTTTATCATTGTTGAGTGCCTACGTGCTACGTATTTACAGTTTTTCTCTTATGTGTTACCGCTTTATATCTGACATCATTTGTATAATCCAAGTTAATTTTTTCTGCAACAAGTTTTGTAGTACACGTTGTGTACACGACCTCTAGTCGAGTCACCCTTATTTTAGGAGGGGGAGCCGTTGGCTGGTATGGAGTGGGTAAAAAGCTATTGCATCCACTATCGACCATACACTCTCCTGAATGACCTTGTTAGTGAATCCCAATGTAGGTTAGCCTTTAGGTCAAGCTTATCTGCATCATACTGAGACCTAGCGGGACCCACTTGGTCCTTTGTAAGAGACTCACCCCTAAAACATCTTTACGTGCTAATTGTTGCATCTTTGGGGATAACAGGGTCATTTGACAGATTGATTTGGGGAAAGCATGTGCTAGAATTAAAGAAAAGTGTGTATGCAAGGAAAGGTTGAAAAAAAAAGGGTGAATCAAAAAAGAGTTTCGCAGATTTGAGAGTTCTTTATGGCTTTTGTTCTTCACAATCCAAAAAACTCAAAAAGATTATTACCTTTTGCACTCACTTTTCAAAAACAAAAACATCAAAAAGATTTTTCTTTTGTTTCTTTAGTAAGCAATCATAATTCAAAAATTTTAAAAAGATTTTTTTTCAAGCCTTTTATAAAAGAAAAATTCAAAAAAGATGGTAGAAGTTTTGTACATTTCATATAGAGAAAATATCAAAAAGATTTTTCTGTCATAGTTGTTGGTGTCTTTTTAATGAGGAGTGTCAAATGAAAAACCTAAAAAGATTTTATTAACGTTGTTTATCATCTGTTTGTGGTCGTGTCTCTTAGGTTAGGGTTTAGTTGTTTTTTTAATATTTATTTGTCCAATCTGGAGTGAGATACGTAGGCAGCCTATTGTGCGGGGATCTTATTTAAAAAATTTAAAAAGATTTTCTTCACTCTTTATTAGAGTAGGTGTCATATACATCTTTAAAAGAAAACTACAAAAAGATTTTTCTTTTATAGTTTCAAGTTTCATTTTCATATGAAATTCAAAATCGAAAAAATCCAAAAAAAATATTCTTTGGTAATCATAGATTTCATTTTGTATAGGAATCTGAAAAATTCAAAAAAGATTTTCTTCACTCTTCATTTAAAGTAGGTATTTCATACACATCTTTAAAAGAAAACTACAAAAAGATTTTTCTTTAATAGTTTCAAGTTTCATTTTCATATGAAATTTAAAATCGAAAGCCCCGAAAAAGATTTTCTTTGGTAATCATAGGTCTCATTTCGTATAGGGAGTTTAAAGCTGAAAAATTCAAAATATAATTTTCGTCAATTCTTTTGACAATTTGTTATTTTCCTTTCTTCTCAAAGTTTAAAAAAAAGGAAAAGAAAGAGAGTTTGATCGGCCACATTGTGCCAAAACATCACGAACTCCGCACACCTGATTCTCCTCTCTCGGGAGTGAGATACGTAGACGCCCTTCTTGAATTCGGTGATCTTTTCCAAAGAAAAGGAAAAAAGAAAAAGCTTTTGAGAAAGTGTTGAACTTTAACATGTTTGTTATCGCTTGTTCAGTTAGTTTAAGGTGGTTGATTTGTGTCATTGTGGCATTGTAGTTGGTTCTACACATCACACCAAATCCAAAGAGTTAGTTGTGTCCAACAAGGATATAGAGAGTGACATCATGGATCAAACAAAGAGTCAGAAAAATGAAAATTTGAAGCAAGAGATTAGGAAACTAAGACAACAAATGATGGAAATTCATCGAGCTTGGGCTAGTGGGTTGCCTTCTCCTCCATTCTCCGCTATTGACCCTGAAAATCCCTTGAGTTTTCTATCAAAATTGGAAAAATAGTTTCCTACTATTGTTGATGCACCACAACATGCGTCAGAATCCATTCCACGTCAAATGCATCCCAATACTTCCATCATTTTTTCTTTAGCTCTTCAGTATAAGTCTACCACATTCACAGCACCACATACCGTCTGTGCTTTTATTGATCAAACTTCTATTGAGGCCCTCACTTTGGCTATCAACCCAATGATTGTGGTTTCCCAATCTGCTAAAGAGCAAGAGAAAATGGCTGAGAAAATGAAGAGTACAAAAAAGGTTATGAAAAATTCTCTGGGACTTGTGAATTGTGAAGATGTTTCATATAAAGATTGGGGCATGTCTTCAAGTGTTAACCTCCCTCCTAACTTTAAGGTATTAGAATTTGAGAAACATGATGGATACGAGGATTCTCTAAAATACTTAGGAAGATGTTGTCATTAGTTGAGGAGGACTGAAGGGAAGAAGAAGGAAAACTTACCTATCATCGTTCCAGGGGAAAAGCAGAGCTCGAGAGGTCCAACTAAGTAATATTATCAGTCTCGACCTCAAGCCTATCAAATCCACATAATCACTTGCAACAAGGTTTCTCTTTGTAAAATCCATAATATTCCATTCTACTTCCTCAATATCCTTTGAATAATGCACAACGGTATACATATCCGTCTTCTTATCCATAATGGAGTGCACCGGTACTTCAACATTGTCCTCGACCCCCACATATTTACCAAGGAACTTCTAAGTTTAAGTTTTAATCAAGACCAGATTTAGAAAAGAGGAGGAATTCAAAGGACAATTTTACACCAATTGGGGAGTCTTATGCCAGTTTATTCCAGAAATTAAGAGAGTTGGGCATGATTGCTCCTCTCCTTGGGTGTACTCCTGATCCACATTCAATAAATTTGATCCTCATATACGATGTGCATATTATTTTAATGTTCAGGGTCATGGTATTGAAGGATGTCGTGCTTTGAAAAGAGAAATAGAAAGGTTGATTCAAGAAAAAATGATCGTAGTGAAAAACATTGACACTACAAAGGTCATACAGAATCCTTCATCAATGCACAGTAATTCACAATATGTGGGAAACAATTAGTTCAGTATAGAAATCCAGAATATATTTGTTGAAGGGAATGTGTCTGACAGTGGTACAAGCTCTAGTCATGCTGATATGCAAACCAGTGGCTAAGATGTCAGGCTCAGTAATTGATAAGTCACTCCTCTCCCTATTAGGAAGAGGTCTGGTAATTTGTTTTATTTTCTTTTTCGTTAAACTATTTCAGGGTTATAGTTCGGGATCTATCTTGTTTTGTCCCTTTGTCATTTATGTTCAAACCCTTCTATCTTTCATTTAACTAAATAGAGTGTCCCTTTTTCTTTTGTGTTTTAAATATGTGTTGTTTTTTTGTTTTCTTTACATAGTACATTTTATGTTGGCTTTAGTGATATGACATGCGTGTAAAATTTTCAACTAGATCTTAAAATCCAATTTGAGCATGAACTTTGAATCAGAGGGATAAAGTTAGAAAAAGTATCTGAGAAATAGGTAGCGTGTTAACACATTTGGTTACCAAGTCAAAGTCTTATTTGAAAATTAAGGCAATTATTTTGAGAATCACAAGAATAACTTGGTCATCAATTATATGACATATCTCATTTAGGTCAAACAATGGATGCACAATTCTATATCAAGAGAAATAGAAAGAAAATCAGCTCCACAAAAGCATGAATCATTCGATATGAGAGATGTACAACAAAGGTGGAGTTATATGTTTGACAAGTGTAGAAGAAGAACTGACACACATGCTAAGTTAAAGTTAGTGTTGTTAAAGTGCCACAAATGATTTTCATCTTTCACTTCATATTTCATGATATGTACTTGCATTTTCAAGAATTGATATGATGAAGGCATTTTATTCTGCTATCCAAACATTGTGTCATCCTTTGTTTACCCCACTTGAGCTTTATTTCTATTTTCTTTCATATCTCTCTTTTGGAATCAAGATAGAGTCAGTAAAGCTCAAAAGAAAAGTGTTAAAAAAAGAATAAAGTCAGAAAAGTTTCAAAAAGAAAAGACAAAAAGACAAAATTGTGTCCAAAAAGAAAGAAAAGAGAAGTGTGTCAAGAAAAATAGAGACAGAAAAAATCCCAAAGAGAAAAAGAGTCAATAAATGAATTTTTTTTATCAAAATCAAGCAAAAGAACAAGTTGTCAGAACTACGTGTGACCTGATTCTCCTCTCTCAGGGGTGAGATACATAGGCTGCCCTACTCTGGTCTCGGCCCAACCAAATAAATAATTTAGAATTTCCTACTAAAAAAAAACTGAGGCATGAGTTAATCTTCATTGTTGAGTCGATTTCAAAAGTTGTAAGTCCTACCCCACTTCAAGTGTCGTTTCGGCCTCATGCCATCCCTTCTTTCTAACCTTATCCAAAAACTAAGTTACAACCAAAGAAAGACCTTCAGATCAATCTTTGAGAATGTTAAGGATAAACAATATGATGATTCGTTTTAGGTACTACTTGTCTTCCTCAACATAAGAATCAGGAGAGAAATAAAAATAAAAGTCTTATCGGTGAAAACCCTTACGGACACCTAAGGCGATAGTAAGTTGAGAGAAAAAAATGAGAGATCTTATTAGTGAAGACCCTCATAGGCACCCTAAGATGACTGTGAGCTGAGATAAATGAAAATAAGAGAGTCTCATTGATGAAAACTCTCACGGACACCGTAAGGCAATGGTAAGCTGAGAAAAAAAAATGAGAGAGGCTTGTTGGCGAAAACCCTTCAAGGAGCCACTAGCTCAATGGGGTCTTCGAATTCAATTGGCCCAAGGAAGTAACTCAATTTTAGGGCCATTAACTCAAGAAAAATTTGTAGAAAGTTTGGATGGAAAGATCAGGCAGCTTAATCCAAAATGTATGTTATAATCATTAGAGTTGACTGTCACTTTTAGATAATTTTTTCTTTTATCTTTTTCAATGGGGACATTCATTGTCTTTTCTTTCTTCTTTATAGTTTTATTTTTGTTTTCTTGAGTCAGTTATCCAAATAAAATAATAATAAAAATTATTATTTTTCTCGTGTCTTTGAGTCAAGTCCATATCAAAATAAGTGAGAAAAGATTTCAAAACTTGCTACCAACTTCTTCAATTGCACAAAGCAAGACAGAAAGGCCAACGCATGAAAGATACATGATTGTGAGCTAAAATAAGGCATGCAGAAAGTTTCATCAACAGAAAAATCTGGGAACTCATGAAAATACCAAGGTTTAAAGAGTTTATCTGAGAAACATGGAAAAGTGGAGATATTGTGTTTTATTTCAGAGTCACTATTAATAATCTGAGTTTGGGTCAATGATGCAGCAAGTTAATGATATAAGTTAATGGTAAGAAGCAAGATTGAATGTTACCAGCACAATAGCAATTGCCTCGAAAGTCAAAGCCACAAACCGACCACTATGTTTTAAACTCACAAGTTTTCTTTGATGAAATAGAAAACAACTTACCTTTAAATTAAGGACTTCAAAGACTAAACATCAAAGGCCGCAATTTCTCACATCTACAAATGCAAGGAGACAATGTTGCTGCACAGTTTTGGTAACCAAAACCATGGTAAAACTTGTAATTCAATATTTCTAGGAGACACACTTTCTTGTTTAGGTAATTCAAGTGGATTTTGTAAGGAGACACACTTCCTTGTTTGGGTAATTCAAGCGGTATTTGTAAGGAGACACACTTCTTTATTTGGGTAATTCAAGCGGAATTTGTAAGGAGACGCACTTCTTTGTCTGGGTAATTCAAGTGGAATTTGTAAGGAGATGCATTTCCTTATTTGGATAATTTAAGCGGCATTTGTAAGGAGACACACTTACTTGTTTGGGTAATTCAAGCGGCATTTGTAAGGAGACGCACTTTCTTGTCTGGGTAATTCAAGTGACATTTGTAAGGATACACATTTCCTTGTCTGGATAATTTAAGCAACATTTGTAAGAAGACATATTTTCTTGTTTGGGTAATTCAAGCGGCATTTGTAAGGAGACGCATTTCCTTGTCTGGATAATTTAAGTAGTATTTGTAAAGAGACACATGTCCTTGTCTGGGTAATTCAAGTGGAATTTGTAAGGAGACGCATTTCCTTGTCTGGATAATTTAAGCAATATTTGTAAGGAGACGCATTTCCTTGTTCGGGTAATTCAAGCGGAATTTGTAAGGAGAGACATTTCCTTAGTTAATTCAAGTGGTATTTGTAAGGAGATGCATTTTCTTTTCTGGGTAATTCAAGTGAAACTTGTAAGGAGTCGCACTTCCTTGATTGGGTAATTCAAACTTTACTTGGTAGGTGATGTACTTCCTAACGTAAGTCTTGACTCCTAGAAAATGTACCTCCTGGTCGAGTCAGTCCCCTTGATTCCTAGAAGATATACTTTCTGGTCGAGTCATTCCCTTTGATTCCTAGAAGATGTACTTCCTAGTCGAGTCAGTCTCCTTGATTCCTATAAGATGTGCTTCCTAGTCGAGTCAGTCCCCTTGATTCTTAGAAGATGTACTTCATAGTCGAGTCAGTCCCCTTGATTCCTAGAGGATGTACTTCTTGGTCGAGTCAATCCCCTTGATTCCTAGAAGATGTTCTTCCTAGTTGAGTCAGTCCCCTTGATTCCTAGAAGATGTAATTCCTTGATGAGTCAGTCCCCTTGATTCCTAGAAGATGTACTTCCTGGTCGAGTTAGTCCCCTTGATTCCTAAAGGATGTACTTCCTAGTCAAGTCAGTCCCCTTGATTCCTAGAAGATGTACCTCCTATTCGAGTCCCCATTGATTCCTAGAAGATGAACTTTCTAGTCGAGTCATTCCCTTTGAATCTTAGAAAATACACTTTCTAGTCGAATCATTCCAAGTAACCCATAGAAGATGCATTTTCTTGTTTGGGGTTTTCAAGTACTTATGATGTGACCTTCACAAAAGTCCTCTGATGATAAACTGGGGCAAAAAATTTAATTCCTGTTGTTTGGAACTTTACTTTTCTGGAAAATGAAATCTCTTTTTATAATAATCTTTGTTTGGAAGAATTTTCTTTCTAGTTTTGATGTGATTTCAGGAGCCCACCTGGAGAACAGGACGAAGAAATAAAAATTCAAGCAATAAGGTGAAGATGTTGAAAGTCAAGCAACAAGGAGAAGAAATGGAAAGTCAAGAAACAAGGTGATGAAATTACAAACAGGGAGCTCGCCCAGAGAACAAAGTAAGGAAATTACAAGTCAGGAGCCCGCCTGGAGAACAGGGTGATGGAATAACAAGTCAAGAGCCAATAAAAGTTGTATAGATAGGACTTTTATAATTTTATTTATCTTTCAACTAGTAATTTTCATTTTTAATGAAATGATAGAGCTGTGGGCCAGAACCTCGACGGGACCTCACTCGACTCTCCAACTCGGTTATCCTACCTCCTTCTGTTTCTTCCTTTGAATAATGGTCGGGTGAAAATTCTATCTCATTGTCTACTTCTTTGCATGAAAACACTTTGTTTTTACATCCAAAGAGGGGCATAGACACGTAATTTTGTCCCTTCCGAGAGTGTGTTTTTACCCATTTACCCTCACTTACTGTAGACCTTCACCCATGTGTTAAATTCCACACAATAACAAATCCAACAAATTCTTAACAACTTTTAACACCTCATCCTAACAAATTCACCACCCACCCTAACAAATTTTGCCATCTCACACCCCATACCTCATACCTCCTTCTACTACCCTATACCCCTATCCTTACATACCCTCTAACCTTTTTTCACGATTTTAGTTTCTTTCACATATACTCATCCTCACCAGTGAGAAAATACACACCCACTCACACAGATTCACCTGACTCACGTACACATACAGTGATACATCACTCTCACTGACCCTCACAATTCAAAAACATACACAAAAACCATATATACGCATACTCACTAGAAACTCCATTAACATATAGAAAAGCTCAGACATGCACACACCAAGGCTATCATATACACACTCACATACACCGAGTGAAGGGGGGAGCAAGGGAGAAATTTCTCCTTTAATGTCCACGAAAAATGACACAGCTTCACACACATACAACGACGCGTACACACAGAGTGACTGGCGAGTAAAATAGAAATAGAGAAAGGGAAAAACAAAGAGTGATCAGAAAAGGAGTTTAATCGGAAAACAGGTAGATAGATATTGAGAGGGAGCTAAAATTGATAGAGAGAGGAAATACGAGAGAAAAGTGGACGACTGGTTTATTTTTCCGACGAATTCCTCGCCAAAATTGGTATTCCTTCACTTGAATCCGACCACCATTGCCCCAATTCCTATAACCAGCGACGAAAATAACCCAAAATCGGTTGTGTTTAGCTGATTTCGGCAAAGCTTCACCAGAAAACATATACAGGTTTCCTGCGCTTCGTAATTTCAAATCTGGGTTGGCAAAAAATAGAGCAAAAAGGGTATATTGGGGTTGGTTTTGTTCGTTGCTTGAGGTTCGACTCGGGGTCTTCAGATGCTGTTTTTGTCTTTTTATTTAAATAATATTTGAGTTTGAAAGTGACATTAAGGTCCATTTCTCATCCCTTTCTCGAGTAATTTTAAATTTTGATATTTTATTTGGCGAATTGATAATGTGTGGATCTTTCTCAGTTTGATTTTGTCATGTTTGAATCATGAATGTTGGTTGATGTTGGATTTGAATTTTTAAAATTGAATTGATAGTCTAAGGATTAGTTAATCATTGATTGCGAATTAAAGTCGGCTCCTGGGGCAGAAATAGAAAATTAATAGAAAGCAAGTGTTAGTTATTTTGATTCATTGATGTCGTTGAATGTGATAATGCCATGATAGATCGAGCTGGGTAGGAAAATTTTGGAATGGTGTTTTGTTGAATGTTTGAATGTTTGTGTGAATGACCCTTTTGTTTTATCGCATTTGACTCAATTGTACTCATTTAGTCGGGGAATGCCCCAAGGCCATTTGTATTTATTCACCGGGGAATGCCTCGAAGTATCATCTATGCAAAGGAGGTTTGTGATCAATACCCGAGGCATCGGATAAAGCATTGGATCATAGTTTAGGATTAGTATAGATTTATTTCAGTACCTTTTATTTCGGACTGTAATAATTGGACCGGACACTGATTTTGACTTTGTTTGTTTGATTGTTTGTTTTGGGTTTATGTGCTTGTTTGGTTTATCATTTTATAGTGTTATACTAGCAGATGTACTCTACGGAGTGACCTTGGTCAAACCATGAGTCCGAGGGGTGCCTAAAAGCTTCCCCTCGGTTAACAGAATTTCTTAACCAGAATCTTTGTTCGTTGATCAGCTTATAAGAGTCAAAAATCATTTTGAAAATGATTTTCAAAGGTGAGTTGGCACCCCCGATTTATGCCAAGTGGTGACTCTAAGTTTTGAATGTAAGCAATCCTTTTCAAAACAAATTTCATCTTTTGTCACTTAATAATAAAAATCCTTTTCGAACTTAAAATCATATATGTTTTTGGTTAAAAAGGGGTTGACAATATTTTGTTCTTATTTTTCTTACTAGTTTAGGTGTACGTGCCTCGCACGTATACCTCACTTTATTGAGTTCAAACGTTACACTAAAGAAGATATTTGTTTAAATAATAAAGATGAATATAATAGTTAAATTCAACATCTTTTGAAGAATTTATTTAATTAAGCCTAATCTTACAAAAAAAATTACCAAAGCCGATCGACATTCATCTACCACATGTAAACTGCAACAAAACAATACGATGATAGAGACATCAAAACAATATGATTAAATCTGATCTTTACACAAAATTTTCTCAAAGTCATCTGACACTCATGTACTACCTGTAAACTATAACAAAATAATACGATAATAGAGATATCAAAATAATATAACTAAACTTAACTTTTACACAAAAAAATTCTCAAAATAGAGATTTAAATACAATACAATTAAACCTAACCTTTATCTAAAAAATTCTTCAAAGCCGACCGACATTTATGTAGCACCTGTAAATTCATTTACGACCTGTAAGCTACAACAAAATAATACAATAGTGATCACACCTGTAAACTACAACAAAATAATACAATAGTGATCACAAAACTTCAGTTTTGGTGAAAATAATTCTTGTCAGGGCAAAAATTTTGACCCTAAAGAATGACTTGAATGAAAACAAAAATTATATATATATATATACACACACACACACACACACACGCATACACACACAAACACATTAAATTCTATTATGCTGCCAAAAACAGTGAAGAAATTGAGGGTTCGAAAATTAAGCATCCACCAATCTAGACATGCAACTGAATCAAGTTAGATGAGCATCAATCATATTTTTTCAACAACTGAATCGGTTTCTTCTCTAGTTTAATGTGCATCTCGATATTTATAGAAGTATTTTCTTAATAGAGTCTTATTTTAGGAGTATTTTTCTATCCTATTTTAGGAGTATTTTTCTAATTGATCAGTACAAAGAAAAATATTAATTGATTCTCCTTCGATATATTTTAGAATTCCCATATATTTTAGGAGTCTAGTTAATATAATAAAAATAATTAAATAATAAATTGCAGAAAATGGTGAAAAGATAGTTTTTTCTAAAGTAGAGACTTTTAATGAAGGGTAAAAAGTTCAAATCACGCTTTTAATATATTATAGATTATAGATTATAGATTATAGATTATATATTTTAGAATTTTTCTCTTATCATATACTTGAAGACTCCTTTATCATTTACAGAAGAAAAAAAAACTACCAACATTAATTCTCCCTATATTAATAACTAATAATTTGTGGAAAATGGTGAAAAAATTATTTTGTCTATTCTGAAAGGATAAAAAGTTTAAATCATTTTTTCTAAGAATCTTCACACTCTTAGTATATTGTAATAGATATAGATTACCAGATAGTAGTTACGTTGTTAACTATATATCCTGATTTAAAATAATTAATCATCAAGAAGTCCTCCTCCAAAACTCTTCTTCCAACATCCTTAAGGAGGTTAAAAGTTAAAATTGAAATAAACATTTATTCAAATTTATCTATTATAAAACAAGATATATATTTTATAGTACACTTCATACATTTCATTTTAAATTGGTGTACGGGGACGTGTGTTGCACCTTTATTTCAAACTATTTAATATAAAATTGAAAATAAACTCACACTCTTGATATCTAGCACTTGAACGACGTTGTGAAACTTATTTTTAAAGCTAACCAACCAAATTGAAAACACTAATTAGTCTCGGCCTGAGTTTCTTATGAGGGATTTTTTAAAAAGAAATGAATGTTTTTTCTAAATTAGACACAAACAAATGACACTGATTAAACTTAACAAAGAAAAATAAAATGATATGGGTCAACATGTTATAAGAGATTTAAGTAAGTATAAGACTTTCATAAGAATACTTACTTGAGAAAATTGAAGGAAAGGTGTCTTATAAGTCTTGAATGAAGGATTGGTGACAATGACCAAATTGTATTTTTAAAACTTTCTAATCTTTACAAAAATACAAATTAACCCAACTCACGCCCCTCTTCAATCCAAATCATCAACCGTCTCTCCACAGCTTCTCTCAACCAACAGTTCTACAATTTTTTTCTTTCAATCTCCGGCGACTTCATACTCCGAAGATAATTAGTTGGGCTTCGAGTTCCTTTTTGACTTCAACCTTCAATCGATGTGACAGCCTTGCTCTCTGGCCACAACATCTTCGAATTCTTCATCGTTCCTTTTCTTCTTTCACAGGTAAAAAATTATGGTCTTTTTAGTTTTGAAGAAAACGAGGAACTTGAGCCAACTTCTCTTATAGTATTGGTTAACAATTTCAAAATTTGTTGCTTTAATTTGAAATACGGTCTCAATAAAATCCTAAGTCTTGTTTGTCATATTTTTTTAAAGTTTGATTTTTGTTGTTTGTGTTTATACAAACAAAATAATAATTTTGGTGTTTTTCGTGTTGTGCCCGTTGCTGGGTTGATTTGTTCTATTCTTGTTCTTGGTAAAAATAGTCATACTGCTGTTTTTCTGTTGAACAAAATCATGCTACTAATTTTTCTCCAATAGATTATCTATCTAGTGCAACATATTAACCATCTGATGCAACAGATTTATCATATGATGCAACAGATCAACCATCTAATATAACAGAGAAATCATCAGATTAAATTCTGATGCAACAAATAAAATATCTGATGCAACTGATTCACCATTTGATGCAATAGATTAATATTTTAATGCAACAAAGGAACCATCGGATAAAAAAATCTGATACAACAGATTTAGCATATGATGCAATAGTTTAACTACCTGATGTAACAGATTAATCATATATCGCAACAGATTAACCATATGTTACAACAGATTAATCATCTGATGCAACAAATTTACTATCAAATGCAATAGAGAAACTATCAGATTAAAAATATGATGCAACAGATTAACCATCTGATACAATAGAGGAACCATCGGATTAAAGATCTGATGCAACAGATGAACCTCATGTTGGATAAAATCCTATCAACTCTTCCAACAGGATATGTCTAAGACTTGATTTTTCCAACTGATCATTCATCTGCCATGATAGATGACCCCTCTGTTGGAAGAAATCTAAATAATATTGATTGTTGAAAACTGTTCCAACAGATTACTCATATGTTGCAACAGATGTGTGACCTGTTGCATAAATCATTCATCTTTCTCAACAGATGAGTGATATGTTTTGTATTGTCACAACAGATTACTCAGCACCATTGTTATAAGTTAGTTAAATATTCTGACAGATCACTCATATTTACAATAGATGTGTGATCTGTTGCACATATCGTTCATCTTTCTCAACAGATGAGTGATATATTTGGTATTATCGCAATAGATTACTCAGTTGTTGCTACATGTTATTTAACTATTCTAATAGATCACTCATATATTGCAACAGATGATTTTACAACAGATGTGTGATCTGCTGCACAGACCATTCATTTTTCTCAACAGATGAGTGATATGTTTTGTATTATTGCAACAGATTACTCATCCACTACAATAGGTTATTTAAATATTCCAACAGATCACTCATATATTGCAATATATATATGATCTATTGCACAGACTATCCATTTGTCTTAAAAGATGAGTGATACTTTTTTGTTATTACAATAGATTACTTATCTGCTGTAATAGGTTGGTTACATACTGCAACAAATTGGTTATATGTTACAATAGATATACTATCTGGTGCAACCGATCAATGATCTGTTGGATTTTACTGTTATTTTACTGTTACTGTTATTTTACTGTTTTGCTTGTTAGATTTATAGTTATCCTTTTTTAACGATGCATTAATCCATTACAATATATTTTTTTATGTTCCTGTTAATTTTAGATCATATGGCTCCCAAAAGAACAGAAACTAAATTAAGTCCAAGTAAAGAAACAAGTAAAGCAGTTAGGCTACATCCACCACTCTATGAGCTTGCTTTACAATCGTTATCTCAATCAGGGGCAGAATATGATGAACATGGGGAGGAGGAATATTTCAAAAGAGATGATCCAAATCCAATATCCCTTCTATCGAAGAGTTGGTCAAAACCTTCAATATTGATTGTTATCCTATGAGAATGCAGTGCGATGGTGCCGCAAATTTAACGGGTGAATTCATGGTTAAGTCTTCCATGGGAAAATCTTTCGACGCCTTCAGAAATACTTCGAGAATAAAAATTGGATGCTTATTTCAGGGAAAGCTACTTTGGGAAATATTTTGATTTCTCGGAGGAAAAAAATGCTTATTTTCAAGTAAAAATTGCATATAAACTTCTCAAGCGTAGGTTTATGTATGAAAATAAAGATAAGATGGATGAGCTGTGGATAAATTATTGTGGCATGCCTGGTTGTTTTGGTTGGAAGGAGTTTGCCATAGTTACTGGACTAAAAATTATCTTTCTTCTCCTTCTCAAGTTATACCTATTCTAACCCCAAAAAATCACCCCGCACACCCAAAAAAGGCAAAGGAAAGTCGTGTGATCGTGATGACCTGGTGCCCATTGTTGGTCCAAGTTTCAAAAACAAAAATTTGATAGAAGCATTGAAAAGTAAAGGACTTTCAAAGAAGCACAAACAGTCATTGTGCTTGGTTTGGTTTGTACATGATATTCTTTGGGAGAGAGATGTTAACAACATAAGAGTTGGTTTAATAAATCTCTATGAGGATTTTGAGGCGTTTAACAGCTATCCTTGGGGTTATGAAATTTTCAAAATAACTGTCAAATATTTGTTGACTCCATTAGTGTCAAAGACAGTCAACTTATATGGCTTTCCATAGGCTTTCATTGTAAATGTTTGTTTCTTTTATTATGATATCATTCATTTTTTTTACACAATAATAGTTTTGATTTATTGACGTTATTTTATAGGCTTACGCGTTTAAAGCCATTCCTTATTTGAGAAAACAAGTGAACTACCAGGAAGAAGTTTTCTGCCCAAGAATCTTGAGATGGTTGTCAGCCAAAACTGATAAAATGTAAAATTTCTTGATCTTTTCAACCCCCTGAAGGATGCAGTAAGTATAATTATAATTAAGTTTTTGTTTTAATTAATGATTTTTTTTGAATGATCTAATCATCATTCTAATATATGTAATGATTTATGTTAGATTATGCATCTGTTGCTAGTTTCGACTAATTAATAGTTAAAGATGCCATTTTTTCTTACTTTATGGTCTGTGCAAACTTTATCGCACCCTAAGGTCATTGACAAAATAAAAATAGAATTATTTGGAGCAATAACCAACAACAACATCAACAACATACCCAGTGTATTCCCACCTAGTGAGGTCTGGGGAGGGTAGAGTGTACGCACACCATACCACTACCTCAAGAGAAGTAGAGAGGCTTTTTCCGATAGACCCCCGGCTTAGGACCAATAACAGTATAACAAATACAAAAAGTAGGTGCATATAAACTAGTATAGTACACAAAACAAACTAACCGTATAAAAAATACAAAAGATAAGTGCATAATAAACTAGTGCGGGATGCAAAAAATCCAACACCACTAGCCCCAAACTACAGCCACAACACTACGAACCAGAAACTCCAGACCCAAAGGAGCACTCCCCTATTACTACCTCCGCGCTCCCACCCCCTAACCCTCTACCCTAATCCGCGTCCTTCACACCTTCCTATCAAGGGTCATGTCCTCTGTAAGCTGTAATTGCTCCATATCATGCCTAATAACCTCCCTCCAATATTTCTTCAGTCTACCTCTAGCCCGCCTAAAACCATACCTAGCCAGAGTCTCACACCTCTACACCAGAGCATTAGGGCCCCTCCTTATCACATGCTCGAACCAACGTAGCCTCACTTCTCATAACTTATCCTCCACCGAGGAAACTTCCACCTTCTTCCGAATAATCTTATTCCTCACCCTATCTTTCCTGGTATGTCCACACATCCACCACAATATTCGTATCTCCGTCACCTTCATCTTTTAGATATGGGAGTTCTTAACTGGAAAACACTCTGCTCCATACAACATAGACGTCCGGACTACCACTCTGTAAAACTTACCTTTAAGCTTTGGGGGAACCTTCTTATCACAAAAGACTTTCGAAGCGAGCCTCCACTTCAACCAGCCTGCCCTAATACGATGCATGACATCCTTGTCAGTCTCACCATTACCCTGAATTATAGACCCCGGATACTTGAAACTCTCCCTCTTCTAGATGGCCTGAGAGTCTAGCTTCACAACCACTCTCAGGCCATTACAAGAAAACTAATTTTGAAGAGTAGGCTTGTTGTTGTTGATGGTCTTAGTGGTGATGGAGTTGTTGGTGGTAGTAGTGGTGCTGTTGTTGGTGTTAATGATGCTCCTCTTATAGTATTTAAAACAAACCATTATGAGTATGATCATACTGGTTATACAAATATTGCCTCTCCCAGCGAATGTTCCACATGCAAATATCAAGACTGCAAGGAGAAACATGATGTAGTGATTAATGCTATTAATGCATAAACAACTTCTGTAAAGGAATTGACATCTAAGAGGGGTGTCATTCCATCAAAGAGGATTTTATATCCATATACTTCATTAGAGATTAAGCCTAAGAGGAGAAGGAAAGTGATTTCTAAGGCATTATCACGCATCTAAAAAAGCAAAATTATAACTCCTTTGTTCGTGTGTTGCACTGAGTAATGTACAATGTCTAAAGGAGAGCAACATGAGCTGAAGAAGGTGAATATATATATCTATTCCAACTTACAAACAAACACATATCTATTTAACAGATGACATATCTGCTCAAAATTATCAAACAGATATATACATCTGTTGTAATAGCTGACTAACTTGTTGCACCAGATAAAGTATCTGTTGTGACATATGTAGTCTATTTTATCAAATCAAATAGATCTTCGTACCATTTTTATTTATACCAACAGATGACCTATCAACTGCAACAGATGAGTCATATGTTGCAATAAATGGTTCATCCGTTGGAAATTATCATACAGGTTTTTCTCATGTAGAAATTTTTCCCAACAGTTGATTGATTCTTTCACCAAAAATATAATCTGTTTGGGACAATTTAAAATAGGAGGAATACCTGTTTGATTTGCTAGAACAGATGAGTAATCATTTTCCATTTTGTTGTATCTCCGTGTTTAACATTGACCATTTCTTGCTTTCCAGGTGTATGTAGAAGCTACTGCTGAATAGCATTGACAATATGCTACTCTTTTTATAGAAATATGGAGAACAGAAAGCACAGAAATTGTATTGAGTATATCTTTATAGCTTGAGTCTGTCAAAGTAATAGCCTCACCCTTCCTTAGAAATTCTTGGCATCAATACTTAAATTATTGATGTATTTATTAAGATCTGTATCCATAATAATTTTTTATATTTCATTTATTCATTGATTTATTTTAGCTAATTTCTGAAGGCTTCGATTTATTTTATTTTGTCTATGAATTTTATTTTTCCTTAGATTTGAACTTATTAATTGAAATAAAATACTAAATTCAAATATTGCAACAGATAATGTATCTGTTGCAACAGACGACACATCTGTAGGAAAAATATCAAACAGATTTAGACATATGTTGCAATAGGTAGGTAATATGTTGGAATTTATCAAACAGGTCTTTCCACTATTGCAATAGATAGACTTAGATAGAAACATCGATATAATGCAACAGATGACCAACCTTAATGCAACAGATAAACTATATGTCAGAACAGGTAGATTATCTATTGCAATGGATGGAGAATTTGTTGCATTATAAAACATCAACTTTCATTGGACATTAAAAATTGCCACTACATGTAAAAAAAGTGAAAGTGAATTGAAATAAAAAAGGCGAAACCCATCTACAGTGTTCAGTTCAAACACCTAAAATAAAATAGACATCAAGTAGACAGTGTTCATTTTAAACATGTAAAATAAAATAGGCATCAAATGTGTTAGTTTGACACTTTTTGCCCTGTTGGCTTCTTGCGTGTAATTCACGCAACCAAGGCTCGTTGAACCCCTATTTTTTCTGACTTGGCATCTGATTTGACCCCCAACGGTCATTTTTCCCCTATTATCTTATATATTCATCTTCTTTCCAAAATTTAACTCCAAATTCCCAAATTTTCTTATTCATCATCATTTTTTTTATCTATCCAAATTCTTCAAATTATTTGCAGTTGGTCTTTCTTTTCTTTCTTCATCTTTTTTTCATTTTTTCCAACTGAGTTTGACAATTTTGAGCACATCTTCCACTATTTTTTGTGATAAAGATTTTTGATATTATAAGTTCGTTCATGAAGTTCTGTTAAAAACTTCTTGAACTCAATAAAATCCAGGTCGTAATTTTTTTACTTGTAAGATTTTAAAGATAATATTTTTTAAATTTAATTAGTTGATTAATTATTGACTTGTAATTATTTTGTAATTGTGTTCTTGTTTTTATAGAAATTAGGTGGACGTGATTACTTTGATTGGTATGAAGAACGACACCCTTCATAAGCAAATCGTGTAATCTGGGGTTTGTTAAAGAAAGTCAAGGCTTCTGAAGAGAAACAAAATCAAGCAAGAAGATACTACATTGTTGTCATTATTGCTACTGGTTTGGTGTTGTTGGACACATGAATATTCAAGCCTAATTGTTGAAATTTTCACGGTGGTGTATTTTCTACTTATTTGGTGTTGTGGAGCACATGGATATTCAAGCGTAATTGTTAAAAAATATCAAACAAATTTAGGCATATGTTGTAAAATTTATGCCATCTGTTGAAAATTATCAAATAGGTCTTCCAACGGTTGCAACATATTAGACTTAGATTAGAATAGATAGAAATAACATCGGCATAATGCAACAGATGAACAACCTATTGAAACAGATAAACTATCTGCCAAAATAGATAGAATATATTTTACAACAAATTGATAATCTATTGCATTATAAAAAACTCAACTTTCATCAGAAAAAAATTATTGTCACTACATGTACATGTAATTTAAATTAAAGTGAATTGTGACTTGAAATAAAAAATTGTTATTTCACAGGCTCTTCTATATACACAGGCTCCAAGCGTCCAGTTAGTACCCCATTAGCCTAGACCTCTTGCAGGTTTGCCAAAGTGTTGTCACACAGAAAGGTCATTAGCTAAGCCATTTCTGTGTCGGTCAGTAAATATTTGATATGTGCAAGAGCGTGCGAGCCGCACGTGAAATCGGTATCATTTTTTAGAAGGTTTGTGCCCTTGTTTCGACCTTCAAAATCTTATGATTTCTTCATCAACACTTCCTCTGGCAAGTGATTCATCAATATACTCTCCCTCAACAAGATGGGGAACAACTCCATCAGTGGCTGCATGTGGAAAAAAATAATGACCTCGTCGATGGCAGGTTCGTTGCAGTCATACACTTTGATTTTTACCTCCTCGAGTAGTATCTCTATAGCCTAATAATATATTCCGTCCACACTCATGACTACAAGAATCCTCTTTCCCTCGGTCCAACTCTTTCCGTGTGGATTTGGCCTCTCCCCTCTAATATATTTTATCATTTTTTCTTCATCCCAAACCAACGTAGAAACTAACAAATCAAATACCGAGCCACAAGCTAACACTTGATTATTGAGTTGATCGTACTTATCCTTGAGATTCTTGCAGAAATCGAGGTCTATTATCCTATCGGCAGCATCATAAGCTTCCAGGTACGCTAATTGCCTTTTCTTCATGAGGCAGAGAATTTTGTCAACATACTGTGATATAAGAAGTCAATTTTTAAATAGGTTAGTAACTGTAAAGATGCAACCGATATTCCATATGTTACATAGGGTTCTCTAAATCAATAATCCAACACAACTTATACAATATATGGATAATAAGTGCAATGAAACCACTACCAGTTGCACCAGAATACCCAACTGTTGCAAAAAATTTCATATCTGTTGCATAGCTTCTTATCCATGGAGTAGATTAGAAGGCTAGGTTAGGAAAAGTAAACTTACCTTATCCTCATACCGCATACACATATCTGTCATAGTCTAGAAGTCTTAGGGGAAAAGAGAGGCGTAGGGTAATCTGGTGTGCCTCGCTTGGAATTTTTGGCCCGTCGCAGATCCCTCTTCTCTTTGGTGCCAAGTTTCACGTATATGTCCACCTTCTTGAATGACCCCTGAACTTCAACAACTTTTAGAGAGGGAAGAGGTGTAATTTTTTTTATTTTCGACTAGAGAATACGTCGCTAATTGTTCTTTTCTTCCTCCTAATCGCCGTTGTAGGGGTGTATGGCTCCCTCACCTTCTTGGATGGTATGGCACCCTTCTTTGATTTGACTTACTTGAAAACTTTAAAGATAGCCTATACTTTTTCAAAGAGTTTATCCTGACTGTCCTTGCACTCTTTGCATTTGCAACTAGAACACGAGGGTGAAGACGGGTGATAGGGACCTGTGTAAGGGGTGTTTTAAAACATATTTATTTTTTCTTAAGCATCAACATTCTCATCATCATGAGTGGTAGCAGCACCAGTATGCCTGCCACCAACACCAACAACTCCAACAGAAGAAGCACCCGGATCTGCCTCAGTAGGTTGGTCATGAAGAGCCTCAACATTAGGCTGACCTTGCCTAACTGCTCTTCTTATGGCTATTACTCTATCCAATTCCTTCTTTATTAACTCTGCCGTTGGGTCTGCTATAGTATCAACATGACCTAGAGTAATAAAAGAAGTCATCACCAACTCTTTCTTAGTAGGCACGATCCATGGATGCACAACCTATAAAAAGACAGATACATTTAAATCATATAATATAATAATTTTCACAATTGGGTTACATGTTAACATAGTCAACTTCTGCAACAGATTAATAATATGTTGCATCAGATTGGCTATCTGTTATATTTTTTGCAGTAGATGGTTGAAATCCATTTAAGTCGGGTTCAGAGAACAAGAGTAACACATATATAATCTGATGAAAAATATCAATCATCTGTCGCAATAAATTATCAATTTGTTGTACCAGTTGCACAAGATGGGTAATATGTTGGGTTACATGTTATGCAACAGATGATCTGTATGTCGTAACAGATTAATAATATGTTATATTAGATTACCCATCTGTTGCATAATTTGTAGTAGATGGTTAATCTATTAGGAGTCGGGTTCAGAGAACCAAAGAAATATATGGGTAATCTGATGCAAGATATCAATCGTCTATCACAATAGATTATCCATCTGTCACAACAGTTGGCACAAGACGGGTAATATGTCGCAATAGATGTACCATTTGGTGCATCAGATATAACATCTTTTGCAACAAATATAACATCTATTCAATATATTTCATTAAGTAAAATTATTTTACTTAAAGAAGACGTATTGCATCATTTGGAGGGTTAAAGAGAATAGCCTCCTTAATTTTTGGGTTGTTCTTTGCTGCCAACCATCTAAACATCCTTGGATGAGAAACCTCATTCGGGTAATTCATTACCTGCTTTCGGAGGGGAGGAATAGCTTCAAATGCCCAAGCCTAAAAAATGTAAACAGGAAGTAAGCAAAAAAAAGTCATACTCTAATAACTATATTCAATATAAATTAATGGATGAGTAAAAATAGTGATTAATTTTACCATGAAAGCCCAAGTAAAGTCGTATAATGTGGTCGTCCCTGAGGATAGCTTTGTCAGTAAATATTGGACAGTCAAGTAAAAGCTGTCGTATCCCCAGGGATAATTGCTTAACTATCAAAATTCTCAGCACGCGCTAACAAATCATCTTCTATGAACTTGTTGACGTCTCTTGCCAATATAAACGAATGGGCAAACCAAACTAAGCACAATTTCTCCCTGTGCTGCTTTGGTATGGTTCTATCCCTAAGATCTGTCAACAAATCTAATGCTTCGTAGCCACGTCGAGCAATGTCCAATAACCCATCTATTTTTTTTTTGCGTTTGTTGGTTTTGCTGCTTGCCTTGGATCTTTTGTGGGGTGTTCCCTTGGCGATAGGTGGTTCTTCTTGATGATCACATCTCAAGCCCGTCACTATGGCAAACTCTTGCAAGCCAAAATAAACCGGCATGCCACAATAGTTGATCTAGATTTTATCCATCTTTTTGCCCCCTCCTCTGAATCTTTATCATCCCCCACGTACTTGATCCTGTACTTGAGAAAATCATATACCATCCTTATTTGGAAACAGGTAGGGGGCCCTCAGGCATCTCAAGAAAGCGTCCAAAGTAGCTCCTCTTAAAAAGTTCATCTGTGTTTTCTATCTTCATAATTTTCCTAAACTAATTAAAAGGTTTCCCCAACTAACATTTAAGTATAAGTTCACCAGTTATTTTTAGTTTATTTGCAAGGTCATCTATCAGCATCGCAACTTAAAACCTATCAATACTAAAGGTTTTGACAGGATGATGCTGGGATGTCGATATTAATTCACGCCCTATTAGTGATCCATTATCATCATGTTGATGATCATCCTCTTTCTCACTCTCTAATCCCTCCTCTTTCTCACTTTTAATTTCTTCATCACCATCTACAGACCTTTTTCTACCTCTCTCAATGTTGTTTTTATATCTTTCCTTAGCTTCACTTTTCCCTGACTGAGATTGTTCAGGAAGCTCCACCGAATCCCTTTGTACTGTAGTCTTTTTTGTTGGGTGGTCAGATGTTGATCCACTTTCACTTTCTTTTCTTTTGGGAGACTTGTTTTACCTACAAATACCGAAAAAACAAAAATTACATTATAATTAATGTATGCATAAATTTTAAAAAATACATTACAAACACCACTAATACCGACATACCAATGCCACCACCACAAACACTAGCAACCAATGCCACAAATACCATGAATACCGACACTATCGATAGCCACCACAAACACCACCAACCAATGCCACCATAAATACTACCAACTAATGCTACCAACAGCCACCACCAGTTCCACCACGATGACCACCAACACTACTACCACAATCACCAACACCACAAACACCATCCAACAATACCACGACAGTCAATGGAACACTGCAATAAAAATTAGGGTTTTCTCGAGTTTTTCCTACGATTTTACCATCAAAACTTAAAATTGTAGACCCATTCTCGAAGATAATACAACTAAAAGTTTTCTTTTTCATCATTAACTTAAAAACCCTTATTTTTTAGAAAAAATAACAAATATAGAACTCTTCTCAAACTCTATTACGTACAAAGAAAGAGAAAATGACTGATAAAAACAAGAATGAAGTCGAAAATAACACCTATGTGGTTGGAAATGAGAAGAAAATTGATCTGTATTGAAGGGTTAAGCAATTTGTTGAGTAGTTTTGTCTGTACTATATTGTTGAGAGAGAGAAAAGAGCGAGAACTCAATATTTAAAATGATGAAACATTTTTCTCGCAAATAGATGATTCATATGGGTTGATTTGTATTTTGGAAAAGAATGACAAGTTTTGAAAATTTTAATTTAGTCCGAATTGATCTTAATTATTTTTAAAATTATAATAAATATGTGCAATTTTTAAGTCTCTCATCATGCAGTTACCAAAAGACTCAATTGAAGTTGTAGTTGACCCTATGAGAACTTACCCCTAGTCCTAGATTAATCAATCAAGGTATTATTCTAACATATGAACTCAATTGAAATTGTATAAAAATAAATGTTCAACCTGTTGACACAGATTAACCATCTGTTGTAAATTATCAATCAGATTAAGTCATTTGTTACAACAGATTACCCATCTGTTGTAAATTATCAAACAGATTGTTATCTGTTGCGACAAATTACCAGTCTATTATAAATTATCAAATCGATTAAGTCATCTGTTAGAACAGATTACCCATCTATTGTATATTATTAAATAGGCACTGCCATATGTTGTATTTGACCCTATGAAAACTCACCCCTAGTTCTGGATTAATCAATTAAGGTATTAGTTGAACACATGAGGTAATAAGAGTCGGTTCAGCTCAGAGTGACCGATCGACGACTCTGGTCAGGAAGAATGCAATACCGTCTCATCATGCAATTGGCAAAAAACTCAATTAATGTTGTAGTTGACCCTATGAGAACTCGTCCCTGGTCCTAGATTAATCAATTAAGGTATTAGTTGAAGAACACATCAGGTAATAAGAATCAGTTCAGCTCAGAGTGATCGATCGATGACTCTGGCCGAGAGGAACGCAATACTGTCTCACCATATAATTTCCAAAAGACTAAATTGAAGTTGTAGTTGACCCTATGAGAACTCACCCCTAGTCCTAGATTAATTAATTAAGGTATTAGTATAACATATGAACTCAATTGAAATTGTACAACAAAAAAATATTCAACCTGTTGCAACAGATTAACCATCTGTTGTAAATTATCAATCAGATTAAGTTATTTGTTGCAACAGATTACCCATCTGTTGTTAATTATCAAACAGATTAAGTCATGTATTGCTACAGATTACCAATCTGTTATAAATTATCAAATTGATTAAGTCATCTATTGCAATAGATTACCCATTTGTTGTAAATTATCAAATAGGCTCTGTTATCTGTTATAGTTGACCCTATGAGAACTCACCCCTAGTCCTAAATTAATCAATTAAGGTATTAGTTGAACACATGAGGTAATAAGAATCGGTTTAGCCCAAAGTGATTGATCAACAGCTCTGGTCGGGAGGAACGCAATACTGTCTCATTATGCATTTGCCAAAAAACTCAATTGAAATTGTAGTTGACCCTATGAGAACTCGTCCCTGGTCCTAGATTAATTAATTAAGGTATTAGTTGAACATTTGAACTCAATTGAAATTGTGTAAAACAAATGTTCAATCTATTGCAATAGATGTCTTTTCTGTTATTGTAATAGATGTCTTTTCTATTGGATATAATTAAACAGATTAAGTCATCTGTTTCAACATATTACTCATCTATTGTAAATTATCAAACAGGCGCTGCCATCTATTGCGACAAATAACCTAGCTTTGGAAATTTTCAAACAGAAATTGTTTGTTGTAAAATATGACTTAGATGTTTTAAGGTCCTTTTTTAAAAACAATTTAGGTACTTTCTGTTCGAGATAAAAAAGATAAAATACTAAGGCGGTAAAAAATATTATTTGGATAACTTAAAAATCTCTTGAGTGAGTAGTGTTATATGGTCTTTTCAATGTCACCATCTCCTCGTGCCCCTCAAAAGTTATTAATGAATATTTAAGACTCATAGCTAGAATACTCTCTCCTTCATCCATAAAGTAAGACTCAACTCATCTATCTCTCTTCTCTTCTTTATTTATTCTCAATTCTCTTTAATTTCTTTCCTTTTTTGCTCTCTTCTCTCTTCTTTCAGATGAGGATTCTTTCGGATCTCAAGCGATCAATATCTTTTCTCGACTAAATTGGATGTTCTTATTCCTTTGCTTTTTTGACATTGCAGGTATGGTTCACTATTGCTTTTTTATCTCGTCTTTTTTTTGTATGTCATTTAAATTAGATATTTATATTTGTTGCTATTAATGATTTACCCATTACCAGTTTCTTTTTTATTGAGAAAATTAAAGAAAAGGTGACTTTTAAGCCTTGAATGAACGAACCGTTGTTTTTATTAAAATATACAAAAAATATCATCTGTTGGGAGAACTTAAAAGGCCTTGTTGTCAGTATGGGTTTTTATGTCTTTTGTTTGTTACTTTGGTGGTGTTATTGTTGGGGGGTGGCCGTGTTGGAATATGTGGTGTTTATGTTGTTGATGGTGTTAGAATATATGGTGTTGTTTCATTATTGTTGATGTTGGTGGTGGTGGTGATGTAATAGTTTCCTCAACTATTGCAACTGATGAATCATCTTTTGGAATAAATGGAGCAACTGTTTAAAGAAATCAAACCAGTAGCAAGGTTTGTTTGATTTATTCCAATAGATGACCTATCTATTGCAACAGATGCCTCATCGGTTGAGCAGATGGGTAATCTGTTGCATCAGATTGGTCATCTGTTGATTCACTTAATTTTGTGTTACCCTTTTGTACAGACGGAGCAACTATTTAAAGAAATCAAACCAGTAGCAAGGATGGTTTGATTTATTCCAACAAATGACCCATCTGTTACAATATGTCATCCATTTATTGTAATAGATGCCTCATCGGTTGAACAGATGGGTAATTTGTTGCATCAGATTGGTCATCTGTTGATTCACTCAATTTTTTGTTACCCTTTTGTAATGTTCTTTTTGTTCTTCTCTTGTTTGACATCAAATGTATTTCTCTTATTTGCAGATAAAAGGAAGTGAAACTGGATCCACTTTTGCCCGACCAACATTAAAATCTAGAGTAAAGATAGGTTTGGAGGAATAAACTGCTTACAGATGGAACCACTTCATATGTGGGAGGTATGTATTATTGATCAACCTATCATGAAAACACACATCTAGTACAATGATTTTGTGAATATTTGTTCTTTACCTATTAGGCGTTAATCCTTCAAACAAGATATGGCATTTTACAGTTAAGATTGTTAGGTTCGAACTGGTAAGACTGAGGGACCAAGTAGGTTGTGTCGATACCCTGTTACAATTTAATGACGGTTTATGCTCATGTTTTTATGTCAAGTTTGGAGAATAGTTTAAGTTTTTGGCGGCAGTGTAAATATCCAATAGTGATTGAACCAGTTTTAATGGCACAATGGACTTCTTGAAAGACCTCCGAAGCCTCGCACTACAGCAAAAAATGATAGAACCAATAGAAATTCCCCTGGTCTAAATTTATATGGATGGGTTGTTGGAGGAGACTATTATAAGGCAGAAGGTGTTTGGGAGAATACTTGTGCGGGAAGGGGGAGGTTGAGAAGGTCATATATCATCTCAGACCTTGATTAAGAGAAAACACATGGTAGGAAGGAAAGTGTAGAAAAATTGCCTGTTGAAATTGATATGAAAAATGAAAAAACTGGATGAGATATGAATGAGAAAGTGTATCCAAAAATGAAAATCCATTAGCCGTTGAAGAAAATGAAGAATGGTCAAGAGGATTGGAGCTGGTCACTTTGCTAGAGAATGCAACTAGTGAGGGTGGCCTTAATGATGACTCACAAAATATAGGACCAGAACTCTAAGAAAGAAGCTTCGCGAGCACGGAAGGTTGTAAGATTGTCGGTCAGAATTAAAACTTGAACAAACTACTCCTGAATTAAAAATACAGGATCAAGCCAAGGTAGCAATTTCTTAAGTTAAACTTGCATCCCATGCCTCCATTTTATGGCTCTAGTCAGGTCAAAGGCAGTGGAAACAACAAGGCATGGGATTTCTGCCCAACTTCAAACCTTTTTGCTTCTATTGTCATTGACATGATCATAGCCATAGACAGAAGGCATGGCATGCAAGTTAGACTTTAGAAATTGATGCCTGGGCTTCCCTTATTTTTAACTCAGGAGTTGTTGGTTCAGGTTTTAATTTTGACCGACAATCTTACCGATTTTTTGTGCTCGCGAAGCTTCTTCCTTAGAGTTCTGGTCCTGCACTTTGTGAGAGTCTTCATTGAGGCCACGCTCGCTGGTTGCAGTCTCTAGCAAAGTGTCCAGCTCCAGTCCTGTTGACCATTCTTTTTTTTCTTCAATGATTGACGGATTTTTATATTTGGATACACTTCCATATTTAATGCTCATTCAGTTTTTTCGTTTCTCATGTCAATTTCATTGGCCAGATTCTCTAGAAGTTCCTTACTTGCTTCTATGTGTATTCTCTTAAACAAGGTCTGAGATGATATATGGCCTTCTCCACACCCCCCTTCCTACATAGGTATTCTCCCAAGCACCTTCTGTTGTATAATAGTCTCCTCCAGCAACCCATCCATATAAATTTGGACCAAGGGAATTTCTATTTGTTCCATCATTGTTTTCTACAGTGCAAGGCTTAGGAGACCTTTCAAGAAGTCCAATGCACCATTAAAATTGGTCCAATCACTATTGGATATTTACACTGGCGCCAAAAATTTGAACCATTCCCCAAACTTGATACAAAAACATGAGCATAAATCGTCATTAAATTGTAATAGGGTATCGACACCACCATCTTGGAACTCTTCATCCTTATCAGTTTGCACCTATCAAACTAAACTATATAATGCAGGATCTTATTTGAAGGATCAGTGTCTAATCGATAAAAAACTACATTCACAAAATCATTGCACTTAGCCTGATCAATAATACGTAACTTCTACGCATGAAAGTAGATCTATTTATCTGCACGCACCTTATTCTTCCTACTTCATCAAGAAAAGTCAGACAGTGTTGTTTATTCATCTACACGCAAAACAGTTGATGAATCAAATTCTCCATCTATTGCAACTGATGAATCAACTGTTAGAAAAAATCAAAATATCTTCTTCAACAGATGGTCCTTCTGTTGCAATAGATAATCCATATATTGCAACAGATATTGCAGCAGATGGTAGATCTATTGCGATAGACCATTTGTTGCACATACAAACCATTCTATTATGACAGATGGATGATCTATTGCAATAGCTCAATATTAATAGTTGTTATCACGTCTTAAACCATTTTGAAAAGGTGAGAAGTATTAATGTAGAAATCAAAACATTTTCTTCAAAAAATGGTCCTTCTGTTGTAACAGATAATCTATATGTTGCAACAAATATTGCAGCAGATGGTAAATCTATTGCGACATACCATCTGTTACATATACAGACCATCTATTACAACAGATAGTAAATCTATTGCGATAGATGGATGATCTATTGCAACAACTCAATAATAACGGTTGTTATCACGTCTCAAACTATTTTGAAAAGGTGAGAAGTATTAAAGTGAAAAAAAAGTCGCAACTTTTCACAGAAAACAAAATGCCAGTAGTTTGAATGTAATTAATACAATGGAGCTGAACAGTCGTGACTTTTGGCTTGACACATCCAGATTCAATCCTCTATAAATAGGTCCCTCCATAATCTTAATTCTACTCCACTTTATTTATTTCTTGCATTTTTTTTCGTATGACATTTTCAGCCACTTCTCTTCAAAGAGAATATTCCCTTCTCATTGAGGTAAGTTTTTTTCCTGTGTAAATCTAACAGTTGGTAGTATATGTTGTATTATATTCTGACTCTTTTCTTTACTTTTGTGTCTTACATTTTTTGTCAATTCATGCATGTTCTAGATATGGCTGATCCTGTTTGGGACATTGTTATTCTGTGAGACACAGTGCGAAAACTTCAGAGGTAGGTTAATGACCGATCAAGGGAGTTGGTCGCCGTGAGAGAGACGATGTTCAGAGAGATGTAGAGGTTGATGAGGGCCCTACTGTTGTGAGTTGATTGACCGGCTATCATTAATGATGATAATAATAATTAGAATGTATTTTTTATTTTAGCGTATGTATTTTAATTTTTCTATAACGGATCTATACCTAATGTATTTTATTTTTCGTTTAGTGAAAAAATTATTTTTAGTCGACTTTGGCTTTTTAATTCTTATTCAATTTTCATTCTGTCTATTTCTTCTAAACATACATGTTAACATGTCTATGGTTGGAGGTAAGAAGAAATTTTGAATCCAATAGCAATAGAAATTTGGCTTTTGAGTTCTTTCAATAGATGAACAGATTGGTCATCGATTGGGTTTCTGTCAACAGATTATCCATCTATTGTGACAGATTTGTCATTTGTTGGAGAAAAACATTCCATTTTGATAAAACTGTATTGTGTTCTTTCAGCTAATGTCCATCTGTTTTTGTGTCCATCTGTTTCCACAAATGGGTAATCTGTTGAAAATAATTGTGGTCTGCTGTATTATTTAGTTCTTGTTTTGCCTCTTTTTATTGATGCACAAGTTATTAAAAAATATATTTTATATATAATAAATAATAACATTACATTCACAACAATGATTTAAATATATAAAAGTCCACAACAAACAACAACACAAGTTTCTGCAATTACAACAATCATGGTGGATTACGATTCGGGCATGTAGTTCTTTTGTGGTCGGCGCGCTTACATACGGAACACTTGTTTCTTCTTAATGAAAATGATTATCCGACTCCATGCCTCCTCTTACATGGCTTTCTTTCCGATTTGATAGTGATTGGGTTAATATATGGAGGAGGTATTAATCTCCCCAAAAGCTCTGCAGGAACAACCCAAGATTTTTTGGGAGGCACCGGAGTAATATGCCCACTATATGCCATTTCATATTTTTTCACCGAATAATATTGAGAGGAGTGCTCGTAAACTTTAGGTCCATATTTTGGACCGTATTGAGCTCAAAGCGCTGCCATAGCATGTGGACAGGGTATTTTGTCCAAGTCAAAAATCCTGCACGTACAAGATGTTGTTTGAAGATCGACCGTGGCAACATCAGCATGACCGGTTATACTGAATTAGTAATCTTCTATTTTATGAGATAATAACTCATTCCCCAAACTGATATTCGTTGATATTATTTTTTTGATTTCTAGAACAAATGGGGTTTTTCTTGGGCCTTTGAACTGCACACGTCTTTCGTTAAAAAATTGGACATACTTCTTGTTTATTTTTTCAAATAGAGACTTGATGTAAAATTCTCTTTCATCTTCAAACAATGAATTCACCGATTCAGCTATGTTTGATGTCATAACATTATACCTATACAAAAGAATCATTTAGTACGACATCCTACTAAACTTGTAACTCAAACAAGACATTAAATTCATTAGAATGTACCTATCTGCCGGACAAAATGACCAGCTCCATCTCTCAAAACCGACACGTATGAGAAGTTCTGCTACCTTGGGATTCACATCCGTTATTTGATTGAAATGGTCTAAAATCTCCTCTCTACTATATGCTTTAGCTTCTCTATAAAAAAGGGTCATGACCCTTTCATTGTGATAATTGGTCCAAATGTTCTCTCCAAAATGCCTGATGCAACAATCAAAGTAAGCTAAAGTGAAGAAAATTGAACCCATCTTTGGAATACTTAGATGCCTATCCAAAAGAAACACAACTTTTCGGTATCTTCGACGTAGCTTCGCAGTTGTTCAAAAAAATTATAAGAGGCATTACATTCCTTAGTCGTTGCATAAAAAGAGATAGGAAAGATATGATTCTTCGGATCCTGGGCCACCACCTCTAGCAGAACTCCATTATACCTGCTCCTCAAGAAGGTATCGTCGATGGCTATGCCTTTTCTCAAATGTCGAAAACCTTGAATCCAAGCATCATAGGATACAAAAAAGTACTTGAACCTTCCGTTTTCATCAACATGCAATACCGTATTACATCTGAGATTTGTGGAGTCAATCATGTACCGGTAGGCATCCGGGACTGCATACCCATGCTTGTGTGTCCCCCTAATCAAGTCCTTGGAAATCCCCATGGTCGTATATATCTTCCAATAACTGACCAGGACACCCAATTCTAGAGTTGATTGGACATAACCCTTGTAGAAGGGCTTTTGCCATCGGGGAAACTATTCTTGAAATATTCACTGAGGACCTTTTCCATGGCGTGAGGATTTTGGCCGAGATGTGCTCCAAACCACACTTTTCATGTTTATGAATGACGAATCTGCCAAAACTTACGTACTTCACCGCTCTTAACCACCACTTGCAGTTCGGATTAGCACATTTATAGCAAAAGACACTGCTCAAATTAATCACCTTTTTTATTTTGAAATATTTTTTCAAGAAAGAAATAAACAAAGTGGTAGATAGTTCTTTCTTATCCTTGAATGACATTCCATTGAAAAAGTTAGTCCCGGTGTATTAAAGATTGCCAAACTGTATCGATCGAGAAGAGCTGCCCACCATATTGGTCGCATCAACGGGCATACGTGTTTGATCATCATCTGAAGTATTCATGTCTAGATCATCCAACCTATCATAAAAGATGTCTTATTGTTATTCTTCTTCTACGTTCTGGTTCTCATTCTCCCTCGTCTTTTCAATCACGTATACCCTTAACACCGGCCTAGATGAATCACTGAGATAAGCACATAACCGAACCTGATCGGTTATCTTAAAAGGTAGTACCCTCTGATTTTCAAAGGAGTTGTGCATATAGCTGATGACGAGTTCTTCTGATTGACAATTCAGTCCACAATAACTGATGATTATGTTCACAAAATCATCATATGAAACATCACTTTGGACTGTCATATCTACCGTCTCTAGTATTGCACCCTCCTTCCAATGCCATACATATCGATTGCTCTTCTCGATCCATTGACCATGACAATCCACCCCTATTGTTATTGATCCCTTAATTAGTGGTACCTAAATAAAGTCATTTGTTAAAAAAAATTAATAGTGATTTCATAGTGCCATACATGAATCCCAGCAGATGTGTAATCTATTGCAATAGGTAAGTGATCAGTCACAATAGATTACTTACCTATTGGAATTCATGTTACGCTTCTGAAGCTGATTTTAATAGACGAGTCATCTGTTGTAACAGGTGAATCATATGTTACAACAAACGATATCTCTGTTGCAACAGATGAAACGCCTGTTGGGATAGATATATTACAATACTGAGGCACCTTTAAAGTTGATTCCAATAGATGAGTGACATGTTGCAACAGATAATTAACCTATTGCGACAGATGACTTACCTGTTACAATAGATGACGATCTGTCGGAATCAAGGTCAGGGTCCATCGCAACAGGTTACTAATATATTGCAACAAATATTTACCATCTGTTGGAATTGAATTCAGGTTTTGTTGGAACAGGTTAATAATCTGTTGCAACAGATATTTATCCTGTTGCAACAAATAACACGTCTGTTGGAATCGAGTTCAGGTTATGTTGCAACAGGTTACTAATCTGTTGCAACAGATATTTATCACGTTGCACCAGATAACTAATCTGTTGCAATAGATGGGTCATATGTTGCAACAGATGACCCATCTGTTCGATTCATGTTACGGCACTATAGAACCATAAACAAGAATCCAACAAATGAGTCTTCCATTGAAACAGATCTGTTTAAACAGATGGCTCTTATGTTGCATTCATGTTCGCGTGCTATCTATTGTTGAAAAAAAAAAGCACAATAGCAGTTACCCATATGACAAATTCAACTAAAAATTATAATTTGACTTATCAAAGTCTTCTATGAAGTAATGCCAAAGTGGAAAGTGATGTACGAAATAAAATTTGACCTAAGAAATTGGTCAAATAGCAACAGTAGCGGTAACAACAACAATAACAACAATGGTCAACAAGAAGAAGATGAAGATGATAATGAAGTAAAAGATGCTGATAATGAAGTAGAAGATGATGAATAAAGAACCAGCAACAATGAACAACAAAAATTGCTAAGAGAGAGAAAACAACAATGGATGAGAAGAGAGAGAAAAATATTTTTTTTCCTCCATTTCCCGTTATATTAGGTAAACATTTGAATCAAAGTGCAAATTTAAAAACTTGTGGGTTATTTTCAAACTTACTCAACTTTCTTAATCCATAATAAAATAATTGTCACCTTCACTCAAATATTAAGACTTGTGTCACCTATACCTCATTTTAAAGCTCTTTTGTTAGATTAACTCATGCTCGGAGGACTTTTTCTTATTCTGCTCTTCAAGTTGGATATCTTCAATATTTAAGAATCTGCATCAACACCACAAAAAAAAACACTTATGTGATGAACTGAATATAGATGTTATTTGATTCAAAACATTTTGTGAATATTACATTTCCCTCAACGCAACCTTAAAAAAAGAAACGATAATCAATGAAAAAGATATCTAAATATAAAAATTTTTTATCTTGAAGTGGTTCGTATCGTTAATTGAAAGATGCTCCCATGACTATTTGGAGCAAATTGTTGGCTGCAAAGTTTACTTTTTCCTAAAGATTTATATAAAGAAACATCTGAAAAAAAGTAATGCATACAACTAGAGATTTAGTAGATATAATTAAAAATTTCTCTATTTTTTTTTATCAAAAGTGAATTTAGTACCCATAATCTTGCACCAATCGAGTTTAGATCTGTGAATTTAGCTTGGACATAGCATATAGTTCCTGCTTAATAAATCAAGAATAACATAGTTATAATTAGATTTTGTACCATTCAATCATTGTGCTCAAACAATTGGCATAGTATAATTGGTATCAGAGCCTATGCTAATTAAAGTTACGGAAGTAGTATATATTTTAATTTATTTAATAATTATGATAAAAATTAGATTTAGATATCCACCAAAACAATATTTATAATATTTTTTTAGATGAATAACGTACAAAAACCACAACAATATAAAGAATTAAAAAAAATAATATCTGAAAAACGTAAAGAATTAAAAATAAGAATAGAAAGACTACAGTATAACATAATTGCCGGAGTTAGTAAAAACTCAGTAAATGCACAAAAAGAAGAAATATCAAATTTAGAATCAACAATAGATAGTCTAAAATATATATATCAACATAACCTGTATACACTTAAATAAAATGAACAAAGAAGAATTTATAATAGATGAAAAAACATATGAAAATCACGAAGGATTAAAAATAAAAATAGTATTCTCTAATTTAGGAAGGAGATATAAGAAAATAGGTGAACATTTATATTTAATGTTAGAAAAAAGAAGAATTAAAATTAGAAGATAAGTTGACAACCATGGTAAGAATAGAAAGAGAAAACGAAGAGATAGACAGAAAAAAGGAAATAGATAAAATAAAACAACAAACAACAGAAGAAATACGAAAAATAGAAGAAACTAAAAATAGTAGGATTGCTGAATTAGAAAAAGAACTACAAATGCTAAAAGATTTATATGAAAAGAGACAGAAAGAAAAAAGAAGAAAAAAATAAAGAACAAAAATTATTAATTGAGATAAATCAATTTAAAGAAAAATTAGAAATAAAAAATAAAGAACCAGAAACCAGTGAATTAGAAATAAATGCTTAAGAAACAGATAATTATGATTCGGAAGATAGTGAAACATATACAGAAATTCTAGAAAACATAGGAAAACTAGAAATTAATGAAAAACAAGAAGTAATTAATAAAGAAAATCTAGAACTAATAAATACAGAAGTAAATACTCTAGATAAAAATATAATACCTAGTACATCAGAAATAAGAAAACCAACCTATAATTACAAAAATAAGTTTAAAAGATATAATCCAAAGGATGAATATAATAAATGGACACCAAAATAAATAATTAATTACAACTTTTTAGATTTAGACTGTGTAATAGATACAAATAAAACAATACAACTATGGGTAGGATACATGTCAAAATAATTATTAGATAATAAAATAGATACAACAAACACACCAGAATATATAGAAAAGACATTAATAGGAACAGTAAAATTATGGTTTTTAAATCTAGCCGAAGCAAGTAAAAAAGTACTAAGATCTAATAATAAAATAGAAGGAACATCAATACCTACTAAAATACTACCAACAGAAATATTAAAAAAATATGAAATAGCTATAAGAGAAGAATTTAGTAGTATAACAACAGAAGAAGAAGAGCAAAATAAAGAGAAAGATACGAATAGGAATTTAATGTTAAAATTAGCAATATGTAATATGTGCTATATAGATGAGTATACCTGCGCATTTAAAGAATATTATTATAAAGGAACATATAATATAGAAGAAAGTAAAGAAATAAGAAAATTATATTTTAGTAAATTACTTGAACCATTTAGTTCAAAAATAATAAAGAGTTGGGATGAAGCAAAAATAGTAGATACCATAGGAGCAAGAATAAATTTTTACAACAATGGTATAGAAATCTATGTGAAAAATATAGAGAAGAAATAAAAATAGAAAAAATATTAATAAGAAATTTAGCATGTTGCAAAGATAAAATAGCACCTCAATTTGGATGTGAAGAAAGATATTATAAGAAAATAAAAAGACATAAGAAATACAAAAAATCAAAATATAAATATAAGAAACCAAGAAAAAGATATTATGTAAACAATTATAAACATAAAAGACCATATAGGAAAAAGAAATCTATAAAAGAATGTACTTGTTATAATTGTGGAAAACTAGGACATTTAGCTAGAGATTGTAAATTACCAAAAAATAAACAAATATCAGAAATAAAAATAGAAAATACAGAATATATGCAGATAGATTATATAGATTATGAATTAAAATGTGAAGATAGTATATATGAAATTTCGAAGAATGAAACAGATAATGAAATAGATAGTGAATTAGATGAATCAAATGATTGAAGAAGATATAAAAATGAACCAAATAACTAAAGAAGTTATAAAAATAATAACAAAGGAAGAATATTTAAATGAAGAAGGAAAAGATAAAAAAATAATATTTGACAGTAATATATTTGACGAAATAAAAGGAAAAGAGTTAGACTTAAGTGTAGAAAAAATATTTAAAATACCAACAATAAAAAATATATTTAGTAGCAAAAAGGAAGAATACTACATAGTAAGTCAAAAAGAACATGTAATAGACTGTAGATATGCAAAAGGACGAGCTAGTATACCACTAGTAACAAAAAGAATAATTAATAAAGAAATAAACGATATAAAAAGTAAAGACCTAATAAAATATGTACACCTTAGAGGAACAGGGATATTAATAAAAACATGTTTTAGAGAAGGAATAGATACACCAATAGAACTATATTTAGCAGATGATAGAATTATAAAACATATAGAAAAAAAGTATAATAACTGCCATAAAAGGAAATTTAATATATCAAAAATTTAAATTTATAATAAGTGCGAATTATTCAGTAGCAATAACAGATAAAAATATAGATAAATTATTAGTATTATGTTGGAAAATATCAGGAATAGAACTAACCCCAGGAAGTAAAATATTTACAGCAAGATGTAAAAATCTATATGTACTAACAACAAAACATAAAATAACAGGAAAAAATAAAATTAATAAAATACAAATAGAAAGTCCTTTTGAACAATTTGTAAAAACAATTGATAATAATGATTATAGTTACAAAGACAAAAATATACAAGAAGATTTAGAAATAATAAATGATAGAATAAGTACAACAAAAAGAATAGCTCATGAAAAAACAGAATCATCAAGCTCATAAAAAAGAACAAGTTATGAAACAACTTCAACAGTTAATTTAAATCAATATTACATAACAGGAACAATAAATGAAAAAGAATATTTAATACTCTTAAACACAGGACAAGAAGAAAATTATATAGCAAAATATCTAGTAAAAAGTGAAGAAATAAAATTTAATAGTGATATATGCCCAGATCTACCTAGGAGACTAATAAACATTAAATATACGACAGAAAAAATAATAATAATAGGAGTCAGAAAAATAAAAATAGAATTTGAAATAAAGGAAGAAATGCAAAAAGCAAACATAATATTAGGAATAAAATGGTTAGCACAAGTAAAATCATATAATATAGAACATACACAATTATCTATAACATATAATAAAGAAAGATTATTCATAAAAAGAACTTTAGCATAATATGAAAATATATGTACTTGTAAAAATAATAGTAGAAGGATATTATAATATGTATTATACACCTATGATAGATACACGAGCAGAAACAAACTTATGTAGATACAACTGTTTACCAGAAAGTAAATGGGATAAATTAAAAACACCAATAGTAGTCAAAGGATTTAATAATGAAGGAAGCTTAATTACATATAAAGCTAAAAATGTAAAAATACAGATATGGGATAAAATAATAACAATAGAAGAAATCTATAATTATGAACTAACATCAAAAGATATGCTTTTAGGAATGCCATTTTTAGATAAATTATACCCACATATAATAACTAAAACAGATTGGTGGTTTACAACACCATGTAAACAAAAAGTAAGGGCAAAAAGAGTTATTAATAAAATAAGAAAGAAAACTGATTGGATAGAAGGAAGTGAAAAAATTACACAAAAGTTAGAAAATATAAAAAATACAGAAGACGCAGTAGAACTAGTTATATTTTCAATAAATAAAAAAGAAATAACTATATTTTCAATAGATAAGGTAGAAATAATAAAGAAAAAATTAAGACAATTATATAGTGAAGATCCATTAAGAGGATGGGAAAAACATAAAACTACTATAAAAATTGAATTAATAGATAAAAATAACATAATAACTCAAAAACCATTAACATATAATTTTGACGATTTAAAAATGCACATAGATGAATTATTATAAAAACAGTATATACAAAAAAATAATAGTAAACACAATAGTCCAGCATTTACAGTAAATAAACATAGTGAACAAAAAAGAGGTAAAAGTAGAATAGTTATTGATTATAGAAATTTAAATGCAAAAATTATGACATATAATTATCCAATACCAAATAAGATATTAAAAATAAGACAAATATAAGGATATAACTATTTTAGTAAATTTGACTGTAAATCAGGATTTTACCACTTAAAGTTAAAAGAAGAATCTAAAGAATTAACCGCATTTACGGTACCACAAAGATTTTATGAATGAAACGTATTACCATTTGGATATAAAAATGCACCAGGTAGATATCAACATTTTATGGATAGTTATTTTAAATAATTATCTAATTGTATAGTATACATAGATGATATACTACTATATACAAAAACTAAAGAGGAACATTTAAAATTATTAGAACAATTTACAGATATAATAGAAAAATCGGGAATAAGTTTAAGTGAAAAGAAAGCCGAAATTATGAAAAATCAGATAGAGTTTTTAGGAATACAAATAGATAAAAGTGGAGTAAAAATGCAACAACATATAGTACAAAAAATAATAAATTCCAAAGAAGAATTAGATACAAAAAAGAAATTACAATCATTTTTAGGATTAGTAAACCAAGTAAGAGAATTTAGACCAAAATTAGCAGAAAACCTAAATCCTTTACAAAAAAAATTAAAAAAGGATGTAGAATATAATTACAACGAAGAAGATAACAAACAAGTTCAAAAAATAAAAATACTTTGTAAAAAGTTACCAAAATTACAATTCCCAGATGAAAATAAAAAATTTACATATATAGTAGAAGCAAATGTAAGTGAATATAGTTATGGAGGATTACTTAAATATAGATACGAAAATAAAAAATTAGAACATCATTGCAGATACTACTCAGGTACGTTTAATGAAACAGAAATAAATTGGGAAATAAATAGAAAAGAATTATGTTCATTATATAAATGTTTATTAGCATTTGAACCATTTATTGTATATAACAAATTTATAGTGAGAACAGATAATACCCAGGTTCGGTGGTGGCTAACAAAGAAAATACAAAATTCAGTTACAACAAAAGAGATTCGGAGACTAGTATTGAAAATATTAAATTTTACATTTACAATTGAAGTAATTAGTACTAACAAAAATGTTATTGCAGATTTCATATAAAGAAAAAGCTACACAGACTGATATAATAGAAGATGATGCTTTAGAAAAGATACTCAAAACCCTAACTACGCTTTCAATGAAAGTGGACAGTATGGGTAATGAAATAGAAAAGCTAAAGACTAATGAAGTTCAACTGAAGTCTGAAGCTACAAATCAGCAACTCAACAGTGTGCAGAGCTATGTCGATCGAAAGACATTAAAATTTCAGGGCTAAAAGGAGACGTTGGGACACTCCATTAAAACCATAACGTTTATCAATCTACAATTGCAGGTACAAGAAAAGGAGTTAGTGGACAAAGATACCAGAACATGAACATGAATAAGATATTTGAGAAGCCATTTATACCAAAAATACAAAAGGACCCCTTGTGCATACCCCCACAAATTACCACATATCGAGATAGTTTGAACCAAGATAAAAAAACTTATAACCATCTAGCCCGAGGATACATAAAAAATATCTACAAAGTACAAACTTTTCTAAACCTTAACCCTAGAGCTACAGATATCCAAGAACCAAACACAAACTATATAACCCAAAGATTGCAAGGTCATAACAAGTTAATCGTACTACCCAAAACTAACCCAAGCTTAATAAAAACTTGTTTCGACTATGGATTATTAAATACCCCATATACCCAAGATGGAGAAGAACTATCAGCTATGGAAGAATTACATAAAATATTCACCACTTATAAAAGAGTAACCAAAGGAAATCTATTTTATATAAAGTTTTATACTGCACCAGCAGAGATATTATACTACGAGATCAAACTAGTTATACAAGTTGTAAAAATAGGATTAACCAGAGATATGATTATACCGGAAGATATTGTACAACGGCCAGAGATACCCAGAATTGAGATACCTGATTTCTACTCAAACAAACGACTTATTGAACTAGCTACAATTATTCAAGAATTAGCAAATAATTATATCAATGGAAACCGAATATGGAGCTATTATTCAAGAGACCATAAAATGATTTATTCAAATTCAAGAGAACTACGATAAACAAATATGGAAGATGTCAGACGATGGACAATGACGTTACTTAACCCAGAAAAACAATCTACTGCAAGAGCAATTAAGAAAGAATTTATTTCAGACGGATTATTAACAAGATATTGCAAGATAATTGGAAACAAATATCCAGACCATCAATGTTCGAGATGTAATGGAGAAGATAATACTATCCCAGAAGTCCAGCTAGAATAAAAGGAAAAAATCAACCATGAAGATAAGTATGCCAGCTAGACACGAAACAATAATGGAAGAGATAAAAAGACAAGCTATTAAATTGTGAAAGTGACATGTAGATAACTTTCACAATTTCTTGTATGTAAATTTTAAATTATTGTATAGGTAGAATCTTAAGCACTAATAGGTTTTTGTCTTTTAGTACATTAAGTCATTTTGACACCTACCATAATTAGCTTTTATAGATGTAAATAGGATAGCCTTTCTTTTTTGACTTTTGTAACATCAGGAAGAATACGTAGGAACCATGTAAATTATTTATTGTCTCATTATAAATAGAGGCATAGAAGGCAGCAGAGAAGGCAAGCCTTCATGCGTTGAAGCAAATACTTTTCTTTACAAACTTTTGAACATTTATTAAAAACAAGTATATTTCAATGAAAAAAGCTATGGATGAACAAAACTTAGAATTATCAAACCTACCAGAACAGGTATATTTATTTATGATTATGAATAGCTAAATTCATAAATTCCTAACAATCATGATATGATAAAATAAGTTCATGTTAGTTGCTTTATAGTAGAATTATTCAAAAAATAGCATGTTAAGAAGTTTATTAGCAAAGTGAAAAAGGAGAAAAATCCCTAAGAACTATGTCATCCTAAAGGTGAAACCGGTGAGGCAAGAAAGCCGTGATAGGGGAGTAGCCAGAGTAGAGGCGCTGTTTAAGGAAAAAGTATCCAGATTACCATGCTAATAGTGACCGAAGAATATGTTATTTAAGAATAATCTAGTATATAGTAATCTAAAATGATCATATTTTGTTATGTGTTTGATTGAAGGAAATATTTTGAAAAAAGCATCATATGAAAAATGAATACTTATTTATCTGACGAAATGGTAGATAAATTTAAAATACTTGTTTTGTATGTACTTAAGGATATAGAAATTGTAGATATAAGAAAAATCATATTGGAAAAAATATTTGATAAATATTTTATGACTAGAATAAATTACATACCTCACCTACCTAACTACTCTTATAAATACTTACATACCAACTTACACATCAACCATGATAAATTACGTATATTTAGAATATTGAAAAATGGATATAAAAAATGTACAATTAATAGGAAAAATAATGAAAACAAATTTAGAAGAATATATGAGAACCAAAGATATAGAATATATAGAATACCTTAATGAAAATATAGAAGAATTAATAAGATTAAAACGAACAACTAAAGTAAATTATGAAAAAGCATTTAGTTAACCCACCTAAATGACAGATAATTTTGAAGTACTAGTTTTATAAATACTTAGAGATATAGAAATTATAGATGTAAAGAAAATAATATGGGAAAAAATATTTAACATTGAAGATGAAGAGTTAGATATGAATCAGATAGAAGACGAGTTAGGAGAAATATACTTAAGTGATGACAATCACTATTACTACCTAGATAATTATTCAGATGGATATTATACAGATTAAAAAATGCTAGAATATATTCAAAGAGTTAGAGAAAAACAAAGTTGGCTATAGGAAGAAATTAATTATAGAAACCAGCTTAGAAAAGGAAGAGAACAATTAAGATAAAGATTAATTTGGATAAATAAAATCATGAAACAACTACAATCAAAAGACAGTTTAGAATATGATTTAGACATATAACTATTCATAGAAGAAAAAAACAGGATAATTAATGAAATAGATAACCTAGAATTCAATATTAGATATAGTACAATTAGAATAAATTATTACAAAGAAATTTGCAGTATCACAACTACTTTAGAATAAAATGATAGACTATGAGTATTTAAAATATTGGAGACAAGATATGGAAGAAATAAGAGCAACAGAGATACTTATGAAAGAAAATTTAATTGAATATTTTAGAACAAAAGATATAGAATATTTAGAATACCTCCAAAATAATATAGAAGAATTACAAAGACTAAGACAGAAAACTAAAGAATACTACAGTAAAGATTTTAATCAATTACCACATAATCACCCTCCAAGATATGAACATTAATAAAATAAAAATATTTAGAGAAGTTAAGAAATATCCACGCACAAATAAAAATAGATCCATTAGTTATAATAGATCTATTTATTTACTCAAGTTATCCACACACCCTACAATTGTATCAGAGCCTATGCTAATTAAAGTTACAAAAGTAGTATATATTTGGTATCAAGGCTCAAAGTGAAGTGAGACATGTATTTAAGGGAAAGAATATATGAGAAAGAAGATGTTGAAAATTTGATGTACTTGAATTTTGTTAGCATCAAGAGGCTGGTTATTGTGGTATTAAGCCAAGCACAAGCATAATGATAATAACAAAGACAATAATAAGATAATAACAATAATAATTAAGGAAAAAATAAGGCACAGATTTAACGTGGTTCGATCAGTGTGTCCTACGTTCACAAGGGAAGAGGAGCAATTTCACTATACCAACCAGAAGAGTATAATAAAGAGTATAAAATTAGAGTAAATACTCTAATCAATTCAAAAATATCTCAAAAGAGTAAACTCACAAGATCAGTACAAGAAAGAGTTCATACAAGTGTTTCCCAACACTCATTTTCTTACAAAATACTCTAAAAGAAAGAAAGTAATGAAGATTTTTTAAAGTTCTTCAAGGTGTGTTTAGAATTGAAGAACTCGTATTTATTTATAGGAGGATGTTCTTGGGCTCCAAATAGAATAAAATAGAAAAGAAAAATCTCAAAAGACGTAGTCAAATGTTGGCTCCAAGTAAAAATCTCTTGGTAGAGATTTTCAACAAAATATCATGAGATTTTCACAAAAATACCAAGAGATTTTCAATAAAATATTATTCAAAATATAGCCACATTATAAATCTCTATTTTGCCTATTTTTTTTGCTAATATAGTAATTTAAATGAAAATCAGGTTCAAGCACTGCTTGAACTTGCCAAGTGAAAGAGGCTTCATAAACATGCCGACAGGATTGTCTTTGGTATTGATCTTCTAAATAGAGACTGACTTTTTCTTCATCAATGATTTTCCAAATAAAATGATACTTGATATCAATGTATTTTGTCCTCTCATAATACACCTGATCTTAAGTCAAGTGAATACTACTTTGACTATCACAGAAAATGATAATCCCACCTTGATGTAAACTAAGTTCAACAAATAGATCCTTCAACCATAAAACTTCTTTGATCGCCTCAGTATTCTTCTTCGGTAGTAGATAAAGCTACTACATATTATAATATATCTTTCCATATGATAGCACAACTACCAATACAAAATACGTAGGATGGAGTGATTTTCTTTTGTCAAGTTCACCTGCCTAATTAGCGTCTACAAAATCCAATAAAGTGTTAGTATTTTTTCAAACTCCAAACGTGCATTTGAAATACCTCGCAAGTATCTAAGTATTTATTTCACAACCTATTAATGAGTTTTACCTTGATAAGCCATATAACGACTTACAATACTAATTGATTGTGAAATGTCAGGACCTTTACACACCATTGCTTACATAATACTGCCCACCGTACTAAAATATGGTTCATGTTCCATATGAATCTCTTCTTCCTCTGACTGTAGCAATTGAGCAGGTAATAACTAAAAATGAGCAACAAAAGAAGTACTCACTGATTTAGCATCTTTCATGTCAAACCTCTCTAAGATCTTCTCCAAGTACCTCTTTTAGGTCAGGAATAGCTTGTTTGATCCTCAATCTCTTTTGATCTCCATACCAAGGATTTTTATAATTTTTTCAAATCTTTCATTTCAAATTTAGTAATTTACTTAAGCTGATTTTTCAAATTGTCAATTTTTATCAAATCCTTGGCAGCAATGAACATGTCATTAACATATAATAGTAAGTAAACAAAAGAATCATCATTTAACTTTCGAAAGTAAACACAACTATCATATATACTCCTCGAATAATCATGACTAACATAAAGGAATCAAAACTTTTGTACCATTGTCTTGGAGACTATTTTAATCCGTACAAGGATTTCTTCAACAAGAAAACATGATCTTCTTTTTCTTCAATTCCTAATTCTTCAAGTTGATGCATGTATACTTGTTCCTCAAATTCTCTATGTAAGAAAATTGTCTTAACATCAAGTTGTTCTAATTTCAAATCATACATAGCAACTAAGCCAGGCAAGACAAGAATAGAGCTATTTTTAACAACATGTGAGAAAATATCATTAAAATCAACTCCTTGTACTTAACTATATCCCTTTGCAACTAATCATATGTTATACCTTGCAACTTCAATCCCTGGAATCCCATTATTTTCCTTGAAGATCCATTTTAAATCAATGATTTTCTTTCCTGATGGCGGCTTCACAAGAGACTAAGTACTATTCCTATGGAGAGATTTAATTTCCTCATTCATTGCAATCAACCACTTAGCTTAATCAATACCAGAAACTGCTTCTGAATAATTTGATGGTTCTTTGATTTATTTCATTTTCTATACTAATGAAAAAGTAAATGCAACATAATCTTCATACCTTTTTGGATTTTGAATCTATCTCCTTGGTATAGGTATGGCTGTAGAATACTCATTTGGTCCAACTTTAGTAGTTATAACTTCTGGCTCAACTTTTGGAGCTTCAACTTCTTTAGTTTCAACTATCTTTTGTTTCATAACTGATGAGCTTGGATCAGAAGGAATGCCAAGCTCCAGCTTCACCAGCTCATGTACACCCTTTTATGTGTTCTTATTAGAAAAACTAGAAAACTCTTTTCTGAGGTTTAACACTGAGGATTCATCAAAGGTTATATCTCTGCTAATTATAAATTTTGATGTCTTGGGATCAAGACACCAGAGTCTGTATCTTTCACGCCAGATGCATATTCAAGGAAAATACACTTCGTAGTTTGTATCCTTCACCCAGACGTATATCCAAGGAAAATATACTTTTTAACCTTAGCTTTAATTTTTCATCATTCACATGCATATATACAAGATAACCAAAGATTTTTTGAGTACCTAGTCATACTTCCAAGTTCAAAGATGAAAAAGGAGAATGATTGATAAAATAACAAGTTGTAGAAATAGCCTCTGCCAAAAAAGTATTTGTCAATCCAGCATTTGAAATCATACAACGAGCTCTTTTCAAAAGAGTTATGTTCATTCTTTCTGCAACACCATTTTGCTGAAGGGTCATCCCTACAATTTGATGTAGAGCTATTCCTTCAATTTTGCAAAATTCATTGAGGCCATTATTATAAAATTCTAAGTCATTATCTGTTCTAAGCTACTTGACATGTTTTTTTTTGTTTGTTTCTCAATCAAAACTTTCCATTTCTTGAAAGTTAGGAAAGCAATACTTTTATTTTTCAAGAAATAAACCCAAACTTTTCTTAAATAATCATCAATAAAAGTTAACATATACCTGCATCACCTTTTGATGGGGGTACAGGAAGAACCCTAAAGATCTAAATAAATGTAGTCCAAAGTACCTTTTGTTCGATAAATTGTTGGAGATTTAAAGCTAACCTTTTTCTGCTTTCCAAACACACGGTATTTGTAGAACTCAATGTTCCTAGTACTTTGTCCACATAAAATACCTCTTTTCTTGAGGATGGAAAGACCTTTTCCACTCATATGCCTCAATTGCATATGCCATAATTTGGTGATGTCAGAATCAGATTGATTTAAAGTGGAAATTGAAACAACACCTATAACAGTAGATCCTAATAAAGTGTACAACTTACCAAACTATGTGCTTTCATGATCACAAAAGCACCAAGAGAGATCTTCAGAACTCCACCTTGACCTGTGTGTTTGCACCCAAGAGATTCTAAAGTATCCAATGAAATGAGATTTTTCTTTTAAGTTAGGAACATATCTAACATTAGTGAGAGTTATCACTGCACCATCTTGCATTCTAATTCTAACTACACCTTTACCAAAAACTTTATAGGGAGAATTATTTGCCATCAAGATAACTCCGTCCCCAACAGATTGAAATGTGGTAAACAAATCCTTATCAGGACACATATGGTAGGAACAACCTGAATGCAAAATCCATTCATTGTTAGGTTTAAAATTATTACTAGTAGCTAACATTATTGTTCCCTCAGACTCATTAACAACTATACTTGCTTCAGCGAGGTTATTATTTTGGTGCTCATTTTTGTTTTTCTTATTCTTTTCTTTATTTTTCAACTAATAGCATTCAAAAATAATATGATCTTCTTATGGTAATATCTGCACACTACATTCGTATATTTGGACTTTGACCTTAATTTAAACCTCTCTCTATTTTATTCTTTCTTATTTGATCTACCTCATATAAATAATTCTTCCTCATGGGTTTCGCTACTTTCCTCAATAATATCTCTATCTATCCATTTTTTTGATTTCAAGATAGATTTGATTATTTTGTAAAAGATATTATCCTTTCGTAAAGCATAGTATCTCTAATATACTTAAATGATTGGGGTAAGAAAACAAGTAAAAAGACCACTTAATCTTCATCATTAACTTCAGTGTCTATATTACTCAAACCATAATAATAGAATCAAATGCATCAAGATGTGAGAGTATAGATGTATCTTCAATCATACACAATGTGTAAAACTTTTACTTTAGGTAAAGCCTATTTTCCACTGTTCTTTTCATATACAGGACTTCTAATTTTTTCCACATGTCTTTGGCTGTGATTTCTATAGATACTTCACATAAAACCTCATTTGAGAGATTTAAAATTATTCTTGTTTTTTTATCTATGACGATAAACTCTTGGTCTGCCATATTTTTTGGCTTCATTTTATTCTTTCCAGTGCCATATCTAAGTCATCTTGAACTAGGATAACTTCCATCTTTAATTGCCTTACACTTCGATCAAATTTCTCAACATAAGTCTTTATTACCATCATTTTTAGCTAATTAAATAACTCGATTAAACCTGGTTCTGATATCAATTTGTTAGGATCGAAAACCTGGTTATTATAAAGTTTATCCAAACACAAATGTAATGATAATAACAAAGATAATAATAACAACAACTAAAAAAATAAAAAAGACAAGATTTAACATAATTCGGCCAGTGTGATCTGTGTCACAAGTGGAGAAAAGCAATTTCACTATATCAACAAGAAGAGTACAATAGAAAGTATAAAATTAGAGTAAATACTCTAATCAACTCAAAAGAGTAAACTCACAAGACCACTCCAAGAAAGAATTCATATAGGTGTCTCTCAACATCCACTCTCTTACAAAATACTCTAAAAAAACAAAAAGAAAAAAAGCAATGATGATTTTTTCAAGTTCTTCAAGGTGTATTTAAAATAAAAGAACTCTCCTCTATTTACATGAGGAAGTTCTTGGGCTCCAAGTAGAATAAAAAGGAAAAAGAAAAATCTCAAAAATCTCATCCACATAGCCAAACTTTGGCTCCAAGTAAAAATCTCTTGGTAGAGATTTTCAACAAAATATAATGAGATTTTGATAAAAATATCAAGATATTTTCAATAAAATATGGCCAAAATATGGCCACATTACAAATTTAGTGGTTCAAGAAACATTTAGGTTACATATTCCTGTTCATTTTATAGGGCATAGGAAATATAAAGAGAAAACACATGCTAATGGATATACCATACCTCTTAAATCAAGAGTACTAGTCAATGCATGGGCACTCGTGAGTGGTCCTAAAAGTTAGGAGGATCCTGAAAGTTTTATACACGACAGATTTGAGAACTCTTCTATTGACTTTATCGGGAATCAGTTTGACTTTATTTCATTTGGTGCAGAAAGAAGGATGTGTCCAGAAAAGTTATTTGGTTTAGCTAATGTTACACATCTCCTAGCTTAGTTACTCCTCTATTTTAAATGGGATCTCCCTAGTGAAACTAATCCAAAAGATTTCGATATTACTAAAACAGATGGAATAACAACAACAAGAAAGAAAGATCTATTGTTAATTGTCATTAATTATGGAAAGGATTAAGAATTTTGTTGTTTTGCTACCTTGAAATGGTGAATGTCAGTGATTCATCTCCTTTTCTCTTGGTTTTATCTGTGTATCCTTTCTATCTTTGAAGACCACCTTGTAAATTCTCATGGAATATGATTGGATTCATAGTTTATATTGTGTGTACAATTTACATTGGTTAAATCTATCCGGCCAAATAAATTGTTCCTCAATTTAAAATTGTAATTCATTCAACTTTAGTTTTGTAGGATTGCATAATGTTCATAACATTCAGGGGAAGATAAAAATAATTCCAGATAGACCTAATTAAGTTTAAAATTTATTTACATCTTAAAGAATAGGTTTCAAGAGAAATCTGGTGATGAGAGTTGTGATTCAAAATTTCTTCAATTAGGAAGACTCAATGCATATCTACATCGAGATCGATCATTAAGAAATATAATGAGTTCAACTTGTTCAGCTAAAGGAGTGTAGTGATCAAGTTGATAGTTGTTAGCGGAAGTTAGTGCACACATGAAGTTGGTTAGTTAGAAGTAATAACTGTTATTATACAACTGTCACTAGGAGAAAACAATGTCTATAAATATTAGATCATAGAAGCACAATGTAATCAAAATAATTCAGTTATTGAAACTTTTTCTCTTCTCCTAGATTCTTCTTCTTTGTTTCTTCCAAGTTAACTCAAGCTAGTGTAAAGCTTTAACGTGTTATCAGAACCTACAATTACTGATTGAAGGTTGTGATCGATGCTCGAGATTGTTGTTTTTTCCCAATCAGTGAGACGGGAAGTAATCATTTCATCAACTTCATCTTAAGAGTGTTGCCAATGGTGATTACACAAAATTCTACTACAGAAGCTGCACCGACTACTGCAGCTCCTGAAAATGCAAATACACATTCTGATATAATTGAAATTGATCATAATCATCCTCTGTATTTACATCCTAATGATACTCTAGGTAGCTCTTTATATTAATTCAGCTCACTGGTTTTAAGAATTATACTCTTTGGAGTAGATGGTGCTTAGTCTTGTAAGAAAAAATAAAGTAGGATTTGTTGATAGTTTTTATCCCAAAAATAACTTTGATGAGTCATTGCATGATCAATGGGAGAGAGTTAATGTTATGATTCTATCATGGATTATGAATTCAGTAAAAAAGCATTTGTTGAGTAGTATAATCTGTGATTCCAATGCTCATAGCATGTGGATAGATTTGAAGGAAAGGTTTGATAAAGTGAATGGTTCTAGAGTATTTTTCCTGCATAGAGAAATTATCACTCTTACTCAAGGTAAATTATATCTATTTTTGACAATTTCTCTCGCATGAGAACACTCTAGGATGAATTTGATGCTTTTATGCCTTCTCCAAGATGTAATTGTTTGAAATCTAGAATCTATGCACAACACTTTGATTATCAGAGAATTTTACAGTTTCTTATGGGTCTTAATGGGACATACTATCAGTGTCTCGATCAAATTTTGTTAATGATACCTATTCCGTCCATTAATAAGGTGTAGTTCATGATTATAGATCATGAAAGTCAAAGGTCTATTTCTAGTGGCTTTTCTATTAGCCAAGTAACTGATACTTTAGATGAAACAACATTTTTTCCCCACAAACCAGGAAATAAAGGTAATGGAGTGTATTTGGGACCTGGTAGCTCGAGTAATAGCAATTCAGGTAAGCCTACAGGAGGTGATGAGAGGAGGTCATCTGTATTTAATTACAAAGTTGCACCACATAAAATGACATCAGTAGTGTATGAGTTCTGTGGTAATAATGGTCACATATGGGAGCAATGTTTTAATCTTATTACCTATCCTTCAAACTGGACTAAATGTAAGAAGAAAGGAACAAGTCAATATGAACATTAAGTAGGGAATGTTGCTCCTCCTGCTTGTCATGATTCTGGCTACTCTGTAGACTTAAACTCCACCAGTGACAAGCTCTCTCAGTCTAACATATCACAATATATGTCATCTCATGTTCCACATTTTACGCCAGAACAATACCAGCAGATTCTGATGTTGCTCAATAAAGTGAAAGAAGAGAAGGATTGCTCCACCTGCAACAAATATAGGTATCATGTTAGCTCCAACTAGCTCCACTATAAGTGATAGCTTGATTGTTGACACTGGTGCTACTAATCATATAGTGTCTGACCTTAATTCATTGCATGGTTGTCATGAAGTGTCTCATTCTTCACAAAATAAAGTGTACCTTTCAACAGGTAGTGAGGTTTTAATTTCTTACAAAGGCACCTCTAGTGTGCTAACTAATTCTTCCATTTCTGATGTTCTGTATCTATATAGTTTTAAGTACAATCTTTTTCTATATCCAAGCTGACTAAGGAATCGTAATGTTCAGTGGGATTCTTTCCTGACTTGTACATATTTCAGGATCTTTATAATGGCATGGTGTTGGGAATCGTAGAGAAGATCAGAGATTGTACATTCTCAAAAAAAGTCTCTACTCAACCAAGCTGTATAAATTGGTTTGCTAATAATACGCAACTACTATCTAACTCCAGTGTTCTCTAGCATAGAAGAATGGGGAATGCTCTTATTGAAGTGCTTAAGAAATATGTGGCACATAGTTATCTGGAGTATGAAGATCATGTGTGTACTACCTGTTCTCTTGTCAAGTATACAAAGCTACCTTTTTGGCCTAGCATCACTGGGTCCAAGGCTCGTTTTCATCTAGTCCACTGTGATATATGAGGACCTTATAGAGTACCTACCTACTATAACAAAAGGTTTTTTCTTACTATAGTAGATGGTTACTTTAAACTTGTTTGTTTGTTTCTTATTCAGTTCAAATCTAAAGTGATAGTAGTACTAAGAGATTTCCTAACTAGAATACACAATTTGTTTTCCACATTTGTAAAAGTTCTAAGAACTGATAATGGATGTGAATTCTTCAGTCATGGATTTAAGTCTCTTATGTCTACTCTTGGTATTTTACATCAGACCTCCTGTGTATACACTCTTCAGCGGAATGGAGTGGTGGAACGAAAATATAGAACTATTTTGGGAATTGTCAGATCCCTCAGGTTCTAAACAAATGTACCTCTCAAGTTTTGGGGTAAATATGTAGACATTGTTATGTAGTTGCTTAACAGAATACATTAAAAAATTCTTCATCCCATATCTCCTTATGAAATATTGCATCAACATTCTCCACCTATATCTCATTTGAGGGTGTTTGGATGCCTTGGTTATACCTCTAGCACTTATTGTTCAGATAAGTTTGCAGCTAGAGTCATTCCTAGTGTTTTCATGAGATATTTTTCAACTCATAAAGGTTATAGATTATATGATCTTCACACAAAATCCTTCATCACAAGTAGAAATATAGTTTTTAAGAATTTTGTCTTTCCTTTTCTCCAGGCTCACTCTACTGGTTCTCCTCTCTTTCCTGTGCTACAGCTAACTCATGTTGATCCCAAGTCAACTTTCTTTTGTTTTCCCTCTACACATACTCCTGATAGTATCTCTTCCCTTGAGCAAAGGCATGAACCTGCTTATTTCTCTACCTCACAGTTCATAATCACTCTTCACCTCAGTTAGATGATACCCCTGTTTCTATGCTCAGAAAATCTAATTGAACTAAAAATCCTCCCATGTGGTTGCATGCTTTTGTTACTACTAAACCTGTCTTATCACATTAGTGCTTATATTCCTTGTCTTATTATATTACTTACTCTAAGCTTTATCCTCATTATCACCAAGCTCTCTCTGTGTATTCATCTATTCCCGAGGCTTCCAAAATTTTTTTTGGGATTGAAGCTATAAAATTAGAGATTGCAGCGCTTAAAGAGAATAATACCTGGTCTATTATGGATCTACTTCTTGGTAAAGTACCTATTGGCTGTAGATGGGTATACAAGGTGAAGTACAAGGCTTTTGGGGAGGTAGAACGTTATAAGGCTAGACTAGTAACTAGGGGCTATAGTCAAAAGGTTGGAGTGGATTATTCAGACACCTTTTCACCTGTAGCTAAGATGGTGACTTTTAGATCTCTCACTGCACTTACTGCTTTTAGATAGCGATTGATTTTTCAGATGGAAGTTCATAATGCTTTCTTCAATAGAGATCTTTTGGAGGAGGTATACATGCATATTTCTGATGATTTTTGCAGACGAGGGGGGACTCAGAAGATCTGCAAATTACACAAGTCTCTATATGGATCGAAACAGGCACCTAGACAGTGGAATAAGAAGCTAACTGATGCTCTTTCATATATAGTGTTCAGTCAAAGTCACTTTATTTATTCTTTATTCACTAAGAAATCAGGAGGTGAGATAGTGATCATTATTGTCTCTGTGGATGATCTATTGGTGACTGGAATAATCTCACCTTGATAAATCAATCTAGAGAAGATCTATAACTTAAGTTTAAATGAAAGGCCTTGAAGACCTGAAGTTCTTCTTAGGAATAGAAGTGGTTAGGTCCATTGAAGGAATAGTATTGAGTCAAAGAAAATATGCCCTTGGACTCATCTCTAAGGATGGATTGAGTGGAGTAAGACATGTTGGTACTCCACTTGAAGCAAATCAGAAGTTAATTTCTGTGGAATATGATAATCACATTTCCAATGAAACAGTATGATGATATAGTTCTTAAGGATCTATCAAAGATTGTAGGAAGGTTGTTATATCTCACCATGATCAAACCTGACTTGTCATTTTTAGTACAAGTGCTAAGTCAATATATGCACTATCCAAAGGTCTCACATATGTAAGTTGCTTTAAGAGTTGTGAGATACATAAAGGGTAGTCTTGGTCTGGGATTGTTTATGCCTGCAGAGACTATAAATAAGCTAACAAATTTTTGTGATTCTGATTGGGGTGCTTGCTTACAATCTAGGAGGTCAGTTGCAGGATATGCAGTAAAATTTGGAGAGGCTCTAATCTCTTGGAAGTCAAAGAAGCAAGAAATTGTATCCAGGAGTTCTGCAGAAGCAGAATTTAGGAGTATGGCTACATGCAGTGCATAGGTTACCTGGTTACTTGTTTTTTTTCAAGAATTGGGAGTTCAGAGGTTACCTGGGCTTTTCTTCTTCTCGGTTTCTTACTAGTTAACCCAAGCTAGTACAGAGCTTTAACACAACTATTCTTTATTCAATAAATAACGTCACATACTTTTTTTTTTTTTTATTTAATCCACTTTGAGATGATGAGGGGCTTAGCATGGACCCTGCTCTATTAACAATCAGTATATAAAAAACACAAAGGGGGGGCATAAATCAAAACCTCCTTGGTTCAACAAATTACACAAAAGGTGGACTTCAATAATTTAAGACCTGAAAAGTAAAACATGAATCATCTAGTAACAAGGCTTCATGATATAGCAAATTCTTGACTATAGGGTCTGAGAGTTAGATGCTGCATAGAAGGTCAGTTTGTTGAGAAAAGCCAAAAGTGTCCATTTTAATATTAGTAGCATAGAACAATCAGTAGTAGAGTCATGGGGAATTGTAATTTCATCCAGAGTATTTCCTTGTCCTGATCTTGAAAGGAGGAAATTTCATTTTGTCCCTTCTCAAGTAGCCCCTGCCCTTACTCTCAAGATGCACCTAAATTCTTATCATCTATATCCATTTTCCGTAAGAATGGTAAATCCTTAGGACTGAAGAATTTTTGGAAAAAAAATAAATCATTTTTTCTTTTTGTTTATGTATTATTTATCATTATTTATAGATTATGGGACTCCTGCAGGTAATAAGAAGCTTAAAAATGAAGCATGTGTAATGTAGTTGTAGTTAAGGCTGAAGTAGCGCTTTTGATTTATGAAAAAGGTAGGTCATGGACATGGAACTAAATCTATCCGCCATCAATGTAGCACCATGTTTAGTTAGAACATATCTGCTACACTGTTGCCTTTTCCGTAGGAATGTGTAACCTGAATTCCTTGTTGTTCTCTTCGTCAATGATGTTATCAACAATTGTCCTGGGCGTCTAAGGGATCTTGAGAGCCCAGTTAGAAGGCTTAATACAATCAGTTCCCAATCATGATATTTTATGTTCTTTAACCCTCTCACTAGTAACAAAGAGGTAATCATGAGTTTCCACAACAGAGATGTGGCAATAGGTGCATCTTGCACTATTGTCAAAATCAACTTTGGGATTGTTTTCATCAATAGGGATTATCTTAAAAGAAATATCCTTCCTCCTAACCATATCCATATATAAGGGATTATATCTTACATTTATCTGAGCAGCTAGTGTTACAAGAGAAATTGTCATTAATGGTATGTTTTCATATGGGAGATTTAGGAAGGTCATTTCTACCAATGTGCATAGAAATGATCTCATTGAAAAAATAATTGGGAAACTTTTTTTGAGGAGGTTGATATTCCATCCATGGTTTGGCATAAACAGGTTTACTTTGGTGTTGCTAGGATTGATGTTTCAATTCATCCTATAACATCAAATTGATGTTATAGGATCTTTACCTTATTCCTCAATCCCATTATATATTTATTTATTATTTTATAATCCTACATTATTTTTTACCATATTTTTTTACTTTAACTCCACTTGATATCGTAATAAACATCTTCACCTCAAATTCTTGTTCATTTGTGGCTATATCTTTTTTTGTCTATCCCTTTTGACTTTTATCATTCTGTATCTACATTTTAAATTTTTTATGCTAAGACATTTTTTGTTGATTTTGGTTGATCAATTTACTTTTGATTAATTTCATTACTTATAGTAATTGTTGATAAGATTAATATTTACAATAATTAACGGTATTTTAGTAAATTTAATAATTATTGTACAATCAACCAAATAATAAAAATGCTGCTAAAGCACAATAAATGATAAAATCTCTTTGAACGTTACAGTTACAAAGTAATACAATACAATACAATGGGTTATGAATCACACATAAATAAAAGTCTTCAATTTATTAAATGTCTGATTATGCTTCAAATACTTTATTGCACGTGTATTTCATCATTATACTCATATTTTGATAGATTCGAACGGTAACAGGCTAATCATATACTCAGATCTTGACAGATTCAACCAGTAACATGCTAATCATATTTTTAAGTTTGCCTTTGGAGTTTGTGTATGCATCTTCTTCTTTGTATAACATGTCAATCACGCGTGAAAAATTTAAAACTCGTTCAAGAACAAACATGGGTACTTTAGTAGGACGGAGAAGTTCTTTGTTTACGTCCTTCCATCCGTTGATGATTTCTTTATGATACTTAATGCATGCCTCTTGCTTTGAAGCTCCATATTCTTTCATGTAGCATTCAATAATCGAAGCTACATGTCCTCTCTGTTGTTCAACCTACATGAAATAGTTTTCAATATCTTTAGTACGAAGGATTAAATCACATTTATAGCATTTTATTTTTATCAATTGTAAGCTTCATAGACAATTTTAAGCCAATTTGAAGCAAAAGCATTACATACAATCCGTTCCTTCTGTATGCATATGTAGATATGTTTGAAGATACTTACTTCATGTCCAACAATATCATCCATTGCTCTGCAAATTATTGCAGTTGCTCGAATAATCAAAGGCTCATTCTTTAACCATTCAAACGTCTCTTTGGATATAAATTCCTCCATACCAGCTAAGGAAGTTATTGCTACCATCAGACAGCCAGTGCTTGCTAGTGCATTCTCCAAGTGCTCCTCACATTTTGGAATATAGCCGGCAGCTAACCATTGGGCTTCCTTAAAATAAGCTCTTGCCAACTTCTTCATCTAAAAAGAATTAGAAGTAATTTAAGTTAGATAAAAAATAGTAGTAGTAGTAGTAGTATTTTATTTTGAATTACGCATAGGGGGAAATTAAAATGTGAGAATTTAAGGTGAAAATTCAAACAGTCAATCAATTGGGTTACTAAAATTATGCATGTTAATTGATATATTTATGTGGTTGGTTAAGCAATAATATTACCTCATATTTTGCATAGTTTACACGGTCTGATTTACATTCTTTGGCCAACACTTGTTCCATTTCACTGTAAACGTCTAGAAGGGCTTGATAAGCAGGTCGCAGATATGGCTCGATTGAATCGATTCCATTGATGTCCCATCTAAAAGTCACAAATCGATCGATTTAAGTTATGACTTGTACATATATAGCATTCATTTTACAATAACATAAACATATGTTTAATTTTTCAAATTCATCTATGAGGATTGTAAAAAAATAATTTTTCATATGAAGTTTATGTTTTACCTCTGGATTGCATTGGTGAAATCGGTAAGTTCGTCAAATGTTGCATACGCATCATATGTATCATCAATAATAGAGCCCATATTTAATACTTTTGTCATCATTGATCTGGCGCGATTATATTTAGGCTCAAAATATATTCCTAATATCCAAAAGTAACCCTCAACCAATCTATCTCTTACATATGGCAATTTGTTAGCAAAATCCAAATCTTTCCACCACCTGCATCACAAGATCGACGATTTAAATAATATTTAGTCACGTCATTAGGCCAAAAGTATCATATATGAAGGAAATACATAGATCAAATAATATAGATATATTTGTACCTTGTGAGCTCACTAAGCTCTCTTTGGTGCATCTTTTGTAGCATGTTAAAATCTAATTTCGCAAATTTCAAAAGCAAAACATCGTGTTCATCATTGTTTTCGTAAATGGATATGTATTTCCTAGCTCCCATCCTTGTTGTTGTCTTGCGAATAGGCTGAGTTAAGGTTTCAGTAATTTGAACCTTAAGTGAGTCATCATTTGAGTTGGAGAGCATGGACTCGAGATGAGTGGTGGTAAAGCTAAGAGCTTCTTCAAGAATCTCCTCCTCGTGCACTCTCAGATGCACTGCTTCATGTAGACTCAATAATCCTGGTACATCATTTGTAAGTTTTTCTTTGAATTTTCCATCATGATCTAGGAATTTCTTGAAGACATCTGCGGAACAAACATCGTGTTTGTTTTAGTAACTAGCTAGCTAGAAAGTAATTTAATTTGTTAAAACGTTGTAACCGTACGTAAACCTTTGTAATAATTTTAATTAGATGCTGCCAAAATATGCACTCTTACGTATTCATCCTTAGGAAAGAAATGAAGATTCTTTAAATTTATACGTGTGATAATATTTGTGTGATTATAAAAATTTTAAAATATGTGACTTTAAATTTGTCATATAAAAGTTTCTCATTAAGTATAAAATCGGAAATGCAAAACTTGAGAAGGTACATAATTCTTTTTAAATGAACTAAAGTGTGTCACAAAGAAGATATTTTAGTATGTGGCTGGACGGGCATATACCCAATCTAAGAAACAGATTTTTTTTGTGACTTAGCAAATTTAAGCTCACAAGTGGATATATGAAACTATTCACAGGAGGAGTCGACCTCCACCCCCAACCCCAAAAGAAGAGAACGAAAAACAGTGAAGATAGAACACATTTACCAGAAGACATGTAATGGCCTTGTTGCCTCAGTAATCGAAAACGAAGAGCAACAACATGAAGGTTGTCATCATTCTCATTTTGTTGGAATGCATCAAAAATGTTCTGAAGGGATATCTCGATCTCATTATCAAAATGATATGCTACTCCCAGTCGTTGGATTGCGTCTATCAACACAAGTTTTTCTGCACGATCGTCGGGAGTTTCCACCAACATTTTTCTGATTATCTCTTTTAACTCATCAAGTTCAACTTCTTCTTGGGTAGTAATTTCCTGCATGCGAGAATTGGGCATTACTATTAAATGTTATGTTAAGTTTTATTCATCCATCATATATTAATGGGCATTAGTTTATTTTTTATTCATTCATCATATATTAATTAAATTTTATGTTAAGTTTTATACGCCTCCTTGTAATATTTTCCTTGTCCTTCTAGAGTTGTTGTCATGTGACTCGGAGTTCATGGGTTCAGTCCGTGACAGCAGTTTATGTTAAAATATAAGATAAAACTACGTACAATAGATTACCTTTGTGGTCCAGCCCTTCGACGGGGCCGCTCATAGCAGAAGCTTTAATTTAGTACACCAAACTACCTTTCTTTTTCTTTAGACAACAATATAGATAGAAAAAAAGGTACTATTGTATAACAAATTAAGACAACAAGAAGGACATTAAACAAATATGTCTAACTCACCGTGAGCCGAGGAGTATAAGAAAGGAAATGATATCCCCAAACGGTTGAGTGAAAATTAGCTAAGTGACGATAGTTATCATTAGGAGAACCAGCCATTGCTTCACTTTAGTCTTTATATCTTATAGAGATTTCTGGCTTTAAGTTGTGCTAGTGGGATGGACTATTTATACCGCCCTTAGACAATTGAAGTGAATTTTGAGCACCACTTATCTAAATTATCAACCAATGCAGTACATTACCTGTCATTATCTTTTAAATGACATAACGGTATAAACTTTATGAAAGTTGCATAGATAATATTATTCAAAAATCTGTGTATGAATTATTAAATAAAAAATTAAAGAAAATTTCCTGAACATGATGAACTATTATTATGTATGTCGTTTCGAAGAAATTTTCATTGGATGAAATTTTTTATTTATTGAAATAGAAAAAGATGGTAACTCTACATGCAATCACAATAATATATTCAATATTGTCTCATAAGTGGGATCTGAAGAATAATTAAGGTGAAGTGTATGCAGACATTATTATCTTTATCGGGTAGAGAGGTTATTTCACATAGATTCTCGACTCAATAAAATCATCTTTTTAGAAAATGATTTGAAAGAAATACAAAAGTAAAAATTAAGATGAGAAAATTGAAGAAAGAAAAATATTGATAGTAAAAATATTAAAGATAACCAAAAGAGAAATAATAGTAGTAATAAAATCAAAGAAAAAGGTTTTGCTACCGCATATTACTAATAATATGCTGGTAAGGATACGAATAGGTGTTCAGAACTTGAACCCTCCTCTATCATCAAATAGAGGAGACACGTTCGACAATCTACTAGCCGTCTGTTCTACTTCTAAATTTTTGTGCTCTCCTATCTAAGATCAATTTTCAATGTACTAAAGATATGTCATATTTTATCTAATCATCTTTTGCTAATTATTCATTGTTTGAAAAGAATGATAAGTGTGATTTCCATAGAAGGTTGGTAATATTTAACATAGGTTGGTGTGTGTGTGTTGGGGGTATTGAGACATCCTTATCTGATAAAGTTAGATAACAATATAACTCTAAAGGCTATCTATTATAAGTGTATTTGTATGGGTATGAAATACCTAAGCAGAACGATGTTTCTCATGAAACTAGCGTTCCTATATAAGATGTATACTGCTGTCATACTCATCAACACGAAAAAGCTGATATTGTTATTGAATGAGAGAGCTCTTAATTTATAAAATATTGTGTGTTTTCTGATATGGTATCAGAAGTTATCATGACCACTTCTTCTACCACCGCTTCTACTTCTGTCAACGTTTTCTCTCCCTCTACTCCCTCCCCTCTTAGCCATGCTCACCACTTTATTTCCATCAAATTGACTTCTACCAATTATTTATTTTGGAAAACTCAATTGTTACCCTTTCTCCGTGGTCAAAATTTATTGGGATATGTTGATGGTTCTTTTTCGTGTCCGCCATCTCATATTATCGTAGAAGGACAATCTATCCCAGAAATTGATTCCCATCATGCCCAATGGATACAACAGGATCAACTCGTATTAAGTTTACTTGTGTCTTCTCTTTCTGAAGAGACCTTACCAATTGTTATTGGTCTCATTACCTCCAAACAAGTGTGGGATGCTCTAGAAAGGGACCTTTCTTCCCTCTCCAATACTTGGATTTTTTGTTAGGTTCAAGGTGTATATGTGAATGGAAAATGGAAGGAAAATGGTGGAGGAAAAAGAGACCAAATTAGAAAGTGTACTCTCAAATTGGAAAGTTCACTAATTCTCCCACATTGGTGGGAGAAAGGAACTTTGGAGAGTTTTTAATAAGGAACACTAACTCCACGTGGATAGTGAGGCAAGAACAAGGTGGTGCCTCGCGCCGTCATCGTTGCTCGCTCAGCTTGGCTCGGCTTCGGCTTCGAATTTGAAAAATGATAGATGAGATCTATCTTTTTAGACGAATTTTATTTGAAACTTGTGTTACAAGTGAAAAACTTAATCCAAAAAATTGATATAATTATTTTTCTCCAAGTGCGAAAGCAATTTAGACGCCATGCAAACGCATACGCAACGCATCACGAAGGGATGCGACCCTTCGAGGGAAAAGGCACACTGTTTCCCTTTATAGGGTAACCTTCGGTTGCAGATGCAGTGCAGGTACACGACCTGTGGGCGCAGATATAGCGCAAAAGCTACTGGAATTTGAAAAACATCACCCGCGGCCACAGATCAAGCACAGGTCCAACACAGACTAGGCGTAGGGACGTGACTGCTACTGAATAGGTGCCTTTCTGCTGAACCAATGCATCCTTTCTAAAAGAACACATTTAAGACTATAAATACCTGATATATTCCTCAGGTATAGACATAATTTTTGACATCAAAAACACTTTTCTCTGTACAAAAACTTGGTGTGATCATTAAGTTGTTGAGTGAGTTCGAAGAATCCAACAATTTGAGGTACCGCTATTGTTCGGATTGAAAGACATTTTATCCTGGGAGGAAGATTACACAACCTCGGGTACAGTAAGGGGAATTATTCCTTAAGTACACTCCGTGAAGTCGGGGGACTTGGCTTTACATTTCTATTTCATCTCATTTCTAAAATCTAACATACTTCTTGGATAAATTATTCATAATCTTGTGTTAAAAGTGTTAAGGAACTTCATAAGTGTTCTTGTATTTGACTTGAACTTTTTTTGAATTTGTTGTGGCATATATACAGATTCTTGTACCCGAAGACGTTGAAAATAACAATCTTAAGGAATAAGCTTCCGAAATCTGTATAGCTTGTTTTCTGGAGATTAAAGCTTTAAGTTTTCTACTCCGTTTGAACTTAACTAGTGATTTGAAGAGAAAATATTCATCACAAGTTAAAGATTACTCGGTTGATGATTGGAAGTCATAAAAACTTCATTGTTATACTAGAACCAAGAAATGTTTTAAGTTGTTGCAACTTTTTAATAAGTATTTTGATATACTAAAGGTACTGTCCTATGGTGACAGGAAAATAATGACTAATAGCCAAATGCATGATGCTGGAACAACTATGGAGGTAACTAGTATTGCCTCGAGGAGTCATACTAATGCTCCGCAAGCTATGGCACCGACGGAGAAACCCAAAAATTTTGCGGGTATTGTCTTTAAGAGATGGCAGAAGAAAATGTTCTTCTAACTCACAACTCTCTGTCTTCAAAGGTTCACGTTTGAGAAAGCTCTGGAGGTGCCTGAGGGAACCTCTGAACAATTGCGCTTCCTGATTGTGGAGGCTTGGAAACACTCAGATTTCTTTTACAAGAACTACATATTGAGTGGTCTCCAAGATGACCTTTACAATGTGTATAGCGGAACATAGACTGTAAAAGAGTTATGGGGAGCGCTAGAAAGGAAGCACAAGACAGAGGATGCCGGAACTAAAAAGTTCTTCATTGCAAAATTCCTGGAATACAAAATGATAGAAAACAAGTTTGTTGTTTTCCAAGTACAGGAACTGCTCCATGATCTTCTTGTGGAAGGTATGATTTTAACATATACCTTTGTTGAACAGTTTAACTATGTTCTTAGTATTCACATAACCTTTGTTGTAGGTTTGAATGTGAATGAAGCGTTTCAAGTAGCAGCAATAATAGAGAAGCTATCACCTATGTAGAAAGACTTCAAGAACTATTTGAAACACAAACGTAAGGAGATGTTAGTCGAAGACCTGATTGTATGACTACGTATTGAAATAAGGCTGCAGAAAGAAGGTCAAGAGGTAATTCTGCAATGAATGGAGCAAACATTGTAGAAGATGACCAAAATAACTCTAAAAAGCGCAAGAAAGCTGGAAATGAAAGCAATCAACCCAAGAAGAAATTCAAGGAAAAGTGCTTCAACTGTGACAAGATTGGCCATAAGTCTACGGATTATCGTGCCCCAAATAAAGAGAAGAAGAAGGACCAAGAAAATTTGGCCGAGTCCAAGAAAGAAACAGATGATCTATGTGCTATGCTTTCCGAATGCAACTTGGTGGGAAATTCTCGTGAATGGTGAATGGATTCTGGTGCCACCCGCCATGTTTGTGCTAATAAGGAGTTGTTTTCGACGTTCGCTCTGGCTCAAGTAGAAGAAAAGATCTACATGGCAAACTCCGCTACTGCAAAGGTAGAAGGAACAGGAAAAGTGTGATTGAAGATGACTTCCAGCAAAGTGTTAAAACTAAACAAAGTCCTGTATGTTTCGGAGTTACGAAAGAACTTGATTTCAGTTTCACTTATAGACAAAAATGGATTTAAATGTGTATTTGTTTTCAGAAAAATTATACTTAGTAGTGGAAAAGTGTATGTAGGAAAAGGCTACCTCAATGAGGGCCTATTCAAAATAAATATAATGAATGTTGAAATCAATAAAAGTTCAATTTCTTCTTACTTGCTTGAGTCTCACGATTTGTGGCATGAACAATTAGGCCATGTTAATTACAAAACATTACGAAAACTGATTAATTTATAAGTTTTTCCAAACTTTGAGTGCAATAAATCAAAGTGTCAAACTTGTGTGGACTCAAAGTATGCTAAGCATTCGTATAAGTCCGTTGAAAAGAATTCCAAACCCATAGACTTAATCCACACTGACATTTGTGATATGAAGTCAACATCATCACGTGGTGGGAAAAAATATTTCATAACTTTTATTGACGATTGCACTAGATATTGTTATGTCTACTTACTAAATGGTAAGGATTAAGCAATAGATGCATTTAGGCAATACAAAACTGAAGTTGAAAATCAGTTTAAGAAAAAGATCAAAACTATAAGAAGTGATAGGTGCGGAGAATATGAATCTTCCTTCACCGAAATATGTGTAGAGAATGGAATTGTCCATCAAACTACGGCCCCGTATTCACCTAAGACGGTGGACTGCATGTTCATAGGATATGTTACAAGTAGTAAAGCATGTCGGTTTTTGGTTCATAAATCGGAACATCTAGATATTAATGAAAATACGGTAATTGAATCAGATAATGCTGAATTCTTTGAAAACATTTATCCGTATAAAACTAGACATGAACAGTCTAGTAGGGGGTCTAAATGACATCGAGATGAACCAAGTGAGAATGTACACATTGATGAAAATCCAAGATGTAGTACACATCAAAGGACGTCAACTTCGTTTGGATTAGATTTTGTAACGTTTCTCTTAGAAAATGAGCCTCAAACATTTTAGTAAGTAATGGCATCTTCGGACTCATTCTTTTGGAAAGAGGCAGTCGATAGTAAGATTGATTCAATCTTATGCAACCATACGTGGGAGTTGGTTGATCTTCCTCCATAAAACAAACCTTTAGGTTCTAAATGGATCTTCAAAAGGAAAATGAAAGCGGATGGTACTATCGACAAATATAAGGCGAGACTTGTAGTAAAAGGCTTCAAATAGAAAGAAGGCCTTGATTACTTTGATACATACTCGCCAATAACAAGGATAACGTTGATTCGAATGTTAATTGCCTTGGCGGCGGTATATGGTCTTGAAATCCATCAAATGGATGTAAAAACCACATTCCTAAATGGAGAATTAGAGGAAGAAATTTACATGGAACAACCTGAGGATTTTGTGGTTCTAGGAAAAGAAAATAAGGTGTGTAAACTTGTTAAGTCACTTTATGGACTAAAACAAGTACCAAAACAATGACATTCAAAGTTTGACCAAACCATGTTGGCAAACGGGTTCAAGATAAATGAATGTGATAAATATGTTTACATTAAAGACACTCCAAATCACTAAGTATCACACCCCCCTTTTAACTCCAAAAGGATTGATTTTAAGTTTGAAAGGGTTTCTTATTATCAAAGTGACAAAAAGATTGAAAATTTGTTTCGAAAAAGGATAGTTTACATTTTTTATTCAGAGTCTCCACTTGAAATAATCTGGTGTGCCAAGTCGCCTTTGAAAGATCCTTTTCAAAATGATTTGACTTTTTAAACTGGTTTACGAACAGAGATTCCGGCTAACGAATTCTGTTGACCGGGGGGAAGGTGTTAGGCACCCCTCGATCCCATGGTTAGACCACGGTCGCTTGGTAGAGTGTATCGGCTAATTTGACACTACGAATGTACAAACCACACAAAAACATGTAAAACAAACAAACAAACAAACAAAACAAAACGAATAAAAAATATAGTGTCCAGTCCGAGTTATAAAGTCCCAAAATAGAAATATACGGAAATATAAATCCTATTCTAAACTAATCCTAGACTAAGCTCCAATGCCTCACCCATGCCTCGGGCCTTGATCACGAACCTCCTTCGAAAACATAATACGTCGGGGCATTCCCCAGTGAACAAATACATGAAACCTTGGGGCATTCCCCGGCCAAATGAATACACTTGAATCAAATATGATAAACTAGAAAGAAATATTCACACGCATATTTAAACATTCAACCAAAACACAAGTTCTAAATTTGCCTACCCGAACCTACAATTGCCTATCCATTTCAACATATCATAATTTTATCATGTTCCAACAATACTTATGCTCATTCCGAATTGAACGAGGCAACACTAAACTAAAGTTAATCTAAATTCACCCATTCAGTCAACTGGTGGAATACATTGCATCAACCTGGGAGCATTAGCCGATCTGGTACATCAATACATGTTCCTATGCCCATTCCAATCTTGTCTAACTTTGCTATTACCAATTTCTCAATTCCGCCTCAAATTCCCTTTTAATGCTAAATTTTCACAATTCATGATTTCTATTTCAACAATCCACAATCACTTTTCAACGAAATTAAGCAACAAATCAATATCAAAGTAGCAATTCATCACCAATCCATCAACAATGAAATAAAAAAAGGAAAAGAGTAGAAATGGACATCAACGATGATATTATTCCAAATATCAGTCAATCGAGAAGACGAATCCGCGTGCCAAAAAACCTCGATTCGAACCTCAACAACGAACCAATAGGAAATTCACAACTCGACTGACCAACCCAAAATATAGCAAACCCCAAAACAATTTTGCACCAAAGAGATCGAGATAGAAAATAAATGTTCAGAACCTCGATGCTACTGACCCGTTAGTACCCTCGCCATTTTTCTCAGTTACAGGTGATGGAGATGGATTGAACTCACTGATTTACTTGTTTTCTGGTAGATACCGGCCATTTTCTAGCGAATATCACTGGAGTCAGACCGCAACATATTGGTTCAGTCGATTTGGGACTGATTTTGCTAACTTCGGCGAGTTCTCGCCAATTTCAATAGGTTACCCGACCGAGTTTTTGCTATTTTTCGGCGAAGAAAAGGTTTCCAGAACAGTGACATAATGGGGACTGTTGTTTCTCTCCTTTTTCTCTCTCCTGCGTCTCAGTTTCTCCAATCAGCTCTCTCCGATAGATTGTACGTCTCCCCGAAGAAGAAAACCAAAAATGGATCCTGTTTCTCCCCCTCAATCTTCTCTCTTGATCTACTCCATTTTTATGTGTATACTTAGAGAATGAAGCTTTTTGTGGGAATTCTCTGTGGAGAAGATGAGATGATGATAAGAGAAAGAACCAGAAAAATCGTGAGGCCTTTCTCCCTTTTTTTCTCGTGCACTCTGTGTGTATATATTTCAAAAGGAAAGAAAAATGTTTTTTGGAGACTTATGGGTCCATCCCCCTATGTAATTTCCTGGAAAGTTCCTTGGGTCCTTTCTATGTTGACAAGCAAAATAAGAGATGGAGGAGGGGTCACGTGAGGTGGGGGTAGGAGGAGTAGGGGTTAGGATGTGTTGTCAATGTTTTAATAGGGTGAGTTGTTGGAATCTTTAAAATAAGACAAAATTAGTTAGGTTTGTTAAATGGGATATAAACAAAACAAAACAAATAAATAAATGAGTAAAAGATGAGGTGGTTATTTATTTTCTTGGAGAAAAATTACTATGCGGATAGGGTACGCAGTAAAACGGGTAAACGATAAAATGTGTGAAGGGACGAAATTACGTGTCTACACTAAGTCATTGTTTTTTTGTATGTGGATGATATATTGGTCATCAGTAGAGACATTTCGGACATAAATGCTACGAAACGAATGCTTGAGAGCAAGTTTGATATGAAAGACCTTGGAGTTGCGGATGTGATCTCTGGAATAAGAATCCATAGAACTCCGTAAGGGTTTGCATTGTCACAGTCTCATTATATCGAGAAGGTACTTGACAAATTCAAGTATATAAAATTCGGTATTACCAAAACTCCATTGGACGTAAGCTTTGCACTTCGAAAAAATAAAGGTAAAAGTGACTCACAATTGGAGTATGCAAGAGTATTGGGATGTTTAATATATATAATGAACTGTAAATGACCAGACATAGCATGCACTATTAGTAAGTTGAGTCGGTACACGAGTAATCCCAACAAAACTCATTGGATGACAATGAAAAGAGTTTTGGAGTATCTTAAATACACTCAAGACTATGCTCTGCATTATAATAAATATCCAGCGGTACTTGAAGGATATAGTGATGCAAATTGGATCACCAGATCAAATGAAGTAAAATCCACAAGTGGATATGTATTTACTATCGGTGGAGGAGCGGTCTCTTGAAAATCATCCGAACAGACATGTATTGCTCGCTCTACAATGAAATCTGAATTTATCGCATTGGATAAAGCCTGTGAAGAAGAAGAATGGCTCCTGAATTTCTTGGAAGATATTCCCCATTGGCCCAAATCAGTGGCACCAGTATGTATATACTGTGATAACCAAGCGGCAATAGGTAGGGCAGGGATCATGATGTAAAATGGTAAATCTCGTCACATAAGACGGAGAGATAATACCATTAGAGAACTTATCTCTAGTATAATTATCACTGTTAACTATGTGAAGTCAAAGGATAATGTGTCGGATCCACTTACAAAAGGCTTATATAGAGAAGGAGTTGAGAGGACATCCAAGGGAATGGGTTTAAGGCCTAGGACAAGTCAGCATGGCGGTAACTCCCTAGCAAACTGGAGATCCCAAGAGCTATGTTCAAGGAGATCAAATAAAGTTTTGTCTGACAGGTTCAACATTATCAATATACCAACCCATTCTCATGATGTAGATAATGTTTAGTAAACAAGGATAAGACTTAAGGTGAAAAGTCTTTTAATGATTATATAAATTTGGCATATTTGACCAAATAGTTTAATCTATAGGATTGAATATTTAGAAATCAACTATGTGAGGGCGAAGTAGAAGACGCTTCAAGGAGAATGTTAGTAAAGGCCTATTCTCTAAGGTCTCATGAAACCGGGACGTGTTCATGGATGAAAAGAACAAAATGTGAGAACCATAAACACTAAAAGGTTGGTTGTGTGACATGTGTTATATAGGTGTACATCAAAGCTTGACGGTTCAAAGATATTAAATCTACCGACTGACCGAGTGCATCTGATGCATCTTCACTATGGAAAGTTCAAAGGGAAACCTACTTATCCAGATGCAATCAGTCTTTGCTAAATGATCACATGCTTTTCCGTATCTTTATTCAAAAGATAGACATTCCCCATTCATGTGGGGATTGTTGGGTTCAAGGTGTATATGTGAATGGAAAATAGAGGAAAAATGATGGAGAAAAGACAGAAACCAAATTAGAAAGTGTACTTTCAAATTGAAAAGTTTACTAATTCCCCCACATTAGGGGGAGAAGAGAATTTTGGAGTATTCTTAATAAGGAACACTAACTCCACATGGATAGTGAGTCAAGAACAAGGTGGTGCCTCCCACCGTCGTCGTCGTTGCTTGCTCGACTTGGCTTCGACTTTGAATTTAGATTTGGATTTGTCAAATGACCGATCGATGAGATCTATTTTTTTAGATGAATTTTATTTGAAACTTGTGTTACAAGTGAAAAATTTAATCCAAAAAATTTGATATAATTATTTTTGTGCAAGTGCGGGCACAATTTTAACGCCATGCAAATGCATACGCAACGCATTATGAAGGGATGCGACCCTTCAAGGGAAAAGACACACTATTTTGCACTGTAGCATGACCTGCGGGCGCAGATGCAGTGCAGGTACGTGACCTGTGGGCATAGATGTAGCGCAGAAGCTACTGAAATTTTCAAAACATCACCTGCAGCCGTAGATCAGGCGCAGGTCCATCACAGAATGGGCGTAAGGACGTGACTGCTACTGAATAGGTGCCTTTCTGCTGAACCAATGCATCCTTTCTAAAAGGACACATTTAGGTCTATAAATACCTGATATATTCCTTAGGTATAGACATGATTTTTGACAGCAAAAACATTCTTCTTCTATACAAAAACTCTGTGTGATCATTAAGTTGTTGAGTGAGTTTAAAGAATCCAACAATTTGAGGTACCGCTATTGTTCGGATTGAAAGCCATTTTATCTTCGAAGAAAGATTCAATAACCTCGGGTACAGTAAGGGGAGTTATTCTTTAAGGATATTCTGTGAAGTCGGGGGACTTGGATTTACATTTTTATTTCATCTCATTTCTGAAATCTAACATACTTCTTGGATAGATTATTCATAATCTTGTATTGATGATGTTAAGGAACTTCATAAGTGTTCTTGTACCCGAAAACGTTGAAAATAACATTCTCAATCTCCATTTGTCCCTTCAAAACCTCAAGTAAGATGATCTTCCTGTCACCCAATATCTTTAAAAGGCTAAACTTATTTCTAATGAGTTAGCTACTGCCGGTAGAACTCTCTCCCTTGCATATCTTAATATCTGTATTTTTAAGGGTCTTCGCTCTGACTTTAAGATCTTGTCACCACTCTTTCGGCAAGGCCTGAACCAGTGACATTTTCCCAACGCCATAGTTTACTACTAAATCATGAGTTCATACATAGACACACCTTATCTTCCCTCGCTATATCACCCTTGCCACGCACCGATCAACCCGCTGCTCAATTCACTCAATGATCCAACACCAATGATCGTTCTTATAATAATACCTCTAATTCTTGTGGTTGTGGAAGAAACTCTAGAGAAAAGGGTGGAAGGGGTGGTCATTTCTCATCCTCTCGAAATACTTCAAATGGGAAACCCTTGCATAACTATTTTTACAATAAGCCTCGCTTCCAAATATGCAATAGAAACAACCACTTAGCCGATAAATAATTTTTGCGTTACAGTCACATGATCAATCCTTCTGCATAACTCTCTCATCAGGAACCCATTCCATTGACTCAATCTTGGTTCTCGGACACTGGTACAACACACCATGTTACGACATTCATCAAGTAGAACCATACAAAGGGGAAGATCAATTACAGGTTGGAAATAGTACTGGTTTACCTATCCACAATACTGGTAATTCTTTCTTTCGGTCACCAAATAAATCTTTATATCTTACTAATGTTCTTTATGTTCCATCCATTACTAAGCCATTACTTTTTTGTCCAGTATTTTGCCTATGATAATAAAGCCTTCTTTGAATTTCACCCTACTCATTTTCTTGTTAAGGATCAAGCTACCAAGAGGGTTCTCCTTTTCGGTCTGAGTAAAGATGGTCTCTACACTTTACCACTTAAGTTTTCCTCTGAATTTCATCCCTCGGCATATCTTTCAGTCAAGGTTTCTCAAAATTGTTGGCATATTCTCTTGGGCTATCCACATAAACGAGTCCTTCATCAAGTTCTACACCAACATGCTTTACCTCTTTCTAGCTTTAAGTTGAATATTACTTGTAGTGCTTTCCAGCTTGGCAGGTCGCATAAATTAACTTTTTCAATTAGTGGCAATAAAAGTTCCTCATTTTTACAATTATTGTATGCGGATTTTTGGGGACCATCTCCTTTTCTTTCTTCAGAAGGGCACCGTTACTTTCTCATTTTTGTAGACGATTATAGTAACTTTTTTTGGTGTTTTCCATTGTTCAAGAAATCAGATGTCTCAATTTTTTTGTTATAGATTCCTTGATCCACAGACGACCAGGTTATATTTGGCTCGTCATGTGCGTTTTGACGAGGACCAATTTTTTTTTCTCAAATTCACTATTGGATCTACCTCCAATACACACGGTCTACCCCAACTCTCCTTGGCTCTCAGCCCCTGTTCAATTACTTATTTCCCCTCCCGCATTCCATGTTCCTATATTACTCTATATTTCCAAATCAACTCCGTCCTCAATGTCTCTAAATTCCTCTCAAAATCAAGCCATCAATCCAGTCCAACCTACCCCGTCGTCTCCATTTCATATTAATTCTAAAATAGCTGCGTCTCTTATGTCCATACCACTGGTTGTTGATCTCTCTTCATTTCCTCCTGTTTCTACTAATCCTAAACCCCTTATGTCAAACACCGCTAAGCCTCTGTATGTCCCTAAGTCGACTATAAGAACTCACACCATGCAGCTACGCAATATGCCACCATCCACCTACCTTGCTGTTGCGTCGTCCCCAACGGCTCCTCCAACTATTGAATCAATGTGCTTCACTACTTCTAGTAAGTATTTAGAGTGTCGTGATGCCATGGATTGTGAAATGACTGCTCTCTTGCATAATAAAATATGATATTTTGTTCCTCGCAACCCCTCGATGAATGTTTTGGGGTGCAAATAGGTTTTTCGAATCAAGAAAAATTCAGCCTGTATTATTGAACCATATAAGGCCAGATTAGTGGCAAAAGGATTTCATTAACAAGAAGGGCACGACTTCTTTGAGATGTTTAGTCCAGTAGTCAAACCCACCATAATCTGAGTTATCCTAACCATTGTTTCATCTCATAATTGGCCTTTGCGCTAACTTGACGGTCAGAACGCTTTTCTTCATGGTGACCTTCGCGAAGAGGTATTTATGGCTCAACCTCCTGGTTTTACTAACCCTTATCTCCCTGATCATGTTTGCAGATTGCAAAAATCTTTATATGGACTCAAACAAGCCCCTCACACCAATCATTTGAAGATCATATTCATTTACAAGTATTGGGATCTCATGCCATTACATCGTAGATCATTCAACAAGGATGCATATGGTTAAGGAAGAATACAACATAACATAGTTCATCCAATAGGGATACACACAAATATCATACATTCAACACATCATGATTCACTTCTCAAGGTTCTTTCCTTTAAGATATTGATATATGCAATTCGACCCATAATTAGACATTTCACACTTAGCGTGGCCTAATGGCCTTATCATTTCCCTTAAGCACCATAGTAAACACGTAGCATGCAAGTATGGTATGAACTCATCACTTCGATCATAAGGGGTCATACGATCCATTCTTCTTCAACTAGGCATTTCTACAATTACCTTGCATGCACCATTTAGGGCATAGGTCAGTATGAACAATTACATGTGCTACAACACCATCATTCATCTTAATTCCATCAACTAAATCCCTCGTCCGCACTTATAACCATATCATAAGCCTTCCATACAACATCCCCAATTTAAGACAATAACAGGAGTTCATGTTGAACGTATACATAGAAAGTAGTCTAGTCATTTAGAACTTATTATATCCTAAGAACGTAAATTTATAGCCTCTTAGACAATTCCACAAACACCTTACATGCACTTTTAGGCATTGGTGAATTCATCAAATTCTCATGTTTTCCGCCACCCCATATATCTCATCCAACACACATAATCATCACATGCATGTATCAACCAGCATACACCATCACCACACACATATATATATATATCAACCAACATGCATAATCATCATATATATATATCAAGTAACATACATAATCCTCATATATATCTCAACCATCAAATATCAATCAACATATATATATATATATGCATCATCAAAGTCTAGAAAATATATATATATATATATATATATATATATATATATATATATATACATACATAACTTGAACTTTCAAAAAGGGATTCGTGGACTCTATGGACGAAAGGAGTCCATAGATAAACACTTGCATACCTGGATATTGAAAACCCTTTGAAACTCTTTAGACTTGCAACTTGATTTCTTGAATTTTTGAAGAGGAATAAATTGGAAACCCTAACCCTAAGCTCTTTATTATTTTTGAGAGAAAGAGAAGAGAGAAATGAGACAAAAAAAATGAGGGTCTAAGCTCTTATTTGGGATATATATAGAAGGGAAATGAAAAATAAATGACCAAAATATCTTTAAAAATCAATTAATGTCAAATCTGCCCTTCAGTGATCTATCCGATAGGCTGAAGTAAATTGGCCATAACTTTTTACTCCGATGTCCAAATTGGATGAAACCAATTTCATTGGAAAGAAGACTTTCAGGGATTTCTTTTGACATATAGCATCTCACACAGTTCATTATGTGCAAGGAGTTATGATTGTTTAAAGCTGGAGCAAAAATATGCTTGGCCTCAGTACTTTTTCCTGCATGTTTTACTGTTCATCACTATTTACCGTTCGATCGGAATGTTCATAACTCATCGCTCGGGTGTCCGTTTTGGATGATCCACACATCGTTGGAAAACTTATTTGATGCTCTTCGGAACGGTGGGTCTAAATCTAGGAAATTCCACACAAAAAATTATAATCGTTCTAGAATATTGGACCCAATACATTTACGAACAAAATTTCGACGAAAATTTTTTCAGGGTATTACATCATCTTCCCCTTGGAAACATTCGTCCTCGAATGTGAAGGCCAGATCAAGAACACTAATTGACTGGGTTTATTCAAGACAACAACACATCTCAAAACATAACCACACGACTGAAGCAACCAATACTCTGCGTACTTTCACTAGTCATGCACATCTATCGCATAAAACATTCAACAACCCACTCATGGGTAAATTTTCACAACACACATGCATCTCAAATGCACAGAATCATAACCCAACCAATCTCTTCAATACATGTTTAAACATGCCCACAATTCGAGTTCCTTTCTATTGAACGTGCATATTAAATACGAATATACCTAATATACCAAATTCTCGAAAGCATAACTAGAAATGCAACGAACGATGAGGTTAACATCATAGAAAGAGCATGGACATGCAATTATTATAACATTATGGGGTATCTCCCCCTTGGGACCCAAGGTCCCTCTAAACATATTTCACTGAAACAAGAATGGGTCGGGAACTATCTCCCTTTACTGCTTTTCCACACCTACTGGCACCACTACCAAATTCTGAGGGCCTGACTTGTCACTTTCTCTATCATCCTCCTCTTAGCTTTAAGTAATCATCAGACACTTTTAAACACTTGGCTAAACTCCGAACTGAACGAAAATCAATTTACTCTAGAGTCTGGGGCACAACGATACACATAAGTGATAACTTAACTCATCTCGGAGAACTGCTCCTGAAAGCATGAATTCACTACTGATGCTAATGCCATTGCTATTTCTTAGAATACAATTCTTATTTTTCCTTAGTCTCTACAATCATCGACACATACATACACTCTTTTCAACACCTACTTGTCTCACTAAACACATTGTCTGCTTTGATTTCCTATTAGGCTACTAATACCACATTCACATCTTAATAATTAGTTTGGAGTCCACAAACTTACATTCTTCAAAGATTCAAGCTTAGCTTCTAAAACATAACATGAATATCCACAAATCTTTAATAAACATACTATTCTCATTCTAGCCTTTAAATATCACATCTCTTAAACTTATACTTCTCCACACCATGAGAATCGCAGCTATATCTCTATTAATCAACACATATAATTTCCAACTTCCACACTTAGATTCTTACATATATAATTTCAAGCCTATTCATTCACCATATAAACAGCTAACCCCATAAGGCATACTCTGCTTAATTTAGAGAACACTGTCCCAAAACTATCTGCGGGGACCGTCAGAGAAAGTTCTATCTGAAAGACTTTGGCTTCACTACTTCTGTTACCTTAAGAGTAAGGTAAATCTGACATAAGTAGATCATTACAAAAGTCTACATAACTCTCTTGGAAATTCTTGCTATAGCACGATCTGGATCATGAACGAACGAAAACTCTTCTAAATATCCCATAGCCTCTCATACATGAATGCGGCGTGCAACACACTCTTGTACAAGACTCTACTAGATGCGGCTTTTCAGACTCCCTAGGACACTGTTGAACCTTAGGCTTTGATACCAAGTTTGTAATGCTCCGATTCTCAAGAATCAGAATGCCACACGGTGTTTATGATCCCGAAGGACCATAAGCTAACCCATTTTCTGATATCTGTACCTGTTCACTGCATAATATAATAAAATACATGAAAAAAGTGTCTAACACTTGCCATAAGGTTCAAACATCTAGAAATATACAATACCTTAAACCACACACTAGTACATCTGTCTGAAAAGCTTCTACACTGCCTGAACTGTGGAGTTGAAGGGACAATTCTCCAACTAACTCCGTCTACTAAAATCAAATACTGTACTAATAACATCCTCGGATGATGAGGACTCACTGTTGCACCCACTTCTTCTATACAAGTGACTTCTAAGATGCTCCAAGTTTCACTTCTCTGAACCTATGGTGCCCCAAAATAAAAGAACACCATAGCGCGAATGCGTCAGTACTAAGATGTACTGAGTATGCAAGCAGGGAAGTCTAAATGCAAGGGCTTATGCATGAACATTTAATCAACAGAATAATCACGAGAATAAGGAACGAGTACACATATATGAATGCACAGTTCACAACCACTATAACAATTATAATGACTCCAGATACCACAGCTCGGATACCACTTTACTATCCTCGGAACTCACTACTGTACTGGGGTACTGCATTATTGAATCACAGGATACCAACACTAATCAATCGAATATACTCACACCCCTGAATCCTGAAGATTTATACTGACACAGAAACCGTGGGAAGTAGTTACATAACTCACCATGACTCCTCATAAGCAACTGAATATGTGGGGGTGCACACAATAATTTGAATAATATCTTTGATTTCGTAAAACATGCGTACGGAAAATGAAGACTCACATGGCTTGAATTTCATTATCCATACTTCTCATAATATTATAGAGAGGAAAACATAAGTAAAATCCCATAAAACATCATAAAATTATCAATATTCATCATAAATTCTCATGACTCATCATAGACAACCAAACTCATCAACTCAAGACTCGGAGCGACTCGATAGTTCAAGAAACATACTCTTATGGACAGGGAAGTTTCCTATAATCGACAACCCCATTGAGCCGTGTGGAATACCAACGTTTGCCCTCATCGGGAGAGCACTCCCATTGGAGGGAGTGTTGTACTCTTGCCAAGGAGTACAACCTTAAAGCTTTCATAATCACAATTCGGCTCTCTGGCCAACAATATCATCATCAACAACCCTACGGTGGCACATAGGTTTGGGGAAATACCAAATTTTCCTCTCGATGCTAAGTAATACTCCCCGACTAGCTCAGAACGCGTTAGGAAATCCACCACAACATCACAAGGGTTTATCATAAAGACCAAATCAAATCTCTTTCTCATTTATCAAATCATATCAGTTTGTGGATTCCTAACTCAACACATTTTAGCTCAAAACATTTTAATTTTCCTCAACATCAACATGGTATCAATAACAAAGCATTTCATCTCTGCGAGCTTAAAATCAATATAAATCATCCCGACTCTGCGGATGCAAATCAATATTCTCAAATGATCATTCTTTCATTTCAATATTCAAATCATGACAATAGCTTTTGAAAAGCATTTAAGATCTTCAAATCATAGTAAGATTTTGTATGTCATAATGTAACTCAAATCATGGCTCTTATATCAAGAATCCTCAAAAATAATAATTTCATAGTAGTGGTATGCAATTTATGGCATAAAATCTCAATTCAAGAAAACAAGATAATAAGGTTATTATGTATACCAATATTGGACGATTCAAAGTTCCATAAATCATATCTTGAAAACACTTGAAATATCAACTCATGGTAGAAATATGAAATTCACCCTATCAAATCATAACTTGGGAATAATAAAGTAATCATGTACATCAAAGCTTAAACAATTTATATTTTTCATAACCTCATAATTCGTCATTAAAACATCTTGGGTATTTACCCACTTTACAAAATCATGAAATTCCAATGATAAAATCAATTCTTTGGGCACAAGAATAAAAAGATATTCTTGTTCAAAACCCCATATACTAAGTTCTCACGGAATTCATTTTAAGTTCTCAAATCATCGAAAATTCATCGATCGTAGCACGACTAAGATTATCGCGGAACTGACTCAGCTCTAGACCAGCAGACTATTTTGGGCATACGTACCCCCTGCAATCAATAACATAAGTAATACGTAGTATACAACAACGCATACTCACATGACCAGAGGCCATCATGCACCATGCATTCATTAACACCTCACACCAATCATTTGAAGATCATATTCATATACAAGTATTGGGATCTCATGCCATTACATCGTAGATCATTCAACAAGGGTGCATATGGTTAAGGAAGAATACAACATAACATAGTTCATCCAATCGGGATACATTCATTTCCCTTAAGCACCATAGTAAACAAGTAGAATGCAAGTATGGTATGAACTCATCACTTCAATCAAAAGGGGTCATACGATCCATTCTTCTTCAACTAGGCATTTCTACAATTACCTTGCATGCACCATTTAGGGCATAGGTCAGTATGAACAATTACATGTGCTACAACACCATCATTCATCTTAATTCCACCAACTAAATCCCTCGTCCGCACTTACAACCATATCATAAGCCTTCCACACAACATCCCCAATTTTAGACAATAACATGGAGTTCATGTTGAATGTATACATAGAAAGTAGTCTAGTCATTTAGAACTTATTATATCCTAAGAACGTAAATTTATAGCCTCTTAGACAATTCCACAAACACCTTACATGCACTTTTAGGCATTGGTGAATTCGTCAAATTCTCATATTTTTCGCCACCCCATATATCTCATCCAACACACATAATCATCACATGCATGTATCAACCAACATACACCATCACCACACATATATATATATCAACCAACATGCATAATCATCATATATATATATATATATATATATATATCAAGTAACATACATAATCCTCATATATATCTCAACCATCAAATATCAATCAACATATATATATATATACATCATCAAAGTCTAGAAAATATATATATATCTATACATAACTTGAACTTTCAAAAAGGGATTCGTGGACTCTATGGACGAAAGGAGTCCATATATAAACACTTGCATACCTGGATATTGAAAACCCTTTGAAACATTTTAGACTTGCAACTTGATTTCTTGAATTTTGGAAGAGAAATAAATTGGAAACCCTAACCCTAAGCTCTCTTATTATTTTTGAGAGAAAGAGAAGAGAGAAATGAGAGAAAAAAATGAGGGTCTAAGCTCTTATTTGGGATATATATAGAAGGGAAATGAAAAAGAAATGACCAAAATACCTTTAAAAATCAATTAACGTCAAATCTTCCCTTCAGTGATCTATCCGATAGGCTGAAGTAAATTGGCCATAACTTTTTACTCCGATGTCCAAATAGGATGAAACCAATTTCATTGGAAAGAAGACTCTCAGGGCTTTCTGTTGATATATATCATCTCACACAGTTCATTATGTACAAGGAGTTATGAGCGTTTAAAGTTGGAGCAAAAATACGCCTGGCCTTAGTACTTTTTCCTGCACGTTTTACTGTTCATCACTATTCACCGTTCGATCGAAATGTTCGTAACTCATTGCTCGGATGTCCGTTTTGGATGATCCACATATCGTTGGAAAGATTATTCGATGCTCTTCGCAACGGTGGGTATAAATCTTGGAAATTCCACACGAAAAATTATAATCGTTCTAGAAGATAGGACCTAATACGTTTACGCCCAAATTTCGACGAAATTTTTTTCGGGGTATTACAGCAAAAATGCAGCAATTCTAGACAATGGTGACACCCATGTCTACATCTACGCAACTTTACCAAAATGATAGTCCTCCTTTTCATGATCGATCTCTATACCGCCAGATTATGGGAGCCCTTCAGTACCTAACTCTCACTCCCCCGGATCTTTCCTTTGTGGTGAACAAAATGTGTCAATATATGCATAATCCTTCTATAAATCAATGGGCTGCTGTCAAAAGGATATTACGATACTTTCAGCATACTAAGGATATGTGTCTCTTCATTCCTAAGTCTGACACTTAGTTTCTTCAAGCCTTTACGGATGCTGACTGGGCTGGCTCATTGGATGATCGAAAATCAACCGGTGGTTATGTTATCTTTATGGGATCTGCTTTAGTGTTTTGGTCGTCAAAGAAGCAACGCACGGTTGCTAGGTCTTCAACTGAATCGGAATATAAAGCTTTAGCTGATGCCACTACCGAGCTAACTTGGATTCAATCACTCTTATTTGAACTTGGAGTTTCTCTGCCTAAAGCTCCTATTTTATGGTGTGACAACATTAGCGTTGCATACTTATCTGTTAATCCTATGTTTCATGCTCGTACCAAACATGTGGAAATCGATTTCCATTTTATATGGGACAAAGTGGCAAGGAAGGACCTACTTGTACAATTCATCTCTTCCAAAGATCAGCTAGCCGATGTTTTCACCAAGCCGTTGTCATCAACTCATTTCCAATTCTTAAGGGACAAACTTAAAGTTGGTTACCCACGTTTCGTTTGCAAGGAAGGTATTGAGACATCCTTATCTGATGCAGTTGGATAACAATACAACTCTAAAGGATATCTATTATAAGTGTATTTGTATGGGTATAGAATACCTAAGCAGAACGGTGTTTCTCATGGTACTAGTGTTCCTATATAAGATGTATACTGCTGTCATACTCATCAACACAAAAAAACTGATATTGTTATTGAATGAGAGAGTTCTTAATTTACATAATATTGTGTGTTTTCTGATTGGGGGGTGGGGGGAGTTGTTAAGGAGGTTAAATTTAACTTCGTCTGTTTAATCTTAATGAAAATCTTGATTTCTGTACTAATAGTTGTGATCTATGTAACGTCAATATCATAAATTTTACTATAATACAAAGGTCACATATATTTATTAATTTAATACTTCCTCTGTCCCATTTCACTCGTTCCAGATTTCCTAATTTGATTTTTCATTTTACTTGTCATTTTTTATTAATCAAGACAAGACAATTTGTTTTTCTTTTTAACCTTTAGTCTTAGTTATTTTTTCTCCAAATCAAAATGAAAACATCATTTAATAGGGATACCATGGTAAAGTAGTCATGTTATTAATTATTTTTTCTTAATTAATGTGCAATATCAAATTGAAACGAGTAAAATGAGACGGAGGAAGTATATCTTTAACACGTGATAATACAAAGAGCACATATATGAATATTATTTGTTTAACATTTCTTTAGCACATGTGGATATAATACAAAGAACACATATATTATTTATTTAATATATCTTTAGCACATGTAGATATTATAGTCGGACTAGTTCTTTCTCATAAATTAAGTCTGTGAATATTTTTATAATATATAACTGATAATGAGGTTTAAAAAAAAAAAAGAGTGGCAATGAAACTTGAAATTAAGATTGATTGCTCTATTACATGTCAAATTATATGGTCATATTCAATATTATTTCAAAGTTTAATGATTGAAAAAAAAAATATTCCAAAACAAGTGATGTCTCTGTCTTTTCATTTAATTTTGTCAATACTATAAATTTTATGCTATAATATAAAGATCACATATATTTATTAATTAATATATTTTTAGCACATGTGAATATAATACGAAGACCACATATATGGATATTATTTATTTGATATTTCTTTAGCACATGTGGATATAATACGAAGAGTACATATATCATTTATTAATATATCTTAGCACATGTGGATATTATAATCGGATCAATTCTTTCTCATAAATCAAGTCTGTGTATTTCTTTTTTATAATACATAACTGATAATGAGGCTTAAAGAAAAAAAAAAGAAATAAATGAGTGGTAATAAAACTTGAAATTAAGACTGATTGCTCTATTTCATGTCAAATTACATGGTCATATTCAATATTATTTCAAAGTTTAATGATTAGAAAAAATATTTTAAAACAAGTGGAGTTTCTATCTTTTCATTTTATTTAGAATAATTGGTGTTTAAAATTTACCTTTATTTTTTTCCAATACGTGAAGTTTACACCATTAAATAGTCATTTTTTTCTAGGCATTTAATAAAAGGTAAGATAGGAGTAAATCAATTTTTCTTTTCTAAAAGTGATTAATTCTCTTAAGGCGTGTGTCTAAATTAAAAATATGATAAGTTAAAGTTTAATAAATGGAGGAGTGTTTACTTTAGTTCATCGTTCCTACTCATCCTCTAAAAATAGATATTCTATCATACTTGTCATTTTTGAAAACTAATACATAATTACTTGTTTGTTTTCATTTTTACCCTCAATCGTAAATATGGAGAGATATTAATATAGTGCAAAAGAAGGAAGTATTAAATAGACAGAAGTAACAAATAAGCATAATTTTGCTCAAATTAGTCTCTGTTAATGATTTTTTTAAGGAACATACAAATAGAGTTTGAGTTTGAGTTAGAATTGGAGTTGTATTTAATCGGAGATATAAATTGAAGTTACTTTAGAAAAGTTGAGTGAAAACACTATTTTTCTAATAAAAAAAAAATTGATGGCCAAACAAAGACGTAGGAGTATTTAATTACATCTTCAACTTTGAGCTCAAAGAACAAAGCACGAAAATAAATCAGATAACTACTCTACCTTTTTGGGGTCCCCAAGATTTTGGCTGCTTACAATCCGTTTGGATGACGATTTCTCATGATATGGTATGATATAGTTAGTAAGAAAATCATATTTTCTCCGTTTAAAAAAGAATGACCTACTTTTTTTTTAGTCCGTTTAAAAAAGAATGACCTTTTTCTTTTTTGGTAATACTTTAATTCTAATTTTCCACATGGCATGTTTAGGACCACAAGATTAAAAGATTTTTGATACATTTGACACAACTTTAATTTGAGACCACAAGATTCAAAAATCTTCTTTATTTTCTTAAACTTCGTGTCAAGTCAAAATAAGTCATTCTTTTTTAAATGGAGGAAGTATTTATTTTAATTGTTTCTTAAAATGTATGGTACGATATAGTTTAATTTATGGTTTGATAACAATAAAAACTCTCACATTATATAATCACGGATTAGGTGGTATCACCTGATATTGCTTTTTTTTTTTTTCAATTTGTCCTTACTTAATATTATATAATTTTATTTTACTCTTTACTTTATATTATCTAACTTCACCTCCTACCCCAACTTCCACATCCACCAGCCCAGCCCGGCTCCCCCTCCCCCCCCCCCTCCCACCCTTTTCCTCCCCTAATTTTTTTATTTTCTTTTTACAAAATATTCAAACTTCTTGCTTATCCCATCCCCTACCTCGACCAAACCCCACCCACCACCAAACCCCCACCCCATTTTTTACCTAAATTTATTTTTAAAAAAAATTCATAAACTTTTTCTTACCCGCTCTCACCCTCTCCCCCAACCCTCCCCCCACCTACTATCCCCCACCCACCCACTCACCCACCCAACAATTTTTTTTTTATTTTTAAAAATTATTTTTTAAATTTTCAAGAAAATTTTCTTACACCACCTCCACCCCCTACCAGCTCTCCCCACACACACAACAAAAAAAAATTTAGAACTTTTTTTCTTACTCCACCCCTACCCTATCCCTATCCCGACCCCCTACTCCACTACCCCCATTTTCAAAGATTTTTTTATTAAAAAAAATATTTTTTTCTTACCCCGTCCCTTTATTATATTCGCTTTCATTATTTTGAGTTAAATATATACAAATGCTTTTAGAAAATATTTTCCTACTTGTGTAACAAACACAAGAAAATAAGTAAGAAACAACTTATTTTTCTAGAAAATATTTTTTTTGAATTCCATACTGAACACACTCGTAGCATATACAAAAGATGCATTAAAACTTTGTACCTGTCGTTGATGTTACGTCTCAAAACATCAAAAATAAATGAAATTTGTTACTATAAAAAATAAATCTGATTATATTTATTTCAATCTACTTTTTTATTGACTTTGTTAGAGTTTACATGAATTAAACTACTTAATATATCTACATAACATAATTTATGATATATTAGTAGGAAGAAAATTATTTTATTAATAATTATTAACAAATTTAATATTTATAATAATTAAGAGCATTTTAGTAAACTTATCATTTATGATACGGTACTATACTGTCAAATCAAACAATAAAACTATTATTAAACAAAAATGAATAATAAAATCCATCCAAACATTATATTATATTATACTATACTGTACAGTACAGTACAGTACCAACTGTGCATTATGAAACCATGACAAATTACCATCCAAACAAAGTGTTATTCACACATTGTTGGCGTGCACGTTGTTGGAGTAAATGATGCTGACAAATTTCAGCCTTGATCCTTCAAATTTCCTCCTAATTTCTCTTCTTCCCTTAAGGTTTTGCTTGTGCCTTTTATTGGAAACATGATCAAAATGTTTCTTTGTACAGACTTTGGTTTCATTTTCTCTACTGTTGTATAAATATGATAAAAATAGTTTACATATCAGTTTGGACCGAATTTGTATGAGTAAAGTAAAGACAAATCTTAATTTTTTCTATCAAAATAAACTGACGCATCAACATTTGCTTAGACCAATCATCAAATGGATCATAAGGGCTTGTAGAACCGTTGGAGGTTGCACCACACAGTGAGGGATCAGGTCTTTCAAAGTCAATTACATGCAATCAAACAATATAGTGCAGGAAAATTAAAGGCAGTGCAGGAAAGAAACAACACACAAGATTTAACGTGGAAATCTCCTTACTCAAGGGAGGGAAACCACGACTTGCCCTCACAAGCACCAACGAAATCCACTATAATTAACCTCTTGATTACAGACTCGATTTCAGCCTAACTCTAGGCTCTTTTTGCTTGTAATAACTCTACTAAAAGCTCTTCTTGAAAACTCTACCAAGGACCCTCTATACTGACTAACTCTAATCAGTATCAAGCTTAGGCAACTCTACCTAAGCACTCTCGAGCAACTAAAGAAAACACTACTCTTATAGCATGAGTAGTTTAATTACAAATTAGCACTCAAGAACACTCACTCTCTCTTTAAGCATACTACAAAGATAAGAATATCACACCCCATTTTTACCAAAAAGATTGGATTTAAGTTTCAAAAGGGTTTTATTATTAAGTGACAAAAGAAAATAATTTATTTCGAAAAGGACTTTTTACAACCAAAACTCAAAGTCGCCACTTGGTATAAATCTGGTGTGCCAAGTCACCTTTGAAAATTCTTTTTCAAATAATTTTTGACTCTTTCAAAACTGATCCACGAACAAAGATTCCGGCTAAGAAATTTTGTTAATCGAGGGAAAGGTGTTAGGCACCCCTCGGTTCCGTGGTTCGACCACGATCGCTTCTTGAAGTATATCAGCTAGTACGACACTATGAAATGTATAAACCAATAAAAAAACATAAAAAAAGAAAACAAACAACCAAAACAATTCAAAATTCAAAAATAGTGTCCAGTCCAATTTATTACAAACCAAATAAAAAATTCTGAAATAAAAATTAAACTATTCTAATTGTCCTAGATATGCTTTACCTGATGCCTCGGGCCTTGACCACAAGCCTCCTTTGCGTACGTGATACTTTGAGACATTCCCCAGTGAATAAGTACAATGTGACCTCGGGGCATTCCTTGGCGAATAAATACATTTGATGAAATGTGATAAAAGTGGAGAAATCACTCAACGTAGACATTTACACATTTGATGATATGAAATCCTACGAGTTGCCTACCCCAAAATCAAAGATTTGTCTATCGATTCTCGACCTAAAACATGATACTATTGAGTTTGATAAAATTAACATTCATTTCAAACCCAACAACAATTGATGAATCAAAGCACAACAATATTCTCTTTTATCGATTTTCAAGTCCCGCCTCCCAATTTTATTCTCAAAATAATTAACCGATTCAAGTGGACCAATCAAGCAATATCCACAATCATTCAGGATCCAAACACAATTAAATCAGATAAAGCAACGTGCTTGTTGACACCCAATTTTGACTCTCCTTTTCATAAAATTCATTTCTTGATGCTTAGGATTCCTGAATATATTTCCAATATATTTTCCTTATTTTTCACATTAATAGTTTGAAAAATGATATTTTCTTATCTTTGCATCCTATAAATTCCCTCTAAAAATAATAAATAAATATATTTTAAATTATCATTCCAGTACTTTTCTAAAATGAATAAATAAATATATGTTGTTGTATTAATATAATACTTGTTGTATTAATATAATAATTGATACATACATATAGATACAGAAATATCAAAAATTAGTTCGTATTACTATTTCTATCTAATTTTTTTTCTCTCTTTTTAGAATCAAAGTTCGAGTTCGAGTTCGAGTTCGAATTTGGATCTCCGACGGAAAGCTCTAGTTCGTTGCTCCACACAAGGTTAGTAGTTGCCCCTTTTAATTTTCATTACCTCTATTGGTTGACAAGTTTGTGGATTATTTGTTTCGTTTTACCACCCATATATTTTCTTTATTTTAGGATTCATCAGATTTTATTTTTTTTATTTTTTTATTTTTTTTCAAAGATAAATATACAGAGTCTTGAAATGTTTGTTTACATTTAAGCTTTTTGCATCGCTTTCCCTGAATGGTTGATTAAGTCAGTGTTTATCTTCGATCATCTCTTTGCATCATCTTAGTTATAATTGAGTATACTATCAGTGCTCGTCTTTTCTTTATTTCATTCACTTGATAAAAGTGAAATTAATCACTTGGATGTTTTTGTGGCTCTTCTAAATATGGTTATTTTGAAGTATGTGTTATCTTTTATGTATTCGGGTACAAGAATCTCTATATAAGAAACACAAACTTCAACACTAGTTCAAGTCCAAGACAAGAACACTTATGAAGTTCTGTAACACCTTCAACACTAGATTATGAATTATCTATCTAAGAAGTGTGTTAAGATTTAGAAAAGAGATGAAACAGAATTTAAGACCAAGTCCTCCAAATTCACGGAGTGTCCTTAAGGAATAATTCTCCTCACTGTACCCGAGGTTTTGGAATTTTCCTCCTAAGATAAAATGGCTTTCAATCCGAACAATAGCGGTACCTCAAATTATTGAATTCAGCGAACTCACTCAACGGTTTGATAGATCACATAGAAAGTTTTTCAAAACAAGAAGAGAGTTTTTATTTCAGAAAATTCATACCTAAACCTGTGGATGAAAGCAGGTTTATATAGCCAACATGTGTCTCTTCTGAAAAGTGGCAATGGTTCACTTAAAATGAGTGACCTTTCTGGAAAAGCCATGTCTGTTCGTCCAAAGAATGAGTCTTTTTCGAACAGGCATACCATTTCATGAATCAGTGTGTCGTTTTGTTGAAGGGTCGCATCCCTTCGTTTCAGCACTGCACTATTTCAAAACACTGTTTCGGAATATGCATGCATGCATATAAATGGAGTATCAAAACACAGAAAAAAGTTACATTTTTTCCTTTGGTATTTTCGAACTGAATTTCTGAATTTCTGTCAAATAAACTTTGTCCAAAAAGATAGATCTCATCGATCGATCATTTGACAAATCCAAATCCGAATCCAAACCTGAAGCCGAAGCCGAGCCAAGCGAGCAACGACGACGACGACGTGAGACATCTCTTATTTCTTGCCTCACTTACCATATGGAGTAAGTGTTCCTTATTTTAAACACTCACAAGTTCTCTTCTTCCACCAATGTGGGAGAAAGAGTAAACTTTCCGATTTGGGAGTACACTTTCTAAATTGGTGTCTCCCTTTCTCCACCATTTTCCCTCCATTTTTTCATTCACACTTTTTCATATACTTTGAACCCAACAATTCCCCACATGAATAGGAAATGGCTATTTTTTGTAAAAATTTTGCGGACAAGTATGTGATCATCAAGCAAAGACTGATTGCTTCTGGATAAGTAGGTTTCCCTTTGAACTTTTCATAGTGAACATACATCAGATGCACTCGGTTAATCGGTAGACTTGATATCTTTTAACCGTCAAGATTTAGTGTACACCTAGACAACACATGTCACACAACCAACCTTTTACCGTTTATGGTTCTCATGGTTTTATTCTTTTCAGCCATGAACACGTCCTGGTTTCATGAGATCTTAGAGAATAGGCCTTTACTAACATTCTCCTTGAAGCGGATTCCACTTCGCCCTCACATAGATGATTTCTAAACGTTCAATCCTATAGATTAAACTATTTGGTCAAATCTGCCAAATTTAGATAATCATTAAAAAACTTTTCACCTTAAGTCTTATCCTTGTTTACTAAACATTGTCTACATTATGAGAATGGGTTGGGTAATTGACAATGTTTAACCTTTCAGACACAGCTTTGTCTGATCTCCTTGAACCTAGCTCTTGGGATCTCCAGTCTGCTAGGTAGAGTTACCGCCATGCTGACTTGTCCTAGGCATTAAACTCATTCCCTTGGATGTTCTTTCTACTCATTCTCTAAATAGGCCTTTTGTGAGTGGATCCGACACATTATCCTTTGACTTAACATAGTCAACAGTGATAATTCCACTCGAGAGAAGTTCCCTAACAGTATTATGTCTCTGTTGTATGTGACGAGATTTACCATTGTACATCATGCTCCCTTCCCTACCTATTGACACTTGGCTATCACAGTGTATACATATTGGTGCCACTGTTTTGGGCCAATAAGGAATATCTTCCAAGAAATTTTGGATCCATTCTGTTTCTTCACCGAATTTATCCAATGCGATAAATTCTGATTCCATTGTAGAACGACCAATATAAGTCTGTTTGGATGAATTCCAAGAGACTGCTCCTCCACCGATAGTAAATACATATCCACTTGTGGATTTTACTTTGTTCGATCCGGTGAACCAATTTGCATCACTATATCCTTCAAGTACCGCAGGATATTTATTATAATGCAAGGCATAGTCTTGAGTGTATTTAAGATACCCCAAAACTCTTTTCATTGCCATCCAATGATTTTTGTTGGGATTACTCGTGTACCGACTCAATTTACTAATAGCGCATGCTATGTCTAGTCGTGTACAGTTCATTATATACATTAAACATCTCAATACTCTTGCGTACTCCAATTGTGAGTCACTTTCACCTTTATTCTTTCGAAGTGCAAAGCTCACATCCAATGGAGTCTTGGAAATACCGAATTCCATGTACTTGAATTTTTCAAGTACATTTTCGATATAATGAGACTGTGACAATGCCAACCCTTGTGGAGTTCTATGGATTCTTATTCCTAAGATCACATCCGCAACTCCAAGGTCTTTCATATCGAAATTACTCTCGAGCATTCATTTTGTTGCATTTATGTCAGAAATGTCTCTACTGATGATCAACATATCATCCACATATAAACAAACAATGACTTGGTGATTTGGAGTGTCTTTAATATAAACACATTTATCATATTTATTTATCTTGAACACGTTTGCCAACATGGTTTGGTCAAACTTCGCATATCATTGTTTAGGTGCTTGCTTTAGTCCATACAACGACTTAATAAGTTTTCACACCTTATTCTCCTTTCCTAGAACCACAAAACCTTTAGGCTGTTCCATGTAAATTTCTTCCTCCAATTCTCCATTTAGGAATGCAGTTTTCACATCCATTTGATGGATTTCAAGACCATATGTCGCCGCCAAGGCAATTAATATTCGAATTGATGTCATCCTTGTTAGTGGTGAGTATGTATCAAAGTAATCAAGACCTTCTTTTTGTTTGAAGCCTTTTACTACAAGTTTTGCCTTGTATTTTTCAATAGTACCATCCGCTTTCATTTTCCTTTTGAAGATTCATTTACAATCTAAAGGCTTATTTCCTGGAGGAAGATCAACCAATTCCCATGTATGGTTGCTTAAGATTGAATCAATATCATTATTGACTGCCTCTTTCTAAAAGGATGAGTCTGAAGACGACATCGCTTCTTTAAATGTTTGAGGCTCATTTTCTAAGAGAAATGTTACAAAATCTGATCTAAACGTAGTAGAAGTTCTTTGACATGTACTACATCTTGGATTCTCTTCATTATGTACATTCTCACTTGGTTCATCTCGAGGTCGTTTAGACCCTCCAATAGATTGTTTATGTCTAGTTTTATACGGGTAAATGTTTTTAAAGAATTAAGCATTATCTGATTCAATTATCATATTTTCATTTATAACCGGCTATTCATATTTATGAACCAAAAACCAACATACTTTACTTCTTTTAGCATATCCTATGAACACGCAGTCCATAGTCTTAGGTCATATCTTAACCTTTTTAGGCATAGAAACTTGGACCTTTGCTAGACACCCCCACACCTTGAAATATTTCAAGTTGGGTTTCCTTTCTTTCCATTTTTCATAAGTAATTGATTGTGTCTTACTATGGGAAACTCTATTGAGTATACGATTGACTGTAAGGATAGCCTCCTCCCACAAGTTTTGCGGTAAATCGAAACTTATAAGTAAGGCATTCATCATTTTCTTCAACGTTTAGTTTTTCCTTTCCGCAATTCCATTAGATTGAGGTGAATACGGGGTCGTAGTTTGATGGAAGATTCCATTCTCTATACATATTTTGGCGAAAGTAGATTCATATTCTCTGCCCCTATCACTTCTTATCATTTTTATCTTTTCTCTAACTGATTTTCTACTTCAGTTTTGTATTGCCTAAACGCATCTATTGCTTTATCCTTACTATTTAGTAAGTATACATAACAATATCTAGTGCAATCGTCAATAAAAGTTATGAAATACTTTTTTCCACCACGTGATGGTGTTGACTTCATATCACAAATATCAGTGTGTACTAAGTCTAAAGGATTGGAATTCCTTTCAACGAACTTATAAGGATGCTTTGCATACTTTGATTCCACACACATTTGACACTTTGATTTATTGCACTCAAAGTTTGGCAAATCTTCTAAGTTAATTAATTTTCGTAACGTTTTGTAATTAACATGGCCTAAACGTTCATGCCATAAATTATAAGACTCAAGCAAGTAAGAAGAATTTGAACTTTTATTGATTTCAACATTCATTACGTTCATCTTATAAAGGCCCTCGGTGAGATAGCCTTTTCCTACATACACTTCTCCTTTGCGAGTTACAATTTTTCCAGAAACGGTTACACATTTGAATCCGTTATTGTCTAGTAATGAAATAGAAATTAAGTTCCTACATAACTCCAGAACATACAAGACATTGTTAAGTGTCAAGACCTTTCCTGGAATCATTTTCAAGCCCACTTTTCCTGTTCCTTTTACCTAAGCCATAGCAGAGTTAGCCATGTAGATCATTTCTTCTACTTGAGCCAGATAAAATGACGAAAACAACTCTTTGTTGGCACAAACATGGTGGGTGGCACCAGAATCCATCCACCACTCGCGAGGATTCCCTACCAAGTTGCATTCTGAAAACATAGCACACAGATCATCATATTCTTTGTTGGACTAAATCATATTTTCTTGGTCCTTTTTTTTGCCTTTATTAGGGGTACAACAATCCCTGGACTTATGGCCAATCTTTCCACAGTTGAAGTACTTTCCCTTGAATTTCTTCTTGGGTTGATTGATTCCTTGTTCAATTTTCTTCCTTTTCTTAGAATTGTTTTGGTCATCTTCCACAATATGTGCTCCATTAATTGCAGAATTCCCTTTTGACCTTTCCTCGGTAGCCTTATTATCCTCTTCAATATGTAGTTGGACAATAAGATTTTCGACAGTCATCTCCTTGCGTTTGTGCTTCAAGTAGTTTTTGAAGTCTTTCCACATAGGTCGTAGCTTCTCAATGATCGCTGCTACTTGAAATGCTTCATTCACAATCAAACCTACAAAACAGTATATGTGAGTACTAAGAACATTTTTAATTTGTTCAACTAAGGTATTTTTCAAAGATATACCTTCTGCTAGGAGATCGAGAATGATTACTTACAATTCCTGCACTTGAGAGACAACTGATTTGCTATCTATCATTTTAAAGTCCAAGAGCCTTGAAACAAAGAATTTCTTAATTCCCGCATCCTCTGTCTTGTATTTCCGTTCTAGTGCCCCCCACAATTCTTTCGATGTCTTATTTCCACTGTAAACATTATAGAGGTCGTCTTGGAGACCACTCAAGATATAATTCCTGCAAAGAAAGTCTGAGTGCTTCCAAGCCTCTACAATCATGAAATGGTCTTTGTCCGAGGTTCCCTCGGGTACCTCAGGAGCATCCTCACCAGTGAACCTTTGAAGGCATAGAGTGGTGATGTAAAAGAACATCTTTTGCTGCTATCGCTTAAAGTTAATGCCCGTAAATTTTCTTGGCTTCTCCGCAGGTGCCATTAGTTGTGGAGCACTTGATCGACTTGTTGAAGCAATGCTAGTTGCCCCCACAGTCGTCGCCGTATCTTCCATTTGACTTTCGTTAGTCATTTTACCTGTCACCACAAGACAATAAAATTTAGTATTTTCATAATACTATTTATAAAGTTAAGCAACTTTAAACTCTTCTTCTTGTTTCTAGTTAACGATGAAGTTTTTATGACTTCCAATCGTCAATCGAATGATCTTTAACTTGTGATGAATATTTTATGTCTTCGAACCACTAGTTAAGTTCAAACGGAGTAGAAAACTTAAAGTTTTAATCTCCAAAAACAAGAAATACAGATTCTGCAGAAGTTTATTCCTTAAGATTGTTATCTTTTATGTATTCGGGTACAAGAATCTGTATATAAGAAACACAAACTTCAACACTAGTTCAAGTCTAAGACAAGAACACTTATGAAGTTCTGTAACACCTTCAACACTAAATTATGAATAATCTATCTAAGAAGTGTGTTAAGATTCAGAAAAGAGATGAAACAGAATTTAAGACCAAGTCCTCCGAATTCACGGAGTGTCCTTAAGGAATAATTCCCCTCACTGTACCCTAGGTTTTAGAATCTTCCTCCCAGGATAAAATGGCCTTCAATCTAAACAATAGCGGTACCTCAAATTGTTGGATTCAGCGAACTCACTCAACGGTTTGATAGATCACACAGAAAGTTTTTCAAGACAAGAAGAGAGTTTTTATTTCAGAAAATTTATACCTAAACCTGTGGATGAAAGCAGATTTATATAGCCAACATGTGCCTCTTCTGAAAAGTGCAATGGTTCACTTAAAATGAGTGACCTTTCTGGAAAAGCCATGTCTGTTCGTCCAAAGAATGAGTCTTTTCCGAACAGGCATACCATTTCATGAATCAGTGTGTCATTTCGTTGAAAGGTTGCATCCCTTCGTTTCAGCACTGCACTGTTTTGAAATACTGTTTTGGAATCTGCATGCATGCATATAAGTGGAGTATCAAAACACAGAAAAAAAGTTTTTTTTTTCCTTTGGTATTTCGAACTGAATTTCTGAATTTCTGTTAAATAAACTTTGTCCAAAAAGATAGATCTCATCGATCGATCATTTGACAAATCCAAATCCAAATCCAAAGAGCCGAGCGAACGACGACGACAACGGCGCGAGACATCTCTTATTTCTTGCCTCACTTACCATGTGGAGTAAGTGTCCCTTATTTTAAACACTCACAAGTTCTCTTCTTCCATCAATGTGGGAGAAAGAGTGAACTTTCCAATTTCGGAGTACACTTTCTAAATTGGTGTCTCCCTTCTCCACCATTTTTCCTCCATTTTTTCATTCACACTTTTTCATATACTTTGAACCCAACAGTATGCTGTCCTTGTTGTTCTAAAATCTATAAAACTCATCTTCTTGCTCGACGCTCGTTTGATATAAGTGTATGGGTTCAACATAGGTTCCGTCTTCAGTATGTGTTAACGCCTATTGTTGTTTATTAAGTTTAAGGAATATATGAGTGATATTTGTTTCTTTTTACTTTGTTTCGCATCGGTGGTAATATGTTGTGTAAAATTTATGTTTTGAGTATCATTTTTCCTTAATTTCCTCATTCATTTAAAGTTGATTTTTCTCATTTAGAGATTGATAATGTTAGAATGCTAGCCTTCTTTTCTGCACCAGTAAGAATTAATCTCATTTTAAACTAGTATGGTGTTGTGCGATTTCTTTAAACTAGTCGATAAGGCAGTTATAGTGATCCTTCTTTTTCTAATACACGTCTAACTCTTCAAAGCGACCAGCTGCGTTTCTGGGTTATAAAATATTTTGCTCCCTTGAAGCTAGTAAAAGTAATTATATCTTCATTTTTTCTTTTTTAAGGGATGCCTTCATGCTTTGTTTAATTAATTGTTATTTTTCTTCATGTCTGTGTAGTCACTCCAAGCTCTGTGAACAAGGATAGATTAATTCGTCTAGTTCATTGTCATAGTCGTTGGACATTTGGGCGTGAAAATATGAACTAAAAATAACCTCTGATTGTTTGGTCTCAATAGTTTTTTTTTATAGCTAGTTATTTAATTTTAAAATGTTTTCATAAAGTTTGAGGTTTTAAGTTTTGAAAATTTGCCATCTTTTCTGTCAACATTTTAAGTTTCACATCTATGTCTTAAAATCAAAGCTACTCGCTCAGTTAATAGACGACTGATTTTCTTATAGGGTTCTACTTTACTTCTACATGTTCTAAGTGTAGGTATATGTATGCTGTGTGTGCAACTATGCGTGTGTTGCGTGCTTTCCTTAGGTAACAAATAGTAAAGAATAAATACAAAAATACAAATATACATATATGGGCGCGTATATTAATGTTGGCAGTGTTCACTGAATTTTTCAGCTTCTAACTAGCAGGAAAAGATGCCGTAAGCTCCTAACGTTAAAGTAGGGTTAGTGATTCAACTTGAGATAATTATGTATTTGATGGGATGTTTGTATAATAGTAGCAGTCTATTAAAAGAGGTTGCTATGACTCTAATAAATTTTTAGCATACATGATTAACTTTAAAGGCTGAAACTCTTCACCATTCTAAAGTTGTTAATATTTTTTTTCATTCTTCTGTGTATTTGGTTATTAGTGATACGGGAAGAAAGGAAAGGAGAATTCGTTAGCTCACTTATCGTCTCATTTTTTTTAAAGAAGAAATCAATAGCTAACCCCCTCCTCTTTATGCTTCCTCGATCCTTTTAAAATGTAGGAATGTGAATCACGTTGTTACTTAATCACCTTTAGATTCAGCAAAACAGCTTTCTTCCTCTATTTCATCCATTTATAATATGTGAACATGTTTATATGTATTGGCTGGTTGTACTTTATTGATCGCAAAGTTCACTAAAACGCTAATCTAGCTCGTCTGATTTTATTTTTTTTCAAATGTATATAGCTAACTGTTTAAGGGAAGTTTGATGTCAATTTTGGATGTTCTAAACATGATAATAGTGGCTTAACTATCTCCTTGTTTGGCTGTTGTGCAAGCAGCCTTCAATTTAGTAAGGAGAAGACTCTAAAACGCTTGAAAACACTACAAACACTCAGCTGTCCATAGTGAAATTTTTGTGTCACCTTTTGCTTGAGTACTAGAATACTTTCAAAGCATGATCGTTATATTTTGTTCTATTTTGATTATATACTGACTAGGCTTTAGATTTTGCCCGATGCACATTCAGTATTGATTTTTTGTTGAAACCATGGCAGATACTTACTTTTATTCACCAACTTTAAAGTAATTACTTGGATTGGCTTTAAAATATATTTTACTTGTTGCCTATTTGGTCTTCATATGTAATAGTAATGCTTAACATTTTTAGATGATGACAACGGCCTTCTTTGTGTCACTGTGAATATGACCACAAATATGTTCTTAATGGAAATAATGCTTTATGATCGACAAAGAAATTTCCAGATCTTCGGCTTAATCTTAAGTCTATCTTAAGTTGGTTCTGAAGTTATCTTGTTTGGCATGTTGCACGTTTCGTTCTTTGGATATCATGTCTTGATGTACGACTTTATTTGATTTTTTTTAAAAATTGAATTGTCTTGATAATTTCATTACTCTCTTTTTATTTGCATGTACACTTTGGGAGCAAACAAACTTGGGGTCTTAAGGCTAGACCCTCGTACACGCATGGAGTCTCGGAATGAGACCAACACTATCTCTCATTCGTACAAGGAGTTATACTCCATAATCTTGAGTCAAACTCGCCTGCAGTCTAGTGCCTTTTTCCTCTTCCAAATTTAATTTTTATACATATGTCATTATCTTGCACCAATATTTAACACATTAATGTTTGGAATTATATCTTGTTTGTTTACGTTTGAACTATTATAAGTTTTTTTTTTCTTTTATTTACATATGATAACAATATGTTGATTTTCCCCCTTACCATTGGATACCAACTTTAGCTTAATCACTGGGTAGATGGAATATCGTTAAAAGTTTTAAAATTTGGAAGGTTAAAAAAAAAATGTCCTTTTAGAAAAATTAGTAGAGTTTGTTAGAATCTTTTAATGCTTCTTTACTATGAAATAGTAGTCTATCCTTAGAATCAAGTTAGTTCGTCACTAATTAGTAATATATGTTTAATAGAAAATATAAATTTCGTGGTGGGTGAATTTATTATGGCTAAACTCGTAAGATCGGCTTTACTAATTTTGGATATGGTAAATCAAATTTTATTCTATTTTCTTTTATTTATTATTATTAATAATAATAATAAAAGATGGCACTTGGCAACCCCCTTTTAGGATCTCTAATGACAAGAAAAAATATTTTATTTTTAGCTGTATCGTAATAAATAATGAATTCTCAACCCATTATATATTTTAAAAAATAACTATATCTACTTATCTAGGGTAGGATAATTAACTTATTTTTATAAAATTGGACTAAAAAAAGGGGCAAAAGAGTCATTTTTCTTAGAATAAAAGAAAACATGAATTTCTTAACATAAATAACTTTTTTTATTAATTGAATGCTTTTGTATAACTTGTAAAAGAGAGGATTTGAAATCACTATAGTAAAGTTTACATCATTTTCCTAAGGACTATAAAAGTGACATTTAGTAATTTTTGCAAATGAATTGATTCTCAATATTTCTAAGTTCTTTCTAATCTTTTCTCATGAATGATTTGCATATGTTATTCTAAATAATATATATATATATATATATATATATATATATATATATTTGCACCTAGCCCATATCTTCTCTTAATTTAACATTTGATTTCCTTATTAACCTAAATTTGGCCGGTTAACCGTAGTTAGCGGATCCTTTAGGGTGCCTAATCCCTTCCCTTTAGGATCATTAGAATCCTTACTTAAAATTGTAAGTAGTGTAAACCTTAAAACGAAGTCATTAATTTCTTTAATCACATAGGTTATAATAGGTGTCCTAATTCACCGTAGAACTAATTGAGTGACAACTTCATTAAATTTAATTAGAAGCTTTTCAATAGGCTGTACCTCGATTTGACCCGTGTTAAAATGGGGTATAACATCTTGGCGACTTCACTAGGGACTATTAGGTTCTTAACCATAACCAATTTAGGTTAATAATTATGTTGTTTTATATATTGTTATTTGTTTTGCCCTATTTTTCTTGATTTATCATGTTTTTGTGACATAAATTATTTATTGCTATTATTTTATATAAATTGCTTATTTGTTTACCACTTTATATAAATTGGCACTCCGTTCATACCTCCTCCACTTCGGAAACTGACACTCACACACATTGTACACGCGGATTGTACATTGTACTTTTTCAAAATTCTTTCAACTTTAGAGAGTCGGCGCATACGTGGGGTGAGCAGGAGTTTTTATTTCGTAGGACCACGTTCCTTCTCATATAGGAACTCTAAGTCCGTGTCTACCCAAATCTTAGAAAAGCTCTAGATAGAGCGCTGCCACCCTTGATTTAGGCCATGCATGCATAAACCATAAGTGATTTGACCCATGGTGTCATTCCACAAATTTAGAAATGCATTTATTTCATAAGGGTTCACGACCTGATGACGACCCTCATATTATGTGCAGAGATATTGATAAATTGATCCAAGTTAAAATTTGACCAAATTGAGTTTGGAAAATATTTGCTTATGTTGTCTTCTTGTATGTTGCTAGAATAGATAACTTGCCTAATTTTCCAAAACCCAAATGGTTTTGTGTGTGCCACTTAAGCTAAGGAGATGGTGGGAGAACATCAAGATGGAGCATGGGTTTGAGATTAGGAGAACTTTGGGTTTCTTGACATCATCGATTTACATCCCTTCTGACAACCATATAGTAAAGGCATTGCTCAAGTTCTGGATCCTACTAGATTCGTGTTCAAGTTCAAGGATTTTGAATTGACCCCTACAATTGAAGAAATTAGTGGATTTACCAATTTGAAGTATCAAGGACGGGGCATGATCTTACCTCGCAAACAGTCAGGGAAATTTTTTTTGCATCTTCTTGGGCTCAGAAACAACCTTAAGCTCGCGTGTTTGGATAGTGATTGGATTTCTATTGATTACTTGTATGAATGATTTGGTCTCAAGGATGGTCACGAGGTCTTTAGCAGGTAATTCTTTTGTTCTGCTGAGAGTTGGAGAAAGAAACATCCTATCATTTTTGCCATTGCTTTACTAGGTACTCTGGTCTTTCCTTTGGAGCATGGAAGGATTGACACTTCCCTTAGCTCTGTGGTTTGAGATCTTTTTTGTGGGGTTGAAAATGTTGAAGTTACATTGACTCCGATGATTATAGAAGAAATGATGAGGTCACTATCCAAATATGCTAGAGGAAGAAGGTTCTTCGAAGGTTGAAATCTCTTGCTTCAGATTTGGACTATAGAACATTTCTATAAACGTAATGCCATGGTCGACATGCTCTTTAGCAAACCCAATAGGATCGACTCTCATCTACAAAGGATGACGGAGTTTGTAGCTCTCATTGGTACAAATGATTGGTATGCATACATGAGGGTGTTCACGGGCAATCAAATCCAATGGAGGTACCTATGGTTGTCACCTCGTGCTTCCATAATCAAGGGTCACACGAAATACTGTATTGAGCTTATTGACTTGAAATTTCTTCAACCATATGCTCCCTCACGAGTGCTTCGATAATTTGGACATCATCGATTCATTCCTCTTTGTTCAGATATGAGTAGATTCGAGGTTGATTTCAGTCCACTCTTTTAGATTCCTAGAGCAATAGAGTTGCTTCAAGAGTGGTGATATCTGATGACAATAGATGTGCTTAACGAGCAAGCTTACTGTAATCCAGAGTATTATGTGTGGTTATCAGCAGATATGGAAGAGGTGGGTTTTAGCCGTCAAGGATAAGCTGTTAGGTATGAAGATCTTGAAGAAACAGAATGGGCACATGGTATCCTGGTCAATCACTTTGTCATCCCACCTAAAATGTGGGAACAATTTATTCTCGGATCTTTGGCACACTTTGGAGCATGAATACTTAGCTTAGTGCCTCGAATTTATCTTTTATTATTATGTACTCTCTTTATGTTTTGGCTAGAATTTCTGTTTTATTATCATGTACTCTCTTTATGTTTTTGAAATTAATGTAATGGTGTAAAGATGATATTTAAATCAAGTGGGTTGTTTCTCATTTTCTAACTCCAAACTCGAGCAATGTCATTAATTAAAGCTTGGATCAATTTTCATAATCTCAATTATTTGATGCATAGGCCCCACCTCTTGGCACTAAAGAGGTCCCGTGCATAGTAGGATACCTTCTTGATTATTGAAGTTCTCTTTTATTATGTTCTTTGTTTGCAATATGATGCATGCTTTTATTTCTTTTCTAACATTGTTTGCTTAATTTTGAGTTACTTTATTGGTGCAAATTATTCGCCTATACTGATATATTTCTTTCTTTTGAAGGTTTTATTTTTTTATTTATTTATTCCCCCAAAGGTTGATTTGTGTTGACTACAAATTGACTAATCACCCATACTTTACGAGATCAAAAGCACGAGCAAACACCAACATGACTGATTTAGGTACACCTGATGGCTTGCGACTTGTCACTGTCCCAAGAGATGAACCTAAGACTTCGAGGGAGAGGGATCTAACACTTTGTGATGAACATATAACTCATATGATGCAGCAAATGGCCGACATGCAAAGTGAAATTGAGCGACTTTGAAACCTCACCAAGCTATCCATTAGCATGAATACTCTACTTCATGAATATGAGACAAATACCACTATTTAATCTTCTTTTCCACCTATTTACTCTCTCGTCTCCCAACACTTCCCACAAAATCCTTCACTCCACCAAAACAACCCTATTTCTACCAAATCTCCCGTTAACCCACAAAAAAATAACAGGAAATAAGTTGACTCGCAACAAACAAACCCATTACCCTTCAGTACTTCATATGTTCCTCAAGCTCGTCTTAACCAAGCTCCGTTTACCCAAGCTCCATATACCCAAAATATCCTACTTGCCCAAACTATGCCAGTCGACCAAAACCACCAAGCAGTCCCACATATATCAGCAGTACATGCTGCAGTTCCTAATACGTAGTATGTGCCATAAGTATATATTACAGGAGCTCAACCTTTCACTACCTTAATGCCGACCGCACAAGAAGTTGATCCTTATGAGGAGATGGAAAGGGAGGTAAGGTCAAAAATAGATTAGAATGTAGCAAAGGAGATCCACAGCTTAAAAAAGACATTCAGAAGCATCCACCAATAAAAAGGATTCGAAGGGCTTGAGTATGAAGATTTATGTGTTCATCCAGATATCGAGCTGCTGATTGGGTATAAGGTGCCAAAATTTGATATGTTTGATGGAAAAGGGAATCCTAAGCTCATTTAAGGTTGTACTGTGACAAACTGGTTGGAGTAGGTGATGTGTGAGCTAATGCTAACACATTTGAGAATTTTAACTAAGAATAATTATGAAGTCTTAAGCAACTTTTGTCGTTTTTAATTGCTTTATGTTTGATTTTGCAGTAGAAGCTAAGATGCTAGAGAACCAACAAGAATGGAAGCAAATGAGCTGAAATCTGAAGTAAATAAAGGCGAAGTGTAGCTGACGACATTTGTGATAAGTCGCCAGCCCTGTGATAAGCTATCAGCTTCATCGTCAGCAGTAAACAGAGAATTGGCCTAAGTTGAAAGCTGTGACGACATTTTATGATAGGATGCCAAGGAGATGATAAGTCGACAAGATTGCCATCAGCCTAAGACAGAACATGAGAGCTGAGGAAAAGACTTGACGATATTTGTGGTAGGTCGTCAAGGAGATGATAGGGCATCACCGTTTGTCGTCAGCGTTAGGCAACGAGTACCAAAAGCATAAAGAAAGCTGACGATATTTGTAATAACTCGTTAGCCTCCTGATAGGCTATCACAAATGGCATCACCTAATTCGAGGAATTTCTGAATTTTATTATTTTGTTTCCATAATTAGGGTGAACTATTTAAAGCCTTGCTTAGGGTTTTATTAAGGGTTCCAAACCTTGAGTTTTGAGACACGATACTTTGATATTTTTCTCCCTCTTCTTTTGGAATGAAAAAGCAATTAACTTTGAAAAGATTATAATCAATATTCTGGGATTTCTACTTTGATCTAATCTGAGAAACACTCGTTGCTATTTATCTTACTGTAAGTTCATCTTTCAAATTATGAATTCAACTTGTTGTATCGATTATTACATTATGAGTGGCTAAATTTCTTTAACCTGAATTATGGGATCTAGGGTTAAATCTTGATAAGGTGCTGAGTGTTCAAGATTCAAAAGGTGGTAGGACTCCTCGATAATTCTGAGGTTTTAATTATCGTCTATTGGTTGCAAACGATAGATAACACCTGCTTTGATTTTCTTGAGAAAGAAATTAAATATAGTGGGAAGTGAATTATTAACAGGGACTTGGAAGCACTAAAAACTTCCATTTAATAATTGACGTTGTAACAAGGTTGATTAACCTGAGGTAAAATCTGGTCATGAATATAAATTCCCTAAGTCCGAGAGGATTAGGTAATTAAATGCTTAAGTAGGTCGAGAGACATTTAGGCATAACTTCGATAAAGATAACTTGTTGTCCTACCTACTGTGAGAATCTTGAACCACCATTAGCATCTGTCAAGTACCAAACCCCTAGTGAACATATTTCTAGTTTTCCCATAAACTCTTGATTACGAACACTGTAACTAAAGTGACCAGGAGTTATTGGCTAATCTCCAAAACCCCTATTTTATCTTTTCGTGCCAATTGTTTGAATTCAACTTGTAGCTATAACTTCAAATTAGTTTAATCGCCACTCACATTGTTCCCTGTGGATTCGACCCCGACTCTAAAAGTTGGATAAATATATTGACGACGACCGCCTTGCACTAATTTAACGTGTAAGTTGAGTGTTATCAGTAGGGAAGGATGAGGCCATTAGAGTGAAATTTTTTTATAAAGAGATTTATAGGGGAAACATTAGATTGGTACATGAGCCAAAACCCACAAAAATAGCGTAGTTGGAATGACTTGGCATAGGAATTTATGGATAGGTTTAGGTTTAACAGTGAAATCATCCTGGATTGGTTCCACTTGATGAAGATGGAAAAGAAATTGACAGAGTCTTTCAAGGAATATGTCATGCATTGGAGAGAAGATGCCAAAAAAGTTCAACCTCCCATGGCGGAAAGTGAGATCACTTCTCTTTTTATGCAGTCTCAAAAGGATGCAATGTATTATGACAAGTTGATAACCGTGGTTGCATAAAAGCTCTCCGAGGTTGTTAGGATAGGAGAATTTATTGAAGAAGGTATTAAAACTGGGAGAATCACTAATCTGGTGGCTTTACAAGAAATAAGTAAGGTAATGCAGTCTAATCCAACTAGTGGAGCGAATAAAAAAAAGAAGGATAGAGTTTCGACTGTCATGACCATTTAGGAGAAAAGACCAAACCAAATGTTAACATACCAAAATCCACCACTCTATCCTTCCTACTATAACCAATATGCCCAAACTCTTCACCCATATTACCAATCTTTGCCTGCCCCATATCCAGTTTACGCTACCCAGCCAATATATTATCCACCTCGAGCACCAACTCATCAAAACCTACCATAATATCAACCTACCTATCCTCCTTAAACTCACTACCAACCACAAAATCATCCTCCAAATTCACCGAGACCTCGTCTGAACTATGAAAAAAGGCTAACCAAAACCTCTACACCTCTATTTGAACCCTTATTCCAACTGTATGAAAGATTGAGAACTACAGGAGTACTCCAGCCGATCCAAGGTAGAATTCCCAATCCATTTACTGGATGGTATAATGGGACAAAGAATTTTGCTTACCACTTTAGGTTTACTGGGCATGACACTGAGAATTGTCATACTCTTAAGGATAAGATTGAGGCACTAATCAAAAAAGGAGTTATTTGATAACGCTCGAACTACAGCTCTCGTAAGAGGGTAAGCGGTCGTCGTCAAATATATAACCCAACTGGGTTGGGTATCGATCCCACAGAGAATAGCCGGTCACTAAGTAAGCAAAGATTATTAGACTTTTGGTGCAAGTCTCGTAAAAGGGGGGACTTTGTAGCGTGCAATAATGTAACAAAATAGTAGAGTAAAAACGGAAAATAGCAAAGTAAAAAGGAAGAATGTTTAGTAAGATGTTTAACCAATGAGAATTGAGAGTTGGGGTTATGTCCACTTTATGAGTTATACGTCTCTATTGGCTACGAGTTATGCGGAATTCAGACATGCATGTGCTTATAGAGAATTGTATTCTATGGTAAATCCAGGCGTCTTTCGACCATCAAGGATTATTTCACTTTAACTCTTTCGAGCTTAAAGCGTGTCTAACGGTACAAATTCTCCAAGAGGTTAATCCAGTTACGGCACTAACTTTTTAACAGGGGTTGGTGCCCTATTACCTTGACATTATCTCTTTTCCAGACATATAACTTTTCTTTCGAACAAGTTAATGCTATACTGGTGTATTCTATGCATTTGCAACCACAAGAATTTGCATTAAGATGAAGAGAATAATGATATAAGCAGCATACGTGTCACGAATTCACAAACTCATAGCAATAGATAGTATCTCATAAGGCTTCCATAACCCCAACAGAGAAGTTTAGCTATTTATGCATGCAACGGAAATCACAATAGACATTATCATTATACCAAAATAAGAGTCTAACGTGAAGTATGCTTTGGTAGTGCTTGTGGCGTGAATTCCTTGCAAATAACGTTTCTCTTGTTGTGGAAATTACGAATTGAATAGATGAAGAGGAAGTAATTAATTGAAAGAGAATTGTTTTTGGAACTTAAGAATTAATTGTTTAAGAATAGGGAGAGATTCGGAACTAGAAGTAGAATGCCTAAAATCTCTCACAAAATAGGGTATTTATAACACCCATATCCTATTCCTACTAAGCTACTGCATTACTTAACCTAATCCTACTAGGTTACTGCATCATTATCCTAATCCTAATAAGTTACTGCTGATCCCCAAAGTCTTTAGAATTGCTGTTTTTGCTCGGGACAGGTTTTCGATGCGTCACTTTTAGTCCTTGGCGTCCAAGCTTTCCCTTCCTTCTTTCGTGAAGCTTCCTTGGGCGTCAAGTTATCCATAATATGCTGAAATCTGCATCATTTATACCTGAAAACTTGCTAATCACGTTTGTTAGCTCACTTACAGGAAAAAGGACTAAAAGTGTATGATTATATATTTTGTCCTCAAAACTTAGCTAAAATATGGGTAAATTATAGTACTTTGGGCGTGTAAATACGCCTATCATCAACACCCCACACTTAAAGTTTTGTTCGTCCTCGAACAAAATATCATGTCCATCTAAACATCTACTTAGGGTTTCACAGCAACACTACAAAATATTCGTCAAGACAGGCACGAAAATCATTAACAAAGAGTAGTTTTCTAATCACTTCTAGAAACAATTCAGCCTCCTACATAGACTCGTGATGATGGTTAATTCGTATCCAAAAGTTAAGGCATAAAGAATCATATACGACTTACCCAAAACTCATCAACCATGTGTGTCTCACAATATGTCACCCATAATTACTCACAAGTATTTCATTTATCGAAACATGGGTATACAATTTTCCTTGCTCTCACTCTCACAAAGAATTCATATGTTGCAACTGATGACCATAGGCTTGCCCTTAGTGTAATGCTCCACTAAATATCAGAATGCTAAGCTTAGGATCAAATAGGTCTTCTATAGGTTGTAATGTAGGCTAAGGGACGGGTAGGACTATTTTGGCCAGAAATAGTGACTATGTTCCTAAGCGCTTTAATACATCACATTATGTCATTAACACTTTCTTTCAAACAACCTTCCTACTTTCTTTTATTCTACTACCCCTTCTCTCCTCTTTTGTTTTTTTGTTTTTTTTTTCAATTTTAAACATAACTAACTTTTTAGTTTTCTTTTCCTTTTTCTTTTCATAACATACCTCTTATGGTAGCAATTCTTTTTCATAACAACTTCAAGCACCAATACATTCTAAGGATTCATACTAACCCAATTTCCTCTTATTTTGTCACATGACTTTACACTTTAAAGCACTTAGGAATTTGGATCAAATTATGGTCTTGAAAAAAAAATGGATTAGGCTTACATATGAGGCTGTCAAAGAAAATAGGCTAAAGGCTCAAAAGGGGGTTAACTAGGATAATGTCCACGGGTAGGTAAAAAAAAGTAAACAAGTATAGGTTGCCAAAGAAATGCCTAAATCATCTCCTAAACTCACACTCTTTATTTTGCTTTACACACATTCCGGGCAAGTTCTAGCATCAGCCACAAACACAGAATATACTATCATCTCACACACACAAGGCACATGGTCGACTTTATTGGGAGCAGTATAAACGCTTGACCCAACAGATGAATGAATTAAACCACACAATTATCACACAGTGAGTCACACGTAGAGCCTAAATGTCTCAATAGTAATGATTTAGCACAAACTCTTGTTATACTATCATGCCGTCTATTAGAACAATTTCATGCATCAAAAAAAAATTTAACTACTAAAAAAAAAAAAACATGAATAAATGCAAATGCAGATAAAGAAGTATAGCATGCAAATACCAGCACCCCACACTTAGACAGGCCACACTTCCCTCAGTGGAAAATAAATAAGAAGAACCTGGTTAGTCAGACTCATCCTCTATGTCTGGGGTCATACCCCCTGCATCGGAATCATCATCAGAGTCATCGTCATCAGAGTTCTCCTCCATGTCGGAGTCTGGCATTCTGCGATCATCATCGGTTGGCACATCGTCATCAAGAGGTTCCTCAAAGTATACACCTACTCCACACATGGCCTTCGCATGCTCATTCATTGGGTAGTCATAATCCAACTGTTGGAGCTCTGCAGCATTTGGAACACGACCCCCGCTCATCATGGTAAACCTCATCATGCCATATAAATGGCGGGAGAAGCTGTCGTCGCGAGCATGTCTTTCTGTCGTGGTAAGGTTGACGCCATGCGCGGATTCAGCTTCTTTAACCTTTGTGAGGTCAACCTTCTTTGGGTTGTGTGGAAGCTTATGATCAGCCGGTTCCTCTTCGATGTCTTCCTTCCTCAATATTGCAGTTAACAGGTTGCCAAAGCTGAAGTGGGACCTCTTGTGTAGCCTAGCTTTTCGCATTGTAGATCGAATAATTTCCCCAATGTTGATAGGGACATTCGTCATCAATGCGTACACCAGGCACACTCTATCTCGTGTTATCTTTGTGTACTGTGTCCCTGGAATGAGGCAAGAGTTGACTATTCGCATCCATATCCTAGCTTCCCTATTCAAAGCAGCATATGGGAAGGTGTTGTGCCGACCGGTGTCCTTGTGTCTGCTCCATCGTGCCATAGATCTTGTTCCGCACAATGTGTGTTGAATTTCCCTATACGGAGGTCAATTTTACAGCTCCTTGAGTGGTGCGTGATCAACAGATGGCAAGCCTAGAAATGAGTTGAAGAACTCCGCATTTAGTTGCAGAATTTGGCCCCGAATCTTTACTTCAGTCCCTGTGGTTTTCGGTGACCAGTTGGCATAGAATTATCGTGTTAAATCGAGATTGCACTCTCCCATATCTCGGAAGATGAAATCAAGATGTAACGCCATTATCTTAGCCAACATGCGAGGTTCTTTCTGTGCTAGGCTCTCCTTGTGTATCATCTCCACATGAACATATTTCCTCTCTTTATTGTTCCTATACCACTCCTTTGCTTCCTCCTCAAGGACCCATTTAATTCCGAACATGCGGCGCGGTACTTGCAGCGATGAGGATTCTCCTTGGTCTTTTCGTCCTCTTTTCTTGCCTTTTTGTGAAGTGGTTGCTTTATCTTTGCCTTGTCTTGCTTTGGGTGTCATTGTACCTGAGATTAAAATAATAGTCATGTTAGAATCATATCAGTGGATACAATCAATAAACAAGCAGTAGTGGCACCACCCCACACTTATTTTGTTGGCACAAACTAGTGGAGTGAAAGTTGTCGATTACTCAGACTTCATCGATATACGTTTTAGGCGTTAAATTCCAACAATACAATCAGTGCAGTCATACTTCTTGAAATCTTGGTAATGCTTTCATATTTGATATATCAAGACTACTACATAGAGATTGAATCAAGGTATAGCATCTAGAAATAATCACAACCTCATAAGTTGGTAGTTTAACCATGATTCTCATCTCGATGAACAAGTCATTCCAACATGTAAGCTTTCTATTTACAAGATTATTCAATTTTCATGACCATGTCAATTCCGCAAAAGTATGACAGTGTATGAAAATAAAAAACAAGTTGGAAACAAGTTAAAATCATCCTTACGTATTCTTTCACTCACTTAGTAGTATCACAACAAATCAACCACATTCAAATCACCAACACTACTTCAATATCTAACAATTTATTGTAGGCGTAGTATTGTAGTACTTACGGAATATAAAAGAAGAACAAAGAAGTACTTACTTGGTTGATGCCTTTGGAAGATGTTCTTGAGAAGTAAAAGAGCAAAAGGAAAATTTTTGAGAGAATTTGGAGAGGTAGGCGACGCTTTTCTTAGGTTTGCAATGTATTTTTGGTCTAAGACTAAGTTTCTTATTTATAGGGCAAGCTTTGGGTCGGGTTTGACCCATTTAAAATCGGATTTGGACACCAAAACTTAGCATAGGCGGCGCCTATGCTATGGAATTGTTGAGCATAGGCGGCGCCTATGCTATGGCACACTAGATTCAGAGACCAAATGCCTTTGCATTGGCGGCGCCTATGCTATGGCATTGTTGAGCATAGGCGGCGCCTATGCTATGGCACACTAGATTCAGAGACCAAATGCCTTTGCATAGGCGGCGCCTATGCTATGGCATTGTTGAGCATAGGCGGCGCCTATGCTATGGCACTTTAGAATCTGAGAGCTTATGCCATAGCATAGGCCGTGCCTTGTTCGTGGCCTAGATTTACATATGCCGTGCCTTGTTCGTGGCCTAGATTTACATAGGCCGTGCCTAACCCATAGCCTTTTGCTTCTTCTTTCCTAACTTACCACCTTCAACATGCAATACTTTCAACTCAACATTTGAAACCAATCTCCTCTGTTATACCTCTTGCACCTACATTCACTCAAAAACAACTAAAATGATTAGAACGATGGGTTGCCTCCCATCAAGCGCCTTAGTTTTGGTCGTGGCACGACTCTTCTTTTTGGATTTTTATTTAATAAAAACAAACACTTAATAGAACGAAAGAAAGAATGAAAAATGATGGGTTGCCTCCCATCTAGCGCTTGATTTATTGTCGCGGCACGACATAGTTACCTCGAGTACTTAGACTTCATCGAGGTAGATGGTGGCCATATAGTTTATCGAGTCAAGAGGAACGATATATGGTTTTACTCGTTGGCCATTCACCTTAAAGACAACACCATTATTGTCTTCTAACTCAACTACTCCAGACGAGTAGACTTGGTTAACTTTGTACGGACCAGACCATTTGGACTTTAACTTTCCTGGGAATAGCTTCAGTCTGGAATTGAAAAGAAGTACCATATCATCCTTTTGAAAGTTTCGTTGAACAATCCGCTGATCATGATACTTTTTCATCCGTTCCTTGTAGAGGTTTGATCTTTCATATGCATGTAGACGAAATTCATCCATCTCGTTCAGCTGCTCCAATCTCAGATTCATAGCATCATCCCAATTCAAATTCAGTCGCTTTAACGCCCACAATGCTTTATGCTCGAGCTCAATGGGCAAGTGACAGGCCTTCCCATAAACTAGATGGTACGGGGACATGCCAATTGGCGTTTTGAATGCAGTCCTATAAGCCCATAATGCATCGTCCAGCTTCCGAGACCAATCTTTCCTATTAGCATTTACAGTCTTAGCAAGGATTTGCTTGATCTCTCGATTGGAAACCTATACCTGTCCACTAGTTTGTGGGTGATAAGGTGTGGCTACCTTATGTTGCTTGACACCATATTTGTCCAACACGGATTTGAACAGCTTGTTGCAAAAGTGAGATCCTTCATCGCTTATGATAGTACGTGGTACTCCAAAGCGAGAGAAGATATTTCTCTTCAAGAATGCTACAACACGCTTTCCTTCATTGTCGGCCAATGCTACTGCTTCGACCCATTTTGAAACATAATCTACAGCGACTAGGATGTATTTCATTCCAAACGAATTTACGAATGGTCCCACGAAATCAATACCCCATACATCAAATAGCTCAACTTCAAGAATTTTCGTCATGGGCATCTCATGGTGTATCGAAATTGTGCCTTGTCTCTGACATTGGTCGCATCTTCACACAAATTCATAGGCATCTCTAAATATCGAAGGCAAATAGTATCCACTTTGCAATACCTTCCTTGCTGTCCGATTACCTGCGTGATGTCCCCCAACTTGGGAAGTGTGACATGCTTCCAATATATTCGGCACCTCTACATGGGATATGCATCGCCTGATAACACCATCCGCGCATCGTCGAATCAAATATGGCTCATCCCAAAAGTAGTGTTTTACATCATGCATGAACTTCCTCTTTTGATGGAAAGATAGATTTGCAGGCATCACATTACTCACCACAAAATTCGCAAAGTCTGCATACCATGGTAACTCTTCCATTATTGTGGCTAAGATCTCTTCGTCAGGGAATGCGTCATCAATCTCAAGATCAGGCTGCGCTATATGCTCGTTCTCGAGTCTAGATAGATGATCCGCCACTTGGTTCTCGCAACCTCTTCTATCTTTTACCTCGAAATCAAATTCTTGCAGCAACAATACCCATCGAATTAGCCTTGGTTTCACATCCTTCTTTGTCATTAGATATCTCAGAGCTACATGATCAGTATGAACTACCACTTTGGTTCCCAACAAATAAGCACGGAACTTTTCAAAAGCATACACAACCGCTAGAAACTCTTGTTCTGTGACAGTATAGTTCTTCTGGGCTTCGTTCAAGACCTTGCTCGCATAGTAGATTGGATGGAATAACTTTTCCCTTCTCTGGCCAAGTACAGCACCCAAAGCTACCCCGCTAGCATCACACATGACTTCAAACGGTAGGGACCAATCTGGTGCTACCATGATAGGATCTTCAATTAGCTTCCCTTTGATGCATTTGAATGCCTTCAAACAATCTTCATTGAAGTCAAACTTTGCATCTTTCTCCAAAAGTTTGCATAATGGACTAGCAATTTTGGAGAAGTCTTTGATAAACCGCCGATAGAAACCTGCGGGACCGAGGAAACTACGAACTCCCTTTACGGAAATTGGAGGTGGTAGCTTCTCGATAACTTTAATTTTAGCTCTATCAACCTCAATTCCTCTTTCTGAGATTTTATGTCCAAGAACAATACCTTCTTTCACCATAAAATGGCACTTCTCCCAATTTAGCACTAGGTTGAATTCAACACATCTTTGTAATGACATACTTATGTTTGCCAAGCACGATTCAAACGACTCACCAACGATTGAGAAATTGTCCATGAACACCTTCAAGGTGTCTTCAACCATATCAGAAAAAATGGACATCATACAACACTGAAAAGTGGCTGGTGCGTTACATAGCCCGAATGGCATACGTTTGAAGGCAAACGTACCATATGGGCATGTGAATGTTTTCTTCTCTTGGTCTTCGGGGGCAATACAAATCTGATTATAGCCGGAATAACCATCTAGAAAACAAAACCATCCTTTCCCCGCTAATCGATCAAGCATTTGGTCCATAAATGGCATTGGAAAGTGATCTTTAAGCATCCACGAATTCAGCTTTCGGTAGTCCATGCATACTCTCCATCCTGTAACAGATCTGAGTGGAATAAGCTCATTCTTTTCATTCGCGACTACCGTCATGCCTCCTTTCTTGGGAACACATTGTACCGGGCTTACCCATGTACTGTCAGAGATTGGATACACAACTCCTGCATCTAACCACTTAATAATTTCTTTCTTCACCACTTCTTGCATAGGAGGATTGAGACGCCTTTGATGCTCAATAGTGGGTGTGAAATTTTCTTCAAGCTGAATCTTGTGTGTACAAATCTCAGGTGGAATACCAATAATGTCAGCGATGGTCCAACCAATGGCTCTTATATACTTTCATAAAATAGCAAGGAGAGCTGCAACTTGCTGCTCACCCAAATTTGCTGCCACAATGACTGGGAGTGTGCTTCCGCTTCCCAAGAATGCATACTTTAAATGACTAGGCAACTCCTTCAACTCTAACGTAGGTGGCTCTTCAATAGATGGTTTAGCTGGTGGTGTGGGTCGATTTTTGAGATCAAGGTTCAGCTTCTTGGGAGCATGAGGATATGACCCAAATCCTGTTAGAGCACCAATAGTTTCTTCATAGTTTTCAGCATCCTTGCGCTCAAAATTCATGAGCACAACCGCCAATGGGTCATCAATAATCTGCTCCTCTTTAGATAATTCTTTCTCATCATCAACATAAACATCCACTACCGAGAATACGTTCAGCTCTTTGGGGTGCTTCATTAATTTGCACACATCAAAGCGAACTACTTCGTCATTTATCCGAAATAAAAGCTCATTAGCTCTTAAATCAATAAGCACACTTCCTGTTGCAAGGAAAGGGCGCCCTAAGATTATGGGAACTTCTGAGTCTGCCTCACAATCCAAAATAACGAAGTCTGCTGGAAAAATGAATGACGAAACCTTCACCAATACATCACATAGAATACCAACAGGTCGTTTTACCGACCTATCCGCCATTACAAGCCTCATGTTGGTTGGAGTAGGATCACCCAACCCCAACTTTTTGTAAATTGATAACGGCATCAAATTGATGCTGGCTCCTAAATCACATAATGCCTTGGCAAAATTCAAAGATCCAACGGTGCAAGGAATAGTGAAAGCACCGGGGTCGGCCTTCTTCTGAACTAGTGATCGGGTAGCAATTGCACTGCAATGATGAACAGTGTCTGTCAACTCATAGCTTGCTGCCCGCTTCTTTGTCAAAAGATCTTTCATAAATTTCGCATACCCAGGCATCTGTTCTAGTGCCTCCACCAACGGAACATTAATGGTCAGCTGTTTTAACATTGCCATGAATTTATTGAATTTGGTATCATCAGCTTTCTTCTTTAATCTTTGAGGAAAAGGGGTTGGTGGAAATGGAAGTGTTTTCTCCATGGCTTTCTTCTCCTCTTGCTTCCGTATTTCGGTAATTTCAGGCTGCAACCTACTAGGGGTGACGTCATGGATGTCTTGGTCAGCTTCTATGGCGTCATCATCTTCCTTATTTTCGGCCACTTGCTTGCTTTGGGATGAATTTTTCAGCACCTTACCACTTCTGGTAGTAATAGCCATGCATGATCCGTCGTTCCTTGGATTTTGCACAGTGTCACTAGGTAGAGTGCCTGCCTTTCTTTGATTGAGTGCTGCTGAAAGTTGGCTCAATTGCTGCTCTATTTGTTTTATTGAAGTAGAATGTGAGTCAACCAATTGCTTCATAGAGGACAAATCATTTATTACCTCCGTTACCCCGCGCTGGTTGCTTCCACTCCTTTCAACAGTTTAGCCATCATCTCTTCCATATTTCCAGAACCAGATGTAGTGGTGTCATGTCTTCCTAGGGGAACATATAAACCACTATTGTCATTCTTGTTCTTCCAACTACCTTGGTCCTTGTTTCCAGATTTCTCATAGTAGTTCCGACCTTGGTTTCCTTGGGCATTGCCTCGGAAACCCCCCTGATTATTCAAGTAGTTGGCTTCTTCCTCCGTATCAGATTTGTCCCTTCCATGTGCTACAATGGCTATAACTTTTTCGTTCTTCCCTGATAATAGATAATTTGTAAGAAGATCCACTTGTGTTTTCATGTGCGCCATATCTTGGTCACGTTCCTCTTGTCTACGCCTCTGCTCTGCAGTCATGCCAATAGATAAAGTGGAGCTTGCTACCTCAGAATCCCTGGTATGCCAAGATCTACTTTGCTTCGTCATCCGATCTAGCATATTGCTTGCCTGACCAAAGGTGAGGTCCATGAATGATCCTCCAGCCGCATTATCCACCACTGGTTTAGTTATTGAATTCAAGGCTCTGTATAGTATCTCCATTAGGTGGACATTGGTCGTATGATGGTTTGGGCACCTCATAAGCTTCTTCTTGAATCTCTCTCATGTTTCATGAAGGGCTTCAGTTGGAAGCTGACGAAAGTTGCTGATTTCATCTCTCAATTGTGCTCTTTTGGATGGCGGAAAGAATCTTTCTAGGAAAGCATCTTTCAATTGCCTCCAATTTGTAATAGAATCAGGAGTCAGCCCATTCAACCATAGAGTTGCCTCACCAGACAGAGACAATAGGAATAGGCGTAATTGAATTGCATTCTTACCAACGCCAGGATTGTCAAACGACTTGCATGTAGAAATAAAGTTGATTAGATGCATATTCAGATCATCTCCTGCTAGTCCACCAAATAATCCTTTGAGCTGCAATAACTGAATCATGGTGCTCGTAATGTTGAACTTGGCTCCGGGTGCCAATGGTGGAGGAATAATGGCTCTTGTGGCTTCGGCTCCATCAAGATCATCATCATCATCGTCGAATGCTGGTTGTATGGGTCGGCGTTCAAGCCTAAACCTAGCTTGACGATCTCTTCTGTTAGCAGGTGTTACTATCTCAGCATCACGCCTAGGGTTTAGTAACTCATCATCACCTAGATCCTCATCGTCAGAATTTATTGCTCGTCCAGGGTTATCAACATTCTGTTGATGCACTTGAGCGGCGGCCAAAGTAGCTAGTCTAGCCTGTTCCTGTTGAGCAGCCATCCTTTCGATTTCGTGTTGTGCCTTCATTCTGCCAATACGTTGTGGTTCAGGATTGATAGGTAATAACGGTTGACCAGAACTTCGAGTATGGGGCATGCACTGAATAAAAACCTGCAGAAAACAAAAACAAAAAATAAAAGTAAAGTACAAGAAACTTTGACCAAAGGTCTAGTAACTATCACAAACTTAGTTGACAACCGTATTCCCCGGCAACGGCGCCAAAATTTGATAACGCTCAAACTACAGCTCTCGTAAGAGTGTAAGCGGTCGTCGTCAAATATATAACCCAACTGGGTTGGGTATCGATCCCACAGAGAATAGCCGGTCACTAAGTAAGCAAAGATTATTAGACTTTTGGTGCAAGTCTCGTAAAAGGGGGGATTTTGTAGCGTGCAATAATGTAACAAAATAGTAGAGTAAAAACGGAAAATAGCAAAGTAAAAAGAAAGAATGTTTAGTAAGATGTTTAACCAATGAGAATTGAGAGTTGGGGTTATGTCCACTTTATGAGTTATACGTCTCTAATGGCTATGAGTTATGCAGAATTCAGACATGCATGTGCTTATAGAGAATTGTATTCTATGGTAAATCCAGGCGTCTTTCGACCATCAAGGATTATTTCACTTTAACTCTTTCGAGCTTAAAGCGTGTCTAACGGTACAAATTCTCCAAGAGGTTAATCCAGTTACGGCACTAACTTTTTAACACGGGTTGGTGCCCTATTACCTTGACATTATCTCTTTTCCAGACATATAACTTTTCTTTCGAACAAGTTAATGCTATACTGGCGTATTCTATGCGTTTGCAACCACAAGAATTTGCATTAAGATGAAGAGAATAATGATATAAGCAGCATACGTGTCACGAATTCACAAACTCATAGCAATAGATAGTATCTCATAAGGCTTCCATAACCCCAATAGAGAAGTTTAGCTATTTATGCATGCAACGGAAATCACAATAGACATTATCATTAGACCAAAATAAGAGTCTAACGTGAAGTATGCTTTGGTAGTGCTTGTGGCGTGAATTCCTTACAAATAGCGTTTCTCTTGTTGTGGAAATTAAGAATTGAATAGATGAAGAGGAAGTAATTAATTGAAAGAGAATTGTTTTCGGAACTCAAGAATTAATTGTTTAAGAATAAGGAGAGATTCGGAACTAGAAGTAGAATGCCTAAAATCTCTCACAAAATAGGGTATTTATAACACTCATATCCTATTCCTACTAAGCTACTGCATTACTTAACCTAATCCTACTAGGTTACTGCATCATTATCCTAATCCTAATAAGTTACTGCTGATCCCCAAAGTCTTTAGAATTGTTGTTTTTGCCCGGGACAGGTTTTCCATGCGTCACTTTTAGTCCTTGGCGTCCAAGCTTTCCCTTCCTTCTTTCGTGAAGCTTCCTTGGGCATCAAGTTATCCATAATATGCTGAAATCTGCATCATTTATACCTGAAAACTTTCTAATCACGTTTGTTAGCTCACTTACAGGAAAAAGGACTAAAAGTGCATGAATTATATATTTTGTCCTCAAAACTTAGCTAAAATATGGGTAAATTATAGTACTTTGGGCATGTAAATAAGCCTATCATCATTATTCAGCTCAAAGGGGATCCCCCAATGTGAACAACAATCCCTTTCCAAATCATGGAAATGCCCATGTGAACATGATCACCATCGATGGAGAATATAATTTGGAAGGAACTATTATATCGGTCGGTGATAAAGAAAAAGTGGAAACATCAGCTTTTATCGCACCTATAATTACAGTCCAGATACGAGGGCAAATTAAAGTAGAAGTTGTTGTTCTCAGTCCTACGATCATAGACTTAGTTGATCAAACACCTTCAAATACTAAGTCGGTTCCTTGGAATTACTCAACTGATGCAAGGGACAAAGGAAAAGGAAAATTAGTTGTAGAAGCTGCTGTTGTGGGAATTACAACATCTGGGCATTGTTATGCCCCTGAAGGAGTTGTGAAAGGAGTGACTAATAAGGAGAATAGTCAAAAGAACATTGTGATAGAGGCTGAGGTAGAGAATTTTCTGAGGAAAATGCCGACTAAAGAGTATTCTGTTGTGGAACAACTAAAGAAAACTCCTTCCCAAATCTCATTATTGTTATTATTGATGAATTCTGCAACTCATAGGAGCACTCTAGTGAAGGTGTTGAATGAAGATTATATGCCAACTGAGATAACTAGCGATAACCTTTCATCTCTTGTAGGACAAGTTTTGGAAGCTAATATAGTCTTTTTTCATGAAGATGAGTTGCTGCCTGAGGGCTTGAGGCATAATAGAGCATTGAACATCACTGTCAGGTATAGGGACAAAATTGTTTCTATAGTTCTTATTGACAACATCTCAACTGCAAATATTTGTCCCTTTACTACCCTTTGAGCTTTGGGAATTGACATCGGGAAAGTTCGTGAAAGTAATGCAAGGGTTAAAGGTTTTGATGGGACTCAAAGAGAAGTTATTGGAGAAATTAATTTGGCGCTACAAATTGGACCGGTAGAGTTTACAGTAGAATTCCAAGTGTTGGACATATCTGCTAGTTACAATTTGTTACTCAAAAGACCATGGATTCATAGTGCTGGTGCAGTCCTTTTTACCCTGCACCAAACTTTGAAATTTGTTTGGGATCATCATGAGATTATGATTCATGGAGAAAAAAATAGTTCTATCTACAAGGAGAACTCATCCCCTATTATTAAACGAGTGGAACACCTGGATGGATCCATTTTTCATGGTTTCTTAAAAGAGACCATGTGTACTGCTCAGGTAAAAAGTTTAAAGTTTCCATGGGCACTTATAACGGTGGCCTAGGAAATATTGAAGAATGGTTTTTTGCCTGGTCAAGGTCTTGGTGTGAACTTGGATGGAATAATAGAGCCAATTCAATTGTCCGGGCAGAAGAGCACTTTTGGTCTTGGTTATAAGCCTAATCCTAAATAAGTTTCATTGGCTAATATCAAAAGAAATGATGAAATTCTCCTGCCAAAGGCTGTCCCACTCCTGGATCAGTCATTTTCTAAAGCGTTTGAAGAATATGCTGAAGAAGACCTCATTGAAGGAGTCAAAAACTTGTTCATTACTGAAGAAGAAGCTAAGTGCAATGTGATTTTGGAGGATTGCATCGAGACCCTGAATATCTGGGATGCTGATCCTAGAGATGCTTTGAACAATTGGACTTGTACCCCATCCTCGATTCATAGATAATATTGGTAGATGATTGTATTAGTATTTACAACACGATTCAAAATTGAGATCTGAATCGTGTTTATGACTTTATATGTTTTGCCTCCACTTTTGAAAGCTTAAATGCCAAATCCAAACTATGTTTTGTTGTTTTTATTTCAAATCGTTTTCATTAATTTATTTCCTTTTTTCCCTTTTCAACAAGAAAACTAACAAATATACCAATACTATGAATGTAACATATAATGAAACCAGTGAAACAATTCCAAATAGAGAATAAGACTCTGCAGAATATGAAGAAGATTTGTTTTCTGAAGAGTTGACTAAAGAAGTTGAACATTTTCAAAAAAGGCAAAACTAAATTTGGATGAAACTGAGATGATAAACTTTGGGAATTTGGAACTCATAAGAGAAATAAGGATTAGCGTTCATTTGACTCCGTCCCAAAGGAAAGAATTGATTGATCTCTTAAAGCAATATATAGATGTGATTGCATGGTCCTAAGATGATATGTCGGGTCTAAGCACAGACATTGTTTCACATAGGCTGCCAATAAATCTATCTTTTCCTTCCGTAAAGCAGAAACCGAAAAAGATGAAGCCCGATTTGAGTTTGAAAGTTAAGGAAGAAGTGTCCAAGTAATTCGATGCCAACGTCATCCGGGTCATGAAGTATCCCACTTGGTAAGACAACATTGTACTTATGATGAAGAAAGACAAAACAATCAAAGTATGTATGGATTATCGAAATCTCAACAAGGCCAGCCCAAAAGATGATTTTCCCTATCAAATATTCACATACTCATTGATAATTGTACATAGCATGAGCTGCAATCATTTGTCGATTGCATCGCAGGGTACCGCCAGATTCTAATGAATGAAGAAGATGCAGAAAAAACCGTCTTTATCACCCCTTGGGAGTATATTGTTATCGAGTAATGCCTTTTGGACTCAAGAATGAAGGGGCAACTTATATGAGGCCATGACTATAATTTTTCACGACATGATCCACAAGGAGATTGAATTCTATGTTGATGATATCATTATCAAGTCACGAAAGAGACAGATCATTTGAAAGATTTGAAGAAGTTCTTTGACAGGTTGAGACGGTACAATCTGAAATTGAATCCTGCAAAGTGTGCATTTGGTGTCCCCGCTGGGAAGATATTGGATTTCATCGTGAGTAGGAAAGGCATAGAATTGGATCCTTCAAAAATAAAGGCTATCTAAGACTTGCCTCCTCCAAGAAGTCGAAAAGACTTAATAAGTTTCCTAGGTCGACTCAACTACATCAGTCGATTTATTACACAATCCACGGTGATTTGTGAACCCATATTCAAGTTTTTGATAGAGGATGTCACTACCAAGTGGACAGAAGATTGTCAGCAAGCTTTTGACAGAATCAAGGAGTATTTGTCTAATCCACCCATTTTGGTCCCCCCGAGCCCGGAAGGCCATTGTTTCTATATTTGTTTGTGTCAGAAAATGCATTTTGGTGTGTTTTAGGACACCATGATGAAATAAAAAAGAAATACCAGGCTATATATCACTTGATCAAGAATTTCACACCTTATGAAACTCGATATACATTACTGGAACGTACCTGTTGTGCCTTGACTTGGGTTGCACAAAAGTTAAGGCATTACATGTGTGTATACCACTTTTCTTATTTCTAGGATGGATCCACTCAAGTATATCTTTCAGAAGCCCATGCAAATCAAAAAGCTACCAAAATGGCAAATTTTGCTAAGTGAATTTAACTTGTCTATGTTACTCAAAAGGCCGTAAAAGGACAAGCTTTAGCCGACCATCTTGCTGAAAACTATGTAAATGAAGAGTACAAGCCTCTTGAAACTTATTTCCCAGATGAAGAAGTTCTGTTCATTAGAGAAAATATTTCAAAACAATATTCAGGTTGGAGAATATTCTTTGATGGGGATGCAAACTTTAAAGGAGTCGGTATTAGGGCAGTACTAATTTCAGAGTCAGGCCAGCATTATCTGATTTAAGTAAAGCTTAGGTTTCTATGCACTAACAATATGGTAGAGTACGAGGCTTGCATTCTTGGTCTTAGAATGGCTACTGATATGAACATACAACAACTATTGGCTATAGGAGATTCATATTTAGTGATTCATCAAGTATAAGGCTAATAGAGTATCAAGAATGTGAAGCTGCTTCCATATCTGGAGTGCGTGAAATAGTTGCGTAAGAAGTTCATCAAGGTTTAATTCAAACATGTCCCAGGAACTCAAAATGATTTAACAGATGCATTGGCGATCTTGTCCTCTATGATTCAACATCCAGACAAGAATTTCATAGATCCTATCAAGGTGAATGTATGAGACCAACCGACCTACTGTTTTAACATAGATGAGGATCCGGATGGAAAACCTTGGTACTAATACATCAAGAGGTATCTCAAGAAGGGAGACTATCAAAAGGGCATAACTAGTATTCAGAAGAGAACACTTCAGATATTGGCAAATCACTTTTTACAATATGGAGAAATCCTTTATAGGAGGACTCCAGATTTCGGATGGTTAAGGTATGTCGACGCTCAGGAGGCAACCAAGTTAGTTGAAGAAATACATAGGGGCATGTGTGGGCTGCATATGAATGGTTTTATTTTGGAAAAAAAGATTCTTCGGTCCGACTATTTCTGGATGACAATGGAAACAGATTGCATTCACTTTGTGCAAAAATGTCATCAATGTCAGATTCATGGAGACATAATTCATGTTCTACCAAATGAACTCAATGTGGCAAGTTCTCCTTGGTCGTTTGCAGCATGGGACATGGATGTTATTGGTCCTATTGATCCATCTGTATCTAATGGACATACATTTATTTTGTTAGCTATTCATTATTTTACCAAATAGGTAGAAGTTTCTTCATATAAGTCTATGACAAAGTAAGTGGTGACTAATTTTGTTCGCAATAACATTATTTGTCAATTTGGAGTTCCTGAGTCGATTATAATAGATAATTGAGTTAATCTCAATAGTGGCTTGATGCATGAGATATGTGAGAAGTTTAAGATTACTCAGCGTAATTCCACCCCTTATCGACCCCAGATGAATGAGGCAATTGAGTCCACCAACAATAACATCAAACGGATATTGCGGAAGATGATTGATAACTATAAGCATTGGCATGAGAATTTTCCACTTTCCCTCCTTGGCTATTGCACCACCATTATGTAATGCGTCGTATTATTTTTAGCTCACTTCAGATCCTTGTTGCATGCATATGAGGCTTAAAGCCTAAAAATTTTACTAAGTGTTAGAGACAGTCATTTGTAAGGCCTCTTCACTTTGACGATTTGTAAGTTGGTCTTTCCGACCTTGAGACATTAGTTTTTAAGTTAATTCATGTTCAGGGGTGTAAGGTGCATATCTCGAGAAAGTTTCAATTTTTTGCAAACGAGGATTGGGTCATGTTTGGATCATGATTCCAGCAGCTCATAGCCAAAGTATTTTGTCGCAGTGCTAATAGTGATGGCACACCTACCGCATCGCGGTGACCATGTAATCTGCAATCCAGTTATGAATTTAATTGCCTGAGGAGAAATTATGTCTTTTACCCTCAACCCAATTTGTCAAATCACGAATTATAACACTAGTTAGGGGATTATTTGTCCATCTTCTCCAACTTTCTCTAAAAAAAAATAAACCCTCTCCTCCCCCAAGATCATCAAATTCCATTACTTTCTCTCCAAGGAAACCAAGAATTTAAGTTCCCCATTCCAAGAACATCAAGATTGGTGTTTCTCTATCAAGCTTAAGGGTTTAAGGTACGTGTGATGTTCATCCATGGGCCTTTTTCACCCATGGATTCCAAGAATCCCTTTTTTATTTTTAAATTATGAGTTTTTATCATGTTCAAGTTGAATTATCTCCAAGAAGCTAATATTGATTTTGATTTGGAGTTATGTTTACAAGTGTTTTCAATGGGATGAGCCATTACATATTTTGAATATTGAAATCTTCATATTGAAATTCCTAACTCATGGCTTTAGTATTGTGATTATGTTATCCTTGCATGCTTTACCCATTACCATGCTTAAATTCATGACTCTCATATGTTTGATGAAATGTCTAAATGTTGGATTTTGAGTAATGATCCCCTACTATGGATTTTAAAGCTTTATATGTCATCATTATTATTTCCATTCAGTGCTGGTGGTTTATGAACACCCAATACCTAGTTGTTTACATAATTTCAGTATCTTCTAAATGATTTCAGATAAATCACGAGCATTGTCATTCAGTTAGTTATTATGATCAATTGTTTCCCCAATTAAGCTTAGTTCAGTCCAGTAAATAGTGTCATTCAGTTGAGAGTAGGATTTAGCACCGATCAAACCCAGGGATGGGGGCATTCCTTCCAGTTTAGGGTTTGACCCTTAGTAGCAATCCCTGAGTTACAGAATTACGTAGCCAGCATAGGTTTAAGATGTCTTCCTGCCAGTTTAGTGTTGACACATATCTCATGAGTACTCTTTCCAGTATAGGGTGACTCTTTAGTTCTTTGGGATGCCAGTTTAGTGGAACCACACAATCATTGTTAGTACCCATGGCACAGTACCGAGACCCTTCCAATTGGGGTTACAGGTTGAACCTCGATTAGCTCAGATTGGGGCATGTCACTCAGATGATACCTCCCACAATCTCAGTGCAGTATTCAGTCCAGAATTCACTTTAGGTTTGCTTGACCAAAGCATACAGATTACAAGTTATTCAGTTATCAGATTTCAGTATTTTAGTTTACAGATTATTTCAAAAATGTATATATGTTTGGTCTTGCATTCTAAGATATTTCATCTTGCATGCATTCATGTTTTGTTATCTCATGCTATTCAGTTATTCCATATTTCATGCATACAGTACCCCATGTATATCAGCCTAACCTTATTGTATATACCAGTACATTTAAAGTAATGACCATATACTCTTCTTTGCGCTATGATGTCTTCTATCATAGGTTCAGATACTCAATTCCTCGACCGAAGTTAGACATCCCTGCATTACTCAGCAGCAACAGCGGTGAGTCATCATCTATCAAGGACGTGATGGTTTATTTCAGTTGTTCAGTAGTTCAGTCAGTCAGAGTTAGTTGGGGACTTGTCCCATCAACTCCTTAGTCAGTCTGGAGGGTTTCAGACAGTCAGTTAGACAATTAGTTCATTTTTAACAGTTTTTATCTATTGTTCAGACTTGAGATTAAATCATATTTTCAGTATTCAAATCTTATGTCTTTATCAGTTATTTTTGCACATGTCCATTATTAAAATTTTATTTAGTATTCACAGCAGGTACCAGCTCATGGGTTAGCTTGTGGTTACTTATGAACGTTAGCCATATTGTCATGACTAGAGGGTAGCCTTAGGTCGTGACGCATCAGGACTTCTACTGGAGCAACACCTTCTCTTTTAGTTTATGGAACAGAAGCACTGTTACCCGCACAAGTAGAGATACCATCTTTAAGAATCATTCAGGAAGCTGAGTTGAGTGATGCCAAATAGATTGAAAATTGGTAGGAACCATTGATGCTAATTGATGGGAAAGGGATGAATACAGTTTGTCATAAGCAGCTTTGTCAGAATAGAATGGCAAAAGCTTTCAACAAGAAGGTAAGACCGGGACAATTAAAGTCGGGAGAATTGGGGTTGAAGTGCATATTTTCACACCAGAATAAAGCTAAAAAAAGTTCGCATCTAACTGGCAAGGTCCTTACGTCGTTCACCGAGTACTGATAGGCGGAACAATAATCCTAGTGGAAATAGATGGTGAAGTATGGTCGAAATCCATCAATGCTGATGTTGTTAAGAGATACTATTTTTAGAAGCCATTTATTTCTTATCTAACGTTCCTTTTTCTATGTAATAAAACTACGAATGACCTAATTCCCTTGGGGGAATATATAGGAAACCCATGTCGGGTTTGGTCTTTTAATGTAGAAATTTTCTAAAAAATCCCTCTTTGCTTATAATGCGAACTACGGTTGACCTGACTTCCTTGGAGGATACGTAGGCAACCACATCGGCCTCGATCATATTAGAAGAAACTTCAATTTCCCTATTTATTTCATATGTAATGAACTACGTTCGGCCTAAATCCCATGGGATACGTAGGCAACCCACGGAGGGTTCGGCCCCTTAATTTTTAATTTTTCTTAAATATATTTCATGAACTACGCTTGGCCTGATTCCTTTGGCAGGATACGTATGCAGCCTATATAAGGCTCAGTCTCTTCATTATGTAACATCGGCATCTCTTAAGTCAAAGATGGGACAGTTTTCAAAGGGCATCATTTCGGGAAACGGTTAATAAGACATCATGAGATATTGAAGAGTGTGGGTTCAATCAAGTAAGTGAAAAAAGGGACGTCTTCTTTGGATGAAGGACATTTTCTTTTTTTCATAATATGTCATAGTTCAAAAGCTAGGAAGAATTTCTTTTTTACCACTATGCATATTTGCACATATTTATTTATCAAGTTATTTGTTACTCTTATTTATCTTTTATTTTAAATAGATTTCAATCGAATATTTTCTTATTATTCATTGGACAAGATTTGGAAAAGATGGGATTACAAGTCCAAGCAAAGCTGAAAGTACGAAGTATCAAGAGCCAGACCTTCAAAGTCTACACGAATCAACGACCCCCAAACTTACAAATTTTCTTTGAGTGTAGGTTTTGAAGAATAGCAGAAGCCAAAAGTCAATAACATTTGCAATCTTGCAAGGATTACACCTCAAATGATTCAAATTTCCTTTAAAACATTTAGGAGAAATTATTCCTTTATAGGAATATCGATTAAATAAATCTGAAGATTTTACAAAAAATTCAAATGCCCTGCACATGACTTCTGGCTAGTCTACATAGATGCCTTTTAATATACTGCACAAGTGTTTTCAAATACTTAAAATACACAATACCTGACTTTCAGTTATTTTGCGTATATTTTCTAAAATGCACTGCATATACACTGCACAAATGCTTTAAAATATGTTAAAATGCATCGCACATGGCTATAATGGATCTGCATAAGCACAAACGCATTGCACAATCGCTTTAAATTACTTTAAAATGCCCTACATGTAGCTTTCAATTACTTTGCATATATGCTCAAAAATGCACTGCACATGCACCGCACAAATGCTTTAATATATTTTAGAATGCATTGCACATGGCTTTAATGGTCCTTGCATGGACACAAATGCACTGCACAATTGCTTTAAGTTATTTTGCACTATGCATGGCTTTCATTTTCTTTAAGCATAGCACAATCGCTGTAAACTATTTTGAACTATGCATGGCTTTCATTTTCTTCTAAAGCACTGCACAATCGCTTTATGTTATTTTGCACCATGCATGGATTTCATTTTCTTCTAAGACACTTCACAATTGCTTTAAGTTATTTTGCACTATGCATGGCTTTCAATTTTTTCTATGGCACCGCACAATTGCTTTAAAATGCATTGCTCAATTGCTTTCTGATAACTACACAAAAACTTTAGATGAATCAAACAAATGCTTTATAGAAATTCATTGCTTCCAAAAGTTGTTTTTCATAAATCACTGTCTTAGAGAAAAGCCTTCATCCATCAATCATTTGACTGAAAATGCCTCATCCTTATAATTCACTTGGTTTAAGGCCTCATTTTCATCGCCGAAAGGCATCATTCTCATGAATCATTGGCCTAAAATTTCATTTTTGCATAAGCTTTATTTTCAGCTAGCAAGACCACATTTGCATAAACTAACACCTGGAGCATTATTTTCATTAATTCACTGAATGCATTTACTATTTATGTACTAATTGCTTTATCTAATTTAAGTTTTGCAGGAACTTTAGTACAAACGTAGAACTATCTCTAAGTAGCGAACTAGGGAAAAGCTAGCAGAATGTTAAGCATCCCTAGTAGCATCAGCAATTCAAAGCTCGACTCGACTCAATTTTCAAAATTTCTCATATAACTTCAAATCTTTCTCATATTCCAAGTGCCATCATAAACTGAAACTGGGACAAAATTTTGAGATTCTCTCAAAAATTTTGCATAACATAACTTTTGAACTACATCGACTTGATTCTCATAAAATTCAGGATATGTAGGCGACTCAGAAATCAGGGTTCGATCGAATCCATAATCACAAATTGTCCCAATTTTAGCTTCACCACTCTACCTTTCAGGTGTAAGCTTTTCATAATAGGTCTAATTTACCAGTTAAGACAAAATTAGTTTACGTCAATGTCTTCGTTCAAAAACTCTTTTCATCATCTTTGGTCTAAGAGCAACAAGTTGTTGATACCCAATTTTGGCTCTTCTTTTCATAAAATTAATTTCTTGATGCTTAGGATTCTTGAATATTTTTTCACTACATTTTCCTTATTTTTTACATTAATAGTTTGAAAAATAATATTTTCTTATCTTTGCATCTTATAAATTCACTCAAAAAATAATAAATATATTTTAAATTATCATTTCAGTATTTTTCTAAAATTAATAAATAAATATATGTTGTTGTATTAATATAATACTTGAAATATATATATATATATACACACACACACACACACATATGTATACATATACTTTTGAAAAAAAGTTAATTAGAACAAATAAGCATCGATGAATTAGTCAAGTGAAATGAATCAAGGAGAATGAGATGAATCCATTTATTCGGTTGGGCCAATTTCTTTAATTAATTTCATACTTTAAAATATAACAAAGACCAGTCCAAAACTCCTTTTACCTAAAATAATTTCCAGCCCAACTAAGCTAGCCCAAAACCAACCCTGCCCCAATCCAATTAGACCATGACCCGACCCAAAACCTGATTAAACCTTTTATATTTATCCTCTTTGAGTTTCTCATTTCTTTCTAAGAAGAATGCAACCATAAGCATTGTCCAGCTCCTCTTTCATCTCTTTCAATACTGATTTCCCCTTGGGCCATCAGATAATTGCAATTTCGATGGTCCTCAACTTTTTCCCTTCCCTTTCCACCTGCTCCCATCAATATGACAACTCTTCTATCAACTTTATATCCTTTATATCCCCTTTTTATCAAATCAATCCCCCAAAATACTCTAACACCTCTGTTGCGTCTAAAAAGATGAGAGGGGTGAAGAACCACCGAATTTAAGGTCGTTATTCCTTAAATTCGGTGGTTTCAATTCTTTCACCTTTAAACAACTTTTCTCTCATTCACATCAATCTGAAATTGAAGCTTTCTCTCCTTCCAATTTAGTCCTTTTGTTTCTCTCTGAGATGTTGGCTTTCCAAGAATTCAAATTTGAATTCTTGGAGTCTCTATTAGGGGCTGTTGCCATGCCTCTCAAGAGTGTCTATAAAAGGGACCCTTTGGACTCCCACTTGTATCATAAAAAAGGACTAAGTAAGAAGATAAAAAACAAGCTATCAAAAATTAGTTCGTATTACTATTTCCACCTCATTTTTTTTTCTTTCTTTTTGGAATCAAAGTTCGAGTTCGAGTTCGAGTTTGGATCTCCGACGGAAAGCTCTAGTTCGTTGCTCTACACTAGGTCAGTAGTTGCCCCTTTTAATTTACATTACCATTGTTGGTTGATTAGATTGTGGATTATTTGTTTTGTTTTGCCACCCATATAGTTTCTTTATTTTAGGATTCATCAGAGTCTATTTTTTTCATTTTTCTTTTGAAGATAAATATACATAGTCTTGAAATATTTGTTTATATTTAAGCTTTTTGTATCGCCTTCCTAAATGATTGATTAAGTCAGTGTTCATCTCCGATCGTCTCTTTGCATCATCTTAGTTATGTTTGAGTATATTATCAGTGCTTGTCTTTTCTTTATTTCATTCACCTGATAAAATTTAAATTAATCGCTTGGATGTTTTTGTTGTAGACACCAAATTTTGTCCCTCCCAAATTTAATTTTACCCATTTTTTAACTTACCTTACCACGAACCCTCAACCATGTAATTATCTCCCCACAAAAATACAAAAATAACCAAAATCCATAACCAATTGAGTTCTATGCTAACAAACCTTATCTCAACAAAATCACACCTCACCACCCTGCCTATACCCCACCACACTACCCTACCCCCTACCCCATGTTTTTGTCCAACGGAAATACATATACGGCTACAGAATTGAAAAGAAGGGAGAGGGGGCCCAATGTGATATTCCCTTTTCGTCTTTCTTTCCAAATGGATAAGGGGGACCTTTTTTGCTTGGGCCATCATCACAAAGAATAAAATATTTATACACCATTGCACATAATTTTCATTTTGGGGAGGGAGGGGGGAGGGACCCGCAGAGAACACAATATTCTCTCCATTCTTTATATATATCACACACAGGCCTTCCTTATCAGAGAGTAACAACAATACCCTCACACTGACCTCACCGTCACATACCCATATACACTACACACACTTAATTCCACCGAGATACACACAAAAATAGATAAATAAGAGATGACGTGAGAAAGAGAGAGCTACGAGAGAGTGAGACAGATCTGCGAGAGAGATATCTGTGAGAGAGTGACAGAGATTTGGGAGAGAGGGAGAGATCCACGATTGAAATCAAAAGAGAATGATGGAGAAGCAGTTTTCGGCAAGTGAGAGCTTGAGGAACACGAGTTTGGTGGTTTGATTACTATTCCGGCGACTGGCTCGCCGAAATTGCATCTAGCTGTCATAAATTCATTCAAAACCCATCGAATATGTCTCAACTGATATCTCTTTGTCATTTTGGTCATAGATGAAGTTTACCAAGGTTACAGCGACACAAAATCATCAAACAAACCTCGATCTGCTTTTGATTCCGTCCAAAACCATTGGAATCGGGCCAGATTTCTCTTATTTCTCATAATTTTTAGTTCGAGGTTGTGTGGGTTCGTGAGAATATGGTCCAGGTCTCTTTGTTTCTGTGATTCTTAGTTCTGAGTTGAATGAGTTCATTTGTTTGAGGTTCGGTTTGAGGTTTCTGGGAGCGGATTCTCTTTATTCAAATAACATTGAGTTTGAAAGCTACGAATTGAGGTCCAATTCTATTATTTGTCTTTTTATTTCATTATTTACTGTATTTTGGTGTGTTGGATTGAATATTGTGTGTTTTGTTTGATCCTTGTTGGTGATGAACGTGTATTTGTTTTGATTCACGGTTGGTTCCTTTTATTATGATTTGCATGGTGAAATAGCATCTCATTTGAGAATTAAAATTGGTTGTTTGGGGAGTAATTAAAATTGATAAAAGTGAATACGTATTTGTTTTAATTCATTATTAGCGGTTTAATTTGGAATAAGCATGAATTTTGTTGAAACAGATAGGCAAATGTAGGTTTGGGTAGGCAAATTTAGAACTTGTGTTTGGTTGAATGTTTTAATGTGCGTGGGTCGTACTTGATTCTAATATATTCATTTGGCCGGGGAATGCCCCGAGAGATTTATATTGATTTATCCGGAGAATGCCCCGAAGTATCATGTACGCAGAGGAGGCTTATGATCAAGGTTCGAGGCATCAGGTAAGGCATTGGAACGCAGTTTTAGGATTAGCTTAAAATAGGATTTATATTTTATGCATTTTTCTATTTTGGACTGTATAATTGGACTGAACACTAAATTTTGATTTGTTTCATTTTGTTTGCTTGATTGATTGTTTTGCATGCTTGGTGTGGTTTATACATTTATAATGTCAAATTATCTGATACGCTCTACCAAGCGACCGTGGTCGAACCATGGGATCGAGGGGTGCCTAACACCTTCCCCTCGGTCAACAGAATTCCTTAGCCGGAATCTCTATTCGCAAACCAGTTTAAAGAGTCAAATTGTTTTGAAAAGGGATTTCCAAAGGTGACTTGGCATACCCGATTTATGCCAAGTGGCGACTCTGAGTTTTGAATATAAGAAGTCCTTTCGGAACAATCTTTATTTTGTCACTTTCATAATAAAAACCCTTTCGAACAAAAATCAAATTTTTTGGAGTTGTAAAAAAGAGGTGTGACAGCTCTGACGACTCTGCTGGGGACTCTTCAAAATTTGAGCTTATTTTTGGAGTTGTATCGACTTAGTTTGGCACTATAGATGTATAGACATTTTGTTTGAGTTGTTTTGTGTTATTGTTTATCATTGTCGAGTGCCCACGTACTTTTTGCTTATAGTTTTTATCATATGTGTTACTGCTTTATATCTGGCATCATGTGCATAACCCGAGTCATTTATTCTGCAACAAGTCCTGGAGTGCACGTCGTGCACACAAACTCTAGTTGAGTCACCCTTATTTTAGGAGGGGGAGCCATCGGACGTATGGAGTGGGTGGAAAGCAAAGTAGCCACTATCGACCATATACTTCCTCGAACAGCCTTGTTAGTAAACCCCAACGTAGGTCATCCTTTAGGTCATGCTTATCTGCATCATATTGAGACCTAGTGGGACCCACATGGCCCTTTGTAGGAGACTCACCTCTAAAGCATCCCTATGTGCTAAATGTTGCATCTTTGAGGGTAACTTGATCATTTGATGGACTGATTCGAAGAAAACATGGGTTAGAAGTAAGGTGTGTTTGAAAAAAAAAAGAAAAAAGTGAGTCGAAAAGTAAAAAAAATGAGTTTCGTAGGTTTTAGAATTCTTTATGGCTTTTGTTTTTCACAATCCAAAAATTCAAAAAGTTTTTTTGTACCTTTTGCACTCATTTTGTCAAAGACAAAAATATCAAAAAAAAAATTATTTGTTTCTTTAATAAGCTTTCATAATTTGAAAATTTCAAAAAAGATTTTTTTTAATAGGAGCTTTTTATAAAATTCAAAAAATATAGTAGAAGTTTTGTACATTTCATATAACGAAAATACCAAAAAGATTTTCTTTCATAGCTGTTGGTGTCATTTTGTATGTGAAGTGTCAAATTGAAAACTCAAAAAAAGATTTTGTTATGTTGTTCATCGTGTGTCTTTGGTCGTGTCTCAAGTCAGGTTGCAATCTGTGATTTAATCATTAATTGTCCAATCTGGACAAACTACGCACCCCTGATTCTCCTCTCTCGGGAGTGAGATACGTAGGCAGCCTATTGTTGGTTCGGGGATCTTATTTCAAAATTTCAAAAATATTTTTCTTCACTCTTCATTTAGAGTAGGTGCCTATGCATCAATAAAAGAAAACTACAAAAAAAATTCCTTTAATAGGTTCAAGTTTCATTTTGTATAAAGTGCAAAATTGAAAACCAAAAAGAGTTTCTTTGGTAATCATAGGTTTCATTTTTTATAGGTTATTAAAGCTGAAAAATTCAAAAAGATTTTCGTCAATTCTTTTGACAATTTGTTGTTTTATTTTCTTCTTAAAGTTCGCAGAGAAAAAAAGAAAGAAAAACAAATAGTTCAATTGGCCATTTTGGCACGACTTTACGAACTATGCACACTTGATTCTCCTCTTTCGGGATGTGAGATACGTAGGCTCCCTTCTTGGGTTCGGTGATATTTTAAAAAAAAAAGAAAAAAAGAAGGAAAAAGAGTTTTTAAAAAGTGTTGAACTCTAACACATTTGTTGTTTTTGTTGAGTCAGTTTAAGGTGGTTGGTTTGTGGCATTCTGGCTGGTCCTCCACACCACACCAAATTCAAAGGGTTAGTTGTGTCCAATAAAGATATAGAGAGTGACATCATGGATCAAACAAAGATTCATGAAAATGAGAGTTTGAAGCAAAATATTAGAAGGCTAAGACAACAAATGACAAAAATGCATCGAGCTTGGGCCACTGGGTTGCCTCCTCCTCCATTTCCCTTTATTGATCCTACAAATACCCTGAGTTTTCCATTACAATTGCAAGCTCCATGTACTAATGTTGTTGATGCACCACAACATTCCTTAGAATTCATTCCAAGCCAAAAGAATCTCAATACTTCCACCGTTATTTCTCTAGCCCCTCAGTATAAGTCTACCACATTCACATCACCACATATCGTTTGTGCTTTTGTTGCTCAACCTTCTACTAATGCTTTCACTTTGGCTATCAATCCAAAGATTGTGCTTCCCCAGTCCACTAGTGAATCCACGTTCAATACTCGTGATGATCATTGTTATACTCTTGAGCCTACAGTTAAGTCAAGTGGACCGTCAAAATTTCTTACTAAGAAGCCTAGCATGCTAGAAGACCTAGAGAAAATGGTTAGGAAAGTTAAGAGTGTAGAAAATGATATGAAAAGTTCCTTGGGACTTGTGGGCTATGAAGATGTTTCATATAATAAATGGGGCATGTTTTCCAGTGTTAACCTTCCTCCAAGCTTTGAGACATCAAAATTTGAGGATCTTGGTGGACAGAATGATTCTGTGAAATATTTGGGACGATATTGCAATCATTCAAGGGAAACTGAAGGAAAGAAGAAGGAAAACACATATGTTGTTGTGCCTGGGCCAAAGAAGAGTTTGAGAGGTCCAACTCACCAATACTGTCAGCCTCAATCCCGAACTTACATATCAAATCCACTTATTCATCTGCAACAAGGTTCCTCTTTTCAAAATCCAAGGAGTTCCATTCCACTTCCTCAATGTCTTTTAAACAATGCATAATTGTGTACCCATCCATCTTCTTATCCACAATGGAATGCATCTGTCCCTCAACATCGTCCTCGACCCCCACAAATTTACCAAGGAACCTCTAAATTCAAGTTTCATCCGAGGCCAAAGTTTGCAAAGATGAGGAAGAAAAAGGATAATTTCACTCCTATTGGGGAGTCCTATGCCAGTTTCTTCCAGAGATTGAGACATAGGGGAATGATTACTCCTCTCCTTGGGTATATACCTGACCCACATTCAAGAAATTTTGATCCTAATGTATGGTGTGCATATCATTATGATGTTCAGGGTCATAGTACTGAAGATTGTCGTACTTTGAAAATAGAAATAGAAAAGATGATTCAAGATAAATTGATTGTGGTGCTAAACATTGGCCCCTCGACCATCCCACAGAGTTCTTCACCGGCATGCGGTACTGCACAATATGTGGGAGGCAATAATTTAAGCATGGGGATCCAGAACTTATTTGCTGAAGAAAATATGTCTGACAGTAGTGGAAGCTCTAGTCATGCTGATATGCAAATTAGTGGCTAATATGTCAGGCTGAGCAATTGAGAAGTCACCCCTCTCCCTACTTGGAAGAGGTCTGGTAGTTCTTTTTTTTTGTTATCCGAATTATTTCAGGGTGGTAGTTCAGGATCTATCTTGTTTTGTCCCTTTTGTCGTTTATGATCAAACCTTTTCTATATTTTATTTTAACTAAATAGAGTGTCCCTTTTTTCTTTGTGTTTAAATATATGTTATTTGTTTGTTTTCTTTATATAGTACATTTTATGTTGGCTTTAGTGATATGACATGCTGGTGGAATTCTTCGCTAGATCTAAAAATCCAATTTGAGCATGAACTTTGAAACACAGGGCTAAGTTAGATAAAGCATGTGAGAAATAGGTAGTGTGTTAAGATATTTGGTGACCATGTTGAAACCTTGTTTCAAAATTAAGGCAATCGTTTTGAGAATCACCAGAATAACTTGGTCATCAATTATAAGGCATGCCTCAATTAGGTCAAACAGTGGATGCGTGATCCTATATCAAGAGGAACAGAAAGAAAATCAGCTCCACGAAATCATGAGTCATTCAATGCAAGAAATGTACAACAAAAGTGGAGTTGTTTGCTAGAAAAGTGCAGAAGAAGTAGTGGCGCACAGACTCAGTCAAAGTTAATGTTGTAAAAGATTTCGCACATGATCTTCATCTCCAACTTTCAAATTGCATGTTATGTGCTTGCATTTTCAAGGATTGATATGACGAAGGCATTTCATTATGCTATCCAAACATCGTGTCATCCTTTGTTTACCCCATTTGAGCTTTAGTCCTATTTTCTTTCATACCCCTCTTTTGGATTCAAGATAGAGTCAGTAAAGCTCAAAAGAAAAGTGTCGAGCAAAATAATAGAGTCAGAAAGTTTGAAAAAGAAACGAGAGAAAAAATGTGTCCAAAACAAGGAAAAGAAAAAAGCGTCAAGAAAAAAATAGAGTCAGAAGGTCCCAAAAAGAAAAAATAAAGTCAATAAAAGAGTCAACAAAAGAAAAAAAAGAAAAAAATCAGAATCAAGCAAAAGAACAAGCCACCAGAACTACGCATGACCTGATTCTCCTCTCTCGGGGGTGAGATACGTAGGCTGCCCTACCCCGGGGCTCGGTCCAACCAAATAAACAATTTAGAGTCACCCAGTCAAAAGAAACTGGGGCATGAAGTAATCCTCATTGTTTGAGTCGATTCCAAAAGTTGTAAGTCCCACCCAATAAACAATTTAGAGTCATCCACTTCAAGGGTCGTTTGGGCCCTATGCCATCCTTTCTTTCTAACCCTATCCAAAAGTCAAGTTACAACCAAAGAAAGACCTTCAGATCAATTCTTGAGAATGTTAAGACTAAGCATGCAATGGATGTGATGACGCATTTTGGTAACTACTTGTCTTCCTTGGCATAAGGAATCAGGAGAGAAATAAAAATGAGAGAGTTTTATCGGTGAAAACCCTCATGGGCACCATAAGACAATGGTAAGCTGAGAGACATAAAAATAAGAGAGTCTTATTGGTGAAAACCCTCACGAGCTCCGTAAGATGATGGTAAGCTGAGAGAGATAACAATGAGAGAGTCTTATCGGTGAAAACCCTCACGGGCACTGTAAGATGAAGGTGAGTTGAGACAAATGAAAATAAGAGAGTCTCATTGGTGAAAAACCCTCATGGACACCATAGGGCAATGGTGAGAAGGGAAAAAGAAAATGAGGGAGGCCTATTGGCAAAAACCTTTCAAGGCACCACTAGCCGAATGAGGTCTTAAATGCACTTGACCTAAGGAAGAAACTCAATTTCGAGGTCATTAACTCAACAATAATTGGTAGAAGGTTTTGGATGGAAAGATCAGGCAGTTTAATCCGATATGCATGGCATAATCATTAGAGTTGACTGTCATTTCTAGATAAATTTTTCATTTCTTTGTTTCAAACGGGGACATTCATTGTCTTTTCTTTCTTCTCTTTATTTTTATTTTATTTTCTTGAGTCAGTGGTCCAAATAAAAGTCATTGTCATTTTTATCTTGTCTTTGAGTCAAGTCCATATCAAAACAAGTGAGAAAAGATTTCAAAACTGGCTACCAGCTTCTTTAATTGCACTAAGCAAGACAAAGTCAGCATATGAAAGAAACATGATTGTGAGATGAATAAGGCATGCAAAAAGTTTTGTCAACAGACAAGCCAGGGAACTCATAAAAATATCAAGGTTTAAAGGGTTTATCTGAGAAGCATGACAAAGCAGAGATACTATGTTTATTTCGGAGTCACTCTTAATAATCTGAGTTAGGGTCAATGACACGACAAAGCAGGGGTAAATGCCAGCAATCTGAAACAAAATGAAGGGAATGAACACTGCAGCAAATTCCTGGAAAGCCAAGTGCTGCAAGCCACCACTAAGTTTTTAACTGACAAATTTTCTTTGGTGAAATAGAGGCAAATTCGCTTCACTTAATTCAGCTACCATTGGAAATGCATATCCGTGAGATTTTAATTTTTGTTCAGGTCCCTCCTGAAAAATGGAATTTTACTTTCTGTTCAGGACCCTCCTGAAAAATGGGAATTTACTTTAAGTTCAGGCCCCTCCTGAAAAATTGGATTTTACTTCATGTTCAGGACCCTCCTGAAAAATGGGATTTTAGTTTCTGTTCAAGACCCTCCTGAAAAATGGGATTTTACTTTCATGTTCAAGACCCTTCTGAAAAATGGGATTTTACTTTCTGTTCAGGACCCTCCTAAAAAATGGGACTGTACTTTCTATTCAAGACCCTCCTGAAAAATGGGATTTTACTTTCTGTTTAGGACCCTCCTGAAAATGAGATTTTACTTTATGTTCAGGACCCTCCTGAAAAATGGGATTTTACTTTTTGTTCAGGACCCTCCTAAAAAATGAGAATTTAATGTCTGTTCAGGGCCCTCCTGAAAAATGGGATTTTACTTTCTGTTCAGGGCCCTCCTGAAAAATAAAATTTTACTTTCTGTTCAGGCGCTCCTGAAAAATGGGATTTTACTTTATGTTCAGGGCCCTCCTGAAAAATGGGAATTTACTTTCTGTTCAGGGCCCTCCTAAAAAATGGGATTTTACTTTCTGTTTAGGGATCTCCTGAAAAATGGGATTTTACTTTCTGTTTAGGGATCTCCTGAAAAATGGGATTTTACTTTCTGTTCAGGACCCTCCTGAAAAATGGGACTTTACTTTTTGTTCAGGACCCTCCTGAAAAATGGGATTTTACTTCATGTTCAGGACCCTCGTGAAAAATGAGATTTTACTTTCTGTTCAAGACCCTCCTGAAAAATGGGTTTTACTTTCATGTTCAGGACCCTTCTGAAAAATGGGATTTTACTTTCTGTTCAAGACCCTCCTGAAAAATGGGATTTTACTTTCTGTTCAGGGCCCTCCTGAAAAAAGTGGATTTTACTTTCTGTTCAGGACCCTCCTAAAAAATGGGATTTTACTTTATGTTCAGGACCCTCCTGAAAAATAGGATTTTACTGTTTGTTCAGGACCCTCCTGAAAAATGAGAATTTACTTTCTGTTCAGGGCCTTCCTAAAAAATAGGATTTTACTTTCTGTTCAGGGCCCTCCAGAAAAATAGAATTTTACTTTCTGTTCAGGGCCCTCCTGAAAAATGGGAATTTACTTTTTGTTCAGGGCCCTCCTGAAAAATGAGATTTTACATTCTGTTCAGGGCCCTCCTGAAAAAAGGGATTTTACTTTCTGTTCAGCACCCTCCTGAAAAATGGGACTTTACTTTCTGTTCAGGACCCTCCTGAAAATGGGACTTTACTTTCTGTTTAGGACCCTCCAGAAAAATGGGATTTTACTTTCTGTTCAGGACCCTCCTGAAAAATGGGATTTTACTTTTTGTTCAGGGCCCTCCTGAAAAATGGAATTTCAATTTCTGTTCAGGACCCTCCTGAAAAATAGGAATTTACTTTCTGTTCAGGACCCTCCTGAAAAATGGGATTTTACTTTCTGTTTAGGGCCCTCCTGAAAAATGGGATTTCACTTTCTGTTCAGGACCCTCCTGAAAAATGGGATTTCACTTTCTGTTCAGGACCCTCCTGAAAAATGGGATTTTACCTTCTGTTCAAGACCCTCCTGAAAAATGAGATTTCACTTTCTGTTCAGGACCCTCCTGAAAAATGGGATTTTACTTTATGTTCAGGACCCTCCTGAAAAATGGGATTTTACTGTCTGTTCAGGACCCTCCTAAAAATTTGGATTTCACTTTCTGTTCAGGACCCTCCTGAAAATGGGATTTTACTTTATGTTCAGGACCCTCCTGAAAAATTGTATTTTACTTTCTTTTCAAGACCCTCCTGAAAAATGGGATTTCACTCTGTTCAGGACCCTACTAAAAAATGGGATTTTACTTTTTGTTCAGGACCTCCCTGAAAAATGGAACTTTACTTTCTGTTCAAGACCCTCCTGGAAAATTGGATTTTACTTTCTGTTCAGGACCCTCCTAAACAATAGGATTTTACTTTCTGTTCAGGACCCTCCTGGAAAATGGGATTTGACTTTCTGTTCAGGACCCTCCTGAAAAATGTGATTTCACTTTCCGTTTAGGACCCTTCTGGAGAATGGGAGTTTATTTTCTGTGCAGGACCCTCCTCAAAAATTGGATTTTACTTTCTGTTCAGGACCCTCCTAAAAAATAGGATTTTACTTTCTGTTCAGGACCCTCCTGGAAAATAGGATTTTACTTTCTATTCAGGACCCTCCTGAAAAATGAGATTTTACTTTCTGTTCAAGACCCTCCTGGAGAATGGAACATTACTTTCAGAAAAAATGAAATCTTTCTTTATCATAATCTTTGTTTGGGATAATTTTCGTTCCAGTTTTAATTTTGATTTCAAGAGCCCGCCTGAAGAACAGGGTGATGGAACTGCAAGTCAGAAGCCCGCCTGAAAAACAGGGTTATGAAGCTGTAAGTCAGGAGCCCGCCTGAAGAACATGGTGAAGAAATTGAAAGACAAATATGGCAAGTTAAATGCCCGCCTGAAGAGCAGGGCGAATAAATAAAAGTCCAGCAACATGGTGAAAAAGTTGAAAGTCAAGCAAAATGGTGAAGAAATTGAAAGTTAAACAGTTGATGAAATAGCAAGTTAGGAACCCGCTTGAAGAACAGGGTGAAGAAATTTAAAACCAAGAAATAAGTTGCAGAAATTGCAAGTCAGGAGCCTACCTGAAGAATAGGGTAATGAAACTCAAGTCAAAAGTCCAGAAGAAGCTGTATAGATAGGATTTTGTAATTTCATTTATGTTTTTAACTTGTAATTTTCATTTTTGATGTAATGACAAAGCCGCAGACCAGAGCCTCGACGGGACCTCACTCGACTCTCCAAATCGGTAGTCTTTCTTCCTTCTGTTTCTTTCTTTGAATAATGGTCGGGTCAAAATTTGATCTCGTTGTCTACTTCTTTGTCTGAAAATACTTCGTGTTTACATTCAAAGGGGGCATGATGTAGACACCTAATTTTGTCCCTCCCGAATTTAATTTTACCCATTTTTTAACTTACCTTACCACGAACCCTCAACCATGTAATTATCCCCCACAAAAATAAAAAAATAACAAAAATCCATAACCAATTGAGTCTTATCCTAACAAACCTTATCTCAACAAAATCACACCTCACCACCCTTCCCCTACCCCACCTCATTACCCTACCCCCTACCCCATGTTTTTGTCCAACAGAAATACATATACGGCTATAGAATTGAAAAAAAGGAAGAGGGGGCCCCACGTGATTTTCCTTTTTCGTCTTTCATTCCAAATGGATAAGGGGGACCTTTTTTGCTTGGGCCATCATCATAAAGAATAAAATATATATACACCATTGCACTTAATTTTCATTTTTGGGGGGGAGGGACCCGCAGAGAACACAATATTCTCTCCAATCTTTATATATATATCACACACAGGACCTCCTCACCAGAGAGTAACAACAATACCCTAACACTGACCTCACCATCACACACCCATATACACTACACACTCTTAATTCCACCGGGATACACACATAAATGGATAGATAAGAGATGACGTGAGAAAGAAAGAGCTGCGAGAGAGTGAGAGAGATATCTGCGAGAGAGTGACAGATATTTGTGAGAGAAGGAGCGATTTGCGATTGAAATTGAAAGAGAATGATGGCGAAACAGTTTTCGGCGAGTGTGAGCTTGATGAACACGAGTTTGGTGGTTTGATTACTGTTCCGGCGATAGGCTCGTCGGAATCGCGTCTAACTGTCATAAATTTGTTCAAAACCCATCGAATACGTCTCAACTGATATCTCTTTGTCGTTTTGGTCATAGCCGAAGTTTACCGGGGTTACAGCAACATAAAATCATCAAACAAACCTCGATCTGCTCTTGATTCCATCTAAACCCATTAGAATCGGGCTGGATTTCTCTTATTTCTCACGTTTTTTAGTTCGAGGTTGTGTGGGTTCGTGAGAATCTGGTCCAGGTCTCTTTGTTTCTATGATTCTCAGTTCCGAGTTGGATGAGTTCGTTTGTTTGAGGTTTGGTTCGAGGTTTCCGGGCACGGATTCTCTTTATTCGAATAACATTGTGTTTAAAAGCTACGAATTGAGGTCCAATTCTATTATCTCTCTTTTTATTTCATTATTTACTGTATTTTGGTGTGTTGGATTGAATATTGTGTGTTTTGTTTGATCCTTGTTGGTGATGAACGTGTATTTGTTTTGATTCGCGGTTGGTTCCTTTGATTATGATTTGCATGGTGAAATAACATCTCATTTGAGAATTAAAATTGCTTGTTTGGGGAGGAATTAAAATTGATAAAAGTGAATACATATTTGTTTTAATTTATTATTAGCGGTTTAATTTGGAATAAGCATGAATTTTTTTGAAACAGATAGGCAAATGTAGGTTTGGGTAGGCAAATTTAGAACTTGTGTCTGGTTGAATGTTTTAATGTGCGTGGGCCGTACTTGATTCTAATGTATTCATTTTGCCAGGGAATGTCCCGAGTGATTTGTATTGATTTATCCGGGGAATGCCCTGAAGTATCATATACACAGAGGAGGCTCGTGATCAAGGCCCGAGGCATCGGGTAAGGCATTGGAACGCAGTTTTAGGATTAGCTTAAAATAGGATTTATATTTTACGCATTTTTCTATTTTGGACTATATAATTGAACTGGACACTAAATTTTGATTTGTTTCATTTTATTTGCTTGATTGATTGTTTTGCATGATTGGTGTGGTTTATACATTTATAATGTCAAATTAGCCGATACGCTCTACAAAGCGACCGTGGTCGAACCACGGGATCAAGGGGTGCCTAACACCTTCCCCTCGGTCAACAGAATTCCTTAGCCGGAATCTCTGTTCGCAAACCAGTTTAAAGAGTTAAATTATTTTGAAAAGGTATTTCCAAATGTGACTTAGCACACCCGATTTATGCCAAGTGGAGACTCTGAGTTTTAAATATAAGAAGTCCTTTCGGAAAAAATCTTTATTTTGTCACTTTAATAATAAAAACCCTTTCGAACTAAAATCAAATCTTTTGGAGTTGTAAAAAAGGGGTGTGACATTTGTGGCTCGTCTAAATATGGTTATTTTGAAGTATGTTGTCCTTATTGTTCTAAAATCTATAAAAATCATCTTCTTTCTCCAAGTAGGCACACGTATGTGCTACGTATGCACTTAAGGTTGCCAAAAATACGGTTTTAATTATTCCGGGAGGGGGGGGGGGGAATAGGACCCCTTTAAGTTGGGGTGTGTCTCCGTAATTTCATTTATAATTCAGAGTGGAAACAGTGCATTTTAAGATTTGTTGGCCGAGCAAATCTAGAGAAAATAAGAAAAACTCAAGCTTACTTTAACACATGGCTCCAACTTTCAATCCATGCTAATTTTTAATGTTTGGGCTTCTTTCAACTCATGCATATATATTTTCATCCTGAACTATAAATAAAATTTCTGAAACACACTCCAACTTAAAGGGGATCCTATTACCCTCTTGGACTAATTAAAATCATATTTTTGGCAACCTTAAGGCCTACATGGCACATACGTGGCACACTGCGTGAATCAACAAACTGAAGGTTCACGTCGGCACCCGTATGTGTCACGTTTGCACTTATGGTTGTCAAAGATATGATTTTAATTAGTCCGGGGGGTAATAAGACCCCCTGTAAGTTAAGGTGTGTCTCAGCAGTTTCATTTATAGTTCAGAGTGAAAACAGTGCATTTTCAGATTTGTTGGTGGAGCAAATGTATAGAAAATAAGAAAAACTCATACTTACTTTAACACATGGCTCCAACTTTCAATCCATGCTAATTTTTAATGTTTGGGCTTCTTTCAACTTATGCATATATATATTTTTAACGCATGAGCTTTATTTTCAATCTGTGCTTATTTTTAATGTACAAGACTTTACTTTCAACCCTATTCACTTATAATATAGGGCTCTTATATTATTAACTCATGCTTTTATTTTTAAGGCATAGACTTCAATTTTTAATGCATATCAACTTTTAATCAGGATAAGCAACTGTGATATATGAAGATTATGTGCAAACGAAAATAATTATATGCTAGAAAATTCAGGTCAAGGAGAGATTTGTTAGCGATTAACCTGAATTTTCTATTTTGCCTAATTTTCAACCATGCATAATTAAAATTACTTTTTGTGGTGGAAAAAGTTCTCCTTAGTGAAAGAGATCTCTTCCACAGTCGATTTATTCTTTTCTTGAAAGAAAAAGTTTCAAATTTTATAATTTGAAGATTTATTATTTTCAACCATAAATACAATATCATTCATAATGTAATCATCGGAGAGATTTTTCTTTAATAGTTTTTCTGTCTTTTAATATCAATTTTCATAATATATAGGTCACTTGACCAACCATATCAATGATATGCTTTTTAGTATAGTTTTCTTTGTCATCTGATTTACCGTCCCAATGATTTACAACTGTTAGCTTTCGCAGGTCGCGCTATGATCAATTTCGAACCCAACATTAATTAGTTTTAGAAGTTATAACACGATAATGGGTAGGGGCTCAAAGCACTTTCTAGTCGTGATGGATTAATACTAGAGATAAACAATTAATTATTTTTAATTACCTTGGTGATGAACTAACTAGCACGACATATTCAAATAGAAGTGCCACGATATATGTTATTTGCTGGTAACATAGTATTGATTTGACATGACACACAACAGAGTAATAATAGGCTGGAGATTTGGGAATAGAACTTGGAGTTTAAAGAATTTAGGCTGAGCAGAACTAAGACAAAATTGGGGTGTAAATTTAGTGACATAACTCACGTGACAGAGGTAGAAGTGAGTACTAATACACAAGTCATCTCTAAGATAGGAAGATTCAAATATCCGAGGTCAAGATTAATTCAAGAAATTGGAGAAATTGACGAGGATCTTACACAGTATGTTGGAGCAAAGTGTTTAAAATGGAGGCTCGCATCCAGTGTCTTGTGTGATAAAAATGTCCCACCAAACCTTAAAAGGAAGTTTTATAATCGACATGCCAATAATTCGTTCGTTCAGAAGGTCAAAATAGTAGATATGAAAACGTTAAAATGAACTTGAATAAATTAAACACCAGTTAACATGGGATTTGGAAGCCCTATTCATATTAGAAACTTTTTCTAATTTTGCTAAAAGAACGTATGTTTAGCTAAATTTCATTAAATTCTTATAATATTTTTTTATTATTGTTATTTTTATTATTTGGTTTTTATATGGTTGTGTTACTAGCTACTGTTTCTTTCAAACACAATCTAACCCCATAATTATTTTGAGGTTTGTCCCTATCAGCGTGACGTCCAACTATTAAGATTATGGCTGTTCAAACATATTTAACACGTTTGACAATGATGGGCATGCTCTATCGGCCATACAAATCTGCCATACACGTTCCTCTAATCGGTATATCACGCATAAACATAATTTATATCGACATCAGTATAAGTTGTTTATGTGTGATATACCGATTACACGAATGTATGATCCTAAATTTTCATTCTTTGCTGATCCAATTAAAATTAAAGATAATATATTAAAGAAGCCTAAAAAATATCTTGTTTATTTGACAAAAATTAAAGCACGTGACCTTATTCATTTTTCTTTCACTTAGAACCTTACAATCTTGAAAATAAATAAATATTAAAAATTATACAAATACACAACTTATGTTTTCAATATTATAAAAAATCTCAACTCCCTAAATATATTACAAAAATCTCAACATATACACAGAATTCTATGTATATGTCGGCTATGTTGTGTATATTAATAGGGAGAGAGTAAAATAATTTAAAAAATAAAAAAAAATGTAATTACTTCCAAAAGGTTGATATTTTTGTTATTTATACTAAATAAATAACAATATCAATACATGTTATTTATATGTGGTATACAAATTAGACAAATTTGTGGTTCTAAATTTTCTTTCTTTGCCAGTCTAATTAAAGCTAAGTCTTGTTTAGTCGACAAAAAATAAATCACATGATCTTGTTCATTTTTCTTTAACTTAGAACCTTGCAAGCTGAAAAGGCATCGTTTTCATTTCAAACTATACTCGAAAAGTCGAAGTCACACCTAAACTATAGTAGTGACATATTACACACCTAAACTATAAAAAAGTGAAACTATTTACACCATATCAGGCTACCACCACTTGCATGTGGTGTAGTGTTTTACACGCGCTGTCACGTCAGCACCACGTCAGTAAAAAGTATCACTTTTTTTATAGTTAAGGTGTGTAATAGGTCACTTATATAGTTTAGGTGTGGATTCGACTTTTCGACTATAGTTTGGGGTGAAAACGATGCTTTTTCCCTTAATGTTTTTAGCCGTTTATTTTTGTTATTTAATAGGCTGGACGTGCATAAAATAAGTATAACACACGCGCCTTAGAATTGGGGTCGCGGGGAGGTAATAATATCACTTTTATATAGTTAAGGTGTGTAATAGGTCATTTATATAATTTAGGTGTGACTTAAACTTTTCTTGTATAGTATTAGTATGAGGTGGAAATGATGTTTTTTCTCATAAAAAAATAATAATATCAATACGTGTTATTTATGTGTGGTATAGAAATTGGACAATTGTGTGGTTCTAAATTTTCAATTTTTGCATATCGGTCCGATCAAAGTTAAAGATATTTACACCAAATTAAAGATACCTATAATGTCTTGTTGAGTTGACAAGAATTAAAGCAGGTGGTCTTATTCATTTCTCTTTCAGTTTCACTTTATAGCTTTCAAGGTTCGAAATATTGTTGCCTTTGATTTGATAATCACTTATATGACTTTTCCCTCTAAAATATTACTTGTCGATAATTTTGAGATAGGGTTGGTTGGGTAAAAAAAATATTTTTTTTATGGAAAATAATAGTATTTTTAAAAATAAGTAATTTTTTTGGTGTTCAATAAATAAGAAAAAAATATTAAACTAAAAATATTTGTGTACAATCTAGAAAACACTATAGGAGGTAAATGTGGTGGGTAGGGCGGTCGGGATGGGGGCTGTGGGGGTTATGAGCGAAGATCAGGTGTGATGAGGGTGGACAGGACAACCATATGGAATACCACTTGTGGAACTTATTTTTTCTATTAGGAAGTCATTTTTCTTATTTTAAAAAAAATTATTTTCTAAAGAAATTTTTAAAAAAATTGATAAAAAAAACATGAAAAAATTGAAAAATATTTTGTGAAAGATGTTTTCCTCCTTAACTTCGATTTGGAAATAATATTATTCTCTCTTTCTCATCTCTGGTGAAGGTGTTACGTATTATTTGAGGAGTCACATAGTTTTCTCTTTAATAATAACTAGTAAACGTACTCGCGCGTTGCGTGAAAAGTGTTAAAAATATTATTTTATTTACTTAATTATATTAAAATTTTAGCACTTTATCAATTGAGAAATATTTAAAAACTGATTCGCAATTGGAACTTTCACTTTATAATTTTAAAAAATCACATCATAAGTTCATAAAAGATATTACATTTGAATTTTTTTTATCATTTGATTTTACAATTATCTTGTATGTGTTATCAGATGGTTATATTGTGATATGATTCTTCTATAGTTTGCATATTGACTTACAACTTGTTTAGCCAAGTTTGTCAGTATATTAATATTTTTTTGAAAGACTTATCTAACACAAATTATTTTTATAAGGTTAATAAAATACCTTTGCAAATAAACAAAGTTAATGATGTGATAAAATTCTTTTATATATTTCATGTCTTTATAGTACTTGTTTATTTCTTAAATACTTTTGTATTCTCATTTATTATATATATGGATATGAAATAAATATAGGATAAATATAAAATAATTAATAATCTATAAAATATTTTTTTTTTTGTAAAATACTAGTTCTAAAGATGACATTTGGCATAACATCATGCTAGACTATTCTTCTTTATTATATATAAAATATAGATATATATGAAATAAATATAAAATAATTAATAATCTACCAAATGATTTTTGTTGTTAAATGCTAGTTCTAAAAATGACACTTGACATAACGTCATGCACTACCAAAAACAGGTCAAATTGCGAGAGTTAATTTTAAGGTTTGCGGGGGTTTTGCTAAATCTTTACTCTGGATAGGTTTTGTATTTAACAATTTTTGTAAAGTATAAATATTATCAATATATGTACGAGTGATATGGTTATAAGTCCACTTTTGTTGATTGAGTGACTCAGAATCTCTTATAGCTATTTCATATTTTTTCAATATTTATGTTGGTGATATTTTAGTAATTATTGATGTTCCTTCTGTTTTATTATCAAATCTTAATACTTTTTGACTTGCTTCGGCCAGAACAGATAATGCTCAGGTTCGATGGTGGTTAACAAGAAAAATACAAAACTCAGTTACGACGAAGGAAATTCGGAGATTAGTAGTGAATATATTAAATTTTACATTTACGATTGAGCCTATAATTTTACATTTACGATTGAGCCCAAGTTATCTGCACCCCCATATAATTGGTATCAGAGCCTATGTTGTTTAAAGTTATGGAAGTAGCATATATTTGAATTTATTTGATTAATTTATTAATTATGATAAAGTTAGATTTAGATATCCACCAAAACAAATATTATAATAGTTGTTTAGATGAATAACGTACAAAAATCACAAAAATATAAAGAATTAAAACAAATAATATCTGAAAAACGTAAAGAATTAAAAATAAGGATAAAAAGACTACAGTATAACATAATTGTCGGAGTTAGTAAAAACTCAATAAATGCACAAAAAGAAGAAAAATCATATCTAGAAACACAAATAGATAGTCTAGAGTATATATATCAACATGACCTATATACATTTAAATAAAATGAACAAAGAAGAATTCATAATAGATGAAAAAACATATGAAAACCATGAAGGATTAAAAATAAAAATAGTATTTTCCAATTTAGGAAGACGATATAAGAAAATAGGTGAACATTTATATTTAATGTAGAAAAAAAAAATTAAAATTAGAAGACAAATTAGCAGCTATGGTAAGAATAGCAAAAGAAAATGAAGAAATAGATAGAAAAAGGGAAATAGATAATATAAAACAACAAATTACAGAAGAAATACGAAAAATTGAAGAACTAAAAATAGTAGGATTGCTGAATTAGAAAAAGAATTACAAATGCTAAAAGATTTGTATGAAAAAGGACAAAAAGAAAAAGAAGAAAAAAATAAAGAACAAAAATTATTGATTGAGATAAACCAATTTAAAGAAAAATTAGAAAATAAAGAATTAGAAAATAATGAAATAGAAATAAATACAATAGATACTGAAGAAACAGATAATTATGACTCGGAAGATAGTGAAACATATACAAAAATTCTAGAAAACATAGGAAGACTAGAAATTAATGAAAAACAAGAAGTAATAAATAAAGAAAATTTAGAAAATATAAATACAGAAGTAAATACTCTAGATAAAAAAAGACGATAAAAACATAATACCTAGTACATCAGAAATAAGAAAACCTACATATTATTATAAAGATAAGTTTAAGAAATATAACCTAAAAAATGAATATAACAAATAGACACCAAAACAAATAATTAATAAAAATTATAATTTTTTTAGATTTAGACTGTGTAATAGACACAAATAAAACAATACAACTATGGGCAGGATACATGTCAAAATAATTATTAGATAATAATATAGATACAACAAATACACCAGAATACATAGAAAGGACATTAATAGGAACAGTAAAATCATGATTTTTAAACCTAGCCGAAGCAAGTAAAAAAGTATTAAGATCTGATAAAAAACAGAAGGAACATCAACAATTACTAAAATATCATCAAAAGAAATATTGAAAAAATATGAAGTAGTCATAAGAGATGAATTTAGCAGTATAACAACAGAAGAAGAAGAAGAACAAAATAAAGAAAAAGATATAAATAGAAATTTAATGTTAAAACTAGCAATCTGTAATATGTGCTATATAGATGAGTATACGTGCGCATTTAAAGAATATTATTATAAAGGAACATATAATGTAGAAGAAAGTATTATAAAACCTATAGAAAAAAGTATAATAACTGTCATAAAAGGAAATTTAATATACCAAAAATTTAAATTTATAATAAGTGGGAATTATTCAGTAGCAATAACAGATAAAAATATAGATAAATCATTAGTATTATATTGGAAAATATCAGGAATAGAACTAACCCCAGGAAGTAAAATATTTACAGCAAGATGTAAAAATCTATATGTATTAAAAACAAAACATAAAATAACAGGAAAAAATAAAATTAATAAAATACAAATAGAAAGTCCTATTGAACAATTCGTAAAAACAATTGATAATAATGATTATAGTTACAAAAATATAGACATAGAAGAAGATTTAGAAATAATAAATGATAGAATAAGTACATCAAAAAGAATTGCTCATGAAAAACCAGAATCATCAAGCTCATAAAAAAGAACTAGTTATGAAACAACTTCAACAGTTAATTTAAATCAATATTACATAACAGGAACAATAAATGAAAAAGAATATTTAATACTCTTAAACACAGGACAAGAAGAAAATTATATAGAAAAATATCTAGTAAAAAGTGAAGAAATAAAATCTAAAAGTAATATATGCCCAGATTTACCAAGGAGTCTAATAAACATTAAGGATACGACAGAAAAAGAAATAATAATAGGAGTTAGAAAAATAAAAATAGAATTTGAAATAAAGGAAGATAAGCAAAAAGCAGACATAATATTAGGAATAAAATGGTTAGAACAAGTGAAATCATATACTATAGAACATACACAATTATCTATAACATATAATAAAGAAAGATTATTCATAAAAAGAGCTTTAACATAATATGAAAATATATGTACTTGTAAAATAATAGTAGAAGGATATTATAATAGGTATTATACACCTATGATAGATACATGAGCAGAAGCAAACTTATATAGATACAACTGTTTACCTGAAAGTAAATGAGATAAATTAAAAACACCAATAGTAGTCAAAGGATTTAATAATGAATGAAGTTTAATTACATATAAAGCTAAAAATATAAAAATACAGATATGAGATAAAATAATAACAATAGAAGAAATCTATAATTATGAACTAACATCAAAAGATATGCTTTTAGGAATGCCATTTTTAGAGAAATTATACCCACATATAATAACGAAAACAGATTGGTGGTTTACAACACCATGTAAACAAAAAGTAAGAGCAAAAAGAGTTATTAATAAAATAAGAAAAACAAATTGATTGGATAAAAAGAAGTGAAAAATTACACAAAAGTTAGAAAATATAAAAAATACAGAAGACATAGTAGAACTAGTTGTATTTTCGATAAATAAAAAAGAAATAACTATATTTTCAATAGATAAGGTAGAAATAATAAAGAAAAAATTAAGACAATTATACAGTGAAGATCCATTAAAAGGATGGGAAAAAACATAAAACTACTATCAAAATTGAATTAATATATAAAAATAGCATAATAACTCAAAAACCATTAACATATAATTTTGACGATTTAAAAGAATTTAAAATACATATAGATGAATTATTGGAAAAACAATCTATACAAAAAAGTAATAGTAAACATAATAGTCCAGCATTTATAGTAAATAAACATAGTGAACAAAAAAAGAGGAAAAAGTAGAATGGTTATTGATTATAGAAACCTAAATGCAAAAACTATGACATATAATTATCCAATACCAAATAAGATATTAAAAATAAGACAAATACAAGGATATAATTATTTTAGTAAATTTGATTGTAAATCAGGCTTTTACCACTTAAAGTTAGAAGAAAATTCTAAGGAATTAACCGCATTTACGGTACCACAAGGATTTTATGAATGGAACGTATTATCATTTGGATATAAAAATGAACCAGGTAGATACCAACACTTTATGGATAGTTATTTTAAACAATTACCTAATTGTATAGTATACATAGATGATATACTACTATATACAAAAACTAAAGAGGAACATTTAAAATTATCAGAACAATTTACAGGTATAATAGAAAAATCGGAAATAAGTTTAAGTGAAAAGAGAGTCGAAATAATGAAAAAACAGATAGAGTTTTTAGCAATACAAATAGATAAAAGTGGAGTAAAAATGCAACAACATATAGTACAAAAAATAATAAATTCAAAAGAAGAATTAGATACAAAAAAGAAATTACAATCGTTTTTAGGATTAGTACACCAAGTAAGAGAATATATACCAAAAATTAGCAGAAAACCTAAAGCCATTACAGAAAAAATTTAAAAAGGATATAGAATATAATTACAACGAAGAAGATAAAAAACTGGTTTAACAAATAAAAATACTTTGTAAAGAATTATCAAAATTACAATTCCCAGATGAAAATAAAAAATTTATATATATAGTAGAAGCGGAGGAGCACTTAAATATAGATACGAAAATGAAAAAATAGAACATCATTGTAGATATTATTCAGGTACATTTAATGAAACAGAAATAAAATGGGAAATAAATAGAAAAGAATTATGTTCATTATATAAACGTTTATTAGCATTTGAACCATTTATTGTATATAACAAATTTATTGTGAGAACAGATAATAAACCCAGGTTCGATGGTGGTTAACAAGAAAAATACAAAACTCAGTTACGACGAAGGAAATTCGAAGATTAGTATTGAATATATCAAATTTTACATTTACGATTGAAGTAATCAAGACCGACAAGAATGTTATTGCAGATTACATATCAAGACAAAGCTACTCAAACTGATTTACCAATGGAAGAAGCTGATGTCAAATATACCCAAAACAGACTTAATATTACAAGTGTTTGAACAAATGAAGTTATTACAAGAATGATTTATCACAATAACTACTGAAGTTACAAATGTATAAGTGCAGGTTGAGCACTATAAAGAAAAAATTATTAGCAAAGATACTATGCAGGAAGAACACATTAAAAAACTAAACCTAAAAGGTGACGATGAGAAACACCTAAAAACTCAAATTACTAACGAAATTACAGTTACAGCTGCAGACGCAGGTGATGTATCCAAGGGAAAGAATATAGCCACTCAAAATAAACCTGAACCACCAAAGAAAAAGAATTATAACCTCAACCAGATATTCTCAAAACCATCACCAAATATACAAAAATCAGAGTCATCTATACTTCCCCAGATACACACATATTCTGAGTCACTCAATCAACAAAAGCAGACTTATAACCATATCACTCGTACATATATTGATAATATTTATACTTTACAAAAATTGTTAAATACAAAACATATCCAGAGTAAAGATTTAGCAAAACAACACCAAGGATATATCACACAAAAATGTCAGAACTATAACAAACTTATTGCTTTGCCTGGCACCAGTACAAACTTAATTACTTCATGTTACGATTATGGACTATTATCTACAGCCTACACAATTACTGGAGAAGAGTTAACAGGAATTCCAGAAATTCACAAAGGATTTATGGATTATAAAAGGATTACGAAAGGACAGTTATTCTATGTCCGTTTCTACTCAGCACCAGCAGAAATATTGTTTTTACTAAAATAAAACAGACAATTACTGTTGTAAAAATAGGAATGACACGAGATTATATTACCCCTGAAGAAATATGCGAACAAGAAGAGATAACCAAAAATCAGATACCAGACTTCTACCGAAAAAGAGGGTTATTGGACTTAGCAGTATATTGGCTGAGTTAGCAAATAATTATATAAATCAAAACCCAGTTTGGATTTACTATAACAGAAATAAATTATTGGTTTACTCTACTTATAAAAATATTAGAGAAAATGACAAAGAAGAGATTAGAAAATGGGTCATAACGATTCTAAGACCAGAAGAGTTACCAGTCACAAGATCTATTTCGAAAGGAGTTATTTCAGAAGAAGCTATGGATCAATTATGTAAACAGGTTGGCCAAAGATACGATGATCACGTATGCAACAGATGTAGTGGCAGACATAACTTTATTCCAGATGTGATGCTACAATAGCAAGAAGATAAAAAGAAGACAGTAACAGAGCAATAATAGAAGAAGAAAAGTAACAGAGCAATAATAGAAGAAGACAAGATAATAAATGCTAGAAAGCGACACATTGTATAGCTTTTAACTCTTATACGTAAATTATTAGTTTTGTAAGACTTTTGTATAGATAAGTCTTGTTTTCTTTTTAGGATAGCCTTTATATGATAACCTTTTTGACTTTTTGTAACATATGAATTATTAGGAAAGATACGTATAAAAAATTAGGAAGAGTATAGAGTTTACGTCTTTCATTTTTTAGGATATAAATAGACGAGCATCCGCTCAGATAAAGGGAAAGTCTTCATGAGTTGAAGCAAAACCCTCTTGTACACAAAAAAAACTTTTGAATTATTTAATAAAAACAAGTATATTTCCAAGGAAAAGCTATGAATCATCAAACAGCTATGGAAAATCTAGAATTATCAGATTTACCAGAACAAGTATTTATATTTGTGATTATGAATAGCTAAATTCATAAATTTCTGACAATCATGATATGATAAAATAAGTTCATGTTAGTTACTTTATAGTAGAATTATTCGAAGAATAGCATGTTAAGAAGTTTATTAGCAAAGAGGAAAAAGGAGAAAAAATCCCTAAGAACTATGTCATCCTAAAGGTGAAACCGGTGAGGCAAGAAAGCCGTGATAGGGGAGTAGCCAGAGTAGAGGCGTTGTTTAAGGGAAAAGTATCCAGATTACCATGCTAATAGTGACCGAAGAACAGTTATTTAAGAATAATCTAGTATATAGTAATTTAAAATGATCATATTTTGTTATGTGTGATTGAAGGAAATATTTTAATAAAGCATCATATGAAAAATGAATACTTATTTATCTGATGAAATGGTAGATAAATTCAAAATATTTGTTTTGTATGTACTAAAGGATATATAAATTGTAGATATAAGAAAAATCATATTGGAAAAAATATTTGATAAATATTTTATAACTAGAATAAATTACATACCACACCTACCTACCTACTCTTACAAATACCTACATACCAAACCTACACATCAACCATGATAAATTACGTATATTTAGAATATTGGAAAATGGATATGAAAAATATACAATTAATAGAAAAACTAATGAAAACAAATCTAGAAAAACATATGAGAACTAAAGATATAAAATATATAGAATTCCTTAATAAAATATACAAGAATTATTAATATTAAAACAGAAAACTAATAAATACTATGATAAAACATTTAATTACTAGAACCCAATTCCAAGTTTTCCAAGTTATTCGTAGAAACCTAAGCATAATATGAATAATATAACAAGTTATATATCTAATGAAACTAAGATACTTGTTTTATATATCATAAAAGACTTAGAATTAGAAGACCTAAAGAAAATAATATGGGAAAAAATATTTGATTTTGAAGATGAGTTACTAAATACTAATTGGATAGAAGATGAATCAGAAAATATAGATTTCTATGGTAGAAATAATTCAGATAGTTATTATTCAGATGGATACTATACAGATTAAGAATGCTAGAATATATTCAAAGAGTTAGAGAAAAACAAAGTTGGCTATATGAAGAAATTAATTATAGAAACCATCTTAGAAGAGGAAGAGAACAATTAAAAGAAAGATTAATTTGGATAGATAAAACCATAAAACAACTAGAATTAAAAGACAATTTAGAATATGATTTAGACATAAAATTATTCATAGAAGAAAAAGACAGGATAATTAACGAAATAGATAACCTAGAATTTAATATAAGATATAGTACAATTAGGATAAATTATTACAAAGAAATTTGCAGTATTACAACTACTTTAGGATAAAATGATAGACTATGGGTATTTAAAATATTGGAGGCAAGATATGGAAGAAATAAGAGCAACAGAGATACTTATGAAAGAGAATTTAATTGAATATTTAAGAACAAAAGATATAGAATATTTAGAATACCTCCAAAATAATATACAAGAATTACAAAGGCAAAGAGAAAAAACTAAAGAATATTATAGTAAAGCATTTAATCAAATACCATTTAATCACCCCCCAACATATGAACATTAATAAAATTAAAATAAATAAACAAAAAAAAAAATTTAGAGAAGTTAAGAAATATCCACGCACAAATAAAAATAGATCCATTAGAGCTATAATAGATCTGTTTAAGTTACCCAAGTTATCCGCACCCCCCTGCTCTTATTTCTTCCATATCTTGCGTCCAATATAGGGGGGTGCGGATAACTTGGGTAACTTAAACAGATCTATTATAGTTCTAATGGATCTATTTTTATTTATACGTGGATATTTCTTAACTTCTCTAAACATTTTTATTTTTTATTTATTTATTTTAATTTTATTAATATTCATATGTTGGGGGTGATTAAATGGTATTTGATTAAATGCTTTACTATAATATTCTTTAGTTTTTTCTCTTAGTCTTTGTAATTCTTGTATATTATTTTGGAGGTATTCTAAATATTCTATATCTTTTGTTCGAAAATATCCAATTAAATTCTCTTTCATAAGTATCTCTGTTTCTCTTATTTCTTTCATATCTTGCCTTCAATATTTTAAATACTCATAGTCTATCATTTTATCCTAAAGTAGTTGTAATACTGCAAATTTCTTTGTAATAATTTATCCTAATTGTACTATATCTTATATTAAATTCTAGGTTATCTATTTCGTTAATTATCCTGTCTTTTTCTTCTATGAATAATTTTATGTCTAAATCATATTCTAAATTGTCTTTTAATTCTAGTTGTTTTATGGTTTTATCTATCCAAATTAATCTTTCACTAAATTGTTCTCTTCCTCTTCTAAGATGGTTTCTATAATTAATTTCTTCATATAGCCAACTTTGTTTTCTCTAAATCTTTGAATATATTCTAGCATTCTTAATCTGTATAGTATCCATCTGAATAATAACTATCTAAATTATTTCTACCATAGAAATCTATATTTTCTGATTCATCTTCTATCCAATTAGTACTTAGTAACTCATCTTCAAAATCAAATATTTTTTCCCATATTATTTTCTTTAGGTCTTCTAATTCTAAGTCTTTTATGATATATAAAACAAGTATCTTAGTTTCATTAGATATATAACTTGTTATATTATTCATATTATGCTTAGGTTTCTACGAATAACTTGGATAACTTGGAATTGGGTTCTAGTAATTAAATGTTTTATCATAGTATTTATTAGTTGTCTGTTTTAATCTTAATAATTCTTGTATATTTTCATTAAGGAATTCTATATATTTTATATCTTTAGTTCTCATATGTTTTTCTAGATTTGTTTTCATTAGTTTTTCTATTAATTGTATATTTTTCATATCCATTTTCCAATATTCTAAATATACATAATTTATCATGGTTGATGTGTAGGTTTGGTATGTAGGTATTTGTAAGAGTAGGTAGGTAGGTGTGGTATGTAATTTATTCTAGTTATAAAATATTTATCAAATATTTTTTCCAATATGATTTTTCTTATATCTACAATTTGTATACCCTTAAGTACATACAGAACAAGTATTTTGAATTTATCTACCATTTCATCAGATAAATAAGTATTCATTTTTCATATGATGCTTTTTTAAAATATTTCCTTCAATAACACATAACAAAATATGATAATTTTAAATTACTATATACTAGATTATTCTTAAATAACGGTTCTTCGGTCACTATTAGCATGGTAATCTGGATACTTTTCCCTTAAACAACGCCTCTACTCTGGCTACTCCCCTATCACGGCTTTCTTGCCTTACCGGTTTCACCTTTAGTATGGCATTGTTCTTAGGGATTTTTTCTCCTTTTTCCTCTTTGCTAATAAACTTCTTAACATGCTATTCTTCGAACTATAAAGTAACAAACATGAACTTATTTTATCATATCATGATTGTCAGGAATTTATGAATTTAGCTATTCATAATCACAAATATAAATACCTGTTCTAGTAAATCTGATAATTCTAGATTTTCCATAGCTGTTTGATGATTCATAGCTTTTCCTTGGAAATATACCTTTTTTTATTAAATAATTCAAAAGTTTTTTTTTGTGTACAAGAGGGTTTTGCTTCAAATCATGAAGACTTGCCCTTTATCTGAGCGGATGCTCGTCTATTTATATCCTAAAAAATCTCTTTCTAATTTTTTACACGTATCTTTCCTAATAATTCATATGTTACGAAAAGTCAAAAAGGTTATTCTATAAAGGCTATCCTAAAAATAAAACAAGACTTATCTATACAAAAGTCTTACAAAACTAATAATTTACGTATAAGAGTTAAAAGCTATACAATATGTCGCTTTCTAGCATTTATTATCTTGTCTTCTTCTATTATTGCTCTGTTACTTGTCTTCTTCTATTATTGCTCCGTTACTGTCTTTTCTTTATCTTCTTGCTATTGTAGCATCACATCTGGAATAAAGTTATGTCTGCCACTGCATCTGCTACATACGTGGTCATCGTATCTTTGTCCAACCTGTTTACAGAATTGATTCATAGCTTCTTCTGAAATAACTCCTTTCGTAATAGATCTTGTGACTGGTAACTCTTCTGGTTTTAGAATCGTTATGACCCATTTTCTTATCTCTTCTCTGTCATTTTCTCTAATATTTTTACAAGTAGAGTAAACCAATAATTGATTTCTGTTATAGTAAATCCAAACTGGGTTTTGATTTATATAATTATTTGCTAACTCAGTCAATATACTGCTAAGTCCAATAACCCTCTTGTTTCGGTAGAATTCAGGTATCTGATTTTTGGTTATCTCTTCTTGTTCGCATATTTCTTCAGGGACAATATAATCTCGTGTCATTCCTATCTTGACAACATTAATTGTCTGGTTTATTTCAGCTACAATAATATTTCTGCTGGTACTGAGTAGAAACAGACATAGAATAACTATCCCTTCGTAATCCTTTTATAATCCATAAATCCTTTGTGAATATCTGGAATTCCTGTTAACTCTTCTCCAGTAATTGTGTAGACTGTAGATAATAGTCCATAATAGTAACATGAAGTAATTAGGTTTGCACTGGTGCCAGGCAAAGCAATAAGTTTGTTATAGTTCTGACATTTTTGTGTAATATATCCTTGGTGTTGTTTTGCTAAATCTTTTCTCTGGATAGGTTTTGTATTTAACAATTTTTGTAAAGTATAAATATTATCAATATATGTACGAGTGATATGGTTATAAGTTTGCTTTTGTTGATTGAGTGACTCAGAATATGTATGTAACTGGGGAGGTATAGATGACTCTGATTTTTGAATATTTGGTGTATATGATTTTGAGAATATCTGGTTGAGGTTATAATTCTTTTTCTTTGGTGGTTCAGGTTTATTTTGAGTGACTATATTCTTTCCCTTGGATACATCACCTGCGCCTGCAGCTGTAACTGTAATTTCGTTAGTAATTTGAGTTTTTAGGTGTTTCTTATCGTCACCTTCTAGGTTTAGTTTTTTAATGTGCTCTTCCTGCACAATATCTTTCCTAATAGCTTTTTCTTTATAGTTCTCAACCTGCACTTTTACATTTGTAACTTCAGTAGTTAATGTGATAACTCGTTCTTGTAATAACTTTCCTTTTTCAAACACTTGTAATATTAAGTCTGTTTGTGTATCTTTGACATCAGCTTCTTCCATTGGTAAATCAGTTTGAGTAGCTTTGTCTTGATATGTAATCTGCAATAACATTCTTGTCAGTCTTGATTACTTCAATCGTAAATGTAAAATTTAATATATTCAATACTAATCTCCGAATTTCCTTCGTCGTAACTGAGTTTTGTATTTTCTTATTAACCACCATCGAACCTGGGTATTATCTTTTCTCACAATAAATTTTTTAGATACAATATATGGTTCAAATGCTAATAAACATTTATATAATGAACATAATTCTTTTCTATTTATTTTCCATTTTATTTCTGTTTTATTAAATGTACCTGAATAATATCTACAATGATGTTCTATTTTTTTCATTTTCGTATCTATATTTAAGTACTCCTCCACAACTAAATTCACTAGCATCTTCTTCTACTATATATATAAAAAATTTATTTTCGTCTGGGAATTATATTTTTGGTAATTCTTTACAAAGTATTTTTATTTTCTAAACTTGTTTTTTATCTTCTTCGTTGTAATTATATTCTATATCCTTTTTTAATTTTTTCTGTAATGACTTTAGATTTTCTGCTAATTTCGGTATATATTCTCTTACTTGGTTTACTAATCCTAAAAATGATTGTAATTTCTTTTTTGTAACTAATTCTTCTTTTGAATTTATTATTTTTGTACTATATGTTGCATTTTTACTCCACTTTTATCTATTTGTATTGCTAAAAACTCTATCTGATTTTTCATTATTTCGTCTTTCTTTTCAGTTAAACTTATTCCCGATTTTTCTATTATATCTGTAAATTGTTCTAATAATTTTAAATGTTCCTCTTTAGTTTTTATATATAGTAGTATATCATCTATGTATACTATACAATTAGGTAATTGTTTAAAATAACTATCCATAAAGTGTTGGTATCTACCTGGTGCATTTTTATATCCAAATGGTAATACGTTCCATTCATAAAATCCTTGTGGTACCGTAAATGCGGTTAATTCCTTAGAATTTTCTTCTAACTTTAAGTGGTTAAATCCCGATTTACAATCAAATTTATTAAAATAATTATATCCTTGTATTTGTTTTATTTTTAATATCTTATTTGGTATTGGAAAATTATATGTCATAGTTTTTGCATTTAGGTTTCTATAATCAATAATCATTCTACTTTTTCCTCTTTTTTGTTCACTATGTTTATTTACTATAAATGTTGGACTATTATGTTTACTATTACTTTTTTGTATATATTGTTTTTCCAATAATTCATCTATATTCATTTTAAATTCTTTTAAATCGTCAAAATTATATGTTAATGATTTTTGAGTTAATATGCTATTTTTATCTATTAATTCAATTTTTGTAGTAGTTTTATGTTTTTTCCATGCTTTTAATGGATCTTCACTGTATAATTGTCTTAATTTTTTCTTTATTATTTCTACCTTATCTATTGAAAATATAGTTATTTCTTTTTTATTTATCAAAAATATAACTAGTTCTACCGTGTCTTCTGTATTTTTTATATTTTCTAACTTTTGTGTAGTTTTTCACTTCTTTTTATCCAATCAGTTTTCTTTCTTATTTTATTAATAACTCTTTTTGCTCTTACTTTTTGTTTACATGGTGTTGTAAACCACCAATCTGTTTTCGTTATTATAAGTGGGTATAATTTATCTAAAAATGGCATTCCTAAAAGCATATCTTTTGATGTTAGTTCATAATTATAGATTTCTTCTATTGTTATTATTTTATCCCATATCTGTATTTTTACATTTTTAGCTTTATATGTAATTAAACTTCCTTCATTATTAAATCCTTTGACTACTATTGGTGTTTTTAATTTATCCCATGTACTTTCTGGTAAACAGTTGTATCTATATAAGTTTGCTTCTACTCCTGTATCTATCATAGGTATATAATACCTATTATAATATCCTTCTACTATTATTTTTACAAGTACATATATTTTCATATTATGTTAAAGCTCTTTTTATGAATAATCTTTCTTTATTATATGTTATAGATAATTGTATATGTTCTATAGTATATGATTCCCGTACTTTTTCTAGATAGACATCGACCCTGACTCTCTTAACTTGGTCATTGTTCCCCTAGTTAACCACCTCAGTTTTTCTAGGTTAGGCTTTCTCGATTTTCAAAGTCCTTAGTTCTTTTGCTGATTGCTTTAGGACTATCGTCTCCCATTCATCATCATCTTTCGTGATTTTTTCATTTTTCTCTTGACATAACATGATATTGGCAGGTTTTAGATATTTACTACTTTTATCAAAATACAATAAAGTTCAATAATATCAAGTAGATACAAAATAAACAATAAAGAATTTTACAATAGAAGAGGCTTATGAGTTTTGAGAAAATATTTACAGAATTTAGCTATGCCCCACATGAGTGTGGGTCCATCCTTTTGAAGAACACAAAAAGTAAAAGAGGAGTAGATAAACTTAAAGAGTAGATGTCGGGCCTCGTCCGTACTACCATTGACCTTGTGATAAATTAAATTTTATTTTCCATCTATCCTATTGATTTGGGAGTAATAAGTGGAGTGGAAGTTCAGTTCACCAACGTTTTCTCCAATTCATCTTCTTTGATTCCAGCTATCATGGAAAATTCTTCAATGGGAGAATCTCCCTTTTTCCTATTTCATCCTTGAGATCATTGATATGGATAATTGAAATTTGCCAGCAAGGTTCAACTTTTTTTTTTTTTTTTTGACCTTATTTCTTCTTTCACAGAAGTGGGGAATAATGAAATTTTTGAAGATAAGGTCCGAGCCGAAAGGCTTCCTACATATCTTACAGAGGAGAAATTAGTCCCTACGTAGTTTGAATTCAATCATAAGTTGAGTTTGGTGATCTTTCTTTTGGCCACAACAATATTCTTAACCACTTTCGAATTGTCCACCTTTAGTGTATCCTCTATTTGGTCTAACTCCATTAATTTACTTTTGACTTGAGCAATTCTCTTATTACTCTTTTCATTCCTTCCTATGATGGCTTATCCTGAGTCCATAGTCATCCTTCCTGAAATGGTAGCGAGAATTTAGGAAGTTTTAAGAATGATTGCAGACTTTTCTGAGAGACTTGGAAGACTTGGGGTATATTTGATCGGACTTTTGTATAGTGGTGTATATATCTACCTAGAGGTTCTCTAAAAAATGGGATTGGATCAATTCGCCCTTGATTCAAATCAACATAACACGTATAAGCACATAAAATAGTTATATCACATAAGCACATTATAATAAATGCACATTCTAATTGGGGACCCTTTTGAGCCAAGGGTTGGTCTATCGAGTTAGAAGAAAGTATATGCCTTTTAACACCAATACATTATCCTCGAAAATCATTTTCATAAAATATCTAAAAGGGAATAAATGCCTACAAAGTAGAAAGTAGGGGAGATACAACTGTTGGGAAAGGGAAATAACATGTGAGAAAAAAAATCCCATGCAGAGGATAAAAAAATAAACACTTATAAATGCTTATACAGTGGAAAATTAGGAGTACAATTTCTGGGAAAGGAAAAAATAATGTGAGATAAAATCAGTCCCACACAAGGAATAAAACAAAAATACTACCGTCTAGACGATCCTTCGTCGGTCTTTGCCTTCTTGGCTTTGTCTACCTCATGTCCTATATGGTATTTGTTTATGATTTCTTGACTTTGTACTAGTATACTTCCACTAATATTTCAAAGTAATCATCTATATTGAACATTATCTTGAATCTTCTTAGGGGATAGATGGATCCATACTTACACAAAACAAATAAGAGGATCCTTTCCCCCACCCCTAAATGATAATGGATTTATATTAATTGGCATAAACTTCCTTTAACACAGAAGTATGATTTGTCTGTAATTGACTCGTGGTCAATAGATGCAAGGTAGGTTTTTCTAATGGGCCCAATATCCTTTCAAGTATTGGGTCATCCTAGGCTCAAGCCTAAAAGAGGGTTTTGATTTTCGCTCTATCCTAGGTGTCTAGAGTGGGTTTGAACCAGGTTCCCAAGAAGATGACTTGGGTTTGGAAATACGAATAGCCATCGAACGCCTCACGTGCGGATAAACCGTTGTATTTCCAACACTTTATTTTGAATTGAACAATAGGGGCTGGGACATCCACGAAACCCCAAACAATTTATATATTTCAAATGGGACACATGCCATGAAATGAAATAGTTTAATTTCGCAGAATTTAAACATATAAACACATAACAGTTTAAACATTACAATAGTTAGTCAATGAAGCTAAGTCAAATATTTAGTTAGAACCTAGTTAAAGTTCCCCGACAGAGTCACCATTTTTGTTTTGCCCTTTTTTTTTTCAAAGGGTTGAAAAATATTGTTTTTGACTTTTCAAACTATTTCAAAACTTTAAAGAAAATTTTAAAATAATTTAAGAAATTACAAAGTCGCCACTTGATTTTTTAGAAAATATCAAGAAAAACTAAAAATATTACTTAAAAGATTCAAAACAGAAAAAATCTTCTAAGCTTAGAAATTTCGAGTAAGTGGTTCCTATTAATACACTTAGAAAGTTGTCAAGGAATCAAGAGTATCCGCTAACTTGTGGTTATCTGAACTATTTGAAAATACTTTCTGACTAACTGTAAAAGGAAAGATGATTTTTGAAAGGAAATCAATTAAGGAAAAATTTAGTTTCAAGATTTGTGCAAAACAAATTTTGACGACTTAGCGGAGATTATTAACTAATTCTAAGGAAACTAAAAATAATTAGCATATAAAGGAGAAAAGGAGAGACTAAAAGGTTTAGGTCATAAGGCCCAAATGTCCAAACCCTATCCTAAGCTAATTTGGAATTTTGACCCATCTTCACCTGTCCTAATCTAAATACTTGGGTTTTTGGCCCACTCAACCTGTCCTAATCTAAATAGTTGGGCTCTTAGCCCACAACCTGTCCTAAACTAATTTTCGGATCTTGAGGGCCTAAAAATCCTCTTCATCGATATTAGATTACAACTTTGGCTTCAAGGCCCAAAAAGAATAAATAAATAATTAAATAAAACATAACAATAATAAAAGTCAAGAATTTCAAGTCTCCGAATTCCTGCAACTTTATTAGTGAGTTCTTGATCCATTTTCTTCCTCCCTTGGTAGTAACTCCTTCTTTCGAAAGTCAATTTTGAGAGGGTTGACTCGAAAAGGTGGGCCTCATTGATTCATTATAAAATGCAAAGGAGAAGGAGTCCATTTGGACTCGAGACATTTTTTCATGCAAAAAAGAGATAAAGAAATTAATACTTGTTCAAGGCACCAAAGTGACATATTTCAAAGCAAAAGAAAATATCAAGACGATTTTTGAATGACAATGACAAGCATACTTGTGCACATATAACAAGAATGAGAGTCACCTAATAAAATGCAAAGCAAGGACACACACTTACATGCCTCGTGATTTATATTCATATTAGGAATTAATAAATGTAAAAAGAAGAAAGTCATATTCAATGGATTGATGCGAGAATATACAACGTAATAATGCAAAAGTAAAGGAATGCGGCAATAAATAAAAAAATACTCATGATTTTTAAAATCGAACAAGAAAGATATCACAAACATAGACATTAATCCATGTAACAAAAGGAAGTAAAGGCAAACTTTTCAAGAAAGGGAATCTTTAAATTTCAATTAAGGCGACGATAATGGAGATTCATACATCTAAATTAAGACCAACATTATAGGAAAAAAATATGCAACGACTTATAATTTATCATTTTAAGACACCGTTGATTCACTTTTGATATTATGAATTAAAGAGTGTCATGAATCAAGTCTTTACACACACAAAGAGCACATATAACAATCCAAAGGGAGTAAAAAAATTGGAATAAAAATTTAGCATTTCTAAAAGTGAAATATCGTTCAAGAATCATACCATGCATGTCTCGAAAATATCCAAATAATTTTATTTAGCCACAAAAGTCTAAACTTTCTCATCATTTTGACAAAACAACATGTGAACAAAAGATAAATAAACATCATAGATGTGAAATAATTTAGCACTTCATCTTTCATATGAGAATTTTGAAATTCATTAAAATAATTAGCAAGCATATGACAAGTTCTTTGACTTAATCAATTACTATTTTATTAAGGCAAAACAAACAATAGTAATTATTCTTTTCTACATAAAGGAAATAAATTTACATACTAAAAGCGAACATATCTAATAATGACTTTAAACAAGACATGAGTACGTATTTTAATCAAGCAAAGATCGAAATTTTATCCATCAAATTTATCAAGGAAAAAAAAACAATAGTAACTATTCTTTTCGACATAAAGGAAACAACTTTACATGCTAAATGCGAACATATCTGATAACGGATTTAAACAAGGCATGAGTACGCATTTTAATCATGCAAAGGTCAAAACTTTATCCATCTAATTTATTAAAGTGAAACAAATAATAGTAAATATTCTTTTCAACATAAATAAGACAACTTTACATATTAAAAATGGGCATCCAATAAAGAATTCAAATAAGGCATGAGTACGCATTTTAATCAAGTAAAGGTTGAAACTTTATCCATCTAATAATAATAATTAAAGATGAAAGACAAAGAAACACGTTCAGCTATTGTTAGTTCATTTTATACCATGAACATAAAATAACAGCCATAATACTAATTTCACAAAATCTTATGGTCTTCAAGACTATCTAAAACAAACAGTCTCAACAAATAAAATTATAACTACGAAGAAGGAGATGGAGAAGAAAACGATAATAAAACTATTAAGAAAAGGTGTGTTTACCTTTTTCATATCAGCAAAATGGGACTTCAAGCTTTCTTCGGAGTCTTGTTCACCTATGAAAAGCAATCTTTTGAGAACCCCGATTAGCCTACCACTTGAAAAAAGTTTACTAGAAAAATATTTAACTCTTTGCTAAAAAGTTTTTTCCACACTTTGAGACTTGGTTTTCTACCAAAATAATGGTTGTATTTATAGAAAAGGATGGTAATTCAATTATTTGAATCCACCAATGTGGGAGAAAGAACTCAGGGGTGTTTTAAGAATTTAAAATTAAAGGTAAAGTTTGTTAGAGGATAAAGTGAGATGGAATTGTACAATCTAGTACAAATTTTGAATTTCAAAAATGAAAAAGGACAAGTTTGAGGGGGAATTATATAATCTAGTAAAAATTTGAATTTTGAAAATTGAAAAAGGACAAGGTTTAGGGGGAATTGTACAATCTAGTACAAATTTAAAATTCATATTGGAAAAAGGACAAGGTTGAGGGGAAATTATACAATCTAGTACAAATTTAAAATTCAAATTTAAATTTTGGAATTTGAATTAATTTTGGTGGCTGTTGTTATTGCTAGACGGGTCATCGGGTTTGGTTCGAATTATTGGACGATTGAAATTGATGTGTTGTTTGCTGAGTTGATGTCGTTGAAGCTGGATTATATGCTATTATTGGTGGTATGTTGAAGTTGTTGTCTTTTGTTGTTTTTATCATTGGTGGATGTTGTACGCTAATGTTGGTGAAGATGAAAAGAGAGAAAAATTGGGCCCGGGTCGGTTAAGGGATGTTTGGGCTGGTTGGGGTAGTTGATTGTGTTTTTATGGAGTGGGGCAGGCTAGCCCAATTTAGAAATAAGAAAAAGGGTTATTGGGTTAGAAAGGGGATGGTAAAAGGATTTTAGGGTTATTTAAAAAATAAACCCAATTAATTTAGAATTTAGTCATCTTATTAAATTTTTTGCCAAATTAAAAATCAATTGGCTAATTGCATTGCAATTATGGCCCATTTGATTTCAATTATGGCTAAATTCAATAGATCGACTAAATTAGATTGAAATTCGATACGAATTAATACTTCATTTAATTCTGAGATTCTTGATTTAATAAAATCGAATAAATATTTATGGGAAATACTTATAATTAAATCAAAATTTTAACCGTTTAAATTGCTTTTCAGGATAAGCCTTTGGTTAAAATTTAATCTTCCATAAATAAAGTATTTAAGTAACAAAATCATACGACCTCATACATTTGAATAGAAGAATATATAATCGTTACTTAAAATGACAAAACTACCTAAATAAATACTTTGAAAAGATTTTATCTGAATAAAATAATATTATAATTTTATTTAAAATCAAAGAAACTTGATATTAAACTTAGTCGTGGAGGGCATAAATTAGGTGTCAACAACTTCCCCCTCCCTTTTGGTAGGGTGGATGCAAGTAACCCTAGGCAAAGAGAGTTTGACGTTCCTAATTTTTGTCCGACCATAAATTCATTTCTCAAAGAGGTTGATTTTCGCACGAGTTTTGTGGAGTTATGGTCGGACCACAGTGTTGGTTTTCCTACATATCTCAGGTTACATGAGAATTTAGGCCACTTATAGTTCATAAATCTTGATTTTTAAGCACGATTTTCAAAAAATTCACAAGCTATCTCAATTTTTGAGTTTTTGATAAAACTGAAAAGCTGGGGAATAAAGGAATTTGGGGGGAAGGTTGGAATACAGTCAAGTTTTCAACATCGATCCCAGCCTACATATCCCCGAGGCTCGGAGAATTAGACGGCTTGTAGTTTGACTCGATCAGTAGAAAAGATAGTCTTTTATTTTAGACGATCTTTGACTCGGGATGAGTGACAGGTCATTTAAGTTATAAAAAAGAGGCTTGTAACCTCTTAAACTTGAATGTGGAGCTCTTCACATCCATAGGTAGGATTTTACCTGGACATAATTTCCAATACTCTGATTATGTTATAACTTGGATTTGAAGAAAAGAAAAGGTTACCCTTGGTATGAGTTAAGAATTATCCCGAGGGTAAAGCTGAAACCAAAATATCCCAAAGTACCCACATGCCTTCTAACAAGGGTATGGTTTGATGGTGGTGGCGATCATCCTTTAGCTCACATCCAATGAGTTTGAAGTCCTTCTCTAGACTATGTCCTGTTTTGATGATAAGAAAAAGTTCCACATTGTGTTGTGTCCTTTTTGGAGTTGTTCGGACTTGTGGTTTTGATTTGAGATTGTCATCCTCTCAAATTCTTTGGGCAATATCTCAAATGAAGATTGTTAGTAATAAACATAATTCACAAAAGGATACATAGTCTTTTACCATATCTCTGTGCAAATTGTTATTAAAAAGTGAAGTCGTCCCCTCATATAACTGATTGGAGGGAAATATCTTGTAATAACAAACACAACAACCCTCTTGGTTGTTGAATAAAATAGGTCTTTTTTCGATTGAATATGTCTTTAAAGTGTGATGGCCCTCTTAGACACCGACGATACTTTATATAACAGTACATGCAACCGTGTAATCTTATGTTGATGTGGTTACCTTTTTAAGCATCTATAATGCTTGTTGTATGTGGAATGGTAACCTCTTTGGCTATTGACAATGATCATTTGCATGTTACCTCAGGTAAGTCTTGCGTATCTTTCAAATTGATACAACATATAGATTTTCCTTGAATTGTCAATCTTTGGATAATCTCGCGCATAATTTGATGTTGGATATGAGGTGACTTATAGATATCCTTTGTTTTTCTAGATTTTTAGATAATCCTGCACATTATCTGACCTTGGATAAGAGATGACTTACAGATATTCCTCCGATCGCTAGATCTCAGGTATTCCTGCACATCATTCGACCTTGGATACAATATGACTAGATATGTCTCAAATTGCTAGTCTGTAGGTAATCCTACGCATAATATATCTTGGATGCTACACAGCTTATAGAGAACCCTTGGACCTGTCAATTTGATAATCTCGCATATTCTCCGGTAAGGATTTAGTTGTGACTTATGGATAACCTTCAAACTATCAATTTTTGGGTAATCTTCTTACGGATAACCTATGGACTATCAAATCATAGGTAATCTTGCACACTATCCTATTTCAAATAATATGACTTATAGATGACCCTCGGATTGATAATTTTTAGGAAATCCGATATGTCGTCCACTTTCAAATGGCGACTTAAAGACATCCCTTTGAATCACGTGTTTTTTATCCATTCAAATCCTGATTCATAAAATGATAAGATATACTTGATGTCGCGCTATATAGACTTTGCATGGCCAATAAATATAAAATAATGAGATATCCTCGATTCTATATTATTGTATATTTGTGTGGTCAAAGGATATTGGTGCTCCAAAGCATCTTCTAAGGACAGACGTTATCATCTTGCATGGAGAGCATTTATGGAGACTTAGATGAATGGCATGATGGACCTCTTGGCGGTGAAAAGATTTGAAATGGCCGTCTTGGCAAAGGAATGAAATAAAATAGACCTCTCGGCAATGGCATGAAATGGCCCTCTCGATGAGATATCCTCGATGCCAAATTATGCTATCTTCGTATGGTCAATGAATTTTGGTGCTCCAAAGCATCTTACAAGTACAAACCTTACCGTCTTACATGGAAAGTGATTATGGAGACTTCGTTAAATGGCATGATAGCCCTCTTGGTGATGAAATGACCCTTTTGGCAATGGAATGAAATGAAATGGCCCTCTCGGCAAAGGCATGAAATAACCCTCTCGACAAGATATCCTCGATCCCAAATTATGCTATCTTCATGTGGTCAATGGATATTGATGCTCCAAAGCATCTTCCAAGGCCAAAACTTATCATCTTGCATGGCGAGCGATTATGGAGACTAAGTTGAATATCATGATGGCCCTCTATAATACCCCGAGTTTTCATGTCCTAAACCTCTCAACTTTTCTTCACGAAACCAGATTCGCCCTAAGGTAATGGTTACTTATAAGTTGACTCTCTCGTTTCTATCTCAGCCTTATAACCATTCTCATGTAATTGCATGTATTCACAAAATTAGTTCAGTTCATGTATCATGCTCAGACTCAGCTATGCACTTATATTCCAATCATGTATGTTTAGTATATGATCTCAGTTACCTTAGTACAATACTCTCAGTCTAACCAGTCTCATTCGAGGACGAATATTCCTAAGGGGGAGATATTGTAATACCTCGTACTAATCCTAGCTCGATTCAGCTCTTGGTTGCATGCTTAAGGGGCTTAAGGCTTGAAATTTTCACTAAGTGTTGGGGACTTAATCATCTTCAAGACTCCTAAACTTCGAGGATTTTTATTGACCTTCCAGATCCCGAGATATTTATTTTTGAGTTAATTCATGTTCATGGATATAAGAAGTATGTCTCGGAGGAGTTTCAGATTTTTTGGATAAGGTTGGGACATGTTTGGATCACAAAATTATTGGGTCACCACGATAGGCCCGCAACGCAGCATTAGTCCCAATTGCATGCTGACCGCATCGCGGTGAAGGTATTGTGTCCAGTTCTTGATTTATAATTGAATACATGTGTCATGATATTTATACTAGTGTGAGAAGTGCTTTTTAGATGAAAAATGTTCATAGGAATCACTTAGAACAAAGTTGAGCTAAGAGTCTTTGATTTGGCCAAATTTTGGCATTCAATTCTACAAGGGTCAAATTTGAACGTGTATAACTTTTTATATATACGGAATTTTTTGTCTCAAAACTAACCAAATTGTATAATTGAATTAGCTTTCAAACGATACCAATTTCCCTTTATCCGATGCCCGAGCAAAAAATTATGATTATTTTCGTCAGAACCAGTAAGCTACCGCGATAAGACCGCGTCACGATGACGTAGTTGCATTCAGTTTTTTTGATTAAATAATTTAGGGGTAATTGGGTATTTTCCCCCTCAATCCATTTGTCCATAACACGACTTAGGCATCAATTAAGGCATAATTGTGCCCTTCTTCTCCAATTTTTCTCTCAAGAAAATCCTCTCCTTTCCCCAAGAACAAATTCCATTCCTTTTTCCCCAAGGAATCAAGAATCCATGTTTCCCAAGTTCAAGAACCTTCAACAAAGCATCAAGGTTGGTGTTTCTCTTTCAAGTTAAAGGTTTAAGGTATGTAGGATATTTATTCATGGGTCTCTTTCATCCATGGAGCCCCAAAACCCTTTTCTTTCAATTAAAGAGTGAATTTTCTATCATTATGATGTTTTATATGTTCAAGAAAGAGTGAATTTCACATTTTCATGGTGATTCGAATTCAATTCAGCCCATGTATGATACCATGCAAGATTTTAAATTCCTCATGCTATGAATTTAAGTTTCCCATGCTTTATTCAAGTCAATTCAATGATAGATCCTAAACTCATGATTTTTAGCAATGTTCTCATGTTTTAAATTCATGTTTTCCCCATGTTTGATGAAATGCCTATGTCTTGAGTCGAACCATGATTCAATACTATAGTTTGAGTTTAAATACCGTGTTGAATGATCATTCAGTGCTAGTGGGTGTTTTTACATGAATTCTATTTTCAAGTAATGAGTTAGTCAGAGCATGATTTTTAATATCATATTCAGAACACCATGATCATGTTGAACATTATCAGTTTATATGTTAATAATTACCTCAAAATCCGTATGTACTATTATTTTTAGAATACCGTAATCTGAGCTTATCAGTCATTAGTGCATGCACCAGTTAGTATTTCAGTGTCTTTTAGTTGGGAGTAGGATTTATCACCGAGCGAACCCAGGGATGGGGGCTCACCTGTCAGTGGAGGGTGTGACCTTTAGTAGCAGTCCCTGAGTTCCAGAGCTACGTAGCCAGCATAGGTTTGAGATGTCTTCCTGCCAGTTGAGGGTTGACACATATCTTAAGAGAGCACCTACCTGTAGAGGGTGACTCTTTAGTACTTTGGGACATCAATTTAGTGATCAATATAGTTCAGGTTCTATTTTGATGGCAAGGATAGAACTGCCCTCCTCAACGTGGGTTAGACGTTGGAATCCATGATAGCTCACATGTTTTAAGTCGATTAGATGATACCTCCCACAATCTCAGTACAGTATTTAGTGTATTTTTAGTTCAGGTTTGCTTGACCAAGTGTACATATTCTCAGTTATTTAGTTATCAGATTTCGGTCTTTTAATTTACAAATTATTTCAAAAATATGCTTATTCTTGGTCTTGCATTCTCAGTTATTATAGTTTTCATGCATTCATGCTCAGTTATCTCATATTGTTTAGTTAATCCTTATTTCACATGCACAGTACCCCCACAGTTTTATCCGATTACTCATATTAAGTATAGTTCAGTTTTAAATGATCAGTATTCATATATCCGTTACTCAGTATACCGATGTTAGTTATCCCTTTACTTAAATTTCAGTTGTTTGCTCACACGGACATCATTCATTCAGTTAATCAGATCTACTTAGAACATTTTATGTTGGTTCTGTATGTTTATTTGTTCGTACTCAGTATATTTGTATATTCAGATCCTTGATTTAAGTCAGTTTCCACCACATAGTTTCAGACCCAGTATTAAGATGTCATCCTCAGTACAACTTCTACATCATATTCAGCCCCACAAGAGAATGGCTTACAAAAATTGTGTTTCTACTACCTCCTAGCTAACAAAATTATTTTTAGCTCATGATTTAAAAATTCTCTATGATTTACAGTTTTCACGTATAGTCATGTTTCAAATGTATATTTCAGCAAATAACTTATATCCTCAGTTTTATAGGATGTTTGAAATATTTCAATGATTTAGTGAATGTCTCCATAAACTCAGTACATTCCAACGTAATGACCACATATATGTGTTTGTGGCTACATCCTTCATAATATAGGTACCATATGTAGCTCTTACACCAGGGTCAGACAGTTTGCAACTTTCAGCCAGCAAGTGGCAAATTATGCTATTTCGAGAACCCCAAAAAGTTTTAGATCATGAACTATATTTTAATTTTCCATATGTATTATTAGTGGTAGTTGGAGGCATGTCCCAGCTATCTATAGTCAATATAGTAGAGGCTTCATAGATGTCAGTCAGAGTCAGTCATGTAATTTTAGTTTCTTTCTTCAATTTTATCATGATGTAAATTGTATCAGCATTAACTTTATTCAAAATTTTCATGGGTATGCTTCCGCTCAGTAAATTAAGTTTTTTCTTACATATTAAATGAGTTGCTCAATAGTATGCTAGTTCATGGGTTAGTTTGGGATCACTTGTGGTTCTAGGCACCATGTTACGACTAGGGGGTAGTCTCGTATCGTGAAAAACTTCATATCAGAGCATCGAGTTCAAGTGTCCTAGGGTTTTTATGAAGCCGTGTCTAGTAGAGTCTTTCAGAAAGGTATGGACAGATCTGTACTTTTCTTCGAGAGGTTATAGGAAATTTAGAAAATGTTTTCCTTCTTTCATGTCTCAGATCGTACAATAGAGGTGTTCTCTCAGGAACATATGTAGACTCTTATGTTAATTCGTTCATGCCAACTCTGCCTTATTCTTGAGGCAACAAAAATAGTCAATCTCAAATTCTTACCGATAAAGCTTTCTCAGGCAATCCCCAAAGATAGTTATGGTATTGCATGCAGGCTCAAAAGTATCCCATCAATGCTTTTAAAATTTGAAGTTTGAAAGATTTCATTCATGTTAATGAAAATCATGCACTAAGCTAAAGTTATATGTTCCCTCAGATCCCTTCTCAGAATCCTATGACATAATATAATCTAGAGTTAGAAGCATGAACCCAGAAGTTTAGCAACAGAAAAGTAGGGATAGTGTTTATCTGGATTTAGTAGATATATGTATCCATCACACTAGTTGTATGAAATGTGAATCAGTAGGCTTGAAATAGTGTATGCAAGAATTTAAGTATGTTGATTCAAAATTATGTGTTGTTGATGTAGGGCATGTTGGTGTAATGGTAATTCTCATGGTATGGTGATACTCATGAGGATTCTAAGTTTGGTAGTTTTTAAGTTTTTATATGATGACTAGTGGTACTATAGAAGCTAAGAGTTGTATCTTAAAAGAAAGTACTAGCAGCGAGTTACATTTTCAGATATAGTCTTTCAGGGTGAGTTTATCATTTATGTGTATTTTTATATCCCAGACTCTAGAGTAAAGTGGTTGCAGTTAAGTTTTAGGTTTATTAAAGGGGTCCGCAGACTTATAATGATAGCTTTAAGCTAAGGGGGAGATAATAGAACAAGAAACCAAGTTAGGCTCTCAGATTCTTGTAGTGAGGCTGGTGTGTTGTAGAGCAATAGTAGGGGAGAAATATTTCTGACCCATTCTTATCTCAGTGAAAAGTTTTGTACTTCAGTCATCACGATATCTACTCATGTCTTACTTGTCAGCTCATTGATCGTAGATCATATTCATGCATTTTCCAGAGAATCATGTACGATTCCAATTCCTAGTATAAGGAGTTACAGTTCACTCAGCATTACGAATCATATTCCATGAATTCATGAACTCCAAACTCAGGTCATACAGCTCATGACTCATGTACTCATGCTTTACAGAATGTTCAGTTCTAGGTACCTATGCTACACTCTTAATGATCACCGAAATTCAGATTATGTCATGTATGTCCTCAGTTTTGATCTCTGTAATTAATACATGTCCTAGATACTCTATTCTTCAGGCCTCAGTTAAGTGTCCAAATTATGTATAGTATTCTTTCATGCTTCAGGTCCTCATGTTCTAACTTTCAGTGACCTTTCTTTATGTAAAGATAGTGGTGATGGACAATTGTTTAGATGGGAGAGAGTAAATGTTTCTTGTGGAGGAAAGATTAATGTATGCTTGATTTATGTAAGGTTATAAGGTTGAAGAAAGATTGAGGCAATGCTTTTGGTATATGTCATGGTTAGTTAAGAATTCTAGGTGTGTTTTCTTAAGAGTAGTGCAAAAAAGTTGTATTGATAGAGGTTTAGAGAATATAAGAAAGATGCATATATGGGTATTTTTGTCGAAGTTCGTATGTGGTTATAATGATAGGCTTGAATGTCATGTTGGTATATAAGTGGATAGGTGCATTTTGTGCTAGTGAATTCCTAGTAAGAGGCTGAATCTAGTTGTTGAAGTGGTAAGAAGAATTATTCTTGAGATAAGAAGTTGTGAAAATGCATGGGGTATTGAATTCGTGGTTCAGACTAGTATTATGGTGTTATGTACAGTATTAAAGGGGAAACGTATAGTTGAAGGAGTATTTGAGAAGTATGTTTATGCTTGAAAGTAGCAGTTGCATTGCCTAAGGCCTAACAATTCTATCCTAGTTTATGTTTTATAGGCCTATGTTACATGTTACATAGTTATAACCATATTAAGACTCCTTACTCAGATATCTTATTTAGATCATGCTCAAGTTCTTCGCTCCCTACTGTTATTAGAACTTTTTAGAAAGAGTGCTGAAGAAATACTCCAGTTGAGTGTAAGATTTTGGTATAATTCAATCCGTATAACCAGCAATTTAGTTTAGCAGTCAGATAGACAAATTCCTATGATTTTCCATCTTTCAATCCAATCTTACTATCTAAAGTTTCTTGAGTATAGCCATTCCAAGAGGTAATTTATTCATATCCATGTAAATTGTGAATTCAGTTCAGTTCATGCATCATGTTTCAAATTCAAATATTCAGTCATGATTCAGTTCTTAAGTGTTCCGTGCATCGTCTCAGTCTTTCCTTAGTATTTCAACAAAGTATAATTTGAGGGACGAATGATCCCAAGGGGGAGATATTATAGTACCCCAAGTTTTCATGTCCTAAACCTCTCAACTTTTCTTCATGAAACCAGATACAACCTGAACTAATGGTTACTCATAAGTTGACTCTCTCGTTTCTATCTCAGCCTTATAACCATTCTTATATCATTTCATGTATTTACAAAATCAATTTAGTTCATGTATCATGCTCAGACTCAGTTATGCACTCATTTTTCAAGTCATGAATGTTCAGTATATGATCTCAGTTACCTTAGTATAGTACTCCCAGTCTAATCAGTCTTATTCGAGGACGAATATTCCCAAGGGGGGAAATATTGTAATACCCCATACTAATCCTCGCTCGATTAATCTCTTAGTTGCATGCTTAAGGGTCTTAAGGCTTGAAATTTTCACTAATTGTTGGGGACTTGGTCATCTTTAAGACCCCTAAACTTCAAGAATTTTTATTTTGAACTTCCCGAGCCCGAGATGTTTGTTTTTGAGTTAATTCATGTTAAAGGATATAAGAACTATGTCTCAAAAGAGTTTTGGATTTTTTGGACAAGTTTTGGGGCATGTTTAATCATGGAACCAGTGGGTCACCGCAATAGGCTCGTGACGCGGCATTAGTCCCGATCGCATGTTGACCGCATAGTGGTGAGGGTGTTTTGTCCAATTCTTGATTTATTATTGAATACATGTGTCATGATCTTTATCATAGTGTGTGAAGTGCTTTTTAGGTAAAAAAAATGTTTGTAAGAATCACTTAGAACAAAGTCAAGCTAAGAGCCTTTGATTCGGCCAAATTTTGATATTCGATTCTACAAGTGTCAACTTTGAACTTGTATAACTTCTTATATATGTGGAATTTTTTATCTCAATACCCACCAAATTGTAGATAATTGAATTATCTTTCCAATAATACCAATTTTGTCTTTACCCAATATCCGGGCGAAAAGTTATGATCATTTTCGTCAGAACCAGTAAGCTAGCACGATAAGACTGCATCGCGGTGATGTAGTTGCGTCCAGTTTTTCTCTATTTAAATATTTTGCGGGCAATTGGATCTTTTCCCCCTCAACCCATTCGTCCATAACACGACTTGGGCATCAGTTAAGGCATAATTTTGCCCTTCTTCTCCAATTTTCCTCTCAAGAAAACCCTCTCATTTCCCCAAGAGCAAATCCAATTCCTTTTTCCCCAAGGAATCAATAATCCAAGTTTTCCAAGTTCAAGAACCTTCAAGAAAGCATCAAAATTGGTGTTTATCTTTCAAGTTGAAGGTTTAAGGTATGTGGGGTATTCATTCATGGGTCCATTTTACCCATGGAGCCCCAAAACCCTTTTCTTTCAATTACAGAGTGAATTTTCTAGCATTATGATATATTATATGTTCAAGAAAGATTGAGTTTCACATTTTCATGGTGATTTTAATTCAATTTAGCCCATGTATGATCTCATGCAAGATTTTAAATTCCTCATGCTATAAATTTAAGTTTCCCATGCTTTATTCAAGTGAATTCCATGATAGATCCTAAACTCATGATTTTTGGCAACATGCCCACGTTTTAAATCCATGTTTTCTCCATGTTTGATGAAATGCCTATGTCTTGAGTTGAATCATGATTCAATACTATAGTTTGAGTTTAAATATCATGTTTTAATGATCATTTAGTGTTGGTGGGTTATTAACACCCGATACCTATGTGTTTTGACATAATTTCTATTTCAAGTAATGTGTTAGTCAGACCATGATTTTAAATATCACATTCAGTACACCGCGATCATGTTGAGCATTATCAGTTTATAAGTTAATAATTACCTCAAAATCCGTATGGACTGTTATTTTCAGAATACCATGACCTGAGCTTATCAAATATTAGTTATCAGTGCATGCACCAGTTCGTATTTCAATGTCTTTCAGTTAGGAGTAGGATTTACAACTGAACGAACCCAGGGATGGGGGCCCACCTTCCAGTAGAGGGTGTGACCTTTAGTAGTTGTCCCTAAGTTCCAGAACTACATAGCCAGTGTAGGTTTGAGATGTCTTCCTGCTATTTGAGGGTTGACACATATCTTATGAGAGCACCTGCCAGTCAAGGGTGAATCGTTAGTCCTTCGGGACATCTGTTTTGTGATCACTACAGTTCAGGTTCTATTCGATGGCAAGGATAGAACAGCCCCTCTCAATGTTGGTCAGACATTGGACTCCATGATAGCTCACATGGTTTATGTCGATTAGATGATACCTCATACATTCTCAGTACAGTATTCAGTGTATTTTCAGTTTAGGTTTTCTTTACCAAGTGTACAGATTCTCAGTTATTCAGTTATTAGATTTTAGTTTTTTAGTTTACAGATTATTTCAGAAATATGCTTATGCTTGGTCTTGCATTCTCAGATATTACAGTTTTCATCCATTCATGCTCAGTTATCTCATGTTGTTTAGTTAGTCCTTTCCCATATGCACAGTACCCCACAGTTTCATCCAGACTAAGTACAGTTGAATTTTAAATGATCAGTATTCATATATTGTAACTCAGTATATCGATGTTAGTTATTCTGTTACTTAAATTTCAGTTGTTCGGTCACACAGACATCAGTCATTCAGTTAATCAAATCTACTTAGAACATGTTATATTAGTTTTAAATATTTATTCGTTCGTGCTCAATATATTTGTATATTCAGATCCTTGAGTTAAGTCAATTTCCACAACATAGTTTTAGACCCAGTATTCATACATCATCCTCAGTACAGCTTTTACAGCATATTCAGCCCTTTAAGAGAATGGTTTACAACATTTATGTTGCTACCGCCTCCTAGCTTACAGAATTGTTTTCAGCTCTTGATTTATAAATTCTCTATAATTTACATTTTTCAGGTATAGTCATGTTTCAAATGTATATTTTAGCAAATAACTTATATCCTCAGTTTTCAGCATGTTTGAAATATTTCCATGATTTAGTGCATGTCTTCATATACTCAGTACATTCCAATGTACTGACCACATATATATTTGTGGCTACATTTTTCATAATATAGGTACCATATGTAGCTCTTACACCAAGGTTTGACAGTTTGCTGCTTTCATCCAACAGGTGACAAGTTCTCCTCTTTCGAGAACCCCAGACAGTTGTAGATTATATACTATATTTTTTATCTTTCATATGAATTGATTAGTGGTAGTTGGAGGCGTAACCTAGCTATCTATAGTCAGTATAGTAGAGGCTTCATAGACGCCAGTCATATAATTTGAGTTCTTTCTTTAGTTTATCATGATGTAAACTGTATCAACATTAACTTTATTCAAACTTTTCATGAGTACGCTTCCGCTCAATAAATAAAGTTTTTCTTTACATATTAAATCAGTTGCTCAATAGTATGCTAGTTCATGGGTTAGCTTGGGATCACTTGAGTTTCCAGGCACCATGTTATGACTAAGGGGTAGTCTCGGTTCGTTACAAACTTGGTATTAGAGCATAGAGTTCAAATGTCCTAGGGTGTCTATAAAGCCGAGTCTAGTAGAGTCTTGCGAACGGTACATAGACGTCTTTACTTTTCTTTGAGAGGCTAAAGGGATTTTAGGAAATGTTTCCCTTCTTTCATGTATTATATTATCCAGTGGAGGTGTTCCATTAGAAACTTATACAGACTCTTACCTTAATCCATTCATGCTAACTCTGCCTTATTCTTGAGGCAATAGAAATAGTCAAGCTCAAATCCTTACCGATAGAGTTTTCTCAGACAGTCCCCATAGACAGTTATGGGATTTCACACAGGCTCAAAAGTATCCCATTAGTTCTTTTAAGATCTGAAGTTTGATAGATTTCATTCAAGTTCAAGAAAATCGTGCACTAAGCTAAAGTCATATATTCCCTCAGATCCCTTATCAAAATCCTATGATAGCATATGATCTAGAGTTAGAAGTATGAACCCAAAAATTTAGTAGCATTAAAGTGGGGATAGTGTTTATCTGGATTTAGTAAATTATGTTTCCATAGGGATAGTTATATGAAAGGTGAATCAGTAGACTTGAAATAGTGTATGCAAGAATTTAAGAATGTTAATTCAAAATTATGTGTTGTTGATGTAGGCCATGTTGGCGTAATTGTAATTCTCATGGTATGGTGATACTCATGAAGATTCTAAGTTGGGTAGTGTTTAAGTTATTATATGATGACTAATGGTACCATAGAAGCTAAGAGTTGTATCTCAGAAGAAAGTACTAGCAGCGAGTTATATTTTCAGGTATAGTCTTTCAGGGTGAGTTTATCATTTATGTGCATTGTTATATCCCAGAATCTAGAGTAAAGTGGTTGCAGTTCAATTTAAAGTTTATTAAAGGGGTCCACAGACTTAGAATGATAGCTTTAAGCTAAGGGGAAGATGATAGAACAATAAACCAAGTAAGGCTCTAATATTCTTGTAGTGAGGCCAGTGTGTTGTAGAGCAACAATAGGGGAGAAAAATGTTTGTCCCATTCTTATCTCAGTGTAAAGTTTTGTACTTCAGTCATCACAATATCGATTTATGCCTTACATGTCAGCTCCATGATCATAGATCATATTCATGCACTTTCTAGAGAATTATGTGCACTTCCAGTTCCTAGTATAAAGAGTTACAGTTCACTTAGCAGTACGAATTATATTCTATGAATTCATGAACTCCAACTCAGGTCTTGCAGATCATGACTCATGTACTCATACCTTACAGAATGTTCAGTTCTAGGTACTCATGCTACACTCTTAATGATTAGCGAAATTTAGATTATGTTATGTATGTCCTCAGGTTTGATCTCTGTAATTAATCTATGTCTTGGATACACTATTCCTCAGGCCTCAATTAAGTGTCCATGTTATGCATAGTATTCTTTCATACTATAGGTCCTCATATTCTAACTTTTAGTGACCTCTCTTTATGTAAAGATAGTGGTGATGGACAAATGTTTTGATGGAAGGGAGTAAATATTTCTTATGGAGGAAAGATTGTTGTATGCTTGTTTTATGTAAGGCTATAAGGTTGAAAAAATATTGAGGAAAAGTTTTTTGTATATGTCATGGTTAGTTAAGAATTCTAGGTATGTCTTCTTATGAATAGTGCAAGAAAGTGTTTATTGATAGAGGTTTAGAGAATATGAGAAAAATATGTTTATGGGTGTTTGGCTTAATGTTTGTATGTGGTTATAATGATAGGCTTGAATGTCATGTTGGTATATAAGTGGATAGGTGCATTGTGCGCAAGTGAATTCCTAGTAAGAGGATGAATCTAGTTGTTGAAATGGTAAGAAGAATTATTCTTGAGATAAGAAGTTGTGAAAACGCATGGGGTATTAAATTCAAGGTTCAGACTAGTATTAAGGTGTTATGTGCAGTATTGAAGGGGAAACATATAGTTGAGGGAGTATTTTAAAAGTATGTCTAAGCTTAAAAGTAGTAATTGCATTGCCTAAGGCCTAGTAATTCTATCCTTGTTTATGTTTCATGGGCATATTTTCCATGTTACATAGTTATAGCCATATTAAGATTCCAAACTCAGATATATTATTCAAATCATGCCCAAGTTATTTGCTCCTTACTATTATTAGAACTTTTTAGAAAGAGTGTTGAATAAATACTCCAGTTGAGTGTAAGATTTCAGTATGATTTAGTTTGTATAACCAGCAATTCATTTTAGTAGTCATATAAACAAGTTCCTATGATTTTCTATCTTTCGATCTAGTCTTACTATCTAAAGTTTCTTGAGTATGGCCATTCCAAGAGGTAATTTGTTCGCATCTATGTAAATTGTGAATTCAATTCAGTTCATGCATTATGTTTCAGATTTAGATATTCAATCATGATTCAGTTTGTAAGTGTTTCGTGTGTCATCTCAGTCTTTCCTTAGGATTTCAGCTAAGTCAGTATCATTCGAGGGATAAATGATCCCAAGGGGGAGATATTAAAATACCTCGAGTTTTCATGTCCTAAACCTCTCAACTTTTTTCACGAAACTAGATACACCCTGAGGTATTGGTTACTTAGTAGTTGACTCTCTCATTTCTATCTCAGCCTTATAACCATTCTTATGTCATTGCATGTATTCACGAAATTAGTTCAGTTCATGTATCATGCCCAGACTCAGTTATGCACTTATGTTCCAAGTCATGTATGTTTAGTATATGATCTCAGTTACCTTAGTACAATACTCTCAGTCTAACCAGTCTCATTAAAGGATGAATAATTCTAAGGGGGAGATATTGTAATACCTCGTACTAATCCTAGCTCGATTCAGCTCTTAGTACCATGCTTAAGGGGCTTAAGGCTTCCAATTTTAACCAAATGTTGGGGACTTAGTCATCTTCAAGACCCCTAAACTTTGAGGATTTTTATTTTGACCTTCCTGACCCCGCGACATAAGTTTTTGAGTTAATGCATGTTCAGAGATGTAAGAAGAATGTCTTAGAGGAATTTTGGATTTTTTGGACAAGGTTTGAGGCATGTTTGGATCACGAAATCAGTGGGTCACCACGATAGGCCCGAATACGACATTAGTCCTTATCGCATGCTGACCGCATCGCGGTAAAGATGTTATCTCCAGTTCTTGATTAATAATTGCGTACATGTGTCATGATCTTTATCCTAGTGTGTGAAGTGCTTTTGAGGTGAAAAATATTCATAGGAATCACTTATTACATAGTTGAACTAAGAGCCTTTGATTCAGCCAAATTTTTATATTCAATTCTACAATGGTCAACTTTGAATGTGTATAAATTTTTATATATATGGAATTTTTCGGCTCAAAACCCACCAAATTGTAAATAATTTAATTATCTTTCCAACGGTACCAATTTTGCCTTAATCCGATAGCCGAGCGAAATGCTATGATCATTTTCGTCTGAACCAGTAAGCTACCGCGATAAGACCATGTCGCGGTGACGTAGTTGCATCCAGTTTTTGGATTTAAATAATTGAGAGGCAATTGGATCTTTTTCCCCTCAACCCATTCGTCCATAACACGACTTAGGCATTAGTTAGGGCATAATTTTGTGCTTCTTCTCCAATTTTCCTCTCAAGAAAACCCTCTCTTTTCCCCAAGAACAAATTCAATTCCTTTATCCCTAAGGAATCAAGAATCCAAGTTTTCCAAGTTTAAGAACCTTCAACAAAGCATTAAGATTGGTGTTTCTCATTCAAGTTAAAGGTTTAAGGTATGTGCGGTATTCATTCATGGGTCTCTTTCACCCATTGAGCCCAAAACCCCTTTTCTTTCAATTAAAGAGTAAATTTTCTATCTTTATGAAATTTTATATGTTCAAGAAAGATTGAATTTCATGTTTTCATGGTGATTTTAATTCAATTAATCTCATGTATGATCCGATGCAAGATTTTGAATTCCTAATGCTATGAATTTAAGTTTCCTATGCTTTATTCAACTGAATTCTATGATAGATCCTAAACTCACGATTTTTAGCAACATTCCCATTTTTTAAATCCATCTTTTCCCCAAGTTTGATGAAATGCCTATGTCTTGAGTTGAACCATGTTTCAATACTATAGTTTGAGTTTTAATGATCATTCAGTGCTGGTGGGTTATAAACACCCGATATCTATGTGTTTTTACATGATTTCTATTTTCAAGTAATGAGTTAGTTAGACCATGATTTTTTATAACATATTTAAAACACCTTGATCGTGTTGAGCATTATCAGTATATATGTTAATAATTACCTCATAATCCATATGCACTATTATTTTCAGAATACCATGACCTGATCTTATCAGTTATTAGTCATCAGTGCATGCACCAATTAATATTTCAGTGTCTTTCAGTTGGGAGTAGGATTTAGCACCGAACGAACCCAGGGATAGGGGCTCACCTTCCAGTAGAGGGTGTGACCTTTAGTAACTGTCCATGAGTTCTAGAACTATGTAGCCAGTGTAGGTTTGAGATGTCTTCCTGCCAGTTAAGGGTTGATATATATCTCAGGAGAGAACCATCCAGTAGAGGGTGACTCTTTAGTCCTTTGGGACATCAGTTTAGTGTTCACTACAGTTTAGGTTCTATTTCGATGGGAAAGATAGAATAGCCCTCCTCAACGTGGGTCAGACGTTGGACTCCATGATAGCTCACATGGTTTATGTCGGTTAGATAATACCTTTCACAGTCTCAGTACAGTATTCAGTGTATTTTTAGTTCAGGTTTTCTTGACCAATTATACAGATTCTCGATTATTCAGTTATTAGATTTAAGTCTTTCAGTTTACAGATTAATTCAGAAATATGCTTATTCTTGGTATTGCATTCTCATATATTACTGTTTCTATACATTCATGCTCAGTTATCTCATGTTGTTCAGTTAGTCCTTATCTCATGTGCATAGTACCCCACAGTTTCAGTCCAGTTATTCAGATTAAGTACAGTTCAATTTTAAATTATCAGTATTCATATATCTATAACTCAACATACCGATGTTAGTTATCCCTTTACTTAAATTTTAGTTGTTCGGTCACACAGACATCAGTCATTCAGTTAATCAGATCCAGTTAGAATATGTTATGTTGGTTTTGTATGTTTATTTGTTTGTGTTCAGTATATTTGTATATTTAGATCCTTGAGTTAAGTTAGTTTCCACCACATAGTTTTAGACCTAGTATTCATACGTCATCCTCAGTACAGTTTTTACAGCATATTCAGCCCCACAAGAGAATGACTTACAATTTTTATGTTGCCACCGCCTCCTAGCTTATATAATTGTTTTCAGCTCATGATTTATAAATTCTCTTTTATTTACTGTTTTCATGTATAGTCATGTTTCAAATGTATATTCCTACAAATAACTTATATCCTCAGTTTTACAGCATGTTCGAAATATTTTCATGATTTAGTGCATGTCTCCATATACTTAGTACATTCCAATGTACCGACCACATATATGTATTTGTGGCTACATCCTTCATAATATAGGTACCATATGTAGCTCTTACACCTGGGCCAGACAGTTTGCAGCTTTCATCCAGCAGGTGACAAGTTATACTATTTTGAGAACCTCTAACAGTTATAGATCACGTACTATTTTTTTATTTTCCATATGTATTGATTAGTGGTAGTTGGAGGCATGTCCCAACTATCTATAGTCAGTATAGTAGAGGCTTCATAGATATCAAGTCAGAGTCAGTCATGTAATTTGAGTTTCTTTCTTCGGTTTTATCATGATGTAAACTGTATTAGCATTAACTTTATTCAAATTATTTATGAGTATGCTTCCGGCTCAGCAAATTAAGTTTTGTTTTACATATTAAATTGGTTGCTCAACTGTATGGCAGTTCATGGGTTATCTTGGGATCACTTGTGGTTCCAGGCACCATGTTACGACTGTGGGGTAGTCTTCGGTTGTGACACCCTCTTGGCGATGAAATGATATGAAATGGCCCTCTTAGAAATAGAATTAAATGAAATATCCCTCTCGACTATGGCATGAAATGGCCCTCTTATCAAGATATCCTTGATGCCAGATTATTCTATCTTTGCATGGACAACGGATATTGGTGCTCTAAAGCATCTTCCAAGGCCAGAACTTATCGTCTTGCATGGAGAGTGATTATGGAGACTTAGTTAAATGGCATGATGATCCTCTTGGTGATGAAATGATGTGAAATATCCCTCTTGGCATGGCCCTATCTTCAATGGAATGAAATAAAATGGCCCTCTCGACAATGGCATAAAATTGTACTCAAGGTATACAATTAGTAGATGCAATGTCACTCTTACTGGCAACCACAGTCAAACTTTATGAAAGTTTAAATGACAAAATACTCGGCATCCTAATCGGAATGGCTTAATCCGCTATTCATCCTCTCTTTTTGAAGAAGTATTTAAATAGCAGACCTACCAGATGCAAATAAATGGGTAAAATCCCTTTTTGTGGTCACTCAAATACCGTTTGTTTTGCTTCAAGGTGAACTTTGAGGATAACTTTCTACTCTTTCTTCTATTGAGTGGTCCTTTTGACTGTGTATTTTTTGTGACGACTTCTTTGAATTCACCTGCACTAAAAGTACATATTTAGTAGACACAAAGTCATTTTTTCTAGCGACTATTTATTAGAAAATTTTTAAATAAAATATTCATAAAGAGGATAAGGCGCCTTTGTTTGTCAATCACGATCTCTTGAAATGAGATAGACAATTCAAAAGGTGTTTGATGAATGGGTGTTGAACCCATCTTTGGGGCTATCCAAAAATATTGCTCTTAAGCATTATACGCTTTGTTGCAGTTCTCAATTCTTTCGGGACCTTTCAAAAAAGATTCCCATTTTTGTGTATTGATCCCTGCATCCACAAAAAAATGGTTAGTGTTGAGTGAAAACTACTCCGTGTTGACCTTCTTAGATTTTGGTTTTCTCCTTGCCATCTTTCGGATGCTCTATCATATTTAAACTTCTGCGCTGACTCTCCATTTCAATAGATGTCTAAGTAAAATAAGTAAAAAGATATGTGTAGATTTTCAAAAATAGTCTTAGTTTTGAAACTTAGTTTCAAAAATTTATGCAAAAGCTTTTAGAAATCTCTGTCAGTCATGTCATGTACTATCTCAACAAACTTCTTTCTCTTGAGGCTCATAAATGTCTAAACTTCAGATGGAGGATTTCTAGGAACTCATCATCATTTCTAGGGAGTTCTACCAGAAGTTCTATCATAGCTGGAGATGTAGTCTATCAAGACTTTGTCATAGCTAGTGATTTTAAAAGATTAACTCTGACCTTCTGGTATCGGAGAATTTGAAATATATTCTAGTGTTTGGTAGAAATTTTGAGGTCCTCCTCAAAATTTCTGCCCCAGCTTAATGTTGTTTGAGCTAATCTCATCTTGAGGGGATCCAAATTTTTTGTCGGTATTAGTGTTATTTTTTGGGTAATGATCTTCTTCTTTTGAATTTTTGAGATTCCTTCTCGAAAATTCTGCCCTAGTTTTCATTTCCTGGGGTGATATGACCGAGCTGTTGGGGGCCTATGTATCCTGTTGAATCAGGAATCAGGTCAAACATAGTTCAGGCCTAATCTAGGGGTATATAGAAAAATTTAAATGCTTGACCGAAGCCGAAATAAGCCATCTACATATCCCTTTCATGGGAATTTAGGTCATTACGTAGTTCATACATAAAGGGAAGGTGAATTCTCCTAAGGAGTTGACCAAAGTTGATATAGGTCACCTACGTATCTCTTTCTTGAAATTCAGGTCAAACGTAGTTTGTACATAAAAAGAAAGGGTAAATTTTCCTACAGGGTTGATATAGGACATAGGCCACCTATTTATCTCATTCTTTAGAACTCAGGTCATCACATAGTTCATACATAAAATGAAAGGATAGAATCTCCTAAGGATTTGACCGAATCCAACATAGGCAGCCTACATATTTCTTTCTTGGGAATTTATGTCAGACGTAGTTCATAAAAAGACCCATCTTCAGGGTTAACTGGCCCTAGATACTCTTATCCATCCCACTAGGATAGAATTAAGGCTTGTATGGATGACGTGACACTTTCCCTAGAATTTGTCTTGATGAAAGAAAGAATCAATTGTCCACTTTCCTTTGAGAGAAATATAAGATTCCTTTCCCATGTTTTTTCTAGATAGACATCGACCCTGATTCTATTAACTTGGTCATTGTTCCTCTAGTTAACTACCTCGGTTTCTTCTAGGTTAGGCTTTCTTAATTTTTGAAGTCCTTGGTTCTTTTCCTGACCACTTTAGGTCTATCGTCTCTCATTCATCATCATTTTCCTTAATTTGATCATTTTGCTCTTGACATAACAAGATATTGGCAGGTTTTAGATGTTTACTACGTTTATCAAAATCCAAAAAAGTTTGATAATATCAAGTAGATACAAAATAAACGATGCAAGATAATAAGATAGAAAGTAAACAAATAAAGTTGTTTATCTTCTCATGTGAATTGATCCATAGAGTAATGGTGACTCGAGAATTCAAATGAACAAAGTAATGGTGACTCAAGAATCTAATGAAGCCACCCCCACCTTCTCCCGGATAACTTCCTCACAAATTTCAATTATCCATATCAATGAGAAATACTGGTGGGAGGTTATTAGACACGATATGGAGCAGCTTCAGCTTACTGAGAGCATGACCCTAGATAGGAAGGTGTGGAGGTCAAGGGTAGAAGGCTAGTGTGAGTGTGTAGGGTGTAGCAAGCGGTTAAGTGAGACCTTGTGTTTCCGGGCTAGTAATCTTAGGAATCTTAGTATATTTAGGTGTCTTTGGTATGTGCGAGTATGTTACAACTAGGTAGGTGTCCTTCGTATTTTTTTTTTTGCATACTTTTTATTTTCTCTCTTTCGTGTTGCCCTATTTATCGTATGTCATATTTTCTCTGTTTTCTAGTGATAGTATTTCTTATCACGGATTTTTTGTTATGTCATTCATCCCCTTGTTACTATTCTGTAACTCGAGCAGGGGGTCTATCGGAAAAAACCTCTCTACTTCTTCGGAGGTAGCTGTATGGTCTGCGTAATCTTACCCTCCCCAGACCCTACTTTGTGGGAATACACTGGGTTTGTTGTTGTTGTTGTTCAACTTTTCTTCTTTATGGCCTTATTTCTTCTTTCACAAAAGTGGGGAATAACAAAATTTTGAAGATCAGTGTCGAGCCGAAAGGCTGGCTACGTATCTTACAGAGGAGAAATCAGTCCCTACGTAGTTCAAATTCAATCAATAAGTTAGTTTTGGTGATCTTTCTTTTGGCCACAAAAATATTCTTAACCACTATTTAATTGTCCACCTTTACTATATCCTTTATTTGTTCTAACTCCGTCAATTTGGTCTAACACCTTTAGTTGTAGGGCTTGGAATAGCCACCACACCGAAATGAGGGCAACAAGTGTGGATATCACTTGTGTTGCAATGTTGGCTTGAGACGTTGGCGTTTAGAGGAGGTAAAGTTCCTCTTGTGTCAACGTAGGAGTTAGGTTAATTGTTATGTGTAGTGTTAAGGGTCCAAGATTACCATATTCTTAGATTCTTAAGATTATACCAACCAAGGTCTAACTATCTATCCATTTTGTTTATGTTGTAATCGTTTGTTTGTGTTCTTGTAATTCAAATCCGTGAATTGTTGTTCTTGTTCCATTGTTGTTTTTCTTCATCTTTTTGTTGTTAACATAGTTTGTTGTTAGCTGTTTTTAGGTGATAAACACATCAATACATTGTGTTCTTGTTGTTGTTTGTTGAATCCGAGTGTGGTCTTCAAAAGGGTCCTCGGATCTTTGATCTTGTGGACAGATTTTGAAGTGTGTTTCGTGTTGTCCTTGTAATTCTTGTATCACTCTTTATCACCATTGGAAATATCATGCACAAAAACAGGGTTAAGAAAGGTGTTCCACAAGCCAACTTAAAATAAAGAGTTCTTATGCATGCACTTACTACTAGTTTCAAAATCTCCACTAGGAATATGCCCAACATAAGAAACATTTAAAGAAGAAGTAGATGGAATTTCTAAGCACACATCACCGTCTCTTTCAAATGAGCAATCCTCACTTAGACACAAACCGCCATGGTTAGCCAAGGGATCACAGGTAAAACCATATTTACCAAGACAATCACAATTCGGGTTTCCTAAACAATCAAGCACATCAAGGCCTTTTCCACCCGATTGATTATTAGCCATATTCTCACTAGTTGTTGGAAACTTATATACCAATATAGACTCACCTTGTTTTTCACAAGGGTCAACTAGTGTGTGAATACTCTCTCCACTTGGTAATGGAACCTTAGTCAAGTTATAAGTGCTAGCACTAGATAGACATAAATCATTCTCACGCGGAGAATCAATTTCGTCATCTAAAGGATCAACTAGTGCTTGCGAACCTACAACAAGAGTTTGGTTCTCATGCGACCTAAAAATACCAAGAGAATCACAAAAGTGAGACTCAAGTACCTCTACCCTAGGAAAAGCCTCAACTACACTCACTTGGCTCTTACTATCCATAACACAACATTTTAAGTCCATAGGAGTGTAGGGAATAACATTTTTACCTCGTAGCTCACATGAGCTACAGCGTTCCTTTTGAAGTGTGTCCGGGTATCCCACTTGCACCCTTTGACCTACCATACAATCCAACCTTTCATTTGCCATAGCTAGGTCTCGGGACATAGTGTCAAGGTAGGCTAAAATGATATTGGTGGCATTGTTGTCCATGGGTTGAGAGGTTGAAGCTGCAGGTTCCCGTTCGAAAAAAAAAAAAAGAACAAGCCTATAAAGCAAAACACAAGTTAGTTCAAAACAACCTCACCACACTCTCACACACTTGATCGTCTCACACTTGGATTCACAAGAGTTGCAAGTAAGCTTTTAGTTCGTAATGAGTCAAAAGGTGAGTCTACTCCTTGGTCAGAATGGATTCTTTGTTTGAAGACTCAAGGAAAGTAATGTCCGAACTTGAACCAAGAAGTACTACGATTTTAAAAATGACAAAAGCACAAAATAAACATAGACACGAATAATGGATTCAAAGGACTAATTGACAATCTAGTAGGAGTTTACTAGTTTGTTAATTAGTTCTAGGATCAACTACTGAAACCAAGAATCAATAATTAGAAACTAGAAAATCCAAATTTGAGCTTAATATTGACGGTGAACAGTAATTAGGGTGATGTGGCAGCATGCAATTGGTCTCGGTCCTACACAACTTTAGTCACAAATTTAAACTTTTAATCTTCACACAATTTGGAATGGAAGACAATTGGTTTTGGTGGGAAAATAAAAGTTTTGTAGTCTTTTTCAACTTTCCAAACTCAAAAAGGTGAGTTTGACTTTACTAGTCCCACAAGACAAGGTCCCTTGATTTAAGGAAAAGTGGTTGTCATGTCTAGGAAGGGATGTGTGCAAGTCTTCTAACAAACAACTTTACAACTTTTGTCTTAAAACTTTTTGGATCTATTTTACACTTTATGTGGGTTAAGATATGAGAATAGGTGAAGAACAATATGAACACAACAATAATTTCACACAGCCACTTCCAAATTCCACAATAACAATATGTTCAACACTTGGCCAAGATAACTACAACTTCAACAAAATGGTTCTTAGGCCACCAATTAACAAAAAAATCACGTGGTCATGCCTAGAACAACAACACGGTAAATACCACATGGACAAAGTAAAGCCACAACAACAAAAATGTCCAAAACACTTTCAAGTTTTCAAGTTCACAACTACATCAACAATGGAAGCTCAAACTTAGATTTAGACTCAAAGTGTTAGTGATGGATAAAACTAACACTAGAAACACTCAATACAAGTAAAGATCTCAGCCAAGACACAACAAGAACACACTTTCGTCCAAGAACACAAGAATGGACGGATTTGCTTCTTTTTTTATTTTTCAGCTTTCAACATTTTTTTTTTATTTTTCTACTAACAAGCCCAAGATTGATCTTGTGGGAATAATATCAAGCCATGATATGATACCAAATGATACAAAAACAACCAAGAACACACAAAACAAACACCCAAAACAGTCTACAAGTTCAAGAGAACCGAGGACCCTTTGAGTGACCCCTCTCGGATTCAAGAACAACAACAAGAACACAAAGTATTGTGGTGTTTAACACCTAATTTCCAGAGATCCACAAACTATATTATCAACACAATATGAGAACAAAAATATTACATCAACAAGAAACTCACGGGTTACACTAACAATAATAAGAAATCCTAAACTTACAACAATAATACAAGATAGATAGTTAGACCAAATCAAGGGACAATCTTAAGAACCCAAATATTGTGAGACTCTTGGACCCTTAACACTACCCATGACACAAACCTAACTCTAACGTTGACACAAGAGGGACGTTACCTCCTCTAAACACCAACGTATTAAGCCACCGATGCAACACAAGTGATATCCATATTTGGGTAGCCCTAGTTACGGATTGGTGGCTTTTCCAAGCCCTCTAACTAAGGGGTGTTACACTGCTCACTCTAGAGAGAGAGTTTTTCTTACTTCAATAAACAACTAAGTCCTAAAAACCCTATCTTGTTCTATTTATATTACATTACAAAAGAAGACAAATGATTACACCACCCTTAATGATAGGGGTGGCCATGGAGTGAATTTTGGGCAAAGTAAAGTGACTAAAATGCCCTCAATGAAGATGGCCCAAAAATCGTGAGCTATTAAGTATCCAAAACCATGAATCCTCATGTTTTTAATGATCCAAGCAATCTTCCACTCACGGTCTTGATGAATGGTTTGCTCAATGGTAGGGTCAAGATGGATATTTCTTGCATATTCTTGTGCCCTCGGGGTGATCAAGTATTGAGCCTTCAGGTGATGGTCTCCAATCATGTCTTCAAAAATTAGGGTGGCCATTTGACTTATATTAGAAAGTTAGTTGTTAAGTTTATTCATGATCGGGGAAGTCAATAGTGCATCTCGAGTGAGTTTCAGAATTTTTGAACAAGCGTAAGGGCGTGTTTGGAATTCAAAAATAGTGGCTCAGGGTGATAAGCCCACGGCGCCCCACCCAGAGTGGTGCTCTAGATCCTGTGGCGCCTTTCCTAGAGAGGTGCTTCAGAGCTCTCGACGCCCTAGCTAATCTATCCCATGTATTTTCCTGCAGTTATGTTCCACATCTGTAAGGGAAAATGGATCATTTTCCCTTCGGCCAATGGGTCCATAACACGGGATTAAAGCCTCAAATAGCATAATTGCTCATTCTTTTCACAAAATCCTCTCAAGAATAAGCCCTAGATTCATCAAGTTCATAAATAAAGCCTCAAGAACTCACTTTAATCTCTACAAAATTAACAAGCAAGGTATGTTAAGTGTTCATCCAAGGGTTTCCTTCCACCCTTGGAGTTCAAGAATCCTTTTTAAAATCTCAAGTTAATAGTTTCATAAATCACATGTACCAATTGGTTTGTTTCATGTTCATGTTGTTGTATGGGTTCTCAATCCAAGATTTAATTATAATTTTCATGAATATAAGATACCATGTATGTAATTGTTGTACGACCCATGTTGAAACCCTTGAATTGTGAATTGATTATTGTAGTCATGATGCAATAGCATGTTTTTCATGCCCAAGTATAAGGTTGTTCCTCTTATGTGTTTGTAAAAATGCCAAAGTGAGTAAATTGGGCATTGTGATTCATTGGTGATCTTAATGATGAATTCATGCTTGCACTACCTGTTTAAAATTACTCCCATGTCAAATCTATGCCTTGTAAGTGTTTGATAAAATGTCCATGTGATTGGAATAGTGAGATTATGATATGTTAGCATGCCTTTCCATTCACGTACAAGTCCAAACATTTGTCAAAATGCCTTAGTGAATGTATTGTGGACGATTGATTATTGTTATGTTTTCAAGAATTGTCATGTCTCATTATTATTGATGTTATCGAGTCCTGGGGGTATTTATTACCTGAAATCTATCTATTTATTAAGAATTACAGTAGCTACAGAATAGTTTCAGTGATGTCACGAATAGTAGAACTCAGTCAAACTCCATGAACTCAGTCCAGTTCAGTTAGTTAACATGATCAGTAACAGTTCAGTCAGGCCTAGTATAGTTTAGAAATTAGCTCAGTGTCTAATCAGTTGGGAGTAGGATTTAGCACCGAGTAAACCCAGGGATGGGGACTTACCTGCCAGTAGAGGGTGTAATCCTTAGAAGCAGTCCTTGCGTTCCAGAACTGCATAGCCAGCGTAGGTTGAGAAATCAACCTGCTAGTTGAGGGTTGATGAGGTGTCTTACCTGCCAGTTGAGGGTACCACCATTCTTATTCAGAGCACCTGCCAGATGAGGGTGACTCAGCAACTTGTCTTTACCCGTAGCACGGTACTGACACCCTTCCAACTGGGGTTACATGTTGGACCCCAATCAGTTCAGAGAGGGGAATGTCGGTTAGATGATTACCTCTTATAGTTACAGTTTCAGTTTCAAACTCAGTATAAAACCTAAGATAAGTTTTCAGAATCAGAGCTGTCAAACACATTCACCCAGCTTAGTACAGAACTCAGTTCAGTTCTACGGGATCAGGACTGTCAGACACAGTCACCCAATTATCAGTAATTCAGTTATCAGTAACCTCAGATATTAGTTACTCAGTTATCGAAACTCAGTACTTAGCTTCAGTGTAATCTCAGAAAATAGTATACTTGTATACGTGTAGCATTGCATACTCAGTAGTTACATCATGTTCAGTTAGTCATGTACTCTCACTCAGTTATATTCTTATCACTCAGAAGGTTATTGTTCATGCATATGAACCCATGCATACAGCCTTACCTCACTTAGCATACTAGTACATTCAAAGTAATGGTGCATACTCTTTTCTTTACACTATGATGTATCATATCATAGGTTCAGACACATGGGCTCCTGACCGTACTTAGCATTCAGACTATCAACAGCATATACAGTGGTGAGTCCTCATAGTTTGAGGACAAAGTTCATTTATTTCATTAGTTTAGTATGTTCAGTAGCCGGAGTTAGTTGGGGAGAGGCTTTCAGACTAGATTTTCTTAGACCGTATCCAATTTTGTTTTTGGTATTTCTATCAGTGTTTCAGTACTCATATCACTATTTTTGAGAACCTTATGGCATTTCAGTTATACTTCTGCATTATTTTAGTATTATTATTCAGTGCTCACAGCAGGTACTAGTCATGGGTTATCTTGTGATCCTTCGAGGACGTAAGCACCGTATAGCATCCGGGGTGCAGACTAGGGGTGTTACACATGAGTACGCATTTTAATCAAGTAAGGGTCGAAACTTTATCCATCTAATAATAATAATTAAAGAAGAAAGCCAAAGAAACATGTTCAACTATTGTTAGTTTATTTTATACAATGAGCATAGAAAAAACAGCCATAATAATGATTTCACAAAATTCTATGGCCTTCAAGACCGTCTATAGCAAACAAAATTACAACTATGAAAATAGGACAAAGGAGATAAAGAAGAAAATGAAAATAAAACTAAAAAGGAAAGGTGTGTTTACCTTTTTTGGAGCAGCAAAACGGGACTTTAAGCTTTCTTCGGAGTCTTGATCACCATTGGAAAGCAATCTTTCGAGAACCCCGATTAGCCTACTGCTTGAAAAAATTTACTAAAAAAATATTTAACTCATTGCTCAAAAGTTTTTTCCACACTTTGAGAGTTGGTTTTCTACCAAAATAGTGGTAGTTTTGATAGGAAAGGATGGTGATTCAATTCTTTGAATCCACCAATGTGGGAGAAAGAACTCAGGGGTGTTTTGGGAATTTGAAATTGAGGGTAAGGTTTGTTGGAGGATAACATGAGGTGAAATTGTACAATCTAGTATAAATTTTGAATTTCAAAATGAAAAAAAAAAAGATAAGGTTGTGGTGGAATTGTACAATCTAATATAAATTTTAAATTTCAAAAATGAAAAAAGGACAAGGTTGAGGGGGAATTGTACAATCTAGTACAAATTTGAATTTCAAAAAGGAAAAAAGGAAAAGGTTGAGGGAGAATTGTAAAATCTAGTAGAAATTTGAAATTCAAATTGGAAAAAGGACAAGGTTGAAGGGGAATTGTACAATCTAGTACAAATTTGAAATTCAAATTGAAAAAATGACAAGGTTGAGGGGAAATTGTACAATCTAGTACAAATTAAAAATTAAAATTTGAATTTTAAAATTTGAAGTGATTTTGGTGGTTGTTGGTTGTTGCGGGATGGGTCATCGAGTTCGGGTCGAATTACTGGACTATTGAAATTGTTGTGTTATTTTTTGTTGAAGCTGGATTATATGCTATTGTTGGTGGTATGTTGATGTCGTTGGCTATTGTTGTTTTTATCATTGGTGGATGTTGTACGCTTATGTTGGTGAAGCAAAAAAAAAATTAAAAAATTGGGCCCGAGTCGGTTAAGGGGTGTTTGGGCTGGTTGGGGCAGCTGATTGGGCTTAATGGAGTGGGGCAGGCTAGCCCAATTTAGAAAGAAGAAAAGGGGTTATTGGGTTAGAAAGGGGATGGATAAAAGGATTTTGGGGTTATTTAAAAAATAACTCCAATCAATTTAGGATTTAGTCATCTTATTAAATCTTCGGCCAAATTAAAAATTATTTGGCTAATTGCATTCCAATTATGGCCCATTTGATTTCAATTATGGCTAAATTCAATACATCAACTAAATTAGATTGAAATTCGATATGAATTAATACTTCATTTAATTTTGAGATTCTTGATTTAATAAAATCAAATAAATATTTTTTCAATTAAATTATTTTTGGGAACAAATTATAATTAAATCAAAATTTTAACAGTTTGAATTAATTTTCAGGATAAGCCTTGGTTTAAATCCAATCTTCCGTAAAGTAAGTATTTAAGTAACAAAATTATACGACCTCACATATTTGAATACAAGAATATATAATTGTTACTTAAAATGATAAAATTACCTAAATAAATACTTTGGAAAGCTTTTATCTGAATAAAATAAATATTGTAATTTTATTTAAAATTGAAGAAACTCGGTATTAAACTTAGTCGTGGAGGGCAAAAACTAGGTGTCAACACAAGGTACCAGGTCCCTGGATATTTATGGTACAGTACAGCTGGAATGCGTGACTGTACAGTTTTGTCCTCTTGCATAACAAACTTGCAGGTGTTGCTTGTACTAAATAGGACACCTAGACCAATGATATTTCAACCCTAATCATCACTCATCTATAAAAAAAAAAAAAAAGATGATTCTTCATCAAATAGTTTTTGCAAAAAACTAAAGAGTGAAGAGAGGCAACAAAATTCCATTTCAAGATTTCTCAAGCATTGCTTATGTTCTTTGTAGACACATAATTTTATCCCTCCGAAAAGTCAACTTTTACACATTTACCCCCACCATACCATATACCTCACCCCCGTGTGATGATCCATCCACTATAAACAAAAATTAACCAATTCATAACAAAATAACAACCTATACTAACTAATTGGGACACCTTATCCTAACCACCCCAACCCCCTCCCCCATCCTATGTACCCCTTCCCTATCTTACCTCATGTTTCTCCTCTGTATATACGCATAAAACTCACCCTTAGGGGAATACTCATATACATACACATACTCTCACAGCTTCACCAAGGAAATACACACTAACAGACTATCAAAACATTATCCACTATCTACATATTCACACAACACACAAAAGACACCCATTGGGACACAGCATAACAAAGAGATATAGAGAGATCATGAGAAAGAGAATTAGAGAAGAGAGACTTCTCTATTTTTCATAATACAGAACACACACAAATTGACATATGCACACACACGTCAGAGAGAAAAAATGGAGTAAATAAAGTGATGGGAGAGAGGGAACCAAAGGAGAGATAGTACTTTTTAGAAAAGAGACATTGAGAAATGGTTAGAGAATTGAGAGAGAAAAACAAAGAGAGAGAGAGAGAGAGTTAATCGGGACGGGAAGAGAAATGTGAAGCTTCGACGTTGTTACTGTTTCAGTGTATTCTCGTTGGAAGACATCATCAGCTACCTAAAACTCGTTGAAATCTCACTGGTTTTTGTCAAAGCTCACTGAAAATTCCAAAATTCGCTAAAACTTTTTTTCCTTGACACCGCTGGAGCTCACTAGAGCTCTGGAGAGACATAAACAACAAATTACGTTTAAGGTAGTTTGAAACCCATAATTTGGGGTTCGTATTGAGGTTTTTTCTATTGGTTCAAGGCTGTTTAGGATTATGGTTTCCAATATCGAGTTGGTTTTGTTGGTTGTTGAGGTTCCATTTGAGACTCCGGTTATGGTTTTAGTTGTAAGGAGCAATTTTAATTGAAAGCGACATTGAGGTCCATTTCTCATCTCATTCTCGATTAATTTTAAGTTTTGGATATTTCGTATGGTGAATTCATGATGTGTTTACTGTATATCCCATTTTAACATGGGTCAAATCTAGGTACAACCTATTGGAAAACTTTTAATTAAATTTAAGAAAGTCGCCACCTAATTAGTTCTACGGTGAATTAGGACACCTATTATAACCTATGTGATAAAAGAAATTAAAGACTTAAGTTTAAGGTCTATGCAACTTAAAATTCTAAGTAAGGATTTCAATTATACTAAAGGGAAGGGATTAGGCACCCTAAAGGATCCACTAACTACGGTTAACCGGACAAACTTAGGTTAGAGAAGGAAACCAAATATTAAATTAAGAGAAGATATGGGCTAGGTGCAAAAATATATATATTTATTATTTAGAATAACATATGCAAATCATTCATGAGAAAAGATTAGAAAGAACTTATAAATATTGAGAATCAATTCATTTGCAAAAATTACTAAATGTGACTTTTATAGTCCTCGGGAAAATGATGTAAACTTAACTATTGTCAAAAGAAAGTTATTTTGAATCCTCTCTTTTACAAGTTATACAAAAACATTCAATTAATAAAAAAGGTTAGTTATGTTAAGAATTCGTGTTTTCTTTTATTCTAAGAAAAATGACTCTTTTGCCCTTTTTTTAGTCCAATTTTATAAAAATAAGTTAATTATCCTACCCTAAATGAGTAGATATAGTTGTTTAAATATATAATGGGTTGAGAATTCATTATTTATTACGATACAGCTAAAAATAAAATATTTTTTCTTGTCATTAGAGATCCTAAAAGGGGGTTGCAAAGTGTCATCTTTTATTAATAATAATAAGAGAAAATCCATTGTTTCCACCCTAAACTATACACGAAATTGCTGAGACACACTCGAACATTAGGAGGGTCCTATTACTCACCTGGACTAATTAAAATCATATTTTGGCAACCTTAGTGACTACGTGGCACATACGTGTGCCTACATTGTCCTTCAGTGTGTTGATTCACTGATGTGCCACGTAGGCACTAAGGTTGCCAAAAATATGATTTTAATTAGTCCAGGGGTAATAGGACCCTCCTAAAGTTTGGGTATGTCTCAGTAATTTCGTGTATAGTTCAGGGTGAAAATAGAGCATTTTCCCTTTTTAAAACCCAAAAAATTGATATAAGTGATGTTTCTTTTTTCAATTTATATAAGGTTACTATAATTTATACGCTTATAAATTATTTAATTAATACTCTTATATAGTATAAAGTAAAAACCTTCTTACTATAAGGTCCTATAATGATAATTTTAAGTAAGTTTTTTTATGAAAGATGGGAGTTATAAATTTTCTAAATAAGAAAAATTACATATTACATTAAATAAATGAATTTGATAGTGTCAAATTTAATAATATATCACATAAACTCATTTAGTTATTTATTTTTGTACTCCATTTATTCTATGAGTTATTTTTTATAATTTTATGTTGTTTCATTGTGAAAATCGATATATGATATGCCTATATTAACAAAACTAGTTCTTGTCTTCTAACAATACATTATATTATTTACTTTTATTTATAATATTAGGTAAAGAAGACTATCCGTTTTCTTATGAAAAATATTTAAAATATCTATTATTTATGTAGAATTATATTCTTATATTTATTATTTTACTATGGGAAAATGCTCTATTTTCACCCTGAACTATACATAAAATTGTTGAAACACACCCGAATATTAGGAGGGTCCTATTACCCTCCCTGGACTAATTAAAATTGTATTTTTGATAACCTTAGTGCCTACATGGCACATCAGTGAATCAACACACTGACGATCCATGTAGGCACACGTATGTGCCATGTATATGCCACGTAGGCACTAAGGTTGCCAAAAATACGGTTTAAATTAGTTCAGGGGGTAATAGAACCCTCCTAAAGTTCGGGTGTGTCTCAGCAATTTTGTGTATAGTGTAGGATGAAAATAGTGCATTTTCTCCTTTGTTATCAGTTAATGTCCTTTAATTAAAATGAGCCATATAAAATATAACTTTAAAACTTTATTGAATTACTATAATTTCTACCACGTTAATCTTTGTTAATGGTTATCTTTTTGTGTAAGGTCGTACATTGTCTCATCATATATGTAAATTCTCCTTGAAGCTCATTTGTTGTAGCAGTGAGGGGTTATTTGGTAGGCATGGAAAAAATAAAGTTAATTCGTGACATTAGTATCTTATTACATATATTTGTTTGACATAATATTAAACTAAGTATAAGTGCACATAAATTTTTAATTTTAATTGTGGAGATGTAACGCCCCGAGAGTACTACCGAGGCGTCACACAGTGCTTACAGTACCGAGGGACCATAAGTTAACCCATGAACTGGTACCTGTTGTGAGCACTAAATAACATAATCATAAATGTAGAAGAATAACTGATATGCCATAAGGTTTTAATAGCTGAAACAAATACTGAATTATAAATTTGAAGAAATGACTATCTGAATCTGATAAGATAAAGAAAATCTGAATAACTAACTGACATGCCAACTGAAGTCTGAATACTGAATAAATAACTGAAATATCTGAAAGCTTCTAAACTGTATGGTTGTGAGTTGATGGGACAGGCCCCAACTAACTCCAACTAACTACTGAACTAAAGATATAAAGTAAAATAATCTGTCCTCGAAATATGAGGACTCACCGCTGCAACTGCTGAGTGTCTGAGAAGTCTAAGTGCGATCCGAGAACTGAGCACCAGAACCTATGATATAATACATCATAGCGCAAAAGAAAGATATGCGATCAGTACTTTAAATGTACTAGCATGATAAATGAGGTAGGCTGACATGCATGGTTTTATGAACATGAATAGTAATTGTCTAAATATACATGTAAAACATGGAATACTAAATACAGAGCATGAAATCCGTATATACTAAAAATATGTGAAATCTGTAAATACTGTGTATGCATGAAAGTCTGTAAATACTGAAGGTATGTGAAATCTGTAGATATTGAGGATGCATGGCCAAGCATATAACATGAATTGAATAGAAGTTTGTAAACTGAAATACTGAAATAACTAATATATGTATGCCTGGGTCAAACAACACTGAGACTAAACTACTGATCTGATTATTTGACTGAGACTGTGGGAGCTATCATCTAACCGACATTCCCCAATCTGAGCTAATTGGGGTCCAACCTGTAACTCCAGTTGGAAGGATATTAATACCGTGCCATGGGTACCAACGCTGGCTATGTGGATCCACTAGTCTAGTATACTGTATTACCTCGAAGGGTGTCAAGCCTAATCTGACGGGTGACCCCTGCGAGATAGTCAAGCCTAAACTGATGGATGACGTCCCATATCCTACGCTGGCTACGTAGTTCTGGAGTATAGGGACTGGTACTAAAGACTATAGAGATCTTACGGGGAAGCCGTCATCCCTACACTCACTTGGTACTAAATTCTACTCCCATCTGAATGACACTGAGTTACTGACTATTTCTGAGTTTAAGTGACTGATCTACTAATGCTCGGGATGTATTTAGAAGTTGTTCTGAAGATACTAAGGCGATACTAAGTAAACAACTATGATTTTCGAGTATTCAATACCCCCAGGACTCAAAAGAAAAATAGTAACACAATATTAAACTTAGAAGACTTAGCGTGAAAACCTTTATCAACTACTCATTCTTGTAGGCATTTTATCAAACACTTGTAGTTCGTAGTTTAATCAAATCATAGGAACGTTATCGAACTTGTAGTAATAGCATGGATTCAACATGAATAGCACCAAAATCATGATTTAATTCAATGAATGATAACATTAAAATATGGGGAATTGAATAACAACAACAATTACATTTATACATGGTGTAGAATCATAGTTCATGGAGATTCATGGTTGAAAACTTAATTTAAAAATAGAGTAACTTGAAAAGATCATAAATTTGTAATTAAATCAGATACTTGGACTCCATGGGTGAAAGGAACCCATTCAACATTTAACATACCTGGGTTAATGAATTTGAGAGGATTGATGGAGAGTTCTTGAGATATGGCCTTGAATTTAAGAGCTAGGGTTTCTTGTTCTTGAGAAGGGGATCTTTAATTTTGAGAGGAATTGAATAAATGATGATTATTTAGGTCACTTAGGGGTTAAATCTCGTGTTTTAAGTTGATTAGGGTCGTGAAAAAAGACCAAATACCCCTAAATGAATTTAAAAACTAGGGCTGGAAACTGAAGATCCTGATTTTTGGCTCTGGCGCGACGCGGTGCTATTGCGTTGGGCCACTGGAAATTGATAACTGGGACCTGAAAGTTTGGCGCAACGCGGTGAAATCGCGGTAAGCCTTTGAAATGTCATTTTGGCCACCTTCGCGACACGCCATTATCGCGGAGGCTCACTGGAAATTGCCAAATGTGAAATGGGACATCACCGTGTCGCGATGGAATCGTAGAGTCTCACTAGAATTTGACAATTGTGATTTTATACTTCTCCGCGACGCGTTACGGGCACAAATCACGGTGTTTTACGTCTGAAACTTAAAATTGCCATAACTTCTTACTCGGTTAACGGATTAAGGCGAATTTTACATCGTTATAAAGCTTATTGAATTTTCTACGCAATGGCAGGCTCTAAACTGAAAAATAATGGGTATTTCAAAAATTTTATATATGAATACTCATGTATTGGGACTTAAATTATACTAGGGAAATACGGGGTATTACAGGAGACTTACAAAAATTATAAGTTATAATATAGATTTATAGAAATAGAAAGAAATGTATTGTAAAGTGAAAGTCTTGTTATTATTTGTGTTGGGCTCTAAAAAAATTACTAATTTTTTAAAATAGTTGAATATTTATAATTCAATTTAATATTACAATGTTGATCTGTAAACGGGCCTTCCAGCATATCTAGCATTATTATTGTATTTTTATATAGAGAGAAGTTCCAGTTAGATGGACGACCAATGACATTTTCATAAATTTAGCTCCAACTAAGGGAAAAGTAGTAATCGTCAGTGATTAAACTCTAGAAGCATCGTTCTCGAGAGTTTCTCATTCATAACCAAAAGGACGTTTCTTTTCATTTACTTTTCATCATTTGGGTGTCGCCACTCACACTAATTGATTTCATATTATCTCAATTTCAAGTTCTTTTTATTTTCACATTTTCCCTAATTTGCTTCTAATATTTCAATTTCATGATTGATGGTTCCTTTTATTGTTCTTAATTTATTTTTGTTGTCATATTTTTATTTTTTTCACGCCTTTAATTTTTATCATCTCATCCGTTTGTTTCAGTTCAGGTATGTTCTCTAGAAAATTTCTTCTAATTCCTTTCATACTTTCAAATTTCAAAATTATTTGATGTGAACTATTTCATTATTTCCTTCACTACTTGTAATTTGTAGTTCAATATTTCTTGATAGGAATAGGATCTTAATTAAGAACCTATATTGAATTTTATTTATTTTACTTTTAGATTCTTCTCCCAAAGCTTGAGTTACAAACTACATAGTTCGTAGGTTCAAAATTAATATACTTTGTTGAGGGAGAACTTAATTAGCATCCTTATGGTGATAGAGTTAAGACCAATATGATAGAACTTTATACCTTCCAATACACCTAGAAGTTAAATGATACCAATTTCTTAAACTTTGGAGTTTTTTTCTGAATGTGTTCCTTGTTTATTCCACGCTATGTTGAAGTATGTGTGGGTAAGGGAGAGAGTATGATAAATAATGAGAAGAAAAAAGAAGAAAAGAGAATAGCGTACATGATGGTCCAAATGATAAATAAACCCTAAAGTTTCACCTTTTGGACGCAGCGTGCAATAAGTAACGTCTAAAGAAAACACGTACTATAAGCAAAAAGGGCAGCCAGTTACACTAAAACTCCTGCTATGTGCATGATTTAGGAAAGGACCAAACCACAAGATTCTGAATTTGTCCAATTTAAAAGAGCCATGACTCAGTTATATGAAACATGTTATTTTTTATTTATAGCATTTTTTTAGCACAATGAAAGTCTAAAGCCGATGTATTATAAGATGAATGTTAACATCTTTTCTGTCTCACAGGATAGACGTAAAAATAATTTGCTATATTTATTAGGAAAAAAATCATGATCGTCAGCTAGAACTATGAGAAATAAAGATTTAGCACATTTCGTGGTAAGAGATATTAGTAGATGTGTGATTAAGTGTAGATATGTCTTCTCAGTATTGAACTTTTGATAATCTATAACTATCCGAATAATAGAAATAATTATGTCAAGCAAACACCAGTGCACAACATAAGCGCCACCCACGACAATAAAAGAAGTGCTTGCATGGCCCATCATAGTTCTCAACAAATTTTTACTAGAATACGCTGCCAAAGTATAACCTTTTACCCCTTCTTCAATATTTATATTTTATAATAATATGTATGAGTTCTTCATCAAAATAAATTATTTGTTTAACTCATTGTTGACAACATTATCGTTATTCTATAAAATTTATCACCTTATTACTTTGGCTATCAGGGATGAAATAGAGGAGCTGAAAAAGGCAGGCATCGACGTGATCTCAATTGATGATCATTCTTTGAGAAAAGCATGTCTTGGAGGACGTATGAACAGATTATACTACATAGGTTTTCTTTTCTCATCTTATTATTATAATCTGAAACTTCTTTTAACTGTACATGTTTGTATTGAGTTTATCTGTTGTGGCTGGCAGACTTACATTCTTATGTGCTACTCAATCTTCAAAAAATTTATCAGCTCAATCGCTATAAAGGTTAATCTGGTCATTTTGTGAACTCCTGAACCAATTGGAAGCTTTTCTCAGTTTTCAGGGAGGGAGTAAAGTATGAAACTGATATTGGCCTAGGGTTTATGACATCGACCCTCCGGTGATATCGTCCACGTATGAAATAGTTAGAAGTTAGAACTAACACGATGCTTATCGTACTTGACATCAAATATTTTACGGTCCTTATTGTGCAATGCTCGATCTAAATCAATGTGCAACACTCTTCCGGCATTATGTGATAATTTTCTCCTTTCTCTTTGTTTGTTTCTCTAATAAAATTACAAAATTATGTCTCCATAAAGAATATTGAAGCAGGCAGAGAAGAGTAAGATTTGTTCCAGTTTGAATTTTACTTTATAACTCTATTTACTTTCATATTTTATGTCAATTAGTTAGTGAAAAAAAATTAGTTGTAACTTTTTTTAATGGGTGCACTTAGAGGAAGAAATGAAACAAGAAATTTCTTGTATGTTGAGAGAATAAACATATAAGTTGGATAAAATGCGTTGTTTCGGGTACACAAACTCTGTATGTTAGTTCACTAAACTTTAACACAAAAGATTTTTCAACAATACTTACGAAGTTTTCCAACACCTTCAACACAAGTTCAATATGAACTATCAAAGAAGTGTGTTATTTTATGAAGAAAAAAGATGAAACAGAATAAGTCAAGTCTTCGAATTCACGAAGTGTCCTTAAGGAAATAATTCCCCTCAAGTACCCGAGGTTGTGGAATTTTCTTTCCGGGATAAAGTGGTTTCACAACCAGACTGTAGCGGTACCTCAAACGTTTTGTTTTTCTTCGAACTCACTCAATGGGATATGATCACACGGAGTTTTTAGAAGCAAGAGAAGTGTTTTTCTTAAGCAGAAATTTTCGTACTAACCTATAGATAAATGCAGTTTATATAGCCATGAAGTACCTCTTCATAAAGGAGGCAATAGTTCATCGAAAAGGTGTATGTTTTCGGAATAGTCATGTATGTTCATTCAAAATAGTATGTCCTTTCCGAACAGTCACAACGATCCAAAAAGTCATCCCTTTTCCCGAAATAGTGTCTTTCACTCGAAGAGTTGTGTCCCTTTCGAGCACCTTTCAGCGTTTCTACATGCACGTGTTAATGGATAAAAATTATTGCATTTTTCCTTGGATTTTTCCCAAGTTGCAAATAAATTTTATCCAAAAAATTAATCTCATCGATCGATTGAAAAATCCAAATCCAAATCCGAAGTCGAGCGACGACGACGATGGCGCGAGGTACCTCTTTGTTTTTGCCTCACTATCCATGTGGAGATGTGTTTATTAATAAGAACACATGAAAGTTTCTTTCTCCCACCAATGTGGGAGAATTAGTAGACTTCCTTATTTTTTAGTACACTTTCCTTTTTTTTTAGTGTGATCACATTTTTTCCTCCATTAATTCCCTTCATTTTCTATTCACACTTTTAACTTGAACCCAACAATTCCCCACATGAATGGAGAATGGCTATTCTTTATAAAACTTTACGGGCAAGTATGTGATCATCAAGCAAAGACTGATTGCATCTGGAAAAGTGGGTTTCCCTTTGAACTTTCCGTAGTGAACATGGATCGGATGCACTCGATCAATCGGTAGATTTGATATCTTTGAACCATCGAGATTTAATGTACACTTAGACAACACATGTCACATAACCAGCCTTTTACCATTTATGGTTCTCATAGTTTTATTCGTTTCAGCCATGAACACATCCCGATTTCATGAGAGCTTAGAGAATAGGCCTTTACTAACATTCTCCTTGAAGCGACTTCCACTTCACCCTCACATAGGTGATTTCTAAATATTCAATCCTATAGATTAAACATTTGATCAAATCTGTCAAATTTAGATAATCATTAAAAGATTTCATACCATAAGTTTTATCCTTGTTTACTAAACATTGTCTACTTAATGAGAATGGGTTGGGTATATTGACAATGTTGAACCTGTCAGACACAACTTTGTTTGATCTCTTTGAACCTAGCTCTTGGGATCTCCATTTTGCTAGGTAGAGTTACTGCTATGCTGACTTGTCTTAGGACGTAAACCCATTCCCTTGGATGTTCTCTCAACTCCCTCTCTAGATAGGCCTTTTGTAAGTGGATCCGACACATTATCCTTTTACTTCACATAGTCAACAGTGATAATTCTACTAGAGAGAAGTTCTCTAACGGTATTATGTCTTAGTTTTATATGACGAGATTTACCGTTATACATGCTCCCTACTGTACCTATTGCGGCTTGGCTGTCACAGTGTATACATATTGGTGCCACTGATTTGGGATAATAAGGAATATCTTTCAAGAAATTTTGGAGCCATTCTGCTTCTTCACCGGCTTTATCTAATGCGATAAACTCAGATTCCATAGTGGAGCGAGCAATACATGTCTGTTTGGATGATTTCCAAGAGACTGCTCCTCCACCTATAGTAAATACATATCCCCGAATGGATTTTACTTCATTTCATCCGGTGATCCAATTTGCATAACTATATCATTCAATTACTGTGGGGTAGTTATTATAATGCAAAGCATAGTCTTGAGTGTATTTAAGATACCCCAAAACTCTTTTTATTTCCATCCAATGAGTTTTATTGGGATTATTCGATTACCGACTCAACTTACAAATAGCACATGCTATGTCTGGCCGTGTACGATTCATGATATACATCAAACATCCCAACACCCTTAGGTAGTCCAACTGTGAGTCACTTTCACCGTCATTCTTTTGAAGTGCAAAGCTCACGTCCAATGGAGTCTTGGCAATACCAAATTCTAAATACTCGAACTTGTCAAGTACCTTTTAGATGTAATGAGACTGTGATAATGACAACCCTTGTAGAATTCTATGAATTCTTATTCCTAAGATCACATTCGCAACTCCAAACAGTCAGCGTTTTTGCATGCACGCGTTAATGGAGAAAAATTGTTGTGTTATTTCTTGGATTTTTGGACTGTATTTTTCTCAAGTTTCAAATAAATTTTGTCCAAAAAATTAATATCATCGATCAATCATTTGATGAATCTGAAGTCGAAGTCGAGCCAGCAACGACGATGATACGAGGCACCTCTTTGTTCTTGCCTCACTATCTATCACGACCCAAAAATAAAGTTCATGATGGAACTTTTCGCGGCATACCTTGACAAGTAAGCCTATCACCCAAACCGATTAAAAAAAGAAAAAGACAAAAATATCCCAAGGTAAGGCTTCTAGAATGAAGCCGAACCATATAAGTAATCATAACAATGCGGAAAGAACTTATCCAAAGTACCAATCATGTCCAAAACCAGGTGTCAATAGTGTAAGAACTACTAAAATAATCCAAGAATCAAATACATCAGAAAAATAACCACAAAGGAATAATATTTGTCTCTGAATACTAATAAAGACATAACTATTGTAGAAAGATAGAGGTGAACTTCGGACGCATGAATGTCCAACCGCTACCTTGAAAGCTCCAACAATCACCCGAGTCAAGCAAGCTGAGGCGTACTCGATCTAGGACCTGCACCGAAAGGGTGCAGTACGCATGAGTACGGTCCACTTGTACTCAATAGGTATCATAGGCCAACCAAGCAAAGTTGTAAATAAAGTATACAAAATATACACTAAGGGCATGTCACCTGCAATCAGAAAATGTCCCACAATGGTAGCCCACACCGCTTGCACTAACAGTTCAAATATATCACATACACACCAAGATAGAGCACGAGTATGCATTATATCACATATAAGTAGAACAAGAGGGAACATGCAAATATACAAGATCATCAAATACAGGTAAAAGAAAATAAGACAATTACATAGATGACATGTCAATACGACAATACAACACAATAAAATAAGTGCAATGTATATGATAATGATGATGATGCACGAGGTCATCGCACAACCTCCGAGATCATTGCACAATCCCCGTATACACCTACGGAGCTAAAGCTTCCCGACGTAGGACCCATTGGGGGTTCGTCAACACGTATAAAATCAACATATCTCATATATCCTTTTTGGTACATCCCTTGAAAAAGGGTTTTATAAGGTGTTACAATATCTCCTCCCCGGTACATCCCTCGGGGAGGGTTTTAAAAAGTGTTGCCAGTGTTTCTCAGATGTTGCCACGGTGGTACCAATGTTTCATAAATGAGTATGATATAAGGATGTAATGCTCACAATCAATCACAATGAGTATTTTCACAACCAACCATAGTGATATATTTCCACAACCATGTGAGCCAATATTCACTCATTATTTCAGTTTCATCCGCGAATTTTCACGTCTCATATGCCAAATAAAGTATGAATATAATCAAAATACACCAATGGTACCATATTAAGCATCTTAACAACACAATATAATTATTCACATGTATTCAAGACTATTAAAATCACATAGGAACCCACACAGTCACACATATCACATAATAGCTCAATTTCGATAATTACATCACATATAGGCCCCCACACGGACACAACACATAAATAGCCATTTTTCATGAGTTCTCACCCTTAATATGCATTTTGTATCATCATTTACTACCCAACCCAGTCTGAAAGAGTTAAGCCATAACCTACCTCAAAAGCCAAATTCGGTCCGCTACACTTGAACCCGCGATCTTACTTTTCACGAATGATCTCGAACTCCACTAAAAATACCAAATATGAAATATACGCGTCAAAACAAAACCAACGACACCCATATTGACTACTTTTGGTTCGGAGTCAAAATGGACTCCGGAACGAATTTCCAAAAAAGAAGGGCAAAATCAAAATTTTACTTCAAAAATATGTTTTCCATATTTTTAGGAACCTACAGCTGAAAACCCAAGTTAAATCGAGTCAAAAACGAGGTTTAAATCAAAGAAAAACCATTTTTTGAGCTTTACTCGGTAGAATCTTTGAAATCCGGGTTAAAATCAAGAATCGAAATTTCTTTGAAATCTAAATTGATGAAAAACTAGTAATTATAAGTTAATAACACTATTCAAGTGAAAAGAAGTGAAATTAGGGTTTAAAGTCAAGCCCTAAGATTTTTGGGGCTTTGAGACATTAATCAAGAAATTACTAAGAAAAGGGTGAATTTTTACCTTAAATCCGCAATAAAACCAAGAAATAAATGTTAATCTAGTTTTTCAAGCTCCCACAAACTTTACTTTTAAGCTCCCACACTATTTTAGGGTTTAACTTTCAAGAGGCAAGATGAAAATGTGCAAAATGGACCAAAAATACGTCAAAAAAGCTATTATATTGCAGTTTTTCTGCAGTATTTAGTGCAGGTTTTTCACTTAAATCGAAACGGACTTCGGCGGGGTGTCTAAAATTCATTCGAAGTACAATATACACAAACGAACTACGAAACCAAACTAAATTCGACGTTTCGAACGCGATGGAGATATCATATTTTCAAAAAAAATATCATTTTCACAAAGTTGACCCCCGAAACCCAATATCATAATTTTTCAAATCGAGAGTGGAAATAAGATTTAAAAAGCCGTAAAATCATACCAAATATGCTAACACCCTAAATTCGATATTCTGAATCTGCTGGCGAAGTCAGATTTTCCATCCGAGGTCATTTCGATCAAATGTGGGTCTCACACCCATATTACCAATTTTTAACTTTTCGACCAATAGGTCGAACTGATCTCGGGTGTATCGAGACCCGGATCAAAGGTCTACCTAGCCTAAAATCGATATTTCGAAGTTGCTGGCGCAGTTCATTCGGCCATCCATCGTACGGATCAAAAGATATTCGCATAAGTCCAAAATAAGGCTCTCGAAGCCATCAAAAACCACAATATCACATAAATGATACCAAATGCATCGAAAATCATGTCAATCACTCTCACACCCCAGAAATATCATAATGCAACTACGGGGAGGGATAAAATAGTCAAATTACACAAAATCACAAATTTCACTTATTTCATCAAATTATTAGGTCGTTACATCATCCACCACTAAAAATCTAGTTCGTCCTCGAACTAAGGCAAAAGAAATACCTGAATCAACAAAGAGATGGGGATAAGAACTTATATACAGGTCGATGTCGTCACTGAACCTTAACCACAAGGAGAACTCTAGAGAGCAACCACCTAACATCATAGCCAAAATGGATATCGACTCCTCAACAAATGACAATCGCTCATCTAACTTAAATGACTCCCAACGAATAATATGAAACTCATCCAAAATGTAATGGCAAACCATATAAATATGAAAAACTGGATGAACAACTGATAGATCAGAGGGCAAAGCCAACTCATAAGCCACATCACCAACAATCTGAAGAATCTCAAATGGACCAATATACCTAGGACTAAGCTTGCCCTTCTTCCCAAATCTCATCACACCCTTCATGGGTGAAACTCAAAGAAAAACACGATCACCAACACCAAATCTCAAGGCATGAAGTCTACGATCAACATAGCACTTCTGCCTACTCTGAGTTGCTCAAAGTCTATCCTGAATAATTTGGACTCTAACCAAAGACTCACGAAGCAAGTCTGTACCTCGAGGTCTCACCTCTGAAACATTAAATCAACCCACTAAGGAGCGACAACGCCTACCATACAATGCCTCAAAAGAGCCATATCAATACTGGAACGGTAGTTATTATTATATGCAAACTCTGATAAAGCCAAAAGCTTCTCCCACTGGCCACCAAAATCAATCACGCATGCGCGAAGCATCCTCCAAAACCTAGATAGTCTGCTATGACTGGCCGTCAGTCTGGGGTGAAATGCTATGCTAAGATCAACCCGAGTACCCAACTCACCCTAAAAATTCATCCAAAAGTGAGATGTGAATACAGAACCTCAATCTGAAATAATAGACACCAGCATACCATGCAGACGAACAATCTCATAAATATAGATACGGGCCAACCTCTCAGCACTGAATGAGACCTAAACCGGAATAAAATGAGATGACTTAGTCAATCGATCCACAATGACCCAAACACTATCCGAACCATGAGATGTACGAGGCAAACCAGTCACAAAGTCCATAGTGATCCATTCTCACTTCTACTCGGGAATGGGTAACCTCTGAAGCAATCCAACAGGTCGCATATGCTCGGTCTCCACCTGTTAACAACATAGGCAATGAGCCACAAAATATGTCATATCTCGCCTCATACCACCCCACCAGTAATATTGCCTCAAATTATGATACATCTTAGTCATACTTAGATTGATAGAATAGCTGGAACAATGGGCCTCCTCCAAGATCAACCTAATATAGTCACCCACTCTCGGCACATAAACTCGACCCCCATTCCTCAATACTCCTTCTAAATCAAGTGAGGCTTCCTTAGCCTCCCTACTCAATACCTTATCTCGAATCAACCTCAATCCAATATTGTCAAACTGATGAGCTCGAATCTACTTCATCAAAGAAGATCTAGCCTCCACAAATGACAAAACATTCCCAAGTGTTGAAATATCAAGTCTAACCATCTAGTGCTAAGGGCCTTTCTTGGGTCAAAAGATGCGCCAAGCTACCCATGCTAGCAACTTTTGGCTCAAGGCATCTGCAACCACATTAGCCTTGCCCAAATGGTAGAGAATAGTCAAGTCATAATCCTTAAGAAACTCAAGCCAACGGCGCTGCCTTATATGAAGATCTCGCTGGGTAAAGAAGTACTGAATGCTACGATAATCTAAGAAGATCTCACAACGGACTCCATACAAGTATTGCCTCCACAACTTCAAAGAAAACACAATTGTGCACAACTCCAAATCATGGGTAGGATAATTCCTCTCATGAGGCTTCAATCTTGACAAAACGTATAAACAAAACACTGTAAAGCACACGCCCTCCTTGGTCAAAGTCAATATAGGAGCTGAAGTCAATAAATCCTTAATCTTTTGGAAGCTCGCCTCACAAGCATCAGACCACTAGATGGAAATCTTTTTCTTTGTCAATTTAGTCAAAGGAGCTGCAATAAAAGAGAAACCCTCAATAAAATTCCAATAATAACCTGCTAAGCCGATAAAACTCCAAATCTCAGTGGGCGAAGTAGGTTTAGTCTAATCATGAACCGCTGCAACCTTGGTTGGATCAACCATAATACCTTCCTTAGTCACCATATGACCTAAGAAAGAAACAAACTCCAACCAAAACTCGCACTTAGAGAACTTAGCATACAACTTCTCATCCATCAATCTCTGAAGCACAATTCACAAATGATCCTCATGCTCAAACTCACTCTTAGAATAAACCAAGATATCATTTATAAATACAATAACAAATGAGTTAAGATACGGTCGAAACACTCAATTCATCAACTCCATGAATGCGGCAGGGGCATTGATCAACCCGAAAGACATGACCAAGAACTCATAATGACCATATCGAGTTTGAAAAGCAATTTTCAAAATATTCGAAACTCTAATCCTCAAATAGTGATAACCAGACCTCAAATTAATCTTCAAAAACACCACAACTCCCAAAGCTAATCAAACAAATCATCAATGCGAAGAAGAGGACACTTATTCTTAATCGTCACCTTATTCAACTACTAATAATCAATACATGACCCATCCTTTTTCTTTCCAAACAAGATAGGGGCACCCCAAGGTGAAACACTAGGTCGGATAAATCCCTTATCCAATAACTCCTGCAACTGATCCTTCAGTTTCTTCAACTCTGTTGGGGCCATCCTATAAGGAAGAATAAAAATAGTTTCGGTGCACGGCTCAACATCAATAGCGAAATCAATATCTCGATCCGAAGGCATACTAGGCAAGTCCGTAGAGAACACGTCCATAAACTCATGGACAATATGAACAGAATCTAAGAAGGAAGAGAAACAACACTGGTGTCACAAATATGGGCCATGTAAGATAAACATCCCCTCTCAATCAATTTACAAACTTGAACATAAGATATAATCCTCTTAGGACCTGAATGAAGTGCACCCTTCTAAGCTATCCTTGGCACACCCGGCGAAGCTAAAGTCACTGTCTTGGCATAACAATCTAGGATGGCATGATAAGGAGCCAACCAATCCATACCCAAAATAACATAAAAATCAATCATATTTAATACAAGAAAATCTACCAAAGTCTCACACCCGGCAAAAGTCACAACACAAGATCGGTGCACCCGATCCACTACTAAAGAATGACCTATCGGGATAGATACACGAATAGGCATGGCAAGAGACTCACTAACAGAATCAAAACCCGAAGCAAAATATACAGACACATAGTAGAAAGTCAATCCGGAATCAAATAATACAGATGCATGTCTGAAACAAACGGAGACAATACCTGTAATCACAGAATCAGAAGCCTTTGCCTTAGGTTTGGCTGGTATAGCGTAACATGGAACATGACCACCAGTTGTCTGGGTAGCCCCACGACTACCAACTGCCTGAGTGGCCCCACGGTTACCCCCATGAGCTCCACTACCTCTACCCCTCGCACCTCTAGTAACACTCCTACCCCTCATAGATGAAATAGGAGTAGCTCGAATCACCCAGCGGGGACAGTCCCTGGCCATATGGCCAATCTCATCACATACATAGCAACCTCTACGACCAGTCTCAATAGGAGAGGTACAACAGGGACCGAACGGCCACCCTAAATTGTTGAACTAGAAATTCCACCACCTGAACTCTGTAATGTCGCCTGCACTGGCCTACCATGGTATCCACGAGAACCTCTAAAATCTCTGCCTCGAGAGGTCTGACTCTTGAACTCACCAAAATGTCGTACCTTCTTAGCGCCTCCCTAAGATGCACTAAAAATACCTTATGTCATCTTAGCATAATCCACAATACTCTGAAAAGAAGCCCCAAACACAACCATCTGAGATGTAGTCAACTGAAGGGAGATATCCAAACCCTTCACAAACTTTTGAATCTTCTCAGACTCGATAGAAATGCTATTATAAGAATATCTGGATAGAGCATGGAAGCATGGCTCATACTCAGTAACTGTCATGGAGCTCTACTCTAAATAATCAAACTCGTTCCGCATCTGGTCCCTTAAACTGTAAGGCATGAATCTCTCCAGAAAGGTATCGACAAACTGATCCCACAAAAACTCAGAAGCATCAACAGGCCTACAACCGACAAACTATATCCACCAATGTCTCACAATATCTCACAACTGATATGTAGTATAATCCACACCATCCACGCAGAAAGGGTAAACACAGCTCAGAACACAAGGTATGAAAGAATTTCCCACGATAAGGAATAAAATAAGAAAAGTTTCCTAAAGATATCCTATAGCCTCTTAAAGATAGATATGGATGTCTATGTATCGATCCGCGAGACTCTATTAGATATCTCGTTCTTACACTGTTGAGACCAATGAAACCTGGCTACTCTAATACCAATTTGTCATGACCTAAAAATAAAGGTCAAGATGGCACTTGTCGTGGCGTACCTTGACAAGTAAGCCTATCACCCAAACTGATACAAAAAGAGAAAAAGAGAAAAATATCCCAAGGTAAGGCTTCTAGAATAAAGACAAATCATATAAGTAATCAAAACAATACAAAAAAAACTTATCCAAAATACCAATCATGCTCAAAACTAGGTGTCAATAGTGTAAGAACTACTAATATAATCTAAGAGTCAAATACATCGAAAAAATAACCACAAAGAAATAATATCTGTCTCCAAATACTAATAAAGACATAATTATTGTAGGAAGATAGAGGTGAACTTCGAATGCATAAATGTCCAACCGCTACCTTAGAAGATCCAAAAATTACCCGAGTCAAGTAAGCTGAGGCGTACTCGAGCTAGGACCTACACAAAAGGGTGCAGTAGTCATGAGTACGGTCCACTTGTACGCAGTAGTATCATAGGCCGACCAAACGAAGTAGTAAATAAAGTATACAAAATATAAACTAAGGGCACGTCACCTGCAATCAAAAAATGTTCCACAATGGCAGCCCACGCCACTTGCACTAACAGTTCTAATATATCATATACACACCAAGATAGAGCACGAGTGTGCACTATATCATATATAAGTAGAACAAGAAGGAACATACAAATATACAAGATCATCAAATACAAGTAAAAGAAAATAAGATAATTACATAGATGATAAGTCAATACAACAATACAACACAATAAAAATACAGTAAAATAATTGCAATGTATATGATAATGATGATGATGATGATGTACGAGGTCGTCGCACAACCTCCGGAATCGTCGCACAATTCCCATATACACCTACGGAGATAAAGTTTCCTAACTTAGGACCCATGGGGGGTTCATCAACCGTATACAATCCATATATCTCATATCTCCTTTTCGGCACTCTAACGATCTAAAAATTTGATGAAACATGTGATATTTGTGATTTTATGTGATTTGACTATTTTACCCCTCTCCGTAGTTGCATTATGATATTTCTGGGGTGTGGGAGTGATTGACATGATTTTCGATGCATTTTGGTATCATTTATGTAATATTGTAGTTTTTGATGGCTTCGAGAGCCTTATTTTGGACTTATGTGGATATCTTTTGATCCGTACGATGGATGGCCGAATGGACTATACCTGCACCTCTGAAATATTGATTTTAATTTTGATAGACCTTCGGTTCGGGTCCCGGTGCACCCGAGCTCATTTCGACCTATTGGTTGGAAAGTTGGAAAATTAGAAATATGGGTCTGGGGCCCATATTTGATCGAAAAGACCTCGGATGAAAAATCTGACTTTGCCAGCAGATCCAGAATATCGACTTTAGGGTGTTAGCATATTTGGTATGATTTTATGACTTTTAAATCTCATATCAACCCTCGATTTGGAAAATTGTGATTTCGGGTTTTGAGGGTCAACTTTGTGAAAATGATGTTTTTTTGAAAATATGATATCTTCATCGCATCCGAAACATTGAATTTAGTATGGTTGCATAGTTTGTTTGTATGTATCAGACTCCGAACGAATCCCGAGCACCCCGTCAAAATCCGATCAACCAACAAAAAAACTACTATTGCAGAAAATTTGCAATAAATAGCAGATTTTCACCCTTTTTGGCCCATTTCGCTCATTTCCATCTTGGCTCTTGAGAGTTAAATCCTAAAATAGTGTGGGAGCTTAAAAGTAAAGTTTGTGAGAGCTTGGGAAGCTAGATTAACACCTTTTTCTTGGTTTTATTATGGATTAAAGGTAAGAATTCACCATTTTCTTAGTAATTTTTTTTATTAATTTCTCAAAACCCCAAAAATCATAGGGCTTGATTTTAAACCCCAATTTCATTTCTTTTGACTTGAATAATATTTTTATCTTATAATTACTAGTTTTTCGTCAATTTAACCCTTAAAACAACTCTGATTCTTGATTTTAACCGGATTTCAAAGATTTTACCCGGTAAAGCTCAAAAATAGTTTTTCTTCAATTTGATACCCGTTTTTACTTGATTTAATTTGGGTTTTCAGCTGTAGGTTTATAAAAATATGGGGAACATATTTTTGAAGTAAAGTTTCAATATTTTCCTTCTTTTTTTGGAAACCCATTTTGGGGGTCCATTTTAACCCCGAACCAAAAGTAGTCAATAGGTGTCGTTGGTTTTGTATTGGCGCATAGATTTCATATTTTATGTTTTTAGTGGAGTTCAGGATTTTTCGTGAAAAGTAAGGTTACAGGTTCAAGTGTTGCGGACCGGTTTTGGCTTTCAAGGTAGGTTATGGTTTAACTCTTTCAGACTGGGTTGGGTAGTAAATGATTATACAAAATGCATGTTAAGGATAGAAACTAATCATGAAAAATGGCTATTTATGTGTTGTGCTTGTGTGGGGGCCTATATGTGATGTAATTGTTGAAATTGAGTTATTATGTGATATGTGTGACCGCGTGGGGTCCAATGTAATATTGATAGCCTTGAATACGTGTGAATAATTATATTGTGTTGTTAAAATGCTTTATGTGGTACCATTGGTGTATTGTGATTATATTCATACTTTATTGGCATATGAGACATGTGAAAATTCATGGGTGAAACAAAAATAATGAGTGGATATTGGCTTATGTGGTTGTGGAAATATATCATTATGGTTGGTTGTGGAGATTATCATGTTCCTTGTTTTTTATGCTTTTGTATACTGTCTTTAATCTTGAGCCGGGGGTCTATCGGAAACAGCCTCTCTACCTCTTTAGAGGTAGTGGTATGGACTGCGTACACTCTACCCTCCCCAGACTCCACTTTATGGGAATATACTGGGTTTGTTGTTGTTGTTGTTGATTATAAATCAGTGAAATAACTTGTCATTATTAAATAATTAAAGTTTTTAATTAATTTAATTTATAATATTTTTTATTTTATTTTATTTTAAGTGACACCGATATAATTTTTAGAGCTAAGAAAATATCACGATTGAAGTAGTGAAGCAGACATGTCTTAAATGACTTATAATAACTAATTAGAAGTGATATAGCAAAATTGCTATAAAAAATACTTGTAAAAATAATTTAAATGAGTCTCATATAAGATGTCAAGTTAATTTAAAACATAAAGAGTTAATTAATTATTTTATGTCTATTTTACCCCTTTTATCCAATTTATTAACTTTTTAATACTTAAATAATTTATAATTAGAGGTGATGTAGTAAAGTATGGTTGAAGCAGTTGAAACAACATGTTATAAATGTTTATTTTACTTATTTATTTTATTAATTATTATTAATTTTCTAATACGTAAATGACATATAATAATTAATGGTGATATATTAAAATTAGGGAGCAAATACTGCTCGACAAGCATGTCGATCACCGAAATAAAAAGGTTGTTAAAAAAATTAAAATTTAATTTTCTTGTTTATGTATTTTTTGCTTCATTTAATTTTACTTAATAAAAATTAATATTTTAATCACTCTAATCTACATCGTAACTATGTATTTAATTTTATTTTTGAATCTAATTATTTAGATCTCAATAGGTATACTACTTTTATATATTTTTTTGACACAGATGTTACTATTGCAAAGTACTTTATCCGATCATTTTTAATTTTTTTTATCTATTTTATCCTTGTTATTAAATATTATTTATAATGTAATACTTAAATGACTTATAATTACTATTTGGAATTGATATAGTAAAATTACTATAAAAGTTACTTCTGAAATTCTTTTAAGTGAACCCCGCAAAAGTTGTCAAATTAATTTAAAATATCAATGATTAACTAATTAGAAGCGATATAATAAAATTATTATAAGAAATATTTTTTGGAAAAAATTTAAGTGGACTTCACATAAGTCGTCCAGTTAATTTAAAACGTTGTGTTAACTTATAATGCTGTGTCTATTTTATCTTTTTAGTGAAATATTATTAATTTTCTAATGCTTAGATGATCTATAATAATTAAATAGGTGTGATAAAGTAAAATGACGATTGAAGTAGCTGAAGTAGGCATGTCATAAATTTCTATTGTATTTTTTAATTAAATATTATTAATTTTTTTATACGTAAATGACTTACAACAATTAATTAGGAATGATATAGTAAAATTGTTGGGAAAGACGGGCACACAATCAAAGAGCCCGACAGGGTAGCAGCGGAAAATACCCAAGACTAAACTTTCCCTTTCAACTTGAACCAAGAGGAGACAAATAAACCAAAGCAAAATAGAGTAATATACAGAAAACAACTCAACCAAATGAAACAACAAGAATAAAGGCAATCACACGAGACACAAGATTTACGTGGAAAACCCTTCAGTGTGAAGAGTAAAAAAACACGGGACCAAAAACTCCACTATAATCACCAAAGAGTTACAATATTTTCCTCCAAAATGTTCACCAAACAAGTGCCAAACAACAAGCAACAGTACATAAACCACAGCACCAAACACTGAAGAAATAAAGGAGTGAAAGCACCAAAAACGCAGGTACTGTTCGAGAATGAAGAACAGGAGCTAAAAGACACCAAATCAAGCTCCGTTAGTTCCTAATCAAATATTGAGATGAGAGGAACAAGCAGTCCAAAAATCAGCTCAATCGGACAAGAAACAAAACGGGAATCGCAATTTGAAGTTGACAGTTGTGGCTGAAATTTAGGTGCGAAAATCAGTTTTGTCTTTCTCTCTTTGGCTGCTGAAAACTCTCTTTTTGTGATGGTGAATAAGACCTAAAAAGATCAATATATATGACCCATAGTAATGGGCCTATGGGCAAAAGTGGGTTGGTCCAAATTGGGCTTCATTTTATCCACATAGGAAGGGACAAAGGCCCATGACCCAACAATTCTCCCCCTCCCGACTATGTGGAGGAGACCGCCATCCCGGCGATCATGCAACAATATTCAAACTTCCCTCTTGACAAAGCTTTAGTCATCATGTCGGAACCATTATCATCCGTATGAATCTTCTCAAGTTCAAGCAACGTAGAATCCAACACATCCCGAATCCAATGGTATCTTACATCAGTGTGTTTAGACCGACCATGAAATATAGAATTCTTGCCAAGATGTATGGCACTTTGACTGTCGCAATGAAGCACATACCTCTCTTGAGCACAACCAAGTTCCCCCAAGAATCTCTTTATCCAAAGCAATTCTTTACAAGCTTCAACGGCAGCAATAAGCTCAGCTTCTGTAGTAGATAGAGCAACACATTTTTGCAACCTAGATTACCAAGACACAGCTCCCCCTGCAAAAGTAACTAAATACCCTGAAGTAGACTTGCGAGTATCAATATCACCATCCATATCTGAATCAGTGTAACCACAAAGACTAGGCTTTCCTGTACCAAAACACAAACTCAGACTAGAAGTGCCACAAAAAAATCTCATAATCCACTTCACGGCATTCCAATGTTCTCTTCCCGGATTAAAAAGAAAATGACTAACAACACCAACAGCATGAGAAATATCCGGTCTTGTGCAAACCACTGCATACATCAAACTACCAACAGCTGAAGCATAAGGAACTTTCTTCATATCTTCTTTCTCATCATCACTGGAAGGACACTGCTTCGTGCTCAACTTGAAGTGCATAGCTAAAGGTGTACTGACAACCTTAGCCTTGTCCATGTTAAACCTTCGAAGTACTTTTTGAATGTACTTCTCTTGTGATAACTACAACTTTTTGGCCTTTCTGTCACGGACAATCTGCATGCCAAGAATCTGCTTTGCTGGTCTTAAGTCTTTCATAGAAAAAGACTTACTCAACTCTTGCTTCAACTTTTGAATCCTGCAAGCATTATGACCAACAACAAGCATGTCATCAATATAAAGCAACACAATAATAAAGTCACCATCGGAGAATTTTTGCACAAAAACACAATGGTCTAAAGTAGTCTTCTTGAAGCTCTGCTGACTCATAAAGGAACCAAACTTCCTGTACCACTTCCTAGGAGCTTGTTTCAAACCGTACAAGCTATTTTTCAATTTGCAAACATAATTCTCTTTTCCCTTGACTTCAAAACCTTAGGGTTGCTCCATATAAATTTCTTCATCTAAGTCACTATGGAGAAAAGCAGTTTTAGCATCCATTTGCTCAACCTCTAAATCTAGACTTACAGCTAAGCCTAGAACCACACGAATGGATGACATCCTTACAACCAGAGAAAATATCTCATCAAAATGAACTCCCTTTTTCTGGTTAAATCCCTTCACAACCAATCTAGCTTTGTACCGTGGAATTGGATTACCATCTTCATGCTTCACCCAAAAAACCCACCTGTTTTTCAAAGCTTTTGTCTTTAGGCAGCTTAACCAAATCAAAGGTATGATTATCATACAAAGATTTAATTTCATCTTCCATAACATCAAACCACTTTTTTTTTCTTCACTTTTCATGGCCTCATCAAGACTCTCAGGTTCTCCCCCGTCAGTCAAGAGTACATACTCACTGGGAGAATAACGAGATGAAGGTATTCTCTCTCTTGTAGATCATCTGAGAGAACTCTCTAGAGCATCAACAACTGGTTGCTGATCAACCATATCAAATTGTACCGGAGCATCTACAACTTCTTGCTGGTCATTCTGAACATGATCATCATCTTCATTATCAACTTGATTTTCATCATCATAAAGATTTTCATCAGGAGCAGTAGTCAAAGAAACTGGATCAACATCAACTAGACTTTCACTACTCTGAGAATTAACCTTCTCAGCTTTGTCAAAATCTTCAATTGTTTGGTCTTCAAAGAATACAACGTCACGGCTTCTAATAAGTTTCTTCTCAATTGGATCATAGAAACGATAGCCAAATTCATATTGACCATAACCAATGAAGATACACTGTCTAGTTTTAACATCCAACTTTGACCTTTCATCCTTAGGAACATGCACAAAAGATTTACACCCAAAGACTCTAAGATGATCACAAGAAACATTCTTACTAGACCAAACTCTGTCAGGGACATCATCATTCAAAGAAACAGTAGGAGATAAATTGATAACATAAACATCCATATTAAGTGCTTCTGCCCAAAAAGAATCTGGCAGCTTAGCATCTGAAAGCATACATCTAACCCTCTCAACTAGTGTTTTGTTTATCCTCTCTGCTAATTCATTCAACTGAGGAGTCTTTGGAGGAGTTTTCTGATGCTGAATGCCCTTCTCTCTGCAATATCTATCAAAAGGACAAATATACTCACCACCATTATCTGAACGATGCATTTCAATTTCTTCTCTGTCTGTCTTTCAACCAAGGCCTGAAAATTCTTGAACACATCAAGTACTTGATCCTTGGACTTCAAAGGAAATACCTAGAGTTTGTGGGAATGATCATCAATAAAAGTCACAAAGTAAAGTGCACCACTATGAGACCTTACTTTAAAAGTACCACACAAATCATAATGTACCAACTCCAGCAAATCGAGCTTTCTTAAAGGCGGATAACTCTGAAAAGAAACTCTTTTCTGTTTACCGGCTAAGCAATGAACACACTTCTTCAACTTTGCTTGTTTCACTCCAGAAAGCAAATTTTTCTTAGCCAAACTATCAATCCTCTTCTCACTCATATGACTCAACCTTCTATGCCACAACTCTGATGAAGTATCATTCTCCACCAAGTTTATCAAGCCTCTAGAAGTAGAGCCCTGAAATACGTACAAGTTAGACAACTTGTCACCTCGAGCCACAATCATCTAACTTCTAGTAAGCTTCCACTGGCAAGCACCAAGGGTGTTAACATAAACCTCATCATCAAGGTTCCCTACAGAAATCAAATTCAAGTGAATATCTGGAGCATGCTTGACATTATTGAGAACTAGTTTGGAACCATTGTTACTTTCCAAAAAAACAGTGCCAATGCCAAGTACTTTAACTTCATCATTATTGCCCATTTTCAACATTCCAAAATTTCCTGGAGTATAAGAAAAAAATAATTCCTTCTTTGGTGCAACATGAGAAGTAGCACCAGAATCCACAAATCAGCTAGACTCATCGCGAACAAGATTTATGGCATTCTCACCACAAGCAACAAAAAGATCATCATTAGCAACAACAGCAACACGATTTTCATTACCGTTTTTTTTTTGCCGTCTTATATCTCTCTTATGCTTGTAACAATATTTCATGATATGCCCCTTTTTGTTGCAATAGTCACATGTAACATTCTTGAATTTGGACCTTGACTTGCTTCTACCTTTATCTCTATCATTTGATTCTCTGGACTTGTTTTTCCTCCTCTCTTCAGCAACCAAAACATCAGAGTGTGAAGATGAAGAAGATGAGGCCTGAGATCTTCTTCTCATCTCTTCATTCAAGACACCACTCTTAACATATTCCATAGTTACAATACCACCGGGAGAAGAATTAGTCAAAGAAACTCGAAGAGTTTCCCAAGAGTCAGGCAGAGTATTAAGAAGTCAAAGTCCCTGAATTTCTTCATCGAACTTTACACCCATTACGAACAGCTGGTCAAGGACACCCTGAAAATCTTTTATAAGATCAGAAATAGGACTTCCCTCTTTATACCTGATATTCATCAATTTCTTAAGAAGGAACAACTTGTTATTGCCAGTCTTCGAAGCATAAAGTGTCTCGAGCTTATCCCACAAACTTCTAGCATGTGTCTCATTCACAATATGATTTCTAACATTATCTTCAACCCATTGTCTGATATAGCCACAAACCTGTAAGTGCTCAAATTCCCAATCCTCATATGTCGTGGATTCAGGTTTAGTAGATGCAAACACAGGTAGATGCATTTTCTTGACAAATAGAAGATCTTTCATCTTGCCTTTCCAAGTATGATAGTTACTACCATTCAAACACACCATCTTGCTCATATTTTCCTCCATCATTTAAGTCTACAATCAACAACAACCAACGCTCTGATACCACTTGTTGAGAAAGACAGGCATACAATCAAAGAGCCCGACAGGGTAGCAGTGGAAAATACCCAAGACTAAACTTTCCCTTTCAACTTGAACCAAGAGGAGACAAATAAATCCAAGAAAAATAGAGTAATATACAGAAAACAACTCAACCAAATGAAACAACAAGAATAAAGGCAATCACACGAGACACAAGATTTATGTGGAAAACCCTTTAATGTGAAGAGTAAAAAATCATGGGACCAAAACCTCCACTATAATCAAAAAAGAGTTACAATATTATCCTCCAAAATGGCCACCAAATAAGTACCAAACAACAAGCAATAATACATAAATCACAGCACCAAACACTAGAGAAATAAAGGAGTGAAAGCACAAAAAATGCAGCTACTAATCGGGAATGAAGAACAGGAGCTACAGGATACCAAATCAAGATCCTTCAGTTCCTAATCAAAGATTGAGATGAGAGAACAAGCAGTCTGAAAATCAGCTCAATCGGACAAGAACCGAAACGGGAATCACAATTTGAAGTTGAAAACTGTGGCTGAAATTTAGGTGCGAAAATCAGTTTTGTTTTTCTCTCTTTGGCTGCTGAAAACTCTCTTTTTGTGATGGTGAATAAGACCTAAAAATATCAATATATATGCCCCATAGTAATGGGCCTATGGGCAAAAGTGGGTTGGTTCAAATTGGACTTCATTTTATCCACATAGGAAGGGACAAAGGCTCATGACCCAACAAAAATTACGGTTGAAGCAGCTGAAGCAGGCATTTCATAAATATTTATTTTACTTTTTTATTATATATTATTAATTTTCTAATACGTAAATGACTTATATAATTAATTAGGGATGATATAGTAAAATCACGCTTGAAGCAGCTGAATCAGATATGCCATAAATATCTATTTTACTTTTTTTAATTAAATAATATTAATTTTTTAATATGTAACTGACTTATAATAATTAATTATCTAATACTTCAATGACTTATAATAACTATCTAGAAGTGATATAATACAATTACTATAAAAGTTACTTGCGATTTTTTTTAAAGTGAACCCCGTATAAGTCATTAAGTTAATTTAAAACATCAACGACTAGCTAATTAGAAGCTATATACTTCCTCCGTTTCAAAAAGAATGATCTACTTTGACTTGGCACAAAGTTTAAGAAAATAAAGAAAACTTTTGAATCTTGTGGCCTTAAATTAAAGTTGTGTCAAATGTACCAAAATGTCCTTTAATCTTGTGGTCCTAAGCATGCCATGTGGAAAGTTGAAATTAAAGTATTTCCAAAAAGGGAAAGAGGTCTTTCTTTTTTAAACAGACTAAAAAGGAAAGTAGGTCATTCTTTTTTAAACTGAGGGAGTAATAAAATTACTATAAAAAGTACTTGTGATTTTTTTTTTTAAGTGGACTACATATAAGTCGTCAAATTAATGTAAAAAATCAAGAGTTAACTTAGAATTTTTTGTCTATTTTACCTTTTTTTATGAAATATTATCAATTTTTAATGCTTAGATGATCTATAATAATTAATTAGGGGTGATATAATAAAATCACAATTGAAACAATTGAAGCAGACATGTCATGAATGTTTATTATATTTTTTAATTAAATATTATTAATTTTTTAATACGTAAATGACTTATAATAATTAATTAGAAATGATATAGTAAAATTACGGTTGAAGCAGCTGAAGCAAACATGTCATAAATATCTATTTACTTTTTTTAATTATGTATTATTAATTTTCTAATACGTAAATAACTTATAATAATTAATTAAGAATGATATAGTAAAATCACGGTTGAAGTAACTCAAGCAATCTTGTCATAAATGTCCATTTTAAATTTTTTATTAATTTTTTAATACATAAGTGATTTATAATAATTAATTAGGGGTAATATAGTAAAATCACGATTCAAGCTGCTGAAGCAGGCATGTCGTCCACAAGTTGTCTTCTTCAATAACTTATTTTCAATCATATATTAGTAATCACGATTGAAGCAATTGAAGCAGACATGTCATGAATGTTTATTATATTTTTTTTAATTAAAGATTATTAATTTTGTAATACGTAAATGACTTATAATAATTAATTAGAAATGATATAGTAAAATCACGGCTGAAGCAACTGAAGCAAGCATGTCATAAATATCTATTTACTTTTTTTAATTATGTATTATTAATTTTCTAATACGTAAATAACTTATAATAATTAATTAAGAATGATATAGTAAAATCACGGTTGAAGCAACTCAAGCAATCTTGTCATAAATGTCTATTTTAAATTTTTTATTAATTTTTTAATACATAAATAATTTCTAATAATTAATTAGGGATAATATAGTAAAATCGCAATTCAAACTGTTGAAACAGGCATGTCGTCCACAAACTGTCTGCTTCAACAGCTTATTGTAACTTATATATTAGTAGTAGATATTAGTGTGACGCCCCGCGTCACTACCCATTAAATTAATCACGTTTTGGGCACGAATCCGAGCATTTTGGGTCCATTTCGGAGCTCGACGGGGCTTCCACAGCGTCTATTGACAAGGCCAACGTGGGGGCATCTTTGGGAGGTCAAATTATAAGCTCGGATCAAAATTTATGGGGCTTTGGAGCCTTGACCAGCAGCTGAACAGAAACTGCACAGCAAATCAGGATTGCTAGACAAAGGTCTTTCACTAGTGCAAGGATTGCATGGCCAAATGTAGAAATTTTTTACTAGCATTTATTGTGCCCTTGACTAAGGGACTTTATATATATCTTGTAAGGCCCTCTTGGGCAGATCATCATATACTTGTTTTTACTCAAGAAATATATCAGAAAATTGGCTCTCGGGCCTCCCAAATCGAGTGTCTTCCTTTGCCATTTTCCTCACGTGTTTGTGTGAATGTTCAAAGGTTCTTGGGGACTGATTTAGAGTTGGTTTAGGACTGAGTTTAGCATCAATATTGTGAGTGTTAAGCTGTCCGCATGCGGCTAAAAATAGGCCCGTGACAAGTGGTATCAAAGCAGCACTTTGAACATGGCATACGACGGCGACGAGGAGGTTCACGGCGGAGACAATTTGAGAAAAACCAAGACCATAAAATGTGACAAGAGTAGGAACAAGGATGAGGCCCAACTTCCACTTAGTGAGTCTGTCACAAACTTGGAAGATGGTGAAGGTTCAGCATCCGGCTCTCTCGATGAGAGAATCGTTAGCACGGAGGCTGGCTTAGCGATTTTGGGCCATCGCTTCAAGACCCTTGAGTCCAACGTTGGTACCCTTGAGGATGCTGCTCTTGAAGGGCTGGACGAAGTCAAGGCCGACTTGTCCGAGCAAAATGAAGAGCACAAGGAGGGGCTGACCAGCTTGGAGCTCAAGCTTACGGAAGTGTTATCGGTGCTACACGAGGAGTTTGGGTCAAAACTGTCCGAGGTGATGCTGGGGCAGTCCGCTTTGCAGGAGGAAGTTGCTGATTTGAATCAACAACTGGAAGCAGCCCGTGTTGGTGGAAATTATGGTTCCGTGGCTTACCATGATGCTCGTATTGAGGCTCCTAAACCCAACGTGTTTAAGGGTGAAAGGAACGCTCAAGACGTAGAGAATTTCATATGGCAATTGGAGTCATATTTTGAGCACGTCAAGATTGTTGACGGGGCAACAAGGTTCCGGATTGCAACCATGTACTTTAGCGACGTCGCAATGTTATGGTAGCGTAGGAAGAAAGTAGACATGGAAAGGGATCTTTGCACCATAGCTGATTGGGTTCAGTTTAAGGAAGAGTTGAAGGAACAATTTTACCCTCAAAACATTGTAGACGAAGCCCGACGGAAGTTGAGGGAACTTAAACAAACTTCTTCCATTCATAACTATGTGAGGGAGTTTACGAAGCTCTCACTTCTTGTGACGAGTTTCAGCAGTGAGGACTTACTCTTCTTCTTCCTTGATGGCCTCCAAAATTGGGCCAAACAAGAGTTGAGGAGGCGTAATGTCAAGACCGTGGATGAGGCCATTAAAGTGGCGGAATCCTTGAATGATTTTCATGCCGATTATGCCAAGGCGAAGGATAGTCGGAACAAGCCTGTTGCTGCCAAGGGAGATCGTGGAGACAAGGGCAAAGAAAAGTTCATTCCCAACAAAAATCGTGAGTTCAAAGGCGAACGCAACCAGCTATCGACGTTCCGCAAGAACTACGAGGAGAAGAAGAAAGGTGTAGCTAACCGTGATAGCGGTTGCTACCTTTGCGGGGATACGTCTCACTTTGCGAGATCTTGCACGTCATTGAGCAAGCTTGGGGCGATGATTGCAGCAACACGGAACGAGCAAGATAGTGCGCAAGCCGGGGGTTCCGGGGAGCAAGAAGCACAAGCTGCCCATTCGGAGAAAGGAAAGGGACATGTCGTGGGTTTGTTCAACCACATGGATTTGTTTAACCACATGACACTTGCAGCTCTTGCTGCAAAGAAGCACAGTGTTAGAGATCGAGAGTCATTATTTGTTGATGGAGAGGTGAATGGCCGAGCAGTCCGCATTATGGTGGACACCGGAGCAACACATAACTTTGTTACGGAGGAGAAGGCTAAAGAACTTGGCCTTGCATTCGTGACCAGTGATTCCATGTTGAAGACCGTTAATTGTCTCCCTACCAATGTCAATGGCCTCGCTCCTCGGGTGAGTCTTACCTTGGGAGGTTGGAAGGGAGAAACGGATTTTTCGGTTGTTCCGATGGATGTCTTTGATATCGTATTGGGGCTGGATTTTTGGTATGAGATTAACGCGTTTATTTCTCCACGTCTCAACCAGCTAGCCATTTGTGATGTGGGTGGTTCTTGTATTGTCCCACTTATTCGTGTCGCTCAAAGTGGCACACGTTTGTCGGCGATGCATCTTGTTAAAGGTTTCAAGAAAGGAGAACCAACCTTTCTTGCGACATTGATGGAGATTGTGGACTGCCAAGAAGCTGATTCAGTGCCCTCATGTGTCCAACGTGTTCTTGAAGAGAACAAAGATGTAATGCCGGAAGAGCTTCCCAAACGGTTACCTCCACGAAGAGAAGTTGATCACGAAATCGAGCTGGTACCCGGGGCAAAGCCACCAGCTATGACCCCGTATCGGATGTCGCCTCCGGAGCTTGAGGAACTTAGAAAACAACTCAAGGATCTGCTGGAATCAGGCCATATCCGACCATCGAAGGCACCTTTTGGAGCTCCGGTCTTATTTCAAAAGAAGAAGGAAGGGACGTTGCGGTTGTGTATTAATTACCGTGCTCTCAACAAAGTCACGGTGAAAAATAAATATCCCATTCCTTTGATAGCTGATTTGTTTGATCGCTTGGGGCAAGCCAAAGTGTTCACGAAGATGTATTTGAGGAAGGGCTATTATCAAGTTCGCATAGCCGAAGGAGATGAAGCCAAGACGACTTGTGTGACTCGTTATGGGTCCTATGAGTGGCTGGTCATGCCTTTTGGACTGACCAACGCACCAGCCACGTTTTGCACACTAATGAACAAGATCTTCCAGCCATACTTGGATCAATTCGTGGTCATATACTTGGACGACATTTTTGTTTATAGTAGCTTAATGGAGGAGCACGTTTGACACCTTCAACTAGTGTTTAATGTACTACGGGAAAACGAGCTATGCGTCAAAAGGGAGAAGTGCACTTTTGCACAGACAAAGGTGCAATTCCTAGGCCATACGATCAGCCAAGGGCAGATTCAAATGGATAGCGACAAAGTTGAGGCGATCCGGGATTGGGAGGTTCCAACGAAGGTACCTGAATTGAGGTCCTTCCTTGGCCTTGCTAATTATTACCGGAGATTTATTCTTGGATACTCGGATATTGTTGCTTCTGTCACGGATTTATTGAAGAAGAATCGTGTTTGGGAGTGGAATAGTTCGTGTCAAAAGGCATTCAACAACCTCAAGGCAGTCATCATCAAGGAACCGGTTTTGTCTTTACCGGATTTCACGAAACTGTTTGAGGTGCAAACGGATGCATCCGATTTTGCTATTGGTGGTGTCCTAATGCAAGAGGGCCATCCGATAGCGTTTGAAAGTAGAAAATTGAATGACGTGGAGCGGCGCTATACAGTCCACGAAAGGGAGATGACGGCCATTGTCCATTGCCTAAGGACATGGCGTCACTATTTGTTGGGCGCTCATTTCATCGTCAAGACGGATAACATAGCGACCAGCTACTTCCAATCACAAAAGAAACTCTCGCCAAAGCAGGCTCGATGGCAAGATTTCTTGGCTGAGTTTGATTACTCATTGGAGTATAAACCGGGAAAGGCCAACGTTGTGGCCGATGCATTAAGTCGCAAGGCTGTTTTGGCGACACTTTTGAGCACGACCAGCTGTGGTGTGCTGGATACCATCAAAGAAGGGATGGAACATGATCCCGTTGCCAAGCAACTTCTTGACATGGCGCGCAAAGGTAAAACCCAAAAGTTTTGGGAGGAGGACGGACTGTTATACACCACCGGAAGGCGAGTGTATGTGCCTAGATGGAAAAATCTTAGGCGTTTATTGATCAAGGAGGGCCATGACACGACGTGGGCTGGTCATCCGGGACAGAAACGCACCATGGCTTTGTTAGAAGCAGCTTATTATTGGCCTCGCATGAGGGACGATATAGAAGTATACGTTCGCACTTGCCTTGTTTACCAACAAGATAAGGTGGAACACAAGGCGCCCGGTGGATTACTTGAGCCGCTGCCCACCGCGGAGAAACCATGGGACAGTGTCACCATGGATTTTATCACATGTTTGCCTAACTCGGAAGGTTGCGGAACAATCATGGTTGTCGTTGATCGATTCTCCAAATATGCAACATTCTCAGCTGCCACGTCGAATTGCAAAGCCAAAGAGGCAGCCCGATTGTTTCTCAAAGATGTAGTTAAACTTTGGGGAGTGCCTAGGCATATCATTAGTGATCGAGACCCGCGATTCACTGGAGCATTTTGGAAGGAGCTATTCAGTTTGTTGGGGTCGGAGCTGCACTTTTCAACCAGCTTCCATCCCCAAACCGACGGACAAACGGAGCGAGTAAATGGGTTACTCGAGTGTTACTTGAGGCACTTTGTTAGTGCCAATCAAAGGGACTGGTAGAAGTTGCTCGACACGGCTCAATTCTCGTACAACTTGCGGCGGAGTGAGTCAACAGGTCGTAGTCCTTTTGAACTTGCAACGGGGCAGCAACCAAACACTCCACAATCCTTACCGGTTAACGCCGGAATGAGGAATCCGGGTGCTTATCATATGGCAAAGGCTTGGGAGGAACAAGTCGATATGGCGAGGTCATATATTGATAAAGCAGCCCGCAAAATGAAGAATTTTTCTGATCGCAATCGTCGTCCAGTCTATTACCGGATTGGAGACAAAGTGATGGTCAAGCTCAATCCGAGGCAATTCAAGTCGTTGCGGCGTGTCGATCAAAGTTTGATCCGACGGTATGAGGGTCCATTTGAGATTGTTGCCAAGGTTGGAAAAATTTCATATAAGCTGGACATGCCATCGCATTTGAAGATTTATCTCGTCTTCCATGCTAGCAAGTTAAAATCGTATTTTGAAGACAAGGAAGACGTGGAGCGGGGTAAGTCTAGTCGGGCCCAAATCTTCATGACGTCCGCTGCCACGGATAAGCAAATTGAGGACATAATTGATCATCAATTGGTTCGAGGAAAAGGTTGAGGCAATTCAAGTGCCCAATTCTTAGTCCATTGGAAGGGGCAATCGCCCGAGGAGGCATCGTGGGAAAAATATGAGGACTTATGGCAGTTCAAGGAGCAAGTCCACAAATATTTGCAGCTATGTGGCGCCGCGGTCGTCGCCAAATCAGGTGGGGGAGAGTGTGACGCCCCGTGTCACTACCCATTAAATTCATCACGTTTTGGGCACGATTCCGAGCATTTCAGGTCCATTTCGGAGCTCGACGGGGCTTCCACAGCGTCTATTGACAAGGACAATGTGGGGGCATCTTTGGGAGGTCAAATTATAAGCTCGGGTCAACATTTATGGGGCTTTGGAGCCTTGACCAGCAGCTGAACAGAAACTGCACAGCAAATCAGGATTGCTAGACAAAGGTCTTTCACTAGTGCAAGGATTGCATGGCCAAATGTAGAAATTTTTTACTAGCATTTATTGTGCCCTTGACTAAGGGACTTTATATATATCTTGTAAGGCCCTCTTGGGCAGATCATCATATACTTGTTTTTACTCAAGAAATATATCAGAAAATTGGCTCTCGGGCCTCCCAAATCAAGTGTCTTCCTTTGCCATTTTCCTTACGTGTTTGTGTGAATGTTCAAAGGTTCTTGGGAAATGATTTAGAGTTGGTTTAGGACTGAGTTTAGCATCAATATTGTGAGTGTTAAGCTGTCCGCACGCGGCTAAAAATAGGCCCGTGACATTAGGCCCCATGTGTTGCTTGTTAGGTAGAGTTCTGAAAGCAAAATGCAAGGCGATAATTTTTTTTTCTTCTTTTTGAAATTATCATGATATCTAATTTAACTATTCTATTTTAATATTTTATATATTATTTTTAAGTTGATATATATCTAAAATTAGTCATTTCTGAATACTTGTCAATTTTTAAAAAATAAGATAGCTTTAATTGCTCTTTTCTAATTTTTTTCATTGATTATTTTAGAATTAAGAAACACATAACTAGATAAGAATCAAAGAATTAAAAGGACACATTAATCACATCACACCCCTAATTAAGTTTTCTTAAAAAATAAGCAAAATCTCATCTTGATAATTATTAAAAATAAACGGAGAAAGTACTTTCAATTAAAGTAAACTAAGAGTATTCAATGAAAACGTAGAAATGGTATTTCCTTATTTTCAATTTAGTGTTTTAAAATTGATTAGACACAAATTTAAGAATAAATAAATAAATTTAATTCTTGTGATCTTAAACTAAATATTGTGTAACATATTAATTTTTTTAAAAAAAAATTATGATGTTAAATATATCATAAAGAATCTTAAATTGAAGACATGCAAAATATAAGAGAGTCATGTATGTCAACTTATTAAAAAATAATATACTTGAATAAAAACAAGGAGAATAATTTTAATATTTAAAGAGAAGTTTTATTTAAGGTTTGTTTCATTAAATTTGATTTATTTTTCAAACTTCCAAAAAAATGATAAAAAGATTAAGTACATTTTTGGATCTATCTTACATCTCTGATAATACAATTTTTTATATTTAAATTTAACCAAATCAAAATTTTATTTTTTAAGGAAAATATATATAATTAAAGAAGAAACATATTTTATATTCAATATATGAAATTTGCACTTAAATGTTTGTTATTTAATTCGACGTTTCTATCAGAATTATATTAAATAATCATTTAATATTAGTGGTGGCAACTTAAATAAGCTATAAGTAATTCTTTAATTGTATAAAAAATAGAAAAAACAATCTACTTCATCCATTTCTTTATAACTGTTTTCAGATTGTGATTTTATTCCTAAATAAATATGTGTTTAAGTCTTCAAGGATACTTTAATCATAATTTTTCTAATGTCTTTAAGTTTAAATATAGTAATCAACGTCAACTTGAAAAAGACATAGAATTTAATTAAGAGTAAGTTAGTAAAATTATCTTTAACTTTCTAAAAGTAAGTAGTTTATTAAAAGACATGCCAAGTCAAAAAAAATAATTAATTAGAAATAAAGGGAGTTTTACAAAGTGTAATGTTCATTATCATTTATAGTCATATTTACCAGCAAATATTGATAATTTATTTATTTTTAAGAATATTACTGAACACCTATTATATATAAGATTATAATGTTGGGTCTGTATCACGGGCCTTAAATTATCTAGTCTAGTATCTATAATATATTAAAGGTAAATTACATAAATTCCTGAATCTTTAAATGATATTACATAAAATCTCGACTATTTTATTAATTATATTTTATCCTGGTTTTTTGAAATGGTGATACATATGTTATACGGCGATACATATAAAAAAGTGATACATTTGAAACTGACTAGATATTTATTTAAGGAAGTAACAGATTATCTTTTATTATGTTGAGCAAATCACGCACAATCAGTTACACAAAATAATTAATCACCACAGAACTAATTAAAATTCTCTAAGAAGGGGTAGCAGCAAGGGACACTAACATGTCTTTGCATGTTCCAAGGCTGAGATAGTGATCCAGGTACCAACTAATTGGCATGACCAATTTTTTCATCACACCCCACCCCAACGCGATAACGGAAAAAAAAATAAAAAAACAGAGCAATTTTACTGTCAAACAAGAAAAAGCAGTTAAAGAACGGTCTTTTTGGAGTTCCATCCACATATGCGTTCCAAGTTAGTCGTCTCAACCCACTCCCATCCAACTTCACCAAATATAAGTCATCGTATGGTTGGTACTGGCTCGGTAGTGACATTGATTCTGCTGTGTGTGATACTGTAACGACCCAATTTTTTGGAACCAAAATGTCAGACGGTGCTCATGATTCCGAAGGACCAAAAGCTAACCCTCTACTGATATATGTACCAGGACACTGCATAATATAGATATTAAATGCGAAAACTGGCCATAAGGTTCAAAACATCTAAAAATACTCAAAATTTAAAATTGAATACTGATACATCTGTCCGAAAAGCCTCTAAAATTTCTGAGCTGTGGAGTTGATGGGACATGTCCCCAACTAACACCGTCTATTGAATATAAACAAAATATGATGCAATAATGATAAAAGGATCATCCTCGAATGAAGATGACTCACTGTTATGTCTACTGCTGCTGACTGGGACTGAGCTGCTAAGGGTACTCTGGATCTCGTGTCTCTGAACCTATGGTGTCAATTAAAACACCATAGCGCAAATGCGTCAGTACGGGAATGTACCAAGTATGCAAATGAAGTAAGACTAAATGCAAGGGCTTATGCATGAACAATTACTTAACTGAATAATCATGAGAGTAATGAATGAGAACACATGCATGAATGCACAAACCATAACTACAACCATCACGACTCTGAATACTGAAACTCGAATACTGCATTACTGTCATTTGAACTCACTACTAATAATGAGATACTGAACAACTAAATCATCTGATACCGATAACTGAGTACAGGAGTTGAGATCAGTCTTAGCTAGCGAGTGATCTCGAAATCTGAGGATACTGAAGCTAATTGACTAAATATACTCACGTCAGTGACTAAATTTTGAGCTTTCTACTCTCGACTAACTGCATCGGAGATCAAACCTCTCTAACGGATAATTCCAGAATCTACTATCAATGATAAGAAAAGATCATGTCCGAATCCGACAACAAGAATACTCAACTTAATTTGAGACTGAGATCAAGCCTATCTGACGGGTGATCTCTAGATCTGATAACAAAAATACTCAACTGAATTTGAGACTGATATCAAGCCTATCTGACGGGTGATCTCTAGATCCGATAACAAGAATACTCACCTAAATCTAAGACTGAGATCAAGCCTATCTGACGGGTGATCTCTAGATCCGATAACAAGAATACTCAACTAAATCTGAGACTGAGATCAAGCCTATCTGACGGGTGATCTCCAAATCTGATACTGAATAGCTTTATATGAGACCAAGCCTATCTGACGGGTGATCCATGAATCAATGGAACTATCTGAGTTCCTTACTGAGATAGATGGCTATATCTGACAGTCCTGATTTCTGAAGATTGATACTAAAACTGTAACTGTGGGAAGTAGTCACTTAACCGACATGCCCCGAATCTCAACTGGTGGGGTCCAACCTGTAACCCCAGCTGGAAGGGTGTCAATACCGTGCCACGGGTAAAGACCTCTCTGGTCAATCCTACAGGAAGTCAAGCCTAAGGCATATAATAGTCAAGCCTATCTGACGGGTGACCAGCCTTTCCTGGCGGGTGACCCCTGCATCTTGCGCTAGCTACGTAGTTCTGGAGTTCAAGGATTGTTCTTAAAGACTCTGCCTCTCTGACGGGGAGCCGCCATCCCTGCCCTCGCTCAGTGCTAGCTCCAACTCCCAACTGAAAGACTTTGAACTGATTCTTAACTGAACACAAACTAAGCTGAATATGATACTGATCATGTTTCTCGAATGGTCTGACTGAGTTAAGCTGAATTCACTTAGTTTTGTATCTGACGGAATACTAGTGAATTTCGTTATCTGACTGAACGACACTGAGCTTTGAATAGAGTACTCGATTACTACAGAGGTCAGAACTGAACACTTGAATACTACTAGATCTGAGTTGGGTACAGAACTGAGGCTAGATTACTAGTGATACTGAGATTACGGTGATTACAGAGATTACTGAGATTTCTTAAGTTTTGTATCTGTCTGAGAATACAGAGTTTTATAACTCGCTAAGTTTTGAGAATCATGACTCGATTGGGATTATCGTAAAAACTGACACGAACTCTAGACAACAGCTAAATTATCGGGTATAAATACCCCCAGGACTCAATAACATAAAAGTAAAACATAACCATCCTTGACTAATCATAACCACGGTCATTCATTCACCATCACAAACACTAAAGCATTTCTTCAAGCATTTAGGAATCATAAACATGTGATAATATATGGAGACATGTTATTGGCTCATACTCCATTCAATAAGGTCTTGCATCAAACACTTGGCATGTATTAAAGTCTTAGCATGTATCAAAGATCACATAATTGGGAATTTCATACTATCATGTCACAATTAATTCACTAAGGCTTTTCAACAAACACTTGACATGCATGGGCGTGCACACAATTGGAGATTTCTAGTCAATATGCTATAATGGCTCTAATTCCTTCACATAAGCATTTTATCAAACATATGGGGAGCATGCTTTGCTTATTCAATAATTTTCTTCACTTAATTGACATGAACACATCACTTAACAAGTAACTTGAAGAGGGTTTATCATGAACATCACATGAATATCACATACTAGGGTCAAAGCTTGAAAACCTTGCAAACAAACATGAATCAAACTCAATAATAGCATGAACATCAATTTCAACTCACATGAATCATGAAAACCCACAAAAACATCAATTTCAACTCACATGAATCATGAAAATCCACAAACATAAGATCTTTGAATTTTAGAAAAGGGTTCTTGAGCTTCTTGGATGAAAGGTACCCAAGAATCAACATCTACATACCTTAGAGAAACTCTTTCTTGAAATCTCTTGGAGAGATTCTTGATTTCTTGATTTCTCTTGATTTTTCTTAAAGAAGAAGGAAGGGTTTTGATTTTGTAGAGGGTTTTGATTTTGTAGAAACCCTAGTTTTTGATTTTGAAGATGAGAAATAAAGTTGTGAGCCTTGATCGGATATAAATAGGGCCTGAAAAGAGTGGGAAAATACTCAAAAAAACCCTTTTAAAAACGTCTTAAAAATGCTGAATCGGGGGCTGCGACGGTCCGTCGGATCGTCCATCACACATTGGCCCAGAAAATAATACACTTCCTCGAGGTGACGGTCGAAGTGACGGTCCTTCACAAACCCGATGGTCCGTCGAACCGTCCGTTGCACGTTGGCCAAGATGAGCTCACACTGCCTTAGTGCGACGGTCCCAGCGACGGTCCGTCGTCTTGGCCGTCGCACTTGGACCAGGAAAGGGAGTCACTGCCTTGGTTGCAACGGGCTGGGTGACGGTCCATCGCAAGCTCGACGATTCGTCAACTCGGCCATCGCACCTGGGCGATTCCGACTGCTTTCTGTAAAACGGCCATAACTTCTCGTCCGATACCGGATTTTGATGAAATTGGTATCGATGAAAAGCTTATTCAATTCTCAACATGACAAGAAGTTGATATTAGAGAAATTCTACATGGTTCAAAATATTTCTCACTTGGGAAGATACTTCTCAATCTTTTTGGATCGAATTTACGCTTCACTTGACACGTTCTAAGGCTCAGACTACGAGAGAAATTTGCGGGGTCTTACAGATACATTTGGTTGAAGTTTGAAATATATCACCCATTAATAGCATATGAATCACCCAATAATTGATAGACGTCGGTGGGGTGATTTTTTTGATAAACTGTTGTGGAGATTTTCGGTGGTGAGTGGGTCATTTTTTAGTGGACCGACGCTGGTTCACCGGAACAATGAGGTCCGGTGATGGGGATGGCTGCTCCTTTTTAGATATAGTGTGAAAAAAATATATCACCCATTAATAACATATGAATCACCCAATAATTGAAAATAAATAATTGTATCTGTCATATGAATCACCATATTACAATATGTATAACCTATTAATATCATATGTATCACCCGTTAAAATCATACAAACTGTATATATCATATGAATCACCATAATACTCATATAATAATATCATATTTATCATTCATATGAATCACCATTAAAAGAATAAACATGTATGAATAACTAAATAAATTTATATATGTATCAATAGATTTTTTTTTAAATGGGAGAGATTTTAGGAGAGGGAAAAAAGTTGCATACGTTAATGAAGGAGAAAAAAATCAGGAAGGAAGATGATTTAAGCGTTAATGGAGGAAAAAAATCAGGAACTATGATGATTTAATTGTTGATAATTAGGAAGATATTTTAGGGAAGGAAATCTTTGAAAAAAAATAGCTTGAATGAGTTAATGGTGGAGTAGAAATAGGATGTTGGATTTTGTTGATATGTATCAAGAGTAAAGTTGAAAATCGGGATTTTATGTAAATTTTAAAAAAGTAAGTAATATTAAGTAATATAGTCTCTTAAGTTTAAGATTTGTGTAATTTATCCTATATTAAAAGTGTGAATGCCCTTAGAAAAGTGAATTGAACTTTTTGCCTTTAACTAAAATACTCCACAATAGACAAAATTGTCTTTTTGCTATTTTTAAATTTTTTTCTTTATTTTAAAAAATAATAATAATTGAAATAAAACTTGAATAGGTCTTGAATCCTATTTCAGTTCTAAACCTCCACGTTTTTTTTCTTTCCTCTTTTAATCAACTAGAACATCTTTCCTTCTTTATAAATTGCAGACTTAAACATCTATAATCTATATCTATATCTATAATCTATAATTTATTAAAAATGTGAAGACCCTTAGAAAAATAATTTGAACTTTTTGCCCTTCATTAAAAATCTTGCAATAGACAAAATCACCATTTACTATTTATTTTTATTTAATTATTATTCTATATAAATAAGATATTTATTTAGAATTTGAATCTAAATTGAAATTGGATGATTTTATCACGTGAAAGTCCACTTTCAAATTGAATTTAGTTTTCGAAACATGTATCCTATAAGGAAAGTTCATTGCAACAACATTGCAATCCCAATTACGAATTGGAGTTAAATTTTTATCGTATAATAAGTAAACATTTATTTTAAATAAATTTGTAAAATATATGACAAATTTTTTAAATATATGGAAAGTAATATATAAAACTTTTTCTTATATTTACAAAATCCGAAAATACAAATTTTCTTTGTGCACTCCTAAATATATGTGAAGCTTCGAGAACTTTTTCTTTATATAGGAGTAAACTCCTAAAAAGTTTTCTACTATAGGCTTCTTCTTTCTTTTTGTTTTCCTTCTTACGTCTTTTATTATGACTTTGTGATATGTATATAATTCATTTTTTGTATGTGTATCAATGTTAGAAAATTTTGCACAATTGAAAGACTACTTCGTAATTGTTTGGTGTGGGGGGTTGGTGATCGAAAGTTATAGAGTTGTCGACTTTTTAAATTCTTGGCTTAATATTAAACACAAAAATTTGATGATTATGTATTCTTTGATTTTAATATAATTTGTGTGATTTTCTACGTCATGACACTTTATGCTTATTATTATTTTATTTTGTACAATTTAACAATTGTGCCTCGATGTACGAACTTTGTGTTTTCAATACAATCACAGAAAAATAATTTTCTTCCGAGCAACTGCAAGTGAAAAAGAAGGTATGATACTATTCATTATTTGCAAACTAGAATATGTATCTCCCACTATTTTACTTTTTTTTTTGTTTATTTTTTGCATGTGACCAACTGAAAAGCTACTATAGCACAATTAGAAATTGCACAAAGAAATTCTTATGTTCGAACATGCGCACATGAAATTTCAGAATTTCAAATATAATTCAAACAGAAAAAAGATTTCATAGGCAAGATGAATGACATAGAGCCTCCCAAACAGAAATTATCTTACAACTTATTATACTACTCAGAACTTGTTATACTGCTCGGACTCTTCAAAAATGTACACGGAGTGTACATATCATATTCTCTAAAAATAGTGTATTTGATGAATCTGACAGGATTGTGACATCGAAGATGACAAGTCCTGCAACTTAGACTACATGTATACTATAACCTTAGAACTAATCTTGCATAACATAATGATAGAACAATTAAAAACTCTCAAGACTCTAGAGTTGGAGAAAAAAGAATATTTGTTTGACGCCTACATACTCTTCAATAGATATTGCATCAGGAAAATGGTTGAGGGAGAGAAAAAATCGAGTATTAGATAAGGACATGTCGTAGCACTATAGTATATAGTAATCTTAACCTTGTATAGGATTATTTTAGTTTTGCATTCATTATTCCCTAAAAATATACTCCTTATTTTGGTTTTGTTATATTTTTATGTCTTTATGTTATTAAAGAAAATTTTGGGTCAATGGAATGTGTTGCACCGTCATATGTAGCTTTACAAATGAATAAGCTTACCTTTGGTATAAAAGGTCACGAAAATAAGACCTGACCACGATTATCAATTCAAGACCAACCCTTACTCTCAACTCAGGACCCAACCTTAACATAATTCTTAACTCGAGACCCAATCTTAACTCCTAACTCAAGATTCGACTCCCGACACAAAATCTGACCTCGACTGTCGACTCTCAACTCTAACTCTTGGTACGAGATTTGCATCCTAACCTTGGATCGTACTCAACCCCGACACCCGGCTCGAGATTCGATCCTGACTTCTAACTCTAAAGTAGGACCTAACATTGACTCTCAACATATTATCCAATCCTGACTCTTGACCCGATACTTGGGATCTTACCTCGACTCCTAACTCAAGACCTATTCTAACTCTCGAATGAGGTTGAACTCCAAGTTAGGGTCTATAATTAGGGTTGGGTTTGGGATTCAAGAGATGGGTCCAGGGTCGAGGAGGTCGAAGTTAGAGTCGGAGGTTAGAAGTTTGGCCGATATTGGAAACTAATTCTTGTGTCCTGGTTGGTTCTCGAGTTGATGTTGGAAGTTGTTCCCGAATTGAGGTTGAAGTCGGTTTGGTCAAGTCCCGAGAGTCGGTACTCAAGTGAAGGTTTAGAATGGAGTCTCAAGTCAAGATTGGATCCTAGGTCCTATCTCGGGTCAGGGTTGACAGTCAGGAGTCGAGATTCAAGGTAGGGAGTTGGGTCGAATTGAAGTAGAGAGTTGGGTCTCAGGTTGAGAATCAAAAGTCAAGGTTGGGATAAGTTTGATAATAATAACTAAGTTACACGTGCGAAACACGTACACTAAACTAGTATATATAAGAGTGAAAAGTAGGCGATCAAGGGTATAATAGTAATTTCAAGCTATGGAATAAATACTTTCGTTCAATTTCTTATTGTGGATCCCATTTTGCATTCAATCTTGCTCTTTCTTTAAATGCACTATATCCACCTTCATTACACAATCAGTTTTTTCTTTTTTTTTTTCTACTAGATGTAGTATTTTTAAATATAAATTATTCTTTTTGCAATCTTATAGCAAAAGTATGATATTTATACATAGCAATATTATTATTCCTTTAGAAAAATTCGTCTGTATTGACTATTTAACTGTAAATGATTTTTTGGTAATTTATAACCCTAATTTTCATTTTTTAAAAATGATATTTATATATATATAACAATTCTATTATTTTTTTAATAGATATTATCACATTTATATTGTTTAGTTCCTATATTAGGTAAGGAAGACAATATTTTTTCTTAAAAAAAAGAACTCACGATACATATAATTTATATAAACCTGCAATTAAATATATATTATACTATTTTAAATTAATATCATCTTATCCAAATTTTGAAATTTCAATTGCTGAATTGAGTTACAATTTGTAGAATGCTGATTTTATTTGACAACTATTCAATATACCTGATAAAATTAGAAAATAAATATACAAAATATTGTTTCAAGTTTTTCTTTTTGTTGAAAAATAAAGTTAAATTTTTCTCTAATTGTATAGAAAAAGGTCATCCTATTTAAGACACTATTTGAAGATGATTTGAATGAAAAAAAGAAGAAGATAATTTGGGAACATATAGTCTTTACGTATTTGTCACTGCGAGAACTATCATTATATATGAGTATACTTCTCCATCTATGATCTCGGATATATTTATACTATTATAATTAGATTTAGTTGGATGTTTTCTTTGTGTTTACTAAGAATTCAATATCTCAAAAAATTTAAAATACATGAATATATAATAATATTTTTCAAAAACAAAGACAAAGATACAAGAGAAAAGTAACAAAGAGAAAGAGGAAAAATCAATTTCTTTTCTTGAATAATATCTCATAAAGAGATAAATATATTATAAAAATTGAAAATACTAAAAGAGTGTGACTATGTAGTATATGTTTTAAATTTAATACGAACTTGCATCACAATTTCTGTTTGGGTGAATCTAATAAACATTTAATTAAGTTTGATGGTGTAGAACCATTTTAAAAATAAAATAAACGTTTAGAACATGAAGAATATGATAAATTCGGTGAACAGTAATATACACAGTAAATCTAATAGTAAATCAGGGGCGAACCCACAGTGGTTTATGTGAGTTCATATGAATCCATTTCGTAAAAAAATTACACTCTCTCTCTATATATACAATCAATTTTGTTAAAAAAATTATATAGCTAATTTGAACCTATCATGAACAAAAGTTGTGCCCAGCCTAGTGGCAAAGTGAGTTCAAATTGTTAATCCCCTAACGTCGCAGGTCCAAATCTGCTTGTTGCAGCCCTCATATTTTTTGGATATTTATCCCCCCCTTTTCTTTTTCCAAATCAAAGGGCCTATATTTATCCCATATTTATCCCCCTTTTCTTTTTCCAAATCAAAGGGCCAAATAGGCCAATTTTGTTTTGTTATGGAGTAATTGGATATTTATCCCATATTTATCCCCCCTTTTCTGTTTCCAAATCAAAGGGCCAAATAGGCCAATTTTGTTTTGTTATGGAGTAATTAAAAAAAAAATGGCACTAAAAAAAATATTTAATATTGTCTCTTGTGAGAGTATCATGAATAAGTTTCAAGAAATGAAAATTCGTAGAATAAAATTGTAATAATATATTTTGATTTATTAAATTTTGTTTTGTTTGCTTCTTAGTATTTTTATTTTTTATAGATTGAACCCACTTGATAAAAATTCATGGTCCGTCACTGAGTAAAGTATCAATCTTTGATATGTACTGTATTAAAGTAACTAAAAATCCTAAGATATTAATAAGATCTAAAAAAAATAATGAATTAGAAAATAATATAGAAAATCGTGGCTCTGTTTATCCTCTTACAAAAAGGTGATTATTTTTCATTTTAGTGTTAAAAGGTCTATAAGGTGTGTAATAAACAATAATGATGAAATGATATAAAAGAACTAAGAACCAAGAAAAAGGGTATATAATCTAATATGAAAAATAAGTTCCACCCTTGGTATTCCATATAATTGCCCTATCCACCCTTCATCACACCTGATGTTCACTCATACTCCCCCATAGCCCCATCGGATCACCCCTACACATCACCCTTACCTCCTATTGTATTTCTCTAAATCATATACAAATATTTTTAGTATAATATTCTTGCTTACTTATCCAACACAAGAAAATAAAATTCATTTATTTCTTAAAACAATATTTTTCATAAAAAATATTTTTTCCGTACCCAACCAACCCCTATCTCAAAATTATCGATCAAGTAATACTTTAGCAGGAAAATCATATCAGTGATTCTCAAATCAAAGGCAACAATATTTCCAGGCTTGATAGCTTCGAAGTGAAACTGAAAGAGAAATTAATAAGACGCTTTAATTTTTACCAAATCAAGAAGACATTATAGGTCTCTTTAATTTGGTGTCAATATCTTTAACTTTGATTGAACCTACATGCAAAGAATGAAAATTTAGAACCATACATCCGTCTAGTTTGTATACCAAACATAAATAGCTTATATGGGTGAAAATCGTTTTTACCCCTCAACTTTACTCTAAAGATTAAACTTCTCCCTCAATATTAAATAATAATCATACTCCATTCATTATTCTATGCAATACCCATTTTACCCTTATAATTTTAATCTGACATTTACGTAATACCTCTTTATATTATATATAATACATATTTTTAACCTAGGTATTTATAACATTTTATTTAAGTTTATTAACACTATAAGTAAAATAATACTTTTTATAAATTTGTCACAGAATTTAATATTATTTTTTAAGATCGCTATTTCAATATTATATGTATTAGAGAGTCATTTGGTGGGAGGTGTAATTATAATAATTTGAGGATAAAATTTATGATTATTTTATCCTGCATTTGGTTAGAGGTATTAGTTAGTCTCAAAATTATATATTCCACCATTTATACCATAGTGATGGGATAAGTTATCACATATACATATTGGTATAACTTATTTCGGGATAACTAATCCCGGAATAACTTGTTCCCAACCAAGCTACCTTAAGTGGTATATATGTATGTACATGCATGTGTGTATATATTTTTGTGTTTTACCACTCTTGTAATGACCTAAAAATTTGATGAAATATGTGAAATTTGCGATTTTGTGTGATTTGACTGTTTTACCCCTCCTCATAGTTGCATTATGATATTTCTGGAGTGTGGGAGTGATTGACATGATTTTTGACGCATTTTGGTATCATTTATGCAATATTGTGGTTTTTGATGGCTTCGAGAGCCTTATTTTGGACTTATGTGGATATCTTTTGATCCGTACGATAGATGGATGAACAAACTGCGCCAGCAGCTCCAAAATATCGAATTTAGGCGATGTAGATCTTTGGTTCGTGTCCCAGTGCACCCAAGCTCATTTCGACCTATTGATCGGAAATTTAAAAAATTAGAAATATGGGTGTGGGACTCACATTTGGTCGAAACAACCTCGGATGGAAAATTCAACTTCGCCAGCAGATCCGGAATATCAATTTTAGGGTGTTAGTATATTTGATATGATTTTACGATTTTTAAATATCATTTCGACCCTCGATTTGGAAAATTGTGATTTCGGATTTCGGAGATCAACTTTTTAAAAATGATGTTTTTTTGAAAATATGATATCGTCATCGCGTCCAGAACGTCGAATTTAGTATGATTGCATAGTTCGTTTGTGTATATCGGACTCCGAATGAATCCCGAGCTCCTCGTCGAAGTCCGTTTGGATTTGGGAAAGAAAATCTGCACTATTGTAGTAGATTTTCTGCTATATAACAGTCCTTTTTATTCATTTTTAGCCCCTTTTGCTCATTTTTCATGTTACCTCTTGAGAGTTAAACCCTAAAATAGTCTGTGAGCTTAAAAGTAAAGTTCGTAGGAGCTTGGGAAGCTAGATTAACACCTATTTCTTGGTTTTATTACGGATTTAAGGTAAGAATTCACCTTTTTCTTAGTAATTTCTTAATTAATATCTCAAAACCCCAAAAATCTTAAGAGTTTCATTTTAAACCCTATTTTCACTTGAATAATGTTCTTATCTTATAATTACTAGTTTTTCATCAATTTAGCCTACAAAGCAACTCCGATTCTTGATTTTAACCTGAATTTCAAAGATTTTACTCGGTAAAGCTCAAAAATGATTTTTCTTCGATTTGAACCTCGTTTTTTACTCGATTTAACTTGGGTTTTTAGCTGTAGGTTCCTAAAAATATGGGGAACATATTTTTGAAGTAAAGTTCTAATTTTGCCCTTCTTTTTTGAAAATTCATTTCGGGAGTTCGTTTTGACCCCGAACTAAAAATAGTCAATATAGTTGTCGTTGATTTTATTTTGATGCGTAGATTTCATATTTGATGTTTTTATTGGAGTTTGGAATCATTCATGGAAAGTAAGGTCGTGGGTTTGAAGTGTAGCGGACTGGTTTCGACTTTTGAGGTAGGTTATGGCTTAACTCTTTCATACTTGGCTGGGTAGTAAATGATAATACAGAATGCATGTTAAGGGTGGGAACTAATCATGAAAAATGTCTATTTTTGTGTTATGCCCGCGTGGGGGCTTATATGTGGTATAATTGTCGAAATTGAGTTATTATGTGATATGTGTGACTGTGTGGGGTCCTATGTGATATTAATAGCCTTGAATACAAGTGAATAATTGTATTTTATTGTTAAGAAACTTAATATGGTACCATTGGTGTATTATGATTATATTCATACTTTATTTGGCATATGAGACATGTGGAAATTCGTGGATAAAACTGAAATAATGAGTGGATATTGCCTCACATGGTTGTGGAAAGATATCAATGTGGTTGGCTGTGAAAATACTCATTGTGATTGGATGTGAGCATTACATCCTCATATCATACTCATTCATGAAACATTGGTACCACCATGGCAACATTTGAGAAACACTGGCAACACCTTTTTAAAACCCTCCCCAAGGGATGTGCCGAGGAGGAGATATTGTAACATCTTATAAAACCCTTTTACAAGGGATGTATTGGAAAGAAGATATGAGATATATGGATTGTATACGGGTTGGCGAACTCTCCATGGGTCCTATGTCGGGAAGCTTTAGCTCCGTAGGTGTATATGGGGATTGTGCGACGATCCCGGAGGTTGTACGATGACTTCGTGCATCATCATTATTATCATCATCATCATATACATTGCACTTACTTTATTGTGTTATGTTGTGTGGTATTGGCATATTGACTTGTAATCTATGTATTTATCGTATCTTTTTTTACTTGCATTTGATGATTCTGTATATCTATGTTCCCCCTTGTTCTTCTTATATGTGATATAATATGTACTTTTGTTCTATCTTGGTGTGATATTGCAATATATGTGAGATATATTAGAACTGTTAGTGCAAGATGTGTGGGCTACCGTTGTGGGACATTTTTTTATTGCAGGTGACGTGCCCTTAGTGTATATTTTGTATGCTTTATTTACTACTTTGCTTGGTCATCCTATGATATCTACTGAGTATAAGTGGATCGTACTCATGCCTACTGCGCCTTTTTGGTGTAGGTTCTAGCTCGAGTTCGCCTCAACTTGCTTGACTCGGGTGATTGTGGGAGCTTCTAAGGTAGCGGTTGGACATTCCTGCGTTCGAAGTTCACCTCTATATTTCTACAATAGTTATGTCTTTATTAGTATTCAGAGACAGTTATTATTTCTTTGTGGTTATTTTTTAGATGTATTTGACTCTTGGATTGTATTAGTAGTTCTTACACTATTGACACTTGGTTTTGGGCATGATTGATATTTTGGATAAGTTCTTTCCGCATTATTACGATTACTTATATGGTTCGGCTTCATTCTAGAAGCCTTATCTTGGGATATTTCTGTCTTTTCCTCTTTTCGTATCAGTTTGGGTGATAGGCTTACTTGTCAAGGTGTGCCGCGACAAGTGCCATCATGACCCTCATTTTTGGGTCGTGACAAGTTGGCATCAGAGCAGCCAGGTTTTATTGGTCTCAACAGTGTAAGAACTGGAACTCTAATAGAGTCTCACGGATCGGTACGTAGAAGTCCGTATCTATCTTCGAGAGGATATAGGACGTCTTTAAAAAACCTCTCTCATTTTATTTTTTATCGTGTGAAGTTCTTTCATACCTTGTATTCTGAGTTATGTTTCACTCTTTCTGCGTGAATGGTGTGTCTTATACTACTATCAGTTGAGAGATGCTGTGAGAGATTGGTGGTAATTATTTGTCGGTGGTGGGTCTGTTGATGCTCCTGGGTTGTCATGGGATCAGTTTGTTGATGCCTTTCTGGAGAGATTTGTGCCTTTTAGTTTGAGAGATCGTATGTGGGATGAGTTTGATCATTTGGAGCAGAGCTCAATAACAGTTGCTGAGTGTGAGGCACACTTCCATACCATGTCCAGATATTTCTACGATAGTATTTCCACTGAGTTTGAGAAGATTCAGAAGTTTGTGAAGGGTTTGGTTGTCTCCCTTCAGTTGGCTATATCTCAGATGGTTGTGCTTGGGGCTCCTCTTTAAAGTATAGTGGATCATGCTAAGATGACAGAGGGTATTCTTAGTGCATCTCAGGGAGGCGACAAGAAGGCGCGATATTTTGGTGAGCTTAGGAGTCAGACCTCTCGGAGCAGAGATTTTAGAGGTTCTCATGGATACCATGGTAGGTTAGTGGCATCTTTACAGAGTTCAAGTGGTGGAGCTTCTAGTTCAGCAGTTTAGGGTGGCCGTTGGGACACAATTATACCTTCTCCTATTGTGGCTGGTCATAGATGTTGTTATATGTGTGATGATATTGGCCATGTGGCCAAGGACTGTCCCCGTTGGGTGATTTGGGATACTCTTATTTCAGCTGTGAGAGGTAGGGGTTCTACCAAAGGTGCGAGAGGTAGAGATGGTAGAGCCCGTAAGGGTGGTCGTGGGTCTACCCAGGTAGCTGGTGGTCATGATTAGTGTTATGCTATACCAGCCAGATCTGAGGCAGGGGCTTCAGATGCTATGATCTAAGGTATCATCCCCATTTTTTTCGGATCTGCATCTGTGGTATTTGATCTTGAATCGACTTTCTCCTATGTGTCTGTATATTTTGCTTCAGGTTTTGATCCTGTTAATGAACCTCTTGCCATGCATTTTCGTGTATCTACCCCGGTAGGAAATTCTTTAGTGGTGGATCGGGTGTACGGATCTTGTGTTGTGACTTTTGTCGGGCGTGAAACTTTGGTAGATTTGCTTGTGTTAGATATGGTCTATTTTGATGTTATTTTAGGCATGGATTGGTTGGATCCTTATCATGTTGTCTTAGATTATTTTGTTAAGATCGTGACTTTAGCTTCGCCGGGTGTGCCAAGGTGTAAAACCCCATACTTTTCTTAGCTTAAATTCGTCCCTAGAAGGTTAAAGAATAGCATCCAAGATAGATAATATAATTTTTCGTATAGAATTTTTCAAATTTAGAACTCTCATTGTGTAGAAAATTGAATTAGCTTTCCAATGATATAAGATTCGCCCAAATATGATAACCGAGTGAGAAGTTATGGCTATTTTAAGTTCCAGTCGTAAAACACCGTCATTTTGGCAACTAGCACATCGCGGAGACAGTTTAAATGACATTCGTCAAATTTCAGTGAGGCTCCGCGATAGCCCTGCGTCGCGGAGAAACCCATTTTCCCAATTGTCCCATTCTAGTAGCCCTCCACGATGTTGGCGCATCGCGTCGAAGGCCAAAATGGCATCTCAAATGGGCACCGCAATGGTGGCGCGTCGCAACGTCTGTCCAGTTCCCAGTTGTCAATTTACAGTGAGCTACTGCGATAGTGCCGCGCCGCGGTGGCCACCCAGTTTGAACAAATATGCATTTTTCAATCCGTTTAATTATTTAAAATAGGTATTTTGGTAACTTATCCAGCCCCAATCCGTCTTAAACAAAGAATTTATCATACTCAAGGCACTTTATGCCCAAATTCATCACTTTTCTCTCAAAAGAAAACCCTAGATCATCAAAGCTCCTTCTCCAAGAAACCCAAATTCCTCCATTAATTCTCCAAGATAATTCAAGATTAAGGATTCCTAATACAAGAACTCCAAGAATTCATCTTTAAAAGCATAATAGGAATCCAAGATTCAAGCTTTTCATCAAAGATCATCAATTAAGATATGTGGGGTTATGAACAAGGATATTCCTTTCATCCTTGTGCCCAAAACTTGTTTTTAGTTACAAAAGTTATTTGATTTTATGTGATTTCTCATGAAATTAAAGTTAGGGTTTATACCCAATATTGCTATTCATAAGATTATGAGATTTCCATTGATGAAGAAGTTGAATTACATGATTTTATTTATATTTTCATGCATATTGCAGAAACTTCCAGATTTTATGATGAATTATAAATGTTTACATTATCAAGCATGAATTTTAAAAGTTTTTAACATGAGTTTGATGCTTGGTTCATTAAGCCCTAATGAGTATTGCTATTTTAAGATTGATTATGCTATGAGCACTTTATGACTAGATTTTTTTCAGATTATTGATAAAGATTTGACCTTTTGGTCTCAAATCTACTTTATAGAATTCAGATTACAGATTTAGATTTACAGATATACAGTTGGTTTTCATCATAAACCATTAGACTATTTTAAAAGTGGATTTTCATCAGAATGAGCATACAGATTTAATGGGAGTAGTATTTAGCACCTATGTGAGTCATTTACCTTTAACATGCATGATTTTATAAATTGTGATGATATTGCTTACTTATTGCATTCACCCCCATATACTCAGTACATCTTTAAAGTACTGATCCACATATACGTCTATGTGCTACATTGTCTCATAGTGTAGGTTCAGGTGCTCAATCTCAGCAGTGTGAGTGATTTTCGAGCATCTCATCTATATCTCTGCAGTTGGTAAATCCTCATAGTTTGGGGACTTAATTATTTCAGATTTCCAGTTTGTTAGTAGTTGATTCAGTATTTATTTCAGACAGTTTGAGTCTGCTGGGGGTTTGTCCTAGTGTCTCTCTAGTTTCAGTCAGTAGAGGCTTGTCGGACTACCAGATTTAGTATTCATATTTTGTTTCAGTATTCAGGTTTTCAGTATTATTTTACCAAGACTTTTGAGATTAGTATGTTTCAGAAATACCCAGTTATTTACGATAGACTTCTGCATTTAGTATGATTTTAAGTTCATATTCTTCTATTTTGAGACCAAACTTAGTAGAATGCAACCAGGGTTAGCTCAAGACTACTTGTAGTCTGGAGCACCGTGTGCTATCCCGGGAACTCAGATTTTGGGGCGTTACAAACGTGGTATCAGAGCCTAAGTTTAGAGAGTCCTAGAGAGTCAGACAAGCCGCATTACGTAGAGTCTTGATCATCGGTGTGAAGCGCGCCATATCTAAGAGAAAGAGGCTATGGAGTGTTTTAGGAAATCATCTCTTCTTTCATGATCGATGGTGCATTTAGTGTCTCTATCTGCTTGTAACTCGTGCTTTCACGTGACAGAAAATTCCTCCTCGTCGATCTAACGCTTGCAGAAATAATAACCAGTGCCTCAGCCGGCATATCCTTTGAATGAGAATGTGTTACATGCAGAGTTTCAGGCTGTCTTTCAGGCACTAGTCCAAGCTGTGACAGCTAATGTTCAGGGCAACCGTCAGGCTGCAACCCCATTTCAGCAAGATGGGGACTTACCTGTAGCCAAAATTCAAGATTTTATGAGAATAAATCTGTCAGAATTCATTGGGTCGAAGGAAGGTGAGGACCCACAGTTTTATCTAGATGAGGTAAAAAGGATTACCCAAATTATGCATGTTTCTGAAGTGGAGAGTGTAGAATTGGCATCCTATAGGATGAAGGATGTTGCATATGATTGGGTAGTGATGTGAAAGAAAAGTAGAGGGGAGAATGCAGCTTCCATGACATGACTGATATTTCAGGATGTGTTCTTAGACAAGTTCTTCCCACGTGATATGAGGATAGCTAAGATAGAAGAGTTCATGAACCTGAGGTAGGGGTCAATGATAGTAAAGGAATATTGCCTCAAGTTCAATCAGTTGTCTAAGTATGCCTCTGATCAAATGGCTGACCCTAGGTAAGGCATGAGTAAGTTTGTGACCGGTGTATCTGGGTTGGTAGTTATGGAGTGTAGGAATTCTATGCTCATTAGAGACATGGGTTTTGCTAGATTGATGATGCATGCTCAGTAGATTGAGGCAGATAAGTTGAAGATAAGAGAGAGAGAGTGAATAAGAGGGCTAGTACAGGGTAGTTTGATTATGGTCAGAATAGTTCTAGAGGACGAAATCATTCACAGTTTCAGAATTGGTCATCTACACCCGCACCTTCTTCAGCCAGTGCTTCCGTAACCAGGAATAAGCAGGAACAGTTGGGTAAGTCTTCTATGTCTATATCTCAGAATAGTGTGAGTGGGAAGCCCAATCATCCCCAATGTGCTAAGTGTGGTAAGAATCATGTGGGTGAATGTTTATGGGGCCAAAAAGGTTGTTATGGTTGTGGCCAGGTGGGTCACGGAATCAACGAGTGCACGCGTGTTAGACAGGGAAACAGGGATGTTCGTCCCCAGACTCAGGCTGCTAGTGCACCAGCTCCTCTAGGTTGCCCAGCCCCTCCCTAGGGTACTTTATCCAATACCGATGGTGGTCAGCACCAGAATTGATTTTATGCCTTACCATCCCATCATATGCAGAAGGATTCACCAGATATTGTTACTGGTATGCTTCGTATCTTTTATCTTGATATTTATGTGTTGTTAGACCTTGGGTCAAGTTTCTCTTATGTGACCCCATTAGTTGCAGTAAATTTTGAGATAAGTTCTGAAAAAATCCCTGAGCCTTTTTTGGTTTCTACCCCAGTAAATGAGTCAGTTGTTGCTAAACAGATTTATAGAAAGTGTCCTAAAATTGTCCTCCATAAAGTCATGTTAGCAGACTTAATAGAGTTAGATATGGTTGACTTTGATCTTATTCCTGGTCTGGATTGGCTCCATTCTTGTTATGCAACCTTAGATTGTCGCACCCGAATGGTGAAGTTTCAGTTTTCAGATGATCCAGTCTTTGAGTGGTCAGGTAATTCAGTGTCTCCCAAGAGTCATTTCATATCTTATCTTAAATCCAGAAAGTTAATTTCCAAAGGGTGTATCTATCATCTTGTTCGAGTTAAAGACACTACGTCTGAGGCACCAACAATTCAGTCAGTCAGTGTAGTTAATGAGTTTTCTGATGTCTTTCCAGAAGATCTCCTAGGGGTACCTCCCGATAGAGAGATAGAATTCAGGATTGACCTTCTTTCTGATACTCAGCCCATATCCACTCCTCTTTATCGCATGGCTCCAACCGAACTTAAAGAGTTAAAGGAGAAACTCAAAGATCTTTTAGATAAAGGTTTTATAAGGCCTAGTATTTCTCTATGGGGCGCTCCTGTCCTATTCGAGCAAAAGAAAGATGGTTCTTTGCGTATGTGTATTGACTATCGTCAGTAGAATAAAGTTACAGTCAAGAACAAATATCCCCTTCCGAGAATTGATGACTTATTCGATCAACTCCTAGGTGCCATTTATTTCTCAAAGATTGACCTTAGATCCGACTATCATCAGCTTAAAGTAAGGGAGCGTGATATTTCAAAGACAACATCCAGAACCCGTTATGGTCATTTTGAGTTTTTAGTCATGTCTTTCGGCTAACCAATGCCCCAACAACTTTCATGGACCTTTTTGTAATGACCTGATTTGCTGAACCGAAATGCTACACGGTGCTCATGACCCCGAAGGACCACAAGTTAACCCATGACTGATATTTGTACCTGTATACTGCATAAGATAACATAATAATGTGGAAACATGCACTTAAAGGCCATAAGGTTCGATCATGAACATAACTGAATAATGTAACATTTGTGTGGAGTAATAGAATAACCAAAACAAAACTAAAATCTAAAACATGATAGTCTGTATCTAGTCTGCATCTAGTCTGAAGGCCTCTACTGTCTGAAGAATCTGAATAAGGAGTTAATGGGATATGTTCCCAACTAACTCCAACTAATAAGCTAATCAATGAGATACTAGAAAATCATTATATCCTCGAAGGATGAGGACTAACTTCTACTCTGACTGCTGAATTTGGAATCTACTGCTGATTTGGAACTCGTATCTCTGAACCTATGGTGTAACATAAAAAGAAAGCACCATAGCGCGAATACATCAGTACATATGTACCGAGTATACATATGAGGTAGGCTATATTTAAGGGTTTGCATGCATGGATAATGCTAACTAACTGTCTAACATGAACGTGAGAATACATGCATAAATACGTAACTGTAACTGACAATGTGATTTTGTGATTTCTGAGTCTGTACACTGATAACGTGATAAGCTAGTAACTGATATGACTGATAACATGAAGGACTATATCTGAATAACGTTGATAACATGGGTGACTGTATCTGAGTATAACTGATAACGTGGGTGGCTGTAGCTGACAGTCCTGGATCTGATTGAAGTATCTGAGTTCCGTACAGTATCTGAGTTGACTGTGTCTGACAGTCCTGAAATCTGAAGAACTATCTGAGTTCTATTATAGAGACTGATTGGCTGTATCTGACAGTCCTAATTCTGTAACATGAAACTGTGGGAAGAAGTATCTAACCGACATTCCCCAAAGGTGCTATGATAGCTGAGCTGGGGTCCAATCTATGCCCTGATTGGAAGGGTGTCAATACCGCGCCACTGGTAAGGACAATATGTGAGTAACCCTCATATAATAGGTAACTCTAGAGAGAAAAGTGAGAACCCTCACACAATAGGTTAAGCCACCTCATCTACCCTCATATAGCAGGCTACGATGTCTCAATCTGTGCCGGCTACATAGTTCTGGAATGCAAGGATTGCTTCTAGGAATCACGCCCTCATATAACAGGTCAGTTCCCATCCTTGGGTTCACTCGGTGCTAATTCCTACTCCCATCTGAATAGAAACTTAACATGATTTACTAAACTGAACTGAGCATGGACTGAGTTACTGCATTTCCGTGGCTGACAGAATACTACTGATATCTGACAACTGACTGAGTCATGAGATCATGGAGATTTTTCCTGAGTCATAAGACTATCTGAAGTCTAAGAGTTCATAACTTGACTGAGAGTATCGTGAAAAACATGACGTGGCTCTAGGAACACAACTAATATTTCGGGTACAAGTACCCCCAGGACTCGATAGAAGGAAACTGACATAACATCATTTACTTGAAGACTTGACTAATATCATAATACATACTACATTCATATGAGCCTTTCATCAAACATGTAATAGGCATAAACTTGTACATACATGGGGATTTTATGATATCATGCTAGTTAGACAATTTTCCTTCATCTAGGCATCTAATCAAACATATTGTAGGCATAGTACATGTAAAGAACATCATACAACAATTAAACATCATGCTTCAATTCCTATTCCATCATACAAGGTTTTAGTCATGAGATTTCGTAAATATTTATCTATACTAATCAACCCACATGGAATTTATCATCAAATCATGGAATAGAAATCAATTCCTCATTAATCAACATGAAAGAGAACATACAAAGCATGAAAACATGAAGAAAATCCATAACTTGTAGTTAAAAAGGATTCTTGGACTTCATGGAGGAAAAGAGTCCATGAATGAACACTATGCATACCTTAGATCGTGATTTCGTGAAGATTGATGGTGAAACCTTCCTGAATTTGAATCCCTAATAGAAACCCTAGTTTAATCTTGAGATAAACTTGAGATAAACTAATATGTTTTGGGTGAAAAGTGGTTGAATCACATGTTAAAGGGATTATATAGGGGTAGGAAGTTGACCCATTTAACCCTGGATATGTCATTAAATTTTCAGTAAAATTTCCTTAGTTGGGCCCTTGGCGCGACGCGGCGTTATCGCGTCGTGTCACTGGAAATTGACAATTGGAAAACTGCACGGTGGTGCGACGCGGAGCTATCGCGTTGCCACCTCGTCTACGACCTGGAAGTTTGGCACAACGCTTTAATATCACGGAGCAACAATGGAATTTGACAATTGCCATTTGAGCTATCTCCGCGACGTGCTGAAGGATCAGGTCAAATACTGTCTCACTAAAAAGGCTCTAACTCTTCGCCCGGGTGTCGGATTTGGGCAAATTATATATCGATGGAAAGCTTATTCAAATTTCCACGTGATTGGAAGTGAAAATTATGGAAATACCACGTGTATAAGAATGAATTCTTATTTCAAAGCAAGTTCTAAAATCCTTGAGATGATTTTCAAGCTAAGAGAAAAAAATAACACAGGTATTACAATATCTCCCCCTTGAGAACATTCTTCCTCGAATGAGACTGACTGTGAGAGGAAACAATGAGCTGAACATAAATAACTGGAACATGATCTCATGATAGACGTGACTGACAAGCTGAACATAACATACTGAACATGCATATCTGATGCATGCGTAACTGATTCATAAATGCATAATTGAAAGTTCTAAAGAACTAAATTTTCTCACAATGAGAATACATGTCTGATGCATAACTATATAACTGATCCGATACATGAATGCATGACTGAATATGCGGTGGTACTTGATACCAAGCTTATCATGGGAACATGAACATGAGACTGAATACTAAGTTAGTGATGTACACTAATCATGAAACTGAGTAAGCTTAAGGAAAACTGTTATCTTGAGCTTGATTTGAGTTAGCGGGGAAGAGGTGAGGATACTTGGTACGCATATCTTCTTCTGCTTCCCAAGTAGCTCTCTCTACGGACTGATTTCTCCAAAGAACCTTAACTAGAGGGACTTCTTTGTTCCTCAATCTACAGGTCTGATAGTCTAGGATTTCAACTGGAATCTCTTCATAAGAGAGGCTGTTCTGAACATCTATGCTCTGAATAGGGACTACGACTGATGGGTCACCTATACACTTCTTGAGCAAAGATACATGAAAGACTGGATGAACTGAGGCTAGATCTGAAGGCAATTCGAGCTCATAAGCTACCTTGCCGAATCGACTGAGAATATTGAAGGGACCGAAATATCGGGGACTGAGCTTTCCCTTCTTGACGAATCTCTTCACTCCCTTCATAGGAGAGATATTGAGGTAGACATGATCACCAATCTCAAACTCGAGATCCTCTCTACAAACATTTGCATAAGACTTCTGTCGGCTCTAAGAAGCCCGGAGTCTTTCTCTAATTAACTAAACTTTCTCTAAGGCATCGAATACTAAGTCAGGACCTATGACTGAGGCCTCACTAACTTCAAACCAACCGATTGGAGATCTACATCTCCTACCATAGAGAGCTTTGAATGGAGCCATCTGAATACTGGAATGATAGCTATTGTTGTATACAAATTCAATCAAAGGCAAGTGGTCATCCCAACTATCCTTGAAATCAATTACACACGCCCTTAGCATATCATTCAAAGTCTTAATGGTCATTTCTGTTTGACCATCTCTCTGAGGATGAAAGGTTGTACTGAGATGAACTTGGGTACCAAGACCCTTTTGGAATGCTTTCCAAAAATAAGAGGTGAACTGGGTACCTCTATTTGAGATAATAGTCAACGAAACACCGTGCAATCTTAACAGATCCTTAATGTAGAGCTTGGCATAATCCTCAGCTGAATAAAAGGTATGAAATGGAAGGAAATAAGCTGATTTGGTCATTCTGTCTACAATGACCCAGACTGAATCATGCTGGTGACGTGTTCGAGGCAAACCCGCCATGAAGTCCATGTTCATAACTTCCCACTTCCAAGTAGGAATACTGAACTCCTGCATAGGACCACTAGACTTCTGATGCTCTATCTTAACTTGCTGACATGTATAGCACTTACCCACAAACTCTGCAACATCTCTTTTTATCCCACTCCACCAATAGATTTCCCACAAGTCACGGTACATCTTTGTGGCCCCTGGATGAATAGAGTAACGTGCACCATGCGCTTCTACAAGAATTCACTGCCTTATGTCATCTACGTCTGGAACACAAAGACGACCTTGACAATGAAGAACACCATCTCCCCGTTGGGAGAAAACCTCTATTTTCTGATTCTGCTGACTCTTTTAGCTTGAAAAGTCTAGGATCCTTATCTTGCTTTTCTTTCACCTCGAATACTAGAGATGATTCTGAACTACTCTGAACACATACACCGCCCTCTGAAGAGTCGACTAAGCGAACGCCTAGTCTGGCAAGCTGGTGTACTTCTTGAGCTAACTTTTTCTTACTATCATCAACATGAGAAATACTACCCATGGACAGTCTACTGAGAGCGTCGGTCACTACATTTTCCTTGCCCGGATGATAGAGGACACTCATGTCATAATCTTTTAAGATCTCTAACCACCTTCTCCGATGAAGATTGAGATATTTTTGATAAAAGACATACTGAAGGCTCTTATGATCTATGAAGACATCCACATGAACTCTGTAGAGATAATGCCTCCAAATCTTTATGGCAAATACTACGGCTGCTAACTCAAGGTCATGAGTAGGATAATTCTTCTCATGGGGTTTAAGCTGTCTGGAGGTGTAGGTTATGACCTTACAATGCTGCATAAAGACACAACCTAAACCCACTCTGGATGCATCACAATATACTACGAAACCGTTTAAACCATCTGGAAGAGCTAGAACTGGAGCTGAGGTGAGTCGAGTCTTCAATTCTTAAAAACTCTTCTCGTATGAATCTGACCACTGAAACTTGACCTTCTTCTGAGTTAATCTGGACATAGGAGATGCAATAGAAGAAAATCCTTCAACAAACCATCTGTAATAGCCAGCCAAACCCAAGAAACTCCTGATATTTGATGGAGAAACAGGGCGAGGCCAGTTTCTTACTGCTTTGGTCTTTTAAGGATTTACTCTAATGCCATCACCATAAATAATATGTCCAAGGAATACTACTGATCTTAGCCAAAATTCGCACTTACTGAATTTGGCGAATAACTGATGATTTCTGAGAGTCTGGAGTACTATTCTGAGATGGTCTGCATGATCTCGCTTAGTGCAGGAATAGACCAGAATATCATCTATGAAGACTATGAAGAACATGTCCAAGTACTGCTTGAACACGCGGTTCATCAAGTCCATAAAAGTGGTTGGGGCCTTGGTAAGACCAAATGAGATGACTAGAAATTCGAAGTGACCATACCGCGTACGGAAAGCTGTCTTCGGGATGTCACATTCTCTAACTCTAAGCTGATGATAGCCGGATCTGAGGTCTATCTTAGAGAAATAACTGGCACCCTGAAGTTGGTCAAATAAGTCATCGATTCTAGGAAGAGGATACTTGTTCTTGACCGTAACCTTATTGAGTTGATGGTAATCATGCATATTCTGAGAGAACTGTCTTTCTTGTACACGAATAAGACTGGTGCGCCCCACGGGGAAATGCTGGGTCTGATGAATCCCTTATCTAAGAGATCCTTCAACTGTCCTTTCAGTTCTTTGAGTTCTGCTGGTGCCATTCTGTATGGCGAAATAGAGATAAAGTGAGTATCTGAAAGAAGATCATTACCGAAGTCTATTTCCCTTTCAGGAGGAATTCCTGGAAGATCTTCGGGAAAGACATCTGAATATTCATTCACTACTAAGACTGATTCGAGAATGGGAGCCTCAGAACTGGAATCTCTAACATGAACTAGATGATAAACACATCCCTTAGATATTAATTTCCTTGCCCGAAGGTAGGAAACAAGTTGACCCCTGAAAGCGGATACACTACCCTTCCACTCTAGGATGGGTTCATTTGGGAACTAAAACTGAACTATTCTATTTTTGCAGTCGACTGTGGCATAGCAGGAATGAAGCCAATCCATGTCGAGAATGACATCAAAATCAGTCATCTCTAATTCAACTAAATCTGCTGAAGTGAATTTCTGAAATATCATAATCGGGTAGTTCCTGTATACCCACCGAGCTATGATGGTTTTACCCACCGGGGTAGAGACTAAAAAGGGCTCTGCTAGAATTTTGGGAATGATTCCGAAATCAACTACTATATAAGGAGTAACAAAAGACAAGAAAGCTCCTGGATCTTGGAAAGTGTAAACATGCATATGAATTATTTATAGCATACCAATAACTACATCAGGAGAACTTTCCTGATCTTGTCGAGTCTGAAGAGCATAGAGACGATTTGGGCATTGCCCGCTAGTAGCACTGGAAGTGGCACCCTGCTGATTTGGGTGATTGGACTGAGCTGAGGAGCGATTCTGTTGACCCTGAAGACCTGGATGAGGTTAGTCTCTAACTCTGTGGCCTGGCTTTCCACAACCAAAACAAATGCCACTACCTTCTCTACACACACCCTGATGGTGCTTACCGTAAGTCTAGCAAAGAGGATAGGTGAGGGCACTACTAACTCTACCCTGGGTCTTAGAGCCTGGCGCTCTATCTTTGTTGCCCTCTCTAAACTTAGAAATTGGAGCACTGGATGTAGAGGGAGCTGGAACTGATGACTTAGGATGAAACTGAGAACGGTTTTCTCCTTCTGATTTAGGCTGAGTGAAGTTGAAACTACCTGTCTTCGCTTTCTTATTCTGTTTTTCCCTCTACTTAATTTTCTGCTTTTCTATTTTCTGAGCATGGGTTATAAGTCTAGCTAAGGTCATGTCACTGTTCAGCATGGCGGATCTGGACTCATTAACCACGCTGTCGTTTACCCCTGAAGCGAACTTACTCATCTTGGATCTACTGTCTGCAACCACATGAAGGGAATACCTGTCTAATTGAGTAAACTTAAAAGAATACTCTTTCACTGTCATGTTTCCCTGCCTGAGGTTGATGAACTCTAGCACCTTGGCTTCTCTAAGCTCTTAGGGAAAGAATCTGTCTAAGAATGCAGTGACAAACTCCTCCCACTCTATAGGACCTGCATTATCTGATCTTTCGGACTTCCACTGTTTGAACCAAGCATGAGCCACATCCTGCAACTGGTATGCAGTTAGCTCAGCACTCTCAACTGTAGTCACCCCCATGGCATCTGTCACTTTTTGAACTTGATCTAAGAATTCCTGAGGGTCTTCATCCACCTTAGATCCGAGTAAGGTTGGAGGATTCATTCGATTGAAGTCCCGAATCCTCGCTGCAGCTGAGTTGGCCACTGGGTTGGCCGGAACAACTATTGGCCATTCATTATAAGCAGCGACTGATTGAGCAAGAGTGGTAAATGCGGTCCTGAACTCCGATGAGAAACATGATCACCCAAAGGTTCTTCAGGCTGAGGGGCTGACTGATTTCTTCTCTTAGGAGGCATATTCTAAAATAAAGAGAAGAATCAAATTAGACTGAGAGACTGACTTGTGATTATGCTCACCGGCACGACATGAATACTGAAAGAAGGGAAACTGTTCTTAAAACATCTCATAGCCTCTTGCACATAAATGTGGCATGGAACACACCCATCTACAAGAATCTACTAGATGCGGCTTTCAGACTTCCTAGGACTCTATTGAACCTTAGGCTCTGATACCAAGTTTGTAACGACCCAATTTGCTGAACCGAAATGCTACACGGTGCTCATGACCCCGAAGAACCACAAGCTAATCCATGACTGATATCTGTACCTGTATACTGCATAAGATAATATAATAATATGGAAACATGCACTGAAAGGCCATAAGGTTAGATCATGAACATAACTGAATAACGTAACATTTGTGTGGGGTAATAGAATACCCAAAAAAAACTGAAGTCTAAAACATGATAGTCTGAATCTAGTCTGCGTCTAGTCTAAAGGCCTTTACTGTCTGAAGAATCTGTATAAGAAGTTGATGGGACATGTCCCCAACTAACTCCAACTAATAAGCTAATCAATGAGATACTAGAAAATCATTTTGTCCTCAAAGGATAAGGACTCACTTCTACTCTGACTACTGAATCTGGAATCTACTGCTGATCTGGAACTCGTGTCTCTGAACCTATGGTGTAACATAAAAAGAAAGCACCATAGCGCGAATACATCAGTACATATGTACCAAGTATACATATGAGGTAGGCTATATGCAAGGGTTTGCATTCATAAATAATGCTAACTGACTGTCTAACATGAACGTGAGAATACATGCATAAATATGTAACTATAACTGACAACGTGATTTCGTGATTTCTGAGTCTGTATACTGATAATGTGACATGCTAGTAACTGATATGACTGATAAAATGAAGGACTATATCTGAATAATGCTGATAACATGGGTGACTGTATCTGAGTATAACTGATAACTTGGGTGACTGTAGCTGACAGTCCTAAATCTGATGGAACTATCTGAGTTTCGTACTGTATCTGAGTTGACTGTATCTGACAGTCCTGAAATCTGAAGAACTATCTGAGTTCTATTACTGAGACTGATTAACTGTATCTGACAGTCCTGATTCTGTAACATAAAACTGTGAGAAGTAGTATCTAACCGACATGCCCTAAAGGTGCTATGATAGCTGAGCTGGGGTCCAATCTATGCCTTGATTGGAAGGGTATCAAGGATTGCTTCTAGGAATCACGCCCTCATATAACAGGTGAGTTCCCATCCTTGGGTTCATTCAGTGCTAATTCCTACTCTCATCTGAATAGACACTGAACATGATTTCCTGAACTGAACTGAGCATGGACTGAGTTATTGAATTTTCGTGGCTAACGGAATACTACTGATATCTAACAACTGACTGAGCCATGAGATCATGGAGATCTTTCCTGAGTTATAAGACTATTTAAAGTCTAAGAGTTCATAGCTTGACTGAGAGTATCGTGAAAAACATGATGTGGCTCTAGGAACACAACTAATATTTCGGGTACAAGTACCCCCAGGACTTGATAGAAGGAAACTGACATAGCATGATTTACTTAAAGACTTGACTAACATCATAATACATAATACATTCATAGGAGCCTTTCATCAAACATGTAATGGGCATAAACTTGTACATACATGGGGATTTCATGATATCATGCTAGTTAGACAATTTTCCTTCATCTAGATATTTAATCAAACATATTGTAGGCATAGTACATGTAAAGAACATCATAAAACAATTAAACATCATGCTTCAATTCCAATTCCATCATACAAGGTTTTAGTCATGAGATTTCATAAATATTTACCTATACTAATCAACCCACATGGAATTTATCATCAAATCATGGAATAGAAATCAATTCCTCATTTATCAACATGAAAGAGAACATACAAATCATGAAAACATGAAGAAAATCCATAACTTGTAGTTAAAAAGGATTCTTGGACTTCATAGATGAAAGGAGTCCATGAATGAACACTATGCGTACATTAGATCATAATTTCGTGAAGATTGATGGTGAAACCTTCCTGAATTTGAATCCCCAATAGAAACCCTAGTTTGTTCTTGAGATAAACTTGAGAGAAACTAATATATTTTTGGTGAAAAGTGACTGAATCACGTGTTAAAGGGATTATATAGGGGTAGGGAGTTGACCCTTTTAACCCTGGACACGTCATTAAATTTTCAGTAAAATTTCCTTAGTTGGGCCCTTGGCGCGATGCGGCGTTATCACGTCGTGTCACTGGAAATTGACAATTGGGAAACTGCACGGTGGTACGACGTGGAGCTATCGCGTTGCCACCTTGTCTACGACATGGAAGTTTAGCGTGACGCATCAGTATCGCAGAGAAAAATTGGAATTTGACAATTGCCATTTGAGCTATCTCCGCGACGCGCTGAAGGCTCAGGTCAAACACTGTCTCACTAAAAACACTCTAACTCTTCGTCCGGGTGTCGGATTTGGGCGAATTATATATCGATGGAAATATTATTCAATTTCCCACATGATAGAATTTGAAAATTATGGAAATACCACGTGTATAAGAGTGAGTTATTATTTCAAAGTAAGTTCTAACATCTTTTAGATGATTTTCAAGCTAAGAGGAAAAAAACACGGGTATTACACTCTTGAAACGAGTGTTCAAACAGTATCTAGACATATTTTTCATAGTATTCATAGATTATATCCTTGTGTACTCTCGTAGTGAGGATGATCATGTAGATTATCTTAGAATTGTCTTGCAAACTCTTAGAGATCATAAATTTTTTGCCAAATTCAGAAAGTGTGAATTTTGGCTAAGATCAGTAGACTTTCTCGGGCATATTGTTTCCGCCGATGGCATTAGAGTGGATCCCCAAAAGATAGAAATCGTAAGAAATTAGCCTAGACATATCTCTTTGTCCCACATTTGAAGTTTCTTGGGTTTAGACGGCTATTACCGTTGTTTTGTTAAAGGTTTCTCATCTATTGCATCTCTTATGTCTATACTGACCCAAAAGAAATTTAAGTTCCAGTGGTCATATTCCTGCGAGAAGAGTTTTTAGGAGTTGAAGACTCGACTCACTTCAGCCCCAGTCTTAGCATTACCAGATGGTATGGATGATTTTATTATTTATTGTGATAACTCTAGATTTGGTTTGTGTTGTGTGTTAATGCAGAGAGATAAGATCATATCATATGCCTCTAGACAATTGAAGCCTCACGAAAAGAATTGCCCAAGCCATGATCTTGAATTAGCTGTCGTTGTGTTTTCTTTGAAAATCTGGAGACATTATCTGTACGGAGTGCATGTTGATGTGTTTATGGATCTCAAGAGCTTGCAGTATGTATTTACTCAAAGGGAGTTGATTCTACATCAGAGAAGGTGGTTGGAACTATTGAAGAAATATGATATGTATGTGTTGTATCATTCAGGCAAGGCCAATGTAGTAGCTGACACCCTTAGTAGATTGTTCATGGGTAGTGTTGCTCATGTGGAGAAAGATAAGAAAGAGTTAGCTCGAGAAGTTCATCATTTGGCTAGATTAGGTGTTAGGTTGGTGGATTCAGCTGAAGGGAATGTTTGGGTTCAGAGTAATTCTGAATCCTCCCTAGTTTTGGAAGTAAAGGATAAGCAAGACATGGATTTTAGTTTGGTCAAACTGAAGGAGTCAGTTAAAGACCAAAAGATAGAGGTTTTCTCCCAAGGGGAAGTGGCGTGTTGAGGTACTGATAATGCTCAATCTACAGCTCTTGTTTGAGTGTAAAGCGGTCGTTAGCAAATATAGAACCCAACCTGGGTTGGGTGTCGATCCCACAGGGAATAGCTTGGCCAACAAGTAAGTAAAATTACTAAACTTTTGGTGCAAGTCTCGTAAGAAGGGGGATTCTTGTCTTGCAAGTAATGTAAACAAAAGCTGAAAATAATATAGTAAAAAGAGAGAGATTGTTACGTTGGTTGTAAACAATGAGAATTGAAGCGTTGGGGTTATGTCCACCTTCTGAGGTATACGTCTCTATTGGCTATGAGTGTGTAGAATTCTGTCATGCAATTGCTTATAGAGGATTGTAGTCGATGGTAAATCCAAGCGTCTCTCGACCTAAACAAGGACTATTTCACTTTAACTCTCTCGAGCTTAAAGCGTATCTAACGGTACGAATTCTCCAAGAGGTTAGTCCAGTTACGGCACTAGCTTTTTAATAGGAAAGGGTGTCCTACTACCTTGACATTATCTCTTTTCCAGACAAATAACTTTTCTCTCGAACAAGTTAAATGTTAGACTGGCGTATTCTTGCGTTTGCAACCGCAAAGAATGTAGATTAAGATGAAGAGAATAATGATATAAGCAATATACGTGCCTCGAACTCACAAACTCACAGCAATAGATAGTAACTCATTCGGCTTCCATAACCCCAACAGAGAAGTTTAGTTACCCATGAATGCGAAGGAGATCACGATTGACATTGTTGTTATACCACAAGATTGAGTAATTTCGTGTAGCTTAGGTGGTAGGCGTGAGGCGTGAATTCCTAGGCAAAGTAACAATTCTCTTGTTGTGGAATTTAAGAATAGACGAGTAGAAGAAGAAAAATAGAATTAATTCGGAATGATTAGAAGAGTTGTAGAGTAATAGAATTGAATTGTAAGATGAGATGTTATAAAATCTCTAACATGATAGGGTATTTATAATACCCATATCCTAATCCTACTAAGCTAATGAAATAAATAACCAAATCCTACTAGACTAATGAAATCCTTAACCCAAATGTACTAGGTTAAGGTAACATTATCATAATCCACATAAAATAATGAAATACATAACCTAATTGTACTAGGTTAATGTATCATTGTCAAAATCCAGCTTTGTGTCTGTAAGTCCCCAAAGTCTTCAGAATTGTTGTTTTAGCCCGGGACAGATTTTCCATGCAGCAGTTTTGGTCCTTAGGCGTGTAAACTCCCTTCCCTTCCTTCGTGAGCTTTCTTTTGCGTCAAGTAAGCCATAAAATGCTGAATTCTGCATCATTTATACCTGAAACTTTACTAATCATGTTCGTTAGCTCATTTACAGGAAAAGGGACTAAAAGTGCATGAAATATATAATTTGTTCTCAAAACTAGGCTAAAATATGGGCCAAATATATTGATATAGGCGTGTAAATTCGCCTATCATCAACACCCCACACTTGAAGCTTTGTTCGTCCTCGAACGAAATACCATGTCCTTCTAAACATCAACTTAAGGTTTCACAGCAACAACACAAAACATTTGTCAAGACAAGCACAACAATTATCAACAAAGAGTAGCTTTTCGATTATAGGTAGAAACAATTTAACCTCTAGCATAGACTCGTAATGGTGATCAACTCGCATGCAAACGTTAAGGTACAAGGAATCATATATAACTACCCAAAACTCATCAACCATGTGTGTCTCACACTATAGTACCCATAATCACTCACAAGTATAGCATATTTTTCAAACATGGGTATCAAAATGTCCTTGCTCTCACTCTCACAAAGAATTCATATGTAGCAACTGATGACCATAGGCTTGCCCTTAATGTAATAATCTACTAAATGTCAGAATGCTAAGCTTAGGATCAAGTAGGTCTTTTGATGGTTGTAATGTAGGCTAAGGGACGGGTAGGACTATTTTGGCCAGGAATAGTGACTAAGTTCCTAAGCGCTTTAATACATCACTTTGTATCATTGACACTTTTTTTTTTCTTTCAACCTTTCTTTCTTTTATTCTACCACCCTTGTTCTCCTCTTTTGTTTTTCAATTTTAAGCACAACTCGTTTTTCAGCTTTCTTTTCCTTTTTCTTTTCACACATACCTCTTATGATAGCACTTTCTTTTTCATAACATATTCAAGCACCATTACCATTTATAGCATCATACTCACCCAATTTCCTCTTATGTTGTCACATGACTTTTTCACTTTAAAGCACTTAGGAGTTTGGATCAAATTACGGTCTTGAAAAAAAATGGATTAGGCTTACATACAAGGTTGTCAAAGAAAATAGGCTAAAGGCTCAAAAGGGTTTAACTAGGATGATGTCCATGGGTAGGTAAAACTGAGGTAAACAAATATAGGTTGCCAAAGAAATGCCTAAATCATATCCTAAACTTACACTCCTTATTTTCGCTTTGCATACATACCAGGCAAGTTCTAGCATCAGCCACACACATAGAATATACGATTATCTCACACACACAAGGCACATGGTCGACTTGCTTGGAAGTAATATAGACTCTCGACCCAACAAGTGAAGGAATTGAACCACACAATATCACATAATGAGTCACAACTAGAGCCTAAACGTCTCAATAGTCACAATTGTAGCACATACTCTTGTTATAATCTCATGCTGCCTATCAAAATAATTTCATGCGAAGCTAGAAAAAATTTACTACTAAAAAAATGATACAAAAACAAAGAAAACAAACATAGATGCGAGTAGAGAAGTATAGCATGCAATACCACCACCCCACACTTAGTCGGGACACTGTCCTCAGTGGAGAATAAATACGAAGAACCTGGTCAGTCGGACTCGTCCTCAATGTCGGGGGTCATACCCTTTGCATCGAAATCATCATCAGAGTCGTCATTCTCAGAAGTTCCTCATAAGTATCCCACTTAATTCCAAGAGTGAGTCGAGGTATTTGCAGCGAGGAGGGTTCTCCTTGCTCTTTTCGGCCTCTTTTCTTGCCTTTTTTGTGAAGTGGTCTTGCTTTGGGTGCCATTGTACCTGAGACTTAAAAAAAATGTTCATGTTAGCATCATCTCGATGGATACAATCTATAAACAAGCAGTAGTGGCACCACCCCACACTTAGTTTGTTGGTACAGACTAGTGAAGTGAAAGTGGTCGATTACTCAAACTTCATCGACATACGTTTTAGGGGCTATATTCCAACAAGAAATTCAGATATGTAACACTTCTTGCAATCTTTGCAATACTTTCATGTTAGGTATATCAAGACTTCTTCATAGGGATTACATCATGGTATAGTTTCTATCAATAATCACAATCTCCTATGTCGGTAGGCAACTATAAGTCTTATTCCGATGAGCGAGACATCCCAACATGTAAGTATTCAAGTGACAAGAGCATGCAATGTTCATGACTATAGCAATTCCGCAAGTAGTATAACAATGCATCAAAATCAATTTCTAGTTGGAAACAAGTTAAGAGTATCCTAACGTTCATGTTCACTCACTTGGTTTTGTATCAACAATTCAAACACATTAACATCACCAATATTTCTTCAAGATGTAGCAATTCTTAATAGACATAGCAACGTAGAACTTACGAAAAATAGATGAAGAACAAAAGAGTACTTACGTGATTGAAGCCTTTGGAGATGTTCTTGTGAAGTGGGAGAGCAAAAAGAAAAGTTTTGAGATGATTTGGAGAGTATATGCGGCGCCTAGGTCAAGTTTTCAATGTGTTTGTGTTTCAAGACTAAGTCTCCTTTATATAGGAAGAGAATGGGTCGGGTTTTGACCCATTTACAATCGGTTTTGGAGACAAAAATGCTACATATGCGGCTCATAATGCTTGTCATAGTCATGGTATATGCAGCGCATAGTCTATGGCATTTAGGGACATATGCGCCGCATAGTCTATGGCATTTAGGGACATATGCGCCGCATAGTCTATGGCATATGAGATCCTGAGACCTAATGCTATAGCATAGGCGGCGCATAGTCAAAAGCACACTTAGGACTGGGCGGCGCATAGTGTATAGCATACTAGATTCCGAGACCTTAGGTTATAGGATAGGTTGTGCATCGTTCGTGGCCTAGTTTTACCTAGGCCTAGCCTTCCTCGATGCCTAGTTTGGCATGAGCAATGCTCAATCCATAGCCTTATGCATCACTATTCCTAACTTACCAACTTTACCATACAATGCGTCCAAATCGTCAATTGAAATCAATCTCCTCGTTGAATACCTCTTGCACCTACATTTGCTCAAAAACAATAAAAACGATTAGAACGATGGGTTGCATCCCATCAAGCGCCTTAGTTTTGGTCGTGGCATGACTCTTATTTTTGGATTTTTATTTATCAAAAGCAAAACACATACTAGAACGAAATGAAAAATGAAAAACGATAAACGATAAACGATGGGTTGCCTCCCATCTAGCGCTTGATTTATTGTCGCGGCACGACATAGTTACCTCGAGTACTTAGACTTCGTCGAGATAGATGGTGGATCGTTTTCTGAATGGATTTAGACGACAATGAGGCTTACTTGTAGGCATGCAATCTTCTTCGAGAAGACTCCTACGTCTCCCCGGAGGGTCACCAATTATATCATCAATAGTCCAACCCATAGCTCTCATGTATCTCTTCAGAGCAGAGATGAGAGCCTCTACGTGCTGTTCACTTAACTCATCCGCCACACTTACCGGAGGTATATTTCCACTTTCCAAGAACACATACCTTAGATAATCGGGGAGCTCTTTCGATTCTAGCATTGGTGGCTCTTCAAGGGAAGTCTTCGCTGGTGGTGTGGGTCGATTTTTGAGATCATGATCCAGCTTCTTGGGAGCATAGCGATATGTCCCTAATCCTGATAGAGCACAAATAGCTTCTTTGCAATTTTCAGCATCCTTACTCTCTTCATTCATGAGCACAACCGCCAAAGGGTCAGCAATAATTTGCTCTTCTTTAAGTACTTCTTTCGGATCATCAAAGAAAACATCAGCCACCGAAAATACACTAAGATCTTTGGGTTGCTTCATTGATTTGCAAACATCAAAACGAACCACTTCGTCATTTATTCGGAATGAAAGTTCATTAGCTCTCAAATCAATGAGCACACTTCCTGTAGCAAGGAAAGGGCGTCCCAAGATTATGGGAACCTCTGAGTCCGCTTCACAATCCAAAATAACAAAGTCTGCTGGAAAGATGAATGAAGAAACTTTTACCAAGACATCACATAGGATACCAACAGGTCGTTTTACCGACCTATCCGCCATGACGAGCCTCATGTTGGTTGGAGTAGGATCACCCAACCCCAACTTTTTATAGATAGATAATGGCATCAAATTGATGCTGGCTCCTAAATCACATAATGCTTTGGCAAAATCCAAAGGTCCAACGGTGCAAGGAATAGTGAAAGCTCCGGGGTCAGCCTTCTTCTGAGCTATTGATCGGGTAGCGATTGCGCTGCAGTGATGGACATCATCTTTCAACTCATAACTTGCTGCCCGCTTCTTTGTCAAAAGATCCTTCATAAATTTCGCATACCCAGGCATTTGTTGAAGTGCTTCCACCAATGGAACATTAATGGTCAGCTGTTTTAACATAGTCATGAATTTGCTGAACTTCGTATCATCCGCCACCTTCTTCAATCTTTTGGGAAAAGGTGGTGGTGGGTATGGAAGTGTTATCTCCACGGTTTTCTTTTTCTCTTGCCTCCGTTTTTCTATTTTTTCAGGTTGCACGTCACTGTGCGTGACGTCCTTGACGTCAGGACTGGATGTTGCGGCATCTTCTCCTTTTGCATTATCATCCATGTCCGCAACTTCGTCAACCACTTGCTTGCCTTTTGCTGAAGGTTCCAGCACCTTACCACTTCTGGTAGTGATGGCCATGCATGACCCATCATTCCTTGGGTTTTGCACAGTATTGCTAGGTAAAGTACCAGCCTTTCTTTGATTGAGTGCTGCTGAAAGTTGGCTCAATTGCTGCTCTATTTGCTTGATTGAAGTGGAATGAGAATCAACTAGTTGTTTCATGGAGGACAAATCATTAATTACCTCAGTAACTCCCGCGCTCGTTGCTTCCACTCCTTTCAATAGTTTAGCCATCATGTCTTCCATACTTCCAGAATTAGATGTGGTGGTATCACGTCTACCAGGGGGAACGTACAAACCACTCTTTTCATTGTTTTTTCTCCAACTACCTTGGTCCTTGTTTCCAGAATTATCATAATAGTTCCGACCTTGGTTTCCTTGGGTATTCCCACGGAAACCCCCCTAATTGTTCAAGTAGTTGGCCTCCTCTTCCGAATCAGATTCGTCTTTTCCTTTTAGCGCCACAGCTTTCACTTTTTCGGTCTTCCCTGATAATAAATGCTTTGTCAGAAGATCCACTTGCGTTTTCATGTGCGCTAAATCTTGATCACGTTTTTCTTGTCTTCTTCTTTGGTCTGCAGTCATGCCTATAGATAAAGTGGGGCTTGCTACCTCAGAATCCCTGGTATGCCAAGCTCTACTTTGTTTCGTCATGCGATCTAGCATATTGCTTGCTTGACCAAAGGTGAGGTCCATAAAAGATCCTCCAGCTGCGTTATCCACCACTGGCTTAGTTATTGAATTCAAGGCTCTATACAATATCTCCATGAGGTGAACATTAGTCATGTGATGGTTTGGGCATCTCGCTAGCTTTGTCTTGAACCTCTCCCATGTTTCATGAAGAGCTTCAGTGGGAAGCTGACGAAAGTTGCTGATTTCATCTCTCAATTGTGCCCTTTTAGAAGGCGGAAAGAATCTTTCTAGGAAAGCGTCTCTCAATTGCCTCCAATTTGTAATTGAATCAGGAGTCAGCCCATTCAACCATAGTGTTGCCTCCTCAGACAGAGACAATGGAAATAGACGTAATCGAATTGCATTCTGACCAATACCAGGATTGTCAAAAGACTTGCATATAGAAATAAAGTTGATGAGATGCATATTCGGATCATCGCCTGCTAGTCCACCAAATAATCCCTTGAGTTGCAATAACTGAATCATGGTGCTTGTGATGTTGAACTTGGCTCCGGGCGCTAATGGTGGTGGAATTATAGCTCCAGTGGCTCCGGCACCATCAAGATCATCATCAACATCATCGAACGGTATTTCACGTTGTGCATCCATTGATGCACTGAAAAAAAACCTGCAGTAAACAAAAACAAAAACTAAAAGTAAAAGTACGAGAGTCTTCGACCAAAGGGTCTAGTAATTATTACGAACTTAATTGACACTTGTATTCCCCGGCAACGGCGCCAATTTTTGATAACGCTCAATCTACAGCTCTTGTTTGAGTGTAAAGCGGTCGTTAGCAAATATAGAACCCAACCTGGGTTGGGTGTCGATCCCACAGGGAATAGCTTGGCCAACAAGTAAGTAAAATTACTAAACTTTTGGTGCAAGTCTCGTAAGAAGGGGGATTCTTGTCTTGCAAGTAATGTAAACAAAAGCTGAAAATAATATAGTAAAAAGAGAGAGATTGTTACGTTGGTTGTAAACAATGAGAATTGAAGCGTTGGGGTTATGTCCACCTTCTGAGGTATACGTCTCTATTGGCTATGAGTGTGTAGAATTCTGTCATGCAATTGCTTATAGAGGATTGTAGTCGATGGTAAATCCAAGCGTCTCTCGACCTAAACAAGGACTATTTCACTTTAACTCTCTCGAGCTTAAAGCGTATCTAACGGTACGAATTCTCCAAGAGGTTAGTCCAGTTACGGCACTAGCTTTTTAATAGGAAAGGGTGTCCTACTACCTTGACATTATCTCTTTTCCAGACAAATAACTTTTCTCTCGAACAAGTTAAATGTTAGACTGGCGTATTCTTGCGTTTGCAACCGCAAAGAATGTAGATTAAGATGAAGAGAATAATGATATAAGCAATATACGTGCCTCGAACTCACAAACTCACAGCAATAGATAGTAACTCATTCGGCTTCCATAACCCCAACAGAGAAGTTTAGTTACCCATGAATGCGAAGGAGATCACGATTGACATTGTTGTTATACCACAAGATTGAGTAATTTCGTGTAGCTTAGGTGGTAGGCGTGAGGCGTGAATTCCTAGGCAAAGTAACAATTCTCTTGTTGTGGAATTTAAGAATAGACGAGTAGAAGAAGAAAAATAGAATTAATTCGGAATGATTAGAAGAGTTGTAGAGTAATAGAATTGAATTGTAAGATGAGATGTTATAAAATCTCTAACATGATAGGGTATTTATAATACCCATATCCTAATCCTACTAAGCTAATGAAATAAATAACCAAATCCTACTAGACTAATGAAATCCTTAACCCAAATGTACTAGGTTAAGGTAACATTATCATAATCCACATAAAATAATGAAATACATAACCTAATTGTACTAGGTTAATGTATCATTGTCAAAATCCAGCTTTGTGTCTGTAAGTCCCCAAAGTCTTCAGAATTGTTGTTTTAGCCCGGGACAGATTTTCCATGCAGCAGTTTTGGTCCTTAGGCGTGTAAACTCCCTTCCCTTCCTTCGTGAGCTTTCTTTTGCGTCAAGTAAGCCATAAAATGCTGAATTCTGCATCATTTATACCTGAAACTTTACTAATCATGTTCGTTAGCTCATTTACAGGAAAAAGGACTAAAAGTGCATGAAATATATAATTTGTTCTCAAAACTAGGCTAAAATATGGGCCAAATATATTGATATAGGCGTGTAAATTCGCCTATCATCAGGTACCAAAGTAGATTGAGTGTTCCATGTGTTGATGATTTGAGGCAGCGAATTATGGCGGAAGTGCACGGTGTGCATTATTCTATTCATCTAGGTGCTACCAAGATGTATTGCTCCTTGCGGGAAATCTATTGGTGGAATGGTATGAAGAAAGATATAGCAGAGTTCGTAGCTAAGTGTGCAACTTGTCAATAGGTTAAGGTAGAGCACCAATGACCTGGTGGTGCATTACAACAGTTTGGTATCCCCACTTGGAAGTAGGAAGAGGTGAATATCGATTATACAAATTGACGAAGTCAACACATTTGTTTCCAGTTCATACGTCTTACACGACTAAGGATTAGCTTTCCAACGGTATAAGATTCGCCCAAATTCGATAACCGAGTGAGAAGTTATGTCTATTTTAAGTACAATCATAAACACCATCATTTCGGCCACTAGCGCATCACGGAGACAGTTTAAATGACATTCTTCAAATTTCAGTGAGGCTCTGCGATAGCCCCGCATCGCAGAGAAACCTATTTTCCTAATTATCCCATTCCAGTGGCCCTCTGCGATGTTGGCACATCGCGTCGAAGGCCAAAATGGCATCTCAAATGGGCACCGTGATGGTGGCATGTCACGACATCTGCCCAGTTCTCAGTTGTCAATTTCCAGTGAGCCACCGCGATAGTGGCGCGCCACCGTGGCCACCCAGTTCGGAAAAATATGCATTTTTCAATCCGTTTAATTATTTAAAAGGGGTATTTTCATAACTTATCCAGATCCATCTTAAACAAAGAATTTATCATACTCAAGGCACTTTATGCCCAAATTCATCACTTTCCTCTAAAAAAAATCCTTAGATCATCAAAGCTCCTTCTCCATGAAACCCAAATTCCTCCATTAATTCTCCAAGATAATTCAAGATTAAGGATTCCTAATACAAGAACTCCAAGAATTCATCTTTAAAAGCACAATAGGAATCCAAGATTCAAGCTTCATCAAAGATCATCGATTAAGGTAGGTGAGGTTATGAACAAGGATACTTTTTTCATCCTTGTGCCCAAAACTTGTTTTTAGTTACAAAAGTTATTTGATTTTATGTGATTTCCCATGAAATTGAAGTTAGGGTTTATACCCAATATTGTTATTCATAAGATTATGAGATTTCCATTGATTTAGAAGTTGAATTACATGATTTTATTTATATTTTTATGCATATTGCAGAAACTTCCAGATTTTAAGATGAATTATAAATGTTTACATTATCAAGCATGAATTTTAAAATCTTTTAACATGATTTTGATGCTTGGGTCAGTAAGCCCTAATGAATATTGCTATTTTAAGATTGATTGTGCTATGAGTACTTTATGACTAGATTTTTTTCAGATTATTGATAAAGATTTGACCTTTTGGTCTCAGAATAGATATGAAATCCTCTTTACAGAATTCTGATTACAGATTTAGATTTACAGATACACAGTTGGTTTTCATCATAAACCATTAGACTATTTTAAAAGTGGATTTTCATCAGAATGAGCATATAAATTTAATGGGAGTAGTATTTAGCACCAAGATGGGTAAGTTACTACGATTTCATACCCCAGAACTACGTGCCAACGTAGGATTTAGATTGTTCTCACTTCTACGTGGATGATAGATATGTGATCACTTAGATAGGTTATACTCTCTGGCAAGAGTTTGACTCCTCTCCCCAATATGAGGATTCCTTCTTAGGGGGACAAGAACGTTGGACTCCATGAATGCTCACATGGTTTATGTCGGTTAGAAGAACCTCCCTGAGAATAAAGAATTTCAGAATAGTTCTTAAAGTATTTTTCCCTTCAGATAAAAGATAAAGTATTTCCTTAAAGCCTTCAGATAAAGCATTTTCCATTCAGAATAAGATTTCAGACTTCTAAACCCTTTAAGATAAAGTCTTTCTATACAGACTTATAGATTTCACTTAGCCTGTATGATTTAAGAATAAGAACATAATATAAATTTTAGAACTAAGGGTAATGGCTCACATGATTTATAATATATGCTTTATTGTTCATGGTTTATGATCTTCAATTTTTAGACTACTCAAGCCTACGTGAGTCATTTACCTTTAGCATGCATGATTTTATAAATTGTGATGATATTGCTTACTTATTGCATTCACCCCCATATACTCAATACATACGTCTATGTGCTACACTGTCTCATAATGTAGGTTCAGGTGCTCAGTCTCAGTAGTGTGAGTGATTTTTGAGAATCTCATCTACATCTCTACAGTTGGTAAGTCCTCATAGTTTGGGGACTTAATTATTTCAGACTTCCAGTTTATTAATAGTTGATTCAGTATTTATTTCAGACAGTTTGAGTCAGCTGGGGGTTTGTCCCAGTGGCTTTCTAGTTTTAGTTAGTAGAGGCTTGTCAGATTACCAGATTTAGTATTCAGATTTTGCTTCAGTATTCAGGTTTTCAGTATTGTTTTACCAAGAATTTTGAGATCAGTATGTTTCAGACATACCCAGTTATTTCAGATAGACTTTCGCATTTAGTATGATTTTTCATTCATATTCTTCTATTTTGAGACCAGACTTAGTAGAATACAACCAGGGTTAGCTCGGGGCGTTACACAAGGATAGATTGGAAGAGTGTACTTCATTCGGGTCCTAAGATAATTATATTTTTTGTTCAGGATCATAAATTAGTTGAGAGAGGATGTTTATCTTACTTGGCCCATATTCGTGACACCAATGTTGTTTCGTCTCCTTCCTTAGATTCTGTTTATATTGTTCGTGAGTTTATGGATGTGTCTCCTACAGACATGCCTGGTATTCCTCTGTATTGAGATATTGATTTGCTATTGATGTTGAGCCGGCACCAAGCCCATTTCTATTCCTCTTTATAGGATGGCCACAGTAGAGTTAAAGGAACTGAAGTATCAGTTGCAGGATTTATTGGATAAGGAATTTATCTGACCTAGTATTGCACCTTGGGGTGCGCCTATCTTATTTGTGAAGAAAAATAATGGGTCTATGCGGATGTATATTGATTATCGACAGTTGAATAAGGTGAAATTTAAGAATAAGTATCCTCTTCCTCGCATAGATGATTTGTTTGATCAACTTCAGGGTGCTACAGTGTTTTCAAAGATTGATTTGAGGTTCGGTTATCACCAGTTAAGGATTAGAGCTTTGAATATTCTAAAGATAACTTTTCGGACTCGATATGGTCATTATGAGTTCTTGGTCATGTCTTTTGGGTTGACCAATACCCCTGCCATATTCATGGAGTTGATGAACCGGGTGTTTCAACTGTATCTCGCATCATTTGTTATTATGTTTATAGATGATATCTTAGTTTATTCCAAGAGTGAGGTTGGGCATGAGGAGTATTTGCGTATTGTGATTTATAGAATGAGGGATGAGAAGTTGTATTCCAAGTTTTATAAGTTTGAGTTTTGGTTGGAGTCTATTTTTTTGTTGGGTCATGTGGTGACTAAAGAGGGTGTTATGGTTGATCCAACCAAGATTTTCACAGTTCATGATTGGGCTAGACCTACTTCGCCCATCGAGATTTGGATTTTTATTGGCTTAGTAGGCTATGATCAGTGTTTCGTAGAGGATTTTTCATCTATTACAGCTTTATTGACCACGTTGACCCAGAAAAAGATTTATTTTCAGTGGTCCGATACTTTTGAGGTGAGCTTTCAAAAGATCAATGATTTGTTGACTTCAACTCCTATATTAGCTTTGCCTAAGGAGGGCGTGGGATTTACTGTCTTTTGTGATGCTTCAGGTGTTGGTCTAGGTGTTGTGTTGATGCAGGAGGGCAAGGTAATTGCGTATGCATCTCTTCAATTGAAGCCTTATGAGAGGAATTATCCTACCTATGATTTTGAGTTGTGTGCATTTGTGTTTGCCTTGAAGTTGCGGAGGTACTACTTGTATGGAGTCCATTGTGAAATCTTCTCAGATCATTGTAGCCTTCAGTACTTCTTTAACTAATGAGATCTTAATATGAGGCTGCGCCGTTGGCTTGAGTTGCTTAAGGATTATGACCTAACTATTCTCTACCATCCGGGCAAGGCTAATGTGGTTATGGATGCCTTGAGCCAAAAGTTGACTAGCATGGGTAGCTTGGCACATCTTTTGACCTAGGAGAGGCCTTTGGCCTTAGAGGTTCAGTCTTTAGCTAACCAGATGGTCAGACTTGATATTTCGACATTAGGGCGTGTTTTGGCATTTGTAGATGCTAGATTTTCTTTGATGGAGCAGATTCGAGCTCATCAGCTTGCTGGTGTTGGATTGATCTTGATTCGAGATAAGGTATTGAGTGGGGAGGCTAAGGAAGCCTTACTTTATTCAGATGGAGTTTTACGGATTAGAGGCCGAGTTTGTGTGCCCAGAGTGGGTGATTAGATTAGGTTGATCTTGGAGGAGGCCCATTATTCCAGATATTTTATCCATCCAGGTGTGACTAAGATGTATCATGATTTGAGACAACACTACTGGTAGGGTGGTATGAGGTGAGATATAGCAGATTTTATAGCTCGTTGCCTATGTTGTCAGCAGGTGAAGGCCGGGCATATGAGACCTGGTGGTTTACTTCAGAGGTTACCCGTTCCTGAGTGGAAGTGGGGACGCTTCCCCATGGACTTTGTGACTGGTTTTCCTCGTACATCTTATGGTTCTGACAGTGTTTGGGTCATCATGGATCGATTGACCAAGTCAGCTCATTTTATTCTGGTTCAGGTCTCATTCAGTGCTCAGAGGTTGGCCTATATCTACATTCGTGAGATTGTGCGTCTGCATGTTGTACCGGTATCCATTATTTCAGATCGAGGTCCCGTGTTCACATCTCACTTTTGGAAGACTTTTAAGGATGAGTTGGGTACTCGAGTGGATCTTAGTGCAATATTTCACCCCAGACTGATGTCCAGTCAGAGCGGACTATACAAGTTTTTGAGGATATGCTTCGAGCATGCGTGATGGATTTTGGTGGCCAGTGGGAGCAGCATTTGGCTTTAGCAGAGTTTGTATATAATAATAACTACTATTCCAGTATTGATATGGCTCCTTTTGAAGCGTTGTATGGTAGGCGTTGTTGCTCCCTAGTAGGTTGGTTCAATTTTTCAGAGATGAGACCTTGAGGTACGGACTTGATTCGTGAGTCTTTAGATAGAGTCTAGGTCATTCAGGATAGACTTAGAGCGGCTTAGAGTAGGAAGAAGTGCTATGCTGATCGTAGACTTAGTGCGTTGAAATTTGGTGTTGGTGATCGTGTTTTTCTTCGAGTTTCACCCATGAAGGGTGTGATGATGTTTGGGAAGAAGGGCAAGCTTAGCCCTAGGTATATTGGTCCATTTGAGATTCTTCGGACTGTTGGTGATGTGGCTTATGAGTTAGCTTTTCCCCCCGATCTATCAGTTGTTCATCCAGTTTTTCATGTTTCTATGCTTCGTCACTATATTCCAGATGAGTCTCATGTCATTCATTGGGAATCGGTTCAGTTAGATGAGCGGTTGTCCTTTGTTGAGGAGACAATTTCCATTTCGGCTAGGGATGTTAAGCGGTTGCGCTCTAGAGTGATCCTTGTGGTTAAGGTCCAGTGGTGACATCGACCTGTAGATAAGCTACTCGGGAGGTCGAGTTAGATATTCGTAGTTCTTATCCTCAGCTCTTCATTGATTCAAGTATTTCATTGACTTAGTTTGAGGATGAACTAGATTTTTAGTGGTGGATGATGTAATGACCTAAAAATTTGATGAAATATGTGAAATTTGTGATTTTGTGTGATTTAACTATTTTACCCCTCCTTATAGTTGCATTATGATATTTCTAGGGTGTGGGAGTGATTGGCATGATTTTCGATGCATTTTGGTACCATTGATGCAATATTGTGGTTTTTTATGGCTTCGAGAGCCTTACTTTGGACTTATGTGGATATCTTTTGATCCGTGCGACAGATAGATGAATGAACTGCGCCAGCAGCTCCAGAAATTAATTTTAGGCTAGGTAGACCTTTGGTTCGGGTTTCAGTGCACCCGAGGTCATTTCGAACTATTGGTCGAAAAGTTGAAAAATTGGAAATATGGGTGTGGGATCCACATTTGATTGAAACAACCTCGGATGGAAAATCTGACTTCGCCAACATATCCGTAATATCAATTTTAGGGTATTAGCATATTTGGTATGATTTTACGACTTTTAAATCTCATTTCAATCCTCGGTTTGGAAAATTATGATTTGAATTTTGAGGGTCAACTTTTTGAAAATGATATTTTTAAAAAAATATGATATTCCCATCGCATCCAGAACGTCGAATTTAATATGGTTGCATAGTTTGTTTGTGGATATCGGACTCCGAACGAATCTCAGGCTCCCCGTCGAAATCCGTTTGGATTTGGGAAAGAAAACTTGCACTATTGTAGCAGATTTTCTGCTATAAAACAGTTCTTTTTACCTATTTGTGGCCTGTTTTGCTCATTTTTCATCTTGCCTCTTGAGAGTTAAATCCTAAAATAGTGTGAGAGCTTAAAAGTAAAGTTCGTAGGAGCTTGGTAAGCTAGACTAATACCTATTTCTTGATTTTGTTACGGATTTAAGGTAAGAATTCACCCATTTCTTAGTAATTTTTAATTAATTTTTCAAAAATCTTAAAATCGTAGAGCTTGATTTTAAACCCCATTTCACTTGAATAATATTTTTATCTTACAATTACTAGTTTTTCATCAATTTAACCTTCAAAACAATTCTGATTCTTGATTTTAACCCGAATTTCAAATATTTTCTCCGGTAAAGCTCAAAAATAATTTTTCTTCAATTTGAACCTCGTTTTTTACTTAATTTAACTTGGATTTTCAGCTGTAGGTTCCTAAAAATATGGAGAACATGTTTTTGAAGTAAAGTTTTGATTTTTCCCTTCTTTTTCAGAAACCCATTTTGGGGGTCCGTTTTGATCCCGAACCAAAAGTAGTCAATATGAGTGTCGTTGGTTTTATTTCGATGTGTAGATTTTATATTTGATATTTTTAGTAGAGTTCGGAATTATTTGTGGAAAGTAAGTCGTGGGTTTTAAGTGAAGCAGACTAGTTTCGGCTTTAGAGGTAGGTTATGGCTTAACTCTTTCAGACTGGGATGGGTAGTAAATGATAATACAGAATGCATGTTAAGAGTGGAAACTAATCATGAAAAATGGCTATTTTTGTGTTGTGCCCGTGTGGAGGCCTATATGTAATACAATTATCAAAATTGAGTTATTATGTGATATGTGTGACCGTGTGGGGGTATTATGTGATATTAATAGCCTTGAATACATGTGAATATTTGTATTGTGTTGTTAAGATGCTTAATATGTTACCATTAGTGTAGTATGATTATATTTATACTTTATTTGGCATATGAGACATGTGAAAATTCGTGGATGAAACTGAAATAATGAGTGGATATTGACTGACATGGTTGTGGAAATATATCATTGTGGTTGGTTGTGAAAATACTCATTGTGATTGGTTGTGAGCATTACATCCTCATATCATACTCATTCATGAAACATTGGTACCACCGTGGCAACATCTGAGAAACATTGACAACGCCTTTTTTAAAACCCTCCCCGAGGGATGTGCCGAGGAGAAGATATTGTAACACCTTATAAAATCCTTTTTTGAAGGGTGTTCCAGAAAGGAGATATGAGATATGTGGATTGTATACGGGTTGACGAACCCCCCATGGGTCCTACGTCGGGAAGCTTTAGCTCCGTAAGTGTATAAGGGGATTGTGCGATGATCCCGGAGGTTATGCGACGACCTCATGCATTATTATTATCATCATCATCATATACATTGCACTTACTTTATTGTGTTATGTTCTGTGGTATTGGCATATTGACTTGTCATCTATGTATTTATCGTATCTTCTTTTACTTGTATTTGATGATCTTGTATATGCATGTTCCCCCTTATTTTTCTTATATGATATGATAAATACTTTTATTCTATCTTGGTGTGATGCTGCAATATATGTGAGATATATTAGAACTGTTAGTGCAAGCGGTGTGGGCTACCGTTGTGGGACATTTTCTGATTGCAGGTGACGTGCCCTTAGTGCATATTTTGTATGCTTTATTTATTACTTTTCTTGGTCGGCCTATGATATCTACTGAGTACAAGTGGACCGTACTCATGCCTACTGCGCCCTTTCGGTGTAGGTCCTAGCTCGAGTTCGCCTCAACTTGCTTGACTCAGGCGATTGTTGGAGCTTCTAAGGTAGCAGTTGGATATTCATGCGTTCGAAGTTCACCTCTATCTTTCTATAGTAGCTATGTCTGTATTAGTATTCGGAGACAGTTATTATTTCTTTGTGGTTATTTTTTCGATGTATTTGACTCTTGGATTGTATTAGTAGTTCTTACACTATTGACACTTGATTTTGGACATGATTGGTATTTTGGATAAGTTCTTTCCGCATTATTATGATTATTTATATGGTTCGGCTTCGTTCTAGAAGCTTATCTTGGGATATTTCTGTCTTTTCCTCTTTTCGTATCAGTTTGGGTGATAGGCTTACTTGTCAAGGTGCGCCGCGACAAGTGCCATCATGACCCTTATTTTTGGGTCGTGACAACTCTCTTACTACATCATTTTCATGTTATTTGACTTTCTCTTACTGCATCCTTTTCATGTTACTTGACTTTTGTTGACATGATACAACCCTTAAAAAAAAATTAGATAGAGGTGCATTTTACTGAATTAACCATATTAGTGATACTTTGACATTTTAAATTTATCTATACTACTACTTTATGCAGTTATTTAATATTAAGGGTAAAAAAAAAACATAATGCAATTCTCTTGATTTAATAAATTGGACAAGTAAATTAAAATAACTATTTTTAATATGAGAGTTAAGTGATAAGAAACGATATTATAAATATATAAGATGTGCTTGTCATTAATAGAGTATTGCATAAATTATAATTTATCTAAATAAATATAATCTTTAAAAATTTAACCTTATTTTTATTCATTATTTTATATTTTCTGTAATAAAATACGCTTATAAAGTTAATATTACTTATTATTTCTATTTGTAAAATCCATTATTACACAAAATAAGATTTTTCATAAAATTTTATAAATTATAACACCAAAATTTTGAAAATTTGAAGTCAATTGAGAACTTCCATAAAATATGGAGTAATACTTATTATTATTATTATCCTACTTTTGCTTATGGCATGGCTGATTCTGCATATTTCTTTATTGTGGATTTTGTTTTAACAATCTTTCTTTGTGACCCTTTTCTCATAACACTTTAAAGAGCTCAATTTGCTACTTCTACTGGTAAATTTCCAATCATAAACTCATTATGAACTTTGTTTCTTGTTGGGGTTACTCCTTTAGTCTGTTTAGATCTGTATATTCATTTGACTTTATAAAGTTTCAATTTTTATGTGTTTTTGCAATTTTGGGTTCATCTTATAATCTCAAATACTACTGTTTAGTTTATATGCTTTTATGTTTTGTGTTTGTTATACTGTTATCGGTCTTGAGCTGAGAGTCTATCGAAAACAACCTCTTTACTTCACCTGAGGTAGTGACATGGTCTGCATACGCTCTACTCTCCGCAGACCCCACTATGTGGGAATACACTGGGTATGTTGTTGTTGTATTTCTATTTGTAAAATAAATATTAGAGATTTTTTAACTATTATTAATAAAATTAATTTTATTATTATGTTAATTTACTGCATTATATATCATCACTGCTTATATACTTAATTGGTATTTTTTACTTTTTTGTCCAGAAGATAATGTTCATGTTTTAATGAAAAATATTTTATATGAATTTTTTAAAAAATGAAAATATGATGATTTTAAAAAAGTAAAAAAAAAATTGATAATGAGATGGTACAATAGATATTTTAAAAATTCAATTAAGATAAAAGGGGGAATATGACTATTATTCAAAGTTGAGGAGGGGTTGATTTTTAAGGCAAAATTGGGAAGGAAAAATGATTTTTACCTTAACTTACATTGATATTGTTATTATTTATTTACTGTCAACCTTGCGAGGTTCTAAGTGAAAGAAAAATGTTTATATTAAGACCAAATTACCCGTCTCAAATTTCCTAATTTGATTTCTTATTTTTCTTGTCTTTTTTCATTAATCAAGAAGAGATAAATTTTTTTCATGTTTTACCCGTTTATGTTAATTACTTTTTCTTCAAATTAAAATGTAAACATCATTTAATAGGTTTACTATGGTAAACTAGTCATATTATTAATTATTTTTCTTAATCAATATGTCATCTCAATTTGGGACGGAGAGAGTATCTTTTAAGCTGCTTTAATGTATTATCTTTAGCTTTAATTAGACTTGCAAAAATTGAAATTTTAGAGCCACACATTCGTCTAATATGTATGCCACACATAAATAATCCATATTGATATTATTACTGGATTTATTTATTTCTTTTCAAACTTGAAAGGTTCTAAGTGAACGAAATATTTTAGGCCTCTTTAATGTATTATTTTTAACTTTAATTATATTCGCAAAGAATGAAAATTTAGAATCACAAATTCGTCTAGCCTGTAAATCACACATAAACAATCTCTATAAATATTGTTATTTAACAACATCATTACAAGTTATTTATGTGTGATATACCGATTAGAGGAACGTGTATGGCAGATTTGTATGGCCGATAGAGCATGCCCATCATTGTCAAACGTGTTAAATATGTTTGAACAGCCATAATCTTAATAGTTGGACGTCACGCTGATAGGGACAAACCTCAAAATAATTATGGGGTTAGATTGTGTTTGAAAGAAACAGTAGCTAGTAACACAACCATATAAAAACCAAATAATAAAAATAACAATAATAAAAAAACATTATAAGAATTTAATGAAATTTAGCTAAACATACGTTCTTTTAGCAAAATTAGAAAAAGTTTCTAATATGAATTGGGCTTCCAAATCCCATGTTAACTGGTGTTTAATTTATTCAAGTCCATTTTAACGTTTTCATATCTACTATTTTGACCTTCTGAACGAAAGAATTATTGGCATATCAAGACCAATACAACCTAGCTTGGTATGATTACCATTATCTATTTCTTCATTTTCTTTTGCTATTCTTACCATAGCTGCTAATTTGTCTTCTAATTTTAATTTTTTTTCTACATTAAATATAAATGTTCACCTATTTTCTTATATTGTCTTCCTAAATTGGAAAATACTATTTTTATTTTTAATCCTTCATGGTTTTCATATGTTTTTTCATCTATTATGAATTCTTCTTTGTTCATTTTATTTAAATGTATATAGGTCATGTTGATATATATACTCTAGACTATCTATTTGTGTTTCTAGATATGATTTTTCTTCTTTTTGTGCATTTATTGAGTTTTTACTAACTCCGACAATTATGTTATACTGTAGTCTTTTTATCCTTATTTTAATTCTTTACGTTTTTCAGATATTATTTGTTTTAATTCTTTATATTTTTGTGATTTTTGTACGTTATTCATCTAAACAACTATTATAATATTTGTTTTGGTGGATATCTAAATCTAACTTTATCATAATTAATAAATTAATCAAATAAATTCAAATATATGCTACTTCCATAACTTTAAACAACATAGGCTCTGATACCAATTATATGGGGGTGCGGATAACTTGGGCTCAATCATAAATGTAAAATTATAGGCTCAATCGTAAATGTAAAATTTAATATATTCACTACTAATCTTCGAATTTCTTTCGTCGTAACTGAGTTTTGTATTTTTCTTGTTAACCACCATCGAACCTGAGCATTATCTGTTCTGGCCGAAGCAAGTCAAAAAGTATTAAGATTTGATAATAAAACAGAAGGAACATCAATAATTACTAAAATATCACCAACAGAAATATTGAAAAAATATGAAATAGCTATAAGAGATTCTGAGTCACTCAATCAACAAAAGTGGACTTATAACCATATCACTCGTACATATATTGATAATATTTATACTTTACAAAAATTGTTAAATACAAAACCTATCCAGAGTAAAGATTTAGCAAAACCCCCGCAAACCTTAAAATTAACTCTCACAATTTGACCTGTTTTTGGTAGTGCATGACGTTATGTCAAGTGTCATTTTTAGAACTAGCATTTAACAACAAAAATCATTTGGTAGATTATTAATTATTTTATATTTATTTCATATATATCTATATTTTATATATAATAAAGAAGAATAGTCTAGCATGATGTTATGCCAAATATCATCTTTAGAACTAGTATTTTACAAAAAAAAAAATATTTTATAGATTATTAATTATTTTATATTTATCCTATATTTATTTCATATCCATATATATAATAAATGAGAATACAAAAGTATTTAAGAAATAAACAAGTACTATAAAGACATGAAATATATAAAAGAATTTTATCACATCATTAACTTTGTTTATTTGCAAAGGTATTTTATTAACCTTATAAAAATAATTTGTGTTAGATAAGTCTTTCAAAAAAATATTAATATACTGACAAACTTGGCTAAACAAGTTGTAAGTCAATATGCAAACTATAGAAGAATCATATCACAATATAACCATCTGATAACACATACAAGATAATTGTAAAATCAAATGATAAAAAAAAATCAAATGTAATATCTTTTATGAACTTATGATGTGATTTTTTAAAATTATAAAGTGAAAGGTCCAATTGCGAATCAATTTTTAAATATTTCTCAATTGATAAAGTGCTAAAATTTTAATATAATTAAGTAAATAAAATAATATTTTTAACACTTTTCACGCAACGCGCGAGTACGTTTACTAGTTATTATTAAAGAGAAAACTATGTGACTCCTCAAATAATACGTAACACCTTCACCAGAGATGAGAAAGAGAGAATAATATTATTTCCAAATCGAAGTTAAGGAGGAAAACATCTTTCACAAAATATTTTTCAATTTTTTCATGTTTTTTTTATCAATTTTTTTAAAAATTTCTTTAGAAAATAATTTTTTAAAAAATAAGAAAAATGACTTCCTAATAGAAAAAATAAGTTCCACAAGTGGTATTCCATATGATTGTCCTGTCCACCCTCATCACACCTGATCTTCGCTCATAACCCCCATAGCCCCCATCCCGACCGCCCTACCCACCACATTTACCTCCTACAGTGTTTTCTAGATTGTACACAAATATTTTTAGTATAATATTTTTTTCTTATTTATTGAACACCAAAAAAATTACTTATTTTTAAAAATACTATTATTTTCCATAAAAAAAATATTTTTTTTACCCAACCAACCCTATCTCAAAATTATCGACAAGTAATATTTTAGAGGGAAAAGTCATATAAGTGATTATCAAATCAAAGGCAACAATATTTCGAACCTTGAAAGCTATAAAGTGAAACTGAAAGAGAAATGAATAAGACCACCTGCTTTAATTCTTGTCAACTCAACAAGACATTATAGGTATCTTTAATTTGGTGTAAATATCTTTAACTTTGATCGGACCGATATGCAAAAATTGAAAATTTAGAACCACACAATTGTCCAATTTCTATACCACACATAAATAACACGTATTGATATTATTATTTTTTTATGAGAAAAAACATCATTTCCACCTCATACTAATACTATACAAGAAAAGTTTAAGTCACACCTAAATTATATAAATGACCTATTACACACCTTAACTATATAAAAGTGATATTATTACCTCCCCGCGACCCCAATTCTAAGGCGCGTGTGTTATACTTATTTTATGCACGTCCAGCCTATTAAATAACAAAAATAAACGGCTAAAAACATTAAGGGAAAAAGCATCGTTTTCACCCCAAACTATAGTCGAAAAGTCGAATCCACACCTAAACTATATAAGTGACCTATTACACACCTTAACTATAAAAAAAGTGATACTTTTTACTGACGTGGTGCTGACGTGACAGCGCGTGTAAAACACTACACCACATGCAAGTGGTGGTAGCCTGATATGGTGTAAATAGTTTCACTTTTTTATAGTTTAGGTGTGTAATATGTCACTACTATAGTTTAGGTGTGACTTCGACTTTTCGAGTATAGTTTGAAATGAAAACGATGCCTTTTCAGCTTGCAAGGTTCTAAGTTAAAGAAAAATGAACAAGATCATGTGATTTATTTTTTGTCGACTAAACAAGACTTAGCTTTAATTAGACTGGCAAAGAAAGAAAATTTAGAACCACAAATTTGTCTAATTTGTATACCACATATAAATAACATGTATTGATATTGTTATTTATTTAGTATAAATAACAAAAATATCAACCTTTTGGAAGTAATTACATTTTTTTTTATTTTTTAAATTATTTTACTCTCTCCCTATTAATATACACAACATAGCCGACATATACATAGAATTCTGTGTATATGTTGAGATTTTTGTAATATATTTAGGGAGTTGAGATTTTTTATAATATTGAAAACATAAGTTGTGTATTTGTATAATTTTTAATATTTATTTATTTTCAAGATTGTAAGGTTCTAAGTGAAAGAAAAATGAATAAGGTCACGTGCTTTAATTTTTGTCAAATAAACAAGATATTTTTTAGGCTTCTTTAATATATTATCTTTAATTTTAATTGGATCAGCAAAGAATGAAAATTTAGGATCATACATTCGTGTAATCGGTATATCACACATAAACAACTTATACTGATGTCGATATAAATTATGTTTATGCGTGATATACCGATTAGAGGAACGTGTATGGCAGATTTGTATGGCCGATAGAGCATGCCCATCATTGTCAAACGTGTTAAATATGTTTGAACAGCCATAATCTTAATATGGGCACGTCACGCTGATAGGGACAAACCTCTTGTGAACCACAAAAAGAAACGAACATAAAAGTGGGACAAAGTACGAGGTTGGATTGTTCGAAAGAAACAGTAGCTAGTAACACTACCACATAAAAATCAAATAATAATAATAATAATTTAAAAAAAAAAAAAAGAGTGTGAATTTAATGTATGTAAACCGGCCCGAACCGGCCAACATAATTAAATTGGCCCGGTTTGACCCGGCCCGATAAGCCCAATGGCTTTAGGGGTCCGGGTCCTGGTCCGGTTGGGTTTTGATTTGGGCCCGGTTAACCCGGACCAAACCCGGAGGGCCCGTCGGTTGCCCGGCCCGGCCCAATTAAGGTTTTTTTTTTTTTTTTTTGAAAATTCAGAATTTCACAAACTGAAATTAAAAACTTAGTTTTAATACATTATTAATTTATTATCAAGTATTATTAATTTATTATATTAAGTAGCATATGTTTTATACTTTTATTTAAAGTAGTGTATATATTGAATGGTATATATATATATGTGTGTGTGTATATCTTCTAAATCTAAAGTAGTATAGATTTAACGTATACATGTGTATATGTTTTATAAATTAGTATATAACTATATATATATATATATATATATATATATATATTGTAGTGTATGTTTTATTTAAAGTAGTGAATATATTGAATGATATATATATGTGTATATATCTTCTATCGATGAGTATATTTAATGAATACGTTATGTATATGGTTAATAAATTAGTATATAACTATATATATATATATATATATATATATATATATATATATAAATATTGTAGTATATATATATGTATTGTAGTATATATTTTATTTAAACTAGTACATATATATTAAATGGTGTGTATATATCTTCTATAGACGTATATATTTAACGTATCCAAGTGTATATGTTTTACAAATTAGTATATAACTATACAAATATATTATAGTATATTTCATTTAAAGTATTACATATACATAGAATATAGTGTATGTATGTGAACTGATATTCTATTAACGTTATATTTAACGTATACATGTGTATATTTTTATAAATTAATATATAACAATACAAATATATATTGTAATGTATATATATTGTAGCATATCTCATTTAAAGTATTACATATACATAGAATAGAGTGTATATATGTGAATAGATCTTCTATAAATGTGTATATTTAACGTATACAAGTGTATATATTTTATAAATTAATATATAACTAGACAAATATATATTGTAATGTATATATATTGTAGTATATTTCATTTAAAATATTACATATACATAGAATAGAGTGTATATATGTGAATAGATCTTCTATAGACGTGTATATTTAATGTATACATCTGTATATGTTTTATAAATTAGTATATACTATACAAATATATATTGTAATGTATATATATTATAGTATATCTCATTTAAAGTATTACATATACATAGAATAGAGTGTATATATATGAATGGATCTTCTATAGATGTGTATATTTAACGTATACATGTGTATATATTTTATAAATTAGTATATAACTATACAAATATATATTGTAATGTATATATATTGTAGTATATCTCATTTAAAGTATTACATATACATAGAATAGAGTGTATATATGTGAATAGATCTTCTATAGACGTGTATATTTAACGTATACATGTGTATATGTTTTATAAATTAGTATATAACTATACAAATATATATTGTAATGTATATATATTGTAGTATATCTCATTTAAAGTATTACATATACATAGAATAGAGTGTATATATGTGAATAGATCTTCTATAGACGTGTATATTTAACGTATACATGTGTATATATTTTATAAATTAGTATAGAACTATACAAATATATATTGTAATGTATATATATTGTAGTATATCTCATTTAAAGTATTACATATTCATAAAATAGAGTGTATATATGTGAATAGATATTCTATAGACGTGTATATTTAACGTATACATGTGTATATGTTTTATAAATTAGTATATAACTATACAAATATATATTGTAATGTATATATATTGTAATATATCTCATTAAAGTATTACAGATACATAGAATAGAGTGTATATATGTGAATAGATCTTCTATAGACATGTATATTTAACGTATACATATATATATGTTTTATAAATTAGTATATAACTATACAAATATATATTGTAATGTATATATATTATAGTATATTTAATTTAAAGTATTACATATACATAAATAGAGTGTATATATGTGAACAAATCTTCTTTAGACGTGTATATTTAACGTACACATGATTATATATTTTATAAATTAGTATATAACTATACAAATATATATAGTAATATATATATATATATATATATATATATATATATATATTGTAGTATATTTGATTTAAAGTTTTACATATACATAGAATAGAGTGAATATATGTGAATAGCTCTTCTATAGACGTGTATATTTAACGTATACATCTGTATATATTTTATAAATTAGTATATAACAATACAAATATAAATTGTAATGTATATATATTATAGTATATTTCATTTAAAGTATTACATATACATAGAATAGAGTGTATATATGTTAATTGGTCTTCTATAGACGTGTATATTTAAAGTATACATGTGTATATATTTTATAAGTTAGTATATAACTATACAAATATATATTGTAATGTATATATACTGTAGTATATCTCATTTAAAGTATTACATATACATAGAATAGAGTGTATATATGTGAATAGATCTTCTATAGACGTGTATATTTAACGTATACATGTGTATATGTTTTATAAATTAGTATATAACTATACAAATATATATTGTAAAGTATATATATTATAGTATATTTCATTTAAAGTATTACATATACATAGAATAGAGAGTATATATGTGAATAGATCCTCTATAGACGTGTATATTTAACGTATACATGTGTATATGTTTTATAATTTAGTATATAACTTTACAAATTTATATTGTAATGTATATATATTGTAGTATATCTCATTTAAAGTATTACATATACATAGAATAGAGTATATGTATGTGAATAGATCTTCTATAGACGTGTATATTAAACGTATACATGTGTATATATTTTATAAATTAGTATATAACTATACAAATATATATTGTAAAGTATATATATTATAGTATGTTTAATTTAAAGTATTACATGTACATAGAATAAAGTGTATATATGTGAATAGATATTCTATAGACGTGTATATTTAATGTATACATGTGTATATATTTTAAACATTAGTATATAACTATACAAATATATATTGTAATTTATAACTTTATAGTATATTTCATTTAAAGTATTACATATACATAGAATAGAGTGTATATATGTGAATAGATAATCTATAGACGTGTATATTTAACGTATACATGAGTATATCTTTTATAAATTAGTATATAACTATACAAATATATATTGCAATGTATATATATTGTAGTATATTAGATTTAAAGTATTACATATAAATAGAATAGAGTGTATATATGTGAATAGATCTTCTATAGACGTGTATATTTAACGTATACATGTGTATATGTTTTATAAATTAGTATATAACTATACAAATATATATTGTAAAGTATATATATTATAGTATATTTCATTTAAAGTATAACATATACATAGAATAGAGTGAATATATGTGAATAGATCTTCTATAGACGTGTATATTTAATGTATACATGTGTATATATTTTATAAATTAGTATATAACTATACAAATATATATTGCAATGTATATATATTGTAGTATATTTGATTTAAAGTATTACATATACATAGAATAGAGTGTATATATGTGAATAGATCTTCTATAGAAGTGTTTATTTAACGTATACATGTGTATATGTTTTATATATTAGTATATAATTATACAAATATATTTTGCAATGTATATATATTGTAGTATATTTGATTTAAAGTATTACATATACATAGAATAGAGTGTATATTTGTAAATAGATTTTCTATAGACGTGTATATTTAACGTATACATGTGTATATGTTTTATAAATTAGTATATAACTATACAAATATATATTGTAAAGTATATATATTATAGTATATTTCATTTAAAGTATTACATATACATCGAATAAAGAGTATATATGTAAATAGATATTCTATATACGTGTATATTTAATGTATACCTGTGTATATATTTTATAAATTTGTATATAACTATACAAATATATATTATAATGTATATATATTATAGTATATTTGATTTAAAGTATTACATATATACATAGAATAGAGTGTATATATGTGAATAGATCTTATATAGACGTGTATATTTAACGTATACATATGTATATGTTTTCTAAATTAGTATATAACTATACAAATATATATTGTAAAGTATATATATTATAGTATATTTCATTTAAAGTATTACATATACATAGAATAGAGTGTATATATGTGAATAGATTTCTATAAACGTGTATATTTAATGTATACATGTGTATATATTTTATAAATTAGTATATAACTATACAAATATATATTGTAATTTATAACTTTATAGTATATTTCATTTAAAGTATTACATATACATAGAATAGAGTGTATATATGTGAATAGATCTTCTATAGACGTGTATATTTAACGTATACATGAGTATATGTTTTAAAAATTAGTATATAACTATACAAATATATATTGCAATGTATATATATTGTAGTATATTTGATTTAAAGTATTACATATACATAGAATAGAGTGTATATATGTGAATAGATCTTCTATAGACGTGTATATTAAACGTATACATGAGTATATGTTTTATAAATTAGTATATAACTATACAAATATATATTGCAATGTATATATATTGTAGTATATTTGATTAAAAGTATTACATATACATAGAATAGAGTGTATATATGTGAATAGATCTTATATAGACGTATATTTAACGTATACATGTGTATATGTTTTATAAATTAGTATATAACTATACAAATATATATTGTAAATTATATATATTATAGTATATTTCATTTAAAGTATTACATATACATAGAATAGAGTGTATATATGTGAATAGATCTTCTATAGACGTGTATATTTAATGTATATTTGTGTATATATTTTATATATTAGTATATAATTATACAAATATATTTTGCAATGTATATATATTGTAGTATATTTGATTTAAAGTATTACATATACATAGAATAGAGTGTATATATGTGAATAGATCTTCTATAGAAGTGTTTATTTAACGTATACATGAGTATATGTTTTATAAATTAGTATATAACTATACAAATTTATATTGTAAAGTATATATATTATAGTATATTTCATTTAAAGAATTACATATACATAAATTAGAGTTTATATTTGTGAATAGATATTCTATAGACGTGTATATTTAACGTATACATGTGTATATGTTTTATAAATTAGTATATAAATATACAAATATATATTGTAAAGTATATATATTATAGTATATTTCATTTAACGTATTACATATACATCGAATAAAGAGTATATATGTGAATAGATATTCTATATACGTGTATATTTAATGTATACCTGTGTATATATTTTATAAATTAGTATATAACTATACAAATATATATTATAATGTATATATATTATAGTATATTTGATTTAAAGTATTACATATACATAGAATAGAGTGTATATATGCGAATAGATCTTCTATAGACGTGTATATTTAACGTATACATATATATATGTTTTCTAAATTAGTATATAACTGTCCAAATATATATTGTAAAGTATATATATTATAGTATATTTCATTTAAAGTATTACAGATACATAGAATAGAGTGTATATATGTGAATAGATATTCTATAAACGTGTATATTTAATGTATACATGTGTATATATTTTATAAATTAGTATATAACTATACAAATATATATTATAATTTATAACTTTATAGTATATTTCATTTAAAGTATTACGTATACATAGAATAGAATGTATATATGTGAATAGATCTTCTATAGACGTGTATATTTAACGTATACATGAGTATATGTTTTATAAATTAGTATATAACTATACAAATATATATTGCAATGTATATATATTGTAGTATATTTGATTTAAAGTATTACATATACATAGAATAGAGTGTATATATGTGAATAGATTTTCTATAGACGTGTATACTTTACGTATACATGAGTATATATTTTATAAATTAGTATATAACTATACAAATATATATTTCAATGTATTTATATTGTAGTATATTTGATTTAAAGTATTACATATACATAGAATAGAGTGTATATATGTGAATAGATTTTCTATAGACGTGTATACTTAACGTATACATGAGTATATATTTTATAAATTAGTATATAACTATACAAATATATATTTCAATGTATTTATATTGTAGTATATTTGATTTAAAGTTAAAATATACATAGAATAGAGTGTATATATATGAATGGATCTTCTATAGACGTGTATATTTAACGTATACATGTGTATATATTTTATAAATTAGTATATAACTATACAAATATATATTGCAATGTATATATATTGTAGTATATCTCATTTAAAGTATAAATATACATAGAATAGAGTGTATATATATGAATGGATTTTCTATAGACGTGTATATTTAACGTATACATGTGTATATATTCTATAAATTAGTATATAACTACACAAATATATATTGTAATTTATATATATTGTAGTATATCTCATTTAAACTATAAATATACATAGAATAGAGTGTATATATATGAATGGATCTTCTATAGACGTGTATATTTAACGTATACATGTGTATTTATTTTATAAATTAGTATATAACTATACAAATATATATTGTAATTTATATATATTGTAGTATATCTCATTTAAAGTAGTACATATACATATAATGGAGTGTATATATGTGAATAGATCTTCTATAGACGTGTATATTTAACGTATACAAGTGTATATGTTTTATAAATTAGTATATAACTATACAAATATATATTTTAATGTATAAATATTGTAGTATATCTCATTTAAAGTATTACATATACATAGAATAGAGTGTATATATGTGAATAGATCTTCTATAGACGTGTATATTTAACGTATACATGTGTATAAATTTTTTAAATTAGTATAGAACTATACAAATATATATTATATGTATATATATTATTGTATATTTGATTTAAAGTATTACATATACATAGAATAGAGTGTATATATGTGAATAGATCCTCTATAGACATGTATATTTAATGTATACCTGTGTATATATTTTATGAATTAGTATATAACTATACAAATATATATTATAATGTATATATATTATAGTATATTTGATTTAAAGTATTACATATACATAGAATAGAGAGTATATATGTGAATAGATCTTCTATAGACGTGTATATTTAACGTATACATATGTATATGTTTTCTAAATTAGTATATAACTAAACAAATATATATTGTAAAGTATATATATTATAGTATATTTCATTTAAAGTATTACATATACATAGAATAGAGTGTATATATGTGAATAGATCTTCTATAGACGTGTATATTTAATGTATACCTGTGTATATATTTTATAAATTAGTATATAACTATACAAATATATATTATAATGTATATATATATTATAGTATATTTGATTTAAAGTATTACATATACATAGAATAGAGTGTATATATATGAATGGATCTTCTATAGACGTGTATATTTAACGTATACATGTGTATATATTTTATAAATTAGTATATAACTATACAAATATATATTGTAATTTATATATATTGTAGTATATCTATTTAAAGTATAAATATACATAGAATAGAGTGTATATATATGAATGGATCTTCTAAAGACGTGTATATTTAACGTATACATGTGTATATATTTTATAAATTAGTATATAACTATAAAAATATATATTGTAATTTATATATATTGTAGTATATCTCATTTAAAGTATTACATATACATATAATGGAGTGTATATATGTGAATAGATCTTCTATAGAAGTGTATATTTAACGTATACAAGAGTATATGTTTTATAAATTAGAATATAACTATACAAATATATATTGTAATGTATATATATTGTAGTATATCTCATTTAAAGTATTACATATACTTAGAATAGAGTGTATATATGTGAATAGATCAGCTATAGACGTGTATATTTAACGTATACATGTGTATATATTTTATAAATTAGTATAGAACTATACAAATATATATTATATGTATATATATTATTGTATATTTGATTTAAAGTATTACATATACATAGAATAGAGTGTATATATGTGAATAGATCTTCTATAGACGTGTATATTTAATGTATACCTGTGTATATATTTTATAAATTAGTATATAACTATTCAAATATATATTATAATGTATATATATTATAGTATATTTGATTTAAAGTATTACATATACATAGAATAGAGAGTATATATGTGAATAGATCTTCTATAGACGTGTATATTTAACGTATACATATGTATAAGTTTTCTAAATTAGTATATAACTATACAAATATATATTGTAAAGTATATATATTATAGTATATTTCATTTTAAGTATTACATATACATAGAATAGAGTGTATATATGTGAATAGATCTTCTATAGACGTGTATATTTAATGTATACCTGTGTATATATTTTATAAATTAGTATATAACTATACAAATATATATTATAATGTATATATATATTATAGTATATTTGATTTAAAGTATTACATATACATAGAATAGAGTGTATATATGTGAATAGATCTTCTATAGACGTGTATATTTAACGTATACATATGTATATGTTTTCTAAATTAGTATATAACTATACAAATATATATTGTAAAGTATATATATTATAGTATATTTCATTTAAAGTATTACATATACATAGAATAGAGTGTATATATGTGAATAGATCTTCTATAGACGTGTATATTTAACGTATACGTGAGTATATGTTTTATAAATTAGTATATAAATATACAAATATATATTGCAATGTATATATATTGTAGTATATTTGATTTAAAGTATTACATATACATAGAATAGAGTGTATATATGGGAATAGATCTTCTATAGACGTGTATATTTAACGTATACATGTGTATATGTTTTATAAATTAGTATATAACTATACAAATATATATTGTAAAGTATATATATTATAGTATATTTCATTTAAAGTATTACGTATACATAGAATAGAGTGTATATATGTGAATAGATCTTCTATAGACGTGTATATTTAATTTATACATGTGTATATATTTTATAAATTAGTATATAACTATACAAATATATATTGCAATTTATATATATTGTTGTATATTTGATTTAAAGTATTACATATATATAGAATAGAGAGTATATATGTGAATAGATCTTCTATAGACGTGTATATTTAACGTATACATGTGTATATGTTTTATAAATTAGTATTTAACTATTCAAATATATATTGTAAAGTATATATATTATAGTATATTTCATTAAAAGTATTACATATACATAGAATGGAGTGTATATATGTGAATAGATCTTCTATAGACGTGTATATTTAACGTATACATGTGAATATGTTTTATAAATTAGTATATGACTATACAAATATATATTGTAATGTATATATATTGTAGTATATCTCATTTAAAGTATTACATATACATAGAATAGAGTGTATGTATGTGAATAGATCTTCTATAGACGTGTATATTAAACGTATACATGTGTATATATTTTATAAATTTGTATAGAACTATACAAATATATATTGTAATGTATATATATTGTAGTTTATCTCATTTAATGTATTACATATTCATAAAATAGAGTGTATATATGTGAATAGATATTCTATAGACGTGTATATTTAATGTATACATGTGTACATATTTTATAAATTATTATATAATTATACAAATATATATTGTAATGTATATATATTATAGTATATTTCATTTAAAGTATTACATATACATAAATTAGAGTGTATATATGTGAAAAGATCTTCTATAGAAGTGTATATTATACGTATACATGTGTATTTGTTTTATAAATTTCTATATAATTATATAAATATATATGGTAATGTATATATATTATAGTATATTTGATTTAAATTATTACATATACATAGAATAGAGTGTATATATGTGAATAGATATTCTATAGACGTGTATATTCAACGTATACATGAGTATATGTTTGATAAATTAGTATATAACTATACAAATATATATTGCAATGTATATATATTGTAGTATATTTGATTTAAAGTATTACATATTCATAGAATAGAGTGTATATATGTGAATAGATCTTTTATAGACGTGTATATTTAACGTATACATGTGTATATGTTTTATAAATTAGTATATAACTATACAAATATATATTATAATGTATATATATTATAGTATATTTGATTTAAAGTATTACATATACATAGAATAGAGTGTATATATGTGAATAGATTTTCTATAGACGTGTATATTTAACGTATAAATTTGTATATATTTTATAAATTAGTATATAATTATACAAATATATATTGTAATGTATATATATTATAGTATATTTCATTTAAAGTATTACATATACATAGAATAGAGTGTATTTATGTGAATAGATCTTCTATAGACGTGTATATTTAATGTATACATGTGTATATATTTTATAAATTAGTATATAACTATACAAATATATATTGTAATTTATAACTTTATAGTATATTTCATTTAAAGTATTACATATACATAGAATAGAGTGTATATATGTGAATAGATCTTCTATAGACGTGTATATTTAATGTACACATATGTATTTGTTTTATAAATTAGTATATAACTATACAAATATATATTATAATGTATATATATTATAGTATATTTGATTTAAATTATTACATATACCTAGAATAGAGAGTATATATGTGAATAGATCTTCTATTAACGTGTATATTTAACGTATACATGAGTATATGTTTTATAAATTAGTATAAAGCTATACAAATATATATTGTAATGTATATATATTGTATTTTATCTCATTTAAAGTATTACATATTCATAAAATAGTTCGTATATATGTGAATAGATCTTCTATGGACGTGTATATTTAATGTATACCTGTGTATATATTTTATAAATTAGTATATAACTATACAAATATATATTATAATGTATATATATATTATAGTATATTTGATTTAAAGTATTAATATACATAGAATAGAGAGTATATATGTTAATAGATCTTCTATAGACGTGTATATTTAACGTATACATATGTATATGTTTTCTAAATTAGTATATAACTATACAAATATATATTGTAAAGTATATATATTATAGTATATTTCATTTAAAGTATTACATATACATAGAATAGAGTGTATATATGTGAATAAATCTTCTATAGACGTGTATATTTAACGTATACGTGAGTATATGTTTTATAAATTAGTATATAAATATACAAATATATATTGCAATGTATATATATTGTAGTATATTTGATTTAATGTATTACATATACATAGAATAGAGTGTATATATGGGAATAGATCTTCTATAGACGTGTATATTTAACGTATACATGTGTATATGTTTTATAAATTAGTATATAACTATACAAATATATATTGTAAAGTATATATATTATAGTATATTTCATTTAAAGTATTACGTATACATAGAATAGAGTGTATATATGTGAATAGATCTTCTATAGACGTGTATATTTAATTTATACATGTGTATATATTTTATAAATTAGTATATAACTATACAAATATATATTGCAATGTATATATATTGTAGTATATTTGATTTAAAGTATTACATATATATAGAATAGAGAGTATATATGTGAATAGATCTTCTATAGACGTGTATATTTAACGTATACATGTGTATATGTTTTATAAATTAGTATTTAACTATACAAATATATATTGTAAAGTATATATATTATAGTATATTTCATTTAAAGTATTACATATACATAGAATGGAGTGTATATATGTGAATAGATCTTCTATAGACGTGTATATTTAACGTATACATGTGAATATGTTTTATAAATTAGTATATAACTATACAAATATATATTGTAATGTATAGATATTGTAGTATATCTCATTTAAAGTATTACATATACATAGAATAGAGTGTATGTATGTGAATAGATCTTCTATAGACGTGTATATTAAACGTATACATGTGTATATATTTTATAAATTTGTATAGAACTATACAAATATATATTGTAATGTATATATATTGTAGTTTATCTCATTTAATGAATTACATATTCATAAAATAGAGTGTATATATGTGAATAGATATTCTATAGACGTGTATATTTAATGTATACATGTGTACATATTTTATAAATTAGTATATATTTATACAAATATATATTGTAATGTATATATATTATAGTATATTTCATTTAAAGTATTACATATACATAAATTAGAGTGTATATATGTGAATAGATCTTCTATAGAAGTGTATATTATACGTATACATGTGTATTTGTTTTATAAATTTCTATATAATTATATAAATATATATGGTAATGTATATATATTATAGTATATTTGATTTAAATTATTCCATATACATAGAATAGAGTGTATATATGTGAATAGATCTTCTATAGACGTGTATATTCAACGTATACATGAGTATATGTTTGATAAATTAGTATATAACTATACAAATATATATTGCAATGTATATAAATTGTAGTATATTTGATTTAAAGTATTACATATACATAGAATAGAGTGTATATATGTGAATAGATCTTTTATAGACGTGTATATTTAACGTATACATGTGTATATGTTTTATAAATTAGTATATAACTATACAAATATATATTATAATGTATATATATTATAGTATATTTTATTTAAAGTATTACATATACATAGAATAGAGTGTATATATGTGAATAGATTTTCTATAGACGTGTATATTTAACGTATAAATTTGTATATGTTTTATAAATTAGTATATAATTATACAAATATATATTGTAATGTATATATATTATAGTATATTTTATTTAAAGTATTACATATACATAGAATAGAGTGTATATATGTGAATAGATCTTCTATAGACGTGTATATTTAATGTATTCATGTGTATATATTTTATAAATTAGTATATAACTATACAAATATATATTGTAATTTATAACTTTATAGTATATTTCATTTAAAGTATTACATATACATAGAATAGAGTGTATATATGTGAATAGATCTTCTATAGACGTGTATATTTAATGTACACATATGTATTTGTTTTATAAATTAGTATATAATTATACAAATATATATGGTAATGTATATATATTATAGTATATTTGATTTAAATTATTACATATACCTAGAATAGAGTGTATATATGTGAATAGATCTTCTATTGATGTGTATATTTAACGTATACATGAGTATTGTTTTATAAATTAGTATATAGCTATACAAATATATATTGTAATGTATATATATTGTAGTTTATCTCATTTAAAGTATTACATATTCATAAAATAGTTCGTATATATGTGAATAGATATTCTATAGACGTGTATATTTAACTTATACATGTGTATATGTTTTATAAATTATTATATAACTATACAAATATATATTGTATTGAATATATATTGTAATATATCTCATTTAAAGTATTACATATACATAGAATAGAGTGTATGTATGTGAATAGATTTTCTTTAGACGTGTATATTTAACGTATACATGTGTATATATTTTATAAATTAGTATAGAAATATACAAATATATATTGTAATGTATATATATTGTAGTATATCTCATTTAAAGTATTACATATTCATAAAATAGAGTGTATATATGTGAATAGATATTCTATAGACGTGTATATTTAACGTATACATGTGTATATGTTTTATAAATTAGTATATAACTATGCAAATATATATTGTAATGTATATATATTGTAATATATCTCATTTAAAGTATTACATATACATAGAATAGAGTGTATATATGTGAATAGATCTTCTATAGACATGTATATTTAACGTATACATATGTATATGTTTTCTAAATTAGTATATAACTATACAAATATATATTGTAATGTATATATATTATTGTATATTTCATTCAAAGTATTACATATACATAGAATAGAGTGTATATATGTGAATTGGTCTTCTATAGACGTGTATATTTAACGTATACATGAGTATATATTTTATAAATTAGTATATAACTATACAAATATATATTGTAATTTATATATATTGTAGTATATTTGATTTAAAGTTTTACATATACATAGAATAGAGTGTATATATGTGAATAGATCTTCTATAGATGTGTATATTTAACGTATACATCTCTATATATTTTTTAACTTAGTATATAACTATACAAATATATATTGTAATGTATATATATTATAGTATATTTCATTTAAAGTATTACATATACATAGAATAGAGTGTATATATGTGAATTGGTCTTCTATTGACGTGTATATTTAACGTATACATGTGTATATATTTTATAAATTAGTATATAACTATACAAATATATATTGTAATGTATATATATTGTAGTATATCTCATTTAAAGTATTACATATACATAGAATAGAGTGTATATATGTGAATAGATCTTCTATAGACGTGTATATTTAATGTATACATGTGTATATATTTTATAAATTAGTATATAACTATACAAATATATATTGTAATGTATAACTTTATAGTATATTTCATTTAAAGTATTACATATACATAGAATAGAGTGTATATATGTGAATAGATCTTCTATAGACGTGTATATTTAACGTATACATGTGTATATGTTTTATAAATTATTATATAACTATACAAATATATATTGTAATGTATATATATTATAGTATATTTCATTTAAAGTATTACATATACATAGATTAGAGTGTATATATACTAATAGATCTTCTATAGACGTGTATATTTAACGTATACATGTGTATATATATATAATTCTATATATATATATTTTAGTATATTTTAGTTAAACTTTAAAGTTTAAAGTAGTACATATATATTTGGATGGTGCGTATATATGTGTAATTGTGTTTATGTGTATATATTTTTTAATTTTAATGTAGTATATACTATATATATAGTGTATATATATTGTTTAACGTATTTATAATGTATATAGGTGGGTATATATAATGTATATTGAAAAAAAGTTTTTTGTCTATATTTTTGACCGGGTTTGACCGGTTTTTTAATCGGGTTTGACCGGCTTTAGGTGGGTTTGACCGGGTTGGGTTAAGTGGGCCGTGTTAGGGTGGTTTTTGATTTTTTTACTGTTGGGCCCGGACCGGCCCGACCCACTTAGACCCCAACCCGGACCCGGCCCAGCCCTCAACTCGATTAAATAACACGGGCCGGTTCTAGGTTGGCCTGGCCCGGCCCACTTGACAGCCATAATTTAATGAGATTTACCTAAACAAATATTCTTTGGGCAAAATTAGAAAGAGCTTTCTAATATGAATGAGAAGCTCGAATAGGACTTCCTCCCATTCCATGTTAACGGTTGTTTAATTAGTTTTATGCACATCTATTTCAACATTCTCATTGCTACTACTTTCATATTCTGGAAATACAAATTCTTGATATACCAACACTACTACCTATACAACCTAGCTTGGTATGATCGCCACATTATAAAACTTCCATTTAAGTCTCGGTGGTACATTTTTATCACACAAGGCACTGGTTACGAGCCTCCATTTCAAACACTCTACTCCATATAATGTGTAACATCCTTGTCAATCTTTCCAATTTCTTGAATTAATTTGACCTCAAACATTGAAACTTCTTCTCTCAGAGATGACTTGTGTATTAATACTCACTTCTGTTGGGAAAGGCAAGGGAGACACTGGTTGCGAGCCTCCATTTCAAACACTCTACTCCATATAATGTGTAACATCCTTTTCAATCTTTCCAATTTCTTGAATTAGTTTGACCTCAAACATTGAAACTTCTTCTCTCAGAGATGACTTGTGTATCAATACTCACTTCTGTTGGGAAAGGCAAGGGCACAATCAAAATGCCCGATAGGGTAGCAGCGGAAAAATACCTAAGTCAAAACTTTCCCTTTCAATTTGAACCAAGAGGAGATAAGAAAATTCAAGCAAAACAAAGAATAGACAACAAATAAATCAACCACATGAATATGACAAGACAAGAATAACAAGACACTAAATTTACGTGGAAAACCCTTTGGTGTGAAGAGTAAAAAATCACGGGACCAAACCTACACTATAATCACCAAGAGTTACAATATTTTTCTCCAAAATGGCCACCAAATAAGTGCCAAACAACGAGCAACAACACAACAAGATAGCACCAAAACTAGAGAATAAAAATGAGCAAAAACACCAAAAGCGTAGCTGCTGTTTGGGAATGAAAAACAGGAGATACAGGCCACCAAATCTACCTTCATTGTTTTCTAATCAAATATTGAGATGAGAGGAACAAGATTTCCAAAAATCATCTCAATCGGACAAGAAACGAAGCACGAATCGCAATTTGAAATTGACAGTTGTGGCTGAAAAATTTGGGCGAAAATCAACATTCTTTTTCTCTCTTTGGCTGCTGAAAACTCTCTTTGTTGATGGTGAAATAAGACCTAAAAGGATCTATATATATGCCTCATAGAAATGGGCCTATGGGCAAAAGTGGGTTGGTCCAAATTGAGCTTTATTTATTCACATAGGAAGGGAAAAAGACCCATATCCCAACAATTCTCCCCTTTTCGACTATGTGGAGGAGACCGCCATCCAGAAGATCATGCAACAATCTTTAAACTTTTCTATTGGAAAAGCTTTATTCATCATGTCAAAACCATTATCATCAGTATGAATCTTCTCAAATTCAAGCAACTTAGAATCCAACATATCTCAAATCCAATGGTATCTCACATCAATGTGTTTAGACCGATCATGAAATGTAGAACTCTTGCCAAGATGTATGACACTTTGACTGTCGCAATAAAACACATACCTCTCTTAAGTACAACCAAGTTTCCCCAAGAATCTCTTCATCTAAAGCAATCTTTACAAGCTTCAACGGCAGCAATAAGCTCAGTTTCTGTAGTAGATAGAGCAACATATTTTTGCCATCTAGATTAGCAAGACTCAGCTCCCCCTGCAAAAGTAACCAAATGCCCTGAAGTAGACATGTGAGTATCAACATCACCAACCATGTCTGAATCTGTCTAAACACAAAGAATAGGCTTCCTTGTACCAAAACACAAACTCAAACTAAAAGTGCCAGAAAGATATCTCATAATCCACTTCACAACATTCCAATGTTCTCTTTACGGATTAGAAAGTAAACGTCTAACAATACCAACAACATGAGCAATATCCAGTCTTGTGCAAACCATTGCATACATCAAACTACCAACGACTGAAGTATAAGGAACTTTGTTTATATCTTCTTTCTCATCATTACTGGAAGGACACTGCTTCGTGCAAATTTGAAGTGCATATCTAAAGGTGTACCGACAACCTTAGCCTTATCCATGTTAAACCTTCGAAGTACTTTTTGAATGTACTTCTTTTGTGATAACCACAACTTCTTGGCCTTTCTGTCATGGACACTCTGCATGCCAAAAATCTGCTTTGCTGGTCCTAAGTCTTTCATAGAAAAAGACATACTCAACTCTTGCTTTAACTTTTGAATCCTGCAAGCATTATGACCAACAACAAGCATGTCATCAACATAAAGTAACACACTAATAAAGTTACCATCAGAGAATTTTTGCACAAAAACACAATGGTCTAAAGTAGTATTCTTGAAGCCCTGCTGACTCATAAAGGAACCAAACTTCCTATACCACTGTCTGGGATCTTGTTTCAAACCATACAAGCTCTTCTTCAATTTTTAAACATAATTATCTTTTCCCTTAAATTCAAAACCTTCAGGTTGCTCTATATAAATTTCTTCATTTAAGTCACCATGGAGAAAAGCATTTTTAACATCCATTTGCTCAATCTCTAAATCTAGACTTGCAACTTAGACTAGAACCACACGAATGGATGACATCTTCACAACTGGAGAGAATATCTCATAAAAATCAACTCTTTTTTTCTGTTTAAATCCCTTCATAACCAATCTAGACTTTTACCGTGGAACTGGGTTACCATCTTTATGTTTCACCCAAAAAACCCACCTATTTTTTAAAGCTTTTCTGTCTTTAGGCAGCTTAACCAAATCAAAGGCATGATTATCATGCAAAGATTTAATCTCATATTCCATAGCATCAATCCACTTTTCTTTTTCTTCACTTTCCATGGCCTCATTAAGACTCTCAGGTTCTCCCCCATCAGTCAAGAGTACATACTCATTAGGAGAATAACAAGATGAAGGTATTCTCTCTCTAGTAGATCGTCTGAGAGAACTCTATAAGCATCAACAACACCATGCTGGTCATTCTGGACATGATCATCATCTTTATTATCAACTTGATTTTCAACATAATGTAGATTTTCTTCAGGAACAGTAGTCAAAAGAACTGGATCAACATCAACTAGGCTCTCACTACTTAGATAATCAACCTTCTTAGCTTTGTCAAAATCTTCAATTGTTTGGTTTTCAAAGAACATAACATCACGACTTCTAACAAGTTTCTTCTCAACTGGATCATAGAAGCGATAGTCAAATTCATCCTGACCATAACCAATGAATATACACAGTCTAGTTTTAACATCTAACTTTGAGTTTTCATCCTTAGGAATATGCACAAAAGCTTTACACTCAAAGACCCTAAGATGATCATAAAAAACACTCTTACCAGACCAAACTTTGTCAGGGACATCACCATCCAAAGCAACAGTAGGAGATAAATTGATAACATAAGCAGCAGTATTAAGAGCTTCTGCCCAAAAGTAATCTGGCATCTTAGCATCTTAAAACATACATCTAACCCCTTCAACTAGAGTTCTGTTCATCCTCTCTGCTAAACCATTCAACTGAGGAGTCTTTGGAGGAGTTTTCTGATTCCGAGTGCCCTGCTCTCTGCAATATCTATCAAAAGGACCAATATACTCACCACCATTATCTGATCGGATGCATTTCAATTTCTTCCCTGTCTGCCTCTCAACCAAGGCCTGAAAACCCTTGAACACATCAAGTACTTAATCCTTGAACTTCAAAAGAAATACCCAGAGTTTGCGAGAATGATCATCAATAAAAGTCACAAAGTAAAGTACACCACCATGAGACCTTACTTTAAAAGGATCACATAAATCAGAATGTACCAACTCCAGCAAATCAAGCTTTCTTGAATGCAGATGACTCTAAAAAGAAACTATTTTCTGTTTACTGGCTAAGCAATGAATACACTTCTTCAACTTTTCTTGTTTCACTCCTGAAAGAAAATTTTTCTTAGCCAAACTATCAATCCCCTTCTAACTCATATGACTCGGTCTTCTATGTCATAACTCTGATAAAGTATCATTCTCCACCAAGTTTATCAAGCCTCTAGAGGTATATCCCTAAAATACGTACAAGTTAGATAACTTGTCACATCTAGCCACAATCATCGAACCTCTAGTAAGCTTCTACTAATAAGCATCAATGGTGTTAATATAACCCTCATCATCAATGTTCCCTACAGAAATCAGATTCAAGCGGACATCTTGAGCATGCTTGACATTGTTGAGAACTAGTTTGTAACTATTGTTACTTTTCAAAAAAACAGTGCCAAGTACTTTAACTTCATCACTATTGCCCATTTTCAATATCCTAAAATTACCTGGAGTACAAGAAGAAAATAATTCATTCTTTGGCGTAACATGAGAAGTAGCACCAGAATCCACAAACTATCTAGACTCATCACGTACAAGATTAATGACATTCTCACCACAAGAAACAAGAAGATCATCATTAGCAACAACTGAAACACAATTTTTATTATCGCCTTTGTTCTTTTGTCATCTCATATCTCTCTTATGCTTATAACAATATTTCATGATATGCCCCTTTTTGTTGCAATAGTCACATGTAACATTCTTGAATTTGGACCTCGACTTGCTTCTACTTTTATCTCTATCATTCAAACCTCTGGACTTATTTTCCCCCTCTCTCTAGTAACTAAAACATCAGAGTGTAAATATGAAGAAGATGAGGCCTGAGATCTTCTTCTCATCTCTTCATTCAAGACACCACTCTTAACATATTCCATAGTTACAACACCACCGGGAGCAGAATTAGTCAAAGAAACTTGAAGAGTTTTCCAAGATTTTGGCAGACTATTAAGAAGCCAAAGTCCGTGAATTTCTTTATCAAACTTTACACCCATTTCGGACAGCTGTTCAAGGACACCCTAAAAATATTTATATGATCAAAAATAGGACTGACCTCTTTGTACTTGATATTTATCAATTGCTTCAGCAGAAACAACTTGTTATTGGCAGTCTTCGAAGAATAAAGTGTCTTGAACTTGTCCCACAAACTTCTAGCATGTGTCTCATGTTAGTCTCCTAAGTTTATGTTTTAATAATGACAAACTAACAAGTGTATATGTGCAACTGCTAAAGATAATGGAAATCGACCCCAGAAATAGAAGGACATCCATGTATCCGAGGAAAATCAATCACAACAAGAACAAATGGAAGGAGAATCTCTGCTCCAAATCATCTCAAGATATTGGAAGATATAGACGATCACGGTATGGAAAATAAAACCGAAAAATAATTCAAAAATATGGAAAGCAGATCAATAAAATATCATGGAAATGGAAGAAGGATCACAATCCCAAAATCAAGGCAAACCACATCAATCAGGAAGAAAGATCACAAACACATTTGGAAAGAAATCAATCTCTACAAAACCAAAAAGTAAAATAGATCACAGACATATCTAATATGGACGTGATCCAAAGGCACAATGGATATATCTGATATGGACATATCATACGGCTACATTCCTCAATCAAGGAATCAATTTAAATCCTTGATTAAGAAGAAATCTCTTGGGTTTCCTTACGAAGAGTCACAACTGAAGACTTTAAAAGAAGAAAACCAAAGGCAGACACTACTTACGCAACTTCAAGAAGAAAATTTAAAGTGTCTCATTCTTAGTCTTACAAAGCTCTGTAACTTTAGTTTACAATTGTTATATAAAGAGTAGGATCGAGTCAACTTTGTAACATCAACTGAAGCTGTGTCACAAGATTTGAAGAGCAAAATACGTTCTCAGAACTTGTTTTCTATCATTGTACTCAAGCCAAACTTTCAACGATCTAAGGAGACTTTGAAACCCAAGGGGACTGGACGTAGGCACTACATTGGTATGCCGAACCAGGATAAAACTGTGAAGGGTCAGTAGTCGACCTATAGAAGAAAAAATTCAATTCACCTCCCCTCTTAAATTTCTATTCGTATCAGAGCAGGTCTCACAGATAGCATTGCTTAACTTCAAGTGAGCAAAGATCAAATGACCGGTTATTGGATTCCAGGTGCTCTCCTTTAGGATGGTCATTCCTCCATAAGACCACTGTACTTTAATGGACAACATTACTCTTACTGGAAGAATAGGTTCAGGATCTTTGTCCAATCAAATGACTTTCAAGCCTAGGTTATTATTAAGAAGGGTTCAAAATTGATTCCAGGACTAAGGAAAAAGTCAAAGGACAAAGAGAAAGAATCTAGCAGTTTTGACATTGAAAATCTTGAAAGCTTCGAGGTCACCAAAGAACAGTAAGAGGTAATTCAAACTAACACATGTTCTATAAGTTTGCTTTTGTGTGCAGTTAGCAGAGAAGAATACTACAAGATCTCAACGTGTGAAATAGTAAAATAAATGTGGGATAAACTGGAAGTAACCTATGAAGGAACTACTAAAGACAAGAAGTCAAAAATTGTTGCTCTTGTCAATGAATATGAGTTATTCAAAATGGAGGAAAATGATGATATTGAAACAATGTTCGCCAGATTCAGTAAAATTGTGTGCGAATTAAAATCACTAGGGATGATTTATCCTCACATCCTACAAGTCCAAAAGCTAGTTCGAAGTCTCCCAAAAACTTGGGAAACCAAGGCTGCTATTCTGAAAGACGAAGATCTTCATAACATGATATATGATAAACTGCGAGGTAACCTTATTGCATATGAGAAAAATTATATCAACAGGTTTCACAAGGATGAGAAGAAAAAACCAGTAGCTTTCAATGCTTCTCCAATTGGAGAGGAGGACATTCTAGAAGATGCTAACAGTGAAGGAATGGCCCTCATCAACCGTGGGGTAATATAGATCACGGGATAGAGACATCAAAGATCCCAAGGAGGCAAAAATAATGACTCCACCAGAAATGATGATCTCTGTTACTACTGTGGAAGGCCTGGACACTTCAAACAAAATTGTCCATAATTGAGACGAGGATCATCCAGAAAAATCAAAATTTTAAGGCCTGGAGTGATGAAGATGAAACTAAAGAAGAAATAGAGGCTACCAATAGTTGCTTTATAGAGACATCTAGTGAGGTAACATCACATAACTGTCATAACTATAATACTCTTGATTGTAATCTGGATATGTTAACTAATGAACTTCAAAAAATCATAGATGAATATAACAAACTTGCTCAAGAGAAGAAAAGTCGTGAAGCTCGATTTAAACAAAAACTTTTAGAGAAACGATGAAACTGGCAAACAGAAATTGAAGAATGTCAAGTTGAAATTGACTTACTTCATGAAGAGCTTGGTAATGCAAAAACAAAATTGAACTATCTTAAAAAATCTCCAAGCCATAGTTTCGTTGTAGAAAACTCCTACAAAAGGAATATGAGTTCCTTTTCAGGGTATTTTAATCAGCTAAGACCTCCTTTTCCTCTCGAAGACCCATCTGCTTTACTTGTGTATAGAGAGGGCATAAATCATACAGCTGCAGGTATAAGCCTAAAAGTGTGTGGGTTTGGAAGCCCAAAGAAAGCACATCTAACCTACAAGGACCCAAGACCACTTGGGTACCTAAATAAAATTAATTTTCTTGTTTTGCAGGAACAGGTTCGCAAGAGCTATAAAAAAGAAATGTGGGTCATCGACAACGGATGTTCCAGACATATGATCGGAAAGAAGGATAACTTTTCCACCCTAAAGAAAGTAGAAGGGGGGTCAGTCAGACTTGGTGACAATGCCGGAGGCAATATCATTAAAGTCGGCCTAGTGAGACTCAACTCCTCATACGAATTTTCACTGAAGTATACCTATTAGACAGACTCAAACACAACCTGCTCAGCATCAGTTAACTATGTGATGCTAGATTTGGAGTCCTTTTCAAAGATGAAAGCTGCTCTATCAATCATGAAAAAAGAAATATCTACCTTATCGATGAACGCATTGATAACATTTATATTTTAAATAGTCCTGATTTTTCCACCTTAACCTGCCTCACTGTGCAAGCCAATGATACTTTCTTACGGAACATGAAGTTCGGGCATGCTTGCATGCACATTATTGAGAAATTGTCTAGGCTTGATTTGGTGAAAGGTCTACCAAAACTCAAGTTTGAAAAGGATCACATCTGTGATGCCTGCCAGCTGGGTAGAAAGACCAGAATATCTTTGAAAGACAAAAACATTGTATTTACTACCAGGCCTCTCCAAACAATCCATATGGATCTATTTGGTCCCACTAAGACTGTAAGCATTAGCGAAAAAAGATATGTCTTTGTCATAGTTGATGATTACTCACGATTTAATTGGGTTATGTTTCTTGCACATAAACATGAGGCTTTCACAAACTTTGATATATCTTTGAAAAAAAATACAGAGAGAAGCTGGGTACTTCATCATCTATGTTCCTAGTGATCATGGAGGAGAATTTGAAAATAAGGCGTTTGAAGAGTATTGTGCACAAAATGGATACTCTCAAAACTTCTCCTCACCACGATCTCCTCAACAAAATGGTGTAGTGGAACAGAAGAACCAGTCCCTACAGGAAACTTCTAAGACAATGCTATTAGAACATAATCTCCTAGATCACTTTTGGGCAGAAGCAGTCAATACAATATGTTATATCATCAACAGGTGTCTGATCAGACCTATTTTGAAGAAAACTCCTTATGAACTCTGGAGAGGAAAGAAGACCAACATCGGGTACTTTCATTCCTTCGGCTACAAATGTTTTATTCACAATAATGGTAAGAATACCCTAGAAAAATTTAATCCACGCATGACGAAGGTATTTTCCTTGGGTACTCTCCCATTAGTCGCGCTTACATGGCTTTTAATAAAAGAACTTTGTGTGTTGAGGAATCTATGCACATTGTTTTTGATGAATCTAAATACCTCTCTACGAGTATAAGTGTTGATGAAGAGCAGGTGAGTACTATACAAACTGAAGAAAATCACAACACAACTCCAGACCCTTCCTAAGACAAGTCAACTACATCCTCAACAGAGTTGACTCCCACGACAGAAGCAATAAAGCTAAATATTCCAAAAGAAGGGAAGCATGATGCCAACCATCCAAATGAACTTATCATCGAAAATCCAAAAGATAGTGTGCAAATCAGAGCATCATTAAGGAGACAAGCTTCCATTGCCCTTATGTCCCAAATCAAGCCAAGAAAACTGATGAAGCTCTTAATGATGAATCATGGGTTGAAGCTATGAAGGAATAATAGGAACAATTTAAACAAAATTAGGTTTGGACTCTAGTTGAAAGACCAATAAACTACTCAATAATTAGAACCAGATGGTCTACAGAAATAAGGTAAATGGAGAAGGTAAAGTTATAATAAATAAAGCCAGGCTCATAGATCAAAGATACTCTCAACAGAAAAGTATTGACTAAGAAGAGACCTTTTCCCCCATGGCAAGGTTAGAGTCAATACGAATCTTATTAGCTTTTGCCGCATTCAAATTTTTTAAGTTATATCAAATAGACGTAAAAAGTGCTTTCTTAAATGGGTTTATTCATGAGGAAGTTTTTGTAAAACTACCTCCTGGATTTGAAGATCTCTCATTTCCAAATTATGTTTTCAAGTTATCAAAAACACTCTACGACCTCAAACAAGCTCCAAAGCTTGGTATGAGAGAGTGTGTACTTTTCTATTAAAAAATAATTTTCAAAAGGGTAAAATTGACATAACTCTATTCATTCAAAAGCTTGATTCAAATCTCCTCATTCTGCAAATTTACGTTGATGATATCATCTTTGGTAGTTCTGAGATCTCCATGTTCGAGAATTTTGCTAATTTGATGAAAAAAGAATTCGAAATGAGTATTATGGGTGAGCTCACATTCTTTCCGGGACTACAAATCAAGCAAACTCCCAAGGGCACCTTTATCAGTCAAGCCAAATACACGAAAGAACTCATTAAAAAATTTGGCATGGAAAAGGGAAAGGCCTATGGAACACCCATGAGCCCATCTACAAGCATTGATTCAGGCCTGGTTGGAAAAGATGTTGATGAAAAGATGTACGGGGAATGATCAAATCTCTACTCTACTTAACTGCAAGTCAACCATATATCATGTTTAGTGTGTGTAAATATGCCAGATTCCGGTCTACTCCTAAGGAATCTCATCTCACTGCTGTCAAACGAGTCATCCGATATCTAATAGGAACTTAAGACCTTGGTCTATGGTATCCTAACTCCTCACACTATAATTTAATCGGATATTCAGATGCTTATTTTGCAGGAGACAAGAGTGACAGGAAGGGAACCAGTGGAACATGTCAAATTCTTGGTGATGCTCTTATTTCATGGAATAGCAAGAAACAAACTTTTGTTGCTCTTTCGACCGCAGAAGCTGAATACATAACTGTCGGAATCTGGGGAACTCAAGTCCTATAGATTATGCATCAACTTCCTGACTTTGATTTATCTTTTGAATCTATTCCTATTATGTGTGATAACACCAGTACCATCAACCTATCCAAGTATACTGTGCATCATACTAGGTCTAAACATATTGATATCAAGCATCATTTTATTTGAGGTCATGTAAAAAATGGTGACTTTTGCCTAAAATTTCTTGACTCCGAAAATCAACTAGCAGATATCTTTACAAAACCTCTACTAGAAGAAAGATTTTGCTCTCGATGAAAAAGGCTTGGTATTCTTAGCATTCATGATATTTAACAAAATAAAAACAGCTTTATTTTTGGTGCATTTCTATGTCTGCTTATTGCCTGTGTATTGTTTCTTTTTTATTATGTTAAAGAGGGAGAAAAATAGGGACACTAGAGTAGCCTCGTAGCCTACCAGTCAGGGGGAGCAGAGCAAGTTCACAAGTCATGGGGAGCAAGCTAACAAATAGGGAAGTTAACTGATGTTTACTCTTGTTTTCATTATCAAAAAAGGGTAGATTGTTAGTCTCCTAAGTTTATATTTAAATAATGACAAACTAACAAGTGTATCTGTACAGCTGCTAAGTATAACGAAATTCGGCCCCAGAAATAGAAGGACATCAAGAATGGAAGGACATCTACGTATCCAAGGAAAATCAATCACAATAAGAACAAATGGAAGGAAAATCTAAGATCCAAATTATCTCAAGATATTGGAAGATATAGAAGATCATGGCATGGCAAATAGAACCGAAAAAATTTCAAAAATATGGCAAGTAGATCAATAAATATCATGGAAATGAAAGAAGGATCACAATCCCAAAATCAAGGCAGACTACATCAATCAGGAAGAAAAGATCACAAGCACATTTGGAAGGAAATCAATCTCTACAAAATCAAAAAGAAAAATAGATCATGGATATATCTAATATGGACTTGATCCAAAGCCACATATGGAAATATCGTACGGTTATATTCCTCAATTAAGGAATCAATTTAAATCCTTGATTGAGAAGAAATTTTTTGGGTTTCCTTATGAAGAGTCGCAGGCAAAGACTATAAAAGAAGAAGATCGAAGGCAGACACTACTTACACTTCAAGGAGAAAATTCAAAGTGTCTCATTCTTAGTCTTACAACGTTCTGTAACTTTAGTTTACAATTATTATATCAAGAGTAGGATCAAGTAAACTTTCTAACATCAACTGAAGTTGTGTCACAAGATCTGAAAAGCAAAATAAGTCTTCCGAACTTATTTTCTATCATTGTACTAGAGCCAAACTTTCAACGATCTAAGAAAACTTTGAAACCCAAGGGGACTGGACGTAGGCACTACATTGGTGTGCCGAACCAAGATAAATCTTTATGTTGTTACTTTACTTCTTGTTACTTTCTTGCTTAACTATTTTGAATTTAATCTATTTGTAAAGTGTTCTGATCTACAGGTGAGTCGACTGTGAAGGGTCATTAGTCGACCCATAGAAGAAAATTTTCAATTCAACCCCCCCTTAAATTTCATCTCATTCACAATATGATTTCTAACATTATCTTCAACCCATTGTCTAATATAGACATAAACCTGTAGGTTCTCAAATTCCCAATCCTCATCTGTCATGGATTGAGGATTAGTAGACGCAAACACAGGTCAATGCATTTTCTTGACGAAGAGAAGATTTTTCATCTTGTCTTTTCAAGTATGATAGTTACCACCATTCAAACACACCATCTTGCTCATATTTTCCTTCACTATTCAAATCGACAATCAACAACAACCTACGCTCTGATACCATTTTTTTGGGAAATGCAATGGCACAATTAAAATGCCTGACAGGATAGCAGCAAAAAAATACCCAAGTCAAAACTTTTCCTTTCAATTTGAACCAAGAGGAGATAAGCAAATCCAAGTAAAACAAAGAATAGACAGTAAATAAATCAACCACACGAATATGAAAAGACAAGAATAACAAGACACCAAATTTACGTAAAAAATCCTTCGATGTGAATAGTAAAAAACTACGGGACCAAACCTTCACTATAATCACCAAGAGTTACAATATTTTTCTCCAAAATTACCACCAAACAAGTGCCAAACAACGAGCAACAACAAAATAAGATAGCACCAAAACTAGAGAATAAAAAAGAGCAAAAACACCAAAAATGTAGATGCTATTCGAGAATGAAAAATAGGAGATACAAGCCACCAAATCCACTTTTGTCAGTTTCTAATCAAATATTGAGATGAGAGGAACAATCTGTCCAAACATCAGCTCAATCAGACAAGAAACAAAATGAAAATCATAATTTGAAGTTAACAGTTGTGGTTGAAAAATTTAGGCGAAAATCAACTTTCTTTTTCTCTCTTTGGCTGCTGAAAACTCTCTTTGTGGATGGTGAAATAAGACCTAAAAATATCTATATATATGCCCCATAGTAATAGGCCTATGGAAAAAAGTGGGTTGGTCCAAATTGGGCTTTATTTATCCACATAAGAAGGGAAAAAAGACCCATATCCCAACAACTTCTACCTCTATCACATGAGTAACATCACTAAAGTTACACTCCAAATATTTTATCTTAGTCCGTACTTAGTCTGAACCTTAGACTCCACGGTCTGTTTTAAAATCTCCAGCCTATGACTATAATTACTCTGTCGCGTGTCTCGACAATCAGAACTATGTTACTTGCAAACAACATATATCATGGAACTTATCTTTGGATATTTCTTGTTAGTTCATTCATCACCAAGGTAAGATGATCTCTCCAGTTGGTCCAATACACAACTATTCTTGTGACGTTTGTCCCATTTTAAATCTAATGGTTTGCATTTACCAGCCCTTTAAACCATCGTTAAGCCTCCTCATTATCTGATTTAGTACTTCTTTTATGGGCAGCATCAAATTAGGCAAAAATCTTTCTATTCTTATCTAATTTTAGTCGCCATATATACTTGCTATCATTCCCAAAATAAAAATTTTAAACTCATTTGTAGGATTTTCTAATCGTTCTATTCATCGTTCTTGCATTTATTCATAAATTTTTTAAAAAGATTTTTTTATCCAATGTTCGATACCCGCATTGGAGTCCAATTAAATTTGAATTCATGCCAAAAAGTTCCACATTGTGGATAAAGAACTCCCTAATAAAAACAACTCTGTACCACTTTTTCTTCATACATTATAAACTAGCTAACTAGGATTTAGTCTAATCAAGTTTCTATTTCTCATTAAGATGTGAAGGGGTTTTTTGTCTGCATAATACATTTGCAATCACAGGAAACTTAATAAACATAATGTAAATGATTAAGATAGGTTATTTATCGGCAAATTCGAGAATTCAATGTAAATAATATATGAGTAGCTGAGTGAAATTTTCCTAATTGCATTTCCAGAACTTGAAACATGAATGGACTAAAGGAGTTATAAGTAACACTGAACATCTCACTGAAGAAAAAATAGAAGAGGTAATAAATGAATATTTGAAGGACTTCAAAGAAGATTCACTTCAAGTCAAGGGTTTTCCTTCTTTCATGCCAGCCTAGATACTCTCTAAAGCAGCAATGAACGCGTACTCCAGGATCATGCAAAGAAGTATCCATGTATACAGATCAATTGTGTCTGTCCTGGTTTTGTGAAAATGGATATCAATTACAGTCGTGAGATACTGTTTATTGACAAAGGGGCGGAGAGTCCTTTAAGACTTGCTCTGTAGCCTGATGATGGCCTTTTTGGTTAATTCTTTGATCGGAAAGAAGTCTCATCATTCGAATGAGATTATGTTGTTCATTGTAAACGCGCAGCTGATTATATAATCCTACAAACCCTAGAATAACATGTACTAATTATCTTTAGTAAAATACAATTGTGTGTTGTACCTGATAATTTGAGGGATATATTCTTCTCTAACGATGTGCCGAACTTGAATTGAAAATTAGGATATGGCCATGACTCTAATCTTTGTCACTATAAGAGTTTCCATGAAGTTTTATCACCATTTTGTATGTTACCTCACTCACTAAAGTAAAAGAACTAGTTTAGTACCAGCATTATATCAATCAACTGCTCTTTAATCCTAAAAAAGTTTGGGGTTGGCTATATGAATCATCCATTCATTATGCTACACTGTTTTATTATGATTTACACAATTTTTTTGTCATATAACACAACCTACTATAAATGTCTTGTTGATTAGACTCTCCAAAACGATACCATTTTTCGAGGATCTGGTTGGAAAACACACACACACATAAAGGTGTGAAGGGGATGTTTGATTAGAAATGTCATGTACTAATCAATGTCACGTCATAACATTGATTAGAAATAAACACCTGCCTTATAATGTGGATATTTCGACTAGGAAATTTGTGGATCATAATTCAAAGGACAAAAATTTGGGTCCTTGCCTTCTTGGAGTCAGACGTTCCTTCACAAATAAAAGTCCCATTAGCATTGTGATAATTGCAATCCATATAGCCAAAGCAACAGTTGGTGCATATAAGATTTTCTGGACTTCCTTCTGAACATAGGCATCTTACATAGCCAAGATCACCACATTCTTTGGCACAAGCCTTGGCATCAACATGTTTCACTAACCCGAGAAAACAGAGGCATAGGCTTCAACTCACCGAATTCTATCACTAACTCGAGAAACAAAAAATAGAGGCATAATCTTCAACTAGCCAAAAGATCAGAAACCAAAGGCAAAAAATGGCTCCTCAGCTAACAAGATTAATAAACAAAGCAAAATAGTGGCACAAGCTTCATCAAAGTAACACAAAACTAAACAAATAAGAAAGATACGATCTCGGAACCAAAATAAGCCAAGTTATGAATAAAGTGACCAAAATAGGCCACCTATTTAATAAGTTACCAAAATAGGTCAAACGCAATAAATTATCACGTTTTATATTTTTTTCTTACCGGTCAACTAATGGAGTTAACTTTTTATAAAACGTAATAATTTATTACATTTTATAATTTTTTTGTAAAACATAATAAATTATTACGTTTTACCAAAAAAAATAAAACGTAACAACTTGTTACGACTTACACGAAAATCTAAAAAAAATTAATCAGTATTTTGTCACATTACCGCTTTTATCTACTTTTTTCTCAAAATTGTAAGAAAAACTTACGGTTTATACTTTATACCAACTACTTTATGTCAAATGGTAAAAAGTTGTTTTTTACACTTTATGTCAAATCAAACTTTCTTTTCTGTTTGACAAAAAGAATTATATTTAAAATATGAAATTATTTTTCTGGTTAGTTTCATAGTAGTTTTCGATTAGAATTTTGAGGAGACTCACATGCATAAATAATTTTTTTATTATAGTTAATGGAGTAAGAAATCATAATTTAAGTTAGGGATGTACGAAAATCAAATCGATAAAAATGTTATTGATTTATCGTTATTGGGTTAATGATTTTTAATAATTTTTTTTAAAAATATTGAGTTATTGATTCATTTTTTATTTTTTTCTGGGTTAATGGGTAAAGCGATAACCTAATAAGGTTATACTAAATAATTATTTTACACCTCATATTTTATACCGCTTTACCCAATATGAGGTGTAAAATAATTATTTAGTATAATCTTATTGGGTTATCTCTTTACCCAATAACCCAGTAAAGAAAATCAAAATCAAATCAATAACTCAATAATTTTTTTAAAAGAATTATTAGAAAATTACTAACCCAATAACGATAAATCAATAACATTTTTATCGGTTCAATTTTTGTACACCCCTAACTTAAATTGTGATCTCTTACTTCATTAATTATAATAGAAAATGTATTTGTGCATGTGAGTCTCCTCAAAATCCTAATCGAACTACTATAAAACTAACCGAAAAAAATAATTTCATAATTTTAATATAATTTTTTTTGTCAAACAGAAAAGAAAGTTTGATTTGACATAAAGTGTAAAAAGTAACTTTTTAACATTTGACATAAAGTAGTTGATATAAAGTGTAAATCGTAGGTTTTTCTTACGGTTTGAGAAAAAAGTAGATAAAAGTGGTGATGTGATAAAACACTGATTATTTTTTTTTTTAGATTTTCGTGTAAGTCGTAACAATTTGTTACATTTTATATTTTTTTTGTAAAACGTTATAATTTATTATGTTTTACAAAATAATTTGTAAAACGTAATAAATTATTACGTTTTATAAAAAGTCAACTCCGTTAGTTGATCGTTAAGAAAAAAATATAAAACATAATAATTTATTACGTTTAGCCTATTTTGGTAACTTATTAAATAGGTGGCCTATTTTGGTCACTTTATTCATAACTTGGCTTATTTTGATTTCAAATTCAGGTAGATATAATTGCATCTCTTTCTAAACTGACTAATAACATCTTCAATCCATTTAGTGGATTTTTACATTTCAGGCTGGTGATGAAGCAAAATTGATGCTTAAATACAACTCTATTAATAGAGGATGGTAGATAGTGTTTTGGATTTTGGCGATCAAAACTATGGTTGCAGAAATCGCCATAACCATGAAACCTCCGCCTTTTTGAAGTTGTTACAATCAACGTTGAGATCACTCGTTTGAATTATTAAATGAAACATCCTGCAATAGTTAAGAGCAAACATATATCGAGATAAGTACATTGCTTATCAGAAGGAATAAAAAGAGCAACATCATAAACTTATTCACTAACTCTTAAGAGTTGACTCAGACTTTCATGGAATGGTCCTTGAGACAAATGTGAAGGGCACCATGGAGGAAAGCTACCTTCAGCCACACCATATTATTTTAAAAAAATATATTAAGTTGTTACACGATAATTAATAATAAAAAAATTAAAATGTCGTGAGATACCGTAGTCATTGATGCATCTGATAAAAGAGGATATGGGACTTGAAGAGATGAAAAGTTAATTGACTGCTCATCAGTTTGGCTAAAAGAAAATTTTGGCAATGAGCTCTTATTTTTTTTGGGGGCCTTTTTCATAAAACTCTTTAGTCGAGTATTAGAACGATAAGTGGGTTGCTTCCGTTTTAACCCAGTGACCTTTGAGACATTTGAATTATCAATAAATATTTTCTCATTTGCTTCATTCTAGATATTATTGCCTGGATTCGGCTCTTCAACAAATTCTTTTCTCTTCTTTATATCGTTTAACTTTGTAATTAGCTCGTTCGCATACATTGCAGCCAATTCATACCCTTCTTTGGATTCAGAAGCGTCACTTGAAATTTGGATAATAACTTGACATAAATGTCTATACCTCGTAATAACTTCAACTTTTGGATCAGAGACTGTTGTACTAGATTGACATTAATCTCATGCATGTTTGTAACATCTTTTGTCCACCTCTTTAGTATATAATATGTAGGTATCATATATTTCACATTCAATATATCGAGGATCTTTAAAGCATGTTTGCATAGTATATCCATAAACTTAAACATTTTGCAGCTACAAGAAACTTGAGTTACCGATCACTTCACGAATATTGCATGCTCCTTAACACTTCTATAAGTACTAACATTATACACTCCTTCATCATGAATATGCATAATAGAACAAGTAATGATCTTTCCCATTCATTTTAAAACATGTCAAATATAGTTAGGGTGTATACATCCCTAGCATGAATCAGTAAAGGGGTTTAGCCTTCAAAGTAGTCATTCTTTGGATCATATCAAAATTGACTTATTCTCATTGGTGTGCTAATCATCTATTGACCTTTCAAAATGCTTAAAAAATTAAACAATATCCAAATCAGATTTCAAATATCCCCCCAAAGATCTATTAAAGCTCTCACTTAATTGTGTGATTCACATACCTACTGAAAATGTATTTCTTTCATAAGTCATTAACCATTTCTCCCTTACAGAAAATGTAGCTTTCAACCAACTATTATCATCAAGTTCATATTTGTCAAGCATATCCTGCTATGCACTTAAGAAATCCTCCTCATATTCATAACCACAAAGCAATTTGCTAAAAATCTCCCGAAAATGATTAATTAGCTCTAAAGATATTATTAAGATGTTTAAACACATTTTTTTCTAAGTGCCCCACATATAGGTAATGATATGTTTGAGGCATTACTAATGAGACAACATAGGCTATTACTGGGCCTTGATCTATCATGGATGTTTGTGTTTATCTGTAGACATAATCCTAAAGAATGTGTTAAAAAGTCATTCAAACGATTCAATTGATTTTTCTATAGGAGAACTGCACCAAATATAATCATTTCTTTGTGATTATTCAAACCAACAAACAATGACAAGGGCCGATACTCTTTATTTGTCCTATATGTTGTATCAAAAGACACAACATCTCCATAGATCTTAAAATCTCTTATCATCTTTGCATCAAAATGTATTAGTGATTCAACTATCATCATTTAACTGTAAAGAAAATCGAAAAGCAGGAGCTTCTAGTGTTCCTTTTTCAAAATAATTCACCAAGCTACGACCCACCCCATGTTTCAAACTTTCTAGTATTTTTTCCATAAGATAATTCTTATGATCCCTCTTTATGTAACCTAGAAAAGATTGTCCCCCCTCTTGACGAGCAACATATTTAAATGAAGCTTTCGGTCGAATTTCTGAATCATCCAGCAAGTAAGTTCATATGCTTGAACATCTTTTATCTTTATTTGAGACGTTAAGAGATGAGCCAAAGAATAATCAACAAGAGAATGATTACGTTTATTTTCAAACAAAGTGATGCAAACACTTCATTCGATTGATGACTAATAATAATATGAGCTAAGCACCCTGTCCTGATTTCCTTTCTGTGCTTTTTAACCATTGAATCTCATTTTCTGATGTTTCTGTAACCTTCTTTATAACATTTAAATCTTATTGAAGTGACATAACCTTGGACTCTATTTTTATTAGCATATTTTTTTCTAACACTAAAGCCAATTGAAGCTGCGTATTCATTATAGCATTCTTAGGCATGCTCACCTGAATTAAATTTCATCCCAAGTTTTATTGATACATTACATCCACCTTGAGGCTACATCCACCTTAAGGATCATTTGATACGGTATCCATAAATCTTACATTGAAAAGGTATAAATAAGAAAATAATATTTAATCATAAATTCTAGAAACAATAATTTAAACTTTTTATCAAAAGAAGAATTACAATATCTATGCAGAGGATACTAAATCAAGAAACAGATAGCTTTCAAATAACATGTTTCTAACTTGCCATAAGCATCAATAGTTGAGGAACTTGATAATGAAAATAGGTGGGGCAATAAAACTACACAGTAAGAGACTTGTCATTGCTTATGCACTTTTGAAACTAAAATCAGGAACTCTTAACGCATTTGTGCTTTTAGACATTTGAACGTCCTATGCATATCCAACTCCTCTGAATTCCAAAATCTTGTGCATAGTAATATAAAATCTTGAGTCCATTGCATGATCGTCGACTGAATTAAAAAGAACAGTAAATGCAAAACAGTTTAAATAATTAGGAGATTAATGATATTAGAGTGAAACCTGATCAGATAGCAAGAGCTATATATATGAGGTTCATACTTATGATCACATATAAACGTACAATGCTATTTTTCAATAAGAATTACGACTCAATTATGAAATCCAACTCTTTTTGCATAGTTGTCGTAAAATTTGCTAGCCATACCTCCCTTAGACAATCAATTATTATAAGTAAGCACGTAGACTAGCAAGATTCAAGTTGAAGGGTTTTTTATCACTGGAAAATGAAAACTACTCTACTCTAGCTTCTAGATCACAGTACATGTGTACTAAAATTTTATAATTTTTGTATCAAAATAATAGAACATGAAATAGATAGTAAACCTTCTTCATTAGTGTCTAAACTATATTGAGCTTTTTTTCTCATGAAATACAATATACTAAATGGAATTATCTATTGACTTTCTCAAGAAAGATATTACATGTCATAGTTTCCTTATGAATTGGAACATTAATTGATTAAAGCAAAATCACTGTAAGACTTTCACAACAACTTCTCACTACTTTAAATATCCATTTTCACTTAAAATTCTCAAACAACTTAATTGAGACATTTTATCAAACAAATTCCATACATTTATTCATATTGGTTGTTTCACCACGAGAATCACAAGAAATAAATATATTTGATATCGCATTATCGAAAATAATGCAAGAACGAAGAAGAACCGGTCTTGATTTTTTCACATATTTTTTGAAAAAAACTTTTGTTCATCAACTGAGATGCTTTTTTCTAGTGAGCTTTTAAGTTCATCAACTAAGATGTTTTTTTCTTGTGAGCTTTGATTGTTACTCTTTGGTCGAGTATTAGAACGATAAGTGGGTTGCTTCCGTTTTAACCCAGTGACCTTTGAGACATTTGAATTATCAATAAATATTTTCTCATTTGCATCATTCTAGATATTATTGCCTGGATTCGGCTCTTCAACAAATTCTTTTCTCTTCTTTATATCGTTTAACTTTGTAATTAGCTCGTTCGCATACATTGCAGCCAATTCATACCCTTCTTTGGATTCAGAAGCGTCACTTAAAATTTGGATAATAATTTGGCATAAATGTCTATACCTCGTAATAACTTCAACTTTTGGATCAGAGACTGTTGTACTAGATTGACATTAATCTCATGCATGTTTGTAACATCTTTTGTCCACCTCTTTAGTATATAATATGTAGGCATCATATCTTTCACATTCAATATATCGAGGATCTTTAAAGCATGTTTGCATAGTATATCCATAAACTTAAACATTTTGCAGCTACAAGAAACTTGAGTTACCGATCACTTCACGAATATTGCATGCTCCTTAACACTTCTGTAAGTACTAACATTATACACTCTTTCATCATGAATATGCTTAATAGAACAAGTAATGATCTTTCTCATTCATTTTAAAACATGTCAAATATAGTTAGGGTGTATACATCCCTGGCATGAATCAGTAAAGGGGTTTAGCCTTCAAAATAGTCATTCTTTGGATCATATCAAAATTGACTTGTTCTCATTGGTGTGCTAATCATCTATTGACCTTTCAAAATGCTTAAAAAATTAAACAATATCCAAAACAGATTTCAAATATCCCCCCAAAGATCTATTAAAGCTCTCACTTAATTGTGTGTTTCACATACCTACTGAAAATGTATTTCTTTCATAAGTCATTAACCATTTCTCCCTTATAGAAAATGTAGCTTTCAACCAACTATTATCATCAAGTTCATATTTGTCAAGCATATCCTGCTATGCACTTAAGAAATCCTCCTCATATTCATAATCACAAAGCAATTTGCTAAAAATCTCCCGAAAATGATTAATTAGCTCTAAAGATATTATTAAGATGTTTAAACACATTTTTTTCTAAGTGCCACACATATAGGTGATGATATGTTTGAGGCATTACTAATGAGACAACATAGGCTATTACTGGGCCTTGATCTATCATGGATGTTTGTGTTTATCTGTAGACATAATCCTAAAGAATGTGTTAAAAAGTCATTCAAACGATTCAATTGATTTTTCTATAGGAGAACTGCACCAAATATAATCATTTCTTTGTGATTATTCAAACCAACAAACAATGACAAGGGCCGATACTCTTTATTTTTCCTATATGTTGTATCAAAAGACACAACATCTCCATAGATCTTAAAATCTCTTATCATCTTTGCATCAAAATGTATTAGTGATTCAACTATCATCATTTAACTGTAAAGAAAATCGAAAAGCAGGAGCTTCTAGTGTTCCTTTTTCAAAATAATTCACCAAGATACGACCCACCCCATGTTTCAAACTTTCTAGTATTTTTTCCATAAGATAATTCTTATGATCCCTCTTTATGTAACCTAGAAAAGATTGTCCCCCCTCTTGACGAGCAACATATTTAAATGAAGCTTTCGGATGAATTTCTGAATCATCCAGCAAGTAAGTTCATATGCTTGAACATCTTTTATCTTTATTTGAGACGTTAAGAGATGAGCCAAAGAATAATCAACAAGAGAATGATTACGTTTATTTTCAAGCAAAGTGATGCAAACACTTCATTCGATTGATGACTAATAATAATATGAGCTAAGCACCCTGTCCTGATTTCCTTTCTGTTCTTTTTAACCATTGAATCTCATTTTCTGATGTTTCTGTAACCTTCCTTATAACATTTAAATCTTATTGAAGTGACATAACCTTGGACTCTATTTTTATTAGCATATTTTTTTCTAACACTAAAGCCAATTGAAGCTGCGTATTTATTATAGCATTCTTAGGCATGCTCACCTGAATTAAATTTCATCCCAAGTTTTATTGATACATTACATCCACCTTGAGGCTACATCCACCTTAAGGATCAGTTGATACGGTATCCATAAATCTTACATTGAAAAGGTATAAATAAGAAAATAATATTTAATCATAAATTCTAGAAACAATAATTTAAACTTTTTATCAAAAGAAGAATTACAATATCTATGCAGAGGATACTAAATCAAGAAACAGATAGCTTTCAAATAACATGTTTCTAACTTGCCATAAGCATCAATAGTTGAGGAACTTGATAATGAAAATAGGTGGGGCAATAAAACTACACAGTAAGAGACTTGTCATTGCTTATGCACTTTTGAAACTAAAATCAGGAACTCTTAACGCATTTGTGCTTTTAGACATTTGAACGTCCTATGCATATCCAACTCCTCTGAATTCCAAACTCTCGTGCATAGTAATATAAAATCTTGAGTCCATTGCATGGTCGTCGACTGAATTAAAAAGAACAGTAAATGCAAAACAGTTTAAATAATTAGGAGATTAATGATATTAGAGTGAAACCTGATCAGATAGCAAGAGCTATATTTATGAGGTTCATACTTATGATCACATATAAACGTACAATGCTATTTTTCAATAAGAATTACGACTCAATTATGAAATCCAACTCTTTTTGCATAGTTGTCGTAAAATTTGCTAGCCATACCTCCCTTAGACAATCAATTATTATAAGTAAGCACGTAGACTAGCAAGATTCAAGTTGAAGGGTTTTTTATCACTGGAAAATGAAAACTACTCTACTCTAGCTTCTAGATCACAGTACATGTGTACTAAAATTTTATAATTTTTGTATCAAAATAATAGAACATGAAATAGATAGTAAACCTTCTTCATTAGTGTCTAAACTATATTGAGCTTTTTTTCTCATGAAATACAATATACTAAATGGAATTATCTATTGACTTTCTCAAGAAAGATATTACATGTCATAGTTTCCTTATGAATTGGAACATTAATTGATTAAAGCAAAATCACTGTAAGACTTTCACAACAACTTCTCACTACTTTAAATATCCATTTTTCACTTAAAATTCTCAAACAACTTAATTGAGACATTTTATCAAACAAATTTCATACATTTATTCATATTGGTTGTTTCACCACGAGAATCACAAGAAATAAATATATTTGATATCGCATTATCGAAAATAATGCAAGAACGAAGAAGAACCGGTCTTGATTTTTTCACATAATTTTTGAAAAAAACTTTTGTTCACTAACTGAGATGCTTTTTTCTAGTGAGCTTTTAAGTTCATCAACTAAGATGTTTTTTCCTTTGTGAGCTTTGATTGTTACTGTACCATGTAGATAAATGAATTTTTATTCTTGCTGATAATTGTTATGTTTCTCCATGATTTTCATGGTAAGAAAATATTCTTAACCATAGATTTTTCAATAATTTTTTCGAATGCTTTAGGACTAGAAAGATTTTTGTCTAACTTGATGTTGTCCATAAAAGAAATACTGAATCAGATAAGTAGGAGGCTTAACCATGATTTAAGTGGTTGTTATATGCTGACCATTACATTTAAAATGAGACAGATGTCACAAGAATAATTGTGTACTGGATCAAATGGAGAAGAGATCATCTACTGGAGATGAGCCTCTCCCAAATAAAAATGATTAAAAATTTATTTCTACTGTAACCCCATCACGTCTAGAAAGTGCTTTGAGCCTCCACTTAGTGTTGTGTTATGACTTCAAAAGCTAATTAGTTCATTGGGCATCAATTTATATATAATAATAAAGGAGACATCGAAGGCTGCTGATGTGGCACCTCTCAATGGTCTCTATTATTATTTTTCTGTTTTCTCCTTTTTTTTGGTCCTTTTAATCAATTTTAATTCATGTTATTGTAATAAAAAATCTCAACTGTTTTAATATATGTATTAATATTAGTCATTATTGTGCAATTAAATTTACCCACTTACTGATGAGTAATGATCAAGTACTTTTGTCAGAAGACATTAATTCAAATTTAAGTAATAGAAAAACGAAAAGATCAAAATCCTTTCATTTCCAAAACTGTTTATTTTTTTTAAAGTATAATAGAACTAAAAAGGCTTGAGTATTATAGCCAACAACAGTGTACTCCTTAACTTTGTCTCTTCTCCTAAAATGTGAATTTTTTTTTTAGAAAAAGAGAGAAACTCTCTCACGATCTTCTAAAAATCTCTTGCATAACGTCAAAAGTTATGTGACGTTTTTCTTGGATATAAAATCTTTTAGAGAAGAAGTTGCACTATAATTTCTTCCACGAAAAAATACATGCTAACAAATTTTTTTGTTCTGATTGATGAATTTATAGAAAAAGTGATGAGAGAATCAAAGGGCAAGAAAAATTACTTGAAAATAGAATCAATCATGTTGCACTATAATTCCTTCCACGAGAAAATATATATTGACAATTTTTTTTGTTCTGATTGAGGAATTTATAGAAAAAGTGATGAGAGGATCAAAGAGTAAGAAAAATTATTTGAAGAAAGAATTAATCTATTTTTTAAATTCTTTTCAAATTAGGAGAAGATCAAGGAAAAAACTTTTTGGTGATTTAAAGGATACGTATATTTCCATATGTGGGGAGTGAAATAGGGAAAGAAAAAAAGGAGAACGAAAAATGAGTCATAATTAGTGTATTTCTCTTTCTTTTTTTGTTCTATTAATTCTTCCCTTTATTTTCTTTATTAGTATAGTATTTTCCTGCTTTACTTTTCCTTATGTACTTTTTAATATTATGAGCAATAAATTTAAAATGTTGTGGCATATCTCTATGACCTATAAAATTATTTATATTTTTCTCAGTTTTTTTTGATAATTTTTTCTTTCTTTCTTTCTTTCTTTATTTATTTATTTGCAATAACTCAAAAAGTCCTTAAATTTAATTATTCAATTTTTCACTTTCGACTACAATTGTTTCTTTATTAGATATCTTAATATACACTTATATACTCTTCCATTTCATTCCTCATAATTTTTAATGTTAAATTTTAATTGCATCCATCTATATATATCTATAAAAGAAGGTCATAGACCTGCTGACGTGACGCTTTCTAAGGACTGGTCTTTTATTCTCTCACTCTTAAATTAATGAAGAGAATTATATTCTCACTTACAAAACATACTAAATAAAATATGAGAAAATACAATTTCTTTTTTAATATATCTTATCTATATCAATGAAGATTTTCTATAAAAAAATCTATAAAACTAAAATTAAGGATTGTAATGTCCAAATAACAAATTAAGGAAAGTAATATAAAGTAATATTCTTAATTAACATAACACAAATTTTGGCTACAATTGAACCACATCCGTACTTTTACCTTTTCAAATTATCAATGCATTTATGTGAATTAAGAAAATGATATAATTATCATTAATAGCATTAATGATGGAAAGAACTAAATATGACTATCTTTTATATTTTATAAAATTTTAATGTGAAATTTTATGTGTTTTATTAATAAAATTACAAATAAATAAATAAATATGAATTCAGACCTTAGAGAGTGCCTTTTCAGGTGTCCCAAATAATTCAATCATATACGAAAATATATTGACTATATTGATATATTTATAAAAAAAGGCTAATAAAAATAAGTAACTTCGTCTAATTTAATTATCTCCCTCTCTCTATATATGTGTGTGTACAAAAATTAAATTTAGTCATGTTGATTTTCTTTCATCATTAATGTTATATTGATCTCTTTTCCTTAATTGAAAATTTTAAAACAATTCATTTTTATTTTGTTAGACATCTAAAGCGTCATCAGGCAACTTAATCATTTTTATTGTCAAAATTAATTCTTTTTGAAGTTAATGTATAGTAGTGGACGTAGATGATTATAGTACCAAGTGAATGTGGATAAATGTTGCATTCATTTCACTTCATTAAATTTATAATAAATCTGATATTCCCTTTAACTTTGATAATAAATCTGACTTCACAATTTTATGGCATAAAAAAAAATAAAAGTCCAACATCAACTTTTATATATATGTATCATTTTGGTGTAAGTGAATATTCACTTAATCCAATAAATTCTTCATCAAAAAATATGAACCAATATCAAAATATTCATGTTTCTGGTAGAGTGATGATTATGATGCTGGTTATTTTGATGGTGATACTAGATTGAAAGAATATCAAATATTGTTTTGCCTTCTATGTTAGCCGCCTCATGAGTATTTTACCTTAACTCAATTAGATTGGCGATTTTTCGATATGATCATTACTAAAAGAACTTAATTGTCACCACAAATCAGTTATGTTGCCAAAGGAACAATGACATTCTCTAAGGGCTGGTCTTTTATTCTCTTATTCTGAAATTAATGAAGCTAATTATATTCTAACTTACGAAATATATTAAATAAAATATAAGATTTTTTTTTTTTTTAATATATCTTATCTATATCAATGAAGATTTCCTACAAAAAAAACAGTAAAACTAAAATTAAGGACTGTAATGCACAAACAACAAACTAAGAAAAGTAATATAAAGTAATATTCTTAATTAACATATCAAATCTTGGCTACAATTGAACCACATCCATATTTTTACTTTTTCTAATTATCAATGCATTTATGTGAATTAAGGTAATGATATAATTATCATTAATAGCATTAATGATGGAAAGAATTAAATATGACTATTTTTTATACTTTATAAAATTCTAATGTTAAATTTTATGCGTTTTAAATTTTTAAAAAAAGTTTAAAAAATCACAAAAAAATAATAAATATGACTTCAGACCTTAGAGAGCGCCATATTAAGTGTCTCAAATAATACAATCATGTACGAAAATATATTGACTATATGGATACATTTACAAAAAAAAAAAAAAAAACGCCTAATAAAAACAAGTAACTTCGTCTAATTTAATAAAATTTCTCTCTCTCTCTCAGTATATATATATATATATATATATATATATATATATATATATATATATATATGTATGTATGTATGTATGTATGTATGTATGTATGTATGTATATATGTAGAAATTAAATTTAGTCGTGTTTATTTTCTTTCATCATTAATGTTATATTAATCTCTTTTCCTTATTTGAAAAATTAAAAACAATCAATTTGTGTTCTGTTAGACAGCTAAAAAGTCATTGGCAACATAATCGTCTTTTTTGTCAAAATTAATTCTTTTTGAAGTTAATGTGTAGATGATTATGGTACCGATTGAATGTGGATAAATGTGGCATTCATTGAATTTATAATAAATCTGATATTCACTTTAAATTTGATAATAAATTTGACTTCACAATTTTATGGCATAAAAAAAAAAAAATTCAACATTAACTTTACATATATATATATATAATATTTCAGTGCAAGTAAAGATTCACTTAATTCAATAAATTCTTCATTGAAAAATATGAACTAATGCCAAAATATTCATGTTTTTGGTGAAGTGATGATTATGATGCTGATGATTTTGGTGGTGATACGAGATTGAAGGAGTATCAAATATTGCTTTGCCTTTTATGTTAGCCGTTTCATGAGTGTTTTACCTGAACTTATTCAAATCAGCGGCTTTTCGATATGATCATTACTAAAAGATTAAAATTGTCACCACAAATCAGTCATGTTGCCAAAGAAATAATTTTTAGTAAATAATCGAAAAAATCATTAAAAAGAGATGTATGTGTCTACAACTATTCTCTTATACATACTGCTTATGGTATTGTGACAAACAAGGACACTCAAAATATATTTAAATCGAGTGATAGGTTCCATTTTTGTAGTCATATGTCATAGAAAACATAATTAAGTTGTATTTTAGCAGTATTTTTTATACTGTTGTAGATCAGTCCATATATTTTAAAATGAATATGGTGGAAGATATCTAATGAAATGAAATATTTAACAACATGTATTTAATCAGCAAGCACACGCTACGACAAAAGGCATATTATTAAAAAAGAAGGAGAAGTGGAAAGACATTAAAAAAAAAAGAAGATGAATAAAAAAAATGTAAGAAATACGTGAAGGAGATGCATTACTCACACAATTCAAATAATTTACTTAGGAAACATATTAAGGATTTAGTTTAATATTTCAACTTTCTTATTTTTTTTTGTAGTTTAACTTCACTATATCTTAACTTTCTCATCTTTTTAATCTTTTTGAGATCTAAATTTTCATTTACTCGTATTTAATGTAATTCAATTAGACAAAATTAATGACCATAAAAGATAAGTAATTATACATTACATTACATGAGTATATAGGAAGTAATTAGTTCTTGACAAATGTATTTATTGTTCTTTAATTAGCTTTTCTTTCTTATCATTTCTTTCAAACATATCCTTATATTTGACCTTCGTTCTGACACTGTATTTTGTATGTTCTTTAACTGTCCTTTTTAAAGTTATTATTGGTTAGCAAAGATTAGTATGTCTGATATATGTATATTATATGAATACGCAGTTAGCTAAGTATCGCTACAGAAAGAGAAAAAATCTGTAAAAGCTCATAAAGCATAAAATTACACTCGAAATGAATTATGAGGTTATTAAGAAAATTGTTTCATAATTGAAAAAGAATCGCGTGAAGCGCGAATATTTTTATTAGTATATATATATATATAAAGGAGATTATTAGTCCATCCTATTTGACATGCTTTAGAGGCCTCCAATACTATTTATCTTTTTTGTGACTTTTTAATCATTTTTTAATTTTAAAAGATTAAAAATTCACCTCAAACTCATTCATTTAACTTTTCTAATTATATTTAATGTAAGTGAAATAATGAAGAGCAATAGGCAACATAAACGTTACTTATAGGCTATAGTCATGAAGATAGGATGAAATTCACCTTTAATTGTAATACAAGAATTCATTTCTTTTCCTACAATCCCCTCTCTTCTTTCTATTTCTTTTGTTTCCTTCCAAATCAAAATTCTTCTTAATCTGCAATTTCTTTTCTTTTCCTTCTATTTCTTTTGTTTTCTCTCAAATCTCCTAGCTTCTTAATATGCTATTTCTCTTTTATGCTTACTTAATTAGTTTTTGATAGATTTTGTGTTTTAGATATGTACCATTAGAATATCAATGTTATCACTTTTTTATGTCCTTTTCCTCTTTATTTTTAGGGAAAAGGACACTCTATAGTACTTTTTAAAACAAATATCCCAAGTTTGAAAACCTTCAAAAAAGTGGGCAGTCAGATATACTATTTTCTCTTTATAGCCATTTTCTAATTTGGGTTATTTTAACTTACGTAGTCCATATACAGTCCATAGACAATACTGATACAGTATTCAATGTGGGCAATTCGGCCCTTTTAAAAATATTTCAATTTTTTTTATATAAATTTTTTAACTGATCAAATATTTTATTTTTTTAATTGTTTAGAAATAATAATTAAATTATATAAAAACGATATAATTGTTAAATAGAATATATATCTATATAAGATATATGTATAGAAATTGTATAGTTCTATCAAATATGTATATGTATAAAATATATATAAAACATATATAGAAAGTATATGAAAATTATATAATTGTTGTATAAAACGTGTGAAAAAAATGTACAGTTACTGTATAAATTGTGTATCAAAACTGTATAATTTTCGTATAGAATATTTATATGTATAAGATATGTATAGAAACTATATAGAAGGGGTGTAGAAACTGTATAGAATAAGCCAGTAAATTGAAATAGCTAAAAAGTGGAATTTAAATTTCATGATCATTTTCATGGAAATAGTTTGATTTGAAGTGTCGTTTCTGTCCTTTCCTATTATTTTTATCATATTTAGTTGGAGATGTTATATTATTGCTCTTTGTATGAGTTTTTTTTAGTTATATTTCATATTTATTGACTTTAGATTTGTTGTTTTTGCAAATTGGTGTATGAATGTGTTGTATTTGAAATGTTTTATTTGAAGCTTATGAAAAAAGAAAGAGAGAAGGTGACACGCCTACAAAGATTCAAAATCTATAGGTATCTACTATATTAATTCTTGTTTTTTTTCATAAAATTGTCCATATAAAGTGTGTATTTGTTCATGCATATGAAACTATCTATTTGTTAATTTTGTCAAATTTTTCATAAAATTTAGCCCGCTAAATACATATATATGAATATGTAAGACATAATTAATTTCTCGACTAACAATTTGAATGAAGGATGTATATGTAGAGCATGTTTGGATGGACTTTTATCCATATGCTTGAAATTTTCTAACTTATGACTTTTGATTTATTTTTAGTTTTTTAACTTAAAAAGAAGTGCTTAAAAATATCTTTAGTTCACCCAAATACTATAAAAATACATAAAAGTTATTTTGACTTAAACATACGTAAAGTAAGCCAATCCAAAACAGACTCATATAGTTGGGTTACTCTTGGTTATATTTCTCAATATGCTGTACTAAATATTTTTAAAATATATTTATTATTTTTTAGAAAATTCTAAAAATCTATAAATATAGTAAAGCTAAAAATAAAAAAAGAAAGAAATTTGAGGTAGCGCCTCTTATTAATCAAAATAGTCATTTTTCTTTTCTTCTCATATTTTTGAAGTTTTGACCTTATTTTTCTTATTTATGTGTCACATTAAACAATCAAAAATCAATTATTAATGAGTACTAATAAGTATCAGTTACACCTCTTCTATTACTCATCTTCTACACCTCTTCCGTTTTGTAACATTTTAGTTACTCTTTCAAATTCCTTATTCTAAATCATTAAAATTTTAGTTATGGCTTATATTCTTTAATGATACTTTATAAGGCGCGCGCGCGCGAGAGAGAGAGAGAGAGAGAGAGAGAGAGAGAGAGAGAGAGAGAGAGAGAGAGAGAGAGCGTGGAGGGTTATGGATTTTTTAACTAAAAGCAAGTCTATCCAATTTTAGATTTTCATATATTGGTTTTAACTAGATTATTAAGGCGAGCTATGTTTGTTTTTTCACAGAGCTATTCATTTTATTTTGAGATTTTGGTAAAAAAAAATGATGTTTATATGTATTCATCATTTTAAATTTAATGTATATGCATGTCTACTTCATTTTCAGGAAAATTATTTTGTTTTCAAATTTGTCATTCCTACAAGCTGTTGGGAAGAGGAAAATCATGAAGTGACTTTTCTTTTACTTACGTGAACATGGTGGAAAACTTTTGAACCAAAGATCTTATGTAATATATATCAAGATTTATATATATTTGTATTAGGTTGGTGGAGAAGCTAACCTCACCTATTAACAATTGACGCAATAAAATATAACTGTGACATTTCTTCAAAATGTTAACACCTACATTCATAACAATTTTTAAATCAAAAATAATTACCACAAAATTCTTTTATTATTGTAGATGTTACTATCACTATATTGGCTAACAATATAATTAAGAATTAATGATAATTTGTTTATGTCCCTATTCAATGTAACTATTTATCTCTTCTTCTAAAGTTCCTCTGCTTTTCTTGTGTTGAGTTACGTTTTTATAGTACTACTTAAGGTAGCAATTATCGGTATCTCAAAGATTGCATTCTCATATTTGGAAACATCGTATCTCCATAGAAGTGTCTTGCCATTTAATATGCTCTTTTGATTGTTCTTTTAATTCTTATGTATAGATTTTCTTAGTCAGAATGCTCAACATCAGTCGAAAATGTGAATCAATGCACATCTAATGTCTGTGATTTGGCAATGATTGCACCAACAAAGTTGTGGCCTTAATTTTTGAGAATTAGATTACATGTATATGTATATATGCATTTTTTTTACATATATTGCACCTTTCTTAAAGCTTGTGTAACATCCTGAACTTTCGGACTAAAGTTAAGCCGTCTTTCCTATGTTTATGGACTCGAACTGTACTACCCTGTACTATTCTTAGCTTAATTCAACTTTTAGTTGCATACTTAAAGGGCTTATGGCTCAAAAAAATTTTAAGTGTTGAAAGACTTAGTCATATTTTAAGCCCTTAACTTCAGTGATTTCTAAATTAGTCTTCCCGAACTCTAGACGTAGATTTATGAGTTATTTCATGTTCGGGGGTATAAAGGGCATGTCTCGGGGAAGTTATGAATTTTCCAGACGAGGTTTGAGCCGTGTTTTGATTACGAAAATAGTAGGTCAACACGGTTATACTGCATCACGTTGACTATGGCGATGAGCCCTTTGGTGCGACGCGATGGGCTCCAAAACCGGAATTTCAGTTACGAAGTTAATTTCCAAAGGGCAGTCTCATCTTTTCCCCATATCCCCAAGTTGTAATAACACGAAATTAAGTCGTTATTAGGACATTATATGACAAAGATTACTCAATTTCTCTCCCAACTAAACCTTAACTCCTCCCCCAAAGATCAAGAGTTCAACCTCTAAGTTCAAGATTCTCAAGAAAGTTTCAAGATTAGGGTTCCATTCTTCAAACTAAGTAACCTAAGGTACATGAAACTATCTTAAATCTCATGGTCATAGGTTTATAATTTCTACAAACTTTAAACATATATATTATGTACGTATATAATATTGGCTTTGGTAAATTATTTCAAGAGCATGCATTGTGTAACCAATTTGATGAAATTACGTTATTGTTATGGGGTTTTTCCATGAGTCTGATTTATAATCCCGTGCATATATGATTTGAATTCGAAAGATGAATTATGAATGTAAATTGTGAAATCTCCACTCTCCATGATGACATTTATGGACTTTGCATGATATGTGTTATAAAGTATTTTGAGAGCACGATTTAAGAGCCTTTGTTGATCATGAGTTTTATCTTTAACTATGTATGGGCTGGTTTATGAATAAGGACAACTTATTGAGTCTTAAAAGATTTCCTACTCATTGTGCATGTGTTGAATAAATGGAATGACCACCATATTTTAATGTCCTTAGAGAAAATAGGTTGTATGAGTTTTATATGACTTTGACAATGAGAATCCACGGATGATTTGATAAAATCTTTGGTGGCCATCTACATGTCATGACCCAAAAACAGGGTCATGATGGCACTTGTCGCGGCGTACCTTAACAAGTAAGCCTATCACCCAAATTGATACGAAAAGAGGTAAAGACAAAAATATCCCAAGGTAAGGCTTCTAGAACGAAGCCGAACCACATAAATAATCATAACAATGCAGAAAGAACTTATCCAAAATACCAATCATGCCCAAAATCAAGTGTCAATAGTGTAAGAACTACTAATACAATCCAAGTCAAATACATCGAAAAAATAATCACAAATGAATAATATCTGTCTCCAAATACAAATAAAGACATAACTACTATATAAAGATACAGGTGAACTTCGGATGCATGAATGTCCAACCGCTACCTTGGAAACTCCAACAATCGCCCGAGTCAAGCAAGCTGAGGCGCACTCGAGCTAGGACCTGCACCAAAACGGCGCAGTAGGCATGAGTACGGTTCACTTATACTTAGTAGGTATCATAGGCCAACCAAGCAAAGTAGTAAATAAAGCATACAAAATATACACTAAAGGCGCGTCACCTGCAATTAGAAAATGTCCCACAACGATATCCCACACCGCTTGCACTAATAGTTCTAATATATCTCACATATATTGCAATATCACACAAAGATAGAATAAAAGTACGTATTATATCACATATAAAAGAACAAGGAGAATATGCATATACAAGATCATCAAATACAAGTAAAATAAGATACGATAAATACATAAATGACAAGTCAATATGCCAATACAACACAACATATCACAATAAAGTAAGTGCAATGTATATGATGATGATGGTGGACGAGGTTGTCGCACAACCTCCGGGATCATCGGAAAATCCCCGTATACACCTACATAGGCAAGCCTTCTAATGCAGGACCCATGGGGGGTTCGTCAACCCGTATATAATTCACATATCTCATATCTCCTTTCCGGCACATCCCTTGGAAAGGGTTTTATAAGGTGTTACAATATCTTTTAAAAAGGTGTTGCCAGTGTTTCTCAGATATTGCAACGGTGGTACCAATGTTTCATGAATGAGTATGTTATGAAGATGTAATGCTCACAACCAATCACAATGAGTATTTCCACAACTAACCACATGATATATTTCTACAACCAACCATAATGATATATTTCCACAATCACATGAGCCAATATTCACTCATTATTTTCGTTTTATCCATGAATTTCCACATGTATCATATACCAATAAGGTATGAATATAATCACAATACACCAATGGTACCACATTAAGTATTTTGAAAATATAATACAATTATTCACAGGTATTCAAGGCTATCAATATCACATAGGACCCCCACCCGATCACACATATCACATAATAACTCAATTTCGATAATTACATCACATATAGGCCCCCACACGGGCACAACACATAAATAGCCATTTTTTATGATCAGTTTTCATCCTTAACATGCATTTTGTATCATCATTTACTACCCAACCCAGTCTGAAAGAGTTAAGCCATAACTTACCTCGAAAGCCGAAATCGGTCCGCTACACTTGAATCCGCGACCTTACTTTTCACGAACAATCTTGAACTTTACTAAAAATATCAAATATAAAATCTACGCATCAAAATAAAACCAACGACACTCATATTGACTACTTTTGATTCGGGATCAAAACGGACCCCAAAACGAATTTCCGAAAAAAGAAGGGAGAAATCAAAAATTTACTTTAAAAATATGTTCTCCATATTTTTAAAAACATACAGCTAAAAACCCAAGTTAAATCGAGTCAAAAATGGGATTCAAATCGAAGAAAAACTATTTTTGAGCTTTACTGGGTAAAATCTTTGAAATCCGAGTTAAAATCAAGAATCAGAGTTGTTTTGAAGGTAAAATTGATGAAAAACTAGTAATTATAAGATAAAAACATTATTCAAGTGAAAAGAGGTGAAATTGGGTTTAAAATCAAGCCCTAAGATTTTTGGGGTTTTGAGAAATTAATTAAAAAATTATAAGAAAATGGTGAATTCTTACCTTTAATCTGTAATAAAACCAAGAAAAAGGTATTAATCTAGCTTCCTAAGCTCCCACAAACTTCACTTTTAAGCTCCCACACTATTTTAGGGTTTAACTCTCAAGAGACAAGATAAAAAATGGGCCCGAAACTGATTTAAATGGTGCAGAAAATCTGCACCAGCAAAGTAAAGAAAAACTGTAATTTTTTATTTTTTTTAAAGTTCACTTCGGACGTCGACGGGGTGCCCGGAATTCGTTTGGAGTAAAATGCATGCATACGAACTATGCAACCATACTAGATTCGATGTTCCGAACGCGTTGGTGATATCATATTTTTAAAAAAAAATATCTTTTTCACAAAGTTGACCCCCGAAATTCGAAATTATAATTTTCCAAATCGAGGATCGAAATGAGATTCAAAAGCCGTAAAATCTTACCAAACGTGCTAACACCCTAGAATTGACATTTCGAATCTGCTAACGAAGTCAGATTTTCTATCTGAGGTTATTTCGATCAAATGTGGGTCCCACACCCATATTTCCAATTTTCCAACTTTCCGACCGATAGGTCGAAATGAGCTCGGGTGCACTGGGATGAACCAAAGGTCTACCTAGCCTAAATTTGATATTTCGGAGGTGTTGGCTTAGTCTGTTTGGCCATCCATCGCACAGATCAAAAAATATCCATATAAGTCCAAAATAAGGCCCTCAAAGCCATCAAAAATTATAATATTGCATAAATGATACCAAAATGCATCAAAAATCATGACAATAACACCCTAGAAATATCATAATGCAACTACGGGGAGGGGTAAAATAGTCAAATCACACAATCACAAATTTTACATATTTCATCAAGTTTTTAGGTCGTTACATCATCCACCACTAAAAATTTAGTTTGTCCTCGAACTAAGACAAAAGAAATGCATGAATCAACGAAGAGCTGGGGACAAGAACTACGCATATCAGACTTGACCTCTCAAGTAGCTTCATCTACAGGTTGATGTCGCCACTGGACCTTAACCACATGGATCACTCTAGAGCCAACCGCCTAACATCCCTAGCCAAAATGGAAATCGGCTTCTCAACAAAGGACAACCGCTCATCTAACTGAATCAACACCCAATGAATGACATAAGACTCATCTGGAATATAGCGGCGAAACATAGAAACATGAAAAACTGGATGAACAACTGATAGATCAGGGGGCAAAGCCAACTCATAAGCCACATCACCAACAGGCCGAAGAAACTCAAGTGAACCAATATACATGGGGCTAAGCTTGCCCCTCTTCCCAAACCTCATCATACCTTTCATGGGTAAAACTCGAAGGAAAACACAATCACCAACACCAAATCTCAAGGAACGAAGTCTACAATCAACATAACACTTCTGCCTACTCTAAGCCGCTCTAAGTCTATCCTGAATGACCCGGACCCTATCCAAAGACTCACGAAGTAAGTCCGTACCTCGAGGTCCTACCTCTAAAACATCAAACCAACCCACTAGGGAACGATAACGCCTACTATACAACACCTCAAATGGAGCCATATCACTACTGAAATGGTAGCTATTATTATACATAAACTCTGCTAAAGCCAAATATTGCTCCCACTGGCCACCAAAATCCATCGCGCATGCATAAAGCATATCCTCCAAAACCTGGATAGTCCACTCTGATTAGCCATCAGTCTGGGGTGAAATGTTATGATAAGATTAACTTGAGTACCCAACTCATCCTGAAAAGTCTTTCAAAAGTGAGATGTGAACACAAAACCTCGATCTGAAAAAATGGACACCGACGCATAATCTCATGAATGAAGATATGGGCTAACCTCTCAGCACCGAATGAGACCTGAATCAGAATAAAATGAGCTGACTTGGTCAATCGATCCACGATGACCCAAACATTGTCAGAACTATGAGATGTATAAGGAAAACCAGTCACAGGTCCATAGTGATCTATTCCCACTTCCACTCAGGAACGGTTAACCTCTGAAGCAATCCACCAGGCCTCATATGCTCCGCCTTTACCTACTGACAACATAGGCAATGAGCCATAAGATCCGCTATATCTCGCCTCATACCACTCCACCAGTAGTGCTGCCTCAAATCATGATACATCTTAGTCATGCCTGGATGGATAGAATATCTGAAATAATGGGACTCCTCCAAGATCAACCTAATCTGATCACCACTCTCGGTACACAAACTCAGCCCCCAATCTTGAAAACTCCATCTGAATCAAATGAGGCTTTCTTAGCCTCCCCACTCAATATTTTATCTCGAATCAGCCTCGTCAAACTGATGAGCTCGAATATGCTCCATCAGAGAAGATCTAGCCTCCACAAATGCCAGAACATGCCCCGCTGTCAAAATATCAAGCCTAACCATCTGGTTAGCTAAAAACTGAATCTCTAAGGCCAAAAGACTCTCCTAGGTCAAAAGATGCGCCAAGTTACCCATGCTAGTCGACTTTCGGTTCAAGGTATCCGCAACCACATTAACCTTGCCCGTATGGTAGAGAATATTCAAGTCATTATCCTTAAGCAACTCAAGTCAACAGTGCTGCCTCATATAATGATCTCGCTGATAAAAAAGTACTAAAGGCTACGATGATCTGAGAATATCTCATAACGTACTCCATACAAGTAGTGCCTCCACAACTTTAAGGCAAACATAACTGCGCACAACTCCAAATCATGGGTAGGATAATTCCTCCCATGAGGCTTCAACTAACGAGATGCATACACAATCACCTTGTCCTCCTTCATCAACACAGAACCTAATCCAACACGAGAAACATCACAAAACACGATAAATCCCCACTCCCTCCTTGGACTAAGATAATATAGGAGCTGAAGTCAACAAGTCCTTGAGCTTTTGAAAGCTCACCTCACAAGCATCAGACCACTGGATGGAAATTATTTTTTGAGTCAACTTAGTCAAAGGAGTTGTAATGAAAGAGAAACCCTCAACAAAACACCGATAATACCCGGCCAAGCCATCAAAACTTCGAATCTCGGTGGGCAAAGTAGATCTAGCTCAATCACGAACTGTTGCAACCTTGGCTGGATCAACCATAATACCTTCATTAGTCACCACATGACCCAAGAAAGAAACAGACTTAAACCAAAACTTGCACTTAGAGAACTTAGACTACAACTCCTCATCCCTTAATCTCTGAAGCATAATTCATAAATGTTTCTCATGTTCAACCTCACTCTTGGAATACACCAAGAAATCATCTGTAAACACAATAACAAAGGAGTTGAGATATGGTCAAAACACCCGATTCATCAACTCCATGAACGAGGAAGGGGAATTGGTCAACCCAAAAGACATGACCAAGAACTCATAATGACCATATCGAGTTCGAAAAGTTATTTTCGGAATATTCGAAGCTCTAATCCTCAACTAGTTAACTGAATTACAAATCAATCTTTGAAAACACCGTAGCACCCTGAAGCTGATCCAACAAATCATTAATGTGAGGAAGAGGATACTTATTCTTAACCGTCACCTTATTCCACTATCGATAATCAATTCACATTTGCATAGACCCATCCTTTCTCTTTACAAACAAGACCGGCGCACCCCAAGGCGAAACACTAGGTCGAATAAATCCCTTATCCAACAACTCCTGCAACTAATCTTTCAGTTCCTTCAACTCTGTTGGGGCCATCCTATAAGGAGAAATAGAAATGGGCTTGGTGCCCGACTCAACATCAATAATAAAATCAATATCTCGATCTGAAGGCATACTAGGCAAGTCCGTAGGGAACACCTCCATAAAATCATGGACAATACGGACAGAATCCAAGGAAGGAGGCAAAACAACACTTGTGTCACGGATATGGGCCAAGTAAGATAAATATCCCCTCTAAACCAATTTATGAGCCTGAACATAAGATATGACCCTCTTAGGACCCGAATGAAGTGTACCCTTTCAAGCTATCTTTGGCACACCCGACAAAGCTAAAGTCATAGTCTTAGCAAAACAATCTAAAACTGTATGATAGGGAGCCAACCAATCCATACCTAAAATAACATCAAAATCGATCATATTTAATATAAGCAACTCTACAAAAGTCTCATCACGCTCAGCAAAAGTCACAACACAAGATCGGTATACCCGATCCACCGCTAAAGAATCACCTACTGGGGTAGATACACAAATAGGCATGGCAGGAGGCTCACTAACAGAATCAAAACCCAAAGCAAAATACACAGACACATAGGAAAAAGTCAATTGGGGATCAAATAATACAGATGCCGGTTTGAAATAAATGAGAAAGATACCTGTAATCACAAAATCAGAAGCCTCTATCTCAAGTTTGGATGGTATAGCATAACACTGACCACGACCACCAATTGCCTGGGTGGCCCCACGACTACCACCAAGGGATCTACCTCTCGCACCTTTGGTAGAACCCCTACCTCTCACAGATGAAATAGAAGTAGTTCTAAACACACGACGAGAACAGTCCTTGGCCACATGGCTAATCTCATCATACACATAGAAACCTCTATGATCAGTCTCAATAGGAGAATGCACAACTAGGCCCGAACGGCCACCCTAAACTGCTGAACTAGAAGGTCTAACACTTGAACTCTGTAAGGCTGCCTGGACTGGCCTACACTATCCATGGAAACTACTAAAATCTACCTCGATAGGTCTGAATCTTGAACTCACCAAAACAACGCACCCACTTGGCGTCTCCCTTAGCTACACTAATAATACCCTATATTATCTTAGCGTGATCCATAATACTCTAAAGAGTAACTCCAAGCACAACCATATGAGACGTAGCCAATTGAAGGAAGACAACCAAACCCTTCATAAACTTTTGAATCTTCTCAAACTCAGTGGAAATGCTATCATAGAAATATTTGGACTGGGCATGGAAACATGCTTTAAACTTAAAAACTATTATGGAGCCCTGGTCCAAATGATCAAACTTATCCCACATAAGATCTCTCAAACTGAAAGGCACAAATCTCTCTAGAAAGGCATCAACAAACTGATCCCAAGACAACTCAGGAGTATCAACAAGCTTACAACCAACAAATGATATCCACTAATTTTTCATAACATCTCTCAACTGATATATAGTATAAGCCACACCATCCACGCAGAAAGAGTGAAACACAACTCAGAAAACAATGTATGAAAGAAAAATACATGATAAAGAATAAAATAAGTGAAGTTTCCTAAAGACGTTCGATAGCCACTCGAAGATAGATACGAATGTCTACATACCGATCTGAGAGACTCTATTAGACATTCCGCTCTTACATGGTTGAGACCAATGAAACCTAGTGCTCCGATACCAATTTGTCAGGACCCAAAAACCAGGGTCATGATGGCACTTGTCGCAGCGTACCTTGGCAAGTAAGCCTATCACCCAAACTGCTACGACAAGAGGAAAAGACAGAAATATTCCAAAGTAAGGCTTCTAGAACAAAGCCAATCCATATAAATAATCATAATAATGCGGAAAGAACATATCCAAAATACCAATCATGCCCAAAACCAAGTGTCAATAGTGTAAGAACTACTAATACAATCCAAGCGTTAAATACATCAGAAAAATAACGACAAATGAATAATATTTATCTCCAAATACAAATAAAGATATAACTACTGTAGAAAGATAGAGGTGAACTTCGAACGCATGAATGTCCAACCACTACCTTAGAAACTCCAACAATCGCCCGAGTCAAGAAAGCGGAGGCGCACTCGAGCTAGGACCTGCACCGAAAGGGCACAGTAGGCATGAGTATTGCCCACTTGTAGTCAGTAGGTATCATAGGCCGATCAAGCAAAGTAGCAAATAAAGCATACAAAATATACACTAAGGGCACGTCACCTGTAATTAAAAAATATCCCACAACGATAGCCCACACTGCTTGCACTAACAGTTCTAATATATCTTACATATATTACATCACACCAAGATAGAACAAAAGTATGTATTATATCATATATAAAAGAACAAGGGGAACATGCATATACAAGATCATCAAATACAAGTAAACGAAGATATGATAAATACATAGATGACAAGTCAATATGACAATACAACTCAACGTAACACAATAAAGTAAGTGTGATGTATATGATGATGATGCACGAGGTCTTCGCACAACCTCCGGAATCATCGCACAATCCCCGTATACACCTACGAAGGTAAGCCTCCCAACGCAGGACCCATGGGGGGTTTGTCAACCCGTATACAATTCACATATATCATATATCCTTTCCAGCACATCCCTTGGAAAGGATTTTATAAGGTGTTGCAATATCTTTTAAAAAGGTGTTGTCAGTGTTTCTCAGATGTTGCCAGGATGGTACCAATGTTTCATGAATGAGTATGAGATAAAAATATAATGCTCACAACCAATCACAATGAGAATTTACACAACCAATCACATGATATATTTCCACAACCAACCATAATGATACATTTCCACAACCACATGAGCCAATATTCACTCATTATTTTTGTTTCATCTATGAATTTCCACATGCATCATATGCCAATAAGGTATGAATATAATCACAATACATCAATGGTACCACATTAATAATTTTAACAATACAATACAATTATTCAAATGTATTCAAGGCTATCAATATCACATAGGACCCCACCCTGTCATACATATCACATAATAACTCAATTTCCACAATTACATCACATATAGGCCCCCACACGGGCACACCACATAAATAGCCATTTTTCATGATTAGTTTCCACCCTTAACATGGATTTTGTATCATCATTTACTACCCAAACAAGTCTGAAAGAGTTAAGCCATAACCTATCTCAAAAGTCAAAACTGGTCCGCTACACTTGAGCCCGCGACCTTACTTTTCACGAATAATCCTGAACTTTACTAAAAATATCATATGAAATCTACGCATCAAAATAAAACCAACGACACCCATATTGACTACTTTTGGTTTGGGTCAAAACGGACCCCTAAAACAGGTTTTCGAAAAAAGGGCAAAGTTAGAAATTTATTTCAAAAACATGTTCTCCATATTTTCAGGAACCTGCAGCTGAAAATTCAAGTTAAATCGAGTAAAAAACGGGGTTTATATCAAAGAAAAACTATTTTTGAGCTTAACCGGGTAAAATCTTTGAAATCCGGATTAAAATCAAGAATCAGAGTTGTTTTGGAGGTTAAATTGATGAAAAACTGGTAATTATAATATAAAAATATTATTCAAGTGAAGAGAAGTGAAATGAGGTTTAAAATTAAGCCCTAAGATTTTTGGTGTTTTGAGAAATTAATTAAAAAATTACTAAGAAAATGGTGAATTCTTACCTTTAATCCGTAATAAAACCAAGAAAATGATGTTAATCTAGCTTCCCAAGCTCCCACAAACTTCACTTTTAAGATCCCACACTATTTTAGGGTTTAACTCTTAAGAGACAAGATGAAAAATGAGCTCGAAACTGATTTAAATGGTGCAGAAAATCTGCACCAGCAAAGTAAAGAAAAGCTGCAGTTTTTTTTATTTTAAAGTCCACTCCGGACTTCGACAGGGTGCCCGAAATTCGTTCGCAGTCCGATACATGCAAAGAAACTCTCCAACCATACTAAATTTGACGTTCCGGACACTTTGGAGATATCAGATTTTTAAAAAAACATCATCTTCACAAAGTCGACCCCCGAAATTCGAAATTATAATTTTTCAAACCGGGGATCAAAATGAGATTTAAAAGCCGTAAAATCATACCAAATATGCTAACACCCTAAAATCAATATTCCAGATCTGCTGACGAAGTTTTATTTTCCATCCGAGGTCGTGTCGATCAAATATGGGTCTCACACTCATATTTCTAATTTTCCAACTTTCCGACCGATAGGTCGAAATGAGCTCGAGTGCACCAGGATCCGAACCAAAGGTCTACCTAGCCTAAAATCAATACTTCGAAGCTGTTGGCGTTGTTTGTCCATCCATGACACGGATCAAAAGATATCCATATAAGTCCAAAATAAGGCTCTCAAAACCATCAAAAACCACAATATTGCATAATGATACCAAAATACATCGAAAATTATGCCAATTACTCTCACATTCTAGAAATATTATAATGCAACTACGGGAAGGGGTAAAATAGTCAAATCACACAAAATCACAAATTTCATCAAGTTTTTAGGTCGTTACAATGAGAAGGGTTATGGATTTGATATGATATGAATGACTTGCAAGTCTGGGTATAACAATACCCGGTGATGATATGCCCTTAACAGAAGAAGTATTGAATATTTGAAAAGCATGAAGCATGGTTTTAACGAATTAAAATTAGGCTTAAAGAGAGTTAGATGGTTACCCGAAGAAGCTTAAGTTCAGATAACTCGTATCTCGAAACCGTGTTTTGCCGATGTGGGATGTATGATGTGTTATAATACATGGGAGTATAACTCGGACATCTCACATGGGGGGATTCCTATGGTATGCTCACATGGGGGGTATTACCGATTTTATGAACTCCAATCCTTGTGGTAAACTTGGATTGGGGGCTTTGACGCCGAGTTAAGGGCGGATTTCATCTAGATCGTGGGATCATAGAAATGTAGGGTGTACCAGCTAGCTCAGAAGTAAGATAAAGAGTGAGTCAAGATTTCAAAGAACTATTTCAAAGTCTTTTAAGTTTGCCTATGTGTTTTCAAATATCGTTTGTAAAATATTTTATGAATTGCTCTCATGTATGTTGTATAAAAGTATGCCATTTTGGGTTGTTCTGCGTACTAGTACAATTGTATTGACCCCTATATTTCAGGATTTGAGGCTCAGTCCTAAGGTCCCGCTAAGCAGTAGATCATTGTCAGGTGTTTGGAGTTGGTGAGCCTCCCTTATTTTGGAAGGGGTTATTTTGTGTGTTGTTTTTATTTGGATTTAGTTAATGGTCCGACCGAGAGCCTTGTCCCGGTTTCAGACGGATGTTGTTTTTGGTTTAGTAGAGATTTAGCAGACTTGTGTCAGCTTTCCAACGATACCAATTTTGCCATAATCCGATACTCGATTAAAAAGTTATAGCGATTCTAGTAAAAGAAGTAGAACGTCGCGATAAGCACCGCATCGTGGTGAAGGACAAATTTGCAATTTTTTGATTTCTAGTGGAGCACCACAAATAGCCCGCATCGTGGAGAAGTTCCAGTTCCTATTCGTCTCTTTTCCAGTAGCTCAACGTGATTTACCGATATCGCATCAAAATTCTCAATTGAACAAAGACCGCATCGTGGTGGAGTGCAAAATGGAACTCGTCCTTTTCGAGTGACGCAACTCAATTATGTCGTATCGCGCCAGAGCCCTAAATAGCAATTTTTCCTTTTACAGTGAGCCACCGCGATAATGGCTCATCGTTGTGGTGTGCCAAATCGGGATTTTTCTAGTTCCGAGTAATTTTTACAAAGGGCAATCTTGTCATTTTTTCAAACCCCAAATAGTGAGAAACAAGGAATTTAACCTATCCTAAGCACATTATGCACACTTTTCATCAAATTACTCTCCAAGAAATCCTAGAGCTTAAAAAATAAATCCTCAAGAAATCCAAATTCCACCATTCTTTTTCCATGATAACTCAAAATTAAATATTTCCAATTCAAGAACACAACTAGGAACTCAAAGTTCAAGATTCTTTATCAATTTCATCAATTAAGGTATGCGGGATTTTCAACAAGGATAATCCTTTCATCCTTGTGAACAAAATTAGTTTTAAAGTTGATTTTCACAAGGACTTACATGAATTGCAATTTAGGGTTTATACCCATTTATCACTATTTGAAGATTATGAGATTACAAGTGATTTAGATGTTGAATCGCATGTCTACTTTCGTATATTTAAGCGTGTGACTATATTTTTCAGATTTTGAGTTGAATTATTAATATTTCCACTATCAAGCATGAACTTTATGATGATTTGACATGAATTTGATGCAAGGGTTATTAAGCCCTAGCTTGAATGTTAATATTTCAAGAATGACTATGCTTTAAGCATCCCATGATTAGTTATTTTTCAGATTTTGATAAAGATTTGATCTTTTGATCTTAGTTTTGACATGGAATCCACTTTACAATTACAATTATAGTTTAAATTAACAGATATACAGTTGGTTTTCATTATAAACCATTATACTAGTTTTTAAAGTGGATTTTTAATAGAATAAACATACAGATTAAATGGAGTAGTATTTAGCACCGAGTTGGGTATGTTCACATGCCCCAAAACTACAAGCCAACGTAGGCTCAGATTATCAGATTATTCCCATTTCTATATGAATGACAAATACAGATGTGATCACTTAGATTAGGTTATACTCTTTGGCAAGAGTATGACACCTCTCTCTAACGTAAGGTTTTCCCATAAGAGAGCTAGACGTTGGACACTATGATAGCTCACATAGTTTATGTCAGTTAGAAGAACCTCCCTAACAGTAAAGACTTATAGAACAACTTTAGAAACTAAGTGTAAAGGCTCACAGTTTTATTCAGATATTTCTTTACATATGACATTAGCTATGAGATTTCAAATTTCAGTTTACAGATATAGAAATGAGTCCTTTCTACATTAGACAGCATGATTTAAAGATAGAATATCAGTACAACTTTTATAAACTAAATGTTATGACTCACTAGATTTATGCAGCATTGTTTTTTATTCATGATTATGATTTTCAGTTTTCAGATATTCCAGCTTATGTGAGTCATCTATATTTAGCATGCATTATTTTATAATTTTATAATAATATTGAGATATTGATTTACTTGTGCATTCACCACCATATACTCAGTACAATCCAAAAGTGCTAATCCACATATATGTATGTGTGCTACATTGGCTCATAAAGTAGGTTCAGGTACTCAGTTTTAGCAGCGTGAGTGATTTCGAGCATCTCTATCTGCATCCCGATAGTTGGTGAGTCCTCATAGTTTGGGGACCCAGTTATTCAATTTTTCAGCTTATTAGTAAAGATGATTCAGTATTTTCAGATAGTTCGAGTCAGCTGGGGGCTTGTCCCGGTGACTCTCTAGTTATTAGTAGTAGAGACTTGTCAGGCTACTAGTTATGATTCAAATTTTCAGTATTTATTTTCTAGACTTTTAGGACAAATACTTTTAGATATTATGTTTAGATAAATTTCATCTTAGAACAGACAGAGTTCCATATTTTAGCTTTGATTATATATCTATATATCTCTATTATGAATATTCAGATTTAGTAGAAGGCTTACAGGGTTAGCTTGAGGCTACTCGTAGCCTTGAGCATCGTGTGACATTTCGGGACTCATTTTTGGGGCGTTATAGTTGGATTTAGCAAAAGTGATAAAGTTTATGCAAAATCATCACTATCTCAGCTCTGAAAATGAGAAGTAATAGCTTTAAGTGGTAATCTTTTTCTCAAGCGTTGACCCCTTGAGTTTTGCCTTCGTGTTATACCTCTCATGATATATGCTCACATGTTTCTCACCGTCCCCAGTCCTAAGAACTCATGTTGTATAGGTTTATGTTCGAACGACTCTCTGGTTAGGATCCAAACACTTGATATATGGAGCACTTCATGTCTATTATATTATATATTCATCCCATATCCCACCTTGAGTTGTACAATAAGTACATGGTATAATCGAATAGTGTTGCTCTCTTTCATGATGCATATTCTTGGGTCCCTTAATGACCCTTCGAGTGACAGTATGATAGTAGTTATGGAAGAGCAGTAGCAACTTAGAAAGAAGGAGTAGATGTTCTTGAATGTAAAATTTTTTATATGATTTCCTTAGCTAAGGTTATAGGTAATGAAGGAAAGAAGGAGATAAACTTTCGTTATGTGAAACGGTTGGATATGAGGTATATGGAGAAAATATTTGTGAGAGTGATTGAAATTATTGGTTTTGGTGAGAGATTCATGAAATGGGTGCAGTAATGATAGGCTTGAATGTTGTGGTTGATGAAAACACAAACCAATGTGCTATATGGTTAGTACTTCCTGAATCAAAACTCGAGTGTGTTTGATGGTAGTGATAAGGTGAAATAATATTCTTAATGGGATATAGAGTACAGGGTCTCGTAGCTTAATCTAGGACCATACAGTGGGACTCAAACTCTTGTGGTTAGATGTGTGATGGTAGAAATGTAAGATGGAAAGGATGAAGTATGTTATTTAATGTTGGGGCATAGCCGAGTAGTGTCTTTAAGTTTAAGTCTATTCGTTGTATCATGTAAGGTAGAGAATGCTTCTATCCCTATCTCCCGCGAAATCTCATCTCATGATTGTACTGATGTAAATCAGACCTATTACCACCAAATTAGCTCATGCCTTATGTTGTGATGATTATGATTCATAGAACTCATGTGTAAGATCATCCCTAAGTAAAGTTTCATTACCTCATGCTTCGTGCTTACGTGTTTCACAAGGGGTTATCATAAAGCTCTGTTGATTCCTTTGCATATTTGGTTAAGGAAAAATATTTAGTGTGAGGTTATGTTCTTTATTCAATACTTTTAGAGCTTCAAGAAGTTCCTACCCATCATTTGGGGACGAATGATCCCAAGGAGGAGATAATGTAACACCCCATACTTTTGGACTAAAGTTAAACCGTCTTTCCTACATTTATGGACCCAAACTGTATTACCCCATACCATTCTTAGCTTAATTCAACTTTTAGTTGCATGCTTAGTGGGCTAATGGCTCAAAATTTTTCAAAGTGTTGAAAGACTTAGTCATATTTTAAGCCCTTAACTTCAATGATTTCTAAATTGGTATTTCCGACACTGAGACATAGATTTATGAGTTATTTCATGTTTGGGGGTGCAAAGGACATGTCTCGAGGAAGTTTCAGATTTTTTAGACGAGTTTTGAGCCGTGTTTAGATCATAAAAATAGTAGGTCACCACAATTGTACCACATCGTAGTGCCTATGGCGATAAGCCTTTTGGCGCGATACGATGGACTACAAAATCGGGATTTTAATTACGAAGTTAATTTTCAAAGGGCAGTCTCGTCTTTCCCCTATAGCCCCAAGTCGTAATAACACGAAATTAAGTCGTCTTTAGGACATTATATGCCAAAGATTACTCAATTTCTCTCCCAACTAAACCCTAACTCCTCCCCCAAAGATCAAGAGTTCAACCTCTAAGTTTAAGATTCTCAAGAAAGTGTCAAGATTAGGGTTCCATTCTTCAAAATAAGTAACCTAAGTACGTGGGGTTATCCTAAATTTCATGGACATAGGTTTTACGATTTCGACAAGCTTTAAATAAATAAATATATATATATATACGTATAAAATATTGGCTTTGGTAAATTTTTTCAAACGAATGCATTGTATAACCAATTTGATGAAATTACGTTATTGTTATGGGGTGTTTCCATGAGTTTGATTTATAATCCCGTGCATATATGATTTGAATTCGAAAGATGAATTACGAATGTAAATTGTGAAATCTCCACTCTACATGATGGCATTTATGGACTTTCCATGATATGTATTATAAAGTGTTTTGAGAGCATGATTTAAGAGCCCTTGTTTATCATGAGTTTTATCTTTAACTATGTATGGGCTGGTTTATGAATGAGGATAAGTTATTAAGTCTTACAAAATTTCCTAATCATTGTGCATGTGTTGAATAAATGGAATGGCCACCACATTTTAATGTCTTGTAATGAGAATCCACATGTGATTTGATAAAATCTTTGGTGGTCATTTATATGTTTTGAATGAGAAGGGCTATGGATTTGATATGATATGAATGACTTGCAAGTTTGGGTATGACGATACCCGATGATGATATGCCCTTAACATAAGAAGTATTGAATGTTTGAAAAGCATGAAACATGGTTTTAAAGAATTAAAATTGGGCTTAAAGAGAGTTCGATGGTTACCCAAAGAAGGCTTGAGTTCATATAACTCGTAGCCTGAAATTGTGTTTTGCTGATGTGGGACGTATGATATGTTATCCTACATGGGAGGATAATTAGGACATCTCACATGGGGAGATTCCTACGATATGCTCACATAGGGGGTATCACCGATTTAATGAACTCCAATCCTTGTGGCAAACTTGGATTGGGAGCTTGGCCGCCAAGTTAAGGGCGGATTCCATATAGCCCATGGGATTGTAGAAATGTAGGGCGTTCCATCTAGCTCAAAAGTAGATAAAGAGTCACACTTTCAAAGAACTATTTCAAAGTCTTTTAAGTATGCCCATGTGCTTTCATATATCGTATATAAAATATTTTATGAATTGCTCTTATGTATGTTGTATAAAAGTATGTTATTTTGGGTTGCTCTGCTTACCAGTACAATTGTGTTGACTCCCTATATATTAGGATTTGAGGCTCAATTCTGGGGTCCCGCTAAGTTGTAATCATTGTCAGACGTTTTGAGTTGGTGAGCATCCCTTATTTTGGAAGGCCTTTTTTCGTGTGTTGTCTTCATTTGGATTTAGTTTATGGTCCGACCGGTGGCCTTGTCCCAATTTTAGACAGATGTTATTTTTAGTTTAGTAGAGATTTTGCAGACTTTTGTTAAATAGTTTTAGGTCTTTATGAACTTATGTTTGTATTATTTTAGTTGAAATAATAAGATGACCATGTTTCCAGTTTACTTCCGCATTTTGATTAGTTGATGAATTATGCATATGGTTACAAGTTAAAGGAGCTCTCGGGCCTTTATAGGTTGGGATGCTCATCGCAGATAGGGCCTCGGTTTGGGTCGTGACAAACTTGGTATCAGAGTATGGTCATGGTCCCAAGGTGTTTGCAAAGTCGCGTCGGGTAGAGTCCTCTTTATGGGTGTGTAGTGCTCCACACTTATAAGGAGGAAACTACGAGGAATTTAGGAATGTTTCACTTTTCTTTATGTTCTAGATCGTACCATTCTTTTGTCCATTTGTAAGTTATCAAGAGTCCTTCTTTACTCTGATTTTATTAACTATGTACCATTGTCGAGTCGATTCAAGTGCAGAATCTTAGAGTCTAAATATGGTGCTCCCTTCAAATTGAGTCATAAAAGATTATGAAATTGCACAAGGACTTGAGAGGAGTCCATAAGTGCTTTATAGTGTATTGATTTAAGCTTATACCCCTATCTACATCAATCGTGTATTTGAGCCTGAGGTATGAAGTGTATTCAGTCCCTTTTAAAATTCTTATTGCAAATGTCATGCTTAAGGGTAGTGATACATGTCAGAAAATGTTGGAACAATATTTCCGCCCAAGTAGTATGTGTTAAGGTGTCATACCCTATTGGTAGTAATATGATCCCAAAGTTAGTGATGTGAAGTCACAAGGTTAAAAATCAGGGTGAGGGTGAATTTTGTGTAAATAAGTAGTTTGAGTTATATAACCCTTGACTGAGGGGTGGGTTGCTCTTAAATGGTGATCGGCCAATATTGTAGCAAAATTTTTAGAGTGTATGGTAGTCTATGGAGGAAATGTCTGGCTATGATTATTATTTATTCAAAATAGGGAAGGATATCAGAATGGATAGTTGTGGTGGTCGTAGAAATTATTTAAAGGCTATGAATGGGAAGAGGTAGATTAGTCAATAAGTTATGGGTAGAGACTCATTAGCATAAGTAGAATTTGAGGGTAGTCTAAGTGTATGCTTGGGTAAATAAGTATGATGTGAGAAAGTAGAATATGTAGATAAGATCGTAATGGGTTATAATATATGATTAAGGTTGACTATATCTATTATATGACCTTACCCCCTTGACTTTCTTTTCTTTAGTAGTTGTAAACTAGTACTACATGTGAGAAGGTGAGTAGTGAATTTTGAGGTATAGTAGTAATGTCATGGAAGGGATGTGATTGTATGTAGTAGTTAAGTGAAATGAGGTATTTGGGTTGATTTCCCAATTCGATAGACTAGTATAATATTTGGCATTCTTCATCGGTGGTACATAATAGATGCTAGACTATAAGCTTGAACTTTAGACGTGGACGGTGGTGATAAAAAAATAGTAGCTTAAGATTAATGGTGCATGTTTTGTGGGAGTAAGTGGTAGGCTTGGTTTGATGTGTGCAATAGCCTAGATTGGAAACTTGTGGAATAATGAGTGGACAATTATGATGTATATATATACACATGAGAACAAGAGTAAAACGATGAATTGTGGTTGAATCATTAAGTGGATAAGAGCGTGAGTATGTAATAATAAGTTAAACCCTAGGTAGCAAATTGTTAGATAAGGTTTTATATGTATGAGTGTCATGTGTACCTAGTTCACGTTCTTGAATTTTGTAGTATGAAGAAGTTTTTGGAGTTTAACGTTTATGTGTATAGTGATACCCCATTGTGTGGAGGGTTGTGCTAGTAGACTTAATAAGAAGATATGTCCTCAAGTCAAGGATTGTGACTTTGATCTAAGGGGGAGATGGTGAATTAAGGTAGTTTCCAAATTCTCTTGAGGTGTCAAGTTTCAAGAAAGAGTCATGATAAAATCTATTCCTATTCAAGCAAGCTCCTCCCACTTCAATTTAATAAGGGCATTTTATCAATGTCTTATGTACTGAAATCATGCTTATGCCTAAGGTCTGAATTTTTATGCAACTTATGTTATGACCTGACTCCAAACTAGAAGCAATGATGTCTCAGTAACCCAATCTTTCAAGTATTCAAGCCCTATGTTATGTTGCTCATGATACATAAAAATCCATGTCTCACATCATGCTTGGACCTAAGAAATTATGTTTCTATATGTCACCGAATCATTCTATGTCTGTGTTATACCCCGTACTTTTCCTAGAATAGTTTAACTCCTAGTGTGTTAAGGGACAACTTTAAAAATGTATAACTCTATATACATGTGGAATTTTCCAGTTCTAGACCCACCAAATGGTAGATAACTGAAACATCTTTCCAACGATACCGATTTTGCCTCAATTCGATACTCGGTTAAGAAGTTATGGCGATTTTAGTGAAAGCAGTAGAACACCGCGATAAGCACCGCTTCGCGGTGAAGGACAAATTTGCAATTGTCTGATTTCCAGTGGAGCACCACGATTAGCCCGCATCACGGAGAAGTTCCAGTTCCCATTCGTCTCTTTTCCAGTAGCTCAACGCGATTTACCTTTATCGCTTCAAAATTTCCAATTGGACAGACACCGCATCGCGGTGGAGTGCAAAATGGCACTCATCCTTTTCCAATGACGCAACGCGATTACGCCGCGTTGTGCCAGAGCCTAAAATGGCAATTGTCCCTTTTCCAGTGAGCCACCGCAATAGCGGTGCGTTGCGGTGGTGTGCCAAATCAAAAAAATTTCAGTTCTGAGTAATTTTTACAAAGGGAAATCTAGCCATTTTCCCAAGCCCCAAATCATGATAAACAAGGAATTTAACCTATCTTAAGCATATTATGCACACTTTTCATCAAATTACTCTCTAAGAAACCCTAGAGCTTAAAAAGTAAATCCTCAAGAAATTCAAATTCCACCATTATTTTTCCAAGATAACTTAAAATTAAGGATTCTCAATTCAAGAACTTCAAGAATCAATCTTCAAGAGCACAACTAGAAACTCAAAGTTCAAGCTTCTTTATCAATTTCATCAATTAAGGTATGTGGGGTTTTCAACAAGGATAATCCTTTCATCCTTGTGTCCAAAATTAGTTTTAAAGTTGATTTTCATGAGGACTTACATGAATTTCAATTTAGGGTTTATACCCATTTATCACTATTTGAAGATTATGAGATTACAAGTGATTTAGGTGTTGAATTGCATGTCTACTTTCGTATATTTAAGCATGTGACTATGTTTTCCAGATTTTAAGTTGAATTATTAATATTTTCATTAACAAGCATGAACTTTATGATGATTTAACATGGATTTGATGCATGGGTTAATAAACCCTAGTTTGAATATTGATATTTCAAGAATGACTATGCTTTAAGCATCCCATGATTAGTTATTCTTCAGATTTTGATAAAGATTTGATCTTCTATCTTAGTTCAGACATAGAATCCACTTTACAGTTTTAGTTACTGTTTAAATTAACAGATATACAGTTGGTTTTCATTATAAACCATTATACTAGTTTTTAAAGTGGATTTCCAATAGAATTAGCATACAGATTAAAGGGAAGTGGGGTATGTTCACATGCCCCAGAACTACGAGCTAATGTAGGTTCAGATTATCAGATTATTCCCATTTCTATATGGATGACAAATACAGATGTGATCACTTAGATTAGGTTATACTCATTGGCAAGAGTATGACACCTCTCTCCAACGTGAGGTTTTCTCATAAAGAAACTAGACGTTGGACACTATGATATCTCACATAGTGTATGTCGGTTAGAAGAACCTCCCTAACAGTAAAAACTCGCAGAACATTTTTATGAACTAAGTGTAAAGGCTCACATTTTTATTGAAATATTGCTTTACATATGACATTAGTTGTGAGATTTCTGATTTCAGTTTACAGATATAGAAGTGAGTTCTTTCTACACTTAAAGAACATGATTTAAAGACAGAATACCAGTACATCTTTTAGAAACTAAATGTTATGACTCACTAGATTTATGCACCATGTTTTGCTATTCATGATTATGATTTTCAGTTTTCAGATCATCCAGCTTATGTGAGTCATCTACATTTAGCATGCATTATTTTACAAATTTATAATAATGGTGAGATATTGATTTACTTGTGCATTTACCCCCATATACTTAGTACAATCCAGTAGTGTTGATCCACATATACGTCTATGTGCTACATTGTCTCATAAAGTAGGTTCAGGTGCTCAATTTCAGCAGCGTGAGTGATTTTGAGCATCTCTATCTACATCCCGATAGTTGGTGAATCCTCATAGTTTGGGGACCCAGTTATTCAGTTTTTTAGCTTATCAGTATAGATGATTCAGTAATTTCAGATAGTTTGAGTCTGCTGAGGGATTGTCCCGGTGACTCTCAAGTTATTAGTAGTAGAGGCTTGTCAGACTGCTAGTTATGATTCAGATTTTCAGTATTTATTTTCCAAACTTTTGGGACAAATACTTTTAGATATTATGTTTAGATAAATTTTATCTTAGAACAGACAGAGTTCTGCATTTTAGCTTTGATTATATATCTATATTTCTTTATTATGTGTATTTAGATTTAGTAGAAATTTTACAGGGTTAGCTTGAGGCTACTCGTAGTCTTGAGCACCGTGTAACGTCTCGGGACCCATTTTCTGGGCATTACAAACTTGGTATCAGAGCCTAAGGTTATAAGAGTCCTAGGGAGTCAGACAAGCCTCGTTACATAGAGTCTTGATCATGGGTGTGAAGCACGCCTTATTTATGAGCAAGAGGCTACAAGACATTATTAGGAAATCATCTCTTTCTTTTATGATCTATTGTGCTTACAATATCTCTATCTATTTTTAATTCATGCTCTTACATGATAGTTGAATATGCCTCCTCATCGAGCTAATGTATGCAGAAATGATAACCATCCACCCTAGCCTGTTGACCCTCTGAATGAGAATGTATCCCACACTGAATTTCGAGTTGCTTTTCAAGAGTTGGCCCCGGCTGTGACTGCCAATGATCAGGGAAACCATCAGGTGGAAGTCCCACTTCAGTAGAATGGGATTTAGCAGTAGCCAGAATTCGTGACTTCCTGAGAATGAATCTGCTTGAGTTCTTTGGGTCAAAAGCAGGCGAGGGCCCACAACTTTACTTAGATGAGGTAAAAAAGATCACCTAGATTATGCATATTTCAGAGGAGGAGAGTGTAGAGTTGGTATTCTATAGGTTGAAGGATGAAGCGTATGATTCGGTGGTTATATGGAAGAATGGTAGAGGTTAGAATGTAGCTCCTAAGAGTTGGCAGGTATTTCAGGATGTATTTCTAGACAGGTTTTTTCCACCTGAGATGAGAGAAGCTAAAGTAGAGGAGTTTGTGAACCTGAGGCAGGGCTCGATGACAGTGAAAGAGTACTACCTTAAGTTCAACCAGTTGTCTAAGTATGCCTCTGATACGATGGTTGACCCTAGGGCGAGTATGAGTAAGTTTGTTACTGGAGTATCTGGTTTAGTAGTCAAGGAGTGTAAGACTGCCATGCTAATTGGGGACATAGATCTTACTAGATTGATGGTTCATACTCAACAAATTGAGGCAAAAAAATTGAAGGAAAGAGAGAGGGAAATAAGAAGTCTAGAACCGGGCAGTTTGAGTATGGCTAGACAAAGTTTGGAGGAGGAAACCATTTGCAGTTTCAAAACCATTTATCTATGCCAGAGCCATCTTTAGCCAGTGCTCCCTACCCTAGAATGAGACAAGAGCAGTGGGGTAAGACTTCTATGTCCAGATCTCAGAATAGTGTGAGTGGAAAACCCAGTTACCCTCTATGTGCTAAGTGTGGTAAGAATCATCTTGGTGAGTGCTTGTTGGGATAGAAAGGTTGTTATGGTTGTGGTAAGTTGGGTCATGGAATCAAAGAGTGTCTTCATACTAAGCAAAGAAATAAGGATGTTTGTCCCCAGACTCAGGCTACCAGCACACCAGCTCCTCTAGGTCGCTCAGTCCCTCCTCAGGGTGCATCATCCAGTACCGGTGGCGGTCAGTGCCAGAATCAGTTTTATGCTTTACCATCCCATCAGGAGCAAGAGATTTCACCAGATATTGTTACTGGTATGTTTCGTGACTTTTATCTTGATGTTTATATGTTGTTAGACCCCGGGTCAAATTTCTCTTATGTGACCCCACTAATTACGATAAATTTTAAAATAGGTCCTGAAAAGATCCCTAAGCCTTACTTGGTTTCTACCCCAGTGGGTGAGTCAGTTGTTGCCAAATAGATCTACAGAAAATGTCCTATCATTGTCCTTCAAAAAATTATGTTAGCAGACTTAATAGAATTAGATATGGTCGACTTTGACCTTATTCTTGGTATGGATTGGCTCCATTCCTATTATGCATCCATAGATTATTGCACCCAAGTGGTGAAGTTTCAGTTTCCAGATGAGCCATTCTTTGAGTGGAAAGGTAATTTAGTGTCTCCCAAGAGTCATTTCATATCCTATGTTAAAGCCAGAAAGTTGATATCAAAAGGGTGTATCTATCATCTAGTTCGAGTCAAAGACACTAATTCTGAGACTCCAACAGTTCAGTCAGTTCGTGTAGTCAATGAGTTTCCTGATATTTTTCTCGAAGATTTGCGAAGGGTACCTCCCGATAGGAAAATAGAATTCAGTATTGACCTTCTTCCAGATACTCAGCCTATCTCCATTCCTCCATATCGAATGGCTCCAGCCGAGCTTAAAGAGTTAAAAGAGCAGCTTAAAGATCTCTTAGATAAAGGTTTCATAAGGCGTAGTATCTCTCTATGGGGAACTCCCGTTCTATTCGTGCGAAAGAAAGATGGTTCTTTGCGAATGTACATTGACTATCGTCAGCTGAATAAAGTCACAATCAAAAACAAATATCCTCTTCCTAGGATTGATGATTTATTTGACAAACTCCAAGGTGCAAGTTATTTCTCCAAGATAGACCTCAGATCCGACTATCATCAGCTTAGAGTAAGGGAATGTGATATTCCAAAGACAGCTTTCATAACCCGTTATAGTCATTTCAAGTTTCTAGTTATGTCCTTCAGGCTGACAAATGCCCCAGCAGCCTTCATGGACTTGATGAACAGAGTGTTCAAATAGTATTTGGACATGTTTTTCATAGTCTTTATCGATGATATTCTTGTCTATTCTCGTAGTGATGATGATCATGAAGACCATCTTAGAATTATGTTGCAAACTCTTAGAGAACACCAGTTGTTCGCCAAATTCAATAAATGTGAATTTTGTCTAAGATCAGTAGCTTTCCTTGGTTAAATTATTTCTAGTGATGGCATTAGATTTTATTCCCAAAAGACGAAAGCAGTATGAAACTGTCCTAGACCTATCTCTCCGTCAGACATCATAAGTTTCTTAGGTTTAGATGGCTATTACAGATATTATGTTGAGGATTTTTCTTCTATAACATTCCCTATGTCTAGATTAATTCAGAAGAAAGTTAAGTTTCAGTGATCATATTCCTATGAGAAGAGTTTTCAGGAGTTGAAGACTCGACTCACTTTAGCCCCAGTTTTAGCGCTACCTGACGGTACAAATGGGTTCATTGTCTATTGTGATGCTTCTAGAATTGGTTTGGGTTGTGTTTTGACGTAGAGAGGTAAAGTTATAGCCTATTCCTCTAGACAGCTTAAGCTTTACGAAAAGAACTACCTTACCCATGACCTTGAGCTAGCTGTTGTGGTGTTTGCATTAAAAATTTGGAGGAACTATCTTTATGGGGTGTATGTTGATGTGTTTACGGATCACAAAAGTTTGCAATATGTGTTCACTGAGAGGAAGTTAAATCTTTGTCAGAGAAGGTGGTTATAATTGTTGAAGGATTATGATATGAGTGTATTGTATCATCCGGGCAAGGCTAATGTGGTAGCAGACACCCTTCACAGATTGTCTATGGGCAGTGTTGCTCATGTAGAGAATGGCAAGAGAGAATTAGTTCGAGAAGTTCACCAGTTATCTAGATTGGGTGTGAGGTTGGTTAACTCAGCTGAAGGAAATGTTTGGGTTCAGAGTAGTTCATAATTTTCTCTAGTTTCTAAAGTGAAAGAGAAGCAGGATAAAGATCTTAGTTTGGTCAAACTGAAGGGTTCAGTTAAAGACCAATAGGTAGAGGTTTTCTCCCGGGGGGAGATTATGTGTAGAGATACCATAGTAGATTGTGCCATGTGTTGACAATTTGAGGCAACGAATTATGGCAGAAGATCATGGTGCGCGTTACTCCATTCATCCAGGAGACGCTAAGATATACCGTAATTTGTGGGAAGTCTATTGGTGGAGTGGTATAAAGAAATATATAACATGATTTGTAGCCAAGTGTACACTTGTCAACAGGTTAAGGTAGAGCACCAAAAATTCGATAGCACTTTGCAGGAGTTTGGTATTCCCACTTGGAAGTGGGAAGAGGTGACTATGGACTTTGTGACAGGATTACCCCATTCACGTTGAAAACATGATTCGATTTGGGTTATTGTAGATAGATTGACCAAATCAGCCCATTTCTTTCCAGTTCACACATCCTACACAACTAAAGATTATGCTAAGTTGTATATCAGAGAGTTTGTTAGATTGCATGGAGTTCCCTTTTCCATCATCTCAGATAGGGGTACTCATTTTACCTCTCAATTTTGGAAAGCCTTTAATAAGGGTCTTGGTACCCAAGTTCATCTCAGTTCAGTTTTTCATTCGCAGACAGATGGTCAAGCAGAGAGGACCATTCATACCTTAGAGAATATGTTGAGGGCATGTGTTCTTGATTTCAAAGGTAGTTGGGATGATCACTTGCCATTGATTGAGTTCACCTACAATAATAGTTACCATTCTAGTATCTCTTTATGGGCGAAGATGTAGATCACCGATCGGTTGGTTCAAAATGGTTTAGGCCACTTTGATTGGGCCAGATATGTTGTTTGAAGCCATGGAGAAAGTTTAGTTGATTCGAGAGAGATTGAAGGCATCTCAGAGTCATCAAAAATCGTATACAGACGTAAGAAGAGGAGATCTTAAGTTTGAAGCAGATGATCTTGTGTATTTGAAAGTTTCACCCATGAAGGGGGTAAAGAGATTTGGGAAAAAGGGAAGCTTAGTCCCCGATATGTGGGTCCCTATAGGATTTTGAGTCATGTGGGGAAGGTAACATATGATCTTGAGCTACCTGCTGACTTGTCATCAGTTCACTCGGTGTTCCATGTGTCCTTATTAAAGAAGTGCATGGACAATTCAGTTGTTGTAGTCCCTCTAGAAAGCATAGATATTCAGAACAACCTTTCATACGAAGAAGTTCCAGTAGAGATTCTTGATCATCAGACCCATAGACTAAGGAACAAAGAAGTTTCCTTGGTTAAAGTTCTATGGTAAAATCTTTCAGTTGAGGGTGCTACTTGGGAAGTAGAAGCAAAAATGCAAACCAAATATCCTCATCTCTTATCCACAAACCCAGATTCTGCTTAAGGTAACAGTCTTTCTTAATTCAGTTCTTTTCCAGTCTCAGATTCAGCCATATAGTTATCTTCTTGTAAATTCATGCATTTGCAGATTAGTTCAATCGCTCAGTATGAGTTAATTCAGTCATGCAGTTTTATTTCAGTTGTGCATGCTAGCTAGCATATAGCCTCAGTCCCTCCGAATCTTCAGTTTAACTAGTCTCATTCGAGGATGAATGTTTCCAAGGGGGAGATATTGTAATACCCCATACTTTTCCTAGCTTAGTTTAGCTCCTAGTGTGTCAAGAGACAACTTTAAAAATGTATAACTCTTAATACATGTGGAATTTTCCAGTTCTAGACCTACCAAATGGTAGATAATTAAATCAGCTTTCCAACGATACCAATTTCTCCTCAATCCGATACTTGGTTAAGAAGTTATGGCGATTCTAGTGAAAGAAGTAGAACACTGCGATAAGCACCGCATCGTGGTGAAGGACAAATTCGCAATTGTCAAATTTCTAGTGGAGCACTGCAATTAGCTCGCATCGTGAAGAAGTTCCAGTTCCCGTTCGTTTCTTTTCCAGTAGCTCAATGCAATTTTCCGGTGTCGAATCAAAATTCCCAATTGGACAGACACCACATCGTGGTGGAGTGCAAAATGGCACTCGTCCTTTTTCAGTGATGCAACGCAATTATGCCGCATCGTTCCATAGCCCAAAATGGCAATTGTCCTTTTTCCAGTGAGCCATCGCGATAACGGCGCATCGTTGTGGTGTGCCAAATCGGGATTTTTTCCAGTTCCGAGTAATTTTTACAAAGGGCAATCTAGTCATTTTTCCAAGCCCCAAATCATGAGAAACAAGGAATTTAACCTATCCTAAGCACATTATGCATACTTTTCATCAAATTACTCTCCAAGAAATCCTAGAGCTTCAAAAATAAATCCTCAAGAAATCCAAATTCCACCATTCTTTTTCCAAGATAACTCAAAATTAAAGATTTCCAATTCAAGAACTTCAAGAATCAATCTGCAAGAGCACAACTAGGAACTCAAAGTTCAAGCTTCTTTATCAATTTCATCAATTAAGGTATGCGGGGTTTTCAACAAGGATAATTCTTTCATCCTTGAGCCCAAAATTAGTTTTAAAGTTGATTTTCGCAAGGACTTACATGAATTGCAATTTAGGGTTTATACATATTTATCACTATTTAAAGATTATGAGATTACATGTGATTTAGATGTTGAATTGCATGTCTACTTTCATATATTTAAGCGTGTGACTATATTTTCCAGATTTTGAGTTGAATTATTAATATTTACATTATCAAGCATGAACTTTATGATGATTCGACATGAATTTGATGCATGGGTTATTAAGCCCTAGTTTGAATGTTAATATTTCAAGAATGACTATGCTTTAAGCATCCCATGATTAGTTATTTTTCAGATTTTGACAAAGATATGATCTTTTGATCTTAGTTCAGACATGGAATCCACTTTACAGTTTCAGTTACAGTTTAAATTAACAGATATACAGTTGGTTTTCATTATAAACCATTATACTAGTTTATAAAGTCGATTTTTAATAGAATGAGCATACAAATTAAAGGTAGTAATATTTAGCACCAAGTTAGGTATGTTCACATGCCCCGGAACTACAAGCCAACATAGGTTCAGATTATCAGATTATTCCCATTTCCATATGGATGACAAATACAGATGTGATCACTTAGATTAGGTTATACTCATTTGCAAGAGTATGACACCTTTCCCTAACGTGAGGTTTTCCCATAAGAAAACTAGACGTTGGACACTATGATAGCTCACATAGTTTATGTCGATTAGAAGAACCTCCCTAACAGTAAAGACTTACAGAACATCTTTAGAAACTAAGTGTAAAGGCTCACAGTTTTATTCAGATATTTCTTTACATATGACATTAGCTATGCGATTTCAGATTTCAGTTTACAGATACAGAAGTGAGTCCTTTCTACACTTAGACAGCATGATTTAAAGACAAAATACCAGTACATCTTTTAGAAACTAAATGTTATGACTCACTAGATTTATGCAGCATTGTTTGCTATTCATGATTATGATTTTCAGTTTTCAGATATTCCAACTTATGTGAGTCATCTACATTTAGCATGCATTATTTTATAATTTTATAATAATATTGAGATATTGATTTACTTGTGCATTCACCCTCATATACTCAGTACAATCCAGAAGTGTTGATCCACATATACGTCTATGTGCTACATTATCTTATAAAGTAGGTTCAGGTACTCAGTTTCAGCAGTGTGAGTGATTTCGAGCATCTCTATCAACATCCCGACAGTTTATGAGTCCTCAAAGTTTGGGGACCCAGTTATTCAATTTTTTAGCTTATTAGTATAGATGATTCAGTATTTTTAGATAGTTCGAGTTAGCTGGGGGCTTGTCCCGGTGACTCTCTAGTTATTAGTAATAGAGGCTTGTCAGGCTGCTAGTTATGATTTAAATTTTCAGTATTTATTTTCCAGACTTTTGGGACAAATACTTTTAGATATTATGTTTAGATAAATTTCATCTTAGAACAGACAGAGTTCCATATTTTTGCTTTGATTGTATATCTATATATCTCTATTATGAATATTCAGATTTAGTAGAAGGATTACAGGGTTAGCTTGAGGCTACTCGTAGTCTTGAGCACTGTACGACATCTCGGGACTCGTTTTTGGGGCGTTACAGTTGGGTTTAGCAAAAGTGATAAAGTTTATGCAAAATCATCACTATCTCAACTCTGAAAATGAGAAGCAATAGCTTTAAGTGGTAATCCTTATCTCAGGCGTTGACCCCTTAAGTTTCGCCTTCATGTTATACCAATCATGATATATGCTCACATATTTCTCATTATGCCCAGTCCTAAGAATTCATGTTGTATAGGTTTATGTACGAACGACTCTCTGGTTAGGATCCAGACACAGATATAAGTAGTACTTCATGTCTATTGTATTATATCTTCATCTCATATCCCACCTTGAGTAGTGAAATAAGTATATGGTATAAACGAATGGTGTTGCTCCCTTTCTTGATGCATATTTTTGGGTCCCTCAATGACCCTCTGAGTGACAGTATGATAGTAGTTATGGAAGAGTAGTAGCGACTTAGAAAGGGGGAGTAGATGTTCTTGAATGTAAAAATTTTGATATAATTTCCTTAGCTAAGGTTGTAGGTGATGAAGGAAAGAAGGAGATGAACTTTCGTTATGTGAAATGATTGGAAAGGAGTTATATGGAGAAAATATTTGTGATAGTGATTGAAATTTTTGGATTTGGTAGGAGATCCATGAAGTGGGTGTAGTAATGATAGGCTTGAATATTGTGGTTGATGAAAACACAAACCAATGTGTTGTATGGTTAGCACTCCCTGAATTAAAACTCGAGTGTGTTTGATGGTAGTGATAAGGTGAAATAATATTCTTAATGGGATGTAGAGTACAGGGTCCCGTAGCTTAAGCTAGCACCTCTTTTCTCCAAGTTAGGCTTCAATATAGAAGTACCATGCAGTAGGACTCAAACTCTTGTGGTTAGATGTGTGATGGTAGAAATGTAAGATGAAAAAAGGGCGAAGTATGTTATTTAATATTAGGGCATAGCCGAGTAGTGTCTTTAAGTTTAAGTTTATTCGTTGTATCATGTAAGGTAGAGAATGCTTCTATCCCTATCTCCCGCGAAATATCGTCTCATGAGTGTACTGATGTAAATCAGGCCTATTATCACCAAATTAGCTCATGCCTTATGTTGTGATAATTATGATTCATAGAACTCATGTGCAAGATCATCCCTAAGTAAAGTTTCATTACCTCATGCTTCGTGCTTACGTGTTTCACTAGAGGTTATCATGAAGCTCTGTTGATGCCTTTGTTTATTTGGTTAAGGAAAAATGTTTAGTGTGAGGTTACGTTCTTTATTTAATACTTTTAGAGGTTCAACAAGTTCCTACCCATCATTTGGGGATGAATGATCCCAAGGAGGAGATAATGTAACACCTCGTACTTTCATACTAAAGTTAAACTGTCTTTCCTAAGTTTATGGACCCAAACTGTATTACCCTGTACTATTCTTAGCTTAATTCGGCTTTTAGTTGCATGCTTAAGGGGCTTATGGCTCAAAAATTTTCAAAGTGTTGAAAGACTTAGTCATATTTTAAGCCCTTAACTTCAATGATTTCTAAATTAGTCTTTCCCACGCCGAGACATAGATTTATGAGTTATTTCATGTTCGGGGGTGTAAAGGGCATGTCTCTGGAAGTTTCAGATTTTTTGGACTAGGTTTGAGCCGTGTTTGGATCAAGAAAATGGTAGGTCACCGCGATTGTACCGCGTCGTGGTGCATTGTCGATGAGCCTTCTGGCGCGATGCGATGGACTTCAAAATTGGAATTTCAATTACGAAGTTAATTTTCAAAGGGCAGTCTCGTCTTTTCCCTATAGCCCCAAGTCGTAATTACACGAAATTAAGTCGTCATTAGGGCATTATATGCCAAATATTACTGAATTTCTCTCCCAAAAACTAAACCCTAACTCCTTCCCCAAAGATCAAGAGTTCAACCTCTAAGTTCAAGATTCTCAAGAACGCATCAAGATTAGGGTTCCATTCTTCAAAATAAGTAACCTAAGTATGTGGGGTTATCCTAAATTTCATGGGCATAGGTTTTACGATTTATACAAACTTTAAATATATATATATATATATATATATACGTATAAAATATTGGCTTTGGTAAAAAATTTCAGGCGAATGTATTGTATAACCAATTTGATGAAATTACGTTATTGTTAAGGGGTTTTTCCATGAGTTTGAATTATAATCCCGTGCATATATGATTTGAATTCGAAAGATGAATTACGAATGTAAATTGTGTAATCTCCACTCTCCATGATGAAATTTATGGACTTTCCATGATATGTATTATAAAGTATTTTGAGAGCATGATTTAAGAGTCCTTGTTGATCATGAGTTTTATCTTTAACTATGTATGGGCTGGTTTATGAATGAGGATATATTATTAAGTCTTAAAAGATTTCCTAATCATTGTGCATGTGTTGAATAAATGGAATGGCCACCACATTTTAATGTCTTGTAATGAGAATCCACGTGTGATTTGATAAAATCTTTGGTGGTCATTTACATGTTTTGAATGAGAAGCACTGTGGATTAATATCAACAACTACTAAAATACTACCAACAGAAATATTAAAAAAATATGAAATAGTTATAAGAGATGAATTTAGCAGTGTAACAACAGAAGAAGAACAACAAAATAAAAAAAAAGATATAAATAGAAATTTAATGTTAAAACTAGCAATATGTAATATGTGCTATATAGATGAGTATACGTGCGCATTAAAAGAATATTATTATAAAGGAACACATAATATAGAAGAAAGTAAAGAAATAAGAAGATTATATTTTAGTAAATTACCCGAACCATTTAGTTCAAAATAATAAAGAGTTGGGATGAAGCAAAAATAGTAGATACCCTAGGAGCAAGAATAAAATTTTTACAACAATGGTATAGAAATCTATGTGAAAAATATAGAGAAGAAATAAAAATGGAAAAAACATTAATAAGAAATTTAGCATGTTGCAAAGATAAAATAGCACCTCAACTTGGATGTGAAGAAAGATATTATAAGAAAAGAAAAAGACATAAGAAATATAAGAAATACAAGAAATGAAAATATAAGCATAAGAAACCAAGAAAAAGATATTATGTAAAAAGTTATAAACATAAAAGACCATATAGGAAAAAGAAATCTATAAAAGAATGTACTTGTTATAATTGTGGAAAACTAGGACATTTAGCTAGAGATTGTAAATTACCTAAAAATACAAAAAAGAAACAAATATCAGAAATAAAAATAGAAAATACAGAATATATGCAGATAGATTATATAGATTATGAATTAGAAAGTGAAGATAATATATATGAAATTTCGAAGAATGAAACAGATAACGAAATAGATAGTGAATTAGATGAATTAAATGACTGAAGAAGATATAAACCAAATAACTGAAGAAGATATAAAAATAATATAAAGAAAGAATATTTAAATGAAGAAGGAACAAACCAAAAAATAATATTTGATAATAATATATTTGATGAAATAAAAGGAAAAGAGTTAGAATTAAGTGTAGAAAAAATATTTAAAATACCAACAATAAAAAATATATTTAGTAGAAAAAGGGAAGAATACTACGTAGTAAGCCAAAAAGATCATGTAATAGACTGTAGATATGCAAAAGGAAGAGCTAGTATACCACTAGTAACAAAAAGAATAATTAATAAAGAAATAAACGATATAAAAAGTAAAGACCCAATAAAATATGTGCACCTTGGAGGAACATAGATATTAATAAAAGCATGTTTTAGAGAAGGAATAGATACACCAATAGAATTATATTTAGCAGATGATAGAATTATAAAACCTATACAAAAGAGTATAATAACTGCCATAAAAGGAAATTTAATATACCAAAAATTTAAATTTATAATAAGTGTGAATTATTCAGGAGCAATAACAGATAAAAATATAGATAAATCATTAGTATTATATTGGAAAATATCAGGAATAGAACTAACCCCAGGAAGTAAAATATTTACTGCAAGATGTAAAAATCTATATGTATTAACAACAAAACATAAAATAACAGGAAAAATAAAATTAATAAAATACAAATAGAAAGTCCTTTTGAACAATTTGTAAAAACAATTGATAATAATGATTATAGTTACAAAAATATAGACATAGGAGAAGATTTAGAAATAATAAATGATAGAATAAGTACATCAAAAAGAATAGCTCATGAAAAACCAGAATCACCAAGCTCATAAAAAAGAACAAGTTATGAAACAACTTCAACAGTTAATTTAAATCAATATTACATAACAGGAACAATAAATGAAAAAGAATATTTAATACTCTTAAACACTGGACAAGAAGAAAATTGTATAGCAAAATATCTAGTAAGAAGTGAAGAAATAAAATCTAATAGTAATATATGCCCAAATCTACCAAGGAGTCTAATAAACATTAAAGATACGGCAGAAAAAGAAATAATAATAGGAGTTAAAAAAATAAAAATAAAATTTGAAATAAAGGAAGAAATGCAAAAAGCAGACTTAATATTAGAATAAAATGGTTAGAACAAATAAAACCATACAATATAGAACATACACAATTATCTATAACATATAATAAAGAAAAATTATTCATAAAAAGAGCTTTGACATGACATGAAAATATATGTACTTGTCAAAATAATAGTAGAAGGATATTATAATAGGTATTATACACCTATGATAGATACAGGAGCAGAAACAAACTTATGGAGATACAACTGTTTATCAGAAGGTAAATGGGATAAGCTAAAAGTACCAATATTAGTCAAAGGATTTAATAATGAAGGAAGCTTAATTACATATGAAGCTAAGAATGAAAAATACAGATATGGGACAAAATAATAACAATAGAAGAAATTTATAATTATGAACTAACATCAAAAGATATGCTTTTAGAAATGTCATTTTTAGATAAATTATACTCACATATAATAACTAAAACAGATTGGTGGTTTACAACACCATGTAAACAAAAAGTAAGAGCAAAAAAATTTATTAATAAAATACGAAAGAAAGTTGATTGGATAAAATGAAGTGAAAAAATTACACAAAAGTTAGAAAATATAAAAAATACAGAAGACACAGTAGAACTAGTTGTATATTCGATAAATAAAAAAGAAATAACTATATTTTCAATAGATAAGGTAGAAATAATAAAGAAAAATTTAAGACAATTATATAGTGAAGATCCATTAAAAGGATGAGAAAAAACATAAAACTATTATAAAAATTGAATTAATAGATAAAAATAGCATAATAACTCAAAAACCACTAATATATAATTTTGATGATTTAAAAGAATTTAAAATGCATATAGATGAATTATTAGAAAAACAGTATATACAAAAAAGCAATAGTAAACATAATAATCCAGCATTTATAGTAAATAAACATAGTGAACAAAAAAGAGGAAAAAGTAGAATGGTTATTGACTATAGAAATTTAAATGCAAAAACTATGACATACAATTATCCAATACCAAATAAGATATTGAAAATAAGACAATTACAAGGATATAACTACTTTAGTAAATTTGACTGTAAATCAAAATTTTACCACTTAAAGTTAGATGAAAATTCTAAGAAATTAACCGCATTTACGGTACCACAAGGATTTTATGAATGGAACGTATTACCATTTGGATATAAAAATGCATCAGGTAGATACCAACACTTTATGGATAGTTATTTCAAACAATTACCTAATTATATAGTATACATAGATGATATACTACTATACACAAAAACCAAAGAAGAACATTTAAAATTACTAGAACAATTTACAAATATAATAGAAAAATCAGGAATAAGTTTAAGCAAAAAGAAAGCTAAAATTATGAAAAATCAGATAGAGTTTTTAGGAATACAAATAGATAAAAGTGGAGTAAAAATGCAACAACATATAGTACAAAAAATAATAAATTCAAAAGAAGAATTAGATACAAAAAAGAAATTACAATCATTTTTAGGATTAGTAAACCAAGTAAGAGAATATATACCAAAATTAGCAGAAAACCTAAAACCTTTACAAAAAAAATTAAAAAGGATGTAGAATATAATTACAACGAAGAAGATAAAAAAACAAGTTCAGAAAATAAAAATACTTTGTAAAGAATTACCAAAATTATAATTCTCAGATGAAAATAAAAAATTTACATATATGGTAGAAGCAGATGCAAGTGAATATAGTTATGGAGGAGTACTTAAATATAGGTACGAAAATTAAAAAATAGAACATCATTGTAGATATTACTCAGGTACATTTAATGAAACAGAAATAAAATGGGAAATAAATAGAAAAGATTTATGTCCAGTATATAAATGTTTATTAGCCTTTGAACCATATATTGTATATAACAAATTTATTGTGAGAACAGATAATACCCAGGCTCGATGGTGGTTAACAAGAAAAATACAAAACTCAGTTACGACGAAGGAAATTCGGAGATTAGTATTGAATATATTAAATTTTACATTTACGATTGAAGTAATCAAGACTGACAAGAATGTTATTGCAGATTACATATCAAGACAAAGCTACTCAAACTAATTTACCAATGGAAGAAGCTGATGTCAAAGATACCAAAACAGACTTAATATTACAAGTGTTTGAACAAATGAAGTTATTACAAGAACGAGTTATCACATTAACTACTGAAGTTACAAATTTAAAAGTGCAGGTTGAGCCCTATAAAAAATAAGAAGCTATTAGCAAAGATACTGTGCAGGAAGAGCACATTAAAAAACTAGACCTAGAAGGTGACGATGAGAAACACCTAAAAACTGAAATTACTAACAAAATTACAGTTACAGCTGCAGGCGCAGGTGATGTATCCAAGGGAAAGAATATAGTCACTCAAAATAAACCTGAACCACCAAAGAAAAAGAATTATAACCTCGACCAGATATTCTCAAAACAATATACACCAAATATACAAAAATCAGAGTCATGTATACCTCCCCAGATACACACATATTCCGAATCACTCAATCAACAAAAGCAGACTTATAACCATATCACTCGTACATATATTCATAATATTTATACCTTATAAAAATTGTTAAATACAAAACCTATCCAGAGTAAAGATTTAGCAAAACAACACCAAGGATACATTACACAAAAATGTCAGAACTATAACAAACTTATTGCTTTGCCTGGCACCAGTGCAAACTTAATTTCTTCATGTTACTATTATGGACTATTATCTACAGTTTACACAATTACTGTAGAAGAGTTAACAAGAATTTCAGATATTCACAAAAAATTTATGGATTATAAAAGGATTACGAAGGGACAGTTATTCTATGTCCGTTTCTACTCAGCACTAGCAGAAATATTATTTGATGAAATAAAGCTGACAATTACTTTTGTCAAGGTAGAAATGACACGAGACTATATTATCCCTGAAGAAATAAGCGAACAAGAAGAGATAACCAAAAATCAGATACCTGACTTCTACCGAAACAAGAGAGTTATTGGACTTAGCAGTCTATTGACTGAGTTAGCAAATAATTATATAAATCAAAACCCAGTTTGGATTTACTGTAACAGAAATCAATTATTGGTTTACTCTACTTGTAAAAATATTAGAGAAAATGACATAGAAGAGATAAGAAAATGGGTCATAACGATCCTAAAATCAGAAGAGTTACTAGTCATAAGATCTATTACGAAAGGAGTTATTTTAGAAGAAGATATGGAACAATTCTGCAAACAAGTTGGCCAAAGATACGATGACCACATATGCAGCAGATGTAGTGGAAGACACAACTTTATTCCAAATGTGTGTTCCACTACATCTGTTGCATATGTGGTCATGGAATAAAGTTGTGTCTTCCACTACATCTGCTGCATATGTGGTCATCGTATCTTTGGCCAACTTGTTTACAGAATTGTTCCATAGCTTCTTCTGAAATAACTCCTTTCGTAATAGATCCTGTGACTGGTAACTCTTCTGGTTTTAGAATCGTTATGACCCATTTTCTTATCTCTTCTCTATCATTTTCTCTAATATTTTTACAAGTAGAGTAAACCAATAATTGATTTCTATTATAATAAATCCAAACTGGGTTTTGATTTATATAATTATTTGCTAACTCAGTCAATCTACTGTTAAGTCCAATAACTCTCTTGTTTCAGTAGAAGTTTGGTTTCTGATTTTTGGTTATCTCTTCTTGTTCGCATATTTATTCAGGGATAATATAGTCTCGTGACATTTCTATCTTGACAACAGTAATTGTCTGTTTTGTTTCATCAAACAATATTTCTGCTGGTGCTGAGTAGAAACGGACATAGAATAATTGTCCCTTCGTAATCCTTTTATAATCCATAAATTTTTTGTGAATATCTGGAATTCTTGTTAACTCTTCTTCAGTAATTGTGTAAACTGTAGATAATAGTCCATAATAGTAACATGAAGAAATTAAGTTTGCACTGGTGCCAGGCAAAGCAATAAGTTTGTTATAGTTCTAACATTTTTGTGTAATGTATCCTTGGTGTTGTTTTGCTAAATCTTTACTCTGGATAGGTTTTGTATTTAACAATTTTTGTAAGGTATAAATATTATCAATATATGTACGAGTGATAAGGTTATAAGTCTGCTTTTGTTGATTGAGTGATTCGGAATATGTGTGTATCTGGGGAGGTATAGATGACTCTGATTTTAGTATATTTGGTGTATATGGTTTTGAGAATATCTGGTTGAGGTTATAATTCTTTTTCTTTGGTGGTTCAGGTTTATTTTGAGTGACTATATTCTTTCCCTTGGATACATCACCTGCGCCTGCAGCTGTAACTGTAATTTCGTTAGTAATTTGAGTTTTTAGGTGTTTCTCATCGTCACCTTCTAGGTCTAGTTTTTTAATGTGCTCTTCCTGCACAGTATCTTTGCTAATAGTTTCTTGTTTTCTATAGTGCTTAACCTGCACTTTTACATTTGTAACTTCAGTAGTTAATGTGATAACTCGTTCTTGTAATAACTTCATTTGTTCAAACACTTGTAATATTAAGTCTGTTTGGGTATCTTTGACATCAGCTTCTTCCATTGGTAAATCAGTTTGTGTAGCTTTGTCTTGATATGTAATTTGCAATAACATTCTTGTCAGTCTTGATTACTTCAATCGTAAATGTAAAATTTAATATATTCAATACTAATCTCTAAATTTCCTTCATCATAACTGAGTTTTGTATTTTTCTTGTTAACCACCATCGAGCCTGGGTATTATCTGTTCTCACAATAAATTTGTTATATACAATTTATGGTTCAAATGTTAATAAACATTTATATAATGAGCATAATTTTTTTTCTATTTATTTCCCATTTTATTTTCGTTTCATTAAATGATCCTGAATAGTATCTACAATGGTGTTCTAATTTTTCTTCTTCATATCTATATTTAAGTACTCCTCCATAACTATATTCACTTGCGTCTGCTTCTACTATATATGTAAATTTTTTATTTTCATCTGAGAATTGTAATTTTGGTAATTCTTTACAAAGTATTTTTATTTTCTGAACTTGTTTTTTATCTTCTTCGTTGTAATTATATTCTACATCCTTTTTAAATTTTTTCTATAAAGGCTTTAGGTTTTCTGCTAATTTTGGTATATATTCTCTTACTTGGTTTACTAATCCTAAAAATGATTGTAATTTCTTTTTTGTATCTAATTCTTCTTTTGAATTTATTATTTTTTGTACTATATGTTGTTGCATTTTTACTCCACTTTTATCTATTTGTATTCCTAAAAACTCTATCTGATTTTTCATAATTTCATCTTTCTTTTCGCTTAAACTTATTCCTAATTTTTCTATTATATTTATAAATTGTTCTAGTAATTTTAAATGTTCTTCTTTGGTTTTGTGTATAGTAGTATATCATCTATGTATACTATACAATTAGGTAATTGTTTGAAATAACTATCCATAAAGTGTTGGTATCTACCTGGTGCATTTTTATATCCAAATGGTAATACGTTCCATTCATACAATCCTTGTGGTACCGTAAATGCGATTAATTTCTTAGAATTTTCATCTAACTTTAAGTGGTAAAATTCTGATTTACAGTCAAATTTACTAAAGTAGTTATATCCTTGTATTTGTCTTATTTTCAATATCTTATTTGGTATTGAATAATTGTATGTCATAGTTTTTGCATTTAAATTTCTATAGTCAATAACCATTCTACTTTTTCCTCTTTTTTGTTCACTATGTTTATTTACTATAAATGCTGAACTATTATGTTTAATATTGCTTTTTTGTATATACTGTTTTTCTAATAATTCATCTATATACATTTTAAATTATTTTAAATCATCAAAATTATATGTTAATGGTTTTTGAGTTATTATGTTATTTTTATCTATTAATTCAATTTTTATAGTAGTTATGTTTTTTCTCATCCTTTTAATGGATCTTCACTACATAATTGTCTTAATTTTTTCTTTATTATTTCTACCTTATCTATTGAAAATATAGTTATTTCTTTTTTATTTATCGAAAATACAACTAGTTCTACTGTGTCTTCTGTATTTTTATATTTTCTAACTTTTGGGTAATTTTTTCACTTTCTTTTATCCAATCAGCTTTCTTTCTTATTTTATTAATAACTCTTTTTGCTCTTACTTTTTGTTTACATGGTGTTGTAAACCACCAATCTGTTTTAGTTATTATATGTGGGTATAATTTATCTAAAAATAGCATTCCTAAAAGCATATCTTTTGATGTTAGTTCATAATTATAGATTTCTTCTATTGTTATTATTTTATCACATATCTGTATTTTTACATTCTTAGCTATATATGTAATTAAGTTTCCTTCATTATTAAATCATTTGACTACTATTGGTACTTTTAGCTTATCCCATTTACCTTCTGGTAAATAGTTGTATCTACATAAGTTTGCTTCTGCTCCTGTATCTATCATAGGTGTATAATAACTATTATAATATCCTTCTACTATTATTTTGACAAGTACATATATTTTCATGTCATGTCAAAGTTCTTTTTATGAATAATTTTTCTTTATTAAATGTTATAGATAATTGTGTATGTTCTATATTGTATGGTTTTATTTGTTCTAACCATTATATTCCTAATATTATGTCTATTTTTTGCATTTCTACCTTTATTTTAAATTCTATTTTTATTTTTCTACCTCATATTATTATTTCTTTTTCTGCCGTATCCTTAATGTTTATTAGACTCCTTGATAGATCTGGGCATATATTACTATTAGATTTTATTTCTTCACTTCTTACTAGATATTTTACTATATAATTTTCTTCTTGTCCTGTGTTTAAGAGTATTAAATATTCTTTTTCATTTATTGTTCCTGTTATGTAATATTGATTTAAATTAACTGTTAAAGTTGTTTCATAACTTATTCTTTTTTATGAGCTTGATGATTCTGGTTTTTCATGAGCTATTCTTTTTGATGTACTTATTCTATCATTTATTATTTCTAAATCTTCTTCTATGTCTATATTTTTGTAACTATAATCATTATTATCAATTGTTTTTACAAATTGTTCAAAAGAACTTTCTATTTGTATTTTATTAATTTTATTTTTTCCTGTTATTTTATGTTTTGTTGTAAATACATATAGATTTTTACATCTTGCTGTAAATCTTTTAATTCCTGGGGTTAGTTCTATTCCTGATATTTTCTAATATAATGCTAATGATTTATCTATATTTTTATCTGTTATTGCTACTGAATAATTCGCACTTATTATAAATTTAAATTTTTGGTATATTAAATTTCCTTTTATGGAAGTTATTATACTTTTTTCTATAGGTTTTATAATTCTATCATCTGCTAAATATAATTCTATTGGTGTATCTATTCCTTCTCTAAAACATGTTTTTATTAATATCTCTGTTCCTCCAAGGTCCACATATTTTATTGGGTCTTCACTTTTTATATCGTTTATTTCTTTATTAATTATTCTTTTTGTTACTAGTGGTATACTAGCTCTTTCTTTTGAATATCTACAGTCTATTACATGTTCTTTTTGGCTTATTACGTAGTATTCTTCCTTTTTTCTACTAAATATATTTTTTATTGTTGGTATTTTAAATATTTTTTCTACACTTAAGTCTAACTCTTTTCCTTTTATTTCATCAAATATATTATTATCAAATATTATTTTTTGGTCTGTTCCTTCTTCATTTAAATATTCTTCCTTTGTTATTATTTTTATATCTTCTTCAGTTATTTGGTTTATATCTTCTTCAGTCATTTAATTCATCTAATTCATGATCTATTTCGTTATCTATTTCATTCTTCGAAATTTCATATATACTATCTTCACTTTCTAATTCACAATCTATATAATCTATCTGCATATATTCTGTATTTTCTATTTTTATTTCTGATATTTGTTTCTTTTTTGGATTCTTAGGTAATTTACAATCTCTAGCTAAATGTCCTAGTTTTTTCACAATTATAACAAGTACATTCTTTTATAGATTTCTTTTTCCTATATGGTCTTTTATGTTTATAATTTTTTACATAATATCTTTTTCTTGGTTTCTTATACTTATATTTTGAACTCTTGTATTTCTTATATTTCTTATGTCTTTTTCTTTTTTTATAATATCTTTCTTCTCATCCAAATTGAGGTGCTATTTTATATTTGCAACATGCTAAATTTCTTATTAATGTTTTTTCCATTTTTATTTCTTCTCTATATTTTTCACATAGATTTCTATACCATTGTTCTAAAAATTTTATTCTTGCTCCTACGGTATCTACTATTTTTGCTTCATCCCAACTCTTTATTATTTTTGAACTAAATGGTTCGGGTAATTTACTAAAATATAATCTTCTTATTTCTTTACTTTCTTCTATATTATATATTCCTTTATAATAATATTCTTTAAATGCGAACGTATACTCATCTATATAGCACATATTACATATTGCTAGTTTTAACATTAAATTTCTATTTATATCTTTTTCTTTATTATGCTCTTCTTCTATTGTTACACTGCTAAATTCATCTCTTATAGCTAATTCATATTTTTTCAATATTTCTGTTGATAGTATTTTAGTAGTTGTTGATGTTCCTTCTGTTTTGTTATCAGATCTTAATACTTTTTTACTTTCTTCGGCTAGGTTTAAAAACCATAATTTTACTGTTCCTATTAATGTCTTTTCTATATATTTTGGTGTTTTTGTTGTATCTATTTTATTATCTAATAATTTTTTTGATATGTATCCTACCCATAGTTGTATTGTTTTATTTGTGTCTATTACACAGTCTAAATGTAAAAAGTTGTAATTAATTATTTGTTTTGGTATCCATTTATTATATTCATCCTTTGAATTATATCTTTTAAACTTATTTTTGTAATTATAGGTTGGTTTTCTTATTTCTGATGTACTAGGTATTATATTTTTATCTAGAATATTTACTTCTGTATTTATTAGTTGTAGATTTTCTTTATTAATTACTTCTTATTTTTCATTAATTTCTAGTTTTCCTATATTTTCTAGAATTTCTGTATATGTTTCACTATCTTCCGAGTTATAATTATCTATTTATTCAGCATCTATTGTATTTATTTCTAATTCACTGGTTTCTAATTCTTTTTTTTTCTAATTTTTCTTTAAATTGATTTATCTCGTTTAATAATTTTTGTTCTTTATCCTTTCTTCTTTTTCTTTCTGTCTTTTTTCATAAAGGTGTTTTAGCATTTGTAGTTCTTTTTCTAATTCAGCAATCCTACTATTTTTAGTTTCTTCTATTTTTCGTATTTCTTCTGTAGTTTGTTGTTTTATTTTATTTATTTCCTTTTTTTCTGTCTATCTCTTCATTTTCTTTTTCTATTCTTACCATGGCTGCCAACTTATCTTCTAATTTTAATTCTTCTTTTTCTAACATTAAATATAAATGTTCACCTATTTTCTTATATCTTCTTCCTAAATTAGAGAATACTATTTTTATTTTTAATCCTTCGTGATTTTCATATGTTTTTTCATCAATTATAAATTCTTCTTTGTTCATTTTATTTAAACGTATATAGGTTATGCTGATATATATATATTCTAGACTATCTATTGTTGATTCTAAATTTGATATTTCTTCTTTTTGTGCATTTATTGAGTTTTTACTAACTCCGACAACTATGTTATACTGTAGTCTTTCTATCTTTATTTTTAATTCTTTACGTTTTCCATATATTATTTGTTTTAATTCTTTATATTTTTGTGGTTTTTGTTCGTTATTCATCTAAGCAATATTTATAATATTTTGGTGAATATCTAAATCTAATTTTAAAATACATAATAAATTAATCAAATAAGTTAAAATCCATACTACTTCCGTAACTTTAAATAACATAGGCTCTGATACCAATTGTAGGGGGGTGCTTCCTAATATTATATCTTCTTTTTGCATTTCTTCTTTTATTTCAAATTCTATTTTTATTTTTCTAACTCCTATTATTATTTCTTTTTCTTCCGTATCCTTAATGTTTATTAGACTCCTTGGTAGATCTGGGCATATATTACTCGTTATGACCCATTTTTTTTATCTCTTTTCTATCATTTTCTCTAATATTTTTACAAGTAGAGTAAACCAATAATTGATTTCTGTTATAGTAAATCGGATTTTTCTCCTTTTCCACTTTGCTAATAAACTTTTTAACATGCTATTTTTTGAATAATTCTACTATAAAGTAACTAACTTGAACTTATTTTATCATATCATGATTGTCAGGAATTTATGAATTTAGCTATTCATAATCACAAATATAAATACATGTTCTGGTAAATCTGATAATTCTAGATTTTCCATAGTTGTTTGATGATTCATAGTTTTTCCTTGGAAATATACCTGTTTTTATTAAATAATTCAAAAGTTTTGTGTACAAGAGAGGATTTTGCTTCAAATGAAGACTTACTTCTAGTTGAGCAAATGTTCTGTTATTTATAATCCTAAAAAGAAAACGTGTATTCTGTTCTATACTATTCCTAACTTTACACGTATCCTACTTAATAATTCACATGTTACAGAAAGTCAAAAAGGCTATAAAGCTATACAAGATAAAGACAAAAAATCAAAGACTCAAAAAGTCAAAAATAATAACTACATAATTTCTTTACGTAAAGATAATTCATCTTTTCTCAACATGTCTCTTTCTATCTTCATATGTCACTTTCTTCCATTAATATCTTGTCTTCTTTCATTATTGCTTCGTTACTTTTTTTTTATCTTCTTGCTATTGTAGCATCACATCTGGAATAAAGTTGTGTCTTCTACTACATCTGTTGTATATGTGGTCATCGTATCTTTGGCCAACTTGTTTACAAAATTGTTCCATAGCTTCTTCTGAAATAACTCCTTTCGTAATAGATTTGTGACTGGCAACTCTTCTGGTTTTAGGTCAAAATACATACTACTTCTGTAACTTTAAACAACATAGGCTCTGATATCAATTGTTGGGGGGTGGGGGGGGTTTTGCTTCAACTCATGAAGACTTACTTCTAATTGAACAAATGTTCTGCTATTTATAATCCTAAAAAGAAAACGTGTATCCACTATATGTTGTTGCATTTTTACTCCACTTTTATCTATTTGTATTCCTAAGAACAAAAATTATTAAACGAGATAAATCAATTTAAAGAAAAATTAGAAAATAAAGAATTAGAAACCAGTGAATTACAAATAAATACAATAGATGCTAAAGAAACAGATAATTATAACTCGAAAGATAGTGAAACATATACAGAAATTCTAGAAAACATAGGAAAATCAGAAATTAATGAAAAACAAGAAGTAATTAATAAAGAAAATCTATAACTAATAAATACAGAAGTAAATACTCTAGATAAAAATATAATACTTAGTACATCAGAAATAAGAAAAACAACCTATAATTACAAAAATAAGTTTAAAAGATATAATCCAAAAGATGAATATAATAAATGGACACCAAAATAAATAATTAATTACAACTTTTTAGATTTAAACTGTGTAATAGACACAAATAAAACAATACAACTATGGGTAGGATATATGTCAAAAAAATTATTAGATAATAAAATAGATACAACAAACACACCAGAATATATAGAAACAGTAAAATTATGGTTTTTAAACCTAGCCGAAACAAGTAAAAAGATATTAAGATCTGATAACAAAACAGAAGGAACATCAACAACTACTAAAATACTACCAACAAAAATATTGAAAAAATATGAAATAACTATAAGAGATGAATTTAGCAGTGTAACAACAGAAGAAGAAGAGCAAAATAAAGAAAAAGATATAAATAGAAATTTAATGTTAAAACTAGCAATATGTAATATGTGCTATATAGATGGGTATACGTGCGCATTTAAAGAATATTATTATAAAGGAACAGATAATACAGAAGAAAGTAAAGAAATAAGAAGATTATATTTTAGTAAATTACCCAAACCATTTAGTTCAAAAATAATAAAGAGTTGGGATGAAGCAAAAATAGTAGATACCCTAGGAGCAAGAAGAGTTACCAGTCACAAGATCTATTACGAAAGGAGTTATTTCAGAAGAAGCTATGGAACAATTCTGTAAACAAGTTGGCCAAAGATACGATGACCACATATACAGCAGATGTAGTGGAAGACACAACTTTATTCCAGATGTGATGCTACAATAGCAAGAAGATAAAAAAAAAAGTAACGAAGCAATAATGAAAGAAGACAAGATATTAATGGAAGAAAGTGACATATGAAGATAGAAAGAGACGGTTTTTTAGCATTTGTAGTTCTTTTTCTAATTCAACAATCCTACTATTTTTAGTTTCTTCTATTTTTCGTATTTCTTTTGTAGTTTGTTGTTTTATTTTATCTATTTTCTTTTTTCTGTCTATCTCTTCATTTTCTTTTTCTATTTTTATCATAACTGTCAACTTATCTTCTAATTTTAATTCTTCTTTTTCTAACATTAAATATAAATGTTTACCTATTTTCTTATATCTTCTTCCTAAATTAGAGAATACTATTTTTATTATAAATTCTTCTTTGTTCATTTTATTTAAATGTATATAGGTTAGGTTGATATATATATTCTAGACTATCTATTGTTGATTTTAAATTTGATATTTCTTCTTTTTGTGCATTTATTGAGTTTTTACTAACTCCGACAATTATGTTATACTATTGTCTTTCTATCCTTATTTTTAATTCTTTACGTTTTTCAGATATTATTTGTTTTAATTCTTTATATTTTTGTGGTTTTTGTTCGTTATTCATCTAAGCAATATTTATAATATTTTTGGTGGATATCTAAATCTAATTTTAAAATACATAATAAATTAATCAAATAAATCAAAATATATACTACTTCCGTAACTTTAAATAACATAGGCTCTGATACCAATTGTTGGGGGGTGCGGATAACTTGCGTAACTACCTTCTAGGTCTAGTTTTTCATTGTGCTCTCGCGGCCAGGGCCCCGGTTTGGGTCGTGACATCTTGTAAGTGTTAATGCATACATAAAAATTATTAGTTTTTTGAGTTTAATATTCAAGATTATTAATTAAATTTATTGTACTTTCAAAGTTATGAGTTCATATATATTATTTGTTGTAATTTTAATAGATTTTCACACAAATTTATGTTTTGTATCAAAAGTATTATGTTTCTGGTGAAGTCGAATACCATACATTAGATCGGCACTTGCTTTTGTATCATTTGTTGATAATGTTCCAATTTCATTCTTTGTTTTCAATCTAATTAATCTTTTTATTGCAAAGAATTACAAATCGGCTTTAAAAGTTCTATCGGTTGCTTTGATGAAAAAAATATTTTTGTATGCGCTCCACAAAAATATTACCATGAAATTTATTAAGCATTTGGTAGAGTTTTTAAAATATATTTTATATAATCTATGTTTCTTTAAATGGAATTCTTTGTTAAATGGTTTTATATGAAAACATATATCATTTAGGCAAAATTTCACTTTCTTTGCATCTTTAATTTCATATATATATATATGTAATATCGGTGTTGGTATGGATATAGTAGTATGAATGGCAATAGACGGTATTTCATGATTCTTCTTTTATCTTTGAAACGAAATTAGCTTAAAAAATTATAACATAAGTTCATTGATATTTTTTTTTTATAGAATATTCGCGCAAAGCGCGGTCAAATTCACTAATTAAAAAGAAAATAAAATTAATTGGAGCAATATCCGTGAAAAAGCTTTAGCAATTTATTTTCTTACTTCAGTTATTATTTTACCTCCAAAGTATTATATAAGTTTATTTATGGTTTCTTTAATTACGAAGGGCATTGGGTGGCCATTAGAAAATCAACTAAAAGTAATCGAGACAATATCCGTCAAAAAGCTTTTGTAATTTTCTTTTCTTACTACAGTTATGGTATTTGTTACAAAGTATGTAAAGCTATGGCTTCTTAAATTAATTAGGTCATAAGGCGGCTATTAAAAAGAAGCTAAAAGTATATATGTATATAAAAGCAAAATTAAAACAAGACAAGACAAGTGGCAATATATTAAAATAGCCACGTGGTAATTTTTAGGATAAATTAAAAAATATTTTAAGACAAAGTTAAAAATATTGTAATAAAAATTTTGAATTGAAAGATTAAGTATTTGAATTTGAAATATATTATCTTAATAACTAGAAGAGAGTTTATTTAATAATAATAATATAATAATAATATAATAATAATAATAAATAATAAATAGCAGTAGTAATACACAAGTTGTATGCTTTTAATGTGAAAAAAAAAGTGGCAATTTTTAGGACAAAGTTTGATAGTATTGTAATAAAAGGTTTTAATTAAAGGATATTAAATATTTGTATTTAAAATCCCTCTCTCTCTATATATATATGTATACAAAATTAAAACAAGACAAGATACCTAGTGGCAAAATTAAAAAAATTCATTATCTTAAAGTTAGAAACGCATAGTTGAAAAGTACCAAATAAACTCTAACTATTTTATTTAGTAATCATAATCATAATCATAATAATAATAAATGAATAAATAAATAAATAAATAAATAATAGAAGTCATAATATCAGTACATAAACTCTAATTATTGCATAATCTAACTATTTCATAACCACAATTGAAGAGTCTTAAATAAACTATAACTATTTCATAATCTTAACAATCAATAAATAAATGATAGTGTATTGTAGTAAAATGATAGTGTATTGTAGTAATAATTTAATAGTGTATACGTGAGAATCTACATATTTAAAAGTAAGATAATTAGAAGTAATTAAGCATAAATTTATTTAAAATTATTATACTATTTATTTAAATTTAAAGATAAATATTAAAATTTCAAAATAAATCAATTCTACATATTTTGAGGTACGACTTCTTTTGAGAGTATTCTAAATTTTTTGTATAGTTTTAAATTGCATATACAAAAATATAACGTTTTTTTTATTTAGTTTAAAAATTAAGATAAAGTTTGCTAAAAGAATATTTAGTTTAAAATTTTTTATAACATTTTTTATATTTCAAAATTGAAACTATAAGAGTATAAATATTATTTTTAGAGATATAAATTATTTAAAGTAGTAGTCTTTAGATAAAGATAAGTTTGCTGAAAATTAGTTTGTTGAATTAGTCTTAAATTTTTTAAATTTTGAATTTCAAATGGAAGTTAGGATTCTTTTAGCTTTTGAATTAAAAACAAACTCTATACTACATAAAGTTCAATTTGAATTAATTCTTTCTATATAAACTAAATTTCCAATCAAACTTCTCATTTCATTCTTTAAATTCTTTTCAACTTATTCTTTAATTATTCAAACAAATTCATTTATTACTTATACCACATTCATGATTGGCAATATGCTTACATTAATAGATCTATACACAATTTGTATATTATTTAAAGTTTAATTTTAAATTATTTTATTATTATTTGTAACAATTTGTGTTTTTTTTGTTATATAGAATTTCTATCATGGATAAAGAGGCTATAGATCATGCATATAAGATTTTTCAAAATAATTACCAAAGTATTTTGTTTATACTTTATTTGATTTATTAATTATTTTTTTATTATTTACAAATAACATTACATTTATCTTTTGTCAGAAATTTAACTAAAGAATCTAAAGTTTTTGAAAATCTGATGTATATAAACATCACAAATGGAAAATGAATATTTAAAAAATTAACAAATATAAAGTTTTCAAGGATTTGATGTATATAAACATCACAAAAGTGTGAAATGAATATTTAAAAAAATTAACAAATATAATAAAAAAACTTTTGCTAAATCTTAAACAGAAGAGATGGGGATAAATGAATAAACAATATAATAAAGCAAAACATGAAACATAAAAGCTTTTTACAATTACATATTATTTTTACTCATAGAAGATTTGATTAGAGGTGAGGAAATGGTGGGGGAGAGGGGTCGAAGGGGGTAATTAAGAATCTATATCTTTAAATTGTGAACAATATTCTTTAAAAAAGTATGAAACATAAAAGTTGTTTTACAGTTATATGATTGTTTTTCATATAGATTTGATTAGGGGGGATGAAAGGGAGGGAGGAGGGTGAGTGGTGGAGATGGAGGTGAGGGTAGGGGTGGAGGTAGATTTTTTTTTTATATATTTCATAATTGAGATATAATATGATAGTTGATTTTTTTTATAAGGTCGTTGTTGAATGTTTAAGGTAATATAATTTACCACTTGAAAAAGGCATTCGATATCAAACATTTTATACGCGCATCGTGCAGGTACGTATACTTGTATCTATCAAAAAAGCTTTTATAAATTTCGTCTCTTACTTCAGTTATAATTTTGGTTCAAAGTATGACTTCTTTAATTCACTAGTTGGCTCTGTCCGAGCTACGCACGACCCAATGTTGTTATTCAAAAACTCTAATATATGTATAGATTCTATCATTTATAATTGAAAATCCTTATTTATTTAATTATAAATTTTTAGATATGCATACATTATTTAAGTCAGATCAATGAAATTCATATAAATTTTTTTTTGAAGTTGTTAAATATTATGATTTTTAATTCGTTTAATAGAATTTTTAAATACAACAGTGAGTTAAAAAGGAAAGTAAGACAAGTAAATTGTAACAGAGTAGCACAAAATTTTTCCGACATAAAAATATTTTAAATTGTTAATTATTATATCTATAATATTTAATTTTCAAATATATCAATATTTAAAGTATTAATAATATTAAAAGATTGTGTACTTGATATTCTTCATTTAAAACGTAAGTATTAATTAATATAATATCTAATTGTTTTATTTTTAAAAAAGTCATAAATGATCTCCTAGCTAAATATTTCTTTGCCATTTTTCTGAACACGTGTAGGTAAATCTTTACTTTTCTCTTTTTGTAGGTACACGTGTGCTCTGTTTTGCAGAGTTCTCCTTCTTCACCTTTTTTTCAATTTTAGTTCTTTTTTAATCGATTTTTCATTTAAGTGGCATGATTTTACTTTCAAGTTTTAGTGATTTGGGTTGAAGTAATCTTGCCGCACTGAGTTGCTGCATTGACCTTTTATTTATTGCCATCTCACTGCAGGTTGTGAAAATGTGATTGATATGTTTGATTATTCTGTCATTGCACTACTATCCTCTCTGTTATATTTGGTTGGGGTGTATCTTCGACGAAGGCATTTCCGCCATGTTAGAGAAATGGCTGAGGCTGATTTTGCTGCTCATTGACAGCTGGCTGCTGGTGAAGCAGATATTTGTTGTCAACTCATTATGGAGCTTGAAGATTTTGGATTTCTAAAGATTTTCCTCAGGATTTTGTGGTTCTGTACTTTGGCAAAAAAGATATGGTCTTGCCTGTCATCCACTTTTCTTACCTTTACCATTTTTTTTGCTCCTCTTCTATGTTTTTCTATAGTCACAGGCTACCTTTATTTGTTTCTTCCACTTTAGTTTCTTTTTTGAGATGTGGGAATTATGTATATGCAGTGCAACAGATGAATCATTCAACGAAATCTCACAAAATAACATAGGTGAAAAGGTATTAAGGTAAGTGCTTCGCTGAGGAAACACAACAATAATATTGGGGAAACGGAGAGAAACATACCCAATGGATAAAGAAAACATCAGGCGGTGACAATAAATAAGTTTCAGCAAAATAACAAAAATACCCCTAAAGAAAGCGGTATCCTGCCAGCATCAGTTGCCAGATGAAAATACCTGAAGCAAGCAAGCATGTCGACGGTATCCTGGCTGCTTCAGCTGCCACATCCTCACTTCTAATATTGAAAGAATTAGGTCATTGAGCGGCCATTAAAAAAATAACTAAAATTAATTGAAGCAATATCTATTAAAGATTATATTGCCTCCAGTAGAGGTATTCATGTTTCGGTTCGGATCGATTTTTGAATAAAATCATAATTAAATTAATTAAATTGGTTTTTAAAATTCTAAAATCAAATCAAATAAAAATCATCAGTTTGATTCTTATCGATTTGGTTCGATTTTCAATTAATGATTAGCTAATGATAAATTGATAATAGTAAAATAATGTGACCTGATACCATTATTTCAAATGAGCATTAGGAATCAATAAGTTTCTCTCTATTATTAAAAGATTAATGTACATGAATCTTCTATTTTTCAACACTATTCTCAAGTTTTAGCATGATTACATTGCATAACTGTAGAGGTTCGTTCACTTTTTTAATATCCGTAGAAGAAATATATATTTTTATATAGAATGGTAAAACTTTAAATAATCAAAGGGGCAAGCCGTTGAAGAATAGATGGATGTCTTAGTAAGGAAAATTAAAAACTAGCAATACATCACACCACATATATATAATTAGATAATTAGACTTTAGAGTGTTGAGTTTGGACATATTCTTTAAGAAATGAGATTTAAAAGTATTGTTGTGCATGTGAAATAAGTAGACAAAAATCAAATTAAGGATTAAAAGATAAAAAAAAAAATATTTATAATTATTTATGAATAACTAATATTATAGATTTAAATAATTATAAAATTTATGTATATAATATATCGGTTCGCTTTGATTGTTTTTTTTTAATTAATTTTTAGTAGAACTATAAACAAATCAAATATTGTCAACTTTTAAAACTCAAAGTCAAATCAAATCAAATATAAATTTTTTTTTTAATCGATTTAATCTGGTTAAAAATCAAACCAGGAACACCCCTAACCTCCTGGAATTTGGGAACTTCCTTCTACAGAAATTTTAGACTAATTTGCAGTTTGCACACCTAACTTACCATGTGAATCACATAAGAGTCCATACATATTAAAGGCACAAATTGTAAATTACTTAAATTTTTAACAGACCAGTGTGTATAGGGTCATTTGGTAGCTGGTTTGGAGAAATATTATTCATGCATTAGACCATGTATAAGTGATATGATGTTTGGAAGTTGATTAAAACTATGTATAAAATTAATATAATATTTGATTTGTAATTTAAAAATTTACATAGCTAATACATATATAAGTTATGAGAAAATTAATGTATAATTTTACGCATATTAATAGCTAAACCCTACATAACTAATTTCTATATAAATAATACATATATTTTCCTCATAACTAATTAATATATTATTAATATTTGCATAATTCTAATCACCTAACAAACGACCCTTACAGTTAGAGATTTCACACAAACAAAAAAAAAGGGCTAATCCGACTTTATTTGCACCACAAAAACAGAGAGAGTAAAGTTGTTTGAGTTAAATGTAAGAAGCAAAAAGTATAAAGGTATTTTCCTTTCACCTTTTCCCATTTGATGGAAAAATGCTGCTGCGAATAATTTACCATCAGCTCATTACTATTTTAGCCTTGCTTGTATTAATACAAGTTTTAAGCTCAGTCATTTTGGTTCTCAGCTCATCAATGGATTTTCCTTTTTTACAATTATTTATTTTCTCTAAATAAATCTTATTTATTCAAATCTTGAACAAAGTCGTAAAACTATTAAAATATTGTTACTTTTTAGTTCTTTTGAATGTAACAATTTTGATTTTACCACTACTCGATATCTACTGTAGCCGCACAATCACCACCATCGATCTTTGCTGCCCAATCGTTATCACCAATCGCCTCCACGGCAAAAGCCACCACCACCAGCCTCCACTTACAGCTACAACATCTAACTCCTCATGAGTCCTCCATCACCAACCACTACAGTTGATAATCATCTTTAGTATGTCATATCACCAACTTTCACTGCAAACCAATACAGCCAGATACCTTCAAGAAGATCGAAACACAGGTTGGTCTCTCTTTTCTTTTTTATTCTAAAACCTTATGAATCTTGACACAGGAAAACATTGCAGGAGTGGGACAGTGCGGCTAGGCGCAACATTGATAGAGATGAGTGAAGAAGGCTAAGTTGATTATGATGAGTGTTTTACCATTAGGGCAACTAAGAAACCTTTGGCATTGTAATTTCTCGTTGTAAGGAAAACAAGACTTGCTCTTCTTTCCTCTTCCTAAGATTGAATGAATAAGCACTCATGAAATCATTTTCCAAAATGGCTTCTAATTTAAGATCAAACTTTCTTGGTTCATGTGTCTGTATTGAATTGCTCCTCAACAATTTCTAAGGCGTGTCATATTTCTTATTTAAGATCAAATTTTCTTAGTTCATGTCTCAGTATTGAATTGCTCCTTAACTATTTCTAAGGCATGTTATATTTCTATTTGGTGTTCCGAACTAGAACAGAGACACTGATCCTCGGGTTAGGGAGACTTTCATCATAGGCCTAAGGACATTTTCAATAACAATGCTGTCGCTGAAAAAAATTGTAGCTCAAGAATATTCAACAAACCTTGTGTTTGTAAGTTCATTCATTGATTCCTAAAGCCGCTAGTTGATAGCATACCAAACAAAAAGAAAAGCAAAGGGATATTAAAGTTCACACACATGCCACGGAAACAAGAATAACAAGTAAATCAGCAAACAAATAATTCTAGGAGGCTGACTTGAAAAAAAGAAGGGTTTAACTTATCAAGTAATCGCGATGCCAAGATCAGGATATTTATATCCAGTTCAAAACCTGAGTAACAAATTCATGTAACTGTAGTATATAAAGCAACATAAGTGGGGACTTTTGTGCAGTCAAGAACCTACGCAACAACTAGCACAAAATGACGCAAAAAAGCATATAAAATATGAATCACTGATAGACAAACAAAAACTTATATTCTCCAGAAGTAAGCTATACTGATAATCTTGTCCAAGAAATGCATTAATATCCCAACTAACAATTGAAGAAAAAACTCAGAAGTAAGAACCCATTTCAATTGTAATGAAGGCCAAAGTAGACCCAAACTGAGTGTTCGTTCACCCTTGTCAATGGAGCTTAATAAAAGAAACCAAGCACCTTTCCACCAACATTCTTTCTTCTAGCCTCCTCATGGTCCATGATACCGGCAGAGGTGGTCAGTACGATGTATCCAAACTACAAGCTCAAATAAAATATTTTCAGGACCGGATACATTTGTGCAAGAAAGGACAAGATAACAAACTCTACCATTTCTATTTTCCATAGTAAGTAATTTAGAAGAACATATATACGTATGAAGTTAGAGGTCAAGTTGTTGTTCAAGCTTCATATAAATATTTTATCCCATGGCCCAGTTCAAGAAAACTAATAGTCATTGCTAAATGTAGTTTTGATGATGAACAACTAACTACAAGGGACCAGGTCCCTGGGTGTGCAAGATACAGTGCAGCTGACACGCGTAGTCTGCACAGTTTTGTTATCTTGTGTAACAAACTTGTAGATGGTATTTTGTACTGATTAGGACAGCTAGTCCAATGATCTTTCATCCCTAATCATCCTCAGATATAAAATGAAAGAGAGGCCTCTTCATCAAGCGATTTTTTCAAATACAAAGAGTAAAGAGAGGCAACATAAACCCAGTTCCATCACTGCTCAAGTTCGTATCTTTATGAGAGCTTAAATTGAAAATTGCTCTTGAGTGAGTACTGATTTGTAAAAGAATTACTCAAAGTATAAGAGTAATGTCTTGGTCTTTCATTGAGAGAGGTACTTAGAGTTGCCTAAGCTAGTTGCTGATTAGAGTTAATCAGTAAAGAGGGTCCTTGGTAGAGTTACCAAGATGAACTTGTAGTAGAGTTGCTACAAGTGAAAGGAGCCTAGAGGTAGGATGAAATCTGGACCGTAATCAGGAGGTTGATTATAAAGGATTTCTTTGGTGCTTGTGAGGGCAAGCCGTGGTTTTTCCTTTTCTGGGTTTCCACGTAAAAATTTGTGTGCTTTTACTCTCCCTGCACTGTCTTTTGTTTTCCTGCACGATTAGTGATTGTTTGCCCGTGATTGATTCTAATGGACCTGGTCCCTCACTATGTGATGCAACCCCCAAGGGTTTCAACAGTCATAATGCTCAAGGCATTGGGATTTCAAATTTACTCTATGAATGAAGATTTTATGCCTGACATTAGAATAATTTACTTCATAGCAATTGAAAAATTTAGTAGCTTACAGAAATCAAAAGGGGCATCGGCCAAAACATTCACCCCATATTTTCTTAAAAGAAATAAAATCATATATACATCTTCCTTCTTTTAACATACTTTGCAAGAATCAAAAGGATGCATCCATAAACCGATCTTATGAAATGCACAATAAGATAAATGTTATTATACTTGTCTAAAGGCGACAACCTTGCGGTCCATCCTTCAATCTCCTCAACTCCAACATTAAAACGAGGACTAATGACACAACATTTGTTTAGCCTACCATTCAATTTAATGATAATCCTTTTTGGTCTATGATCATTAACATACTCAAATTTTCCAATGTACCCTACAAATAGACGACAAATGTAAGAACACTAAGAGGTTAAGAGACAATCAACATAGAATATAATTTACACAAGCTAACCATGTTTCTACATGGCAATGAGAAACTCGATGATGGCTTTTGAAGAAGGTAGAATCATGACCTGACGGTTTCCCCTCTTCTCAGCATTGTACATGCTCTTAAAAGCATCATTCAACACACTTACTCGTAGCATCTTCTACAATAATGTTATTATTGTATTTTTAAGACGTGTAAATGAAAAATAAATAGGTGTTCTTTCCAAAAAGACACCAAGAGAAAAGATGCAATTTCAATAGGCAGCTCTTCAGATTGAATGGTTATGACCTTTCCAATGGGTTGTGACTTTTTCTGAGAGTTGCACTTGTACCTTTATGAAGGGGTGCACCTTTCTGAACCATTGCTTCTCTTCATGAAGTAACACCTTGATGGCTATAAATACCTGAATTTTTTCTCAGGTAAAGACAATTCCTTTTTGAGTTAAAAAACAATCTTCTTCTTCTAAAAACTCTCGTACGAACATCAAATTGTTGAGTGTGTTCAAAGTTTTTAAAAATTTGAGGTACTGCTATTTTCAGAAAAAGAATTATTTTATCCTTGGAAGAAAGATTCCATAACCTCGAGTACTTGAGGAGAATAAATTTGCTAAAGACACTGTGCATTCGATGGACTTGATTCTAAAATTTTCTGCTTTATCTTCTTTCTTAAAGTTGATCATCACTTCATTTTGATAGTTCATTTGAACTTGTGTTTGAAGTTGTTGTAACTTCATTGTAGTTCTTGAATGTTGTTCTTGAACTTAGTATTGAAGTTTGGGTTAAAACATACATTTTTTTATACCCGAAATAACAATCTTAAGAAATTTATTAGAAAAAAAAATTGTGCTTTTTTGATGAAATATTTTTTTTACCATTTATAAATAAATTACATTTATAATTTGTATTGTTTGATTTCTGGAGATTAAAGCTTGTTGTTTTATACTCTGTTTGAACTTAATAGTGATTTGAAGACATAAAAACTTCATCACAAGTTAAAGTTCATTTGGTTGACGATTAGAAGAACATAAAAACTTCATCGTTAAACTAGAAACAAGTTGGTGCTTAAAGTTTTTAAAACTTTATAATTAGTATTCTGACATACTAAGTTGGTTGTCTTTTTGTGACAGCAAAATGAATACCAAAAGTCATGTAAATGATGGAGTGACAAGTGTAGCAGCAACAACTATTGCTACGACAAGCCGTACAAATATTGCACCCGCAATGGCACCTGCGGAGAAACTCAAAAAGTTTTCGAGTGTAGATTTCAAATACTGGTAGCAAAAGATGTTTTTTATTTGACGACATTAAGTCTTCAAAGGTCCATCTCTGAAAATGCTTCAGAATTACCAAAAGATACATTGGATAAGGAGCGATTTGTTTTAATGGACGCATGAAAATACTCAGACTTCTTATGCAAGAATTATATCCTAAGTGGCCTCCAAGACGACCTGTACAATACGCACAATGGTATGAAGACCTCAAAAGAGTTCTGGAATGCTTTGGAACGAAAGTATATAACTGAGGATGCAGGGACTAAAAAATTCTTTGTTGTAAAGTTCCTTGACTATAAGATGATTAACAGTAAAATTGTTGTCTCTCAAGTACAAGAATTGCAAGTAATCATCCATGATCTCATGCCAGAAGGTATAATATAGTAAATACCTTATTTAAATATGTTAAGTGTGTTCTTAATAATCACATGACCTTTGATGTAGGTTTGATTGTGATTGAGACTTTCCAAATAGCGGCTATAATAGAAAAATTGCTACCTTTGTGGAAGGATTTTAAAAATTATTTGAAGCATAAATGGAAGAAGATGTCAGTCGAAGACCTCATTGTGAGGTTATGCATTGAAAAAGATAACAAAGTAGTTGAGAAGAGGTCGAACAAAAATTCTGCAGTCGATGGATCTAACATTGTGTAGGATGACCCTAACAACTCAAAGAAACGAAAGAAAGTTTCTGAACAACAAAACAACTCCCCAAAGAAGAAATTCAAAGGGAAGTGCTTTGATTTTGGAAAGACTGGCCATAAGTCCGTAGATTGTCGTACCCCTAAGAAAGGCAAGAAAAAGGATCAAGCCAACATGGCTGAATCCAAGAATAATGGATGGTCTATGTTCCATGCTTTCAGAATGCAACTTGGTGGGTAATCTTAGAGATTGGTGGATAGATTTTGGTGCCACCCGTCATGTCTGTACCAATAAAGAGTTGTTTGCTTCATATGCTCCGGCTCAAGACGAGGAGAAGATTTATATCGCTAACTCTGTAATAACAAAGGTTGAAGGGACGGGAAAAATCTGGTTAAAAATAATGTCAGGAAAAGTGTTGACTCTCAACAACGTCCTTTATGTATCAGAGTTGAGAAAAAACTTGATTTCTATATCACTTCTGACCAAAAATGGATTCAAATATGTATTTGTTTCTAATAAGATTGTAATTAGCAAAGGATAAATGTATGTAGGACAAGGTTACCTCACCGAGGGTTTGTTTAAGATCAATGAAATAACTGTTGAGATCAATAAAAGTTCTAATTCTTCTTATTTTCTTGAGTCTGATGAATTGTGGCATAAACAGTTAGGACATGTCAATTACAAAACTTTACGAAAACTGATTAACTTAGAAGTTTTTCCAAACTTTGAGTGCAATAAATCAAAGTGTCAAACGTGTTTAGAATCAAAGTATGCTAAGCATCCGTATAAGTTCGTTGAAAGAAATTCCAATCTCTTAGACTTAATCTACACAGAAATTTATGATATGAATTCAACACCATCTCATGGTGGGAAAAATATTTTATAACTTTTATTGACGATTTCACTAGGTACTGTTACGTTTATTTACTAAATAATAAGGATGAAGCAATAGACACATTTAGGCAATACAAAACAGAAGTTGAAAATCAGTTAGAGAAAAAGATCAAAATGATAAGAAGTAATAGGGGTGAAGAGTATGAATCTCCTTTTTCGGAGATATGTGTAGAGAATGAAATTGTCCATCAAACTACTACCTCGTATTCACCTCAATCAAATGGAATTGCAGAAAGGAAGAACAAAACATTAAAGGAAATGATGAGTGTCTTACTCATAATTTCTGATTTACCGCAAATATTATGGAGGGAGCTATCCTTACAGCTAACTAAATACTCAATAAAGTGCCCCATAGTAAGACACTTTTAATTCCATATGAAAAATGGAAAGAAAGAAAACCCAACTTGAAGTATTTCAAAGTATGGAGGTGTCTAGCGAAAGTCCAAGTCCCTATTCCTAAAAGGATAAAAATAGGACCTAAGACTGTAGACTGCGTGTTTATTGGATATGCTAAAAACAGTAAAGTATGTAGGTTTTTGGTTGATAAATTTGAACATTCGGATATCAATGAAAATATGATAATTGAATCAGATAGTGCTGAGTTCTTTGAACATATTTATCCATATAAAATTAGACATGAGCAGTCTAGTAGGGGATCTAAACGACCTCGAGATGAACCAAATGACAATGTACTTAATAATGAGAATCCAAGGCGTAGTACATGTCAAAGAACGTCAACTTTCTTTGAATCATATTTTGTGACATTCCTTCTTAAAAATAAGCCTCAAACATTTAAAGAAATGATGTCATCTTTGGACCCTCCTTCGTGGAAAGAGACAATCAATAGTGAGATTGATTCAATCTTGAGCAACCACACTTAGGAGTTAGTTGATCTTACTCTAAGAAATAAACTTCTAGGTTCTAAATGGATCTTCAAAAAGGAAAATGAAATAAACCTCTAGGTTCTAAATAGATCTTCAAAAGGAAAATGAAAGTTGATGGTACTATTGACAATACAAGGCAAGACTTGTAGTGAAAGGCTTTAAACATTTTTATTTTGATACATACTCGTCTGTAACAAGGATAGCGTCCATTCGGATGTTAGTTTCCTTAGCGGTGGTATATGATCTTGAAATTCATCAAATGGATGTGAAAACAACATTCCTAAGTGAAGAATTGGAGGAAGAAATTTACATGGAATAACCTGAGGGATTGGTGGTTCCTGGTAAAGAAAAGTAAGTGTGAAAACTTGTTAAGTCACTTTATGGACTAAAACAAGCACCCAAACAGTGGTATGCAAATGGTTTCAAGCTAAATGAATGTGATAAATGTGTTTACATTAAAGACACTCTAAATAACAAGGTCATTCTTTGTTTGTATGTGGATGATATGTTGATCATCAGTAGAGACATTTCTGACATAAATACTATGAAACGAATGCTTGAGAGCAGATTTGATATGAAAGATCTAGGAGTTATAAACATGATCTGGGGGATAAGGATCCATAAAACTCCACAAGGGTTGGTGTTGTCACAGTCTCATTACATTGAAAAGGTACTTGACAAGTTCAAGTATTTAGATTTTGGTATTGTCAAGACTCTATTAGACGTGAGCTTTGTTCTTTAAAAGAATGAAAGTGAAAGTGACTCACAGTTGGACTACTAAGAGTGTTGGAATATTTGATGTATATCATGAATTATACGCAGCTACACATAGCATGTGCTATTAGTAAATTGAGTCGGTATACGAATAATCTCAATCAAACTCATTGGATGGCAATAAAAAGAGTTTTGGGGTATGTAAAACATACTCAAGACTATGCTTTGTATTATACCAAATATCCAACGGTAATTGAAGGATATAGTGATGCGAATTGGATCATCGAATCGAATGAAGTAAAATCCATGAGTGGATATGTATTTACTGTAGGTGGAGGAGCAGACTTTTGGAAATCGTCCAAACAAAAATGTATCGCACTCTTTATAATAGAATCTGAATTTATCGCATCAGATAAAGCCAGTGAAGAAGCTTAATGGATCCAAAATTTCTTGAAAGATATTCCTTATTGGCCCAAACCTTTGGCACTAGTATGTATACACTGTGATAGTCAAGCAGCAATAGGTAGGTCAAGGTGTACAACGATAAATCTCGTCATATAAGACGGAGACATAATACCGTTAGAGAACTACTCTCTAGTGGAATTATCATTGTTGACTATGTGAAGTCAAAAGATAATATATCGGATCCATATATAAAAAGCTTCTCTAGAGAGAGAGTTGAGAGATCATCGAAGGGAATGGGTTTACGGCCTAGGACAGGTCAGCATTGCGGTAACTCTACCTAGCAAACTAGAGATCCCAAGAGATAGGTTCAAGGAGATTAAACAAAGTTGTGACTGAGGGTTCAACATTGTCACTATACTCAGCCCATTCTCATAATAAATGCAATGTTCAAAGAACAAGGATAATACTTATGAAATGAAGCTTTTTTAATGGTTTCTAAGTTTGGCCAAATAGTTTGATCTATAGGATTAAACGTCTAGGATTCACCTATGTGGGGGTGGAGTGGAAACCGTTTCAAGGAGAATGTTAGTAAAGGCCTTTTCTCTACGCTCTCATGAAACTAAGACGTGTTCATGGCTGAAACGAACAAAACCATGAGAACCATAAATGGCAAAAGGTTGATTGTGTGACTTGTGTTGTCTAGGTGTACATTAAAGTTCGACGATTCAAAGATATCTAATCTACCGATTGACCGAGAGTATCTGATGCATGTTCACTATGGAAAGTTCAAAGGAAACCTACTTATCCAGATGCAATTAGTCTTTGCTTGTTGATCACACACTTGTCCATAAGAGGTCGTTTGGTGTGAATATAAGTTATGATGAGATTAGTTATAATGGGATAAGTTATGATGGGATAAGTTATACTAGGATTAGTTATGCTGGGATTATTTTTTATTGAGTGTTTGGTTTGTTGTATTCAAAATAATATGCATGGTATAATTTCTAAGAATAAATTAATTGATTACCAAAATACCCTCCATCTTATTTAACTTTTTTTTTATATAATTTCTTTTCAAGCTTTCAATATTTATTCTTAAAAATAAAAATTTCATCTTATTTAGCTTAACTTTTTTTGAGTGTGCATTTTCATGATTATATCGTGTGTATTTTAAAAATAAATCTTTTATTTTATTTAACTTTATTTTTTTTGCATGTGTCTTTCCATGATTATGTCGTGTCTGCTTAAAAAAAATCTTACTACTTCTTATTTAGTTTGAAATAAAAACTTCCAACTTAAGTTTGTTAAAGTAAAAGAGGATTTGTTGTTTATGTCACTTCATTTAAACACATATCACTCATATAATATAGAATATTAAAATTTATTTTAATCGATATATACAACATCAATTTTCAAGTGATTAAAAAACTATTTAATATAAAATATGTAATTCAACAATGGAGTCGACATTTTTATTATTTTTTAGAGAAATCAAAAAATATAAATAAGCATAATAATTATTCAAATAAATTTAACATATAATATATTCATAAATAATATATATATATATGTGAGTGAAATGAAAATCATAGGATTTGAGGGTATTCTTGTCATTTTATAATATTATACCGAAGATAAATTGTATTGGGATAGTAATACCACCATATGTGTGGATAACTTATCTCGGGACTATTTATTAGTCCCAAGATAAGTTATCCCGAATATTGACAACCAAACGACGGATTAAAATTTTTATCCCGAGATTATTATTTTATCTCAGGATTATTTACTTTAATACCACACACCAAACGACCCCTAAATATTTTATTAAAATAGTCATTCCCCATTCATGTGGGGGATTGTTGGGTTTTTAAGAGGTGTTAATGGAAAATGAATAGGTGTTTTTTTCGAAAAGACACCAAGAGAAATGATGCAATTTGAATAAGCACCTTTTCGAATTGAATGGTTATGACCTTTTCAATGGGTTGTGACTTTTCCAAAGAGTTGCACTTTTTCCAAAGAATTGCACCTTTGTGAATGGGTGCACCTTTCTGAATCATTACTTCTCTTCATGAAGTAACACCTTGATGTCTATAAATACCTGAATTTTTCTCAGGTAAAGACAATTCGTTTTTGAGTTGAAAAACAATCTTCTCCTTCTTCTAAAAACTCTCGTGTGATCATCAAATTGTTGAGTGTGTTCGAAGCTTCTGAAAATTTGAGGTACATCTATTTACAGAAAGAAAATCATTTTATCCTGTGAGGAAAGATTACATAACCTCGGGCACTTGAGAGAAATCAATTTCTTAAGACACACCATGCATCAGTGGACTTGATTCTACAATTTTTTGCTTTATCTTCTTTCTTAAAGTTGATAAACACTTAATTTTGATAGTTTATTTGATTATCCGTTTGAACTTGTGTTAGAAGTTGTTGTAACTTCATTGTAGTTCTTGAAAGTTGTTCTTGAACTTTGTATTGAAGTTTGGGTTAAAACATACAGATTTTTGTATTCGGAATAACAATTATTTTAGAATAGTGCAATAATCTGTCACGACCGGAAGCTACCCCCTAGTCGTAACACAATGCTTAAGGCCACAGGTGACCCCAAGCTAACCCATGACCTAATACCTGTTGTGAGCACTGAATAAAATAGTAATCGGATAACCTGTGCGGAAGATAATATGATCAAATGCTGGTACGATGTACTACTGAAATATAATTCAACATGTCTGAAACAACTAAAAAGACTGAAAACCAACTGACTGTCTATTTTGTCTGAAAACTTCTAAAAATCATAAGGAGTTGATGGGACAAACCCCTAACTAACTCCGACTGACTGAACATAAAGAGATACTAAAATAATGGTAAAAATATGTCATGTCCTTGATGGATGAGGACTCACCACTACCAGTGTTTTGAAAAGCGAGAGGCGAAAAAAAGCGACGAGGGCTCGCTTCACAGAAGCGAGAAGCGTGAAGCGAAGCGCACGCTTTTTTCCATTAAAGCACTATTTAGTACAAAATTTAAAAATATTAAACATGCATAAATAAATAACCAAGAGCTCAATAAATAACATAATCTTTCAATACTCAAATTAAAAAGAGAATAGATAATCATAACAAGCATTCAAGCAAACTACTAAAATACTAAAAATCAGTCTTGTGTCTTAATCAACCAACACAAATAAAGAAACCAACAATCCGAGAAAAGTTTAGAACTTCTATTCTACATCCTATTCCTTAACAAGGATATACTGATAAACAAAATTCAGATTACATACAACAAAAAGTTTAGAACTTCTATTTTAAAAATATATACTGATAAACAGAATTCAGGTTACATACAGCAAAAAAAAGGTAAAAAGAAGAAAAACAAAGCTGGAAGTCAGATTACATACAACAAAAAAAAAAAGAAAAAAGAAAAAAATAAAGTTGAAAGTCAGATTACATACTACCAAAAAAAAAAGTAAAACAGAACTGGACAACAGAGAAGAAGAGAAAAAAAAATACAAATGAAAAAGAGTAATAGAGAAGAAGGAAAAAAAACTAGAAAACCCTAATAGGAAAAGAAGAAGAAGAGAAATAGAGGAGAAGAAGAAGAGGAGAAATAGAGAAGAAGAAGTCGCACACCTTCAACAGTTATTCCAAAAAAGTTGCAACAGCAGCAATGCAGTCGTATAGTCACTTAAGGATTTTAACTAAAATAAATTAAATAAAGCAATAAAACCCTAAAAAAAAACCCTTAAATATCCACTTAAGCGAGCTTTTCTGCGCTTTTTTTGCTTCAGCGCTTCTCGCTTCTGGAACTAAAGCAAGAGCTTTTTTCTCGCCCCAACGCTTCAAGTGTAAAAAGCGATCCACTGTCGCTTTGCTTCGCTTCACGCTTAAAGCGAGCGCTTCAGCGCTTTTCACAACACTGACCACTACTGCTCCTAGGTACAGCTAAACTGTCTAAAGATGGTCGAAATTGAGTGTCTGAATCTATGTTATAAGACAACATATCGCAAGAGAAAAGTATGCGGTCAGTACTTTGAATGTACCGGTATATGAGATACGGACAAACTGAAATACATATGGCAACTGAACATGGGTGCATGAACATGTTAAACCTTATAATGCAAGACCTAGTAAGGCATAAACTAAATTTAGTCTGTAAAACTGACTGTCTGAGCTAGTTTTATTCTTTTATGAAATTATCCATGTAAATCATGAATTTAATCCATGTCATCTTAGAAATTTAAATTCAAGCCATGTCAACATGTTTTCTCCATGAAAATTAGATTACTTCATGCTTTGAATTTCAACTACTCATGTCTGAATTCACTTCACCAGCTCAACCCAAACCCAAGATCGCAACCCAAAACTAGCATTTCTAGTACTTCAGAAAGTTGTATAAAATCTAAACTTACATATCTTCACTAGGACAAGATGTATTAGGCACTAATCAAAGGAACATATTACTGCTACAAGGCTAACAAGAATCCGAACGCAATTATTATGAAACGTTATCAACAACTAATACCAAAAGTCTACTGAGATAATATATCTCAGGTAACACAACTTAATTTATTTCAGATCAAAAAAGATATTGCAATTTATATATATGAACTTAGAAATCAAGGAGATTAAGAACTTACGGGGAACTCAAGAAGTACTGGAGAGGGTGATTGTGATAAGACGAAAGATCTGCTTCGATTACATGGACAAAAAAAAATTCATCCAAGGTTTTAGCAGGTTATCATAGCTAGGGTTTTAGTTACGTTTTTCAAAAGGTTGGGCTGGATTCACGGGTCGACCTTATTTGTCTATTTATTTGGGCCTTTAAAGCTTTCATCACTCTTTTGCCCTTGTTTCTTTCACGAAAAAAAAAATTAAAATATACAACCTAAGATTGTTTGTTGCAACTCATAACAATATTGTTAGATTGCAATACATAACAGATTTTAAAAAAAAATAGAATGTTTTTTCTTATATGTGAAAAATGAAATCCTTAAAAATATATGACAGTCCAAAATATCATGTACCCCCTACTTTCTATCTAAAAATATTTTTTTTTAAAAAAAATTCAAAGTAAGTTACGTCGTTCTATACTACATCTTCCTTCAACAATCCAGAGAATACATAGAAATTCTATACTTCATCGTCTTCCTTCTACAATACAAAGAACATATATTGATTGAAACCCATAATTTCATAAATTCCTTTTCTTTCAAAGCCAGAGATTTCAGTTGAAATACTTTTTTTGTATTTTAACTGAAACAAATCAAATTCATAAAAAAAAAAAAAAGCAAAATAGAAATTGATGCAATATGGATGATACTTGTTTATATGAAAAATGAAATTCATAAAAATAAATGACAGTTAACTGCAAGATATCATACACCTCCTGCTTTCTCTCTAAAGTTAATTTTTTGTCATTTTTCAAAGTAAATTACGTTGTTCTATACTCTATCTTCTTCCTTCAACAATCCAAAGAACATACAGTAATTCTATACTTCATCTTCTTCCTTCAATAATACAGAAATCACATTGATTGAAATCCATAATTTCAAAAATTGTTTTTCTTTCAAAGTTGGAGATTACAATTGAAATACATATTTTCTTATTTAATTGAAACAAATCAAATTCATAAAAAAATGCAAACAGGATAGAAATTAGTCTAATATGGATGATGCTTGTTTATATTCAATCATAATACCATATGAAGTAAGACGGGGCACCACAAATAATTAATCTTACTAAAAGAAAATTTATATTTTTCTGAATTATTTTAAGAAACATATAAAAATTTACGTTAACTGTGAACAAAACGAAAAAATGATAAATCTATTTTATATATGTTGTCAATTTTGTGATGTTGATATAAATTCTGCTGGATGATTGTATAATATTTAAAGATAATTATTTTTCCATAGCTATTCTTGTGTTTGAGTTTATAATTTTTTTGTTGTGTTTAATGTTTGAAATTCTTTTGTTAGATATTACTGAAAACCTAATAATTCAACAATCGTATCCGATTTTGATGTTGACGAAATTATGTATGATTAAAATACAAAGTACAATGGGTTGATCAGTGGCTATATTGTTTTCTTTCCTGAATTTCGAATGTAAAATTATTAAAACAAATATCTAAAATATAACATATACAATATATAAATATAACAACACCACAAAATTATGAATCGAACACAAACTTAGGCCCTATTTGTTTACACTTAATGGAGGTCTGAATCTGAATAATTCAGACTTCAGCCCATTAAGTGCATTTTTTTTTTTTTTTAAAGAGCCTCTTAATGTATCTGAAAACATCTGAATGGATTAGATATGAAAAGAAGTCTGAATAACATTCAGACTTTTTTTAAAACATAATCCTTAACTCTCTCACTTTATTATTTTCTCTCTCTTTTCACGTTATCTCTCTCCCTCTCTTTTCACGTTATCTCTCCCTCTCTTCACGTTTCTCTCTCTCTCTCTTCCTCTTCACTTGCTTTCCTTTTTTTTTAGGTATGATTCACCAAAATTTTTTATAAATATTTTAGTTATCAATTTGTATAGTCATTATTTGCTAAACTCTAAATTTCTGCTTGCAATTTTTTGTTTTGATTATAAAATTTGTAGTTCTTTGGATAATAGAATCTTATGTATGTCTGTTCATAACGTAATATTGGACTTACTAATGATATTTTCACTTAGATTCCATGGTTAACAAATAAACATGTGTCCGTTCTTGTATTAATTAGTTATTCAAATACTTTAATATTTATGCATCTAAATCAAAATTATATCTGATCAATTATTTTAGTTTGTTGGATCAGTTTAATTGACAGATTACTTTTATGTTGAATTTGATTTTTTATAATTACATCATATCACAATAATTTTTAATCGATATATCTTTTTTTAATAATTTAAATAATTCAATAATTATATTTATTATAATGTATTTATCTTTAAATATTTTAATTATCACTCAAATAATAATTTTGTTGTTTAAGTTAGTACTTTATAGAATATTTTTTTCATATAATATAATATTTTATTACTTTTTAAATTTGAATTGCATATTTATTACAAATAAATAAATTAAGTACATTCAGCTATTAAAAAATAAACAGTCTTAATCATTCAGTATTCAGACGTAGATACAACACCTTAATCATTCGGCTATCTATTTAGATTCAGACATCTTAATTTTAAAAAAACAAATGCACCCTTAATACATCGGGTGAACTATAGAAATAAAAATCTAAAAAAAAAATAAACTGTAAAATTGATATTAAGAAAAATAACAAATTTGGTGTTTGACAAATATAATTGAATGATTGTTAGTTATTAAGCAAGTTGAAAATATTATAGGTCAATTTGAACATTTTCATACACAACAATATTTCAAACAAAAACAAGAGTGGATATAATTATACTTACCTTATCAATATTGTTGGATCTTTTTTTTTTTTTATTGACTTTTTAATAATCTTCTTGCCAGTTGCTATATCAGACAATAGACCTTGTCCTCGAGAAGGTTCACCTTTGCTATTCTTGAATTTTTTTGATTTATTGCAAGAAATTTCATGTTAAAAAATTGGAATCTGAATTTTGCTCACACACCACAATTTTCCTCTTCCATGTCCTCTTCTTTTGGGTAATAACATTCTTCTTCATCAATTTATCACTTTACATGTTCAATCTCGACTTTATCAAGAAAGATTCTTTTTTAGTAAGATCAATTTTTTTTTTTCTTTTAAATTGACTCACTTTGCTTGATCAAAAAATACTCACTTTCTACATTCTTCATACTTTTATTCTTAGCAGGTAATTGAGTAAAATTGGGCTTCTTTATTCGACTAATATAGGACTCTTTACAATAGGAGTAGAATCAAACTTGGGTTTAGAAGACATGAAAATTTTTCAAACTTAGGAGAATTAAAAATGGACCTGACTAAAAAAAATTAAACCTAAATTGAATATCAATCCTAAGTTTTTAATGTTGCATAATCTGATGATTAAAATTTTTACTAAATAAAAATACACTGAATATATTGTTATTATTGTTGAATCTGATGTTTAAAATAAAACAACACTAAAAACAAGATTGAGTGCAAAACAAAATATAAATCAAAGATGAAATTCGAAAGTTGATTGACTGCAAAACCCAATGCCACATGATGTTGAAATATACAAAAAGCCGAAAGATAATTAATAAGGGGAGAGACGTGTATTAATGGAGAAATATTTTAACCAATGAAGAAGATAAAGAAAAAGGTGTGTCAGTTATGGGGAAGGTAAGAAATTTTACTTTTACTGAAAAAGTTGAAGTGTGGGTAAATAGGAATAATAACTACACGGTTATTTAGGTTGTTGTAAAATAATAAATGTATCAAATTTTTTAATTTGGTGTTCTATTCTATTTGTTTTTTTTTATTTATCAAGACGATAATTTTTTTTCTCATTATATCCTTAGTGTAATTGCTTACTCCTTATTATTAGCATTCTTGAAAAATATTATAAAGAGGAGTACTATTAAGAGTACACCATTAAGAATATAAATAATACTTTGGTATTGATCATCCATCTATATTGAAACTACCAACAAGACACACTTAAGAGGGACAAAATGGTAAAATTACATTACTAATCATTATTTTTTTAATAGTTATGTCATCCCAATTTGAAACAGATAAAATGGGACGGAGGAAATACATACAAATATTTAGGAGAAATATTAAAACATATCTAGTAAAGAAAATTAAAAATAATCTATTCAATCTGCTACAACATGCAATTAAAAATACAATTTAATAATACAAAAAAGTAGTATTACAAGTTGTAATAAACAATTTAATCAATATATATAAGATGATTTTCACTTCTTTGAAGGGTTTTTTAAAGGAAAAATGACATAATTAGACAAATGTTAGTGCCTAATTTACAAAACCACACGTAACTTTAAAAAGATTACAATGTGTATATTTAGATACATGGGTATCTGAAGTTACACGGTCTAACAACGCCCAACACAAAAATACGTGTATTTTTAGATACAACACGTTCTTTTTCTTGTATAAATATGTATCTGATAATACATTGATACACAATCTCAATTGATGTATCTGATATACATGCCAAATACTGTAACTTTTTGAAACTATGTTGCACTTTATAATTATGATTTAAAGCTCCTATATTTTTGTGGTTTTCCCTTTTTCAAAATGAAGGACGAGCTCAACTGTTTATTATAAGGGCTATTTATCAAATATAGTGGTAATTTGCTTAATTACTATTCATAATTATTGTTGACACCTAATTTTTGTCTTCCCCAACAACAACAGCAACATACCCAGTGATTCCCACCTAGTGAGGTCTGAAGAGGATAGAGTGTACGCAGATCATACCACTACCTCAGAAGAAGTAGAGAGGCTATTTACTATAGATCCCCTGCTTAGGACCGATAATAGTATAACAAACACAAAAGATAAGTGCATATAAACTAGTATGGTACGCAAAACAAACTAGCAGTACAACAAACACAAAAGATAAGTGCATATAAACTAGTAATTTTTGCCTTCCCCGACTAAATTTATTCCTGAGTTTCTTCAATTTTAAATAAAATTACAATATTTATTTTATCCAGATAAATACTTTGAAAAGTTTTTATCTAGATATTTTTTCATTTTGATTAGAGATTATATATTTTCGTATATATGTATACGAGATCATAAAATTTTGTTACTTAAATAATCATTTTTACAAAAAAATAAATGTTAATCAAGTATTATCTTGAAAATTAATTCAAATGGTTGAAACCTCAATTTAAGTATAATTTATTCTCAAAAATTATTTATTTTTAAAATATGTGTTTGATTTTATGAAATCAAGAAACTCTAGATTAAATCGGTTGTTAATTTGTTTCAAACATTATTTTAATTTGCCAAATTATTAAATTGGACCTTAATTGAAATTTATTTGACCACAATTACAATATAATTGGTCAATTGATTTTTAAATAGGCTAAAATTTAAATTCAATTGGCCAAATTTTAACAATTAGGCTAATTTAACAAATAGCCTAAATTCCTAATTCAACACCAATTTCTCCAATTATCCAAAATTCTTTTAAAACCAGCCCAAACTCGCCCCTCATCAGGCCCAAAAAAAATCCCCTGACTCGGCCCACTTCTTTTCTTCTACAACAACAACCACTGTATCAACTCCAGCGTACAACAATACACACAACAATAGTTCGCGTAGAAACAACGACAACAAACCATACAACCGACGAATAGCTCAGCCAATCGATCCGAAATTAACAACTCGGCAAACCCGATTCCTCTCTAGCCCCAAAAGCATCAAAACAAAATCTCTCCAGTTTGTATAGTTTGAGCGTGTCAAGCATGAGTTCACGAGGGAATCGAAGCTTTCTAGAATATTCGCAAGATTATACCTTCAAATTTTTGCTTTTTCTTTTTCTTTTTTGCCAAAAATCATTTGATTCCAGCTCACATAGCTCATCCTTATCCCTAATTTAATTTTTTTCTTATAAAAAATCTCCAGCATACCCTTGGTCTTCCTTTTCTCCCACATCGATGGAAGTGGGTTTTGGCCCTCAATTTGTTTTCTATATAAAGCTCCTTATAGAGCTAAAAATTCAAGTCTCAATAGAGTAAGAAAAGCTTTTTGAGAAAAAAGTTGAAATATTTTTTCTAGTAATCATTTGGAAGGCAATCGGCTAATCGGAGTTTTCAAAAGATTCTTTTCCGATGGTGGTCGAGCTTTCGACGATAGCTTGAGGTCTCGTTTTGCTGCTCTAAGAAAGGTAAACTTTCATTTCATATTTGCTCTTCTTTTTCTCATTTTCTTCTCTTTTCTTCATAGTAGTTAATAGTATTTTGATTCTTTAGGGTTATAATGGTAGGAGTGGGATTGCTTACTGTAGATGACTTTGATTGCCGTAGGATTTTCTTGTGATTGTCATTGTTGTGTTATTTAATCAATATTCGTGTTATATTTTTCACTGTTATCCATATATTTTTTGTTTTGGTTCTTCAAATTCATTGATTTACCCTATTATTCTTTTGGCTTATTGTTTTCGGTTAGCCCGAAATAATGTAGCATTTCTCTTTGTCTCTACCTTATATGGATTATTGTGAGTAGCCTCAGTTTTTATATCGATAATTTATTTCAGCTCTTAGTTTGCCGTTTCAATTCAATGTCGTCTTGGATTCAATTTCTGCTCATAAAAGCCTAAAATTTTGAAGAGTTTTGTAGGACTATTTATGAGAGATGGTTGTGTTAGCTTCTCTACCAAAAGCACCAGATGAGCATATTTTGCTTGATTCATTTCAAATATTTTTCTCCCCTTTTCTCTCTTGATTTCGTTTGAAGTAAATTCGATTTGGACTCAAAGCCGTAAAAAAAAGAGAGAATTTTTTTATTGATGTTTCTAAACGAGAATGACGCCCTTCTTATTCGACATTTTGAATGTTTTGCTCATGAGGTTTGTTTAGTTTAATTCCCAGCTCTGGTGTACGCCTTATTATTTTCTTGTTCCTTCTCGTTAATGGTCTGATATTTTTATTAAAGTCTCCATCTTATTGCATCTCATACTTGAAAGAAAACTTTCTAAAAATTTTTCTTCCAATTTCATCTAATATGTCTTTTCGCGGTTCCATTTATTTTAAACATATTTTCTTTGTGATGTTCTGATTGTCTTTAGGGTTTATAATGTGCACATTTTAGATTTTGATTCATTGTTCTCCCAAGTTCATGATACTAAGGAAAGAACTAATGAAACCTTGGAGGAAAGGCAATGTAATCTTATGTACTTCTCTTCTCTTCTCTTAAATGCTTGGTTGCAATTTTGTGTTTTTAATCATTGTTATTTCTACTCACTGGAATCCCACAAAACTAATTTTAAATCTCTCTCTATTCTTTAAAATCAGTTAACATTTTTTACGTATTGATGATAGCCATAATTGCGTGACTACCATGTTAAGTATGCCCATTTCTTTTTTTCTCCCTTATATAAAAATAGAAGTTGTAGATTTTTTTTTTGAAGTTAAATCTATTTATTTCCCTTGACATTTCTATATCTTGACCTACCGTCTTCTATTTTATTATGAACCATAAAAGTTTCCTTTTTATTTGTTGTTTTGTTATATTAATTTCTCCATATAGCATTGTGTATTTCGGATGCGCATTAATTTTCTTCATGTCTTCTTTTGCATGTGCATCTATTTTGGAGTCAAACAGACTCTTCTCCTTTTGCATTCTATAATGGGCTAATGAGGCCCATCCCTTCTAGCCGGTCATTTTTTGGATAAAGGAGTTATTGCTGATTGAAGAAGAAAAATGGGTCAAAGCCCAATGACAAAGTTGCTAGGATTTGGAGACTCGAAAAAGTCTCGATTTTAATTTTTTCCTTTGTATTTATTCATTCATTCATTTTGGGCCTCGAAGCCAAAGTTGTAATCTAATACAAGTGAAATAAATTTTTGGGCCTTCAAGGTCGGAAAACTAGTTTAGGACAGGTTATGGGCCAAAAACCCAAATGATTAGACTAGGACAGGTACAAATGGGCCAAAAGCTCAAATGATTAGACTAGGACAGGTGCAGTAGGCCAAAAACCTATGGTTATATTAGAACAGGTTGTGGGCCGAAAGCCCAATTAGATTAGGATAGGTTTATTTGATGGTTTGCGCCTAATGACCTAAGTCTTTTAGTATTCCCTTTACCCCTTTCTATGTTATTTGCTACTAATCTTTTTTTAAAAGACTTAGTTAAATTCCCTATTAAGTCGTCAAAAATTGATTTTACATAAATCTCAAAATAGTTTTTCCTTAATCAATTTTCTCTCTAAATCGAAAAGCAAATCCTTTTTTAAGTTAGTCAAAAAAGTTATTTTTCAAATAGTCTGAATAACCGCAAGCTAGCGGATAATCTTGGTGCTTTAACAACCGTCCAAGAGTATTAATAGGAACCACTTACTAGGAATTTTCAAACTTAAAGGATTTTCCTGTTTTGAATCTTTTAAGTAATATTTTAAAAAATTCTCTTAATTTTTCTAAATAAATTAAGTGGTGACTCTATTTTCCAAATCGAGTTCGAAAACTTTTTCAAAAGTATTTGAATTCGTAAAATTGCAAAAATTCATTTTTTTTTGCAAAACAGAAATGTCGACTCTGCTGGAAATTTTAACTAGGTTATAAACAAATATTTGAATTAGCTTCTTTGACTAGCTATTCTAGTGTTTAAATTGTTTATGAGCCTATGTGTTTAAATTTTGCGAGACTAAAATGTTGCATTTCATAGCATACTTTTCATTTAAAATATATAAATTATTTTGGGTTTCGTGGATGTCCCAACCCCTATTGTTCAATTTCAAATCAAGTGTTGGAAATACGACGGTTTATTGGCACATTAGGCATCCAATTGCTATTCGTATTTCAAAACCCAAGACGTCCACTCGGGAACTTGGTCCAAACCCACTCTAGACACCCAGGATAGAGCGAATCCAAAACCCTCTATTTTAGGTATAAGCCTAGGATGACCCAATACCCGAGGGGGTATTGGACCTATTAGAAAACCTACCCTACGTCTATTGTTCAAGAGCCAATTACGAACGAATCATAATTATGTATTGATGAAATATATATTATTTAATCTAATTTATTATCCTTTGGGGGTAGGGGGAAGACTGACTTTGTTTTCTTTCATGTAAGGATGCTTCAACCATACACCAATTGAGAGAAGAGTTAAAGTGACCCAGAATAGAGGTTGATAAAGTTAGGCGGTGTTCGGTTGAATTGGATGATTACATGATTTCCGAGATTGATAGCATAGGGAAAATTGACGTACAGGAGTAAAACACAATTATGCGGGAGTCACCTAATTATCAATAGATATCACATATGTCAAAAGGTGGATAAAGTTAAGAGGGCAAAGGCCGATGAAGGAGCATCTAGGAGCTAGTTTTTCTATCTCCTGTGCGGGACCTTGTTCTTTCTTTCATCTCTTTTTCCTTTTCCCTAAAGATTGTATCCCTTTTGTGCAACTTTGTAGGCATCTATGCCCTTTTTATATATCTATGGATATTTTGGGGGATAATGGATTGGTTTTAAAAGGCATATATTTCCTTCAAATTTGCTAGGCTAACCCTTGGCTTAAAAGGGTCACCCAATTAGGTTACACGCTTATTATAATATTGTTGTGTGATATAATTATCTTATGTGTTATGTCCGTTTGTTTGAGTTGAAGGCAAATTTATCCACTATGCTCCTATGGATCAGTTTGCCTATGATGAAAACAACTCTATGTGGTTACTTCTTGTCGAATATCTTGTATTGTTTATCATGTATGGGATCTAACACGTCTACCTTTGAGTTATTTTACTTTGTAGATAATAGAAAACTACTTCATGCTGAAATAAGCTAGCTGAACATCCTTACTTCATCCGGTTAAAAGCTCATAAAATCCCATCCCCTAACTATCATTCAGATATGACTGGAAGTGACAAAGATAACGAATTGACCATCAGGGACAATGTGATAGCAGAACAAAGCGAGATAACTGCTGAACTTGCAAAAAAAATTGAAAATACTTTAAGAGGAGATGAATCATACTAGAGATTTGGCTAATCTATCCATCACCGTCAACGCTCTTGTCCCAGGAGGACACATGCCTCCACTCCAAATTCCTCCCCTCAATACTTCTATTAGTGGGAATCATCCAAATAACATATTATTCTCCTCCACTTCCCAATTGACCATAGATCCCATAATCAATAATCCACCAGTTCATGCTGTCCAAAACACCATCGAGAGAACAACCCAAATGCTTAACATACACAAAATCCACCCCTAACCCCACAAAATCCATCTCTAAATCCACAAAATCTATTCCCAAATCCACAGAATCCATTACTAAATCCACAAAATCTATTTCTAACTCCAAAAATTTGTTCCCAACTCCATAAAATCCATCCCTAATTCCACAAAATCCCTCTAAGATTCTATCAAACCACTCTCAAATTCCATAAAGTATCCTCAATCTCTAAAATATCCTTCGTACCTACCACCTGACCTTCTCTCATACTCAAAATCAAGCTACCATCTTAAATTATTCTCATGTCATTACATCCCCTAACATCGATAACCCTTTTCCTAATCCCAAGTAGATCATTATAAGGAGAAGGAAAAGGAATAAAGGATCGAGCATGAAAAGAAGTTGTTGGCCATAAATGAAGAGATTATGAGGATTAAGAAATCTCATGGGACAGAGGATAAATATGATCTAGGGTACGATGATCTGTGTGTTCACCTTATGGTAGATCTACCAGAAGAATACAAGGTCCCTAAATTTGAAGCATTCAACAACACTAGAAATCTCAGGGCTTATTTAAGAAGGTATTACGATCAAATAATCGGGGTAGGAAGAAATGAGACATTATTAAGGTGCCTATTCATCCGAAGTTGTTACTACCTGAGACTACCCCCTGGTCGTAACACACTGCTTAGAACCACAAATGATCCCAAGCTAATCCATGTACTAGCATGATGCTTGAGCAACTGATTTAATATATATATATATATATATATATATATATATATATAGAATAGAAGTTCCCGCCCCTTGGGCGGTACCAAATAAATGACTACTTGAATCAGGGTTTTGAGCATAAAAATTCCATTGACCTGTAAAAAGTGGGCCTGAACCCAGCTCACGTACCGCTTTAATAGGCAAACAGCCCAACCCTTGGAACATACTACAGCCCCACGTGGAGAAGTGCCAACATCGAGGTGCCAAACCTTATCGTCGATGTGATCTCTTGGGGAAGATCAGCCTGCTATCCCTAGAGTAACTTTTATCCATTGAATGACGGCTCTTCCACTCGGCATCGTCGGATCACTAAGGCCGACTGGCCATTTTGATCCTTTGGAACAACTCGATGAATTTAGTAGATCATTTTAGGAGGCCCTAATGACTATAGATCGAACATATCCAATTTTTACAGTACGATGGTTGGTTGTTCACGGCTTAGCTGTACCTACCATTTTTTTTTGGGATCAATATCAGCAATGCAGTTCATCCAATGATAAACTTAATCCGAATAACTGAGCGGAAGCATAATCAACATGAGATAAGTTATTTCAATACATAACTGATCAAAGTTTACAACACTAAAATATGAGAGAGAGAGGAACTTAAATTACATATACTGACTCTAACTGACCATCTATGAAACCTCTACTATACTGACTATAGGTAGCTAGGACATGCCTCCAACTATCCCAAATCAATACATAAGAATAATAAAAATAAAGAACAGGAACTATAACTAACTTGAGTCCTCAAAATAAGAGAACTCATCACCTACTGGATGAATGTTGTGAACTATTTGACCCTGGTGTATAGGCTACATCTGTTACCTACATTATGAAGAAATATATCCACAAATACATATATGTGGTCAGTACTTTGGAATGTACTGGTGACGCCCAATCTACACCTTCTCTCTGAAGATGATATGGTCGCTGCCAAATATAGTAACCCAATAAAGGTTGGGGTCGAGTCCCAAGGGAATACGTGGAATTGTGGCTCTTAGCTGTTGTAATCAATGGGCAGAATTGGAAAAGTAAATGGGGGGTTTTGTATAGCAATATCGAACAAGTGGCGAATATCAACTTCAATTGTAATCAGTCGTAGGTGAACACTAGGATTTTGTTCCCCTTGGCTTCTCAACTCCGTAGGCTTATCGTGCTATATTGAACCAATCCGATACCTTGCATGCAGAATGGATAAATTATGTACCTTTTATAGTCTTATGGACGAGCAAAAGGATTTCACCCTTTTACTTTTTTTTTGTCTCGGGATGTTGCCTTACTACCTTTATCTTGATCCTAGTTAACTATTACCTTTTGAGTCTCTAGTTTTTTGATGAAATCTAACCAGCTTACTTAGACAATAACTAGCAGCGTGGATCGACAGTTAAACTCTAAATTACTATTGCCATTGTCTTTTCCTAGTTGCTACTCCTCTTTTGGAGTAAGTAGCAATAATATAGGCAGGATCCTAATGTTTGAAACCGCTAAGATGACTATTAAAGTGAAGATAATACAATGCATGCATGGGTATCGGTTAAGAACAACAATAGCACTTTCCCTACTTTGTCAATCCGCTAGAGTTTCCATAACCCTAGCTAAGAGTTTTTAGCCGATCATGTTTGTGAAGTAATCAACAACATTCATGATTGAAAGCATATGACTAAATCACAATAATCACAAGTAAAACCCCAAAACCCTAACTGAATTAATCAACCGAAATCAATATAAGAGAATTTCCAAGACTAAAATCAAATCTCTGAATTAAATATGTTTGTAAGTATCCAGAGTGTGTAACTTCTAATAAAAAGGTCATAAGAGGTATTTATAGTACATGCGGAAACCCTAAAACCAAAGCCCGAACAAAAAAAACAAAAAAGGGTCGGTGGCTACGTGTGGTCTCCACATGTAGCCTGGCCTTGGGCGCATGTGGTACATGCGTCCTGAGACTGGGCGCATGTGGTGGCCACATGTACCCAGACCCAAAATTCCTGCAGGTCTGCTCTCGGTATTTTGGACTTCTGACACATGATTTGCCCACATGCAGACACATGTGCTACATGCGGTCCACATGTTGACTTAGCAAGTGTCAGAAGTTATTTTTTGGCTCTTTCACTCTCTGTATCTTCAATTCCAGCACTTACCTTAGTCTCATACAGACCACATGTTGACATAGATAAGTGTCAGGACTTTCAACACTTGCAACCAAGATTCAAATCCTCAACTTTTATCACATGCTTTAGTCACAAACAATCCGAAAAGTGTCACGAACATCCAAAATTGATCTCATAAGTAGTCAAAAACATCACTTTTCACCTTTTTCACGAACTTAGCATACAAAACCTAGATTCCTGCAAAACATACCCAAAATGCATCATATCTAACAAAACAACCTAAGAAACTTACATATTTTCACAATTTTAAGTGTTGAAAGTGCTATATATCTACAACACATCAACACCCTCAACTTAGAATGTTTGCATGTCCTCAAGCAACAAAATAGAACAAAACAAAACCCGATGCTTAACTAGGGGATTCTAAGTTATTCAAGACATTCAATCAACACTTTAAGCTCAAATCACAACACCCCCTCCTATTTCACTTTTTAAAATCAACTGTGTATAAACATGAAATACAACAATGTGACACAATAGGATCAAGGTATGACATTATATTAGCAACAGACAATCATGCATATGTACAAGTTACACTACCCAAACACATAAGCAGCTAGCAGTATGACTCATGTGCCCTCACAACAAGGATGTCCCACTCATTAATATGAAATAATGCATGTCAATACAGGCACAGTCAAGAGACACTCACACTCAGAAGAGAATTTCCAATTAATGTGCATCAAATATCATAGGCTTACCCTTATTTTCTTTACCTTAGAATTCAGACAGTCAAGTTAGGATCACTAAAGGACTTTTCTCGTCTTATAATGTAGGCTTGGGGGCTGGTATAGTACATTTAGACATATCAAGTGACTAAGACTCCTTGTACTACACTAACCTTGGGGTCTCACTTATTTACCAATTTTTTTTTTATTTCACCCTTATTTCTCCCTTTTTATTCTTCATTGCCCATTCAGGTTGGGTGTGGTCTTTTATTCTTTCTTTTTTACTTTTTTCATAATTTTTCTTTTTTTTCTTTTTCTTGGCTTTTGCTACCATACCCAGCCCTACTAGCTTTTTCTTTTATTTTTCCCTACTTCATACCCACTTTACATCAGGCACCCCTATGATAGCCACCCTCAACTTAGGTGATTTGTCGGAGTTGAGGTGCACAATGTCCAAGGATGACCATGGCCAAAATAGGTTCATTGTAGCACAAATGAGAAGGTAAGAGGTTGAAAGTTGAAAACAAAGAAATAAGATGTAAGGCTCAAAACAGGGATCAAGGGATACTATTTCACATAGGGAAGTCATTTAGGCTAAAAGTGGACTAAAATAAAAAATGGCCTATGATCCTTTCCTAATCGACTATCCTTCAACCTAGGCAAGACTAAAAAAGCAAGTTCTGAATTTAACACACAAAGGGAACTAAGTAGCATCTCACACACACATAGCACAAAGTCAATTTTACAAGCTACTACTTATCTGGTTCATGCAATTACTAACAAGTGATTATCATGTCCCTAATCCTAATGCCATAACAAAATTCACAATGTTCACACATATATATATATATATTCAAACAGTTCTAAAGCATAATTTTGGAGGGGTATCATTTTTCTCAAAAAGCATTCAAAAGATGACTACTACCCTAAATACTTAAAAATCTCCTAATTGCACAAACACACAACACAATACAAAACAAAACACAATACGACATGAATTAACCTACACATGTAGGTTTTACAACCATACCGTAGCCGACAAGAAAAGAAGCACCTGCAGCGCCTATGATATATCCCACTTCTAACTAAAAACTGTGCACTGTCCTTAATGTGCTAAAATAATACAAAACAAAGGAAAGTGAGAACATATTTGGGATGCAATAAGCATCCGAGTACCTTGGGTTGCCTTCCAAGCAGCGCCTGATTTACCATCGCGGCACGACTCAGTTCCCTTGGCTACTCAGACTTTGCCAAGGTCCATATCAACACAGACTTTAACTTACTCCAAGTTTCCCATATAGTGCTTCACTCACTGCCCATTTACCTTGAACGAGATATCACCATCACGCTGTATTTGTATCATACCATGTGGGAATACCTTAACCACAGTGAATGGTCCAGTCCACCTAGATTTCAACTTGCCAGGGAACAAACAGTTTCTTGAATTATACAACAAGACCAAATCATCGGGTGCAAATACTCTTTTCTCAATTTTACTTTCATGATACGACTTTATTCTTTCTTTGTATATGGCCGAGCTCTCATAAGCAGGGATTCGGAATTCATCCAACTCATTCACCTTGCTCAACCTCAATTTTGCTATATCACACCAATCAAAATTTAGCCTTTTCAATACCCATAGTGCCTTATGCTCAAACTCAACCGGTGAATGGCATGCCTTGCTGTATATAATCTGATATGGAAAGGCACCTATGGGGGTCTTATAATCTGTTTGATAGTACTATAATGCATCATCTAACTATCTAGACTAGTCAGTCCTTTGGAATTCATATTCTTTGCCAAGATTGACTTTATCTCTCTATTGGAGACTTCCACTTTCCCACTTGTCTGAGGATGGTAAGGTGTTGCCACCTTATGCCTTACACCATATCTATCAAGCAGGGACTTAAACAAGCAGTTCCAGAAGTGAGACCCACCACTACTGATAATTGCATGTGGAGTGCCAAATCGAGAAAATATATTTTTCTTCAAAAAAGCAATAACACTTCTACCATTTTATCTGGAAGTGCAACTACCACCACCCATTTTTACACATAGTTAATCGCTACCAGAATGTATCGCATGCCATAGGAGCTAATGAAGTGGCCTATGCAATTGATCCCCCACACATCGAATAACTCCAACTCCAAAATAGGTGTTATGGGGAGTTCATGGCATCATGAAATATTGCCTTGACACTAACATTGGTCACAGGCTTGCGCAAAATCATGAGCATCCTTATAAATTAAAGGCTAATAAAACCCATATTGTAGAATTTAGTAGGTTGTGCGTGCGCCACTATGGTGACCCCCAACTGGTGATGAATGACAAGCTTCCAGAATGCTCATCATCTCTACCTCTGGAATGCATCTCCGAATCACACCATCACCACAAATCCTAAATAGGTATAGCTCATCCCAAAAGAACTTCCTTACCTCATGCATAAATCTTTTTTGCTGCTAGAAAAATAGGTCTTCCAGGATAAGATCGCTTGCCAAATAATTGGCAAAATCGGCAAACCAGGGAATTAATCTTAAGATGCCGCCAACACCCTCTCATCTGTAAAAGCATCATCAATCTCAAGATCATTTACACGACCTAAACCAGGTCCTAGTCATGTCGGTTATCTCAATCCCAACCAGGACCAGAGACCACCCTAATACCCCACCATTAACCACCCTACATCCCATGTCGGATGAATTCTGAACATATGACAAGATAAAAGAGTAATAATCTAAAGATATAAAGTAAGTCTATGACCATAACCAAATAGCCACAACCAAATATCTAATCAATACTAATCCCAATACCAATACCAATATCAATGCTAACACTAATACCGATACCGCCATGCCCATAGTAATCCGACAAAGCTTCTTACTAGAATTAAATAATATCCGATCGGGACATGCCCCCGACCATAGATAAAACCAAAACCAAGGAAATAAATATAATAAAAAGAAGTCCATAGCATAAAATGGAGAATTCCGGAGTATGGAAGCTCACCGCTTCAATCTGACTCAAAGTTGTCCCTAAATCTAAGTCACTGAGCAGGAGGAATGAAAGTATGGATGGTTTTTGCATCGCGTGTGGATACAACGCAAGAAGACAGTTAGCGGGGTGTATACTTGCATGTAACTCAGGGATAAAGATAAGATGAATTCCATTAATTCAAAACCAAATTAAATAACCATATGCAATGCCATATATATATAATATATATATATATATCGTGCCAAGATAGGGAACAAGGTTTAGCATTCATTTAAAATCATAACCTAGATTGTGTAGCTTTATCGTCATAAATCCACCCACGGGCTATATGGGTCAAGTGTTACCCCCTGAACGGGCCCTAGTGCGTGTAGCCGCACGAACCAGAGATATCACAGGGGTCGGGGATTCCCGTGCACACTTCGCCCTTCATGATACATATATACAAGTATAGACTTGGGGGATTCCCGTGTACCTCACAAGCCTAAGGTCACCAAGACCAAACCTCATATCGGTAAACATAAGTTTCCAGTGCCCTTTCTTTGGACTCAGACCTTCACGGCTAGCTATCACAACCCCCATTATGCCCAATTAAAACATTTAACACATAACCAAACCACTATGTCAATTATTAAGGCATTATAAGTGGTATCGCAATACCGACTATAGCTTGCAAGCAATGTCATTAGCTAATATTTAGGGGATTCCCATGTACCCCGCTGACTCCATTATTAAATAACTTGGGGAATACCCATGTACCCAATAAGGTTTTCAATTCAATTTGATTTATGTCTATCAAATACCTTTATAAAGTCCTTCAACAACTATTTTCATGGTTATGCCAAAGCCTTAGCTCAAAAACACAATTCAACTTGTGACAATATCATTCTCATTGACAATTTCACAGACAGTTTGAGGGCATGCCATTATTAAAGCCAAACTCATCAAATTTAGGGGTTCAACCATGACCCCTCAATTAAATCACCATTCCCATGCACACACATGTGTTAAACCATAATTAAACATCCATAATCACAATTTAAACCATAGAAAACAATATTCAATGATATGCATTCAATCCCCTCAACCTTGTTCAAAACCACCATTAATGATTCATGAACAATGCTTTAAACATGTGTTTTTAGTAAACTAACAATGAGGGAAGAGTCATATGCCTGAATTAGAAATTGATCCTTAAGCTCTTAGATGACCACTTTGGAGAAACCCTAGATAATTTTGCTTGAGAAGATTTTGAGAGAGTAAAGAGGATATTTAATCTTGTTAAGTGTGGAATGAATGACCAAAAAGTGTTATAGGTATGTGGGGTCTTAAGGGTTTTGAGGGGGAAATCTCGAAAGTGCCCCCAACTTAAAGCGGTAAAAAGTTATCCTTGGTTACTAGTTGACCCATCGACTCGTCACCACATCATGTGACTCGTAGCCATGAGTTGTATCCTAGACAGTGAGTTGGATACCCATACACTGTCCTCCTTACGACTTCATGACCACCAATCGTCACCTGACTATACGACTTATATGGTCAAGTCATATCCAAGATAAAACCCATGGGATTGGACACTGGACAATATATGACTCAATCCCTGCTACTCGTAACCTATCCTCACAGGTCTTAGTGAGCCACTCATACTCAGAGCAGAGTTAAGTCACTAAGTTACTAATTTTGGTTAAGGTTTGTCCTAACGACTCGTAACCATAGCAGAACCCCAACCACCATCCACTAAACACCTCATGACTAGGGTCACCTGACCTATAGATACACCATACGACTAGTATAATGAGTCATTACTAGGACAATGAGCTCAAAGATCAAGAAATTTCCAAATCCAGAATTTGGGGTGTTTCAATTCTCCCTAACTTAAATCATTCGTCCTCTAATGATGGGATAAGGCATTGACTAGCACGATCAAACCTCAAACGTCTCCACTCTTACCTTTAACTAAGTTAGAAAACAGAGAGGTTAAGAATAACACATACCTTATATATGATGTTCTGGAGCGGAAAACAAGAATATATACTTGGACTTTATGTCCTCTTTAGCTTCCTAGGTACCCTCTTCAATCTTGGGATTCCTCCATAGAACCTTTATCGAACCTATGTCCTTCGTTCGCAATCGACGAATTTGCCAATCCAACATTTCAATAGGGACTTCCTCATGAGATAAGGAATCTGAAATACCAATATCCTTAATATGCACAATCTGCGATAGATCACCCATACACTTCCTCAACATAGACATATAGAACACCGGTGAATGGAGCTCAAACTAGAAGGCAACTCCAATGCATATGCATAGTTACCAACCCTTCTCAAAACCAAGTACGGACCAATATACCGAGGACTGAGCTTTCCTTTCTTCCCAAACTACTTCACTCCCTTCATGAGGGATACCTTTAAGAATACCCTATCCCCAACCTCAAATTGTAACTCCCTACCCCTCACATCCGCATAGGACTTTTGGCGACTTTAAGCCTAACCCGAATCACCTTCACCTTCTCCATTACTTGGTGAACCAAATTCGAGATAAATATTTCTACCTAACCAACCTCGAACCACCCAATAGGAGACCTACACCTCCTACCATACAAAGCTTTAAATGGAGCCATCTCAATACTAGAGTGGTAGCTATTATTATATGCAAAATATTTAAGAGGAAAATGCTAAACAAAACTACCACCATATTCAATCACGCAGGCTCGAAGCATATCTTCTAATGTCTTAATAGTTCTTTCCGCTTGCCACTCCGACTGTAGGTGAAAAGCCTACTAAGACTCACCTTGGTCCCCAAACCTTTTTGAAACGACCGCCAAAAGTGTGATGAAAACTGTATACCACGATCTGAGATGATATCAATGGGCATCCCATGCAACTTAACAATCTCTTGAAGGTACAACCTTGCATAATTCTCTGCTAAAAAATTAGTCCTCACTGGCAAAAAGTGAGTAGACTTAGTCATCCTATCCACGATGACCCAAATAGAATTGAACTGATTTTGAGACTGGGGAAGACCGGTAATGAAATCCATGTTGATCACTTCCCACTTCCACATAGGCAACTCAATTTCTTGATATAACCCTACGGGCCTAATGTGCTCAACTTTCACTTGTTGTCACATCATGCACTTAGCCACAAAACTATCCATATCCCGCTTCATATTGTTTCACCAATACATTTCCTTAAGGTCATAATAAATTTTCATTGAGCCATGATGAATAGAATAAAGTGACTCATGCGCCTCAATCAAGATCCTCTCTCGTAATCCATCCAAATCTAGAATGCATAATCTCCCTTAGTACCGCAAGGTACCATCACCACTAACCTTAAAATCCATTACTTTTTGCCCATCAACATCACCCTTGATCCTCATCAAGATAGGATCTAACACTTGCTTCTCCTTCACCTCAACACCTACGGACGACTTTGCCACCTCCTGAACAAACACACCACCATCCTCAGAGTCTAAGAGTTAAACTTCGAGGTTATTCAAATGGTGAAGATCTTTCACCAATTCTTATTTTCCCTTATCCACATGAGCTAGACTCCCCATTGATAACCTGCTAAGGGTATCAACAACCACGTTAGCTTTTCCTGGATGGTAGTAAAGACTTATGTCATAATTCTTAAGTAGCTCAAGTCATCTTCTTTGCCTGAGGTTAAGATATTTCTAGGTAAACACATATTGTAGGCTCTTATGATCTGAAAATTATCCACATGCACTCCATACAAATAGTGATGCCGGATTTTCAACGTGAACACCACAACCAATAGCTCCAAGTCATAAGTCGAATGATTTTTCTCACGCATATTTAACTGTCTAGAGGCATAAGCTATCACCTTGCCATATTGCATCAAAACTCAACCAATACCCATACGAGATGCATCATAATAGACTACAAAACCATCAGTGGCTTCAGGCAAAGTCATGACCAGTGCCGAAGTTAGCTTATCCTTCAGCTTCTCAAAACTACCCTCACAAGCATCAGACCACGAGAACTTTATCTTCTTTTAAGTTAACTTAGTCAACGGGCAGCTATAGTCAAAAAAATTTCCTCGAACCTCCTGTAGTAACCAGCTAAAGCCAAGAAACTCCGAATATCAATTGGAGTTGTGGGTCTAGGCCACTTAACCACTACAACTTTTTGTGGATCCACCATGATCCCTTCACTAGAAATGTCATAGCCCAAAAAAGTGACAACGTTTAACCAGAATTCATATTTTGAAAATTTGGCATACAACTGCTTCTTCTTCAGGGTCTGCAATACAATGCGAAGATAATCGATATAATCTACCTCACTCTTCGAGTACACTAGAATATTTTCTATGAACACAATGACAAACAAATCCAGAAACTAACGAAAGACTCTATTCATCAAGTTTATGAATGTCGTTGGGCATTGGTCAACCCAAAAGATATAACCAAGAACTCAAAATGCTCATACCGGGTACGAAAGGCTATTTTAGTGATATCCACGCTGATGATACCTTGATTGAAGATCAATCTTGGAGAGCACCTTAAAGCTGAGCAAACAAATTATCTATTCTTGGAAGAGGATATTTATTCCTTACCATTGCCTTATTCAACTACGGGTAATCAATACACATCTGAAGGAAATCATCCTTCTTATGCATGAATAATACCGGTGCACCCCACTGAGACATATTAGGACAGATGAAACCCTTGTATAAAAGATCCTTTAGTTTCTCCTTAAGCTCCTTTAACTCAGCCGGAGCCATTCTATATAGGGGAATAGAAATAGGACAAGTGTCCAAAATAAGATCAATCCTAAAATCAATCTCTCTATCAGGATGGATACTAGGAAGGTCGTCGGGGAAGACCTCAGGGAATTCATTCACCACTGGGACAGAATGTAAAGAAGGGCTCTCCGAGTTAAAATATTTAACTTGGACAAAATGATAGAGACATCTCTTGAAAATTAATCTCTCGGCTCTAAGATATGATATGAACCTCCCCTTAGGAGCTAGGGAACCACCCTCCTACTCAATAATCAGCTCATTAGGGAATTTAAAGAAGACCTTACGGGTCCGACACTCTAGAGAAACATAGCACGAGTGCAACCAATCCACACCCAATATGACATCAAAATCAATCATTTCTAACTCAAATAGATCCACTAAAGTCTCCTAACCACTGTAATACCCCATACTTCTACCAGCTTAAATCTATCTCAAGAATGTTAAAAACTTGTTTCAAAGATGAATCCACTTTTATACATGTGGTATTTTTAAGATTTTCACTTTTTCTCATGTGGAAAATCCAATAAGATTTCCATTAATACCAAATTCGCCTAAATCTGACACCCGGGCGAAGAGTTAGAGCCTTTTTAGTGAGACAGTGTATCACCTGAGACATCAGCGCATCGCGGAGCCAGCTTAAATGGCAATTGTCAATTTCCAGTGTTGCTCCGCGATAGTGGCGGGTCTTGCCAAACTTCCAGGTCTCAAACAAGGTGGCAACGCGACAGCTCCGCGTCGTGCCACCATGCAGATTCCCAATTATCCAGTTCCAGTGACTTGGAGCGATAGTGGCACATCGCGCCAGGGATGGAAATTGGGAAATTTTCACAAGAATTAAAATACATGTCCTAGGGTTAAAAGGGTCAATTTCCCTACCCTATTTAAGGTCAAAAACACATATTTGAGCCTCCATTACACCAAAATATACTCTATTCTCTCAAAATCCCCTCAAGAACACATTAGGGTTTTTCATAGAAGATTCAAGTTCAAGAATTTCCTCCGTCAATCTTCGTGTATTTACAAACCAAGGTATGCATAGTGTTCATTCATAGACTCCTTTCATCCATGAAGCCCAAGAATCTCTTTTCTGAGTTCAAGTTTATGGATTTCTTTATGAATTTCCTGTTGGGTTTGTTTTGTTTATGCTGAGAATGATCAATTGAATTCTAATCCATATTGGGTGACCAATGTTATGTGAAATTGATTTGTATAGATGTATAGCCATGTGAACCTATGATTAAACCCTAGGATGATGAAATTAGATGTTGAATCATGATGTTTGATTATTGTATAATGTTGTCTACATATATTATGCCTACCATGTGTTTGATAAAGTGCCTATATGAAGGAAAAGTGCCCAACTAGCATGATATTATGAAATCCCCATTTATGTACAAGTTTATGCATATCACATGTTTGATGAAGTGCTTCAATATATGAATTATGAATTATGTTGTTGGTCATGTGTTCAATTAAGCCATGCTATGTTAGTTTCTTTCCATCGAGTCCTGGGGGTACTTGTACCCGACAATTTAGTTGTGTGCCTAGAGCCATGTCAGGTTTTTACGATAATCTCAGTCAAGCCTTTATCGGTAGAATTTAGTCAGTCTCATAACTCAGGAAATCTCAGTAAATTCAGTATCCATCAGATCAGTTCCACTCAATAATCTTAATAACTTCAGTACTCTCAGTCAGTCCTCAGAACTCGGTATATTCCATCAGTCAATGAAACTCAGTAAACTCAGTTTAGCTCCACTAAACAATACATTAGTATAGCTCAGTTCAGATAATTACTTCAGTTCAGTTAATCAGTTTAATGTCTTTCAGATAGGAGCAGGATTTAGCACCGAGCGAGCCTAGGGATAGGGACTCACCCGCTAGATAGGACTGAGATCCCTAGAAGAAATCCCTAAGTTCCAGAACTACGTAGCCAACATAGGTACGAGATGTCACCCGTTAGATAGGACTGACATACTCAGGGATCACCCGTTAGCACATTTAAATGTATAGGACTGATCCCAGGGGTCACCCGCTAGATTAGGACTGACTCCACAATAGTTGTCTTTATCAGTGGTGTGGTATTGATACCCTTCCAACTAGGATTACAGGTTGGATCCCATTTAGCTTAGTATGGGGTATGTCGGTTAGATGATTACTTCCCACAGTCTTAGTTTTCAGTCTCAGTCTCAGTAATAGAACTCAGATAGTTCTACAGATTTCAGGACCGTCAGATACAGTCACTCAAATACAGTACAAAACTCAGCTAGTTATATCAGATTTAGAACTGTCAGATAAAGTCACTCATGTTATCGGTTATATCAGTTATCAGAACTCATGTTATCAGTATTCAACTTTAGGACTATCAGATACAGTCAACCAGACCAGTTCTTCATAATCAGAACTGTTAAACACAATTATTCATGTATCAGTAACATAGTATCAGTCCCTCAATTATTTAGTATCTCAGTATTCGTCAACTCAGATGTTAGTAAATCTATGTTATTACTAAACTCAGTAGTCAGAACTCAATATTCAGTCCTATCATGATGTCAGATACAATTATGTATGCATGCATGTATTCTCACACTCATGTTAGTCAGTCAGTTAGTATTGTTCATGCATATGAAACCCCTTGCATTCAGCCTACCTCACTTGCATACCAGTACATTCAAAGTACTGACGCATTTGTGCTATGGTGTCTTATACTATAGGTTTAGAAGCACGAGCGCCAGAGCATCAATAGTATCCCGGTTCAGTAGTCAGAGTCAGCTATAAGTCCTCATCCTTCGAGGACATAATGATTACATTATTATTTCAGTTTTCAGTTTATTTTAATAGTTCAGAGTTAGTTGGGGACATGTCCTGTCAAATCTACAGTTTTCAGACAGTTTAGAGGCTTTCAGACTACAGCATGTTTCAAACAGTTTATCTCAGTTTTGGGTATTGTCATACCCCATTACAGACATTGTATTATAGTCAGTATTAGTTTAGTTTTGAACCTTATGGCCTTACAACTTATATTCAGCATATTTATAATGTATTATTTAGTGCTCAGTTACAGATATCAGTCATGGGTTAGCTTGTGGTCCTTCGGGGTCATGAGCACTGTGTAGCATTCTGGGTACCAGATTCGGAGCATTACAACCACCCACAGATACCACACAACCGTAATAGACTCTTCTAGCCACCACAGAGGCACCCATCGGGGTAGAAATAGAAAAAAGGTCTAAAATACACTCAAAATCAAAACCAAAATGCACAGCCACAAATGGGGTTACATAAGAAAGAGTGGACCCCAGATCAAGTAAATAGTACATATCACAGGAAAAGAGTTTCAATATACCAGTAACAATATCAGGCGATGCCTCAGACTCTTGAGAGATAGTAAGAGCATAAAGTCAGTTTTGACCAGTGTCGGAGCCAGATTGGGCACCCCTTGGTGCCAAAGCTGAAAAAGAGGCAAAAGGAACTTTGTTTGCCCCAGAAGGAACCTTACCAATAGGACAGTTTCCAAGAATATGCCTTGGTAGACCATAGTTGAAGAACTTGTCCTTTCTCTCATCATAGAAACTCCGATGCAGTCAATCACAAAATCTGCAAGAAGGATATAATGAAGTTGACTGGGCTCCACTAGCTTAAGCTTGGGAACACTGTGTTCTATAATTATCGCCACTCTAAAAATGCTTGTTACCAGACGACTTTGGATAGGTAGCACTAGCCATCGAGTGAGACTCAGAATTGCCCACCTCTTCTTGGACCGCTTTCCACCATCCCTGCCACTCTGATGTTGACCTCCACCCTGATAAAAAAATATAAACTTATTATTCTGACTTTCCCTAATTTCAACCTGCTTCTTTTTCTCTTCCACAACCTGCTGCATATACACAACCAACCTGGAGATGTCCATGTCCTTGTTCAACAAGGCATCCTTACTCTCTAAAATCAAGTCTTGGGATAATTCAGAAGAAAACTTCCTTATTCTAGAAACCAACTCTAGAGCATACCGCGATAACTGGTGAAATTTCAAGGCATACTCCTTGACTGATATCTTGCCTTGCTTCAGGCTAATAAACTCTTCTTTCTTTGCCTCCCTAAACACGTGAGGAAAAAAGCAATCCAGAAAAGCACTAGAGAAGTCACCCCTAGATTGTTCTCATTCATCATACTATTGGTATGCCACATCTTTCAGTTGGTAGAAAGCAAATTCCACAAACTCCATGTTAGTAGTGTGTATAATATGTAAGATCTTCTCCATCTCATCAATAAAACCTTAAGGATCATCCTCAACCTCAACACCAATGAACACAGAAGGGTTCAACCTCATAAACTAGCCAACCTTTGTGGCCTCAGAAGATGAAGTAACAGAAACACCACGCTAAGACTGAGAAGCTACTAACTGCGCCAATATATGAATAGACTGACGAAACTCAACATTTGTTACCTCAGCCTGAGGGGATCGAGAAGGACTAGAGGGGACCGATGGAACTCCAGGAGAGAAATCAAGAACTGGACCCCTAGATTGGGTTTGTACCCCATAAGCAAGACATACCCTATCAATGTTGTCCGCGGGTGGGATAGAGGATTTTTTGTGAGCTTCAGATCATATGTTTGGCATGATCTGGAAAGCGAAAAATAGGTAATTAGAGAATATTTTATAATCTTAGACTCTACAGCCCAAATATAGAACACAAGAAAGAGAAACATTCCTAAGTGCCTTGTATCCTCTTCCTTATGAGTGTGGTGCGTTACACATCCTTACAAGAAACTCTACTCGACACGGATTTATGGATACCTAATTGACCATGAACCTGGCTCTGATACCAATATGGCATGACCCAAATTAGGGCCTAGTCATGTTGGGTAATTCAAGTCCAATCAGGACCGAAGACCACCCCCAATACCCCACTATTAACCACCCTACACCCCATGTCAGATGAATTCTGAACATATAACAAGATAAAATAATAATAATCTAAAGAACCACTACCAAATAACCAACCAATACCAATATCAATGCCAATACCAATACCAATGCTAATACTAATACAGACACTACACATGCCCATAGTAGTCCGACAAAGCCCCTAACTAAAATCAAATAATATCTGATCGGAAAATACCCCCGACCATAGATAAAACCAAAACCAAGGAAATAAATATAATGAAAAGAAGTCCATATCATGAAATGGAGACTTTCGAAGTATGAAAGCTCACCACTTCAATTTGACTCAAAGTTGTCCCTGAATAAGTAACTAAGCAGGAGGAATAGAAGTATGGACGGTTCCTACATAGCATGGGGATACAGTGCTCGAAGACTGTTAGCAGGGTGAACGCTAGCATGTAACTCAAGTATAAAGATAACATAAATTCTATTAATTGAAAACCAAATCAAATAACTATATGCAATGCCATATATATATATATATATCATGCCGAGATAGGGAACAAGGTTAAGCATTCATTTAAAATCTTAACCTAGATCGTGTAGCTTTACCATCATAAATCCACCCACGGGCTACATGGGTCCAATGTTACCCCCTCAACGGGCCCCAGTGCGTGTAGCCGTACGAACCAGAATATCATAGGGGTTGGGGATTCCCATGTATGCTTCACCCTTCATGATACATATACACAAGTATAGACTTAGGGTATTCTCGTGTACCCCACAAGCCTAAGGTCACCAAGACCAAACCTCTTGTCAGCAAACATGAGTTTCCAGTGTCCGTCCTTTGGACTCACACCTTCACGAATAAATATCACAACCCATTATTGTCCAATTAAAACATTTATCACATAACCAAACCACCAATTCCAGGAGTCAATTATTAAAGCATTATTAAGTGGTATCACCATTCCAGTTATAGCTTATAAGCAATGTCATTAGCCAACACTTAGGAGATTTCCATGTACGCCGCAGACACCATTATTAAAATCACTTGGGGGATTCCCATGTACCCCACAAGGTTTTCAATTCAATTCAATTTATCGACATCAAATTCCTTTATAAAGTCCTTCAACAATTATTTTCATGGTTATGCCAAAGCCTTAGTTCAAGAACATAATTCAACTTGTGGAAATATCATTCTCATTGACAATTTTACAAACAGGTTGAGGGCATGCCATTATCAAAGCCAAACCATGACCCCTCAATTAAATCACTATTCCCATGCACCCATATGTGTTAAACCATAATTAAAACATTAATAATCACAATTTAAACCATAGAAAACAATATTCAATGAGATGCATTCAAACCCCTTAACCTTGGTTTCAAAACCACCATTAATGATTCGTGAACAATGCTTTAAACATATGCTTTTAGTAAAATAACAATGGGAGAAGAGTCACATGCCTGAATTACAAAGACTCGTGGAAAGAAATTTATCCTTAAAACCTTAGATGACCACTTTGGAGAAACCCTAGCCAATTTTGCTTGAGAGTATTTTGAGCGAGTAAAGATGATGCTTAATCTAGTAAAGTGTGGAAGGGGTCTTAAGGGTTTTGAGGGGTAAATGTCTAAATCCCCCCAGCTTAAAGTTGTAAGAAGTCGTCCTTGGTTATGAGTTGACTCATCGACTCGTCACCACATCACACGACTCATAGCCATGAGTTGTACCCTAGACAGTGAGTTGGATACTCATACACTATCTTCTTTACGACTCTATGACCCCCAATCATGACCTGACCATATGACTCATATGTTCTAGTCGTATCCAAGACAACCTACGGGATTGGACACTAGATAATATATGACTCAATCCCTACCACTCGTAACCTATCCGTATGACTCTTACTGAGCCACTCGTACTCAGAGTAGAGTCAGGTCACTAAGTTACTGATTTGGTTAAGGTTTGTCCTAATAACTCATCAGCACACTTAACGGCTCGCATCCCTAAGTCGTAACCAGGACAAAACCCTAATCACCATTCACTAGACACCTCACGACTAGGGTCACCTTACCTGTAGCCACACCATACGACTCATATGATAAGTCATTACTAGTACAGTTAGTTCAAAGCTCAAGAATTTTCCAAGGCTAGAATTAAGGGTGTTCTAATCATCCTCTTATTTCTACATTGTCTCCTCCTCATGTATGGATAAGTGATCTGCAACCTGATTTTCTTTCCCTTTCCAGTCCTTTACTTCAAAATAAAACTCTTGCAGCAAGAGAATCCAATGAATCAATGAAGGATATTGTCTCTTATTTGGCCTAGGACAGAACCCAAGGTCACTCCACTTGCATCACACATTACCTCAAATGGTGCAGACCAGCCAGGAGACACAATGATGGGCATCGAAATCAACCGCTCTTTCAGGAATTTGATAGCCTTGAGGCAAGCATCATCAAACACAAATTTTACCTTTTTCTCTAAAAGTTTGCATATTGGCAATTTTATAGAAGTCCTTAATAAACCTCTTATAAAAGTTGCATGACCCAAAAAACTATGTATGCCTCTAACTGAACTGGTGGTGGCAATTTCTCAATTACCTTAATCTTTGCTTTGTCCACCTCAATACTTTATTTGGAAATTAGGCACCCTAGAATGATACCTTCTTTCACCATGAATTGGTATTTTTCCCAGTTTAGCACCAAATTACAGTCTTCACATCTCTGCAGTGCACTAACCAAATGGAACAAACAATCATCGAAAGAGTCTCCAACCACTGAAAAGTCATCCATGAATACTTCAATTGTGTCTTTCACTATATCAGAGAATATGGACATCATAAATCTTCGAAAAGTGACTGGCACATTGCATAACTCAAACGACATTCTCTTGAATGCAAAAGTCCCATAGGGGCACGTAAAAGTAGTCTTTTCTTGGTATTTAAAAGCAATCATGATTTGATTGTAACCCGAATACCCATCAAGAAAATAGTACCAACCCCTGCCTGCTAGTCTATCCAGTATTTGATCCATAAACAACATAGGAAAGTTGTCCTTTTGTCTCCACTGTTCAGCTTTCTGTAATTCATGCAGAATCTCCAACCGGTCACTGGCCTCATGGGTAATAATTCATTATTTTTATTTGGAACCATATTGATTCCCTCTTTATTTGGCACACATTAAACCGGGCTCACCCATTTGCTATCTGCAATGGGAAAAACCACCCTAGTATCTAACCACTTGATTATCTTCTTTTTCACCACCTCTTATATGGGATGGTTCAGTCATCTCTGATGCTTAGTATTCGGAATATTGTTCAGATTAAGTTGTATCTTGTGTGTGTATATACCTAGTAAAATCCCCATAATGTCTGCAATGGTCCACCCAATATCTCTCTTGAATTTCTGCAATACTGATATCAAAGCGTCCACCTATGCTCTTGTCAAATATATTGCAATGATTACCGGTAAGGTTTTGTTGGCCCCCAAGAATGCATACTACAAATGAGAAAGGGGGTCCTGCAATTCCAATACTGGTGGCTCCTCAATAGATGGTTTTGCTAGAGGTGTGGTTCTATTCTTCAAGTCAAGATCCAGCTTCTTTGGGGCATATTTGTAAGAACCTATGCCATAAAATGCGTTAACCAGCTCATCATATTCATCTATCCCATCACTCTCAAAGTTCATAGTTACTGCTGTCAATGTTTATACCCCTAATATTTCCTCAATAGGTACATCCACTGCAACCACGTCATCATCCACAACATCTATCACTGCCACCACTCTCATGCCATCTAGTTGTTGTACTGTCATGTATATATTTAACACTATATTCTCATTGTTCCACTTGAAGGTGATCTCCTCCAACCAGTGCATAAGAAGGGTCTACCCAAGATAATTAGAGCTTGGGTATCCACTTCACAGTCTAAAATCATAAATCTGTTGGATATGTGAATGATGTCACCCGTACTTCTACATCGTGCAAGATACCCACTAGCTTCTTTATAGATGAATCATTAATCAATAACCTTGAAAATGTAGGCTTGAGTTCTCCTAACCCCAACATCTTGTATATTACTAACAACATTAGATTTATTCCTTCTCCCAAATCATATAGAGCTCGATTAATATCAAATGACCCAATAAAATATGGGATGGTGACTGCACCTGGGTCCCACTTTTTTTCTATTGATGGTGCATGAGAATTCATGCTAAATTGTTGCACTATAATTTTGAGATCCTCTGCAACCCAGTCAACACCGTAATCATTCTTGAAATTATCATCACTACAAGTCAACTTCAGAGGACTCGTCAGCAACAATATTATCCTTTTTTGGCTACTTAGTAGTAGGCAAAAAATGCTCATTAGGTGGGGAACCACTCCTCGTGTAAATAGCCATACAATGAACAAGTGTAGAAGGATTCTACATAATGTCACTAGGAAGGGCACCTGACTGACTTTGGGCCAAAGTGGCAGAGATTTGCCCATACTGCTGCTCCAACTGCTTGATAGCAGTTGTATGTGACTTGACCTTTTAGGTCAATCCTGAAATATCAGCCTTAAGTTCTTTAAGGCACATTTCTTGACTCTCTTTACCCTTCATCAACTTAGTCAGTATTTCTTCTATTCTTGACTCCGCATCTCATCTGCCAGGTAGAATGTATTTGTCTTTATCATATAATAGTTCTGACCTTGATTTCCTTGCCCTTGGACTCAAAAATATGCCAACTAATGGTCCATATACTCTTTCTCCTTCTCTAGTTCAGACTCATGAACCCTAGAGGTTGCACCTTGTGATCCTACTGTATTCACCTTTGTAGAATTTATTATTGCAAAATTGTTTGGTCAACTCACCAATACCAGTCCTTAATAGTAAAAATCTCTTGATCTACAGCATTTTTAGTTTCCCTTTTTTCACCCAAATCTCCAATGGCATAAATGTAAGAACCATAATACTAGAAGCAATATCTCAACCTCTTGAGTTTACAACCCTTAGTTAGTTAATAAGATAAGATCCATAATACTAGAAGCAATCTCCCATTGCAATCTCATAAAGGAACATCCAGATATAGTGTCTGCTATAGCTCTAGAACTGATATTCAGGGCTCTATAGAATATCACCAATGGGCTTGTCCCTGAAATCCGGGGGTTAGGCACCATGCTAAGCCTCTTCTTGAACCTGAACCATGCCTCGTACATAGATTCTGATTACAGCTGCTTGAAATTATAAATCTCATCCTACAGCTGCAACACTCTAGATGGAAGAAAGAATTTGTTCAAGAATAGTCTATGTAACTCATTCTATGTAGTAATGGATCCTCTTAGAAGTACCCCCAATCATAAAGATGTTTCTCCAGTAAGCGAGAAGAGAAACAACGTCAATCTAATTTCCTCCTGATCTACCCCTAGTATGGCATATGAAGTGCAGATCCCCATAAAATTTGCAAGATATATGTTTGTGTCGTCTGTAGACAACCCCGTGAATACACCCTTTAAGTATAAGAGCTAGATCATAGAACTAGAGATATTAAACTTGACATCGGAGGGTAAAATATGAGGGATAATGGCTCAATTCTTTAACGGTTCAACGTATAGCCGATCTTCTTTATTATCTATATATGGTTGCACATACTGATATGTTGGGATCACTTGAACATGGCCACCTCTAAATCTATTCTGATTTCCACCGAGTGTTATTTGGCGGTCTACTTCTTGTCTCTGCTCAGCCAGCTCTGCCTCCCTAGCTACCCGAGCTTCTTTCGTTGCACACCTCTCATTTTCAGCTTAAAGCTAACAGCTCACCAGTCTATCAATCAATAATATCCAAAACTCATTTAGGGGGAGGGGGAGGCACATCATTACGAACCCCATCAGGAATGTTATCTCTTTTTAATTTCGTCATCCTACTACGTGTTTGTAGGATCCTCTCTGGATTTAGATTCACTGAGAGTAAGGGATTGACTCTACTCCGTGTGCTAGGCATACACCATTGTATACCCAACTAAGAAAAAAATATAAAAAAACTGAGAACTGCAACAACCTTAGTTCACAAATCAACACCGTATTCCTTGGAAACAGTGCCAAAATATGGTGACGCCCAAGCTACCCTTTTCCCTGAAGATGATGCGCCTATCAAATATAGTAACCCAAAATAGGTTGGGGTCTAGTCCTAAGGGAATACGTGGAATCATGGCTCTCATCTATTGTAATCAATGGGCAGAACTGGAAAAGTAAATGGGGGGTTTTGAATAGCAATATCAAACAAGTGGTGAATATCAACTACGGTTGTAATCAGTCGTAAGTGAACACTAGGATTGTATTCCCTCTGGATTCTAACCTTCAGAGGATTATCGTGCTATATTAAACCAACCTGATACCTTGCATGCAGAATCAATAAGTTATGTAGCTTCTATAGTCTTTTGGACAAGCAGGAGGATTTTACCCTTTACCTTTTGAGTCTCAGGATATCGCCTTACTAACCCTTATCCTTATCCCAATTAACTATTACCTTTTGGGTCTCTTGTTCTTAGATGAAATCTAACCATCTTACATAGATAATACCTAGTAGCGTGGATCGACAGTTAAACTCCAAATTACTGTTGTCATTATCTTTTCCTAGTCATTACTCCTCTTTTGGAGTAGGTAGAAATAATCTAGGTGGGATCCTAACATTTGCAACCATTAAGATAACTATTAAAGTGAAGATAATACAATGATTCATGGGTATCAGTTCTAAACAACAATAGCACTTCCCCTACTTGGTCAATCCGCCCAGGTTTTCACAACCCTAGCGAAGGGTTTTTAACCACTCATGCTTGTGAAGTAATCAACAACATTCATGATTGAAAGGATAAGATGAAATCACAATAATCACAAGTAAAAACCCAAAACTATAACTAAATTAATCAACCAAAATTAATACAAGAGAATTCCAAGATTAAAATCAAATCTCGAAATCAAAATATGTTTGTAAGTATCAAGAGTGAGTAACTTCTACTAAAAACACATAAGGGGTATTTATAGTACATGAGGAAGCCCTAAAACCAAAGCCCGAACAAAAAAGGACAAAAAAGGATTGATGGCTACATGTGGTGTTAACATGTAGCATGAGGTTGGGCGCATGTGGCGACTGCAGACCAAAAATTCCTGTAGGTCTGCTCTCAGGATTTTAGACTTCTAACACACGCTTTGCCCACATGTCCGTATGTTGAATTAGCAAGTACCGAAAGTTATTTTTTCAGCTCTTTCAATCTATGGATCTTCAATTTCAACACTTACCTTAGTCACATACAAACCACATGTGCTACATATGGTCCAAATATAGACATAGGTAAGTGCCATTTCTTTCAACACTTGCAACCAAGCTTCGAATCTTCAACTTTCATCACATGCTTTGGTTACGAACAATTCGAAAAGTGTCGCGAACATTCAAAATTGATCTCATAAGTATCCAAAAACACCATTTTCACCTTTTTCACTAACTTAGCATCCAAAACCTAGTTTCCTGGAAAACATACACAGAACGCATCAAATCTAACAAAACAACATAAGAAACTTGCAGATTTTTATAGTTTTAAGCGACGAAAATGTTATATTTCTATAACACATCATGTACTGAGTATGTGAGACATGCACTAAATCATGGACATACTTAAAATATGCTTTAAAACTGAGGGCATAAGCTATTTACTCAAAAATGCATTTAAATCATGGTTGTATGTAAAAGCTATAAGACTTATTAAAATTTCTATATTATGAGCTGAAAATATTTCTGTAAAAAAAAATTATATTATGAGGTTAAAACATTTCTGTAAGCTGGAAAATGGTAGAAACATGAGTACCATATGTAAATCTCAAGTTATAGCTTAATAGGCTATAAAACCATTTTGGGGATCATGTATGAATACTGAGCATAGATGCATGAACATGTAAAATGAATGCAAGACCAAGTAAAGCATGTACTTAAATAATCTGTAAAACTGAATAACTAATAAACTAAGCATTTGGTCATGCAAACCTGAGCTGATATGCTCCGATTACTGAACTGAGACTGTGGGAGCTATCATGTGATTGACATTCCCTAATCTGAGCTAATCGGGGTCCATCATGTAACCCCAATTATAAGGGTGTTAGTACCTTTCCAAGGGTACCAATACATGGATGAATATATGGATCCATCAAAGATGATGTCACAAAGGACTAGGGTGTCAGTCCTAAACTGGCGAGTGACCCCTAAGAGTATGTCAGTTCTCTACTGGTAGCTGATATCTCATAATCTAGGGACTACTACTAAAGATCTTAGTCTTTTACTGGCGGTGAGCCTTCATCATTAGGTTTGCTCGGTGCTAAGTCCTACTCCCAACTGAAAGACACTAAAACATAAGCTGGTACATGCACTGATAACGGATATGCTCAAGTCTTGGTATTTTGAAAATAACAATGCATGCAGAATCTGAAGTAATCATGAACATATAAACTAATATATTTAGCATGATGTAATACTGGTGAGTGGTTATTATGACAATGTTATAAACTTTATGGGATAAACATAATATTATAAAATTTATGGGATAAACATGATATGATTAACTTGAAATCTTAAAAACTGTAACATGCAAGATCAACTATGTATCGGGTGTTCATAATCCTCCAGCATGAAAAAAAATATATTAAATATGATAATTTCAAGATAATGACATGATAGAAAATTTCATGACATAAACTCAACAATCCAACAATTTCATCAATGTAAGAAATTATCATGATTAGATTACGGAAGAATACTTGAAATTATGAGGGAACACTATTTCATGGTAGAATTCAAGAATTACATGGAGAAATCATGGAATTTATACTTTTCATGGAACCCTAGTTTATGAAATTCATAAAATTCATGAATAAAAATCATAATTTTGGGCATGAGGATGAAAGGAGATCCTCATTGAATACCCATATACTTGAATTCATTGTTTCCTAGAATGGAACTTGGATTTTGGGACCTTGGGAGGTGAACTTGTGGAAGATATCCTTATTTCTTGTTCTTTAGAGCTTTGAGAGTAGAGAATCGATGATTTGAGTTTATGGAATGATAAAATCACATTTATATAGTCATAGGATTGTTTAGGATGAGTTATGGAGTAAAAGACTTGTTTTCCCTCAAAAAACTGAAGAGACACGCGGGTTTTAGCGTCTCTAAACAAGGTTCGTGCCACGGTACTTACGCGGATCATAAGGTCTATGTCATGCTACTTATCGTGGAGTGTAAGGTCTATGAAAAACTACTTATCGTGGAGCACAAGGTCCGTGTCACACTAAAATCATCGACCCTTACTGGTTCCTCATGAAAATGCTCATAACTTTTTGCTCGGGTATCGAATTAAGGCGAAATCGGATGCATTGGAAAAAGGACTCAATTATATATAATTTGGTTGGTATTAAGCTCAAAAATTTCACATATTACAAAATTTATTCAAGTTTAAAGTTGATCCTTGTAGGATCAAGTACTAAAATTTGGTTGAATCAAAAGCTCTTAACTCCACTCCACTCCACTCTAAGTGTTTCCTATGAACATTTTTTACCTCATAAGCAATATTTACACTAGGCTAATGATCATGACACTTATATTAACATAGTAATCATTGGTTTTGAGTTAATACACGTAGGAATGATGGTTCAAATTCTAGCCCAAAAATGTGGGGTGTTATATTATCTCCCCCTTGGAATCATTCGTCCTAGAATAATGGGTAGGAAACTTTTGAAACCTTAGAAGTATGGAGTACAGTATGTAACTTCACATTAGGAATTCTCACTCAACAAAACATGTATAGGAATTAAAAGAAAAGGGCTTCATGGCATCACCAAGTACATTATGCAAGCACGAATCATGAGATAACGAGACTAAGGTCGTATAAGGGGTATTACAATGTCTAAGATGGAATTCTTGGAAAATTGAGATCATGCAGTGAATACTTATGAACTAAATCATGACGAAATATCTAAATCGGAACATGATGCATGGATTGAACTGAATTCCTAATTTGCATGAATGCGGGTAAATTTTATTATTCAATAGCCCTACTCATGAAACTTCAGATAGTAAGACTAGATGAAAAGATGGAAAACTATAGAAGCTTATCTTTCTGATTGCTAAACTGCATTGCTGGTTATATGGACCAACTCATACTAAAAATTTATACTCAACTAAAGTATTTCTTCAACACTCTTTCTATGAAGTTCTAATAACATTAGGGTGCAAAGAATTCTAGGCATGATCTGAATAAGGAATCGCAATATGGCTACAACTCTATAACATAGAATATAGGCCTATAAAACATAAGCTAGGATAGAATTACTATGCCTTAGGCAAGGAAACTTCTAACCTTCAAGCTTAGCTCTACTTCTCAAATACTCCCTCAACTATGTTTTTCCTCTTAAATACTATCCTTCATTTGACGCCACTTATAATCTTCACATGGACATTGATAACGCCATCTACTAAAGTCCGAGATGAACTAAATTCTCTCACCATGTTCAATCCTAATCAAAGTCACAAGGTACCACTCATAACACTATAATAATTGTCTAAACTACGGATTCACTGTCCTATGTGTTTTCACAGATCTCATCTCAAGAATAATACTCCTTACCACTTCAACAAATAGCTTCAACCTCTTACTAGGAATTCACTAACGCTCAATATAGTCATCCATTTCTATACCAACATGATATTCAAGACTATTATTATAACAATATATGAACTTCTACGCAACCAACCCACCTGGAAATATTTCCATATTCTCTAATACCTATATCAATAACAACTTTTTTTGCACTATCCCTAAGAAGACATATAGAATTCTTAACTAACTATGACATCTACCAAAAGCTTTACCTCAATCTTCCTTCAACCTTATGATAGCCTTAGATAAAACAATCATACAACAATCTTTTCCTAATAAGTAACATTTACTCTCTCCCATCTAAATAATTTATCATTTATTTTTATCACCACTATTCTTACACAAGAAGAGATCACTGAAAAGTTAGAATATGAGATCCTGAAGCATGAAAGAATACTATGCATAAATTTGACACTTGAAAGAAGCCTGAGGAGTAGAGTATCAACGGCATGGATTCATTAAAGAGATCTAATTTGAGGACATACATGACATAATGCAAATTTTACACTGGCCATCAAGGGTGTACCATGAGTTCGGGGAACTGAGCATACTGTAAAACATGAGTACATGAATCATGAGCTACATGACCTGAGTTTGTAGTTCATAAATTCACGGAATATGATTTGTACTTCTGAGTGAATTGGAACTCGTCATACTAGGAACTGGGAGCGTACATAATTCTATGGAAAGTGTATGAATATGAGCTATGATCATTGAGCTAACTTGTATGGCATGAGTAGATGTCGTGATAACTGAAGTACAAAAATTTGCACTTAGATAAGAATGGGTCGGGTATCTTCCTCCCCTACTATTGCTCTAGAACTCACTAGCATCACTACTAGAATCTAAAATCTTAACTTGGTTCCTTGTTCTATCATCTCCCCCTTAGATTTAAGCCATCGCTCTAAGTTTGCGGACCCCTTTAATAAACACTTAACTGAACTGCAACCACTCTACTCTGGAGTTTGAGGTATAACAATACACATAAATAATAAGCTCACTCTGAAAGACTATATCTTAAAGTGTAAAACCCGCTGCTAGTACTTTCTTCTGAGATACAACTCTTAACTTTCTATAGCCCCAATAGTCATCATATAATAACTTAAACACTTAATAACTTAGAATTTTATGAGTATCAACATACCCTGAGTTCATGCCATCTAGAATTTCAACTCTTCTTTCTATTAGCTCAATCCTCCAAAATTCAAACTTAGATTCTAGCACTTAACATGGATATTCCCAAACTTTTAATGAACTATACTAACTTCATTCATGAAAACTCCCTTAATATATATCATACTTAACTTTCTTTAGCTTCAGCAATCATCATCACATGCTTACACCCCTCTCGACAACTTACTAGACTCACTAAACACATAATCTAACTCTTTTACTTCATATCCCACTAATATCACATCTCTAAACTTATAATTTTTTCCTAAACCATGAGAATCACCATTATACCAAAATACCCGACATCAACAACCTATAACCCATAATTTAGCTGGTAAGAACATCATATACTGAATTACTAGCCTCATTCGCACTTAATAACTCAAGGGTACTATCTAAGCACACACACTTTAAGAACTTAGAAATAATACAATCCCATATCACCTTGGATACACCTCTAGATTATACTCACATCATCATACTTAATTTCGAATTAATAAACTTAAATTCTTGCATTCACTGTTACAAGCCTACTACCTCACCTTTCATACAACTAGACCCATCGATACATAATATACTAAATTTAAATAAACACTATCCCCACTTTACTACTGCTAAACCTCTAGGTTCATGCTACTAACTCTAGATCATATGCTATCCTAGAATTCTGAAAAAGGATCTGAGGGCACATCTGATTTTGGATCAATGCATGATTTTCATAAATATGAATGAACTTATTCAAACTTTAGAACTTAAAGGCACTAATAGGATACTTTTAAGCCCACATGCAATTCAATAACTGTCTGTGGGTGTAACTCCCCAAGAACCTATCCCGAGATGTCACACGGTGCTTAAGACTACACGTGGCCTCAAGCTAACCCTCTAAGCATGTCATCACTTTCAGAACTCACTATAACACTAATCATGCTAAAATAGGGAAGAATAATCATGTCATCAACATACTTGAATATAGAAAAATATTATCCAGTACAATCAAAATACTGAAATTTTGTACATGTTAGTACTCTAGTCTGATAAGGCCTCTACTATATAAGATTGAGGAGCCATTGGGACAGACCCCCAACTGACTCGTACTGAACTGAAAAGAAACACCACCTACTATTAAAACAAAATTAGGGATATAGGTCCTTGAACCAGGAGGACTCACCAACTGTAGGAATGTAGATGGAGGTACTCGAAGATCACTATCACAGATGAGATTGAGCACCTGAACCTACATCACGAGAAAATGTAGAACATAGAAAAGTATGGGAATCAGTACTTGGGAACGTACTGAGTATGTGGGTGTGCAGGAAATTTTTCAAATAATATCATAAATTTATAAGAAAATCATACATTCTGACATTAATGACTCACTTCACTTGAATTGCCTGAAACATAGTTTCCAAAAAAATCATCAATAATAACACATGCTTCTTAAATCTTGTAAACCATTGGACTCAACTCAAACTCTTTGACTTATGACTTAGAGTGACTCGGTAACTCATGAAACTTGGACTATTATGGACTTGGGAGTTTCTTATAACTGACATAAACCATGTGAGCTTACATGGAGTCCAACGTCTTGCCCACGTTGGGGAGAGTTGTTCTATCTTTGCCATCGGAGTAGAACCTTAACTTTAGTGATCATTGTCTTGGCCTTTGGCCCTTAATATTAATCCTACGAAGGCACGTAGTTCTGGGGAAGTAGGATGCGCTAAACCCACACTTCCCGCTTGGTGCTAAATACTACTCCCAGACTTAAGCTAAGAACGCGTTCAAAAATCCACCTTAATCAACTCAAGGGTCTACTATAGAGACCAAATCATAAATATTTCTCATCTTTAAATCAAAACAATTGTGGATTCCTAACTCGACTCAAACGTAAACAATCTTTCTCAACATCAAGTACACTTGCTTATTAAATCATATCAAATATCAAAGACTTCAATAAAACATCATAGAACTCATTCTTGACTCTCAAGCTCAATACCAATATATATTCTATAGTCAAACTTCTCATAGAAAGGCATAAATCATGACACTTATCTTAAATCACTTAAATCATCATTTCATGATAACAATATACAACTCATGGCATAAATTCTCAATTTAAGAAATAAGACAATGAAGTAGTCATGTATGTCAATCTTGTATTGCTCAAATCTCATAAATCCCTGATAAAGTAATTTGGGTATAAACCCACTTTACAAAAATCATGAAATTCAATAGAAATTAAATCTTTGGACACAAGAACGAAAGAAGTGTTCTTGTTCAAACCCCACATACCTTGGATTATGATTTTAAGATGAACAATCTTGATTGGAAACTCCTCTTCACACTTTTGAGATAAGTTTCTTGATGCCTTTGACTTGGGGAACTTGATTCTTAAACAACTTGGTGAAATCTTTGGAAGATTCTTGAATTTCTTGGAAGAAGGTTTGATTTTAGATTTGGAAGAAAACCCTAGTTCTAGATCTTTCTTGGAAGAGAAATGAGAGAAAATGAACTTCTCTTCTCTACTTGGATATATATATATATATAGGACCAAAATGGGCGGAAAAAAACCAAAATGACTTTGCAAAATGTCCCTCAATTGCTGGAATAAAATAGCTGACGACATTCGTGACAAGTCGTCAAGCTGGTGACGAGTCGTCACGAAATGTCGTCACAAAAGGGTGGATTTCATACCTTCGGCTTAAGGTTGACGACCTTTGTGACGTGTCGTCAGACTGGTGACGAGTTGTCACAAATGTCGTCACAAAAAAATAGAATTTGAGACTTTCTGCTTAAGGTTAACGACATTTGTGACGACTCATCACAAGTCTGATGGCTTGTCACAAAATGTCGTCACTGGGTTTTCCAGCCTGACATGCTGGAGTAAAATAGGCATAACTCTTTGCTCCGTTATCGGATTTTGACAAAATTGGTATCGTTGGAAAACTAATTCAATTATATATCTTTTGGTAGGTTATGAGCTTAATAATTTGTATTATAACGAGATATACACTCATTTGAAGTTGAATATGGCAATATCCTTCCCAAGAATTCAATCGGTAATAAATGTTTTAATTCAACTAATCGCTAGGACATCTTTGAGGCCTTAATACACGTCACCCTTGATCAGAAAACAACCAAAACACTATAATTTATTTTCTCATGACCTTGATTCATGGTTGAACTACTGGTTAGAACCTCGGGGTATTACAATATCTCCCCTTGGAAACATTCGTCTTCGAATGTTGCCAGATAGGCCAAGAAAAAAAGAAAATAAGGATGTATAGCTGGAACGACTCACTCAAAGGGCTTACTTCACTCTTTACCTTCGAATATCATAAAAAATGCATGAATTCGCAATGGAAGTAGACACACAGTTGAACCTTTAATAAGAAAAGGGCAAATTTAGGAAAGAATGCTACCTTCTGCTCGCTCCGGACTCACAGAAAAGAGGTGAGGGTACTTGGCTCGCATATCTGCTTCTGCTTCCCAAGTATCACCCTCGACAGATTGATTTTGCCACAGAAGCTTGACCAAGGGAACTTCCTTATTTCTTAGTCTACTAACTTGATAATCTAGGATTTCAATTGGAAATTTATCATACAAAAGGCTATCCTAAACATCAAAGCTTTCTGATGGATCAACAACAACAGAGTCACCAATATGCTTCTTAAGCATAGATACATGAAAGACAGGATGGACAGCTGACAACTCGGGAGGCAATTCAATCTCATAAGCTGCTTTCCCAACACGATGCAAAACTCTATAAGGGCCAACGTATCGGGGACTAAGCTTCCCTTTCTTACCAAATCTTTTCACCCCTTTCATGGGTGAAATTTTTAGATAGACCAAATCATCAACTTCAAATTCAAGAGCTCTTCTTCTCACATCTGCATATGACTTTTGACGACTTTGGGTTGTCTTCAACCGTTCTCGAATCGTTTAACTTTCTCCATAGCCTCAAAAACAACATCAAGTCCAATCACAGCGGCTTCACCCACTTCAAACCAACCTATGGACGACCTACATCTCCTCTCATACAAAGCTTCAAATGGAGCCATTCCAATGCTAGCATGAAAACCATTATTATAAGAGAATTCAATCAATGGAAAATGTTCATCCCAACTTTCTTTGAAATCAAGAACATATGCCCTCAGCATATCCTCCAAGGTCTGGATGGTCCTCTCAGCCTGACCATCGGTCTGCGGATGAAAAGTGGAGATAAGATGAACTTGGGTACCGAGACCCTTCTGAAAAGCCCTTAAAAAAAGAAGTAAATTGAGTACCCCTGTCGTAGATAATAGACAAAGGAACTCCATGCTACCGGACTAATTCTCGAATGTACAACTTAGCATAGTCCTCAGCGGTGAAAGATGTATGCACTGGCAAAAAATGCGCGGACTTAGTCAACCTGTCTACAACGACCCAAATTGAATCATGATGACGTCGAGAAGGAGGTAAACTAGTCACAAAATCTATATTCACTTCCTCCCACTTCCAAGTAGGAATACTGAATTCTTGCATCATTCTACCGGGTCTTTGGTGCTCTATCTTAACTTGTTGGCAAGTTGTAACTTCTCTACGAACTTCACTATATCCTTTTTCATACCATTCCACTAGTATATTTCTCGCAAATTACGGTACATCTTGGTAGCACCGAGATGAATAGAATATTGCATGCCATGCGCTTCAGCCATAATTCTCTGCCTCAAATCATCAACATCAGGCACACATAATTTATTCTGAAATCTCAATACACCATCTCCCCCTTGGGAGAAAACCTTCACCTTTTGGTCTTTAACTGACTCTTTCAGTTTGACCAAACAAAAATCCATATCTTGCTTCTCCTTTACTTACGAAACTAGAGAAGACTTGGAACTACTCTGGACCCAAACATTACCCTCAGCTGAATCAAGTAATCTAACTCCCAACCTAGCCAGATGATGCACTTCACGAGCTGACTCTTTCTTATCTTCCTCGACACATGCCACACTACCCATGGATGACCTGCTAAGGGCATCTGCCATTACATTGGCCTTGCCCGGGTGATACAACACATTCATATCATAGTTCTTTAACAATTCTAACCATCGCCCCTGTCGAAGATTCAATTTTCTTTGAGTAAACACATACTGCAAACTCTTGTGATCCGTAAAGACATCAACATGAACACCGTACAAATAGTGTCTCTAGATTTTCAAGGCAAAAACCACTGCAGCTAACGCAAGGTCATGGGTCAGGTAATTCTTCTCATGCAGGTTCAATTTCCTGGAGGTATAGGCTATAACTTTACCTTTCTGCATCAACACGCAACCCAACCCAACTCTAGAAGCGTCACAGTACACCACAAAATCATCTACACCATTAGAAAGGGTCAACACAGGGGCCAAAGTGAGTCGAGTCTTCAACTCCTGAAACTCTTCTCACAAGAATCAGACCACAGGAATTTAACTTTCTTTTGGGTCAACCGAGTCAAAAGAGACACGATAGAAGAGAAACCCTCAATAAAACGACTATAATAGCCAGATAAACCCAAGAAACTCCTAATATCAGATGGGGAAATAGGTCTAGGACAATTCTTCACAGCTTCTATCTTTTGAGGATCAACTCGAATACCTTCAGAAGAAATAATATGACCCAAAAAAGCAACTGACCTTAGCCAAAATTCACACTAGCTAAATTTGGCAAATAGTTGATGATCTCTAAGGGTTTGCAAGACTATTCGGAGATGATTTGCATGGTCGTTCTCACTTCGGGAGTATACAAGAATATCATCTATGAACACAATAACAAACATATCCAGGTATTGTCTGAACACCCGATTCATGAGGTCGATAAAAGTTGTTGGGGCATTTGTTAGCCCGAAGGACATGACCAGGAACTCAAAATGACCATAACGGGTACGAAAAGCTATCTTTGGAATATCGCACTCCCTAACTTTAAGCTGGTGATAACCGGATCTCAAGTCTATTTTTAAGAAATAGCTGGCACCTTGCAGCTGATCAAACAGGTCATCAATTCTAGAAAGAGGGTACTTGTTCTTGACTGTGACCTTGTTAAGCTGACGATAGTCGATGCACATCCGTAAAAAACCATCTTTCTTTTGCACGAATAGAACGGGTACACCCCAAGGAGATACACTAGGCCTTATGAAACCCTTATCTAGAAGATCTTTGAGTTGCTCTTTCAACTCCTTAAGTTTTGCGGGGGCCATATGATACAGAGGAATAGAAATAGGCTATGTATCGGGAAGAAGATCAAACCCTAATTCTATCTCTCTATCGGGAGGTACCCCTGGGAGATCTTTCGAAAAAACATCAAGAAACTCATTAACAATACTGATTGACTGAATAGTCGGAGTCTCAGACTTAGTATCTTTAACTCAAACCAAATGATAGATGCAACCCTTGGATATCAATTTCCTAGCTTTAAGATAGGATATGAAATGACTTTTGGGAGATACAGAATTCTCGGACCACTCAGAGGATGGATAATTGGGAAATTGAAACTTGACTACACGGGTACGACAGTCTATAGACTCATAACAAGAGTGAAGCCAATCCATACCCAGAATAATGTCAAAATCAACCATGTCTAGCTCAATCAAATTTGAAAACATGACTCTGTGAAGGACAGTGATAGGACACTTCTTATATACTTACTTAGTAACAACAGATTCACCTACTGGTGTAGAAACTAGAAAAGGTTCAGGAATCTTTTCAGCATCTATCTCAAAATTCATAACCACTAACGGAGTCATATAATAAAGACTTGAACCAGGGTCCATTAGCACATACACATCAAAATGAAATACACGGAGCATACTAGTAACAACATCTGATGAATCCTCCTGCTCCTGGTTGGGTGGCATAGCATAAAAGAGATTCTGGTGCTGACCACCGGCAGTACTAGATGAGGCACCCTGAGGAGGAATAGGATGAACTAAAAGGGATAGGGCACTGATAGCCTGACTCTGGGGACGAACATCACGGCTCCCCTGTCTAGCATACGGGTAATCTCTGAGTCTGTGACCCAACTTTCCACAACTAAAAAAAACTCTCTGCTCAGCCATACACTCTCTGGGATGCGTCCTACCATACTTAGCACACGAGAGATGGTTAGGTCTATTACTCATGTTGTCCTGAGACCTAGAAATAATAGGCTTAATACTCTGCTCCTACCTGACTCTGGATGCGGAAGCACTAGCTGATGACGGTGCTGGCACCAAAGAATGACTCTGGAACTGAGGGAGGATCCCTTCAAAAAATCTAGTCTGACTATATCCCTACTGCTCTAATCTAACTCTCTTATTTCCTCTTATTCTCTCTCTCTCCTTCACCTTGTCCGCTTTAATCTGCTGAGCATGTATCATTAATCTAGAAAGATCCATGTCCCTATTGAGCATAGCGGATCTACACTCTTTCACAACGTAAATCGATACGCCAGTCAAAAACTTACTCATACTGGTCCTGGAATCAGTCATCATACCGGGAGCATACTTAGACTACTGGTTGAATTTAAGACAATACTCCTTAACTATCATGGAGCCTTGTCTCAAGTTCATAAATTCTTCTAGTTTCGCTTCCCTCAGCTTCGGGGTAAAAAATCGGTCTAAGAACGTGTCCTAGAACAACTGCCAAGTCATGGGAGCGGCATTCTTCCCTCTACTTTTCCTCCACATCTCCACCCAATTATAAGCAACATCTTTCAAGCGATAGGAAGCTAGCTCCACACTCTCTTTCTCTGTTACATACATAATTTGGGTGATCTTTTTCACCTCATCTAGATACATCTACGGGTCCTCACCTTCCCTTGACCCATAAAACTCTGGCGGATTCATCTGCATAAAATCATGAACTCGAGTTGCTGCTGAATTACCTTCTTGCAGAGGTGGGACTGCGGCCTGAATATTTTCTTGAGCATTGGCGGTAACTGCCTGGGCTAGCGCCTGAAAAGCTTTCCGAAATTCAGCATGAGTCACCATCTCATTTAAAGGATCAACCGGTTGAGATCATTCATTATTTATGCGAGCTCTACGAGGAGGCATTTTCTGTCATAAGAGAGCACGAATTAATAGCATAGAGAAACAATCGTAGGCACGATAGACTTTTAAAAAAAAATGACTTTTCCTAAAACATCTCGTAGCCTCTTGCTCATAGATGTGGTGCGCTACACACTGATGATCAAGATTCTATGTAACACGGCTTGTCAGACTCCCTAGGACTCTTTAAACCTTAAGCTCTGATACTAAGCTTGTAACGTCCCAAGAACCTATTCCGAGACATCACACGGTGCTTAAGGCTACACGTGGCCTCAAGCTAACCCTCTAAGCCTGTCATCACTTTCAGAACTCACTATAACACTAATCATGCTAAAATAGGGAAGAATAATCATGTCATCAACATACTTGAATATAGAGAAATATTGTCCTGTACAATCAAAATACTGAAGTTTTGTATATGCTAGTACTCTAGTCTGACAAGGCCTCTACTATATAAGACTGAGGAGCCATTGGGACAGACCCTCAACTGACTCATACTGAACTGAAAAAAAACATCACCTACTATCAAGACAAAATTAGGGATATAGGTCCTCGAACCAGGAGGACACACCAACTGTAGGAATGTAGATGAAGGTACTCGAAGATCACTGTCGTGTATGAGACTGAGCACCTGAACCTACATCACAAGAAAATGTAAAACATAGAAAAGTATGGGAATCAGTACTTAGGAACATACTGAGTATGTGGGTGTGCAGGCAATATTTCAAATAATATCATAAATTTATAAGAAAATCATGCATGCTAACATTAATGACTCACTTCGCTTGAATTGCCTGAAACATAGTTTCCAAAAAAATCATCAATAATAACACATGTTTCTTAAATCTCGTAAACCATTGGACTCAACTCAAACTCTTTGAATCATGACTTAGAGTGACTCAGTAACTCATGAAACTTGGACTATTATGGACTTGGGAGTTTCTTATAACCGACATAAACCATGTGACCTTACATGGAGTCCAACATCTTGCCCACGTTGGGAAGAGTTGTTATATCCTTGCCATCAGAGTAGAACCTTAACTTTAGTGATCACTGTCTTGGCCTTTGGCCCTTAATCTTAATCCTACGGTGGAACATAGTTCTGGGGAAGTAGGATGCGCTAAACACATACTTCCCGCTCGGTGCTAAATACTACTCCCAGATTTAAGCTCAGAACGCATTAGGAAATCCACCTTAATCAACTCAAGGGTCTACCATAGAGACCAAATCATAAATATTTCTCATCTTTAAATCAAAACAATTGTGGATTCCTAACTCGACTCAAACGCAAACAATCTTTCTCAACATCAAGTACACTTGCTTATTAAATCATATCAAATATCAAAAACTTTAACAAAACATCATAGAACTCATTCTTGACTCTCAAGCTCAATACCAATATATATTCAATAGTCAAACTTCTCATGAAAAGTCATAAATCCTGACACTTATCTTAAATCACTTAGAAATCATCATTTCATGATAACAATATACAACTCATGGCATAAATTCTCAATTTAAGAAATAAGACAATGAAGTAGTCATGTATGTCAATCTTGTATAGTTCAAATCTCATAAATCCTTGATAAAGTAATTTAGGTGTAAACCCAGTTTGTAAAAATCATGAAATTCAATAAAAATTAAATCTTTGGGCACAAGAACGAAAGAAGTGTTCTTGTTCAAACCCCACATACCTTGGATTATGATTTTAAGATGAACAAGCTTGATTGGAAACTCCTCTTCACACTTTTGAGTTAAGTTTCTTGATGCCTTTGACTTGGGGAACTTGATTCTTAAACAACTTGGTGAAATCTTTAAAAGATTCTTGAATTTCTTGGAAGAAGGTTTGATTTTAGATTTGGAAGAAAACCCTAGTTCTAGATCTTTCTTGGAAGAGAAATGAGAGAAAATGAACTTCTCTTCTCTACTTGGATATATATATATATATATAGGACCAAAATGGGCGAAAAAGGACCAAAATGCCCTTGCAAAACGTCCCTCAATTACTGGAAAAAAAATAGTTGACGACATTCATGACAAGTCGTCAGGCTGGTGACAAGTCATCACGAAATGTTGTCACAAAAGGGTGGATTTCATAACCTTCGGCTTAAGGTTGACGACCTTTGTGATAAGCCGTCAGACTGGTGACGAGTCGTCACAAATGTCATCAAAAAAATTTGGAATTTGAGACTTTCTGCTTAAGGTTGACGATATCTGTGACGACTCATCCCAAGTCTGACGGCTCGTCACAAAATGTCGTCACTGGGTTTTCCAGCCTGACATGCTGGAGTAAAATGGGCATAACTCTTTGCTCTGATATCGAATTTTGACGAAATTGGTATCGTTGGAAAGATAATTTAATTATATATCTTTTTGTAGGTCATGAGATCAATAATTTTTATTATAACTAGAGATATTATCATTTGAAGTTAAATATGACAATATCCTTCCCAAGAATTCAATCAGTAAGGAATGTTTTAATTCACCTAATCGCTAGGACATCTTTGAGGCCTTAATACACATCACCCTTGATCAAAAAATAATCAAAACACTATAATTTATTTTCTCATGAGCTTGATTCATGGTTGCACTACTGGTTAGAACCTCGGGGTATTACAGTGGGGACTATCTGAGGAAACATAGTAAGAATTTAAGCTTGATTGTTTCTATTTCCTAAAGAATAAGGCAGAGTTGGCATGAATGGAGCAAGATGAGAATCTATATAAGTTTCTTAGAGAACATCTCTACAGCACTATCTGAGATATAAAGAAGGAAAATATTTCTTAAATTCCATGTAGCCTCTCAATAAAAAGTACAAACGTCTCTGTACCATTCCATAAGACTCTACTTGATACGGCTTCATAAATACCCTAGGACACTTGAACCTTGTTCTCTGATACCAAGTTTTTCATGACTCAAGACTACCTCCTAGTCGTAACACGGTGCTTAGAACCACAAGTCATCCCAATCTAACCCATGAACTGGCATGATACTTGAGCAACTTATTTCATATATATATAAAAAAAAACTGAGCGTAAGCATAATCAAAATGAGATAAGTTGTTTCAATACATAACTGATCAATGTTTACAACACTAAAATCTGAGAGAGAGAGAGAGGGGAACTTAAATTATAAATACTGACTCTAACTAACCATCTATAAGGCCTATATTATACTGACTATAGATATCTGGGACATGCCTCCAACTATCCCAAATCAATAAATAAGAATAATGAAAATAAAGTACAAGAACTACAACTGACTTGAGTCCTCAAAATAAGAGAACTCATCACCTGCTAGCTGAATGTTGTGACCTGTATGACCCCGGTGTATGGGATACATCTGGTACCTACATTATGAAGGAATGTATCCACAAACACATATATATATGGTCAGTACTTTAGAATGTACTGAGTATGTGTACTGAGTATGTGAGACATGCACTAAATCATGGAAGTACTTAAAATATGCTTTAAGACTGAGGGCATAAGCTATTTACTGAAATATGCATTTAAATCATAGTTGTATGTAAAAGTTGTAAGACTTATTAAAATTTCTATATCATGAGCTGAAAACATTTTTGCAAGCTGGAAAATGATAGAAATAAGAGTACCATATGTAAATTTCAAGTTATAGCCGAATAGGTTGTAAAACCGTATTAGGGATTATGTATGAATATTGCGCATAGATGCATGAAAATGTAAAATAAATACAATACCAAGTAAATCATGTACTGAAATAATCTGTAAAACTAAATAATAGAACAACTAAACACTTGGTCATGCAAACCTGAGTTGATATGGTCTGAACATGAAACTGAGACTATGGGAGCTATTATGTAACCGACATGCCCCAATCTGAGCTAATCAGGGTCTAACCTGTAACCCCAGCTGGAAAGGTGTTAATACCTTTCTAGGGGTACCAACATATGGTTGACGGTGCGGATCCAACAAAGATGATGTCCCAAAGGACTAGGGTGTCAGTCCTAAACTGACGAGTCACCCCTAAGAAAGTATTAGTCCCCTACTGGCGGGTGACATCTTATAACTTACATTGGATATGTAGTTCTGGAACTTAGGGACATCTACTAAAGGTCCCAGTCCTCTATTGGCAGCGAGCCTTCATTCCTAGGTTTGCTTATTTCTAAGTCCTACTTCCAACGAAAAGACACTGTTGAATCGTAGGGCTTGCACCACACTATGAGGGACTATGTCCATAAGAGTCAATTACAGGCAATAACACAGAAAAGATATAAGAAAACTATAGCTTTGTAGGAAATTAAAAACACAAGTATTTAACGTGGAAACCTCCTTGCTCAAGGGAGCAAAAACCATAGCTTGCCCTCACATGCACTTCAACAATTCACTTTAATCAACCTCTTGATTACAGATTTGATTTGAACCAACTCTAGGATCCACCTACTTGTAATAACGCTTCTACAAGATTACCTTGACAAATTTGCCAAGAACACACCTAAATCTAGGTTTCTCCTGCTTGTAATAACTCTACTTCAAGCCTATCTTGACAACTCTTCCAAGAACACTTCTGAATACTGATCAACTCTAACCAATATTAAACTCAGGTAACTCTATCTAAGCACTCTCAAGAACACAATATGACATTACTCTTATAACATGAGTAATTCAACCAAAAACCAAGACTTGGCTCAAGAACTCACACACTCTTTCAGCACATAAGAAAATCAAGAACTTGAGCATTGTTGCAAAGTTGAGTTTTTGACAATTTTTGCTTGAATAATCAGATCGAAAAAACAACTTCATTGAGAAGTATTCTTTTCCTTTTGTAGTTGAATAATGATTAGGGTAGAAATCTGATTGGTCCAAGTGTTCTTAAAGGTACACATTTGACCAGCGCAGTTTCTTACACTAGAGGACAAAACTACACAGACCTTGTGACAACTGTAATTTTCCATGACTACCCATAGACCTAGTTCCTTATTGTTAGCTGCTCATTATCAAAATAAGATATAGAAATTTTCCCTCTTTTTGATGATGACAAACCACAGAACATGACCACAGATATTTGGAGCATCAAACTCATTCACCTGATATAGTTGGAGTGGATACCACTATTGTCAGTGAATGTTCCCCCTATCATTATGCATCAAGATTCTCCTTGTTAATATATCATGAAACCTAGGGACCTAGTCCCTTGTTGTCAATTTACATAAAAATCTCAACTCATTCATATATGTCGAAATTCCCCCTATCAATATGTTATCATTGAATTTGGCACATCTGCACCACTTGTCACTTGCTTACTTGACTTCATTCATTGCATCAAACATATCATACTTGGTACTTGGTCCTTTAGTCCTTGACATATAACTATATCACTACCTTATGCATTCAGTATTCCCCTTTATGGCATCATTTAAAAGTACTAATAGTAAAAAATAAATAAAGTAAGCACAAGATTGTTAACTTATGGCCACTGGGAAACACTCACATGAAGAACAACTTTTAAATTAAAGAGAGAACAGATAAAGAAAACAACCAGAAGATTCATTCATTGTTTAAGAGAGATTAGTAACAATACACCGTACTAAAATAAGCATAAAATATTCTGAATCATCAAAATCCACACTAGGAATACAAACATGAAACTGACACACAAGGATGACTAAGATTAGGGATGTCAGGACTTAGGAAGAAGGGGGCTTAGGAGAGAAGGATTTCAGCAACAACTCCATTTTAGAACTCTTTGTAGCATGAGCATTTAGCAATTGTTTGGTGAGGTCTTTAATCTCAGCATTCAGTCTATGAACCTCCTGAGGGAGTTCTGAAACCTTGATTTAGAGCTTAGAATTTTCTTCTACAAGTTATTATGTGGCACCGGGTCCCTCTAAGAATATCTTTTGATTTTGCATCTTTAAAATCACTATCTCAGCATCCTTTGCAGCCAAATGGATCCTTATATCCTCCATCTCTTTAATTAAATTCTCTTGAGAAGCCAAAAGTTCTGACACTTGGGAAATAGTTCCTACTTTTCCTTCAATGCATTCATTTTCCACCAACATTGCAGACTGAACTTTTGTTTGACTGTTCCTAGAGTCTCTTTACTCCCAACTACTCCAAAGTGATCAAATACTTTATTCCAAAAATACCCATGTGGCATCCCACGTCTTCTTTCTTTCTCAATAACTACTTTGTTCATTTGCTCCATCATAAGAGAAGGAAGACTTATCATCTTAAATTTGCTTAAGCACTCAATCAGGAACAAGTCAACAACATAGACAATGGTCCTTTTCTCTGATCTGGGCAAAGGAACCTTGTTCACAAATTCAAATACCAAATGAAACTCACTTGTGAGAAATTTCTTTCTCAGATCTGCTATTGATGTTCCTCCCACATTGGAAGCATTAATTATGAATTCAATAGAGGGTAGCTGCTTCACAATAGTCCTTACTACTATTACTGGCACATCTAGGATTTTTCCTAGTAACTCTTCATCCAGTTTGATTTAATTTACATGCATATTGGAAGTCAAGCTTAGCCCATCCTCTTAGAACTCCATTGTATAATTAAATTCTCTCGCTTCTTCTTAAAAAACCATAGGAGTTGGTTCCTCCAAGTGGTGTAACTATCCCTGGTGTTTCACATATTCTACCAATTCATTCATTATTGTCATCTTATAAATTTTGGAATCAAACACTTTCCCAAACAATACTTTTTGTTTTTTCAAAACATTAATTCTTGCTTCTCTTGATACATCCTTATTTTATTCTTCTTTTCTTCTTCTTTTTGTATCACTAATTAGATACTCTTTTTCAATAACTTTTCTCCATTTAGGACCAGGTCCCTTAGAGACTCTCTTCCTTTTCACAATAATACATTTCTGCTTCAATCCTACAGGGCTACCAGACTTTGAAAGTGAGGACCTGGTCCTTCTTGAGATATGAATTTCTTGTCTTTTTTCTTGCAGCAATATCAAGATCAATTCTCTCATCCTCTCTAACCTCCATAACTTTAACATTCTCCTTTTCTACTATAGTCACCCTTTTGAGTCTTCTTCTCTTAGTGGTAGAAGACTTTTTATCCTTCAAAGCATCAACTAATAGTTTCTTTTTAGATCCCCTAGTATCATAGGATCTAGCAGCTTTTATACCAAAATCAATCACTTTCTCATTTACTTTACTATATTTTTGTTTTTTCATAGGTTATCTCAAATGTGCGTTATCCTCATCCTTCTCATCCTCCTCATTTGGAGGTACCACAGTCTCTCAACCCATAATCACATTATCCTTCTTACCACCTATTTTTTCTTCAGCATTAACTGAGCTTTCATTTGAATTATATGCAAGTAGAAGCAAATTCTCAGCTATACAGTCTACACTACAAGATATATCAAACCTCTTAACAAGTATTTCTTCATTACACAATTGAGCAAAAATAGGGTTTGACTTAGAAGGAGTAGGGGAACTAGTTACTTGAGTGGTTTCTAAGAGTTCAGTACTTTTTGGTTCTCCATAATAGATAGTGATTTGAAGATCTTCAGGTGATTTTGATTCTTCTACAGAATGAGAGATTTCTAGTTCGATTGGTAAACCAAAACCAAGATTTGGATCCTCGACCAATGATGACTCAACAAAAATTTTAATTGTTGAGGAAGTTTCTATAGGGACAGACTTAGTTAGAGGATGTTGATTTTCTAGAGAGGACTCAATAGGAAGAGTTGACGTAAGTTTCTTTTGAGGACTTAAGAAGAAGTCTTCTAAGGTTTTTGGTGCTAAGGGATTAGAAGGCTCAATTTGGGACTGTTCTAATAGATTTTCAAGGGATTTATCAAGTTAAAGGTCTTTATCTGAAGTTGAGGAAGTGAGAGTATATTCCATTTTGAGTATGTTGTGAAAGAAAGAGAAGAAGACTAGTTCAACTCAAAGGGGAAGGATGATTGAAGAAGATGATTTGAGTTAATTTTAGACTAGAGTAGGATGAGATAAGTTTGGTTTAGTGATATGAGTGAGGTGGATGTTGTTATTAAAAAGTAACCTTTTGATATGGCACGTTTTAATTTAATAGGAGCAACTTTTCAAATTATTGTGAATTGACAGCTTTTGCTCAAAACAGAAAGGACGTATGGCCTTTTAGATAGACTTCTATGATTATCAAAGTACACTAATTTAGTACTAACCTTGAGAGATGCCTCTCTTTCTTGAGAGAATCCTTAGATCATGATTGCCTTAAGTATTTTCCTCAAAAATTGTTCCAATGGGTGTATACCTGCAAAGGTATAATACTGAGTTAGACCACTGTGCACCTATCTTACCAAGGATATCTGTCACCTTATCATAGCCAAATTTAGAAAGAATGACTGATTCATTTAGTAGGTAAAGTTAGATTGATCAATCCCAGCTTCAACTTGTTAGTTTCAATACACCATTGCATTTCAAAAAAAATTCTGAACATAGGTCTAAGGATCAGGTCGCTGACTTAGTATCCTTTAAATTGCTAAGCTGTCTTAAGCATTGCATTGATCTAGTCATCATCTTTCAGAAAATTTTCAAAATTTTGGGCTTACATTTGCATCAGAATGCTTAGAGATACATGTAACATCTCACTTGAGCTCTTGTTTGCACTACTATTTCCAAAATATGATGTCAGAATATCAAGAGAGTAACATTGTAGTTCATTGTAGGGATTTTTTAAGTTCTTTACTCAGACGAACTAGGTCCCTTTCTAACTCCTCATTCTTTTGGAGTGCAGTCATGAGATGCTTTTGAGAATCCTCTAATTTTTCTTCAAGATCAACCTGAAACTTTGATGCTTCTTTCTTCCCTTTATTCTCAGAAGCGTCTACTTTCTCCAATTGCCCTACCAAACTTAGATTTTTAAATTTTAGATTAGCAGCCTGTTGCTTAGTTTTAGATATCTGAAGAGTCAAAGCTATCAATTCAAGCTCCTAATCCTCTGTCTTTCCTTCTAGAGCATTATCCTTCTCTTTATCACAAGCGTTATTAACTTTTTCCAGTTGACTAACAAAGCTTAGATTTTTAGATTTCATCTTTTTAACTTGTTCCTCAGTTTCAGATATCTTGAGAGTTAAAGCAATTAACTCAAGCTCTTGACTCTTTACCTTTTCTTCTAGAGCATTTTTTCAGCAGTTATTTCACATATAAAATCCATCACCACATTAGCAAGATTTTTTATCTGTCTAAAAGAGTAGTTCTCCAGGTTTTCTTTAATGTCAGAAAGTGTTACCTCATTTTGTTCTTCATTTTTAGTGTTGACATGAAAGCAAATAAAGAATCAAAGGTCACATTCTCATCCTCCACTGCTAGCTTGGAAACATCTTCCTACTTCCCATCTTCCTCAGAGTTACTGGAGGAATCTCTCCACACTGCTAGGGCTTGCCTTACTGCATAATCAGTTGTAGCCTTTCTGCTTAATTTTATAAGGACTGTTCCCAGCCTTTACCTTTTTCACCTCCAGTCTTGAGATATTCCTACTAATCTATTTTGTGCATTGTATAGTCCTTGATGAAATGGTCAGGATTTCTACATTTATGACAAACTTTAACAGAGCCTCCCTTCTTGCTGTTGCTTTCTCTTCTTTGAAACTGAACACTTTTCTTCATTGCTCTAACTATTTTTTTTGCCAAATAGGCAGCATCAGTGTATTCTTCACTTGAATCTGACTTAGAAACCTTCAATGCCAGAGTTTTTTCTCTTCTTACATCCTTCTTCTCTTTTCCTTAGTGCTTTTTGAGTTCATGTGTCTCCAGATTACCAATAAGATCTTCCATAGTGAGAGTATTCAGGTTCCTTACCTCAGAGATAGCATCCACTTTGATTTTCAAGGATTTAGGCAGAACCCCCAAAAGTTTTCTCACCTTTTTGTACACATGAATCACTTCTCCTAAACAGTGCAACTCATTGGTGATTGAAGTGAATCTTGTATGAATCTCTTGGATAGTTTCTCATTTTTTCATGGTGAAGGTTTCAAACTTAGTAGTCATCATATCAACTTTTGAATCCTTCACAACAGTGCTCCCTTTATGATTTGTTTTCAAGCAATCCCAAATTTTCTTTGTTGTTTGACAAGCTAAAATCTTGTTGTATTCATCTGGTCTTATACCACAGACAAGCAATTTCTTGGCCTTGTAGTTTTTCTCAATTTTTTCAATCTTCATCATCAAACTCTCTTCAGGTTTTCACCACTATTATTGCCATATCTCCTTCCTTGATCTCCGTGAAAAGTACATGAGGACCATCAAGTATTATATCCATAAGCTCACTGTCCTCGGCCATGATAAAGTCAAATATTTTGGTTTCCACCACCCATAGTACTGCCCATTAAATCTAGGTGGTCTACTAGTAGATTTCCCTTATTCTAGATAAGTGGAACAGACATGATAACCAATTCACTCTAGGTGTTAACCTTTTAGTGTGTTTTGGCTCTGATACAAATTATTGAATCGTGGGGCTTGCACCACACTATGAGGGACCAGGTCCCTTAGAGTCAGTTACAGGTAATAACACAGAAAAGATATAAAAAAACTAAATATTTGGAGAAAAATAAAAATACAAGGATTTAACATGGAAACCTCCTTGCACAAGGGAGAAAAACCCTGATTTTCCCTCACAAGCACTTAAACAATTCACTATAATCAACCTCTTGATTATAGATTTAATTTGAACCTAAACATAAGCTCTATCTACTTGTAATAACACTACTACAATCTTACCTTGAAAACTCTGCCAAGAACATGCCTAACTCTAGGCTTCTCCAGCTTGTAATAACTCTACTACAAGCCTATCTTGAACACTTCTCAATACTGATTAACGCTAACCAATATTGAACTCAGGTAACTCTACCTAAGCACTCTCAAGAAAACAAGATGAAATTACTCTTATAACATGAGTAATTCAATTACAATCCAAGACTTGACTCAAGAACTCAGACACTCTTTCAGCATATAAGAAAATCAAGAACTTGAGCATTGTTGCAAAGTTGAGTTTTTGCCAATTTTTGCTTGAATAATCAGATTGCAAAAACCACTTCATTTTGAAGAATTCTTTTCCTTTTATAGTGTAATAATGATTAGGGTAGAAATCGGATTAGGCCAAGTGTCCTTAAAGGTACATATCTCACCTACACAGTTGTTACACTAGAGGACAAAATTACGCAGACCTTGTGTAAGCTGTAATTTTCAATGACGACCCAGGTACCTGGTCCCTTGTTGTCAGTTGCTCATCATCAAAACAAATTATAGCAAACACTAAAATGTTAGCTAGTACATGCACTGATAACGGATATGCTCAAGTCATGGTATTTTGAAAATAACAGTGCATGCAGAATCTGAAGTAATCATAAATATGTAAGCTGACGTATTTAGAATGATGTAATATTGGTGAGTGCTGATTAAGACTGTCTAACGGGCCGGTCCGGTTCAACCCGGAACCGGCCCTCTCATTCTTACCGGGTTCCGGGCCGGTTACGGGCCGGGTTTGGCCTTAACCGGTCCGGGCTGGGTCGGGCTGCACAGTAAAAATATTAAAACCCACCCGGAACCGGCCCACTTAACCCAATCCGGTCAAACCCACTAAAACCCGGTCAAACCCGGTCAAACCCGGTTAAAAACCGGTCAAATATACACTATATACGCTATATACATAATATATACATTAAATATACACTTTTATAGAAGATATATACACGTGTATACATTAAATATACACTTGTATAGAGGATATTAAAATTATAAATCGTTAAATAAAAAAAAATAAAAAACAACGACTATACGTTAAATATACACATCTATAGAAGATCTATTAACATTCATACACTCTATTCTATGTATATGTAATACTTTAAATGAGATATACTACAATATATATACATTACAATATATATTTGTATAGTTATATACTAATTTATAAAACATATACACATGTATACGTTAAATATACATGTCTATAGAAGATCTATTCACATATATACACTCTATTCTATGTATAGGTAATACTTTAAATGAGATATACTACAATATATATACATTACAATATATATTTGTATAGTTATATTCTAATTTATAAAATATATACACATATATACGTTAAATATACACGTCTATAGAAGATCTATTAACATTCATACACTCTATTCTATGTATATGTAATACTTTAAATGAGATATACTACAATATATATACATTACAATATATATTTGTATAGTTATATACTAATTTATAAAACATATACACATGTATATGTTAAATATACACGTCTATAGAAGATCTATTCACATATATACACTCTATTCTATGTATATGTAATACGTTACATGAGATATACTACAATATATATACATTACAACATATATTTGTATAGTTATATACTAATTTATAAAATATATACACATGTATACGTTAAATATACACATCTTTAGAAGATCTATTCACATATATACACTCTATTCTATGTATATGTAATACTTTAAATCCACTAAAACCCGGTCAAACCCACTAAAACCCGGTCAAAACCGGTCAAACCCGGTTAAAAACCGGTCAAATATACACTATATACGCTATATACACAATGTATACATTAAATATACACTTCTATAGAAGATATAAACACGTGTATACATTAAATATACACTTCTATATAAGATATATAAACATATACACATGTATACATTAAATATACACTTGTATAGAAGATATTAAAATTATAAATCGTTAAATAAAAAAAAATAAAAAACAACGACTAAGGAGTGAATGAATTTGTGGAATTTTATTGATTGCAAAATGATCCAAAATTTATAATTTACATGAATGAAAAATCTATAAATTATGCATCATTTTTTCCAACTCATTCATGTTAATATTAATTGGAACTTGCATAGGGTAGTCGAAGTCAACAAGGGAAAAACCATGCATTGGACTTGATTCTGCTGAGTTCTCCCGTGAAGTCATAATTTCTTCAAGTTTGAGGTCGTCGTTGGGCTCTGGTTCCATTCCTTGGTTTCTTCTTTCTGCTCAAATCCAATCTCTGAGGCAAACTAAAACATTCATTGCGTTGCTTCCCAATGAGTGTCGGTTGTCTCCAAGCTGCTGTCGTCCCTGACTGAAGGCGCTCTCTGATGCAACGGTTGACATAGGAACATTCAAGATATCTCTGGCTAATCTTGAAAGTACAGGATATTGTGATTCATTATTCCTCCACCAATCCAGCGTGTTGATCCGTCGTCTGCGATCCTCTGGTGGCGTCCGCAGATAATATTTCAGCTCTTCCCGATAAGTTGATGTGTAAGCTCTCTCATCCACACTGTTCCAACAAGTTAAATCATAAAACGAATCAGGAAAACCACTATGTGCCGGCCTTTTAGAAGCTGATGGCTCCTCGGGAGGATGAGGAGCGACAGTTGGAGTGATATTTGTAGGTACGGCTAAATCAAATAAATCAGCATAGTGATTATATAATTTTTCTATGTACTCCTTTGCATCAGTCGTAGCCGTCCACAAATCAGGTTGTACTTGTTCAGAATCATGGTTAGTATTTATTTCTAAGTTAGTATAAATAAGAGTACTAAAGTGACACATATGATTATATTTCATGCACGGATTTAACATAGCAGCAACCAAGTAAATAGGGGGAATCGGGAAGAAATATTTTTTAAATTTCGTAAACATAGCGCCAACAGCTTCTTTATAACCTTCTTTATCTTTATATTGTCGGAGCAAACCAGAAATATCGGCTATATATGCCAAAATATTACAAACAGTAGGATAGTATGCACCAGAAAATTCAACCGTAGCTACATAAAATTTTTCTAAGAACTTAACAAGATCATTAATTATAACCCAATCAGAATTATGTAGCATGCAATCAGCAGAATCAGCAAATGAACCACAATGTTGGTTAAAAGCTAGTGTAATAGGAATTCTATATTTATAACAAGTTTTTAAAAATTCATACGTAGAATTCCATCTAATATCAATTTCCTCAGGCATCAAAATCGGTGCAAGTCCATTTTCTTGACATTTAACTTTAAATTCTTTAATTCTAGATCTACGATTATTTCCTTGAATAAAACCAACAGCAAGACGAATTTTTTCAATATAAACCTCAAAAAAGTCAAGACCATCTTTTACAATTAAATTATATATATGACATGCACACTTAACATGAAAAATTTCAGGAAAGGGCGGAGATAGCGTAGATTTTATTTTTGTTATAGCAGTCTTGTTGTTAGAAGCATTATCAAAAGCAATACATAAAATTTTATTTTCTATACCATAATATCCGGCAATTTTAATAATAGAATCAGCAATAAATTATCCAGTATGTTTCCGATCTTCATCATATAAAAAAGCAAGAATACGTTTTTGCATTATGAAATTACTATCCATCCAATGACAAGTAACGGTTAAATAATCATTTTTATTTACAGCACGACCAAGATCGGAAGTTAGGGACAATCTACATTGAATATTTTTTAAGAATGTTGATAAATAAAAACAATATTGTGAATGGAGTCTAAAAATATCAGACCGACAAGTAGTTCTAGGAATACCATTAAACATAGGATTATAAATTGCTTGTATATAACGAATAAAGGCATCAGAAGAAGGAAAACTAAAAGGCAAACAACCCACAGCTACCATTTTAGCTATTTCTTCTCTGTCCCTCAATTTATTATACTTTTTCGCTACTTGACCGGTTGTTGGGTCCATTCTAGTTTGCGTTGACCCACCAACATCCCCACCACCTTTTGCAATATTGAACTCTCTAGTGTGATCTTCAGCTATATGTCTCATTAACGTACCCGTACCCCCTTGCTTACCGCCACTTCTATGCTTATATTTTTGTTGACAAATATTGCACTGCACCTCAATATCTGATATACGTTCAAAAAATTGCCATGCAATACTAGTTCTTTTACGGGGTTTTGGGGCACTGGGAGGACGGGAAGGGAGATTAACTGATTCAGATCTAACGTTAGCATGTCCTACTGCGGGTGTTTCAGCAATATTTTCATCATCTTCGTCTACATTAACTGCATCTACTTCATTTTCTTCTTCTATACCGTAATTTTCCTGAAATTCTACATAATCCATATCGTGAACACCTACACCTATTTCTTCCTCAAAAGGTGTACCAAGCGGTACCGGAGGCGAAGTCACACGGGTATATCTATTACTTGAACTACCTCTACCGCTAGTAATTCGCTTTTTACTACCACTACCGCTTCCGGGACAAAAATTTCTAACACCTTTAGCAGCGAGGTTTTTTAATTTATCCATAATATAAATTAAATTAAACTAAAAATATTCAAAATACACAAATATAATAAAATTAAATATTAAACAATTAATACAATAAATAAAAATTAAACGTAAGAGATGGAACGACAATACCAAATTTTGGAAGTATCCGAAGATTGCGACTTTAGAAACTTCCGCTCGTACTTTGTAAACGAAAAATTAAAAATTTAAATTGAACACTTTAAGAAATTAAATATATTGAATATTTGAGAATTGAGAATTGAGATTTGAGAGAGAATGAGATTTGAGAGAGTGAAAAATTGTGTGAGAAATGATTTGAAGTTGTAGGGTATTTATAGATTTATTTTGGGGATTAAAAAATATATTTTTATTTTATTTTTTTTTTTAAGTTAATGGGCCCAAACTAGCCGTTTGGACCCAAAAACGGTAATATAGCCGTTGGGCCAACGGCTAGTTTGGCCCAATAATTAAAAAAAATTTATTTTTTTTAATGCCGGGCCGGGCCGGTTAACCGGCGGGCCTGGACCGGGTTGGTCCGGGCCGGGTTAACCGGGCCCAGTTTAAAAAAAAAAACGGACCGGAACCCGGAACCCTAAAGCCCTAGGGCTTACCGGGCCGGGTCAAACCGGTCCGGTTTGATATGTAGGGCCGGTTCGGGCCGGGCCAGCCCGGCCCGTTTGACAGGTTTAGTGCTGATTATGACAATGTTATAAACTTTATTGGATAAACATGATATTATAAAATTTATGGGATAAACATGATATGATTAACTTGAAATCTTGAAAACTGTAACATGCAAGATCAACTAGGTATAGGGTGTTCAAAACCAACCAACATGGAAAATAGTACTCCCTCCATTTCAAAAAGAATGACCTAGTTTGACTTGGCACAGAATTTAAGAAAATAAAGATGACTTTTGAATCGTGTGGTCCTAAATTAAAGTTATGTCAAATGTACCAAAATGTCTTTAATCTTGTGGTCTTAAACATGCCATGTGGAAAGTTGAATTAAAAGTAATGCCAAAAAAAGGAAAGGGTCATTCTTTTTTAAACAGACTAAAAAGAAAAATATATCATTCTTTTTTAAACGAAGGGATTATAATTAAATACGATAATTTCAAGATAATGACATGATAGAAAAATTCATGACTTAAACTCAAGAATCTAACAATTTCATCAATATAAAAAATTATCATGATTAGAGTACGGAAGAATACTTGAAATTATGAGGAAACACTATTTCATGGCAGAATTCAAGAATTACATGGAGAAATCATGGAATTTATGCTTTTCGTGGAACCCTAGTTTATGAAATATCATGACGAAAAATCATAATTTTGGACATAAAGATGAAAGGAAATACTCATTGAATACCCACATACCTGAATTCCTTGTTTCCTTGAATAAAACTTGGATTTTGGGACCTTGGGAGGTGAACTTGCGGAAGAAACCCTTGTTTCTTATTCTCGAGAGCTTTGAGAAGAGAGGAGTCGATGATTTAAGTTTATGGAATGATAAAATAGCATTTATATCAGTCATAATATAGTTTAGGATAATTTAGGGCGTAAAAGACTTGTTTGTCCTCAAAAAACTAAAGAGAAATGTGGGTTTTAACATCTCTAAACATGGTCTGTGCCACGGTACATATCGCAGAGCATAAGGTATGTTTCATGCTGCTTATCACAGAGCTTAAGGTCCATGCCACTTTACATATCACAGAGCACAAGGTCAGTGCCATGATGAAATCGCGGACCCTCACTGGTTCCTCACAAAAATACTCATAACTTTTCACTCGGGTATCGGATTAAGGAAAAATCAGATGCGTTGGAAAGATGACTCAACTATATATAATCATTGGTCGTTAAGATCCAAAACTCCACATATTACAAAAGTTATACACATTCAAAGTTGACCCTTGTAGGATCGAATACTAAAATTTGGTCGAATCAAAAGCTCTTAACTCCACTCCACCCCAAGTATTTCCTATGAACATTTTTCTCCTTATAAGCACTCTTCATACTAGGCTAATGATCATGAAACTTATATTCACATAGGAATCATTAGTGTTGATTTAATACACATAGGAACGACGGTTCGAATTCTAGGCCAAAATGTGGGGTGTTACAAAAGCCTAAACGATGAAGCTTTAGATTGGTTTACGTCTCAAGACCCGAAAAGATGGTATGTATAGAGGGAATTGGCTAAAAATTTTCTCAATAAGTTTGTGTATAACATTGAAATAGTCCCTTCCCGACACTCACTAGATTGGATTAGGTAGAAGAATGATGAGTGTTAACGAGACTATGCCTACCGGTAGAGAAAAGAAGTTGCGAAAGTACAACCTCCCATTACTGAGAAAGAAATGGTGTCGGTATTCTCTCACGCTAGAGAGAGGGAATTCTATACTAGCATGGTATCAGCGTTCCAGACAACATTCACAGATTTAGTAAAAATTGGGGAGTCACTAGAAGAATGTATCCTAACGGGGAAGATTATCAAAACCCCAACATCATCTGGGTCTTCTGTATTCCCAAAGAATAAAAGAAAATATATGACTGTGGTCTCTACTGATTTTGTTGCTAAATTAAAGAAGAAATTCAAGCTCAGGGACATTCTCTCTTCTCCACGGCCCCCAAATCTTCAATCTGTGTTCAACGCCCAACCTCAATACTAAGATCCACATCCATATATATAGCCTCAATACCAAGCTCCACATCTAAATATCCAACCTCAATATCAAGCTCCACAGCCAAATATTGTACCCCCAATATTAAGTGCCACAACAAAACTATCAGCCTCATGTCCAAGATCCCCTTCCAAACCACCAAATGAACGTCCAAGCACCTCCAAACTATTATCAAGTACCTCCTCCTACTAATCAAAACAATTACAATCTCCCTCATCCAAATATCAAAAAGAAACCTTCTACAAAATTCACATCATTAGCTGAAAGTCGCACCCAAATCTTTGAAAGGTTAAGAGCAGTCAGTTATCTACAGCCTATCCAACCAAAACCTGCCAACCTTAATTCTCGATTTTTTCACGTCGATCAAAGTTATGCCTATCATTTAGGAGCGGTCAGGCATAATATCAAAGATTGTATTAATCTAAAACATAAGATCCAAGACTTTATTGATCAAAAGGTTATTACTCTTCAATCGTCGACGCCAAATGTCAGTAGAAATCCATTACATAATCATGAGTGACCCACGATGAACATGATCAAAATAAAGGACGAATGGGTATCTAGAAGGAATGTTACTAAAGTTGATTCGAAAAAGCCCAAAATAATGAAAGGATTTGAGAAGATTGAGAGAGTTGTGGTTGTTTTAAGTGTCAATGAAAGGACCCCATTTATAGTGATGACAGCCCAAACTTAGGCATGTACTCGACCACTATCAAGAAAAGAATTTGTTATAGAGACTACACTACCGAAGGGATGAGACGGTCTGGACGATGCTATATTCCTGAAGATTTGACCAATAGGAAGGATTCACAAAAAAGGCCAATTACTGAAGGGGAGGCCGAAGAATTTTTTAGGCATATATAGCCAAAGAAATATTCAATTATCAAGAATTTGGAAGACACTCCAGCCCAGATTTCTATTTAGGCATTGTTAATGACTTCACAATACCACTGACAAGATTTATTGAAAGTCCTAGATAAAGCATATGTTCCCGTAGGCACGAGTGTTAAAAATCTGGTTGTAATGATAGAGAAAGTTGTGGGAAGTCACCGTATATCATCTAGTGAGGAAGAGTTGCCTTTTGACAGGGTAATGCATAATAAATCCCTACACATTATTGCCAATTGTTATGACTATATGATTAATCGGGTATTGATAAATGACGGATCTAGTATGAATATTTATTCTCTTTTTACATTGATTCAACTGGGCTATGACTTGGGAAAGGTTTTCCAAAGCCATGTTAATGTGTGAGATTTTGATGAAGGGCAAAGAAATACTACAGGTAAAGTTGACTTATACATCCAGATGGGACCTACTGAATTCAAGGCTAAATTTCATGTTATGAAATCCATCCTAGCTACAACCTACTTATGGGGAGGCCATGGATTGATGGTACAAAAGAAGTTTTGTCGACTCTTTATCAATTATTGAAGTTCATTTGGGAAGACCACCAGGTAGTCATTCGAGGAGAAGAAATCCATTTGAGCCACCCCAATGGTTATGTACCTGTGATTGAAGACATTCCAAGGGGTAGTGATTTTTATACGGTTGAAATTGTGAATGTCGTGAAGAAAGATCCAAAACCTCAAATTCCAATGCCCTTCATCTATAAGATGATTACGACTGTGATATTAAGAAGTAGGTTTGAGCTCGGCCGAGGTTTGGTCAAGAAATTGGAAAGAATTATTGAGCCAATTATGGTCCCAAAAAAATATTTAAGTATGGGTTAGGGTTTAACCTAACAACGGAAGATGAGAATACAGAAAGGTCAGAGATGGGTCTACACAGACCATTGCCACTCTTGTAGCAGTTGTTTCCTGTGCGCGAGGTGCTGACAGATGATGATTTAGAGATAGGATAGAGAATCTATTCAAAGAATGCAATGTGATACTAGAATATTTCCCATAGGCTAGTGGAGTGATGAAAGTTGCATCCGGAGAGACTTTGCAAAATTAGACATTCACTCTCCTTATGAATCGTCGCCCATCGTGGTAGATGAAAGGGCAATTACTAGTAGTTTTAAAAATAGGTGATGATCCGGGGGAGGCCTCATTATCCACACTTTTATGTCTAAAACTCCCTTCTCGTGTTTTACAGTTTTCAAAAAGGCATGGTCCTGTATTTGTGCAGGTCATGAGCCATAGTTTGTAAATATTTCCCAAATTTCAATGAAAAGGCCTCCTTTTTTCTAAGAAGTTATTTTAAAATGTGATTATGTTTATTTTACCATTTTTATTATCTTATTATCATCTAACTTGATTTGTTTGTTTATTTCAGTAACAATATCATAAAACCTGCCAATCTCATGTCACGTCAAGGGCTAAACAAAAAAAGCAAGGTGAATGATGATGAATGGAAAGACTATATATAATGAAGAGCGGTTAGTGGAAGATATAGAAGAATTTGAAAATTGGGAGAAGCCCAACCTGGAGGAAACTGAAATAGTCAACCTAGGAGACCACGATGAAGTCAAGGAGACAAGAGTTAGTGTTCACTTAGTAGAGGCATAGAAAAGAGAACTCATCCACTTGATACGGGAGTACATCTATATATTTTGTTGGTCCTATGATGATATGCCTGGTTAAGAACCAATATTGTGTCATATAAGTTATCAATCAATCCCAATTTGACCAAGTAAAGCAAAAAATGAGTAAATTCAAGCCGGACTTCAGTTTGAAGATCAAGGAAGAGGTGACAAAACAAATTCAATCTAGAGTTGTGGAGGTCACCAAATATCCAGCATGGCTAGCCAATATTGTTCCAGTACCAAAAATAAACGGCAAGATCAGAATTTGTGTTGACTACAGAGATTTGAATAGAGCCAGTCCTAAAGATAATTTTTTCTCTACCCAACATCCACATCCTCATCGATAATTGTGCAAAGCATGAAATATAGTATTTCATAGATTATTTCACCAGGTTTCATCAGATATTAATGGATGAGAAAAATGGAGAAAAAATGGCTTTAATTATGCCCTGAGGTATTTATCATTACATGGTAATATCGTTTGATCTCAACAATGATTGTGCAACATACATGAGGGATATGATGACGATTTTCCATAATATGATCCATAGAGAAATTGAGGTGTACATGGATGATGTAATTATCAAATCTTGTAAGAGTTCATATCATCTAACATACCTAGAAAAGTTCTTCAACCGACTGAGAAAGTACAAATTGAAGTTAAACCCTGCTAAGTATGCTTTAGGTGTGCCAACTGGAAAATTACTAGGGTCCATAGTCAGTAGAAGGGGCAATTGAGCTCAACCTAACCAAGTGTAAGCCAATTTAGGATTTACCACCGACAAGGACCAAGAAAGAGGTTATGAGTTTACTGGGTCGATTGAATTACATTAGCAGGTTCATTTCCCAATCGACAGTCATATGTGATCCAATTCTCAATATGTTGAAGATAGGTGCATTGAAGGAGTGGACAGAAGAATGCTAGAAAGCTTTTGACAGAATTAAGGATTATTTGTTCGCTCCGCCTATTTTGGTTCCACTAAGGGAAAAAAGTCTATTGTTACTTTACCAGTCAGTCTCAGAAAATGCTTTCATATGTGTCCTAGGGAAACATGATGAAACCGGTAAGATAGAGAAAGCAATCTACTACTTAAGTAAAAAGTTCACACCATATGAGACTCACTACACTCTTGTAGAAAGAACGTGTTGTGCTTTGACCTAGGTCGCACAAAAGCTGAGGCATTATCTATCCTCTTACACAATGTATATCATTTTCATAAAGGACCCATTAAAGTACATATTTCAAAAATCCATGCCCACGAGGAAGTTAGCTAAGTGGAAAATATTATTGAGTGAGTTTGACATTGTGTATGTGACTCAAAAGGCAATTAAGGGGCAAGCCTTGGCAGATCATTTAGCTGAGAATCCAGTTGTTAATGAATATAAACCACTTCAAACTTACTTTTCGGATAAGGATATTTTAATCGTGGGAGAAGATATTGCGGAAGCATACCACGGATGGAGAATATTTTTTTATGGAGCAGTCAACTTCAAGGGTTTGGGAATTGCAGTATTTTTGGTGTCAGAAACAGGACAACACTATCCAGCAACTTCTAAATTATGCTTCCCGTACACCAATAACATGGCTGAATATGAAGCTTGTATCTTAGACCTTAAGTTAGCACTTGACATGAGTATTCGAGAAAAGAACTCCAAGATTACCCCTTATGTAGAATTGGTACAGAATTAGTGTGGAAGATTTAAGGAAGTTGACTTTAGACATATCCCAATGGTACAAAATGAATTTTTTGATGCTTTGGCCACTATATCCTTCATTATTCAACACCCATATCAGAGTTACATCAATTTTTTGGAAATAAGTTTGAAGGAAAAACCCACACATTGTGCTCTTGTCAAAGAAGAAGCCGATGGAAAGCTGTGGTACTTTGATATCAAAAGGTATTTAGAATCTGAACATATCCTGAAGAGGCCAGTAATAATCAAAAAAAGACAATCCGACGTTTGGCAAAGAATTATTTCCAAATGGGGAAATACTTTTTAGGAGGACTCCATACTTAGGATTTTAAGACGTGTTAATGACTCAAAAGCCACAAAACTAATAAAAGAAGTACATGCCGAAGTCTGCAGGCCCCATATTAACGGTTTTGCCCTTGCTAGAAAGATTCTGAGAACTGGTTACTTCTGGATGACTATGGAAAATGATTGCAGTAAGTATGTGCAAAAGTGACCAAAATGCCAGATACACGGAGATTTGATTTGGATGCCTCCACATGAGCTTTATGCAATGAGTTCACCTTGGCCTTTCATATCCTAGGGTATGGATGTTATCCGACTAATAGAGCCACCAGCATCAAATGCACATAGATTTATTTTGGTTGCTATCGATTACTTCACTAAGTGGGTGAAAGTTGCCTCTTATAGGTCCGTGACCAAGAAGGTAGTTGCAGATTTTGTAAAGAATAATCTAATTTGTCGGTTTGGAGTGCCAAAATTAATCATTACTGATAATAGGGCTAACTTGAATAGTCACTTGATGAATGAGATTTATGATCAGTTCAAGATTGTTCATCGCAACTCGACCGCATATCATCCATAAATGGATGGAGTTGTGAACGCTGCCAATAAAATTATTAAGAAGATCTTAAGGAAAATGATCAAAAATGACAGATCATGGCGTGATATATTGCCCTACGCTCTGCTAGGGTATCATACAATAGTTCAAACCTCAAATAGGGCAAATCCTTATCTACTTGTTTATGGAAATGAATGTTATACCTATTGAGGTTGAAATACCTTCCTTAAGGATTATTCAAGAAGCCAAATTGAGCAACGAAAAATGGGTTCGTGCTCGCTATGAACAACTCATGTTGATTGACAAAAAGAGAATTGTTGTCGTGTGTTATGGATAGTTGTACCAACATAGGATGATCTGTGCCTTTAACAAAAAAGTAAGAGTTCAAATATTTGAAGTTGGGCAATTGGCTCTTAAATACATATTCCCTCACCAAGGAGAATACAAAGGCAAGTTTGCTCTAAATTGGCAAAGGTTGTATGTAGTTCAAAAGGTACTATCTGGAGGAGCCCTGATCCTATTCGAGATGGATGGTCAAGAGTGGACCAAACCAGTTAATTTCGATGCAGTAAAGAGATACAATGTTTGAAGAGTTTTTTTCGCTTTTGTTTCCTTTGTTGATTTATACTCGCCTTTATGAAAGTATTTGTTTTTATGATGTGTAATTGCCTAAATCCCTTTTGTTTTATGTACGAACTACATTTGAGTGTAATTGCCTAGAATCCCTTTCCTTTTATGTACGAACTACATTTGACCTGAATTTCCAAGAAAGGGATACATAGGTGGCCTATGTCGACTTTGATCAATCCCTTAGGAGAATTTCTCTTTTCTTTTATGTACGAACTATGTTTGACCTGAATTCCCAAGAAAAGGATACGTAAGCAGCCTATGTCGACTTCGGTTAACCCCTTAGGAGAATTTACCTTTTCCTTTTATGTATGAACTACGTGATGACCTGAATTATCAAAAATGAGATATGTGGGCGACCTATGTCGGCTTCGGTTAACCTATTAGATTTTTCTACATATTTTTAGTGTAGTCCTGAACTACATTTGACCTGATTCCTGCTTCAATGGGATACATAGGTGCCCCAATGGCTCAGTCATATTACCCAGGAAATGGAAACTTGACAGAATTTTTGAGAAGAAATCTCGAAAATCCAAAAGAAGAAGATCATCATCCAAAGAGAATGAAGACCCACGAAGATTTTAGGTCTCCTATCAAGCCAAGATCATCTCAAATAATATTAAACTGGGGAAAAAAATTTAAGAAGGTCCTCAAAATATCCACTAATATATTGGAATATATTTCAAATTCCCCAGCATCGGGAGGTCAAAATCCAGCTTTAGAAATCATTAGCTGTGATAAAGTCTAGATAGAATAGATCTCCAGCTATAATAGAACTTTTGGTAGAGCTCTCCAACAACAATGATGAGTTTTGAAAATCCTCCATCAAATATTGGATATAGACGAGCCTCATAGGGAAGGCGTTCATTGAGCTAGCACATAACCTGGCTGGTAGAGATTTTCTAAACATTTTTGCACATGTTTTTGAAATTAGATTTTAAAAATCAAGACTATTTTTGAAAATTTATAAACATCTTTTTACCTAGTGATTGCCTAAGCATCTATTGGAATGGGGAGTCAGGGCGAAAGTCCAAACATGATGGAGCACCCAAAAGTTAGTAAGGAATAAATCAAAGATCGAAGGAGGCCAACACGCGGTAGTTTCACTCAAAACTAATAATTTTTTTGTGCATGCAGGAATCAATGCCAAAAAATGAGGATCTTCTTCAAAATAAACCCCTAAACGAATTGGGAACTACACTAAAGCATATAATGCTTAAGAACGGTATTTTTGGGTAGCCCTAAAGACGGATTCAATACTCACTTATCAATGACCTTTTGAATTGTCTATCTCATTTCATGATAGCACGGATGAAAAACAAAGGCGTCTTATGCTCTTTATGAATAGTTTATTTAGATTTTTTCTAAAACATGGTCGCTAGCAAAAGAGACTTTGTGTCTACTAAATATTTACTTTGAGCGCAGGCGCTCAAAGGAGTCGGCACAATAAACACAACAATCAAAAGAATCACTTAATTGGAGGGAGAGAATAAACTCATCCTCAAAATTTACCCTGAAGGAAAGCAAACGGTATTTGAGTAATTCCCACAAAAGGAGTTCACCCCACTTACTTGCATCCAGTAGATACGCTATTTAATATTTCTTCAAAAAGAGAAAATTAATAGCAGACTAAGTCATTCAAATTATGATTAAACTATCATAAAGCTTGACTATGGTCACCAGTGAGAGCGGCATTATGTCTACTAACTATCTACCTTGAGTACAGGTACATGTAGAAATCAAAAACACAGACAAACGGACTTAGATGAATCTTCTCTTCAAATCGTCGAGAGGGCCATTCCATTTCATCTCATGTCATGTCGAGAGGGTTGTTCCATTTTATTCCATTACTGAGAAGGCCATTTCATATCATGTCATTGCCGAGAGATCCATTTTATATCATCACTGGGAGGTCTATTTATTCCATTACCAAAAAGGCCATGTCGAGAGGGCCATTTCATATCATTGCCGAGAGAGTCATACCGAGAGGGCCATTCCATTTTTCTTCATCGACAAGGGGGACATCAGGCCATTCAATTAAAGTCTTTGTAATTTCTCACCATACAAGATGATAAGGTCTGGCTTTGGAAGATTCTTTGGAGCACCAATATCTGTTGACCACGCAAAGATAACATGATCTGGCATCGAGGATATCTCAGCATTTTATATCTATTGACCACGCAAAAGGCGAAGTAGCCCTACATCAAGGATATTTCAGCATTTTATGAATTCATATGCATCAACATATCAAGTTGAAAGCACATGATTTGAAGGGAAGTCTTTAAGTCATTGTCTGAAAGTGGACGACATATAAGATTTCCGAGAATTAGTAATTTGAGGGTCATCTATAAGTCACGTTATTTGAGATAGGATAGTGTATGAGATTACCTATGATTTTATAGTCCATAGGCCATCAGTAAGACGTAACAACATCCTAATCTCATAGTGTGCAAGGTTACCCAAAGATCGATAGTTTGAAGGTTATCCATAAGTCGCAACTAAATCCTTACCAAAGAATATGTGAGACTATCAAATTGATAGGTCCAAGGGTTTTCTATAAGATATGTCATATCCAAGATCAATTATGCGCGGGATTACCCAAAAACTATCAATTTGAGAGATGTCTATAAGTCATATTGTATCTAAGGTCGGATGATGTGCAGGAATACCTGAGAGCTAGTGATTCGAGGGATATCTGTAAGACATCTCCTATCTAAGGTTGGATAATGTGAAGGATTACCTTAAAATCTAGAAACTTAAAGTATATCTATAATTCGCCTCGTATTCAACATCAAATAATGCGCAAGATTATCCAAAGATTGATAATTCAAGGAAAATCCATAAGTCGTATCGATACAAAATATGCACAAGACTTACCCAAGGTCACATGCAAAGGATCATTACCAATAGCCGAAGAGGTTATCATTCCACATAAAACAAGCATTGTAGGTGGCCAAATAGTTTCCACATCAGCATAAGATTAAACGGTTGCAAGGATCATTCTACAAAAGTGGAGGACCCCCGCCTTGAAGAACTATTCAATCGATAAAAGAGCAATTTTATTCAACAACCAAGAGGGTTGTTGTGTTTTTTATTGCAAGTTATTGCCCTCCAAAGAGGTACATGAGAGGATGACTTTACTTTTCAGATAACAACTCACATGAAGATAGGGTAAAAAAACTATACCTCTTTTGTGAATTATGTTTATTACTAACATTTTTTGTTTGAGATATTGTTGAGAGCATCCGAGAGGATGAAAATATCGAATCAAAACCACAGGTGTGAATGAATCAAAAAAGGATGCAGCACAACATGAAACTTTTTCTTAGCAGCAAAATGGGACGTAGTCTAGAGAGGAATGTCAAACTCTTTGGACGTGAGCTAAAGGATAATTTCCACCACCATCAAAACACACCCCTATTTGAAGACATGTGGGTATTTTGGGATATTTTAGTTTCAGTTTTACTTTCGAGATATTTCTAAATTCATACCGCAGGTAACTCTCTCTTTCCTTCAAATTCGAGTGGCAACATACCTAGAATTTTGGAAATTATGTCCGGGTAGATTCTTACCTGTGGATTTGAAGAGCTCCACATTCATGGTTAAGAGGTTACAATCCTCTTTTTCATAACTCAAACAACTTTTCACTCATGCCGAGCCAAAGATCGTCTAAAATAAAGGACTATTTTTCTACCGATCAAGTTGAACTACAAGCAGTCTGATTCCCTGAGTCTCAGGGATATGTAGGTTGGACTCTATGTTAAAAACTCGACTGCATTCCGACCTCCCCCAAATCCCCTTATTCCCCAGCTATTCAGTTTCACCAAAAATAAAAAACCGGGATAGCTTGTGAATTCTTTAAAAATCATGCTTGAAATCAAGCGTTATGAACTACAATTGGCGTGAGTTCTCATATAATCTGAGATATGTAGGAAACCCAATATCAGGATCCGGCGATAACTCTATGTAACTCGTGTGAAAACCAACCTTTTTGGGGACAAATTTGTGGTCGGACGAAAATTAAGAACGTCAAACTCCCTTTACCTAGGGTTACTTCCATCCACCTAACCAAAGGAAGGGTGCATTTGTTGATACCTATTTTTTATCCTCCCCAACTAGATTTATTTTTTAGTTTCTTAAATTTTAAATAAAATTACAATACTTATTTTATCCGGATAAAAAAATTTTAAAGTATTTATCTAGGTAATTTTTTCATTTTAAGTAGCGATTAGATATTTTCGTGTACGTGTATATGAGATCGTATAATTTCGTCACTAAAATAACTATTTTTATGGAGAATTAAATTTTAATCAAGTATTATCTTGAAAACTAATTCAAATGGCTGAAACATCGATTTAAGTATAATTTATTCACAAAAATAATTTATTTTTAAAATATGTGTTTGATTTTAAAAAATAAGAAACTCGGGATTAAATCGGTTGTTAATTTATTGCAAACATTATTTTAATTTAGCCAAATTATTAAATTGGACCTTAATTGAAATTGATTTGGCCACACTTACAATGTAATTGGTCAATTGATTTATAATAGGCTAAAATTTAAATTTAATTGGAAAATTTTTAACAATTAGGCTAATTTAACAAATAGTCTAAATTCCTAATTCAGCCTCAATTTTTGCAATTACCTAAAACCCTTTTAAAACCAGCCCAAACCCGCCCCTCATCAGGCCCAAAACAAATCCCCTGACCCAGCCCACTTTTTTTCTTATACAACAACAACCATTGTATCAAATCCAGTGTACAACAATACGCACAATGGCAGTTTGCATATAACCAGTGACAACAAGCCATACAACCGATAAACAGCTCAGCCAATCGACCCGACATCGACAACCCAGCAAACCAGATTTCTCTCTATCCCCAAAAGCATCAAAACAAAATCTCTCCAGTTCATGCAGTTTGAGCATGCCAAGCACGAGCTCACGAGGGAATCGAAGCTTCCCAAAATATTTATGGGATTATACCTTCAAATTTTTACTTTTTCTTTTTCATTTTATGCCAAAAGTCGTATCCAGCTCACATAGCTCATCCTTATCCCTAATTTGAATTTTTCCTCAGAAAAAATCCCCAAAATACCCTTGGTCTTTCTTTTCTCCCATATCAATGGAAGTGGGTTTTGGCCTTCAATTTATTTTCTATATAAAGCTCCTTGTAGAGCAAAAAAATTCAAATCTCAATAGAGTGGGAAAAAGCTTTTTTGAGCAAAAAGTTGAAATATTTTTTTTGTAAAATTTTGGAAGGCAGTCGGTTAATTGAAGTTCTTGAAAGATTCCTTTTCGGTGGTGGTCAAGATTCCGACGATAGCTTGAAGTCTCATTTTTCTTCTCTAAGAAAGGTAAACTTCCATTTCATCTTTGCTCTTATTTTTCTCATTTTTTTCTCTTTTCTTCATAGTAGTTAGTAGTATTTCGATTCTTTAGTGTTATAATGGTAGATTGCTTACTCTAGATGGCTTTGATGGTCGTAGAATTTGCTTGTGATTGTCGTTGTTGTGTTGTTTAATCAATATTCGTGTTATATTTTTCTAGCCCTATATTTTTTGTTCAGTTCTTCAAATTCATTATTTTACCCTATTATTCTTTTGGCTTATTGTTTTCGATTAGACCGAAATAGTGTTGTGTTTCTCTTTGTCTCAACCTTATATGGATTATTGTGAGTAGCCTCAGTGTTTATATCGACAATTTATTTTAGCTCTTAATTTGCCTTTCCAATTCAATGTTTTCTTGGATTCAATTTCTGCTCATAAAAGTCTAAAACTCATAAGAGTTTTGTAGGACTATTTTTTAGAGATGGTTATGTTAGCTTCTCTGTCAAAAGCTCCAGATGAGCATATTTTTCTTGATTCATTTCAAATATTTTTCTCCCCTTTTCTCTCTTGATTTCGTTTGAAGTAAATCCAGTTTGGACTCAAAGTTGTCAAAAAAAAATTATTGATGTTTCTAAACGAGAATGGTGCCCTTCTTATTCGACAGTTTGAATATTTTGCTCATAAGGTTTGTTTAGTTTAATTCCCAACTCTAGTGTATGCCTTATTTTTTTCTTGCTCCTGTTTGTTAACGGTATGGTATTTTTATTAAAGTTTGCATCTTGTTGCATCTCATTCTTGAAAGAAAACTTTCTAGAAATTTTTCTTTCGATTTTGCCTAAGATGTCTTTTCGCGGTTCCATTTATTTCAAACATATTTTCTTTGTGATGTTCAGATCGTCTTAAGGGTTTATAACGTGCATATTTTAGGATTTGATTCATGGTTCTCCCTAGTTCATGATACTAACGAAAGAACTAATGAAACCTTGGAGGAAAGGCAATGTGATCTTACATACTTCTCTTCTTTTCTCTTAAATGTTTGGTTGCAATTTTGTGATTTTAATCATTCTTATTTCTGCTCACTGGACAAAACTAATTTTAAATATCTCTCTCTATTCTTTAAATCAGCTTATGTTTTACGTATTGATGATAGCCATAATTTGTGTGGCTTTACCATGTTAAGCATGCTCATTTGTCTTTTTTTCTCTCTCTTATATAAAAATAGAAGTTATAGATTTTTTTTTGAAGTTAAACCTGTTTATTTCCCTTGGCATTTTTATATCTTGGCCTACTGTCTTCTAGTTTACTATAGACCATAATAGTTTCCTTTTTATCTATTATTTTGTTATATTATTTCTTCATATGGGATTGTATATTTTGAATGGTATTAATTTCCTTCATGTCTTCTTTTGCATGTGAATTTTTTTTGGAGTCCAAACTGACTCTTCTCCTTTTGCATTCCATAATGAGCTAATGAGGTCCACCCCTTCTAGCCGATCAGTTTTTGGATAAAAGAGTTGTTGCTAATAGAAGAAGAAAAATGGGTTAAAGCCTATTGACAAAGTTGCTAGGATTTGGAGACTCGAAAAAGTCTCAATTTTTTTTTGTATTTATTTATTCATTCATTTATTTTGGGTCTCGAAGCCAAAGTTGTAATCTAATACAGGTGAAACAAATTTTTGGACCTTCAAGGTTCGAAACTAGTTTAGGATAGGTTGTGGGACAAAAGCCAAATGATTAGACTAAGACAGGTGCAAATGGGTCAAAAGCCCAAATGATTAGACTAGGACGGGTTCAAGTGTTCCAAAAGCCTAAATGGTTATATCAGGACAAATTGTGGGTCAAAAGCCAAATTAGATTAGGACAGGTTTATTTGATGGATTTGGGCCTAATGACCTAAGTCTTTTAGTATTCCCCTTAGGAAAAAAGACACCACATGGCCATTTTTAAAACAAATAGCCCAAGTTTAATATTTTACCAAAAAATAGCCAGTCGACTATTTTATTTTCACATTATAGCCATTTCCTAATTTGAGTCATTTTGACTCATGTAGTTCAGATATAGTTTATACACCATATTGATACAATCCATATACAATACTGATATAGTTTCCAACTTAGATCATTCGACCCTTTTTTTAAAAATATTTCAGTTTTTATTTTTTTTGCTACAAATTTTTTAATTGAAATATTATATTTTTTATTGTTTAAAAATAATAATTAAATATAATTATATAAAAATAGTATAATTGTTATATAGAATATGTATCTATATAAGATATATGTATAGAAATTGTATAGTACTATCAAATATGTATATGTATAATATATATATATATATATATATATAATGTATATAAAGTGTATAAAAATTATATAATTATTGTATTAAATGTGTAAAAAAACTGTACAATAATTGTATAAATTGTGTATCAAAAATATATAATTTTCGTATAGAATATTTATATGTATAGAAACTGTATAGAAGATATTAAATTTTAATCAAGTATTATCTTGAAAATTAATTCAAATGGTTGAAACCTCAATTTAAGTATAATTTATTCTCAAAAATGATTTATTTTTTAAATATGTGTTTGATTTTATGAAATCAAGAAACTCTGAATTAAATCGGTTGTTAATTTGTTTCAGACATTATTTCAATTTGCCAAATTATTAAATTGGAGATTAATTGAAATTGATTTGGCCACAATTACAATATAGTTGATCAATTGATTTTTAATTAGACTAAAATTTAAATTCAATTGGCTAAATTTTAACAATTAGGTTAATTTAACAAATAGCCTAAATTCCTAATTCAGCGCGAATTTCTCCAATTATTCAAAATCCTTTTAAAACTAGCCCAAACCCGCCTTCATCAGGCTCAAAACAAATCCCCTGACTCGGCCTACTTCTTTTCTTCTACAACAGCAACCATTGTATCAACTCTAGCGTACAACAATACGCACAACAACAGTTCGCGTACAAACAACGAAAACAAACCGTACAACCGACAAACAGCTCAACCAATCGACCCGACATCAACAACCTAGCAAACCCAATTCCTCTCTAGCCCCAAAAGTAGCAAAACAAAATCTCTCCAGTTTGTATAGTTTGAGTGTGTCAAGCACGAGCTCACGAGGGAATCGAAGCTTTCCAGAATATTCGCGAGATTATACCTTCAAATTTTCACTTTTTATTTTTATTTTTTGCCAAAAATCATATGATTTCAGCTCATATAGCTCATCCTTATTCCTAATTTGAATTTTTTTTGTAGAAAAAATCTCCATAATACCCTTGGTCTTCCTTTTCTCCCACATCGATGGAAGTGGGTTTTGGCCTTCAATTTGTTTTCTATATAAAGCTCCTTGTAGAGCTAAAAATTTAAGTCTCAATAGAGTGGAAAAAGCTTTTTTGAGCAAAAAGTTGAAATATTTTTTCTAGTAATATTTTGGAAGGCAGTCGGCTAATTGAAGTTCTCAAAAGATTCTTTTTTTTATGGTGGTCGAGATTTCGACGATAGCTTGAAGTCTCGTTTTGCTACTCTAAGAAGGGTAAACTTTCATTTCATCTTTGCTCTTCTTTTTCTCATTTTTTCTCTTTTCTTCATAGTAGTTAGTAGTATTTGATTCTCTAGTATTATAACGGTGGGATTGCTTGTTGAAGATGACTTTGATAGCCGTAGAATTTGCTTGTGATTGTCATTGTTGTGTTGTTTAATCAATATTCGTGTTATACTTTTCACTGTTAGCCATATATTTTTTGTTTCAGTTCTTCAAATTCATTGTTTTACCCTATTATTCTTTTGACTTTTATTGTTTTCGATTAGCCCGAAATAGTGTAGTGTTTCTCTTTGTCTCTGCCTATATGAATTATTGTGAGTAGCCTCAGTGTTTATATCGATAATCTATTTCACCTTTGAGTTTGCCATTCCAATTCAATATCGTCTTGGATTCAATTTCTACTCATAAAAGTCTAAAACTCTGAAGAGTTTTGTAGGACTATTTATGAGAGATGGTTGTGTTAGATTCTCTGCCAAAAGCTCCAAACGAGCGTATTTTGCTTGATTCATTTCAAATATTTTTCTTCCCTTTTCTCTCTTGATTTCGTTTGAAGTAAATCCGATTTAGACTCAAAGTCGTCAAAAAAAAGAGAAATTTTTTATTGATGTTTCTAAACGAGAATGACGCCCTTTTTATTCGACATTTTGATTGTTTTGCTCATGAGGTTTGTTTAGTTTAATTCCCAACTTTAGTGTATGCCTTATTATTTTCTTGTTCCTTCTCGTTAATGGTCTTGTATTTTTATTAAAGTTTCCATCTTATTGCATCTCATACTTGAAAGAAAACTTTCTCAAAGTTTTTCTTCTGATTTCGTCTGATATGTCTTTTCGCGGCTCCATTTATTTTAAACATGTTTTTTTTGTGATGTTTTGGTCGTCTTTAGGGTTTATAACGTGCACATTTTAGGATTTGATTCATGGGTCTTCCAAGTTCATGATACTAAGGAAAAAACTGATGAAACCTTGGAAGAAAGGCAATGTAATCTTACGTACTTCTCTTCTCTTCTCTTAAATGCTTGGTTGCAATTTTGTGTTTTTAATCATTCTTATTTCTGCTCACTGGAATCCCACAAAACTAATTTTAAATCTCTCTCTTCTTTAAATCAGTTTACATGTTTTACGTATTGATGATAGCCATAATTGCGTGACTTTACCATGTTAAGTATGCTCATTTCTTTTTTTCCTCTCTTATATAAAAAGTAGGGTTTTTTTCTTTTTAAGTTAAACCTATTTATTTTCCTTGGCATTTCTATAGCTTGACCTACCGTCTTCTATTTTATTATGGACCATAATAGTTTCCTTTTTATCTATTGTTTTGTTATATTAATTTCTCCATATAGCATTATGTATTTCGGATGTGTATTAATTTTCTTCATGTCTTTTTTTGCATGTGAATCTGTTTCGGATTCAAACGGACTTTTCTCCTTTTGCATTCTATAATGGGCTAATGAGGCGCATCCCTTCTAGTCGGTCATTTTTTGGATAAAGGAGTTGTTGCTGATAGAAGAAAAAAAAAGGGTCAAAGCCCAGTGACAAAGTTGCTAGGATTTGGAAACTCGAAAAAGTCTCGATTTTATTTTTTTTCTTTGTATATATTTATTTATTCATTCATTCATTGTGGATCTCAAAGTCAAAGTTGTAATCTAATACATGTGAAACAAATTTTTGGGCCTTCAAGGCCCGAAAACTAGTTTAGGACAAGTTGTGGGCCAAAAACCCAAATGATTAAACTAGAACAAGTACAAATGGGCTAAAAGCACAAATGATTAGATTAGGACAGGTACAATGGGCCAAAAGCCTAAATAGTTATATTAGAACAGGTTGTGGGCCGAAAGTCCAATTAGATTAGGACGGATTTATTTGATGATTTGCGCCTAATGGCCTAAGTCTTTTAGTATTCCCCTTACTCCTTTCTATGTTATTTGTTACTAATCTTTTTTTAAAAAGACTCAGTTAAATTTCCTATTGAGTCATCAAAAATTGATTTTACATAAATCTCAAAATAGTTTTTCCTTAATCAATTTTCTCTCTAAATCGAAAAGCAAATCCTTTTTTAAGTTAGTCAAAAAAGTTATTTGTCAAATAGTTTGAATAACCGCAAGCTAGCGGATAATCTTGGTGCCTTAACAACCTTCCAAAAAGTATTAATAGGAATCACTTACTCAGAATTTTCAAATTTAAAGGATTTTCCTATTTTGAATCTTTTAAGTAAATTTTTAAAAGGTTTTCTTAATTTTTCTAAATAAATTAAGTGGCGACTCTATTTTTCAAATTGAGTTTGAAAACTTTTCAAAAATATTTGAATTCGTAAAATGGCAAAAAGCCATCTTTTTTCGCTAAACAATTATGGTTTAAAAATGTTTAACTGTTGTATTTGTTGGATACATTGTATCAATCCCTTCGGAACCTTGTTGTATTTTTGTTGAATACACTGCATATGTTCGCTTAGCTGTATTAACACATACAATTTCATTGGATACACATCCTTTTGTTTCTTATTGTTGATTGTTGATACAGGGGTTTGGTGAAGTGTTTTTGGACTTTCATGTCATGAAAATTCTCAGGTGGACTACTAAAGTTTAAACCGGAAGCAGAAACCACACGTGATACAACAGTATCAGAAATTCATTTTTCGTAGGAATGCTGAAATCCACAAATAATCCAGAGTCAAGAACTTTTTTTTTTTTCTAGAAATCACAACAGCTTCTGAAAATTTATCGTTTTAAATATTGAGAATAAAAGAACATAATCCACCATATACACAAAAAATTGGTATCAATCGGTGCTGAACTATCAATCTGGTTAACAGTTACACAATCAAAACTCACGAGTCACAATGTAGCTATGCTTGATAAATTTTTAAATGGCCCCTATAAAGAATAAATATAGTGCATACGTTTGTGTTTAGGTAAATTTTATGTTGAAAGCCAAAAAAGGGGGTAATTGAAGTTGACAAGTAGCTGAGGTTAAGATGGTCAGATAGAAAGGTACAGTGAGGCTAGATAAACATATTTTGTCTTGCAAGTGAAAAGAAAAAGAAACTAGCTATGAACATATCCTTTTACATAGTTTGAGAATTATTTTCCCAAAGGCAGCTCGGGAATTTCTCAAAGAACTTATGAACCAAAGTTACCAAATACCCAGAGGTTGAATTGACACCAAGTTATAACCGATAGATTACCACAACGCCAAGCTCAGGATGTTCATATCCAGTTCAAAACATGGTTGTGACAAATCCATTCACTGCTGTATCCAGATCAAAATAAATAGGCACTTTTGTGCAGCCAAGAAACTCGGGGCTTCAACTAACACATTAGCTTAAGACAAAAGTTTATCAAAGAAGGATCTCACAGATAGACAAACATCAACTTATATTCTCTGGATGTAAGTTACAATACTGAGAATCTTGTCCAAAAAATGCAGTTAAATAACCCAACTAACAATTGAAGGAAAACAAAACTCAAAACAAACTAAGAACCATTTCAATTGTAAGGAAGGCCGAAGTAAGGTGTTCACCATTGTGTCCACACAAGGAGCCTAATAAAAGAAACCAAGGACCTTTCCACCAACATTCTTCCTTCTAGCTTCCTCGTGGTCCATGATACCGGCAGAGGTAGTCAGTACAATGTATCCAAACTGCAAGCTCAAACAAAATATTTTCAGGGCCAGATAATTTGTGCAAGAGAGGGAAAGATAGCAAGCCCTCCTAAGTGCTCCTTCTAGGTGGGCAGACCAAAATCTACCATTTCTATTTTCTATATAAAGTAATTAGGTCAAGTTGATGTTTGCAGCTACAAATACAGCTTCATATAAATATTTTCTCCCACGGCCCAATCCAAAACACTAATAGTGATGATGCTGCCCATGGCATTGGGGCTTCCGATTTTACCCTATGGGCAAACGAGAATTCACTCCTGGCATTAGAAAAAGCTCACTCCGTGGCAATAGAAATAAACTAGCACCTTAACAGAATTACAAGGGATTGAACCTAAATTCTGCAAGTTATGATTGGTATAAAAGTATATACACATCTTACTTTTTTAGCATAATTTGTATGAATCAAAAGAATGCATCCACAAACTGATCTTATGAACAAGACAGTAGGAACAAGACAGTAGGTTGATGCTATTATACCTGTCTGGAAGGTAACAACCTAGCTGTCCATCCTTCAATCTCCTTAACTCCAACATCAAAGCGAGGACTAATGACACCACATTTGTTCAACCTACCATTCAGTTCAACAACAATTTTTCCTGACCTGTGATCATCAACATACTCAAATTCTCCAATGTACCCTGCACACAGACGGCAAACACAAGAACAGAAAGCAAATGTAAGAACAAAAAGAGGTTAAGAAATAATCAACATAGAAAATAATCTACACAAGCGAAAGTACCATGCTTCTGCATGACAATGAGAAACTTGATGATGACTTTTGAAGAAGGCCGAATCATGACCTGACGCTTTCCCCTCTTCTCAGCATTGTACATGCTCTTAAGAGCGTCATTCAACACACTTACTCGCACCATCTTCTAAAATGATGCTGTTTCAAACCAATGCAATAATCAAACTTGATTATTTTTTTTGAGACAAATAATCAGGCTTAATTATTTAGAAGTGAGACGGGGTCTTGACAAAGCAACATCAAATGATGACTTAACAAAAAAAGGACTACAAAGAGTAGCATTTCACACACCCAAAAAAAAAAAAAAGAAATACTCCCACAATTTCAACTTGTTTGCTTTCCCGTCTTTTTTAGTCCGTTTAAATACACTTTTTGGCAACTCACTAACTTCAATTTTTCACATGACATGTTTAAGAGCACAAGATTAAAAAGTTGAAAAAACGATAACAGAAATTCCAGTAAAAAGGCAAAGGGTTTAGAGAACATAGGAAAAAAAATCAAATTAGGAGAAATTCAAATGTGAAACATAAAGATCTGAGAGAAGTCCTTTTTCTCTTACTATTTCTATAGAGGAGACTTGCAATATTGAACACCAACCCAATCTCGATAAGAATCAGTACGCTTACACAAAGCAATCCACAAAGGTGTGTCACTTCTCCACCCTCTTCTAGCAACTTTCTGCTCTTATGATTTTCTCTTAAGTAGAGGTTCTTTACTAGTTACCAAGTTGATTCTGCCCCTATTGTTCTTAGGGGTCGTTTGGTGTGAGGTACTAAGGTAAATTATCCCGGGATAAAAAAATAGTCCCGGGATAAACTTTTTTATACATTGTTTGGTTGGCAATACTCGGGATAACTTATCCCAAGACTAATAATAATCCCGGGATAAGTTATACCACATATTTGGTGGTATAAGTTATCCCAAGTTAATTTATCCTTGGATAAAATTATAAATGACAAACATACCCCCCAAACCCTTTTCTTTCCACTTTCTCTCATATATATATATATATATATATAAAACCTAGTTTAGGTGTATGCGCCTCGCGCGTGTACCTCACTATATAATGAATTTAAACGCTACACTAAATACGATATTTATTCAAATAGTAAGAGAATTTATTTAATTAGATATATAGTAGTTGTAAATATCAAAGATACAAATGAGGTAGGTGTAAAATATATTGACAACCCCTTAAATTACGGTTGGTGTTTTAGAAAGAAAAAATAATCATAATATTTTATGACTCAAAATTTTGATCATTAATTGTCTATATCATCATAATCATCATTCATCTTCAAGATACCTACAAAATTGGAAAAAAGAAAACTACGAAATCAATGCATCTAAGTAAATTAAATATTACAAAAATATATTTCTTTGATGTATCTTGGCGACCAAAAAAAAGAAGAAAATTCAAATCAAATAATAAAGAATCATTTAAGAACAAAAATAAATATATCTTGTTCCATATGTTCATATTAGATATTATTGTATTTTTCTAAAAGAATTCTCAATTTGTAGAAGTTCAAAAACTTTTTTCTTCAATAAAGAAATTATATAAATATGATTGATTTTTACTTTTTTTTTATTAATTATTTATCAATAATAGAATATTTTAAATTCCAAATAAACTAAACTAACACAAATAAGAGTGATTTTTTTAACCCTTTTTAGTTTTTGATAGACTTTTACTTTCCTTTTATTTAATACAAAATAGAGTTCATTTTAAAAAAAAAAAAATATACGTAGTCCTAAAAAAGAAAGGGGGGGGGGGGGGGGGATTCAATTTTAGTTGGGTTTGAAGTCCTAAAATTAATTAAATATTATTAGGCAAATAGTAAAAAGACGCTTTTATCTAAAGGACAATCTTTTAATGAAGGGCAAAAAGTTCAAATCACTTTTCTAAGGGTCTTCACACTTTTAATATATTATAAATATAGATTATATATATATAGTGCAGTTAAATTTATGCAGCTTCTGCTTGCTGCTGCTAGGCTCTTGATATCTACTAAATTGATATACTGAATCATGGACTCAACACACTAGCTGAGATAGGCGATGAGAACCAATGGCCATAGTTACGGATGGGAAAAAGCGAAAAAAAATATATATAAATACAAACAATATATTGATGGGAAAAGAGACATATGAATTTCTAGCTATGTAAAAGAGACATTCTAGCTAGGTAAAAGAGACATGAATTTCTAATTTGATGGAAAAAAAAACCCATATAAATACAAACAAAAACCATATAAATACAAACATAAAAATAATTAACTAAAGTGAGGGTTATTTTTGTAAACAAACAATATATTTTTACAAACAATGCACTATATATTATTTTTAGTACCACAAACCAAACAACTACTAAAAAATAATACCAGCATAACTTGTCTCAGCACAACTAATCCCAGCATAACTTATCCCAGCATAACTAATCCCGATATAACTTGTTTTCAAACCAAACAACCCCTTAAGGATAAAATGAGATGTCTTGCTTTGCCCACAAGCTCTATTAGGGTAGCATATGTGATCGCATGCGTGTTTGTTCTAGCGATAGGCTTGAAGCGCGATTCTGATTCTAAATTAGGCTAAGTTGCTTGGACTCGGGTGCGGGTATCCGAGATGGGTGCAGATACGAGAGTTGGATTCGTCAAAATTTAAATTTAAAGATTTGGGGGTATGAAGTCGTGTATGGATATGGGTGCGGGAATTCGACTAAAAAAATCAAATACTATAAATATAGTAGTAGTATTAGTATTAGAAACTTTTTCCAAAATTTAACTTACGCATATTTACCAAGAAAAATAAAAAATTAAGTATAATTACGAGTATTTTTTCCCTTTCCCCGTGATAGGGCATCTACTGTCAAAATAGTATTAACTATATATAATTATATATTGATATATAGTTTTTTTATCTAAGTTGCTTTGAATCGGGTGCGGTATCCGAGATGGGTGCCGATGCGAGAGTCGGATTCGTCAAAATTTAAATTTTAAGATTCGGAGGTGCGAATCTGTGTATGGATACGAGTGCAGGGATTCGGCTAAAAAAATCAAATATTATAAATATAGGAGTAGTATTAGTATTAGGATTTTTTTCCAAAATTTAACTTACGTATATTGATCCAAAAAAAAATCAAGTATAATTAGGAGTACTTTTTCCATTTATCAATGATACGGTAACTGTTGTCAACATATTATTAACTATATCTAATTATATATTGATATATATTGTTTTTATATTATAAAGAATTTTAAATAATAAAATGACACAAAGAACCGACTTGTTTCTTTTTAATATGCTGAGGAAAAAATATAACGTTGTGACGCCGGCTACTCCTTCGAAAGACAATGCCGATTACTATTAGTTCCCATCATCAGTAGTCGGATGTGTTTCTTCTTCCCAAGCACATCGACAACGATATGTCTCTGTTAGGGGTGTACATAGGTCGGGTTGGTTTGATTTTCTATTGAAAAAAAATCAAACCAATTATGTCGATTTATTAAAACTATAAACCAAATCAAACCAACATAAAATCGGTTTTTCCAGTTTAGATTTTAGTCGGTTCTTTCGGTTCTTTCGGTTTTTCTCGGGGTTTTTTTATAATCTTTATTTTTTACAATTATATTGTGATTGAAGTTTAGATCAAGTATGTTTTCACTCATGCACTAATGAAAAACCACAATTATGAAAAACCACAATACTGAAAATTAATAAAACTAATTGAAAAGTATTTAAAAAGTAGATTATAATTAATATTTTATGTATAAAAGTTAAATTATATACATGCATATATATATATATATCTATAATATATTAAAAGTGTGAATATCCTTAGAAAGTGAATTAAACTTTTTGCCCTTCATTGAAATCCTTGCTTTAAACAAAATCGTCTTTTTCACTATTTCTTCTTCATATTTAAACAAAATCGTCTTTTTCACTATTTCGTCCTAACATTTAAGAGTTGAAAATTAATTAAATGTATTTATGGCAAAAAAAATTTCTTTATTAGAAAACATCAGAATTTCTATATCTTTTTCTAATTTAAGAATTGAAAATTAATTAAATATATTTATGTAAACCTTCTCTTATTTGAAGTCATACAACTAAAACATTTTTTATTCTTTTAAGAATTCTAAATCAACGAAATTTGATTTTAAGAAGATTTAAAAAATCTAAAAATAACTATAAAACTATTAGAATAAGAAAAAATTAAGAAGTTCCGGATTTTTAAATGTTTTAAGTACGTAATAGAATGTAATCAATAAATTTGTAAGGACTTCACTTTAAAAATAAGGAACGACTTTAAATATATATATATATATATATATATATATAAAAATCGTAACACAAATATGGTTTAAATTGATTCGTCTTTCTTATCCTGTGGCAACAAGGGAAAGAGGTACACAAATGTAAAAGTGATACCATCAACCACTTGGAATTGGAAAACATATATGTGTATGTGTTTATGTTTACATTATTACATTAAAGTGTGAAAGATTTTTGAAAAGTGATTTGAACTTTTACACTTTATTAAAAATCTCCGCAATAGATAAAATCATTTAATTTTAAATAATCAAATGTTACACGTGCGAGACACATATATATACACACACACATATATATATATATTATGTCGGTTTGATTTGGGTTCGGTTTGACTTTTTTTCTGTTAACAACAAACCAAACCAAGAATGGTTGATTTTTTTTTCAAACGCCAAACCAACCAAACCGTAAGTCAATTTTTATTCTCGGTTTGGTTTGGTTCTTCGGTTTAGTTTGACTTGACGGTTTGGTCTGTACACCCCTAGTCTCTGTTTATTCCCAAGCACATCGACAACTAAAAATTATTTTAGTCGTCGGTCAAAATTTTTTCCAGTAAGTCGTCAATCTATTATCCAATGCTCTCCCTCAAATCTCGTCTTGAATTTGACCAACATTTCTGAAATCGTTCAACCGAATCTAAGATGGAGAAAACACCCGCACCCACGTCAGACTCGTGTTGACACGGGTCCAATGGCAAAACTGTCGAGTCTGCGCAACATAGGTTTTTATATTATACAGAATTTTAAATAATAAAACGACACAAAGAACCGACTAGTTTCTTTATAATATGCCGAGGAATAAATATAACTTCGTGTCGCCATCTACTCTTTCTTCGAAAGACAATGCCGACTACTATTTCTTCCCATCATCAATAGTCGATTGTGTTTCTTCTTCCCCGGTCGTCTTTGTTTCTTTCCCTGCCGACAACGTCATCCCTGTTTCTTCCTCAACCAACAATCAATATGTCTCTGTTTCTTCCCATGCACATGAACAGTCGAAAATTTTTCAGTCGTCGGTGAAGTCATCGGTCAAAAATTTTTTCTATTATCCAATTTTCTCCCTCAAATCTCTTCTTGAATTCGACCAACATTTCTGAAATTGTTTGACCGAATCTGAGATGGCGAAAACACCCGCACCCGCATTAGACTCGTGTTGAGACGGGTCCAATGGCAAAACTGTCGAGTCTGCGCAACATAGGTTTTTATATTATACAGAATTTTAACTAATAAAACGACACAAAGAACCGACTTGTTTCTTTATAATATGCCGAGGAATAAATATAACGTCGTGTCACCGTCTACTCTTTCTTAGAAAGACAATGCCGACTACTATTTCTTCCCATCATCAATAGTCGATTGTGTTTCTTCTTCCCCAGTCGTCTTTGTTTCTTTCCCTGCCGACAACGTCATCCCTGTTTCTTCCTCAACCGACAACCAATATGTCTCTGTTTCTTCCCATGCACATGAACAGTCGAAAATTTTTCAGTCATCGGTCAGAAATTTTCCTAGGTAAGTCGTTGATCTATTATGCAATGTTTTCCCTCAAATTTCTTCTTGAATTTGATCAACGTATCGGAAATCGTTTGACCAAATCTGAGATGGCAGAAGCACCGCACCCGCATCAGTCTCGTGTTGAGACGGGTTCGGTGGCAAAACTGTCGAGTCCACGCAGCATAGATTTTTATATTATAAAGAATTTTAAATAATAAAACGACATAAAGAACCAACTTGTTTCTTTTTAATATGCTGAGGAATAAATATAACGTCATGTCGCCTTCTACTCTTTCTCCAAAAGACAATGTCCACTACTATTTCTTCCCATCATCAATAGTCGATTGTGTTTCTTCTTCCCCAACCTTCTCTGTTTCATCCCCAGCCAACGACGTCGTCCCTATTTCTTCCCCAGCTGACAACCGATATGTCTCTGTTTCTTCCGAAACACATTGACAACTAAATTTTTTTCATTCGCAGGTGAAGTCACCGGCCAGAAATTTTTCAAGGTAAGTCGCCGGTCTATTATCCAATGTTTTCCCTCAAATTTCTTCTTGAATTGATCAACATATCCAAAATTGTTTGACCAAATCTAAGACGGTGGAAGCACCCGCACACGCGTCAGTCTCGTGTTGAGACGGGTTCGGTGGCAAAACTGCCGAGTCCACGCAACATAGAAATTAGGCTTTCCATAATTGAATGACTCTGTTCTAAAAAACTATGACTAATTAGACCATTAGTGACCAAATGACAACTTCGACATAGGAAAAGAAGGTGAGATAGGGGATGAAAGCAGGGTAATGCTAACTCTGCATCCAACAGAAAGACCTGTCTATACTAAGGAGGGACTGGTTCACGTTAACAAATCGCGGAATTGAATGGAGCAAGAAAAGCACTCGTTCCAGCAGTTGAAAGAGTCATTTTGGAACATTCTACTTAATAATATTTAGTGGAATAACATAAAATTCAAAAGCATTTCTTTACTTTCTTAAACTCAATCCCAATTCAAAACCAGACAAACAAATTGTAGGGAAATATGATCTCAGGACAGGGCGTATGCATAAAATAGGGGGAGACCCATTATCTAGTGAGTCAAGAAGCCAAAGCAATAAATGGAACAAAGAAAGGGACAATTTCTATGATTCTAGTTTTTTTGTTTTTTTTTTTTAAAACAACCATCACGATGAAACGTAAATGACTCGTTATACCAAAACAGATATTACACAATTTCATGATTCTAGTTTTCTTTTTTTTTAATTTGTTTAAAACCTTAATATCAAAGAGATTAGAACTTACAAGGAGCTTTAAGGAGACAATGACGGCGACAAGGCTGAAGATGTGCTTCGAATACAAGGACAGAGTAGAAAATCACTGCTAGGTTTTAAGCAGCTTATACATAGTAGTAGGGCTTTGGGTAGGTACAATGGGCTGGATTCATGGGCCTACCTATTAAGTGGGTATTTATTTTGGGCCTTTAGAGCTTTTATTAGGGAGAAAGACAAAAATAGTCTCTCGACCAAAAAAAAAAAGACACGAAAATGGCCCTTGAATTCAAATTCCATTTCTTAGCTATTTTGGTAGTTGCGCAGCTTTCTTTGATTTTTCCTTCTTTTTTTTTATTTTGGTAATTTTGTATTTTTAATTCGCTGCTCCCTTTTAAAAAGAAAAAGAAAAAACTTTCTATTAATTTTTAATTTTAGTAAACATCATCATGAACATGCACCCACAGTTGACTTTCTTCTCCAATTAATCATGAACACTAATTAATTTTTTTTTTCATTTGCTCATTAATGCAAACAACAACAACAGCTCCAATTGGAATTGAGTTTTGTTTAAAATTGGGTGTGTTTTGAGGTTTCAGGCTAAGATTTATTTTTGCAGCTCTTTGTTTTTTTAAAAAAGAAATATTTTCTTAATTGTATTATTGTGGAACAATAGAATACATATCTACATATATACAACATAATATAATAGTGATATAAATATTTTTATACAACAATGATATAGTTTCTACTTACATCATATACTACACACATCATAGACAAAAAAAAATCATATACTATACCATATTGATACCATCATTATACCATATCGATACATCCCTATAACCATATTGATACAACCCTACATCATATTGATTCTTATTTAGATACATGTTTTATATAATTATTATACAATTTCTATACACATTTTATATATATACGGATTTTATACAACAATGATACAGTTTCTATACGCCTTATATATATAGTTTCTATACACATTTTATACAATAATTATATAATTTTATACACATTTTATATAACAATTATACAGTAACTATACACATTTTATACAATAATTATAATTTTATACACATTTTATATAACAATTATACAGTAACTATACACATTTTATACATATACAGATTTTATAACAATGATACAATTTTTATACACCTTATATATATATATAGTTTCTATACATATTTTATACAACAATTATACAGTTTTTATACACATTCTATACAACCTTTAGCTACAATTATTATTCGAATGTGTATTTTATACATCAACTATAAATTTTTATACATATTTTATACAATTTATATATATATATATATATATATATATATATATATATATATATATATATTATAGAACTGTATAATTTCTATACATATATCTTATATAGATACATATTTATCTAACAATTATACTTTTTTTATACAATTATATTAATTATTATTTTTTTCCAATAAAAAAAGTAAAACATTTTTCAGTTAAAAATTTGTAGCAAAAAAAAAAAACTAAGTAAAGGGCTGAATGGCCAAGGGAAGGGCCGAAAATGGCCCAATGGACAAAGGGAGGCTGAAGATGGCCAAATGGCCCAATGGCCATAAAGTGACATTTCTTTTGCCGACAGGGCATTATGTGTCCATATGCTTAAACTTGGGCTATTATTTTTTTTAAAAGGCTATACAATGTCCTTTTCTCTTTTTATTACTCAAAGCCAATTAAGGCCTGTTTGGCTAAAGATGATATCGTGATATGAAATCATGTGTGATGAAGTTGAAATTTTGTTTAAACATTCAATTTGTGATTTTAAATTGTAGTTTTATTTATAAACAAAAAATTCAAAAATTATGAAAACTATCAAAAATATCCTAATTTTTATACTATTTTATCAAATAAACAAAAGTTCATAATAAAAGTATAATACCCGATCACAAAACTATTCTAAAAAAATATAACATTAATTGCAAATGATAAGTTTGGTGAGTAGTAAATGATAAAGTAGAAACTGATTTGAACTAATTGGTCATAAAAACTAAAAAAATTACAGTCGGAATTGGAGTTGGAGTTGTGTTTGATCATATCTTTTTGAGATTTTTTAAACTATAAAGGTGAAGTTAAAATTAGTAAAAAGTGAAAACAAGTTGAGAGTTGTTTCACTTTCCAAATAGAACTTCAAGTTGTATTTGGAGAACATAATGTTTTAAATTAAAAAAATGAATATTCTCATGACTACGCAATAAAAAATAAACTTGTGTGTTAATTTTGTATTTGAAATTTATAAATCATACTTTTTTGGAGAATTTAGGATTTCATAAAATATGAAAAGTAACAATATTTTAAGTGGGGTCACGCTAATACCTCATTTTACAGTTACCATGTACACTCCTTCCCCTTTTCACAACTCAGCATTTATCCACTTTCTTTTTTTATTTTACTTCTCACTTTTGCAATTTTCTCCTAGTTTTTTATTTCAAATTCTACAGTAATTCTCACGTCTTCCGCACAAATCATGTTCCACAAAAATCAGAGAAGTATTAATTTTAGTTATTACATGTTATCTCTTCTCCTTAAATACCTAACCTCTAGTTTTATATTGTATTTTCCCTTTAACATTGATATCGTCATCTTTCATATTATAAGCTTTATTTTAGTACTGTGAAGGTCTGTTTTAATTACAGAACACGCATCACATAGAAAGTTTAATAGAAGTATACTCCATATCAATTTAGTTTCTGATAATCTACTACCGTTTAGTATTAGACTTTCTCAAGACACAAACAATTATAGTATTTATGCTTATACAGTCGCCAACATTAGTGACCATAGAGGTAAGATCGAAATATCATAATAATCCAATGAAAATCGCTGAAATTATGAAAAGAAAGGGATTGAAGTAAGTTTCTTCTTCAAACCCCTAAAAAATGCAAAATTAGAAAAAAAAAAATAAGAAAACAAAAAGCAAAAGAAATTAACGAAACTAACAAAATTTCAAGTCCAAAAATTTAAAGAGCATGCTAAAATGATTCTAAAAAAGATGAAGAAGAAGAGGTATTTCATTTTTTATAATTTTGCAATTTATCTATGTATTTAGTACGTAAGTTAACTCTCTATGTACATTTAGTGTATGTACTTTTACTACAATTAAATGTGTTGTATATATATTTAACACAAATAAGTGTTGTATACATATATTTTTAAAAAAAATTAAAAATGTATTTAGTTGTTGGCCAATTGTCTCTATATGTTCATAATAATGTTGGTGTGTGTGTGTGTATTTGTATATATATAATCAGTTTGTATTTATAAGTTATTAACCCTGCAATTAGCTGGTATTTTATATAAAAATACATATAGCTATGATTTGTATATCCAATAGAGATTTATGTTTTCTTTTGTTCTATAGGTACCCCATGATCCTATATTCATGGACAAAAAACTATCAAAATTTGCACCATATATGTGTCGTCACATAGAAAATAAAATTGTGAAAACTTTAAAGGATAAGTTGTCTGATGATCAGTACAAGCGCTTTTGTGACTAAATTATTTTTAGGATGTTAACAAAAAGAAGCATTGTTATATCCAGGCACAATTGTGCAGATGTGTTATGGTAATAGAGACTAAGAATAGTTTGTGGTGCCATAATCATACGTGTAAATAGGATTATTATATGTTTCAGCCTGAGAAAATTTGCTATAATTATTGATTTGAATTGCGTCGCAAATAAGTAATTTTTTTTATGAAGAGGTACCGAAGAGTATATTTGATCAGTATTTTGGCGGTGTCAATTTTATTTCCAAATGATAGTTGTTTGGAGCATTGAATGATCAAATATGGGAGAGAGCGATGACGACAATGCATTAAAATTTGCTATTTTACATTTCATACACGCATTCATATTGAAATAACTACCATAATGGCGAGAAGAAAAAGACGAAGAACAACAAGAACAAGAAAAAGAAAAGAAGCAACAACAATGAAGCAAAAAAAAAATGCGCTGAGAGAGTTGAATAGAGAAGCGACAATATTTTTCCTCCCTTTTTAGTTACAATTAGGATTTTATAAGTTGGGTCAAAGTGTAAAAAAAATATAAATAACATAAATACCAACCCTTTTAGAATTATTTACACTCTCTCCCACTTCTTTAATTATTTTACTCTCTCTCCCGATTCATATACATAAGACAGCCGATATATACATAGAAATCTTTGTATATATGAATTTGTTATTGTATTTAAAAATAGAAATAATGGATTCCCCTGCCATTAAGGACGTAATTAATGCAACTAATTTAATAAGGGGGTTACTGCATTTCTTAAATTATGTAACAACTACTGAAATTTAAATTTTGAAAATAACAAATACATAAAAATCAAATCAGACGAAAAATATAAATCAAAATCAGCTTGAGCACTGATTTTAGATCTTTTTGAAGAAAAAAGTTTAATTAGAATTCAAGAAAATGAATACTGTTATTCTTTTGAGGTACTTTAGTCAATGGAAAATAGAAACGGAATATGTTAATTATAAAAGTGAAGGGATCATTGTCGTTGAATTAATAAATTATTTGAGGTTGATTTCGTCAATTGTTGCCGAATTAAACATTCCAGAAGTTCGAAAAAATATTGATGTATGTTATGTTGTCGACGATAATAAATCACCTTTTCATATTCGTAATGATAATGGAGTTCGGTTGTATGTCGAGTTGAAGAAATCTCAATCAGCCTTTGTGATGTATCCGTTGTGCATATCAATGATTGATAAATGTGCAGAGGAGATAGAGTTTGATAGAGAAACAAGATTTGTCGTTTGCGTGGAGGGTGTTGAATCTGATGTTATGGCTCTCTCTGTTACTGAGATATAAAATCAATATGCTTTGTATGTACTAGAGTTCGAAGTTGATAACTTGATCTGTGATACCAAGAGTATTGATGTGAATGTGAAAAAGATGTGTAAGGATAAAAACACGCTCGTTTCAGCGATGTTCAAATATATGATGACACATGAATTCAATTGTAAAGCAAAACGTTCAGACAAAAAAAGGTATTACATTATTTTATTTTGTTAATAAAATAATTTACTTAAATTTCATGTGTTTAAATTCTAAATTTACCATATTTGATAGCTTTTTATATGATTTTACAACTGACACTAATGTAATGTTAATTGTAGTATTTATGTTATTATGATGTTTAAAATTGTGTTACATGTATTGTTTTTGATAACTATGTTATATACCATTTTATTACATTTACGGAAACTTGAAGTTGTTGTGAGATAAAGTCCTCAAAAATTGAAATTGCATATTCATATGAAGCAACTGATTGTAATATAACATATACATTCAATGTGTTTTGTATATGTAAATCTATGCTAATGTAAACAGACCCTACAAAACCTTATTTTCATTTACAAAATAAGAAGTGTTTATGTGGTCACATATACATAATACTTTTTATGTAAATGTCGCTCTAACAAACCCAAAATTGCGAAAATGTTATATACATAACATTTTTTTTAATAACTCACATATACGTAGACTGTCGTTTGTAAATGTGTAATAAAACAATTTTTATTCTGTTGTATATTTTTTAGAAAGTGTTTAACACAAAAAAGCATATATGTTTAATTTGTTTATTAATGTATAGTAGATTAGTTGTGTTGTATATATATTTTTTTAAGTATAACAAATTTGTAACATGCAAATCCTAAAAATCTATAAATTGCTACAAATACTAATCATATTATCGTCTTTATTCTATTTCAACTATGTCCTCCTATGTTACAATGAGGATTGAAAATGAACGTTGGAAGCATCTAGTTACAAAAAAAATAGATATTTTTATTATTTGAAGATTTAATCCAGATCATACGTGCCGCTTGAGTGATAGGGTACTGAAGAATATTTTGGCGACTACTTCTTTTGTATGTGAATTCACGACTCCTAAGTTAGTTAACCATAAGAGAAAGCACACACTCGGAGACATTATCGAAGAAATGAAAGCGGTATACGGTGTTGATATAAATTATATGAAGGTGTGACATGCAAAGAAGCGTGTCATAGTGATGCTTAGGGATGGCCCGGCTGATGGTTATAGACAGATACAGAGATACATTTATATGTTGAACAATGTGTATCCTAATTCACACATTGCAATGCACAAGCCATGGGATAATCGGTTCATGTATCTGCTTATAGTGTTGTATCCAATGATAAGGGGTTTTGAGTTTTGCAGACCCATTGTAGTTGTTGATAGTGCGCATTTAAGTGGACCATATAAAAGGACTTTTCTCTCAACAAGTACACTGGATGGTGCAGGTATGTGAATTTCTTCTTTTTTTTTCAGACTTTGTATTTCATGTAAAAAAACATCTTAGTGTATAATAAAATAGTTTCGACCAATTTATTTATTTTTTTGAAACCTTTATATTGACTTTTATTAATATAGTTCATACATAACGTAGGATGCATATTACCGCTTGCGTATGGGGTTGTGGATATGGAGAATGACAACTCATGGACATGATTTTTCAACCATTTCAAAACTGTTTTTGGGGAACGTGACAATATCTGTGTTGTCTCTGATAGGAACGAAAGTATCATCAAAGCTGTTTGTGTTGTACATCCAAATGTCCTACACCTTGCAGGTGTTTGGCATCTCTGAAAAAAATATTTTTGGTTAGTTTTGTAAGAGCAAAGAAAGTATTAGCGCTTTGTATTATTCAATAGCTAAGGCTTATAGAAAAGATGATTTTGACTACCTAATGATTAAGATTGAAAAAGCTTATCTGGAAGTGAAAAAATATCTACAAGAAGATGTATGAAAAGTGAAGTAGGTGTCATTCACAGGTAAACAGAGGTCGGATGATGACTTCGAATATTGTTGAGTGTATTAATGGGTGTTTGGTGGAGGCCCGGAAATTACGAATATATAAATTCTTAGAAGAGGTGCGAATGTTATTTGATTCTTGGAACTGTAAAAATAGTGAGATCGCTTCTTATACAAGTACGGCTTTGGGTCGTAGATTTGATGAAATTTTAACTCTCAATGGTGTGAAAGCTCTGAGGATGATATGTATAAACTTTTTGATTTTTTATCATGCATTTAGATATAGTATTTAATTGACTGTAAAACATTGATTTTAAAATAAATCCAAATAAAGTTGTATGGTTGAATTTTTTTGTTTGTTCAGGTGAAGGTTTCCTCAACCTATATATACTCCATTTATGAATTCGGAAGAAGATACATTGTCAACCTTGAAAGTGGCTCGTGCAATTGTGGGAGGTTTCAAATAGATCAAATACCTTGTCCTCATGCTATTATCGTCTTGAAGTCTAAACATGTAAAAAAATTTGGTCCATACTGTTCAGAATACTACAAGCCAAGCACTTTGGTGAAGACTAATGAAGTTTCAATCATTCCAATGCCAGATAAAAAAGGCTGGAATGTTCCTAACAGTGTAGATGAGGAAGAAGTGTTGCCACCGATATACAAAAGATTTCCAGGAAGATCAAAGAAAGGGAGGAAGAAGAAATCCAGCGAAACACTTTCATCAAGCACAAATCGTTGTGGACGATGCGGACATGAAGGGCACAATAGACGTTCCTGTAACGTTTTCTCAAAGGAAAGCTAAGTTATAGTTTTTCTATACTCTTGAAGATTAATCACTCGATTATCGTTTTCAAATTTTTAGTAATGACTTCATTGAACTATTTTAGTTTGGTATTTAACGTTGAAATAAATATGAGTTTTCTTCAGTTTACCATTTATGTTTGATGTATTTTTTTCTTATTTGTATTATGTATGTGTTTGCTGCGTTAATTAGTTGTTTGGTTGATGTTTGTACATTCATTATTTATTCATTAATGATTGTAATCATTTGTAGATAAACATAACTTATTTACTACAAACCAAGTACTTGTCAACGTAACTTATAAGGCTATATGTATGTAAAAATTAAATCAAACGTATATGTAAAAATTTACATACGTACTGAATATATTGTTAGCAATTTGAGATGTCAATAAATTCTATGTATATGAGTACATATACACGGATACAATATTTAAGAATTCAATTGGAATCACAAAAAAATATAAAAAAATTTAAGAAATTACACAAAAACTTTTTGTCCAGTTGTTATGTATGTATTAATCAAGTTATGCCATCAGTTTATGTTACAAATTTTTACTCATTCTATATTACACTTCTAATAATGTATGTGTTTTGTAGACCAAAAATCCTATGTATATGATGACATATATATGCATTCAAAATATTTGCAGTGTAGCAGTTTTTCAATACTGTTGAAAACTAGTCATTCGGTTATCATTATCAACTTGTAATTCTATGCATATGTAGATATATACATGCATATAAAAAAATTAATATTAGATTTTTAGGAGACATTAATCCTATGTATATGTAGACATATACACGCATACAAAAAATTGCTAAATCGTGTACAAAACACAATACATGCAGAAATATTTTTACCAATAATTCATAAACATAGGTTAAAAAGTGTTATAACAAATTTGTATATACAAAACATCTAAATTAGTTTAAACTTCAACATTCCTAACAAATTCATAAAAATAAAAAGTCTAAACCATAATCATCTTTCAAACTACTCAATGTTAACTATTGCACTTTCATCAGAAAGTGGGAGAGTTTTTGTCCTTGGTCTTGGAGGATCATCATTGTCACTACCATAATATTTCTTCATTTTTTGAAGACCTAATTTCGAAGGAGTGATGCGTATCGCATACGATGACATTCTTCTTCAAAATCGACTGAAGGCACATTCCTCCACTTAGATATTCTGCATACCCAACAACAAACACTCCACAGTTTTTGACATGAAAAAAAATAAATATGTTATTTTGTCTAACACATCATAAGTAATAGTTCATAAAAAAATATAGAAGATTACTTACAAGCTGTCACATTCTTGTTGAGTAATGTTTTGCACATACTTAACCTCGAATGCGTGTTGATTCACTAACTGTGTCCTTTGACTCATCTTATGCCTATATGCATCAAGATTTGCCCAATCTAGAAGTGTTGTTTCTTCAAAAAATTCATTGTCAGACAAGTAAGTTGGCAGCATCACTGCCAACTTGTGAATCTCAGGTGATGAGTCCATATTTCTTAGATTGGACAATAAGTCATAGACGCGTATGCGTCTATTCTTTAGAGCAATAACAGCTAATACCCAGTGAAATTTTTCATTGCAGTTGACAGGAACATACACCTCATAAACTAGGTGTCATAGTAACCCAGCTGGAATGCAAAACCTCTTGATTATGTTTGTTATTGCCTCTTCATTTTGGACCACAATAATAAAATGAGCATAATTTTGCTGTGTAGAAAGTACCGTATCTGAATCATCGGGATAATATCTACGATACGTCTTCTCAATATAGCTCTTGAAAAAGCAGTTTGTTGTTGTGAATCTGTATTCTTGATCAATCATTAATTTTGATTTCTTACGCAGGTGATATAATATCACATCAATATGCTACAAAATTAAAATACAAAGAATAGGCATTATATCAATTTATACTGTAAATACATTTATATGTTTACACTAAGTAATATGAGTTAAAAAGAATATACATAATTGTGGAGTTAATATACATAACATGCAGGCAGAGATATTTATAAACTGGCAGTGCATACATATAACAGACTATTACATACATAAATAGATATTCGTTAGCATTTGCACATACATATCAACAAGCATGCATATACATGGGATAAGGCAGACATATAGCAAATACATACAATTATTGTACTTTACACTCGGACGTATATATAGATAACTGCCAACAACCGATCATACATAAACTTTTCAGTCAAGTATTTATATACATAATGGTAAGGAAAATACATAACAGACATACATATATATATAAATTTACGTGCATACATAAATCAACATTGTACAACTGACTGTGACAAAAAACATAACAAATTTTTGTATATGTAAGTCAAATGAGCATAGGTATATGTATGTAAATATGAAAGTTTTTTTAAAAAAAACTTCAAATTAAAAATATCTCATCGTTCCAGCATGCATTTTGTTTGAGACATCAAGTAAAATCAATTTTTTGACCATACATGAGCAACAACAAAATTGAATTCTTGAACTCCAAAAGCAGATGTATTTGCTCTATAGTGGTCATCATTCATTTTTCTATAAAATGTTAAATTTTATTAGAAAGAAAAAAATATAAATTGTATACACATATTGATAAAAAATGTTTAGTTTAATAATGATAAAATTTACTTTTTTGCATGTAACTTCAATAGACCTTCCTTAACCCACTTCTTGTACTCTTCCATTATAAACCTTGGCATATCGTCAGATATTATGAAACTATTAAATGTGAATTTCTGTTTCAATTTTGTGATTTCCTCCTCAATGGCCTTTGAATCAGAAACATACTCTGTCAGGTATGGTGACTTGAAAACTTTAGATTTAGTCTTGGTCCTTTTGGTATGAATTTTTGCAGCTTGATATGCCGCAACAACTGCATCAAGAAAATTTGGAGGAATCTGACTATCAGATATGAAATGTGGGTTAACGACTTTTTCTGACTGTTTAACAACTTCTAGAGGAAGATCATCCACTGGTGCTGTCAGACCTTCTATTATGGCGTCTAACTCGGCTTGAGAAAATTCTGAAATTATATTCGAGTAATCATCCTCATAGTATATATTATGTATATAGTGTTAGTTTTGTTTAAACGCGTTAGTAAAAGTAGTGTGATGTGTAAGTTATTTGATAGTATATTGGAAAAATACACTTTATGTATTTACCAGATGCTTTTTATGGATATGCACTGTAATAGATGTTTCAATTTTGGAATAATTCGATTTTTGATTTACCACAGTTTCGACAAGAGCATCTAATGTGGCAGTTTCAGTATCCGCATTACAACCTTCAATATCATGGTAGATATAACATAAAACATATAAAAAACTAAATCAGTTTATTATTTTAATTATAAGAGTTAAAATATGAGATATCTAACCTCAGATTGTTTTTGTATAGGACTATGATTTCCATCAAAATAAGCATTCTTCATTATATCATCACCAAATACTTCGCCTAAGGATTTATAGTGTCGCCGATAATCTAAAAGTTTAAAATGAGCATTGCATGGTTTATGATAACGTTCTCATTTTGATGTACTATATATGTTTATTATAATCATATACATATTACATATCACATATATATTGTAATAATAATATAACTACTAGGCACATCAATCAAAATTCACAACAAACTAAGCTAAAAATACATCATAAATTTTTAAAAGTAAAAAAAAATTAAGATAAATTCATATATGAAACAATCTATGTAAAACTATTATTTAGCAAAAAATATTTTTTTCCTTTGTCTTTCAAGCTTGTGACGGTAGCCATCTCTTCGGCATTGTCTCATGATGGTGCATCTCCCATTTTAAATCCTCCCACTTCATCATCCTGATGAAATTAGTATTATATATGTGTAAGAATAATTTTGATAACATCAATGTAGGATAACAAAAAGGCATATTTATAAAAATAAAAAAAAAGTACACCTTTTTCTTTGTCTTCCACGATTAGAAAGATATCCATCTCATCAACCTGCTTTTGTGATGGTACATCTCCCATTTTTTAACCTTTCACGTCATGATCCTGTTGATTTTGTTATGAAAATTATGTAAGAATAAATTTAAAAATATCAATTTGAACTAAGAAATAGGCATAAATAACCTTAAAATGCTTCAACCATGAACTTACATTGAATGTTTCCTTTCTGCCCAAATGTTTGCTTCTTCACCGTCCTAATTTAATAACAAAAACATTAGTTATATCCAAAAAAAATTAAATAATATGCATATGAAATGTCTTATTTTATTTTATGTATATTATATAGCATACATATGTAACAAATATACATAACACAGTTATGTATATTGTCTAATATACATAACACAGTTATGTATAATGTCTAATATACATAACACATTTATGTATATTGTCTAATATACATAACACAGTTTACGTATATTAATAATATACATATGAAGTGTCAATATACATAAAACAGTGCTTGTATATTGAAGTAGTATATATATGTGAGCCATTGTAAATGAAATTACAATAAAAAATACATACAATAATTTATGATGTATATGAACCTTATACAATAATTTTTTCAAAATATAATATAAATCAGACAAATGATAAAGACAAAAATATAATCCAAATAAAAATACAAATTCGTTAATTATATAACATAAATCTAATTTAGTTTATCTTTTCATTGGTGTGTTTGATGTGTTTCAACATGTGCATGAGTTCGGCGTATTGTTTATCCATTTTATCGTTTGAGTCTTCATGTTGTTTAACTATTAGATCATGAAGAACGTTGAATTTTTTGTCAACCTACAGATACAAAGACAAGAAACATCACAGTGTTTTCACAATTTGGTTTATACTGTTGACCATATGAGAAAATTTACATAAGATTGTAAAAATTACTTTATCTCATCCCACTTTTCCTCAGAAGTGGCATGATGGACAGACTTGCTGGATGATGATGAAGTTGTCTTTGCTGCATCAACACGCTCTGAAACAAAAGTCGGTGTTTTGTCTGTTGGCATATCTTTTTCTTGAAACAGTCGATGGTGTTTCCTCACGATCTTGCATCTCAACAGTTTTAGCATCAAAATAGACTATTTTCCTCCTCTTCGTAGGTTGTGATACTGATGCATCAGTACTCAGACGTGCCTTTTTAAGAATTTTCGGTGGTGGGACTGTATTGAAATCCTCAAAACCTTGTAGGTCGGAGTCCGAATGTGTATGTATGTCGACAGCAGGCCTTCTACCACTACGATCGGGAGAAGTATCATGTGAGAATGCAGATTCAGTGTCATTTAATTTAATTCCCTCAATCATTGGCAAATCAAGGCTTTGTACTTTTTCACTAGTTGGCCGTAAATTATTATATACAAATTGTTAAGCAATAAAAAATGACAACATTAAGAGTCTATTAAAGTCAATAGAGTGAAATATAAACATTAACTCAAAATAATGTAGTAAATACTTACCTTGTTGAACATACCACCCATGAACTTCTCGTACTTGACCTTAATCCTAACAACCTTCCAGTTAAAATTCTAGGAATTGCATTTCCCACACGCTCATCTACCGTGTTGTCTACCTCAGAACAATATTCATACATCCAAACATTAAGCACATGAGGCATTCCCCCAATCTGGTATAACAGTTTTTCAACAAAGAAATCCTGTCTCCACGTTGTAATAAGCTTTTGAAACGAAGTTTTCCCCCATGAGAATTGTTCATACCTTCCATCCTCAACCATCACAAAGTCCGATATGCTAATACTAGCATCACGTATTTGTGAATACACAAAAGTATGAATAAAGTAAAGTATGGACATGTTCAAAGCATCGGTATTGTTATCGAAGTTTTCCAACTTGAATCGATATACAAAAATAAACCTTTTGACAGAATTTTTTGCATCTGAAAAATACTTCGCCATTAATACGGACTTAGATGATTTGGTATAAGGTGTTCCTCAATGTTCCCTGTATATTTAAGTCCGGATATTATAGCAAACTCAGTAATAGAAAACTTGAGAATAGTTCCCTGCACGTAAACGTGAATTTCAACCGGGGTGTCTTGCTCTATCTCAAGCATAAGAAAGCATTTGGAAATCTGATCCTGAAAGTACACTGAGGCATGTCTAGAAAGTAAGAAAAAATTATTTGATGGAAAAGTTTTTATACTTCTTCACCAAGATTATTCTTTATATCTGATCTAAACTCGTGGTTGCAATAACTACCGAAATGCAACAAAAGCAACAACAACAACAAGACCAATGTATTCCCACACAGTGGGGTCTGGGGAGGATAAAATATATGCAGTCCATACCGCTACCTCCGAAGAAGTAGAGAGGTTGTTTCCGATAGACCCTCGGCCCAAGACAAAGAACAGTAAACAAAGTCATGATAAAACGTGAAGCAGGATGGGTGGCTTAACAGGAGTAAAGAATAAGAAATAGTAAAATAGAACTCAGAGCAATGCGGAATAGAAGAACTAAGAGTCATAAGCAATAAGAAATAAGAAATAAGAAATATGAAACATGACACCCGCCTAGTAGTAACCTACACTCACAGACCAAAGCCACCCACCACACCCAAACTCTCCTGATTAGCAGCTCCTACCTATTGACACAGTCCTACGATTACTAACCCGGCTAAACAGGGACTTTCCTAACTACTTTCCACAACTCATGCGCTCACCCTAGCCTTCTACCCTTATCCGCAACCTCCACACCTCTCCTAAAATATGAAATGCAATGAATGCACAGGGACATTTTTTATCCTATATTTTAGACCCTATTGGAAATAAAAAAGACATCATATATGAGCCTATATGGTTAAAACATATGTAGTACATATCAACTAGGCATTTCATTATACATCTAACAACTAGGCTCACATATGGTCAATACAAAAAATATGATGTATATCAACTAGGCATTTCATTACATATCTAACAACATATCAAAACTTATGTATATGTTAGCCATATACATAGGTGATGTCCATGCGTCAAACGCATAAGAAAATTGAAAATATATACATAAAAGTATGATGTATATGAACTAGGAATTTTATTACAAGTTTAATAACATATTTTAACTTATGTATAGGTTTTACATATACATATGTAATGTCCATTGCCTCAAACACACATTACAAAACATAATCCCAAAAAGAACTTATGTGTATGTTCAACAACATTTAATGAATAATATATGTGTACAACACATACATACTTGCTAATATATACACCCAGTAACCACATATGTATATAAACTAAATATATCATTGTATTTCAACCAAATGCATCATCAAATATGTATATACCGAATATATACAAAGAGTTGTTTTGTATTTGCATCGGTGTAATACCCCGTATTTGTCTTAGCTCAATTAGGCCCATAGTGCATGTACAAGGGGCTTAGAATCTAAAAATTTAGCTAAGTGTAGGAGACTTAGTTTTATTTTTGGCCTCTTAACTTCGATGATTTTTAAAGTGACCTTTTCAACCTCGAAACGTAAGTTTTTGAGTTTATACATGTTCAAGGTTGTAAGTAGCATGTCTCGAATAAGTTTCAAATTTTTTGGACGAGGTTTAGACCACATTTAGATTTCCAAAACAGCAAGTCACGACGATTGTGGCGCATCGCGGTTGAATAGCGATGGAGGCCTTGGCGCGTCACAGTGAGAGCTCAATCGGCGTTCCAGTTATGAATTTTAATTTCAGAGGGTCAATCTTGTCTTTTCCCATCACCCCAATCCATAAAAACACACGATTTGAAGCCCCCAAAAGTATATTTGGTCATCTTTTACACAAAATCTCTCAAAAGAAAACTCCTTCTCTCAAGAACAAACCCTAGACCCTTTAAGATTCAAGTCCAAACTTTAAGAAATCACCAAGAACTTTCATAAGTCCTTCAATTAAGGTATGTTAAATGTTCATCCATGGGCCCTTTTCACGCATGAAGTCCAAGTACCTATTTTTGTGTTCTAAATTATGAATTCACATGTTTACAATGAGTTAATTTCATGAAGGGTTTGGAAATTTCGATTATGCATGATGTTTACAAGTGTTTTTAGTTGGAAAGTAGCCTTTACACGTTTAAAGCATAAAATTCCATGTTAAATCCCCCAACGTATGGTTTTAGTATTATGATTATGTTATTCCCACATGTTTCAATCATTTTCATGCCTAAGTTCATGAATTTCAAGTGTTTGATGAAATTCCTAAGAGATGAATTTTGAGCAATGACTACTTATTATGCTTTTGAAGCTTTGGTATGCTTTTACTATTAATGTTATCGAGTCCTGGGGGTTATGAATACCCAAAATTTAGCTGTTTACTTAGTCTTAGTGCTTTCAGAATGATTTTCAGGCATATATGAGTATTATTAGTTCAGTCAGTTATCCTATCAGTCAAGTTTAGATCAGTTCAGTATTCTGAGTTAGTTTAGTTAGGAGTAGGATTTAGTACCGTGCGAACCCAGGGATGGGGCTCACCTTACTGTTGAAGATGTGACCTTTAGTAGCAGTCCCTGCATTCCAGAACTATGTAGCCAGCATAGGTTAGAGGGGTTAACCTGCCAGTTGAGGGTTGACATATATCTCACTAGAGCACCTGCCAGTAAAGGGTGACTCTTTAGTCCTTCGGGACTTTATTTCAGTGGATCCACGCAGCCAGTGTTAGTACCCGTGGCACGGTACTGACACCCTTTCAATTGGGGTCACAGGTTGGACTCCAATTAGCTTTTATTGGGGCATGTCGGTTAGGTGATAGCTCCCACAGTCTCAGTCCAGTATTCAGTTCAGATTTCAATTTCAGGCTTGCTTGACCATGGCATACAGTTATTAGTTGTTCAGTATCAGTATTTTAGTGTTTCAATTTACAGACTATCCTATTATCATATCATATGCTTGGTCATGCATTCACAGATTTTACAGTTTTCTCGCATACTATACATCAGTTATCTTATGCTATTTATTCAGTCGGTTATTCTTCATGCATATCAGCCTAACCTCATTTAGCATACCAGTACATTCAAAGTACTGACCGCATACTCATTTTTTGTGCTATGATATCTTATATCATATGTTCAGACGCTCAGGTTCCCGACCGTACCTAGACATCCCAACACACCAGCAGCAGCAGTGGTGAGTCCTCATATTCTAAGGACCGTTTATGTTAATTTTAGTGTTTCAGTTCAGTAGTTAACCGGAGTTAGTTGGGGACTTATCCCATCAACTGCACAGTCAGTCAGTTGGAGGCTTTCAGACACTTACAGATAGTTAGCCAGTTATCAGTTGTTATTGGCAGTCTTTACAGTATTATTTTCAGACATTTATTTTTCAAGAATATTAATTCAGAGATATTTTTATATGTTTAAACCTCATGGCATATCCAATTTTTTTTCGCACATATGTACACTTTATTATCAGTTTGTTCAGTGCTCACAGTAGGTACCAGCTCATGGGTTAGCTTGTGGTCACTTGTGACTGTAAGCACGTACAGCGTCCAGGGTATACTCCCGGGACGTTACAAGCTTGGTATCAGAGCCTAAAGTTTTAAAGTATCCTAGGCAGTCTGAAAGTTGCGTTGAGTAGAGTCTTATGCATGGGTGTGAAGCGCACCACACTTATGGGCAGGAAGCTACAAGACGTTTTAGAAAAAGTTTCCCTTCTTTCAGTATTCATGTCGTGTGAATGAGCATGAGCTCAATTTAAACCCTCTTTCTAATTCAATCTTCTTTCTGTTTACAGAACATGCCTCCCAGAAAGAATAACGAAAGGAGAAATGGGAATTAGCCCGCACCTCCGCCTATTCAGGAAGATCCCCTGAACGAGCATGTCTCCCATGCCAAATTCAGAGCTATATTCACTACTTTAGCTCACTCAGTAGCAGCCTAGAATAATCAGTCGGCTGCCGTCCCAGCTGTTTCGATGGCTAATACTGTCGCTGCTAGGATTTGGGACTTCACCTGAATGAACCCTCTTTTGTTTTGGGGATCTAAGTCTGATGAGGATCCGCAGGAATTCCTCGACATGGTTCAGAAGGTAATTGATATTATGGGTGTGACTTCTAGTAAGAGTGCAGAGTTGGGTACTTACCAATTACAAGATGTTGCTCACACCTGGTATAAGCAATGGAAGGAAGATAGAGGGGCAGATACAGGGCCTATTGAATGGGTAGAGTTTGCGATGGTATTTTTAGATAGGTTCTTTCCCTTGGAGTTAGGGAAAGCTAAAGTGCATGAGTTTAGTAATATGAGGCAGGGAAAAATAAGTGTGAAGAAGTATTCTCTTAAATTTACTCGGCTAGCCAGGTATGCTCCTAATGTGGTGTCTGATGACAGGTCTAGGGTGAGTAAGTTTGTCTCTGGTGTAGCTAATAGTGTGGTCAAGGAGTGCAGGATCGCGATGTTAATTAAGGATATGGACTTTTCTAGGTTGACGGTCCATGCTCAACATATTGAGGAGCGAAAGTTTAAGGAGAAAGAAAGGAAGAATAAGAGGGATAAAACAGGTAGCTTTAATTTTACTCAGCCAAGGTCGGAGGGTGGTAACCATCCTCAATTTCGTCAGAAATCTTCAGCCCCAACTCCATCTTCAGCTAGTGCGCCAGCGCCGAAGTTCAAAAATGATAATCGGGATAGGGCGCTAGGCCTTAAGCCCCAAAAAAGTGTGAACAATGGTCGCATAAATCCCCTTTGCCAAAAATATGGTAGAAACCATCAGTGTGTGTGTAGAGCTAGCAGTGTGTATGCTTTGGGTGTGGCAAGCCAGGCCATAGGGTCAGGGATTTCCCACAAAGTGGTCAGTAGGGTAAGTCCAGTCGTCCCCCAGTTTCATTCGTCGTTCGACTCAGCAGGGTGCCACTTCCAATGCCACCAGTGGTCAGCTCCCAAACAGATTGTATGCACTTCAGTCTCGATAGGATCAAAAAAATTCTCTTGATGTGGTTACTGGTACGTTGCAGGTCTTTCATTTATATGTTTATGCTTTGTTAGACCCTAGAGCTTCTCTTTCTTTTGTAACCCTTTATATAGCTGTTAATTTTGGTGTCAGTCCTAAGAATTTAGCAGAACCCTTTTTAGTGTCTACCCCAGTAGGTGTCTCTATTATAGCTAGGCAAGTATACAGGAACTGTCCGGTCACAATATCCCAGAAAGTCACTTCAATTGATTTTGTAGAGTTAGAGATGACGGATTTTGATGTCTTTCTCGACATGAATTGGCTCAACTCATGCTATGATTTAGTTAATTGTAGAAACAGAGTTGTTCATTTTTAGTTTTTGGATGAACCAGTCCTAGAATGGAGGGGTAGTACTCAACACTTAGGGATCAGCTTGTTTCGTACCTTAGAGCAAGAAAAATGATATCCAAAGGGTGTGTCTACCATCTTGTTTGAGTTAAAGACTCTATTTTAGAGACTCTGAACCTCAAGTCAGTTTCAGTAGTGAGGGAATTTTCAGATGTGTTTCCCGAAGATCTTCCCGGAGTTCCTCCCGAAAGGGAAATTTACTTTGGAATAGATCTCTTTCCAAATACCCAGTCTATCTCTATTCCACCCTACAGAATGTCTCTAACAGAGCTTAGGGAGTTAAAAGAACAGTTGAAAGATCTCTTAGATAAGGGATTCATCAGGCCCAGTGTTTCCTCATGGGGCACTCCAGTCCTTTTCGTGCGAAAGAAAGACGATTTTCTTCGTATGTGCATCGATAACCGTTAGGTGAACAAAGTCACAATCAAGAATAAGTATCCACTCCCCAAAATTGATGACTTATTAGGCCAACTTCAGAGTGCTAGTTACTTCTCTAAGATAGACCTCAGATCCGGCTAACATTAGCTCAGAGTCAGAGAATGTGACATTCTAAAAATCGATTTCAGAACTCAGTATGGTCACTTCGAATTCCTAGTCATGTCTTTTGGTCTTACAAATGCCCCAACAGTTTTCATGGACTTGATGAACATAGTGTTCAAGAAGTACTTGGACATGTTCGTCATAGTCTTCATAGATGACATCCTTGTCTATTCCCGTAATGAAAATAATCATACAGACTACCTCAGAATGGTATTGCAGACTCTTAGAGCCCATCAGTTATTTGCTAAATTCAGTAAGTGCGAGTTTTGGCTAAGATCAGTAACTTTCCTTGGCCACATTATTTCCGGTGATGGTATTAGAGTCGACCCTCAAAAGATCGAAGCAGTGAGAACCTGGCCCAGACCCATTTCTCCATCAGATATCAGGAGTTTCCTGAGTTTGGTTGTCTATTACACACGGTTTGTCGAAGTGTTTTCATCTATTCCATCTCGCATGTCTAGATTGACTCAAAAGAAAGTCAAGTTTCAGTGGTCGAATTCTTGTGAAAAGAGTTTTCAGGAGTTGTAGACTCGACTCACTTCAGCCCCAGTTTTGACCTTGTCAGATGGTTTAGATGGGTTTGTTGTTTACTGTGATGCTTCCAGAGTTGGTTTGGGTTGTGTTCTGATGCAGAGAGGTAAGGTCATAGCCTATGCCTCTAGACAGCTTAAGCCCCATGAGAAGAATTATCCTACCCATGATCTTGAGTTAGCAGTTGTTGTGTTTGCCTTGAAAATTTGGAGGCATTATCTGTATGGGGTGCATGTTGATGTGTTCACGGATCACAAAAATTTACAGTATGTATTTTCGCAGGGAGAGTTAAATCTTCGTTAGAGGAGGTGGCTAGAATTGTTGAAAGATTATGATATGAGTATTTTGTATCATTCGGGCAAGGCCAATGTAGTGGCAGATGCCCTTAGTAGATTGTCTATGGGTAGTGTGGCTCATGTTGAAAATGATAAGAAGAAGTTGGTTCAGGAGGTTCATCAGTTGGCTAGATTAGGCGTTCATTTGGTTGACTCAGTTGAGGGTAGTGTATGGGTTCAGAATAGTTTGAAATTTTCTTTGGTTGCCTAAGTGAAAGAAAAGTAAGATAGGGACCCCAGTCTAGTTAAGTTGAAGGAGTCAGTCAGAGATAAAAAATTAGAGGTTTTCTCCCAAGAGAGAGTTGGTGCATTGCGTCGCCAGGGTAGACTGTGTGTGTCGTGTGTAGATGGTTTGAGGTAGTGAATTGTTGCAGAAGCGCATGGTGCACGTTACTCTATTCACCCAGGAGCTACTAAGATGTACCGTGATTTGCGAGAAATCTATTGGTGAAGCAATATGGAAAGGGATATTGCAGAGTTTGTAGCCAAGTATGCTAATTGTCAGCAGATTAAGGTTGAACACCAAAGGCCTAGTGGCTCTATGCAGGAGTTCAGCATACCCACTTGGAAATGGGAAGAGGTGAACATGGATTTTGTGACAGGGTTGCCTCGTTCACGTCTCCAGCATGATTCGATTTGGGTTATTGTTGGCAGAATGACCAAATCAGCCTATTTCTTGTCAGTCCATACTTCTTATTCAGCCGAGGATTATGCCAAGCTCTATATTAGAGAGTTATTTAGATTGCATGGAGTCCCGTTGTCCATCATTTCAGATAGAGGTACTCAGTTTATCTCTCATTTTTGAAAGGCTTTTCAGAAGGGTCTTGGTACCCAAGTTCGTGTCAGTACAGCCTTTCATCCTCGGACAGATGGTCAGGCAGAGAGGACCATTCAGACCTTAGAGGACATATTGAGAGCTTATGTTATCGACTTTAAGGGCAGTTAGGATGATCACTTGCCATTGATTGAGTTTGCTTACAATAATAGTTATCATTCCAGTATTCAGATGGCTCCATTTGAGGCTCTCTATGGGAGGAGATGTATATCTCCTATTGGTTGGTTTGAGGTAGGTGAGACTGCGTTGATAGGGCCAGATTCATTGTTTGATGCTTTGGATAAAGTTCAGTTGATTAGGGATAAGCTTAAGACAACCCAAAGCCGCCAGAAATCCTAAGCAGATGGAGAATAAGAGAGCTTGAGTTTGAGGTTGGAGATTTGGTATATTTGAAGATCTCTCCCATGAAGGGAGTGAAGAGATTTGGCAAAAAGGGAAAACTTAGTCCCCGATATGTAGGCCCTTACAGGATCTTGAGTTGATTTGGAAAGGTAGCGTATGAGCTTGAGCTGCCCGCAGATTTGGCTTCAGTGCAACCAGTGTTCCATGTGTCCTTGTTAAAGAAGTGTATTGGGGATCCAACTGTGGTTGTTCCTTTAGAAAGTACAGATGTTCAGGACAGTCTTTCTTATGAAGAGCTCCCAGTCGAAATCTTAGATCGCCATATTCGCAGACTAAGGAACAAAGAAGTTCCCTTGGTCAAAGTTCTTTGCCGGAATCAGTCTGTTGAGAGAGCTACTTAGGAAGCAGAAGCAGAAATGCGTACCAATTACCCTCACCTTTTCTCCACAAACTCAGACTCAGCTCAAGGTAAAAGTTTTCCTTAGATTATCTCTTTTCCATTCTCAGTTCTAGCCATGAGGTCATCTTCATGTCATTGCATGCATTCATGAATCAGTTCAGTCAGTCACCATGTTTCAAACTCAGTCGTATAATCATGTTTTCAGTTATGCATATTCAGCATGTAATCTCAGTAACTCAGAATTTCTCTGCTTAATCAGTCTCATTCGAGGACGAATGTTCTCAAGGGGGAGATATTGTAATAACCCATATTTGTCTTAGCTCAATTCAGCCCATAGTACATGTACAAGGGGCTTAGAACTTGAAAATTTAGCTAAGTGTAGGAGACTTAGTTTTATTTTTGCCTCTTAACTTCGATGATTTTGAAAGTGACCTTCTCGATTCCGAGAAGTAAGTTTTTGAGTTGATTCATGTTCAAGGGTGTAAGTAGCATGTCTCGGGTAAGTTTTGGATTTTTTGGATGAGGTTGTGACCACGTTTGGATTTCCAAAAGAACAAGTCATCACGCTTGTGGCGCATCGCGGTGGAATAGCGATGGAGGCCTTGGCGCATCGCGGTGAGGGCTCAATCGGCATTTCAGTTACAAATTTTAATTTCAGAGGGGCAGTCTTTTCTTTTCCCATCACCCCAATACATAAAAACACGGGATTTAAAGCCCCAAAAAGTATATTTGGTCATCCTTTACACAAAATCTCTCAAAAGAAAACTTCTCTCTCTCAAGAACAAACCTTAGCCCCTTCAAAATTCAAGCTCAAACTTCAAGAAATCACCAAGAACTTTCGTAAATTCTTCAATTAAGGTATGTTAAATGTTCATCCATGGGCCCTTTTCACCCATGGAGTCCAAGTACCTATTTTTGTGTTCTAAATCATGAATTCACATGTTTACAATGAGTTAATTTCATGAAGCGTTTGAGAATTTCGATTATGCATGATGTGTACAAGTGTTTTTAGTTGGAAAGTAGCCTTTACACGTTTAAAGCATAAAATTTCATGTTAAATACCCCAATGTATGGTTTTAGTGTTATGATTATGTTATTCCCACATGTTTCAATCATTCCCATGCCTAAGTTCATGAATTTCAAGTGTTTGATGAAATGCCTAAGAGATGAATTTTGAGCAATGACTACTTATTATGCTTTTGAAGCTTTGGTATGCTTTTACTGTTAATGTTATCGAGTCCTGGGAGTTGTGAATACCCAAAATTTAGCGGTTTACTTAGTCTTAGTAATTTCAGAATAGTTTCCAGGCATATATGAGTATTATTAGTTCAGTCAGTTATCCTATTAGTCAAGTTTAGATCAGTTCAGTATTCCGAGTTAGTTAAGTTGGGAGTAGGATTTAGCACCGTGCGAACCCACGGATGGGGGCTCACCTGCCAGTTGAGGGTGTGACCTTTAGTAGCAGTCCTTGCATTCCAGAACTACGTAGGTTAGAAAGGTTAACCTGCCAGTTGAGGGTTGACATATATCTCATTAGAGCACCTGCCAGTAGAAGATGACTCTTTAGTCCTTCGGGTTTTTATTTCAGTGGATCCACGCAACCAATGTTAGTACCTGTGGCACGGTACTGACACCTTTCCAACTAGGGTCACAGGTTGGGGCCCAACTAGCTCTTATTGGGGCATGTCGGTTAGATAATAACTCCCACAGTCTCAGTCCAGAGTTCAGTTTCAGGCTTGCTTGACCATGGCATACAGTTACTAGTTGTTCAGTATCAGTATTTCAGTATTTCAGTTTACAGACTCTCCTAGTATCATGTCATATGTTTGGTCATGCATTCTCATATTTTACAGCCTCCTTACATACTATACATCAGTTATCTCATGCTATTTATTCAGTCAGTTATTATTCATGTATATGAGTCATGCATATCAGTCTAACCTCATTTAGCATACCAGTACATTCAGAGTACTGACCGCATACTCGTTTCTTGCGCTATGATGTCTCATATCATAGGTTCGAACTCTCAGGTTTTCAACCGCACCTAGACATCCCAGCGCACCAACAGTAGCAGTGGTGAGTTCTCATATTTCGAGGACCGTTTATGTTTATTTCAGTTTTTCAGTTCAGTAGTCAGCCGGAGTTGGTTGGGGACTTGTCCCATCAACTCCACAGTCAGCCAGTTAGAGGCTTTCAGACACTTACACATAGTTAGTCAGTTATCAGTTGTTATTGGCAGTCTTTACAGTATTGTTTTCAGATATTTGTTTTTCAGGCATATTAATTCAGAGATATTTTTAAATGTTTAAACCTTATGGCGTATCCAACCTTATTTTTCGCATATGTGTACCCTTTATTATCAGTTTATTCAGTGCTCACAGCGGGTACTAGCTCATGGGTTAGCTTGTGGTCACTTGTAACTGTAAGCACCGTGTGGCGTCCAGGGTATACTCCCGGGGCGTTACAATAGGCAACTTCTAACATAACTTCAAACTTATGAAAAAACCCAAAACTACATAAGAACTAACAATCACCGCCTATTAATTAATATTTTTAAAACATCAAGTTACTGAAAAAAACACAATAAATCCAGGACAAAAAATCAAAATTGAAAAATCAGAAATACCTTTGGTAAATGTGGTCGTGCAGTATCATCTTTTTTTAATTTTCTTGAAGATTCTCCAATTTGTTTTTTCGACTTTCCAGCAGTAACTTTGTTAATCTTTTTCATCTTGATGGGGTCGTTACGATGTTTTGATCTATTTTCAACAAAGTTAGGTTCCTCGTAATCAAATACTCCGGGAACGAACCTAACTACCGGATTTGTTAGTTCAGTATGCTCTAACTGAGTTAGTACTTGAAATAGACGATTTTGATAAGAGAAAAGGAGAATCCAGATATCCAAACTATATTTTGGTAAAGTAGAAACCCAAAAAATTAACTAATTTAAACATGCAACAATTTATTCATTCAAAAATCTCCAAAATTTCGGTTAATTAAAGAAAAAAAAACTACTAACCTCAGATCTTAAAAATTGAGAATGATAAAAAAAGATTAAGTTAAAATTGAATACTAGTGACTAGCAGTTGAACTCAAACACGGTTAATTTCAAACATGGTAACCGGCCCTTGATTCTAGCCTTCTTTTAGGGGAAAAACCGTGAGAGAAAAAGGGATTTCTACGTATATGTACTTTTAGAGAGAGAAACTTAAAAAGTGGGATTTATGTAACATGTTTAGGGAGATGGGATTTTTTGTAATAAATGAAACATAAGTTGTGGATTTGTGTAATTTTTAGAAAAAAAATGAGTGCCACACCCACACATGAGTCAAACTTCCTTAATCCTTAATCTAATATTTGTCACCTCTACTCAACAATTAAAACTTGAGTCACCACAATTTTATTTTGAAACTTTTGTGTCACCTTTAATAAATTGTCTCAGAAAACATGGCAGGAGCGGGACATGTTACAGGGGCAACCTTGATAGAGATGAACGAAGAAGGCTAAGTCGATCATGATGAGAGTTTTACCACTAGGGCAACTAACAACCCTTGGCACTGTAATTTCTCGTTGTAAGGAAAACAAGACTTGCTCTTTCCTCTTCCTAAGATAGAATGAATAAACACTCATGAAATCATCTTTCAAAATGGTTTCTTATTTAAGATCAATTTTTTTTGGTTCATGTCTCTGTATTGAATTGCTCCTCAACAATTTCTAAGGCGTGTTGTATTTCTTATTTAAGATCAAACTTTCTTGGTTCATGCCTCAATATTGCATAGCTCCTTAGAAATCAAGGCATGTTATATTCCTATTCTGTATTTCGAACTAGAATAGAGACACTGATGACATTTTCAATAATACTACTGCTGAAAAAATTGTAGCTCAATGTCACAAAATCAGTTTGTGACTGTTTAATTAATAGTTTTAAGAACTATGTTTTAGTCCTTTAAGTTCATAAGTCTGCTTGTTTAGAATTGCATTTCAGTCCAGTTTTTATTATAATTAAGTCCCTCAATTCTGTTAGAAGAGAGGACACGTGTCTTAGCCGTTTAGAGAATCTCATTTCCTAAATAGCTGTTGTATTGCTCATTTGGAAAATTATCAGAATTCAAAAATTAATCTCTTTTCTTCTCTCTTCTCTCAACTTTCTTAATTCTGGTAACAAGAGATTTCACTTGTTACAATGGCATCAGAGCCACCACCGTTGCCCCCACTTACCGCCCTATCACCACCATTGGAATTTCAGACTTTACGTGATGACACCAGAGCTATCCATAGTCAGCTCGGGGTGTTCCTGGACGACACGAGTAAGCGTCTCGAATCTTTGGAATTAAACCAAAATCACTTCCAGGAACAACTCAATGAGGTTCGCGAAACCAATGAACATCTAGAATTCATCATCTCTAACATGAGCATACCAGGGTTGCCATCTTTTCCCGCTCCGTCACCGGTCGATACTACCCCAACTGGCACACCAGCAGGAGCTTGTCCGAGTCGAGCTGCTGCTGAAATAGGTCAAGTAGCCCACAGTAAGTTCCCTTTGGTTTCAGTCACTTGTCACTCCGTCGACTTACTCTGTTGGTCATGGGTTTACTTTTCCTCTAGCTCCGTTGTTTTCTAGCCCTTCAATTTTCCAAAATCCCGCATACTCCTCGTCCCCGATCTTACCGACCCCTATTGGTGCACACCGACTCTGGTGCGAATTCTAGAACTCTTAAACCGAAAATCAACTTTCCCGAATTTGATGGAGTTAATCCAAGAAGTTGGTTGCGCAAATGTGAATATTTTTTTGAACTGTACCACATACCTGACCAGGAGAAATTGGAGTTTGCTTCGATGCATATTGGTGACCAAGCAGATGTGTGGTTTGATAGTTTCATGGTTCACCACAGGGGAAGGGTGACTTGGTCGAGGTTTTGTACTGAGATCTGCAGGAGGTTTGGCACTCTCAGGCCCCAGGATATTGTCGATGAGTTTAATAAACTCGTCCAGGAGGGAGCAGTAGCACAATATCACCGTAAGTTCGAGGAACTTGTTGGCTATATGATGATAATCAACCCTCTGCTGAATGAAGCTCACTATGTAGCAAGCTATATCAGTGGTTTAAAACCTGAACTCAAACCTTTGGTTAAGCTGACCAATCCCACATCTACAATAGATGCATTTGAAGCCGCTTCCTTGTATGAAGAATCCTTTGGGGCTTTGATTCCATTTGTTCCTTCGAAACCATTCCAAAACTACACCCCACTAGGCCACTAATACCACAAATTACATACCCAAGAAATTCCCAGCCTCACTCAACCAAACCAGTTTTAACCCCCACAAACAACCAACCCCTGAGAATAACCTATCCACATAAAACACCTGCCAGAGCTCCCATCAAACCAAATACCTTACCTCCAAATCTCAAGGCCTTATGGAGATCACAACGCTAAGCTCAAGATGTTCATATCCAGTTCAAAATTTAAGTAACAAATCTATTTAACTGTTGCATCTAGAGCAGCATGAGCAGGGACTTTCGTGAAATCAAGAACCTAGGCAAAAACTAACACAAAAAAGCTTATTAAAGATGGATTACTGATAGACAAACAAAAATTTATATTCATCAAATGTAAGTTTACAATACTGATAATCTTGTTCAAGAAATGCATTAATATCCCAATTAACAATTGAAGGAAAAACTCAGAAGTAAGAACCCATTTCAATTGGAATCAAGTCTAAAGAAGACCAAAACTTAGTGTTCGTTCATCCTTGTCAACGGAGCTTAATAAAAGAAACTAAGCACCTTTCACCAATATTTTTCCTTCTAGCCTCCTCGTGGTCCATGATATCGATAGAGGTGGTCAGTACAATGTATCCAAACTGCAAGCTCATTTAAAATATTTTCAAGATCAGATAATTTGTGCAAGACAGGGCAAGATAACAAAATCTACCATTTTTATTTTTTGTATTAAGTAATTTAGATGAACATATATATGAATAAAGTACATTAGAGGTCAAGTTGATGTTCCAGCTTCATATAAATATTTTATCCCATGGCCCAACCCAAGAAAATTAATAATCATGATGCTGCCCAAGGCATTGGGATTTCAAATTTACTCTATGAATGAAGAGTTTATGCCTGGTATAAGAACAAGTTTACTCCGTAGTAATTGAAAAATCTAGCACCTTACAGGAATTAAAAGGGGCTTGGGCTAAAACATTCCTCCCATACATTTTTAGAAGAAATAAAAGCATATATACATCTTCCTTCTTTTAACACACTGTATGAATCAAAAAGATGCATCCACAAACCGATTTTATGAAATGCACAGCAAGATAGATGATATTATACCTGTTTAGGAGGCAATAACTTTGCGGTCCATCCTTCAATCTCCTTAACTCCAACATCAAAGCGGGGACTAATGACACCACAATTGTTTAGCCTACCATTCAGTTTAACGACAATCTTTCCTGATTTGTGATCATGAACATACTTAAATTTCCCAATGTACCCGATAAACAGACGACAAATGTAAGAACACTAAGAGGTTAAGAGACAATGAGCATGGAAGATAATTCACACAAGCTAAGTACCATTTCCCAATGTACCCGATAAACAGACGACAAATGTAAGAACACTAAGAGGTTAAGAGACAATGAGCATGGAAGATAATTCACACAAGCTAAGTACCATGCTTCTGCATGACAATGAGAAACATGATGATGACTTTTGACGAAGGTCGAATCATGACCTGACGCTTTCCCCTCTTCTCAGCATTGTACATGCTCGTAAGAGCACATTTAACATACTTACTCGTACCATCTTCTACACTAATGTTGTTTCAAAACAATGCAATAATCAGGCTCAATTATTTAGAAGTGGGGAAGGGGTCTTGGAGATCAAATGATAACAAAAAACAGACTAGAACGAGTAGCATTTCACCAAAAAGGAAAAAAGAAATACTCATTCCAATTTGTTTGTTTGTTTTACTTTCCTTTTTAGTCCATTTTAAAAAGAATGTCTTCTTTTCTTTATGACAACTCTTTAACTCGATCTTTAATGGGACATGTTTAAGACCACAAGATTTAAAGGACATTTTGGTACATTCTACGTCTTTAGTTTGAAATCATGTTTACTTTCTTAAAACTCTGCGTCAAGTCAAAATCATACAAATAAATTGAAATAAAGTAATAGTAAGACAATGAATGTAAGACCTAGGGAACTATGAGCTCAGGATTGGACACATACATATAATCAACAGAGAATATCATTAACTAGTGAGTCTAAAAGCCAAAGCAGCAAAATGGAACAAAAAGGCACAAGTTAAGTTCATACAAGACTAAGCTCCATTTATCACTTCACCAACTCAACCTAAATCCAAAATCACAACCAAAACTGGCATTTCTATTACTTCAGAAAGTTGTATAAAATGTAAACTTACATATGTTCACTAGGATAAGATGCATTTGGCACTGAACAAAGGAACGCACTACTGCTGCCTAGGCTAACAAGAACCCGAACACAATTATTATGAAACGTTACTAACGACTAATACCAAAAGTCTACTAAGATAATATAGCTTAGGTAACACAACTTAATTTATATCAAATCAAAAAAGATATTACAGTTTATTTTTGAAAATTAAAGAGATTAAGAACTTAGGGGGAAGTGAAGGAGTACTGGAGAGAGTGACGGCGAGAAGGCGGAAAATTCGTCCGAGGCTTTAACAGGTTATAATAGCTAGGAGTTACGTTTTTCAAAAGGATGGGCTGGCCGACCCTATCTGTCTATTTATTTGAACCTTTAAAGCTTTCATTACTCTTTTTGTTTCTTTTAAAAGGAAAAATAACATAATTAGATAAATAATTAGTGCCTAATTTATAGAACCACACCTAACTTTGAAAAGATTACAACTTGTATATTCAGATACACAGACATTTGAAGATACATGTTCTAACGACGCCTAACAGAGCAACTACGTATATCTTCAGATATAATACGTTCTTTTTTCTTGTATAAAATGTGTATCTGATGATATATAGATATACGATCTCAATCAATGTATCTAAGATACATGACAAATACTGTAACTTTTTGAAACTATATAATTATGACCTAAAACTCCTATATTTTTGTGGTTTGTCATTTTTCAAAATGGAGGACGGGGCTCTTTTGTTTATTTAAAGCCTGCCTATTTATCAAATATAGTTATAATTTGCCTAATTACTATCCCATCGAAACATAGTTGTATTTTTGTTGTACATTGTATATGTTAGCTTAACTTGGTTAAACTAACACAATTTAATTGATACATCCTTTTGTTTCTTATTGTTGATTATTGATACAGGGGTTTGGTTTATATACGCTTTTGAAGTGTTTTGGACTTTCATAATGTGGATGACCACCTTAATGGGTACTCCATCACAGCTTTTGGTGAAAACCATATCATGAAAATTCTCAGGTAGTCTACTAAGTTTAAACCAGAAGCACAAACCACATTTGATACAACACTGTGTATCAGAAATTCATTTTACGTAGGATTGCTGAAATCCGCCATTAATGCACAGTGAACTTTTTTCCTAAAAATCATAACTCCTGAAAATTTATCGTTTTAAAAATTGAGAATTAAAAGAATATAATCTACCATTTGCGCACAAAATCATTAAGCTCGGAGCTGAACTATCAATCTAGTTAACAGTTACATAATAAAAACTCACAAGTTACAATGTAGCTATGCTTAATGACCCCTATAAAGAAAAAAATATAGTGCATACGTTTGTGTTTAGGTAACTAACCCTAAAACAACTCATTTGCAATCTAAGTGCAATTTTTAGGCTGAAAGCCAAAAAAAACAACCAAAAAAGGGGTAATTGAAGTTTGCAACTGAGGTTAAGATAGAAAGGTACTTAGTTTGAGAATTATTTTACCAAAGGCAGTTCAAGAATTTCTCGAAGAATTTATGCACAAAAGTTCGACAAATACCCTGAGGTTGAATTGACACAAAGGTTATAACTGAGAGATTATCACAACGCCAGGCTCAGGATGTTCGTATCCAGTTCAAGACATGGTTGTGCAAATCCATTCAACTGCTGTATCCAGAAACAAAATAAATGGGCACTTTTGTGCAGCCATGATACTCGGTGCTTCAACTTACACATTAGCTTAAGACAAAAGCTCATCAAAGAAGGATCTCACTGATAGACAAACATCAACTTATATTCTCTGGGTGTAAGTTAACAATACTGATAATCTTTTTCAAGTAATGCAGTTAAATAACCCAACTCAACTGACAATTGAAGGAAAACAAAACTCAGAACAAACTAAGAACCATTTCAGTTGTAATGAAGACCAAAGTAGACCAAAACTGGGCATTCACCATTGTCCACACAAAGAGCCTAATAAAAGAAACCAAGGACCTTTCCACCGACATTCTTCCTTCTAGCTTCCTCGTGGTCCATGATACCGGCAGAGGTAGTCAGTACAATGTATCCAAACTGCAAGCACAAACAAAACACTTTCAGATCCAGATAGATTTGTGCAAGAGAAGACAAGATAACAAGTCCTTCGAGTGCTCATTCACAGACCAAAATCTACCATTTCTATTTTCCATAGTAATTAGGTCAAGCTGATGTTGCACCTACAAATACAGCTTCATATAAATATTTTCTCCCACGGCCCAATCCAAAACACTAATAGTGACGATGCTACCCATGGTACTGGGGCTTCAGATTTATCCTATGGGCAAACAAGAATTCACTCCTGGCATTGGAAAAAGTTCATTCCATGGCAATAGAAAAAAACTACCACCTTACAAGAATTATAAGGGATTGAGCCAACTAACCTAAAATTTGTAAGTTATGATTGGAATAAAAGTACATACACATCTTACTTTTTTAGCAAAATTTGTATGAATCAAAAGAATGCATCCACAAACTGATCTTATGAACAAGACAGTAGGTTGATGCTATTATACCTGTCTGGAAGGTAACAACCTTGCTGTCCACCCTTCAATCTCCTTAACTCCAACATCAAAGCGAGGACTAATGACACCACATTTGTTCAACCTACCATTCAGTTCAACAACAATTTTTCCTGACCTGTGATCATCAACATACTCAAATTCTCCAATGTACCCTACACACAGTCGGCAAATACAAGAGCACAAAGCAAATGTAAGAACAAAAAGAGGTTTAAGAAATAATCAGCATAGAAAATAATCTACAAGCGAAAGTACCATGCTTCTGCATGACAATGAGAAACTTGATGATGACTTTTGAAGAAGGCCTAATCATGACCTGACGCTTTCCCCTCTTCTCAGCATTGTACATGCTCTTAAGAGCGTCATTTAACACACTTACTCGCACCATCTTCTACAATAATGCTGTTTCAAACCAATAACAATCAGGCTTAATTAATTTTTTGAGACAAATAATCAGGCTTAATTATTTAAAAGTGAGAAGGGGTCTTGGCAAAGCAACATCAAATGATGACTTAACAAAAAACCGGACTACAAAGAGTAGCATTTCAACTTATGTGCTTTATTGTCCTTTTTAGTCTGTTTAAATACACTTTTTGGCAACTCTCTAACTTCAATTTTCCATGGCATGTTTAAGAGCACAAGATTAAAAAGTTGAAAAAACGATAACACAAATTCCAGTAAAAAGGCAAAGGGTTTAAAGAACATAGGAAAGGAAATCAAATTAGGAGAAATTCAAATGTGAAACATACAAATCTGAGAGAAGTCCTTTTTCTCTTACTATTACTATAGTTTCGTCTCCAGTTCAGGGGAAGGACAAAGGAAAGATTCAGCAAAGGATAAGGTGGAATGAGATCCTCCGGTTTAGCTCCTTTAGTTAAGGCGCCCAGGTCGGGCGGTTGCTATTCCTGGGCTAGGACTACTATGTCCACCCAAAAGCTCTAATTCTCGGGCGGACTGCGGGGAGGGTCCTTTTAAGTAGATGACTCGTCGGGCGGTCGGAGCGGGACTTCTTTGGGAAAAAGTTTAGCTTTCACGTGTCGAGAGGGATATAACCTTTAGCTTTAGCAACTACTACTACTCCTATGTTTTCAGATAGTATAACCGATTATATGAGGTTCTTTTCGCTCTTGGAGTAAGAAAAATATGTTTGAAAGGTGCAAAGTTGGCTTGATGAGCACAGATGAGTCACGCTCTATAGAACCAGACTTCGCTATGTCAATAGTCAATAGGAGAGAGAAAGAAAGAGAACAGCAAGAGGAGGCCTTTTTCTTTATATTTATATATTTCGGAAATCGAATCATCATGCACTTTAGGCCCATGAGACTTGCAATACCGAACACCAACCCAATCTCCGTAAGAATCAGTACGCTACACAATGCAATCCATGAAGGTGTGTCACTTCTCCACCCTCTTCTAGCAGGTTTCTTCTCTTATGATTTTCTCTTAATTAGAGGTTCTTTACTAGTGACCAAGTTGATTCGGCCCCTGCTATTCCTAAGGATAAAATAAGATGTCCTTCTTTGCCAACAAGCCCTACTAGGGTAGCATGTCTGATCGCTGGTGTGTTTGTTCTAACAAGAGGCTTGAAGCGCGATTCTGATTCTAAATTAGGCCATCAATACTTGAATGAATCTGTTCTAGAAACTATGACTAATTAGACCATTAGTGACCAAATGAAAACTTCGACATAGGAAAAGAAGGTGAGATAGGGGATGAAAGCAGGGTAATGCTAACTCTAAATCCGACAGAAAGACCTGTCTATACTGAAGAGGGGCTGGTTCATGGTAACGAATGGGGCAAGCATAACACTCGTTCCAGCAGCCCTTACAACAGTTGAAAGAAACATTTTGGTACATTCTACATAATCTTTCGTGTAATAACATAAAATTCAAAAGCAATTCTTTACTTTCTTAAACTCAATCTCAAGTAAAATCCAGACAAACAAATTGTAACGGAGAGATAGTAAGATAATGAATGTAAGACCTAGGGAAATATAATCTCAGGACTGGGCGTATACATAAAATAGAGGGGGAGACCCATTATCTAGTGAGTCAAGAAGCCAAACCAGAAAATGGAACATAGAAAGTGACAACACAAGTTGACACACAACTAAGCTCCACTATCGCTTCACCAGCTCAAAACAAACACACAGGAGAGCTATTTCTAATATTTCACAACTCTCGATAAAATCTAAACTCACTTGTCATCACTGGGGCAATAAAATAGCTACCATATCACTATTAAACGTAAGTGACTCGTAATACCAAAAATTCTAGGAAGCTAATAACTGACATATTACAATTTTTGCATTATATCCGATCAAAAATGATATTACACAATTTCATGATTCTAGTTTTTTATAATTTGTTTAAAACTTGAAAATCAAAGGGATTAGGAACTTACAAGGAGCTTTAAGGAGACAATGACGGCGACAAGGCTGGCGATGCGATGTGCTTCGTATACAAGGACACAGAAGAAAATCAGTGCTAGGTTTTAGCAGCTTATAACATAGTAGCACGGCTTTGGGTAGGTACAATGGGCTGGATTCATGGGCCTACCTATTAAGTGGGTATTTATTTTGGGCCTTTAGAGCTTTTAGGATAAATTACACAAAAGGAAAAAATTACAGAAAGTATCATACTTAATACTATAACTACAATAAATAGCAACAACAACAACAACAAGTCCAGTGTATTCCCACACAGTGGGGTCTGGGGAGATTAAAATGTACGCAGTCCATATCGCTACCCCCGAAGAAGTAGAGATATTGTTTCCGATAGACCCCCGGCTCAAGATAAATAAATAAATAATAATTAAAAAAAAATCGTAATGAAACGTGAAGCAGGATGGGTGGCTTAACAGAAGTAAGGAATCAGAAATAGTAAAATAGAACTCAGAGCAATACAGGATAGGGGAACTAAGAGTCATAAGCTATAAGAAATAAGAAAAACGAAATCTGGAATAGGGTACCCGCCTAGTAGTAACCTACACTTACAGACCAAAACCACTCACCACACCTAGTCTCTCCTGACTAGCGGGTCCTACCTATCGACACAGTCCTACGATTACTACCCCGACTAAACAGGGACTCTCCTAATTACTTACTACAACCCATGTACTCACCCTAGCCTTTTATCCTTATCCGCGACCTCCACACCTTCCTATCTAGGGTCATGTTCTCGGTAAGCTAAAGTTGCTCCATGTCATGTCTAATCACTCCCCTCCAGTATTTCTTCAACCTCTCTCTACTCCTCCTGAAGCCATCCAATGCTAGCCTCTCACACCTGCGAACTGGGGAATCCGCGCCTCTCCTCATCATATGCCCAAACCATCTCAGCCTTCTTTCCCGCATCTTGTCCTCCACCGAAGCCACTCCCACCTTCTCCCGAACAATCTCATTCCTAACTCTATCCCCTCTTGTAAGCCCATACATCTACCACAAGATTCTCATTTCCGCCACCTTCAATTTTTGAATATGGGAGTTCTTGACAGGCCAACACTCTGCTCCATACAACAGGGCTGGACGGACTGTCACTCTATAGAATTTGCCTTTAAGCCTAAGGGTCACCTTCCTATCACACAACACTCTAGAGGCGACGCTCCACTTCATCCAACCAGCTCCAATACGATTAGAGACATCCTCGTCAATCTCACCATTCCCTTGAATCATATACCCAAGATACTTAAAACTATCCTTCTTACATACAACTTGGGAATCTGATAAAGCTCAATCTACAGCTCTCGTTTGAGTGTAAAGCGGTCGTTAGCAAATATAGAACCCAACCTGGGTTGGGTGTCGATCCCACAGGGAATAGCTTGGCCAACAAGTAAGTAAAATTACTAAACTTTTGGTGCAAGTCTCGTAAAAAAGGGGGATTCTTGTTTTGCAAGTAATGTAAACAAAAGCTGAAAATAATAAAGTAAAAAGAGAGAGATTGTTACGTTGGTTGTAAACAATGGGAATTAAAGCGTTGGGGTTATGTCCACCTTCTGAGGTATACGTCTCTATTGGCTATGAGTGTGTAGAATTCTGACATGCAATTGCTTATAGAGGATTGTAGTCGATGGTAAATCCAAGCGTCTCTCGACCTAAACAAGGACTATTTCACTTTAACTCTCTCGAGCTTAAAGCGTGTCTAACGGTACGAATTCTCCAAGAGGTTAGTCCAGTTACGGCACTAGCTTTTTAATAGGAAAGGGTGTCCTACTACCTTGACATTATCTCTTTTCCAGACAAATAACTTTTCTCTCGAACAAGTTAAATGTTAGACTGGCGTATTCTTGCATTTGCAACCGCAAAGAATGTAGATTAAGATGAAGAGAATAATGATATAAGCAATATACGTGCCTCGAACTCACAAACTCACAGCAATAGATAGTAACTCATTCGGCTTCCATAACCCCAACAGAGAAGTTTAGTTACCCATGAATGCGAAGGAAATCACGATTGACATTGTTATTATATCACGATATTGAGTAATGGCGTGTAGATCAAGTGATAGGCGTGAGGCGTGATTCCTTAGCAAGTAACGATTCTCTTGTTGTGGAGTTTAAGAATAGAAGAGTAGAAGAAGAAAAATAGAATTGAATTGTAAGACGAGAAGTTAAGAAGATGTTTAGTTATAAGAAGATGTAAAAAGATGATAGAAGATGAGAGGGATGGAAGGAAGTATTGTGTTCTCCCTCCTTCGTCCCTCCTTTCTAAATCTCTAGCATGATAGGGTATTTATAATACCCATATCCTACTCCTACTAAGCTAATGAAATAAATAACCAAATCTTACTAGACTAATGAAATCCTTAACCCAAATGTACTAGGTTAAGGTAACATCATCATAATCCACATAAAATAATGAAATACATAACCTAATTGTACTAGGTTAATGTATCATTGTCAAAATCCAGCTTTGTGTCTGTAAGTCCCCAAAGTCTTCAGAATTGTTGTTTTAGCCCGGGACAGATTTTCCATACAGCAGTTTTGGTCCTTTAGGCGTCCAAACTCCCTTTCCTTCCTTCGTGAGCTTTCTTTAGCGTCAAGTAAGCCATAAAATGCTGAATTATGCATCATTTATACCTGAAACTTTACTAATCATGTTCGTTAGCTCATTTACAGGAAAAAGGACTAAAAGTGCATGAAATATATAATTTGTTCTCAAAACTAGGCTAAAATATGGGCAAAATATATTGATATAGGCGCGTAAACAATTTTTGATAACGCTCAATCTACAGCTCTCGTTTGAGTGTAAAGCGGTCGTTAGCAAATATAGAACCCAACCTGGGTTGGGTGTCGATCCCACAGGGAATAGCTTGGCCAACAAGTAAGTAAAATTACTAAACTTTTGGTGCAAGTCTCGTAAAAAAGGGGGATTCTTGTTTTGCAAGTAATGTAAACAAAAGCTGAAAATAATAAAGTAAAAAGAGAGAGATTGTTACATTGGTTGTAAACAATGGGAATTAAAGCGTTGGGGTTATGTCCACCTTCTGAGGTATACGTCTCTATTGGCTATGAGTGTGTAGAATTCTGACATGCAATTGCTTATAGAGGATTGTAGTCGATGGTAAATCCAAGCGTCTCTCGACCTAAACAAGGACTATTTCACTTTAACTCTCTCGAGCTTAAAGCGTGTCTAACGGTACGAATTCTCCAAGAGGTTAGTCCAGTTACGGCACTAGCTTTTTAATAGGAAAGGGTGTCCTACTACCTTGACATTATCTCTTTTCCAGACAAATAACTTTTCTCTCGAACAAGTTAAATGTTAGACTGGCGTATTCTTGCATTTGCAACCGCAAAGAATGTAGATTAAGATGAAGAGAATAATGATATAAGCAATATACGTGCCTCGAACTCACAAACTCACAGCAATAGATAGTAACTCATTCGGCTTCCATAACCCCAACAGAGAAGTTTAGTTACCCATGAATGCGAAGGAAATCACGATTGACATTGTTATTATATCACGATATTGAGTAATGGCGTGTAGATCAAGTGATAGGCGTGAGGCGTGATTCCTTAGCAAGTAACGATTCTCTTGTTGTGGAGTTTAAGAATAGAAGAGTAGAAGAAGAAAAATAGAATTGAATTGTAAGACGAGAAGTTAAGAAGATGTTTAGTTATAAGAAGATGTAAAAAGATGATAGAAGATGAGAGGGATGGAAGGAAGTATTGTGTTCTCCCTCCTTCCTCCCTCCTTTCTAAATCTCTAGCATGATAGGGTATTTATAATACCCATATCCTACTCCTACTAAGCTAATGAAATAAATAACCAAATCTTACTAGACTAATGAAATCCTTAACCCAAATGTACTAGGTTAAGGTAACATCATCATAATCCACATAAAATAATGAAATACATAACCTAATTGTACTAGGTTAATGTATCATTGTCAAAATCCAGCTTTGTGTCTGTAAGTCCCCAAAGTCTTCAGAATTGTTGTTTTAGCCCGGGACAGATTTTCCATACAGCAGTTTTGGTCCTTTAGGCGTCCAAACTCCCTTTCCTTCCTTCGTGAGCTTTCTTTAGCGTCAAGTAAGCCATAAAATGCTGAATTATGCATCATTTATACCTGAAACTTTACTAATCATGTTCGTTAGCTCATTTACAGGAAAAAGGACTAAAAGTGCATGAAATATATAATTTGTTCTCAAAACTAGGCTAAAATATGGGCAAAATATATTGATATAGGCGCGTAAACAATTTTTGATAACGCTCAATCTACAGCTCTCGTTTGAGTGTAAAGCGGTCGTTAGCAAATATAGAACCCAACCTGGGTTGGGTGTCGATCCCACAGGGAATAGCTTGGCCAACAAGTAAGTAAAATTACTAAACTTTTGGTGCAAGTCTCGTAAAAAAGGGGGATTCTTGTTTTGCAAGTAATGTAAACAAAAGCTGAAAATAATAAAGTAAAAAGAGAGAGATTGTTACATTGGTTGTAAACAATGAGAATTAAAGCGTTGGGGTTATGTCCACCTTCTGAGGTATACGTCTCTATTGGCTATGAGTGTGTAGAATTCTGACATGCAATTGCTTATAGAGGATTGTAGTCGATGGTAAATCCAAGCGTCTCTCGACCTAAACAAGGACTATTTCACTTTAACTCTCTCGAGCTTAAAACGTGTCTAACGGTACGAATTCTCCAAGAGGTTAGTCCAGTTACGGCACTAGCTTTTTAATAGGAAAGGGTGTCCTACTACCTTGACATTATCTCTTTTCCAGACAAATAACTTTTCTCTCGAACAAGTTAAATGTTAGACTGGCGTATTCTTGCGTTTGCAACCGCAAAGAATGTAGATTAAGATGAAGAGAATAATGATATAAGCAATATACGTGCCTCGAACTCACAAACTCACAGCAATAGATAGTAACTCATTCGGCTTCCATAACCCCAACAGAGAAGTTTAGTTACCCATGAATGCGAAGGAAATCACGATTGACATTGTTATTATATCACAATATTGAGTAATGGCGTGTAGATCAAGTGATAGGCGTGAGGCATAATTCCTTAGCAAGTAACGATTCTCTTGTTGTGGTGTTTAAGAATAGAAGAGTAGAAGAAGAAAAATAGAATTGAATTGTAAGACGAGAAGTTAAGAAGATCTTTAGTTATAAGAAGATGTAAAAGGATGATAGAAGATGAGAGGGATGGAAGGAAGTATTGTGTTCTCCCTCCTTCCTCCCTCCTTTCTAAATCTCTAGCATGATAGGGTATTTATAATACCCATATCCTACTCCTACTAAGCTAATGAAATAAATAACCAAATCTTACTAGACTAATGAAATCCTTAACCCAAATGTACTAGGTTAAGGTAACATTATCATAATCCACATAAAATAATGAAATACATAACCTAATTGTACTAGGTTAATGTATCATAGTCAAAATCCAGCTTTATGTCTGTAAGTCCCCAAAGTCTTCAGAATTACTGTTTTAGCCCGGGACAGATTTTCCATACAGCAGTTTTGGTCCTTTAGGCGTCCAAACTCCCTTTCCTTCCTTCGTGAGCTTTCTTTAGCGTCAAGTAAGCCATAAAATGCTGAATTATGCATCATTTATACCTGAAACTTTACTAATCATGTTCGTTAGCTCATTTACAGGAAAAAGGACTAAAAGTGCATGAAATATATAATTTGTTCTCAAAACTAGGCTAAAATATGGGCAAAATATATTGATATAGGCGCGTAAACAATTTTTGATAACGCTCAATCTACAGCTCTCGTTTGAGTGTAAAGCGGTCGTTACCAAATATAGAACCCAACCTGGGTTGGGTGTCGATCCCACAGGGAATAGCTTGGCCAACAAGTAAGTAAAATTACTAAACTTTTGGTGCAAGTCTCGTAAAAAGGGTGGATTCTTGTTTTGCAAGTAATGTAAACAAAAGCTGAAAATAATAAAGTAAAAAGAGAGAGATTGTTACGTTGGTTGTAAACAATGAGAATTAATGCGTTGGGGTTATGTCCACCTTCTGAGGTATACGTCTCTATTGGCTATGAGTGTGTAGAATTCTGACATGCAATTGCTTATAGAAGATTGTAGTCGATGGTAAATCCAAGCGTCTCTCGACCTAAACAAGGACTATTTCACTTTAACTCTCTCGAGCTTAAAACGTGTCTAACGGTATGAATTCTCCAAGAGGTTAGTCCAGTTACGGCACTAGCTTTTTAATAGGAAAGGGTGTCCTACTACCTTGACATTATCTTTTTTTCAGACAAATAACTTTTCTCTCGAACAAGTTAAATGTTAGACTGGCGTATTCTTGCGTTTGCAACCGCAAAGAATGTAGATTAAGATGAAGAGAATAATGATATAAGCAATATACGTGCCTCGAACTCACAAACTCACAGCAATAGATAGTAACTCATTCGGCTTCCATAACCCCAACAGAGAAGTTTAGTTACCCATGAATGCGAAGGAAATCACGATTGACATTGTTATTATATCACGATATTGAGTAATGGCGTGTAGATCAAGTGATAGGCGTGAGGCGTGATTCCTTAGCAAGTAACGATTCTCTTGTTGTGGAGTTTAAGAATAGAAGAGTAGAAGAAGAAAAATAGAATTGAATTGTAAGACGAGAAGTTAAGAAGATGTTTAGTTATAAGAAGATGTAAAAAGATGATAGAAGATGAGAGGGATGGAAGGAAGTATTGTGTTCTCCCTCCTTCCCCCCTCCTTTCTAAATCTCTAACATGATAAGGTATTTATAATACCCATATCCTACTCCTACTAAGCTAATGAAATAAATAACCAAATCTTACTAGACTAATGAAATCCTTAACCCAAATGTACTAGGTTAAGGTAACATTATCATAATCCACATAAAATAATGAAATACATAACCTAATTGTACTAGGTTAATGTATCATTGTCAAAATCCAGCTTTGTGTCTGTAAGTCCCCAAAGTCTTCAGAATTGTTGTTTTAGCCCGGGACAGATTTTCCATACAGCAGTTTTGGTCCTTTAGGCGTCCAAACTCCCTTTCCTTCCTTCGTGAGCTTTCTTTAGCGTCAAGTAAGCCATAAAATGCTGAATTATGCATCATTTATACCTGAAACTTTACTAATCATGTTCGTTAGCTCATTTACAGGAAAAAGGACTAAAAGTGCATGAAATATATAATTTGTTCTCAAAACTAGGCTAAAATATGGGCAAAATATATTGATATAGGCGCGTAAACAATTTTTGATAACGCTCAATCTACAGCTCTCGTTTGAGTGTAAAGCGGTCGTTACCAAATATAGAACCCAACCTGGGTTGGGTGTCGATCCCACAGGGAATAGCTTGGCCAACAAGTAAGTAAAATTACTAAACTTTTGGTGCAAGGCTCGTAAAAAGGGTGGATTCTTGTTTTGCAAGTAATGTAAACAAAAGCTGAAAATAATAAAGTAAAAAGAGAGAGATTGTTACGTTGGTTGTAAACAATGAGAATTAAAGCGTTGGGGTTATGTCCACCTTCTGAGGTATACGTCTCTATTGGCTATGAGTATGTAGAATTCTGACATGCAATTGCTTATAGAGGATTGTAGTCGATGGTAAATCCAAGCGTCTCTCGACCTAAACAAGGACTATTTCACTTTAACTCTCTCGAGCTTAAAACGTGTCTAACGGTACGAATTCTCCAAGAGGTTAGTCCAGTTACGGCACTAGCTTTTTAATAGGAAAGGGTGTCCTACTACCTGACATTATCTCTTTTCCAGACAAATAACTTTTCTCTCGAACAAGTTAAATGTTAGACTGGCGTATTCTTGCATTTGCAACCGCAAAGAATGTAGATTAAGATGAAGAGAATAATGATATAAGCAATATACGTGCCTCGAACTCACAAACTCACAGCAATAGATAGTAACTCATTCGGCTTCCATAACCCCAACAGAGAAGTTTAGTTACCCATGAATGCGAAGGAAATCACGATTGACATTGTTATTATATCACGATATTGAGTAATGGCGTGTAGATCAAGTGATAGGCGTGAGGCGTGATTCCTTAGCAAGTAACGATTCTCTTGTTGTGGAGTTTAAGAATAGAAGAGTAGAAGAAGAAAAATAGAATTGAATTGTAAGACGAGAAGTTAAGAAGATCTTTAGTTATAAGAAGATATAAAAAGATGATAGAAGATGAGAGGGATGGAAGGAAGTATTGTGTTCTCCCTCCTTCCTCCCTCCTTTTTAAATCTCTAGCATGATAGGGTATTTATAATACCCATATCCTACTCCTACTAAGCTAATGAAATAAATAACCAAATCTTACTAGACTAATGAAATCCTTAACCCAAATGTACTAGGTTAAGGTAACATTATCATAATCCACATAAAATAATGAAATACATAACCTAATTGTACTAGGTTAATGTATCATTGTCAAAATCCAGCTTTGTGTCTGTAAGTCCCCAAAGTCTTCAGAATTGTTGTTTTAGCCCGGGACAGATTTTCCATGCAGCAGTTTTGGTCCTTTAGGCGTCCAAACTCCCTTTCCTTCCTTCGTGAGCTTTCTTTAGCGTCAAGTAAGCCATAAAATGCTGAATTATGCATCATTTATACCTGAAACTTTACTAATCATGTTCGTTAGCTCATTTACAGGAAAAAGGACTAAAAGTGCATGAAATATATAATTTGTTCTCAAAACTAGGCTAAAATATGGGCAAAATATATTGATATAGGCGCGTAAATTCGCCTATCATCAACACCCCACACTTAGAGCTTTGTTCGTCCTCGAACAAACTATCATGTCCTTCTAAACATCAACTTAGGATTTTACAGCAACAACACAAAATATTCGTCAAGACAAGCACAACAATTATCAACCAAGAGTAGCTTTCCGATTATAAGTAGAAACAATTTAACCTCAAGTATAGACTCGTGATGGTGATCAACTCGCATGCAAACGTTAAAGTGCATAGAATCATATACAACTATCCAAAACTCATCAACCATGTGTGTCTCACCATATAGCACCCATAATCACTCACAAATATAGCATATTTTTCAAACATGGGTATCAAAATGTCCTTGCTCTCACTCTCACAAAGAGTTCATATGTAGCAACTGATGACCATAGGCTTGCCCTTAATGTAATACTCTACTAAATGTTGGAATGTTAAGATTAGGATCAAGTAGGTCTTTTGATGGTTGTAATGTAGGCTAAGGGACGGGTAGGACTATTTTGTCCAAGAATAGTGACTCGGTTCCTAAGCGCTTTAATACATCACTTTGTATCATTGACACTTTTTTCTTTCAACCTTTCTTCTTTCTTTTCTCTACCACCCTTGTTCTCCTCTTTTTTCAATTTTAAGCACAACTCACTTTTCAGCTTTCTTTTTCTTTTTCTTTTCACAACATACCTCTTAGGATAGCTTTTTTTTTTCTTTTTCATAACATATTCAAGAACCATTCCAATTTATAGCATTATACTCACCCAGTTTCCTTTTATGTTGTCACATGACTTTTTCACTTTAAAGCACTTAGGGATTTTGGGATCAAATTACGGTCTTGAAAGAAATGGATTAGGCTTACATACAAGGTTGTCAAAGAATTAGGCTAAAGGCTCAAAAGGGTTAACTAGGATGATGTCCATGGGTAGGTAAAACTGAAGGTAAACATGTATAGGTTGCCAAAGAAATACCTAAATCATATCCTAAACTTACACTCCTTATTTTCGCTTTGCATACATACCAGGCAAGTTCTAGCATCAGCCACATACATAGAATATACTATTATCTCACACACACAAGGCACATGGTCGACTTGATTGGAAGTAATATAGACTCGCGACCCAACAAGTGAAGGAATTGAATCACACAATATCACATATTGAGTCACAACTAGAGCCTAAACGTCTCAATAGTCACAATTGTAGCACATACTCTTGTTATAATCTCATGCTGCCTATCAAAATAATTTCATGCGAAGCTAAAAAAAAATTTAACTACTAAAAAAAACAAAACGAAACAAAAATGAAACAAAAGCAAACAAACATAGATGCGAATAGAGAAGTATAGCATGCAATACCACCACCCCACACTTAGTCGGGACACTGTCCTCAGTGGAAAATAAATACGAGGAACCTGGTTGGTCGGACTTATCCTCTATGTCTGGGGTCATACCCCTTGCATTGGAATCATCATCAGAGTCGTCATCCTCAGAAGTTCCTCATAAGTATCCCACTTAATTCCAAGCGTGAGTCGAGGTATTTGCAGCGAGGAGGGTTCTCCTTGGTCCTTGCGACTTCTCTTTTTGCCCTTTTGGGAGGTGGTAGCCTTCTCCTTGCCTTGTCTCGTTTTAGGTGCCATTGTACCTGAGACTAGAAATAGTGTTAGTGGTAGCACAATATCAATGGATACAATCTATGCACAAGCAGTAGGGGTACCACCCCACACTTAGTTTTGTTGACACAAATCAGTGAAGTGAAAGTGGTCGATTACTCAGATTTCGTCGACATACATTTTAGGAGTTGTATTCCGGCAAGAAAATCAGTGATGTATCACTACTTGCAGCCATTGCATTACTTTCATGTTAGATATAACAACACTACTACATAGGGGTTACCACATAATATAGTTACTTTCAACAATCACAACCTCCTATGTCGGCAGGCACTATAAGTCTTATCCCGATGAACGGGATAGCCTAACATGTAAGTATCCAAGTAGCAATTTTAAACAATGTTCAAGACTATAGAAATTCCACAAATAGTATAACAATGCTATTAAAACCAAATTCAAGTCGGAAACAAGTCAAGATGATTCTAACGTATACGTTCACTCACATGATTTTGCATTAACATTCCAAACACATGAACTTCACCAACAATCTTTCAATATGTAGCAATTTATAATAGACATAGAAACGTAGTACTTACGAGAAATAAATGAAGAATAAGAGAGTACTTACTTGCTTGAAGCTTTTGGAGGTGGTTTTGTGAATTGGAAGAGCAAAAAAGAAAATTTTGAGAGGATTTGGATGAATATGCGGCACCTTTAGGTCACTTTCTATTGTGGTTGTGTTATAAAACTAAGTACCCTTTATATAGGAGGAGTATGGGTCGGGTTATGACCCATTTACAATCGGTTTTGGAGACAAAAATCCTACATATGCGGCGCATAATACTCGGCATATCAATGACATATGCGGCGCATTGTCTATGGCATAATGGGACATATGCGCCGCATAGTCTATGGCATTTGTAGACATATGCGCCGCATAGTCTATGGCATATGAGATACTGAGACCAAATGCCATAGCATAGGCGGCGCATAGTCAAAAGCATACCTAGGAATAGGCGGCGCATAGTGTATAACACACTGGATTCCGAGACCTTAGGCTATAGGATAGGTTGTGCATCGTTCGTGGCCTAGTTTTACCAAGGCCTAGCCTTCCTCGATGCCTATTTTGGCGTGAGAAATGCTCAATCCATAGCCTTATGCATCACCATTCCTAACTTACCAACTTTACCATACAATGCGTCCAAATCGTCAATTGAAATCAATCTCCTCATTGCATTCCTCTTGCACCTATATTTGCTCAAAACCAAATGAAAACGATTAGTACGATGGGTTGCCTCCCATCTAGCGCCTTATTTATTGTTGTGGCTCGACATAGTTACCTCGAGTACTCAGACTTCGTCGAGGTAAATGGTGGATCGTTTTCTGAAAGGATTTAGACGACAATGAGGCTTACTTATAGGCAGCAATCTTCTTCGAAAAGACTCATACGTCTCCCCGGAGGGTCACCAATTATATCATCAATAGTCCAACCCATAGCTCTCATGTATCTCTTCAGAGCAGAGATGAGAGCCTCTACGTGCTGTTTACTTAAATCATCCGCACTCACCGGAAGTATATTTATACTTTCCAAGAACACATACCTTAGATAATTGGGGAGCTCTTTCGATTCTAGCATTGGTGGCTCTTCAAGGAAAGTCTTCGCTGTTGGTGACGGTTGATTCTTAAGATCACGATCCGGTTGCTTAGGAGTATGTGAATAGGACTCTATTTCTGTTAGAGCACCCATAAGTTCTTCATATTCTTTAGCATTCTCATGCTCAACATTCAGCAGCGCAGCAGACAATGGCTCAACAGTAGGCTGTTTCTCTACAGATAATGCTTTCTTACCTTCATAATGAACATCAGCTACAGAGAACACATCCATATCTCTTGGTTGCTTCATCGCTTTGCACAAATCAAAACGAATCACTTCGTCATTCATTCGAAATAAAAGCTTATTATCTCTCATGTCAATAAGCACACTTCCTGTTGCAAGGAAAGGACGTCCCAAGATTATGGGAACTTCAGAATCCACCTCGCAATCCAAAATCACAAAGTCTGCAGGAAAGATGAAGAAAGAAACCTTCACCAACACATCATTCAAGATACCCACAGGTCGTTTTACCGACCTATCAGCCATTACGAGCCTCATATTGGTTGGTGTCGGATCGCCTAACCCCAACTTCTTGTAGATGGATAGTGGCATCAAATTGATGCTAGCACCCAGATCGCACAATGCCTTAGCAAAATTCATAGATCCAACCGTGCAAGGAATAGTGAAAGCACCAGGGTCTGCCTTCTTCTGTACTAAGGACCTTGTGGCAATTGCACTGCAATGATGAATATTATCTGTCGGCTCATAGCTTACTGCCCGCTTCTTTGTCAATAGGTCCTTCATGAATTTAGCGTACCCAGGCATCTTTTCTAGCGCCTCTACCAACGGAACATTAATGGTCAGCTGCTTTAACATGGTCATGAATTTGCTAAACTTTGTATCATCCGCCACCTTCTTCAATCTTTGAGGAAAAGGTGGTGGTGGGTATGGAATTGTTCTCTCCACGGCTTTCTTCTCTTCTTGCTTCCATTTTTCAGCTTTTCCAGGCTGCACGTCGTGAGGAGTGACGTTAAGGACGTTAGGATCGGCTGCTGCGGCATCTTCTCCTTTTGCGTTATCATCCATGTCCGCTACTTCGTCAACCACTTGCTTGCCTTTTGCTGAAGGTTCCAGCACCTTACCGCTTCTGGTAGTGATAGCCATGCATGACCCATCATTCCTTGGGTTTTGCACAGTATCGCTAGGTAGAGTGCCAGCCTTTCTTTGATTGAGTGTTGCTGACAGTTGGCTCAATTGCTGCTCTATTTGCTTGATTGAAGTGGAATGAGAATCAACTAGTTGTTTCATGGAGGACAAATCATTAATTACCTCAGTAACTCCCGCGCTTGTTGCTTCCACTCCTTTCAATAATTTAGCCATCATGTCTTCCATACTTCCAGAATTAGATGTGGTGGTATCTCGTCTACCAGGGGGAACGTACAAACCACTCTTTTCATTGTTTTTATTCCAACTACCTTGGTCTTTTCTTCCAGATTTATCATAATAGTTCCGACCTTGGTTTCCTTGGGTATTGCCTCGGAAACCCCCCTGATTATTCAAGTAGTTGGCTTCTTCTTCCGAATCAGATTCGTCTCTTCCTTTTAGCGCCACAGCTTTTACTTTTTCGGTCTTCCCTGATAATAAATGCTTTGTAAGAAGATCCATCTGTGTTTTCATGTGCGCCATATCTTGGTCGCGTTCCTCTTGTCTACGTCTCTGCTCTGTGGTCATGCCAATAGATAAAGTGGAGCTTGCTACCTCAGAATCCCTGGTATGCCAAGCTCTACTTTGTTTCGTCATGCGATCTAACATATTGCTTGCTTGACCAAAGGTGAGGTCCATAAAAGATCCTCCAGCTGCGTTATCCACCACTGGTTTAGTTATTGAATTCAAGGCTCTATATAGTATCTCCATTAGGTGAACATTAGTCATATGATGGTTTGGACATCTCGCTAGCTTTGTCTTGAACCTCTCCCATGTTTCATGAAGAGCTTCAGTGGGAAGCTGACGAAAGTTGCTGATTTCATCTCTCAATTGTGCTCTTTTGGATGGCGGAAAGAATCTTTCTAGGAAAGCGTCTATCAATTGCCTCCAATTTGTAATAGAATCAGGAGTCAGCCCATTCAACCATAGTGTTGCCTCCCCAGACAGAGACAATGGAAATAGACATAATCGAATTGCATTCTGACCAACACCAGGATTGTCAAAAGACTTGCATGTAGAAATAAAGTTGATGAGATGCATATTCGGATCATCTCCTGCTAGTCCACCAAACAATCCCTTGAGTTGCAATAACTGAATCATGGTGCTTGTGATGTTGAACTTGGCTCCGGGCGCTAATGGTGGTGGAATTATAGCTCCAGTGGCTCCGGCACCATCAAGATCATCATCATCATCATCAAAAGCTGGCTGCATAGGTTGGCGATCATGTCTATACCAAGCCTGTCGACCTCTTCTGTGCATGGGTGCCGCCATCTCAGAAGTATGCCGTGGGTTTAGTAGCTCCTCATCGCCCAGGTCCTCATCATCAAGATTTGTTGCACACCCTGGGTTATCAATATTCTGCTGATGCTCTTGAGCAGCCATCCTTTCAATTTCACGTTGTGCATCCATTGATGCACTGAACAAACCTGAATAAAACAAAAACAACAACTAAAAGTAAAAGTACGGGAATCTTTGACCAAAGGGTCTAGTAATTATTACGAACTTAATTGACACTTGTATTCCCCGGCAGCGGCGCCAATTTTTGATAACGCTCAATCTACAGCTCTCGTTTGAGTGTAAAGCGGTCGTTAGCAAATATAGAACCCAACCTGGGTTGGGTGTCGATCCCACAGGGAATAGCTTGGCCAACAAGTAAGTAAAATTACTAAACTTTTGGTGCAAGTCTCGTAAAAAGGGGGGATTCTTGTTTTGCAAGTAATGTAAACAAAAGCTGAAAATAATAAAGTAAAAAGAGAGAGATTGTTACGTTGGTTGGAAACAATGAGAATTAAAGCGTTGGGGTTATGTCCACCTTTTGAGGTATACGTCTCTATTGGCTATGAGTGTGTAGAATTCTGACATGCAATTGCTTATAGAGGATTGTAGTCGATGGTAAATCCAAGCGTCTCTTGACCTAAACAAGGACTATTTCACTTTAACTCTCTCGAGCTTAAAGCGTGTCTAACGGTACGAATTCTCCAAGAGGTTAGTCCAGTTACGGCACTAGCTTTTTAATAGGAAAGGGTGTCCTACTACCTTGACATTATCTCTTTTCCAGACAAATAACTTTTCTCTCGAACAAGTTAAATGTTAGACTGGCGTATTCTTGCGTTTGCAACCGCAAAGAATGTAGATTAAGATGAAGAGAATAATGATATAAGCAATATACGTGCCTCGAACTCACAAACTCACAGCAATAGATAGTAACTCATTCGGCTTCCATAACCCCAACAGAGAAGTTTAGTTACCCATGAATGCGAAGGAAATCACGATTGACATTGTTATTATATCACGATATTGAGTAATGGCGTGTAGATCAAGTGATAGGCGTGAGGCGTGATTCCTTAGCAAGTAACGATTCTCTTGTTGTGGAGTTTAAGAATAGAAGAGTAGAAGAAGAAAAATAGAATTGAATTGTAAGACGAGAAGTTAAGAAGATGTTTAGTTATAAGAAGATGTAAAAAGATGATAGAAGATGAGAGGGATGGAAGGAAGTATTGTGTTCTCCCTCCTTCCTCCCTCCTTTCTAAATCTCTAGCATGATAGGGTATTTATAATACCCATATCCTACTCCTACTAAGCTAATGAAATAAATAACCAAATCCTACTAGACTAATGAAATCCTTAACCCAAATGTACTAGGTTAAGGTAACATTATCATAATCCACATAAAATAATGAAATACATAACCTAATTGTACTAGGTTAATGTATCATTGTCAAAATCCAGCTTTGTGTCTGTAAGTCCCCAAAATCTTCAGAATTGTTGTTTTAGCCCGGGACAGATTTTCCATGCAGCAGTTTTGGTCCTTTAGGCGTCCAAACTCCCTTTCCTTCCTTCGTGAGCTTTCTTTAGCGTCAAGTAAGCCATAAAATGCTGAATTATGCATCATTTATACCTGAAACTTTACTAATCATGTTCGTTAGCTCATTTACAGGAAAAAGGACTAAAAGTGCATGAAATATATAATTTGTTCTCAAAACTAGGCTAAAATATGGGCAAAATATATTGATATAGGCGCGTAAATTCGCCTATCATCAGAATCCAACCTCACCACCACTTCGTCTTCCTACCTTAAGTCACTAAACTTGCACTCCAAATACTCCGTCTTGGACCTACTCAACCTGAACTCTTTAGATTCTAAGGTTTTCCTCCATACCTCTATTTTTTAATTCACACCCCCCTCCGCGTCTCATCAATCAGCACTACATCATCTGCAAATAGCATACACCAAGGCACTTCACCTTGAATACTCCGCGTCAACACGTCCATCACCAGCGCAAATAGGAACGGATTAAGAGTCGAACCCTGATGCAACCCTGTATCGACCGAAAAGTGCATTGAGTCTCCTCCCGCCGTTCGCACCCTAGTCTTCCCTCCAACGTACATGTCTTTAATAGCTCTGGTGTACACCACCGGAACCATTTTCACCTCCAAGTATATCCAAAGAACCTCCCTAGGGACTTTGTCATAAGCCTTCTCCAGGTCGATGAACATCATGTGCAAATTCCTCTTTCTTTCCCTATACTGCTCCATTAATCTCCTCGCCAGGTGGATTGTCTCTGTCATCGAGCGACCAGGCATAAAACCAAACTGATTCTTCAAAATAGACACGATCCTCCTCAATCTCCGCTCAACCACCCTCTCTCAAATCTCCATAGTATGACTCAACAACTTAATACCCCTATAGTTGTTGCAACTCAGAATGTCCCCCTTGTTTTTATATAACGTAATCATCGTACTTCATCTCCAGCCCTCAGGCATTCTCGCAGTCTTAAAAATATCGTTAAACAAATCAGTCAACACCTTAAGCCTGCTCCACTCACAAACTTCCAAAAATCCACTGGAATCTCATCGGGCCCTGTCGCCCTGCCCCTCATCATCCTGCGAATAGCCTATCTGACCTTCTCCACCTTAAAACGTCTACAATAACTGATTTCACGACTCTCCTCCGAATGCTCCATCTCCTCTAACTCAATGCCTCTATCCTCTTCCCCATTCAAAAGTCTATGAAAATACTCCTGCCATCTTTTCTTAATATGAACATCCTCCACCAAAACTCTACCATCCTCCCTCTTAATGCACTTCACTTGGTCGAGGTCACGACCCTTCCGCTCCCTAGCCTTAGCAAGCTTATACAACCTCTTTTTTCCGTCTTTCTCCTCTAACCCCACATACAAGCTCTCAAAAGTTGTTGTCTTAGCAGCCGTAACTGCCAACTTAGCCTCCTTCTTTGCCACTTTGTAAACCTCCTTATTCACCTATTTCTCTTCTTCATCTTTACTCTCAATCAACTTAACATATACCCCCTTCTTAATCTCTACTTTCTTCTTAACTTCTTCATTCCACCACCAATATCTCTTATGCCTTCCTTTCCGCCCCCTCGAAATACCCAACACTTCTCTAGCAGTCTCCGTGATGTAGCTGGCAGCCTTATCCCATCTAACATTCACGTCCTCCTTATACTCCCACACCCCCAACCCTGCCACCTTCTCTCCTATCTCCAGCGCGCTAACTAGCGTCAAGCCACCCTTAATTCTAGGTCGACCCTCCCCGACCCTTCTCTTTTTGCTTTTCTTGATAATCAAGTCCATAACCAGAAGCCTGTATTGGGTCGAAAGATGCTCACTCGGAATGACTTTACAGTCCTTACATAAAACCATATCTCCCTTCCTAAGCAGTATAAAGTCAATCTGAGTCTTGGTTATCGCACTTCTGAAAGTAATCAGGTGATCTTCCTTTTTCGAAAAGCTCGAATTCACCACCACCAGCCCAAAAGCCCTCGTAAAATCCCAACAGAGCAGCTTCCTCGCCATTTCTATCACCAAAACCAAAACCTCCATGCACATCGTCATAACCTCCCTTAGAGCCCCAATGTGCCCATTAAAGTCTCCCGCAATGACAATCTTCTCCGAGTTAGGCACACTTCTCACCACCTCGTCCAACTCCTCCCAGAATCTCACTTTCACCTCCTCTTCCAAACCCATTTGCGGTGCATAAACACTATACACATACAACGAAAAACCCCCAATGACCAACTTAATCGTCTATCACTGATCCTCTTAACCTCCACCACCTGCTCTCTAAGCTCCTCATCCACTAAAATTCCTACTCCATTCCAATGTCTCTCACTCCCTGAGTACCACAACTTGTACCCATCCACATCCTTAGTCTTAGACCCTACCCACTAAGTCTCCTGAACACACGCAATGTTAATCCTCCTCTTCTTAAGAATCTTCACTAGCTCTACGGACTTACCCTGAAGGGTCCCTATATTCCAAGACCCTACCCTTAACCTATCTTCTCTCGCCTCCCGCCTAACTCTACCACCCCTCGCCACACTAGCCCTACCATCCGACCTGGATCGCACATCCCCTCTGCCCTTCCCTCTTCACCCCCACCCAAAACAACCATCAACCCCAGCTCCCCCGGACATGACCCTATTCCACCATCAATCCTCACAACCACCACTCAAAAAATGAAAAAACCCCAAGCCGACAAACAAACAGAGCAACCGTAGGAAAATAAGAAAAAACAGGAAAATAGTAAGAAAATAGAAGGCGTGCACAAAATATTCTATCCGGCCTAATATCTAGAATAATACAACACTATCCACCAATATGCAATAGCAGCCCGTCAAAACTAAAATCACAAGAAACAGAGTAATACAAAGAATCAAAACGGTAAGAAATAACTAAATATCAAAGTTTAGATGTCACCAGGGGTACTCCTGCGTGCTGCTGGTTCCAGCAATTTTGGAGTCGAATCTGGTTGCCGGAATAGAGTCGCCGGCAAGCAGTTTCCAGTGCATCGTCGGAGTTTGTCGGTGCTTTTTCTGGCTATTGCCGCAAGTTTGGAATTTGTTGGCTTGCTGTACGTCGTTATCCCAACCTGTTATGACCGGTGTTGCCCCCTTATACCATTGTCGGAGTCAAGCCGACGGGAACCCCTAATCCTGCCGGCGATAGCAATGGGGAGAGTGCAAAAAGGTACGGAAGAGAGAGAAAAGGTAGAGAAAGCTTAGGGGAGAGAACGAGGGATATCTGGTAGTTAGGTTCCTCCAAACTTTCCAGATATAGTTTGGATATCTGGAAAGTACCCTACCTGTTGTCGGCGCGTCTACGCCGGCGTCGGAGACGGCCGGCCAATCAACGCGAGTTGTATGGTTTAGGCGCAGTGAACGTTAGGTTGCAGAGTGAACGTTAGAGCTTCGAGTTCAATTTACTTTTGGAAAATATCTGCACATGTATAACTGGTGAATACCACAATAAATAAATGGCAACACTTTTGTAAAATTACAGTTTATAGCAAAAGTAGCATTATTTTACTCATTAACTAGCCAAGTGCATACTTTACTCTCACTACTTTACATTTTCCTATTTTCACTCCACTATTTCACCTCTCCCAAATATAGTCATATCTTTTACTCTTTTTTTCATCTTATTTTTTTATTATTTTATTTTCACTTTGTTTTATCTCTTCTATCTCTTTTTTTTCCTTTTTTCATTTTTTCTTTTTCTTTTTTCTTTTCTTTTTCATATTTGAAGATAATTATTTCCATGATCTTCAAGATTTCAAAATAAAACATCATTACTGTCTTTCACTCTCTTATATCTCTACTTTTTTTTCTTGTTAGGTTTTTATCATTTTTTTTTTCTTTCCACTTTATTTTCTCTCTTCTATTTCTCTTTTTTTTTTCCTTTTTTTCCTTTTTTTTCCTTTCTCATATCTTTTTTTTTCTTTTTCTATTTTTGTTTTCTTCTTCTTTTTTCTATTTTATTTTGTTTTTTTTTTCTTTTATTTTTACACTTTTATTTCTCTTTCTTCCTTTTTTTCTTTTTTCACTTCTCTTTTTTCATTTTTTTCTTTTTATTTTTTTTCTCCTCTATCTCTAACTTTTATTTTGAAAAGACAAATATGTATATCACATACACATATTCAAAATACATACAAAATAAATAGTCATACAGATCTGGATATGTATTTACATTATAAAACATACATATATTTTTACGAAATACATATCATATTCATATTAAACAATAACAAACATAACTATACTATATATCTTCATATGTATTTACTAAATACAAATGTGACTTATATAAAATAAGAATATACATATGGATCAGGTATGTATTCTGTAAATACATATGCAAAGCTATATGTATTTTATACGGTGTTGAATTTATCTTTGAACTGTACATACTATGTCATTTTAGAGGATAACATATGTACTTATTTATCTTTTTTTTTACTGTTTTAAGATATGTATATGTATTTTTTTATTACCTATATATATATGTATATAATTGTCATTTTTGTTATAGAGATTTTGTGTCCTATATGCTTTTATATACACGTGAGTCATATATTTCTGTAAATACATATGCAAATATATATGTATGTTTTTTACCATAAATACATATGCAGATCTGTATGTCTATTTATTTTGTATATTTTTTGAATATGTATATATGATATAGATATTTGTCTTTTAAAAATAAAAGATAGAGATAGAAGAGTAAAAAAAGCAAAAAAAAAAAGTGAAAAAGGAAAAAAAAAAGAAGAAGGAGAAATAGAAACTAGAAATAGAAGTGTGAAAACAAAAGTGAAAAAAAAATTAAAAAGGGAAGAAGAAAACAAAAAAAATATGAGAAAAGGAAAAAAAATGAAAAAGGAAATAAATAAATAAACAAAAAAGAAAAAAAAAGGAGAGAAAATAAAGTGGAAAGAAAAAATGGAAAAGAAAAAGAAATTAAAAAAAGAAGAAGATAAAAATATGAAAAAACTAACAAGAAAAAATATTTAGAGATATAAGAGAATGATATTTTGAAATTTTGAAGATCATGGAAATAATAATCTTCATATTTGAGTTTGATTTGGAAAAAGAATCTACTAATTTAAATAAGAGTAATTTATGAAAATTTAATTAGATGGGAGAATTATTCCTTATTTAACTCAACTAATTCGAGTAAAACAAGGGCAGTAAATCTTGTTGTATATGTATTTATATAGCAACAGTTATTTAAATACAAAATACAATTTGCTATTTTTCGTAATTATGAAATTGTTGCTATAAAAGTTACAATTAAGGCTCTATAGTTGTTATTTCTGAAATTTTTCCTTACACAAATTCACATACTTAAGAGTCATTAATACATAAAATCTCTTACCTTTTAAATTTTAAAATTTCTTTTTTACTAATTTACTCTTAATACATATTGTCAGATTCCCTCAACCGACTAACACCCAACAATTTACTCCCCAAATCACGTTTATTGATTCATCACAACCTTCCACTTCAAAAAAACCAAGAAATTCCCCAACTTGAAACTTCCCTCACTATTATTTCTCCTACTTCTGCGTTTCTTTCTCTTTCTCTTTAATCTTTAACAACTGCACTCATCCAACAAGTTGATATCAAAATGATTTCACCAATTTCATTGTTTTTTTTATGTTTTAATCAATTTTTCTTTTATCAATTTTGAATCTATTTTCAATCTAGAAGTCAATACCCATTAAGGAAAAGAGGAAACATTGAATAATTAGTTGCTCGATTTTCGATGAGAACGACCAAGGTGATGGTGGTGGAACGGACGAACAAAGGAGGGGGAGGGGTGGCCAAGGTAGCAGTGGTGGTGTGGAAGAACGACAGATATGTATCAATCATAACTATCAAGACACATACATATGCATCAATCGTAAGTATCAAAATATATACATATGTATCAAATAAATGTATTTGATACATATATAGATACATAGCAAGAACTTGTGTATCCTCTCCATAATTTTAAGGATGATGCATATATTTTTTTTATCATTTAATAATTTACCACCCTTATCCAGTTTGGACACTTTTCAATTGATACATATGATATTTTATTTAATTGTGATACATTTTATACGTGCACCATTGATAACCTATGAGAAACGATATGTGTAACACTAATATAATAATATAAGAAATATGTATTAATCTTGTTAATTAGTTATCAAAAATATATATCATACCAATATGACTCATATTAATGTATCACCAACATTGAAAGTAACAACAACTACTCATACAACAATGTAAGTGTTGATATGTATCATAAAGATACATATGAAAAAGTTAACCTATAATAATGTATCTTCGTGATACATATTTATTTGGTGAATGTTGACGGTCATATAGTTTGATGATTAACATTCCTGTGAATTATAGGAAAAAAATATATATTTAAGTACAATTTCACATGAAGTAAGACTATAAATTGATACATATTAATTTGATATATGACTAAACTACATAATTTGTTACGTATTCTTAATATATAATGATGATCTATATATATCTATTTATTTAGTTGATATATAAAACTACTGCAAAACAGTTAGCATCATAATACTTGTTGAACATCAAAACAAAGTAAGGCAACTACCCAACTTGTTGAACAACATAATAGATTGCACTGAAATATGAATTCCAAATGAATCACAAATATGAATCACTAGTACTCAGCTACATTCTATATGACAGTGTTACCAAATGTATCACAAATATGAATATAATAATTCAGAATAAAAAATGCACTGCAGTATTGCTTCAAAATGATATTTGTGATTCATTTTGAAGCGGACCACCCAACATCAAGACGACCACCCAAATATCAACGCCAAATCGACCTCCCAAAGTGACGCTAGCCAGAAAATACCAAATCCAGCACCCAACACAATTTCGGCAAAATCAAAATTCTTTATTATTCCGACGGAATCTAAATCGTCGAACAAACACCGTTCCGATAAAATTCAAATCGTCAATATTATTGTTCTTTTAAATTCAAATGTTACAAAAATCAAAATTAAAAAAAAAATAGATAGAAAAAACTGAGCCAAATTCTAATTCATTGAATCGCGAAATCAATCGTGAAAAATTTCTATTTTGAGTGTTAAAAAAATAAAAATTAAAGGGTGGTGGCGGCAGTAAATTGTTGAAAATTGAAATTGAGGTAGTGTTGCTGATTGTTAATGGTATTAATTGGGGGAAAAGGTAAAATGAATAAGCCCAAATAGTTTTCACGTGATTTACTCCCTTAAATAAATGTAATTCTGTTAATTTCTTATTTAACTAACCGATTTGTAGGAGTGTATAGACCAAACCGTCAAGTCAAACCAAACTGAGAAAAAAAACTGACTTATGGTTTGGTTTGGTTGGTTTGACGTTTGAAAAAAAACGACCATTCTTGGTTTGGTTTGGTGTTAACAAAAAAAAAGTCAAACCGAACCCAAATCAAACCGATAATATATATATATGTGTGTGTGTATGTGTGTGTGTGTGTGTATATATATGCTAGTTTAGTCGCACGTGTAACGTTTGATTATTTAAAATTAAGTAATTTTATCTATTGCGGAGATTTTTAATAAAGTGTAAAAGTTCAAATCACTTTTAAAAAAACTTTCACACTTTAATGTAATAATGTAAACATAAACATATACACATATATGTTTTTCAATTCCAAGTGGTTGATGATATCACTTTTACATTTGTATGCCTCTTTCCCTTGTTGCCACAGGATAAAAGAGACATATCAATTTAAACCATATTTGTGTTACAATTTTTTTTTCTTTTTTTTTTTTTATATATATATATATAAAATCGTTCCTTATTTTTAAAGTCAAATCTTTACAAATTTATTGATTACATTCTATTACGTACTTAAAACATTTAAAAAACTGGAATTTCTTAATTTTTTTCTTATTCTAATAGTTTTATACTTACTTTTAGATTTTTCAAATCTTCTTAAAATCAAATTTAGTTGATTTAGAATTCTTAAACTAATAAAAAATGTATCAGTTGTATGACTTCAAATAAGGAAAGAGTTACCATAAATATATTTAATTAATTTTCAATTCTTAAATCAGAAAAAGATATAGAAATTCTGATGTCTTCTAATAAGGAAATCTTTTTACCATAAATACATTTAATTAATTTTCAACTCTTAAATATTAGGACGAAATAGTGAAAAAGATGATTTTATTTTAAATATTAGGAAAAAATAGTGAAAAGGACGATTTTGTTTAAAGCAAGGATTTCAATGAAGGGTAAAAAGTTCAATTCAATTTTTTAAGGACATTCCCACTTTTAATATTATATATATATATATATATATATATATATATATATATATATATATATAATCTACTTTTTAAATACTTTTCAATTAGTCTTATTAATTTTCAATATTTAGAAAGTAGATATGTGTGTGTGTGTATATATATTCATATTTGGGCCTTTAAGTTGTAATATTTATCCATTAATTTCTAATTAAATGATCCAAAATCCAATATAAACTTAAAACCTAAACTTTTTACTCTTCATCTTATTTTTTAATTTCAAGAGAGTTTTTCGCTCCTCAATTTTTCATAATTGTGGTTTTTCATTAGCGCATGAGTGAAAACATACTTGATCTAAACTTCAATCACAATATAATTGTCAAAAATAAATATTATAAAAAAAATGAGAAAAAACAAAAAAAAAATGAAAGAACCGACTAAAACCTAAATCGAAAAAATTAATTTTATATTGGTTTGATTTGATTTATAGTTTTAATAAACCAACATAATTGGTTTGATTTTTTTCCAATAGAAAACCAAACCAACCCGACCTATGTACACCCCTACCGATTTGTTTCATATGTATCACAATCAATATGTATCAAGACTTAAGTTATGTATCACAAAAGACAATATCTGGGATTTTATGTAATTAAGTAAAATTATGGTAAAAAGTGTTGTTATCTCCTTAACTTATGAAATTTGTGTAAGTTACCCAATCTTGTATTACTCAAAATCAATTGACCTATTAAGGGCACGTTTGGCCATATATGAGATGAAATCATGATATGAAATCATAAAAAATGAAGTTGAAGTTTTTGTTTGGACATGCAATTTGAAATTTTAAGTTGAATTTTTTTTATAAACAAAAAAAACCTCATAAGTTGTGAAAACTATCTACATTGCCTCAATTTTCTATACTATCTTATTAAATAAGCAAAAGTTCATAACAAAAGTATAATATACTATCAAAAAGCTATTATAAAAATACAACATTTATTGCAAATAATAAATTTGGTGAGTAATAAATGATAAAGTAGAAGTTGATTTAATTTGAAGTAATAATAAATTTTGTAGGCGTTTGGCGATGAAAATTTAAAAAATTTAGAGTTGAAGTTGAAGTCCCGAGTTGTGTTTAAACTATAAAGGTGAAGTTGAAATTAGTAAAAAGTGAAAACAAGTTGAGACTTGTTTTCACTTTTTCAAATAGAACTTCAAGTCGTATTTGGAATTTTTATGGTCAAACATCATTTTTTTAGTAAACAAAAAATAGTCCAAAACACTTTCAATCTTTATCCGAAATTTTAACTACAGACTTGAACTTCATCATGGGGGTCCTGTCACCTTCATGAATAATTTAAAAATGATATTATTACCTCTCTAAATGCTTATGTGGCAAAATAAATGTATTTCACTCTCCTTGAGAGAGTGAGCACCAAAATAAAAATTATAACTTTATTGTTTGTATTTCTTTTCATAAATATATGTACTTAGTTTTATTTATTCCTTTTCCTTTATTTGTTTTGTTTCTTATTGACAATTACAGGTTCCTCACATCTCTATTTTCATCTTTCTTCGCCATCTTCATCTTCCTCTGTCACGTCCCAAAATTCAAAATTACGATGACACCTATTCAACCCTTCGTAATAGGTAAGCCAAAACTCAATCCTAAATATAACGTTCAAATGTATAGAAGCGGAAGAAGATAAGAATAGAATAAAATTTGAATAATCTCCAACACATTAACAAAGTAGTATAGTCATAGTTACATAGATAATCTCAGGTCTGATAGTCACTAATCCAAGCCACTAAATAAAGAAATCAAAGAAAAGTTTGAGTATCTTAAAATACAGAAATGCATAAAGATAAGTCTAGAGGAGATTTCAGTAATCTTTGAAAACAATAACAACTACCTCGAATCTCCAAGGATGTTAATATAGAAGGAACCACAGGAATCAATGCCTAGAGGTCGTCGAATCAGTACCTACACGTAAGGTGCAGAAAAAGCAAGGTCGAGTATGGAGCCACGTGTACTCAACAAGCATCGTTAACCGATCCTAATTCAAAGTGGTGATAAGTAACATCACCTCAACCATCTAACACAATCATATAACTTGCACTCAGGAAAACCATCATATTCTAACTGGATAATCAAGTCTAATAGTCATAAGGAGATCATAACAGAGTCTAAAAAATCCTCAATACATCAAAATCAAGTAACAGATAGTCCAGTACTTAAAAATAATACAAAATCGACAATTAAACCTTACTTAATTTGAACCAGGAATGAATGAATGTAATGTAATGCATATGGTGTGTACTCACCTATCGAGCAATGGCGTCAAGGTCAAGACAGTTGACATCAAATTTTTGCCCTCCACGACTAAATTTAACCCTGGATTTCTTCAATTCTTAATAAAATTAAAATATTTATTTCATCTGAATAAATGCGCTCTCAAATATTTATTTGGATTAATTTTGTCATTTAATTGACGATTATACATTTTCGTATTTACATATGCGAAATTGTATAAATTTTGTTACTTAAATGATTTTTTTTTTTTTTATCAAAATTGGACTTTTACTGATTAAGTTTGAAAATTAATCTAAACGGATAAAGTCTTGTTTACATAATATTTATTCTCAAAAATTAATTTATTTTGAGAAATATTTATTTGATTTTATTAAATCAAGAAGCTCATGATTAAAGGAAGTATTAATTCGTATTGAATTTTAATTTAATTTAGCCAATCTATTAGATTTGGCCATAATTGCAATGCAATCAGTCAATTGATTTTCAATTTGGTGAAAATTAAATAAATTTGGCTAAGTTTTAAAATTCAATTGGAGTTATATTTTAAATAACCCTAAAATTCTAAAAACTCTCATAATTTCTATCCGATTCCCACAAAAATCAAATTCAAATCCAAATTTAAATTTTGAAATTAAAAAAATTGTACAACATTGTACAATTCCCCCCTCAACCCTGTCCTTTTTCCAATTTTAAAATTTAAAAATTATACTACATTGGACAATTTCTCCCATCTTATCTTCCACCCCACCTTATCTTCAATTTTTAAAATTTTAAAAATACCCCTAAATACTTTCTCCTACATTGGTGGATGAAAAGAATTGAATTCCTACCATTTCCTGTAAATACTACCTCTATTTCTGTAGAAAAAAAGGTCTAAAATAATTGAAAAACTTTGGAGCAAATAGTTGAATTAGAAGAAAAAAAAAAGGTCTCAAAGAGTGGAAAAAGTTTTTGAGCAAATAGTTAAATTTCTTTTCTTTAGTAAAAATTTTCAAGCGGTAGTCTAATTGGAGTTCTCGAAAGATTGCTTTCCGGTGGTGATCAAGACTCCAAAGAAAGCTTGTAGTCCTATTTTTTGTTGCCCGAAAAAAGGTTAAACACACATTTCCCTTTTTAGTTTTATATCATTTTCTTCCCCATCTCCTTTTTCTTTGTAGTTCGTAATTGTAATTGTGTTTGCTGGAATTGTTTGTTGTAGACGACCTTGAAGGCCATAGGACGTTGTGGTATTGATATTATGATTATTTTCACGTTTCATATAAAAATGAGCTAGCAGTCGTTGAACGTGTTTATTTGGTTTTATTGTTTGATTATTATGGATAAAGTTTCGATCTTTGCTTAAAAGACATACTCATGCCTTGTTTAAACTCATTGTTGGTGGATATGTTTATTTTTAGCATGTAAAGTTATTTCCTTTATGTTGAAAAGAATAGTTAATATTGATTATTTTGCCTTTTGACTTTATTCTTTGATTATTATGGATAAAGTTTTGATCTTTGCTTTAAAAGCGTACTCATGCCTTGATTAAATTTATTGTTGATGGATATGTTTATTTTTAGCATGTAAAGTTGTTTCCTTTATGTAGAAAAGAATAGTTACTATTATTTATTTTGCCTTAATAAAATAGTAATTGGTTAAATCGAGAATTTGTCATTTGCTTGCTAATTATTTTAATGGATTTCAAAATCCTCATATAAGAGATGAAGTGCTAGCTTATTTTTCATCCAAAATATTTATTCCTCTTTTGTTCGCATGTTGTCTTGTCAAAATGATGAGAAAGTTCAGACTTTTGTGGCTAAATAGAATTATTTAGATATTTTTGAGTCATGCATAGTATGATTGTTGAACGATATTTCACTTTTAGAGATGCTAAACTTTTATTCTAATTTTCTTACTCCGGATTGTTATATGTGCTCTTTGTGTGTGTAAAGACTTGATTCATAATATCAAAAGAGAAACAACAATGTCTTAGAAATATAAACCATAGGTCGTTATACATTTTTTTCTAAAATGTTGGTTGTAATTTAGATGTATGAATCTTTGTTAATGTCAGCTTAATTGAAATTTAAAGATTTCCTTTCTTGAAAAGTTAACCTTTATTTTCTTTTGTTATATGGATTAATGTCTATGTTTGTTCAATTTTAGAAGTCATGGGTATTTTTCTTATTGTTTCATCCCTTTACTTTCGCAAGCTTATGTTATTTGTTCTCGCATTAATTAATTGAATATGACCTTCTTCCTTTTACCTTTGTTCATTCTTAGTATGAACATAAATCATGAAGCATGTAAGTGAGGGTTTTTGCTTTGCATTTTATTTGTTGACTCTCTTTTTCTTGTTATACGTTTGCAAGTATGCTTATCATTGTCATTCAAAAATTGGTTCTTGATATTTCTTTTGCTTTGAAATATGTAACTTTTATGCCTTGAATGTATATTAATTTCTTTATCTTTTCTTTGCATGCAAAAAATGTCTCTAGTCCAAATGGACTCCTCTCCTCTTGCATTTCGTAATGGGCCTATGAGGCCCACCTCTTCGGGTCAAATTCGAAGTTTAAACCCAAGGTCGACTATATGGTGTGCGGGTGCAAAAAGGTGGAAGAAGAAGAAAAATGAGTCAAAATCCATTGATGAGGTCGCTAAGAGACTGGAAAAGTCTCGATTTTTATTATTCTCTTATTCTTTATTTATTTATCTATTTGTTTATTTATTTGGGCCTCGAAGCCAAAGTTGTAAATTAATACAGGTGAAGCAGGTTACGGGCCCAATGCCCATTATTTAGAGGGGAAAGGACAGAAACGACACTTCAAATTAAATTATTTCCATGAAAATGACCATGAAATTTAAATTCCACTTTCTAGCCATTTCAATTTGCTAGCTTGTTCTATACCATTTCTACGCACCTTCTATACAGTTTCTATACATATATGATACATACAAATATTCTATACGAAAATTATACAGTTTCGATACACAATTTAGACAAAACTGTATATTTTTTTTACACATTTTATACAATAATTATATAATTTTTATAAACTTTCTATATATTTTATACATATACATATTCGATAGAATTATATACTTTCTATACATATATCTTATATAGATGCATATTCTATAAAATAATTATCTCATTTTTATATAATTATATTTAATTATTATTTCTAAACAATAACAAAAAGCAGAACATTTTTTCAGTAAAAAAATTTATAGCAAAAAAAAAAACAAAATACTTTTAAAAGAGTCAAGTTGAAAACTGTATCAGTATTGTATATGGACTGTATCTGAACTACGTGGACCAAAATGACCCAAATTAAAAAATGTCTATAAAGCGAAAATAGTATACCCGACTGACCACTTTTTGAAAAGATATCAAACTTGGGCTATTTGTTTCAAAAATGCTAAAAAGTACTATAGAGTGTCTTTTCCCTTATTTAGATTAGGACAAGTGATGATAAGCCGAAAATCCAAATTAGCTTAGGACAGGTTTATTGATTTGGGCCTAATGGCCTAAGTTTTATAGTCTCTCTCTGTCCCTTTTACGTGTTAGTTGTTATTAATTTGATTAGACTTAGTTAAATTTTCTACTAAGTCGTTAAATTTTTTTATACAAGTCTTTTCCTAAAATCACTTTCTTTTCAAAAATCAACTTCTCTTTTTCAAAGTTAGTCAAAGGTGGTTTTCAAATAGTTTAGATAATCGCAAGTTAGCGGACATTTTAGGAACCTTAAAAATCTTTCTAAGATGTTAATAAGAACCTCTTACCCGAAATTTTCTTAAAAGCCCGAGTCTTTTTTCTGTTTTAAAACTTAGGATTTTCCTTAAAGTTTTCTTAATTTCATTTCAAATAAATTAAGTGGCGACTCTGTAATTTCTTAGATTGTTTCGAAATTTTCTTTAAAGTTTTGAAATAGTTTAAAAGGTCGAAATCAATATTTTCCAACCCTTCAAAATTGAAAAAGGGCAAAACAAGGACCCATGGGGGACTCATAAGGTCCATGTACTGTGCATGCGTGCACTCTAATCCCAATAAATATATTGTGCAGATGTGTACTCCGATCTCAATAATATATAATAATATGTTATGTAATGCAATGCATGACGTGCAGGCGTGCAACTCCAATCCCAAATCAATAATAACATTAAGCAAAACATTTCATGTCTTACGTCGAATAAATATCAAACCAACCCAACTTATCAAGTTAGAGTATTCTCATTAGCTAGCATTTTCAACAATTCATTTACCATAGTCAATCAACCGGTCTGGTTAGCAAATAGGGAAAATAATTCAAAATGTACAATTGACATATTTGAACCCCTCAAATAACACTGGTACCCAAATAAATGCTCGTCACTTCACCTATACGGGACCCCCATTCTCCATTACTCCCATTACACGTAACTAACAAATAAGCACTTTAAGAAAGAGTCTAAGAAAGTCTCAACTTGCCTCAAAAGAAGTTCAAACGTCAATTAACAAGCTAAGTTTGCCCTTCCGCAAAGTCTCTGAACGGTAAAAATCTTTTCAAATACATAATTCCCATAAAAGTATGAATCTAATGACACTCGTTTTATGAATTCTTACTCTAAGAACTCTAGACCTAAATCTAATTAATTTCTCCATTTAAAAAAGAATGACATACTTTCTTTTTTAGTCCGTTTATAAAAGAATGATCCTTTTCTTTTTTTTGCAATACTTTAATTCTAACTTTCCACATGGTATGTTTAGGACCACAAGATTAAAAGATATTTTGGTACATTTGACACAAATTTAATTTAAGACCACAAGATTCAAAAGTCTTTTTTTATTTTTTTAAACTCCGTATCAAGTCAAAATAAATCATTCTTTTTTAAACAGAGAGAGTAATTAAAAATCAGTATTCGATAGACAATCGTATGAAAGTTGTTGAAAGCATTAGACGAAACACGAAAACAGTAACTGCAATTTGACTGTTTAATCCTATGAGAACAGTAGCAAAAATACACTTAATAATTAGAAAACTTAGACATACTAATGATTAACGTCATCATTACTTGTCCTTTTTAAGAATTTCTCATTTTGTCATTATTAAGCAAGCTTTGATTCAACATTCTGCTTAAATCGGTTAACATGCACATTTCACCGCCCACAGATTTTCCTAACATTATTACAAAACATAGCGGTAGCCGGTAGGAATAGTTAACTTGAAATAAGGGTGTCAAGTGAGTCGGGCCGAGTCAACTCGGAACCGACCTATGAGATTTAGCCAGGTTGTGGGTCGGTTCAGATCAGCGCCTGGTTAAACGGGTCGGTTCAGTTCCGAGCCCAACAGTAAAATTTTAAAAACAACCTTGAACCGGTCCATTTAATTCAACCCGATCCAAACCACCTAAACCCGGTCAAAATCGGTTAAAAATTCGATCAAAATCAGTCAAAAAAATAAAATAAAATTTCTCCAATATACACTATATATACCCACCTATATACATTTTAAATACGTTAAACAATATATATACACTATATATATAGTATATACTACATTAGAATTTAAAAAATATATACACATAATACATATACACAATTACACATGTAATCGAGTATATGACTATATGTTAGTTAAATATATATACTACTCTAAATAAAACATATACTACAAAATATATACTACAATATAATGATATATATAATAATTTATAAAACATATATACATGTATACGTTAAATATATACGTCTATAGAAGATATATACACATATGTACGTACCATTCAATATATGTACTACTTTAAACAAAACATATACTACAATAGTACAATATATACACACTAAATATATAGTTAATAAAACATATACACATGTATACGTTAAATATATACGTCTATAGAATATATATATACTTATATACGTACCATTCAATATATGTACTAATTTAAATAAAACATATACTACAATATATATACTACAATATATACACACACTAAGTATATAGTTATATACTAATTTCTAAAACGTATACACATGTATACGTTAAATATATACTACTTTAGAAAACATACGTACCATTCAATATATACGTACTACTTTAAATAAAATATACTACAATATATATACTACAATATGTACACACACACTATATATAGTTATATACTAATTTATAAAACATATACACATGCATACGTTAAATATATACGTCTATAGAAGATATATACACATATATATGTACCATTCAATATATATACTATTTTAAATAAAACATATACTGCAATATATATATACTACAATATATACTCACACTAAATATATAGTTATATACTAATTTCTAAAACATATACACATGTATACGTTAAATATATACTACTTTAGAAAATATACACACATACATACGTACCATTCAATATATATGTACTACTTTAAATAAAATATACTACAATATATGTAGTACAATATATACACACACTATATATATAGTTATATACTAATTTCTAAAACATATACACATGTATACGTTAAATATATATTACTTTAGAAAATATACACACATATATACGTACCATTCAATATATACATACTACTTTAAATAAAATATACTACAATATATGTAGTAAAATATACACACACACTATATATATAGTTATATACTAATTTATAAAACATATACACATGTATACGTTAAATATATTCGTTTATAGAAGATATATACACATATATACATACCATTCAATATATGTACTACTTTAAATAAAACATATACTGCAATATATATATACTACAATATATACTCAAACTAAATATATAGTTATATACTAATTTCTAAAACATATACACATGTATACGTTAAATATATACTACTTTAGAAAATATACACACATATATACGTACCATTCAATATATACGTACTACTTTAAATAAAATATACTACAATATATGTAGTACAATATACACACACACTATATATATAGTTATATACTAATTTCTAAAACATATACACATGTATACGTTAAATATATATTACTTTAGAAAATATACACACATATATACGTACCATTCAATATATACGTACTACTTTAAATAAAATATACTACAATATATGTAGTAAAATATACACACACACTATATATATAGTTATATACTAATTTATAAAACATATACACATGTATACGTTAAATATATTCGTCTATAGAAGATATATACACATATATACATACCATTCAATATATGTACTACTTTAAATAAAACATATACTGCAATATATATATACTACAATATATACTCACACTAAATATATAGTTATATACTAATTTCTAAAACATATACACATGTATACGTTAAATATATACTACTTTAGAAAATATAAACACATATATACGTACCATTCAATATATACATACTACTTTAAATAAAACATACTACAATATATATACTACAATATATACACACACCATATATATAGTTATATACTAATTTATAAAACTTAAACACATGTATACATTAAATATATTCGTCTATAGAAGATATATACACATATATACGTACCATTGAATATATGTACTACGTTAAATAAAACATATACTGCAATATATATATACTACAATATATACACACACTAAATATATAGTTATATACTAATTTCTAAAACATATACACATGTATACGTTAAATATATACTACTTTAGAAAATATACACACATATATACGTACCATTCAATATATGCGTACAACTTTAAATAAAATATATTATGATATATATACTACAATATATATACACTATATATATATATAGTTATATAATAATTTATAAAACATATACACATATATACGTTAAATATATACGTCTATAGAAGATATATACACATATATACGTACCATTCAATATATGTACTACTTTAAATAAAACATATACTGCAATATATATATACTACAATATATACACACACTAAATATATAGTTATATACTAATTTCTAAGACATATACACATGTATACGTTATATATACTACTTTAGAAAATATACACACATATATACGTACCATTCAATATATATGTACTACTTTAAATAAAATATACTACAATATATACACACACTATATATATAGTTATATACTAATTTATAAAACATATACACATGTATACGTTAAATATATACGTCTATAGAAGATATATACAAAAATAAACGTACCATTCAATATATGTACTATTTTAAATAAAGAGAAAAGACATCTTTTCCCCCCTGAACTTGTCCTCCAAACTGACTTTAGCACTTAGACTTAACTTTCATTTATTTACCCCCATTAACAACTTTCAAGTGAATTAAATTCACCCCTTACGTCTGACGTGGCAAAAAAAAATGAGTGATTTTTTTTAAAAGGGCCCACTTTATATATATATATATATATATATATATAAAAGAAGTCAAGGGTATAACTTCATCTTCTTCATCAGAAGAAGATCGTCACTCCCCTTCCCCACCCCCACCCCCACCCCCACCCCCAACACTCCATTTCTTCATACCCCCACCCCGTTTCTTCGTAATCCCCTTCCTATCAAGTCCTAATTGATCCAAAATTTTATTTTTCGACAATCAAATAAGGTTCAAGACTGATGAACAAGTTTAATTCTTGGCCAAGAATTTCATGTCATGCGAATATCATCTATGCCATTTCTGAATTTCGGGCTGTTTATGCCATTTCTGTAGACATTTTTGAGAAAAAATTGAAAATTTGGGAGTTTTGAGATTTTGGATTTTGGTTAATGTGAAAGAATTTGGTTTTGAGATTTTGTGTATTGATATATTTTTGTGATCATGTACTTGTATTCAGTTCATTGTTAAATTTGCTCAAGTTAATTTTACATTTGATGAAGAAAAAAATTCATTGAAAAGCTTGCAACAATGGTGAAAGAAAGAGAAAAAAAAGGTGCTTTTATGTGAAGAAGAAGAAGGAGGAGGAGGAAGGGGGGGGGGATGGGGGGCTACTGTACTGAAGAAGAAGAAGGAATTGGGGTGGGGTGGCGTGGGGTGGGGGCTGTGAAGAAGAAGAAAGAAGGAGGTGGGGGTCTATTTTATTTATATAAAATATATATTTTTATAAAAAAAATATATATAAAAATTTACTCTTTTAAAATTTTAAAATATATATAAGAGTATATTATATATATATATATATATATATATATATATATATATTTTAAAAGAATATATAAAAAGTAAGTGTGTGAGATTTTTTTTTTTGAAAAATTTATAATTTATTACGTGGCAATGACATGGCACTGAGATGGCAGTGATTTGGCAATGACGTGGCGCATGTGTAGTGCACTCTCCGTGTGAGAGTGAGATTTTAATTTTGAGGGTGAATTTAATTCACTTGAAAATTGTTAAGGGGGTAAATAAACGGAAGTTAAGTTTAAGTGCTAAAGTGAGTTTGGAGGATAAGTTCAGGAGGGAAAAGATGTATTTTCTCTTAAATAAAACATATACTGCAGTATATACACACACTAAATATATAGTTATATACTAATTTCTAAAACATATACACATGTATACGTTAAATATATACTATTTTAGAAAATATACACACATATATACGTACCATCCAATATATACGTACACATATAAAATATATGTACTTCTTTAAATAAAACATATGCTACTTAATATAATAAATTAATAATACTTTATAGTAAATTAGTAATATATTAAAACTAAGTACTATTTAATTTAAACTAATAATTTAATTTAAATCATTAAATGAAAAAAATTACAAAGTAAGGATTAAGGAGTGAATGAATGTTGAATTTTATTGATTGCAAAATGATCCAAAATTTATAATTTACATGGATGAAAAATCTACAATTTTTACATCATTTTTTTCAACTCATTCATGTTAATATTAACGGGAACTTGCATAGAATAGTCAAAGTCAACGGGGGCAAAACCATGCATTGGACTTGATTTTGCTGAGTTCTCCCGTGAAGTCATAATTTCTTCAAGTCTCTGCTCGTCGTTCGGCTCCGCTTTCATTCCTTAATTTCTTCGTTCTGCTCTAATCCAATCTCTAAGGCAAACTAGAACATTCATTGCATTGCTTCCCAATGAATGTCGGTTGTCTCCAAGCTGCTGTCGTCCCTGACTAAAAGCGCTCTTCGATGCAACGGTTGACATTGGAACATTCAGAATATCTCTAGCTAATCTTGAAAGCACAGGATATTGTGTTTCATTATTCCTCCACCAATCCAACACGTTGATCCATCGTCTGCGATCCTCTATCGACGGAGATAATACTTCAGCTCTTCCCGATAATTTATTGTGTAAGCTCCCACCTCAACACTATTCCAACAAAGTAAATCATAAAAGTAATCAGGAAAACCACTATGTGCTGGCCTTTTAAAAGATGTTGACTCCTCGGGAGGATGAGAAGCGATAGTTGGAGTGATATTTGTCGGTACAGCTAAATCAAGTAAATCAGCATAGTGGTTATATAATTTATCTATGTAAGCGTTCACATCACCCATAGCCGTCCACAAATCAGGTTGTTCTTATTCTTTATCATCAGAATCATTGTTAGTATTTATCTCTAAGTTAGCATAAATAAGAGTATTAAAGTGGCACATAGTAGTATATTTCATGCACGGATTTAGCATAGCACCAACTAAGTAAATAGGGGGAATCGGAAAAAAATATTTTTAAAATTTAGCAAACATGGCACCAACAACTTCTTTGTAACCTTCTTTATTTTATTCTTTGAGCAAACCAGAAATATCAGCTATATATGCCAAAATATTACAAACAGTAGGATAATAAGTACCGAAAAATTCAACCGTAGCTATGTAATTTTTTTTCAAAAACTTAACAAAATCATTAATTACAGCCCAGTCAGAATCATGTAGCATGCAGTGGGCAGAACAACAAACGAACCACAATGTTGGTTAAAAGATAGTGTAATAGAAACTCTATATTTATAACAAGTTTTTAAAAAATTATACGCAACATTCCATCTAGTATCACATTCTTCAGGCATCAATATCGGTGCAAGTCCATTTTGTTCACATTTAAGTTTAAAGTCTTTAATTCTTCTTCTACGATTATTCCTTGAATAAAACCAACGGCAAACCAAATTTTTTCAATATAAAGTTCAAAAAACTCAAGACCATCTCTTACAATTAAATTATATATATGACAAACACATTTAACATAAAAAATTTCAGGTAATGGCGGAGATAGCTTAGATTTTAACTTTGTTATAGCAGTCTTGTTGTTAGAAGCATTATGAAAAGCAATACATAAGATTTTATTTTCAATACCGTAAAATTCTGCAACTTTAGCAATCGAATCGGCAATAAAATTTTCAGTATGTCTACGATCTTCATCATATAAAAAAATAAGAATACGTTTTTGCATAATAAAATTACTATCTATCCAGTGACAAGTAATGGTTAAATGATTATTTTTATTCACAGCACGACCAAGATCAGAAGTTAGGGACATTCTACATTGAATATTTTTTAACAGTGTTGATAAATAAAAACAATATTGTGAATGAAGTCTAAAAATATTGGCCCTACAAGTAGTTCTAGGAATACCATTAAACATAAGATTATAAATATATAATGAATAAAGGCATCAGAAGAAAGAAAACTAAAAGGCAAACAACCCACAACTACCATTTTAGCTATTTCTTCTCGGTCCCTCAATTTATTATACTTCTTTATTACCTGACCGGTTGCTGGGTCCATTCTAGTTTACGTTGGCCCACCAACATCCGCACCACCTCGTGCAATATTTAACTCTCATTAACGTATCCATACCCTCTTGCTTGCCTCCTCTTTTATGCTTATATATTTGTTGACAAATATTGCATTGCACCTCAATATCTGATATATGGTCAAAAAATTACCATGCAATACTAGTTGGTTTACGAGCTCTTGGGGCATGAAAAGGACGGGAAAGAAGATTAATCGATTCAGATCTAACGTTTGCATTTTCTACTGCGGGCGTCTCACCAATATTTTCATCATCTTCGTCTAAATTAACCGCATCTACTTCATTTTCTTTTCTATATCATGATTTTTTTGAGCTTCTACATAATCCTTATCGTGGGCACCTACACCTAAAGGTACACCTACTTCTTCATCAAAAGGTTGACTAAGCGGTGCCAGAGGCACACGGGTATATCTACTACTTGAAGTACCTCTACCGCTAGTAATTCGCTTTTTACTACCACTACCACTATCACTTCGAGGATAAATTTTTTTAACACCTTTAGTGGCGATGTTTCTTAATTTATCCATAATATAAATTAAACTAAAAAAATTTAAAATACACAAATATAATAAAATTAAATATTCAACAATTAATGCACTAATTGAAAATTAAACATAAGAGATGGAACGACAATACCAAATTTTAGAAGTATCCGAAGGTTGCGACTTTAGAAACTTTCACTCATACTTTGTAATCGCAAAATTAAAAAATTAAAGTAAGCACTTTAGGAAATTTATAGAATATTTGAGAATTGAAATTTGAGAGAGAATGAAATTTGAGAGAATGAAAAATTGTGTGAAAAATGATTTGAAAGTGTAGGGTATTTATAGGATTTATTTTAGGATTAAAAAAATATTTTAAATGATTTTTTTTTTTTAAATTAAAGGGGCCATTTAGCCGTTTTGGGCTCCCAACGGTCATATAGCTGTTGGGCCCAACGACTATAATGGCCCAGCGTCCATTTTTCAGAAATTCCCTATTTAAAAAAAAAATTGGTTATCCGGGCGGTTAACCGGCGGGCTTGGACCGGTTTTGGTCCGTGCCGGGTTAATCGGGCCCAAAAAGAAAATAACCCATCCCGGGATCTGGTACCCTACAACTCATAGGCTGACTGGGCTGGGTCAAACCGGGTCGGGTTGGTGTGGTGGGCCGGGCTGAGCCGATTCGGGCCGAGTCAAACCGGCCCGATTGACAGGTTTAACTTGAAATAGCTAACCTAAAGTATCTGAGAATAAACTATACATTGTAATTTCTGTGTTCAACTTTTTCAACTTTATGTTCTTACTACTTTAATCGCACGTGCCTCGCAGTGTAATGTTTGATTATTTAAAATTAAATAATTTTATTTATTGCAGATATTTTTAATAAAGTGTAAAAATTCAAATCACTTTTCAAAAATCTTTCACGTTTTAATATAGTAATGTAAACATAAACATATACACATATATGTTTTCCAATTTCAAGTGGTTGATGGATCATCACTTTTGTGTTTGCGTACCTCTTTCCCTTGTTGCCACAGACTAAGAGAGACACATCAATTTGAACCATATTTGTGTTACGATTATTTTGTATATATATATATTTAAAATCTTTCCTTATTTTTAAAATCAAATCTTTACAAATTTATTGATTACATTCTATTACGTACTTAAAACATTTAAAAATCTGGAACTTCTTAATTTTTTTCTTATTCTAATAGTTTTATATTTATTTTTAAACTTTTCAAATCTTCTTAAAATCAAATTTAGTTGATTTAGAATTCTTAAACTAATAGAAAAAGTATCAGTTGTCATTAATTTTGATGACTTCTAATAAAGAAAGGTTTTACCATAAATATATTTATTTAATTTTCAACTCTTAAATTAGAAAAAGATATAGAAATTCTGATGTCTTCTAATAAGGAAAAGTTTTTACCATAAATATATTTAATTAATTTTCAACTCTTAAATATTAGGAAGAAATAATGAAAAAAACGATTTTATCTCAAGCAAGGACTTTTAATGAAGGGCAAAAAGTTCAATTCACTTTTCAAAGGGTCTTCACACTTTTAATATACCAGTTTAGGTGTACGCACCTCCCACATCTACGTCACTTTAATGAGTATAAATATTACAAGAAATATGATATTTGTTTAAATAATACAGATGAATACAATAATTAAATTCAACATCTTTTGAATATGTAAAGATAGAGAATTTATTTAATTAATTATATAATTATTGTAAATATCTAAGATACAAATGAGACAGGTGAAATACATTGATAACCCCTTAAATTACGGTTGGTGCCTTCAATAAGCCGATGATTAGTGCTTGATAATTCATAAAGTTGCGCAATTTAACTTGGTTCCATCCTAAAAGTACAAGATTTTCCATGCAGATTTATGCCAATTCAATCCCTCTTCTTGATCAAATAATCGATATCTCGTATCTATCGCTTCAAATATAGTCATGCTCTTTGTTTGCTTCACCCATAATATTGAAATTTCGTTTGTTACATGAATTTAGAAAAAAAAATGTGAATGGAGAGACAAATATATAGTATTTTAAAATATATAATTCAATATATATATATATATATATATATATATCATTTTAATTCTATAACTATTGATGTATTAGCATAAAAAATTGAATGAAAGACACATAGACATATTTTAATTAATTAAATTAAATCTTTTTTAATTTATTAAAGTGAAAATTCAGAGATTTATGATATTTGGCCAACTTGCCCTCACTTTCATTTATATGATAATTTACATCTCACAGTTACAGAACTAAAAAGAAAGTGACGTTCTTCTTTTGACCCCATTGTGAGTTACATAAGTCCATGATATTTAGTTATACTCCCTAATAACTTTTTAGGAACAAATTCTTTCTTCTACTCAAAAACAAGAATTATTCAAATTGATTAACAGAATTTCTCCGAAAATCTATCTATGGGACACTACAAAAAGACAATATATTAAAATAATACAATTAAACCTAATTTTTATAAAAAAAAATCCTCAAAGCCGACCGTCATTCGTTTACAACTTGCAAACTACCGCAAATTAATACGCTAATAGAGATATCCAAACAATACAATTAAACCTAACGTTTACCTTAAAATTTTTCTCAAAGTCGAACGACATTCATCTACCACTTGTAAACTAACCTTTATACAAAAATTTCTCAAAGCTGACCGACATTCATCGACCACTTGTAAACTACAATAAACAATACGGTAATAGAGATCTCAAAACAATACAATTAAACTTAATCTTTACACAAAAAAATTTTCAAAGCCGATCGACATTCATCAACAACTTGTAAACTACCACAAAATAATACGATAATAAAAATATCAAAATAGCACAATTAAACCTAATCTTTATCTAAATAAATTCCTCAAAGTCCACTGACATTCATCTACCACATGTAAACTATAACAAAAAAATACGATAATAGAGATATCAAAATAATAAAATTAAACCTAACGTTTACACAAAAAAATTCTCAAAGTTGATCGACATTCATCGACCACCTGTAATTTACAACAAACAATACAATATTGATATATCAAAATAATACAATTAAAACCTAATTTTTACACAAAAAAATTCCTTAAAGCTGATTGACATTCATCAACGACCTTTAAACTACCACAAAATAATACGATAATAGCAAAACTGAGTAACATCGATGAAGAAGAATATGAAACTATAATACTTTTTATAGAACTAGAGGATTTATAAACCAAAAAGAATACTAATTAGTGTTTTAATAGAATTTTTCACACATCCATATTTTTTATACTTGTTCTTCCATAAAACTACAATAGCAAACTTAGGAGCCGACTCTTTTAATTTTTTTTAGAAAATCAATATTTTTCTTCCCTTTTGATTTAGTAGAGAAATAATTATCAATTTTTTTTTAGAAAACCTTTTTTTTTTTCCACTTTTAAACAAAGTTTCCTATTCCTAAAAACTTTGTATGGTATAGAAATATCTTAAACACTTTTGCATAAAGTTTTTCAATTTTTTTTTTTTAAATATTGAGACATACTCTAATTATGGTATGCAATGTAAATAAGAAAAATATTTACACAAAAATTAACGAACTATAATAAAAGCAAAAATCCAACTTTAATCAAATTTAGAACTCTTTCCATATTATTTATGATTTATTAATTTTTAAATTGTATTTTTCTCTTTATCATATATTTTAGGAACTCTTACCATATGTTTTAGGATTTCTTAATTTTTAAACTATTTTTTTTCTTACCATATATTTTACGATTCAATTATTTAATTCTCTTCATACTTCTTACCATATATTTTACGATTCAATTATTTAATTCTCTTCATACTTCTTACCATATATTTTTAGGACTCCTTAATTTTTTATTAATATTATTTATCAATATTATAAATATAATAATATAATAATTAGAGTAAAAAAAGTAAAAGATGATTTTGTCTAAAGCGTGGTCTTTTAATGAAGGGCAAAAAGTTCAAATAACTTTTCTAAGGATCTTCACACTTTTAATATATTATAGATTATGGATTATAGATTCTTATTATTGATAAATATGATAAATTCTTCGCACTTAGATTTATCCTTGTATTAGTCATTCAAGTAAATAAATTATTATTTTGATCTACTAAATTATTAATTAAATTAATTATTTAAAACACTCAAAACTTTAAATATATCCTCAAAATTTATTCGGGGCCCCTTAGAAATAAATTCAATATGTAACTTGACTATAAGTACGTTTCGGGCCTATTGAAAACATTAACATACCAAATCGAGGTCGTCTTGATCAAAGATTGACTGTGATCAAGCTTAAATTTACTCAAACTTAATAATTCAACTAATGACTTAATCGTCTCCAAACACCTCGAGAATCGACACTACCCATTTTTGTAAGTGATAAATCACGTCTAAAAACTACAAAGAGGGTTAAAATAGGAAAAAATCACAAAATGGATTGAAGGGTCATTACATCCTCTTCCTCTTCCTCATCTCCATCTTTATTTTTCTCATCTCCATTTTCATCTACACTGCAAAACTTACATTTTTTTCACCATTAGTTTCTCAATTACCATCTTTAGACCTACTCATTCCTCCTTCCTGAGAAACACACATCGACTCCTACTCATCTTCTCTAAATTTTTTGAATATATTTCATTTTCGTGAATATGTTCGAATTTAAAATACACAAAAATTATCACTAGAAGAAACAAGAAGGATAAAAAAAATCTAAATAAATTAACAAGTGCATAAATGTTCCCTTAGTTTTTAATTTCAAATTAATAAGATATGTCATTTTAATTTTTTTGTTAGTTTATTTAGATCTAGGATGAATGAACTAGATTTTAATTCTAAAATTTCAAATTCAAGAGATGCTTGTTTTGCGTCGTCTAACCATAACAATCCTTTTGTGATGCATGAAAGTCAAAGAGAAAAGGAAATAAGAGAAGAGAACAATGAACGAAAAAGAAAATAAAAAAATGAAAAAATTAAAGGAAAAAGTAGGATAAAGGAAAATAATTAGTTTTTCATATTGAAAAAAGTAATATTACATGACATTAGGTGGTAAGACACGTACAGTTCACTCAATTGTATAGATCTAGATTTGAGTTTTTAAGGGGGTATATGCCACAGTTTTAAATAGTTTAGGAGGATAATAAGATTCCCATAAAATTAAAGTGTGTAGTTGAAAATTTAGTAATAAGTTGATGGGGGTATTTGAATACCTTTATTTTTTAATAAAATGAAAAGATTTTTTGAAAAAAATTAAATATTTCTCATGACCACATGAGGCTATATGTTGGTGAGAGTAATGATTATGATATATAAAAAATAAATGGTTTAAAGATTGGTAAAAGTAATGAAATGAACTACAAATCTTATTTATATATGAAATAGATGATATATAAATAGTGAGGTTCTTTTTATGAACTATAAACTTGTGGATTAATTTTGTATTTAAAATTTTTCAAATCACGATTTGAAATTTAACAAAAAAATCATATTTTTTAGAGAATCTGAAATTTCATAAAATAACAAAAATAACAATATTTGCAGTAGGGTCAAACCACTACCTCATTTGATGGTTACCCTGTGTAGCTCCCCCTTTTTCACAACTCAACATTTATTCACTTTTTTTTTTCTTTTTATCTTTTTCTTACTTTCTCAATTTTTCTCCTATTTTTTTAATTTTTAATTTTACAATATTTCTCACGTCTTCCACACAAATTATGCTCCACAAAATCAGGTAAGCATTAGCTTTAGTTATTGCATGTAATCTCTTTCCCAAAATATCTTTATTTGTAAATTGTATCTTCTCTTTAACATTGATATCGCACTCTTCCATATTGTAAGCTTTTATTAGTATTGTGAAGGTTTGCTCCGATGACAAAACACACATCACATAGAAAGTCTAATAGAAATATATCCCATATTAATTTAGTTTCTGACAATTCATCATCGTTTAGTATTAGACTTTCTCAAGACACAAATATAATTCAGTATTTGTGCTTATACAATTGTCAAAATTATTGATCGTCGAAGAAGTGAGATCAAAGCATTATAACGATCCTGTGAAAATGACTAAGATTATGAAAGCAAAGGACTTGTAGAAAGCTTCTTCTTCAAACTCTTAAAAATGCAAAATCAATAAAAATAAAACAATTTTTTTTAAAAGAACTAGTAAAATTTCAAGTGCAGAAGTTGAAAAAGTTTTCGAACATAATTCTAAAAGAGATTAAGAAGAAGAGGTTTTTTTTTTTTTTTTGAATTTCTACAATTTATCTATGTATTCAGTATGTAAATTAATTTTCTATGTAAATTTAGTATATGTACTTTTACTACAGATAAATATGTTGTATATGTATTTAATACAAATAAATGTTGTGTATATATATTTTTTTAAAAAATTAAAAATATATTTAATTAGCGGATAATTGTCTACATATTTTCATAATAATGTTGTTGTATATATGCATATGATTCATGTAAATGTATTTGTATTTATATTTGTATATATACAATCAGTTTGTATTTTATTAGTTATTAACCCTGCAATTAGATTAATATTTTATATACAAATACATATAGGTATGATCTGAATATCTAAAAGAGATTTATATATTTTTTATTTTAAAGTGTTTCGTAATTTTATATTCATGGCCAAAAAACTATTAAGATTTGCACTACATATGTATTATCACATCAATAATGAAATTCTGAAAACTTTAAATGATAAGTTGTTTGATGATCAATTCAAGCACTTTTGTGACAATACTATTTTTGAGGTGTTCACAAAGAAGAAGTATTGCTATGTCCAGGCACAATTGTTCATATGTGATATGATACTAGAGACTAAGAATAATTCTGTAGTGTCATAATCATATGTGTAACTAGGACTATTATACGTTTCAGCTTAAAAGAATTTGTTATAATCACTGATTTGATTGCGTCACAAATAAGTAAAATATTTTATTTGATGAAAAGGTACCAATTAGTATGCTTGATCAGTGTTTTGACAGTGTCAATTTTGTTTCAAAAGGATAGCTATTTGTAGCAATGCACTATGTTTGCTATTTTGTATTTCATACACACATCGTATTAACAAATGTTAATAGTACAACTATACAATGTCTTCATTGTGACTTAATTGAAAATGATCGGTCTTGACAGTTAATTTTACTTAATTCAGAGTTTGCCGCTTGCTATTCAAGTTTATTGTATGAGTGTTGCTTTAAAGTTGACAAAAAATTGCTCGTAAGGAGAAAAATTTCATGAATTCTCAGATTGCTAAATTGGAAGACAAATCAACCTCGTCTCCGATTTGAAGTTCTTATGGACAACATGTTCAATGAAGCAAATTACAAGGTTTGTATAATCTTATTATTTTAATTATTTTTAAATTTTATATATTTTTGTATATAGAATGCAAATTTTTCAAATATATATATATATATATATATATATATATATATATATATATATATATATATATATTTTGTATATAACACTTTAATATACATTTTGTATACCGTATATTGTTTGTAGAAATAGTAAAACAACGTCAAAAAAGCTTGCTATCTTTCAGTTGCCTCCAACAAATTCAAATTGCATCTGAACCTTATTATGAGTTAATTAGTGAAGCATCTTATTCAGATAGTGATTTTTAAAAAATTTCACCATTGTAAATTTTTCCAAGACACAAATAAAAGATTGATCCATTTGTATCTCCATTAAAAATAAAACATCAACTACTTAATATCGGGGATGAACATCTTAAAAAAAAAAAAAGATCTGAAGTATTACTACATAAATGTCAATAAAGACATCACCTCTTCGTGCAGCAAAATCACTCAAGATAAAGACACATGATTCAAATCTGTTCAAACACAAGCTCTTAGAGCAATCAATCGACAAAACATCAAGATAAATTTTTAATTCGATCCACTCAGATGTACCATCTTCAAGCAGTTTTGAAAATGAAGATGTGATCATGTTGAAGAAAGACTTTTACTTATTTAGCGTTGAGGTAAGTATTGTTAAATACATGTACATATGATATTTTTGTTTGCTCATTGATTTATTTAAAAAATAAGTTAAAAAATATTGAAAGACATTTCAAGTTTAGTAACAATTGAATTTAATCTTATTTTAAATACAATTAAAGAAAACAAATTCAAAGACAAGGTATAACATTTAGCATTCAAATACATATTTAAGTTATTTTTCATATATAAATAAATATATGAATACATACATATATATATATATGTGTGTGTATGTATGTATATATGTGTGTGTATGTATGTATATATGTGTGTGTGTATACATATGTCTATGTGTGTGTATGTGTACACACACACACACACACACACACACACACACATATATATATATATATATATATATATATATACAATTATTATATTGTCACGACCCAAAAATGAGCGTCAAGATGACACTTGTCGCGGCGTACATTGACAAGTAAGCCTATCACCCAAACTGATACGAAAAGACAGAAATATCCCACGGTAAGGCTTCTAGAATAAAGCCGAACCATATAAGTAATCATAACAATGTGGAAAGAACTTATCCAAAGTACCAATCATGCCCAAAACCAGGTGTCAATAGTGTAAGAACTACTAATACAATCCAAGAGTCAAATGCATCGGAGAAATAACCACAAATGAATAATATTTGTCTCCATATACTAATAAAGACATAACTACTGTAGAAAGAGAGAGGTGAACTTCGGATGCATGAATGTCTAACCGCTACCTTGGAAGCTCCAACAATCGCCCGAGTCAAGCAAGCTGAGGTGCACTCGAGCTAGGACCTGTACCGAAAGGGCGCAGGAAGCATAAGTACGGTCCACTTGTACTCAGTAGGTATCATAGGCCGACCAAGCAAAGTAGTAAATAAAACATACAAAATATACACTAAGGGCACGTACCTGCAATCAGAAAATGTCCCACAACAGTAGCCCACACCGCTTGCACTAACAATTCTAATATATCTCACATATATTACAATAACACACCAAGATATAGAACACAAGTATACATTATGTCACATATAATAGAACAAGAGAGAACATGTAGATACAAGATCATCAAATAAAAGTAAAGGAAGGTAAAACAATTACATAAATGACAAGTCAATAAGGCAATACAACACATCATAAACACAATAAAGTAAGTGCAATGTATATGATGATGATGATGATGATGATGATGATGATGATGCACGAGGTCGTCGCACAACCTCCGGGATCATTGCACAATCCCCGTATACACCTACGGAGCTAAAACTTCCCGACGTAGGACCCATGGGGGGTTCGTCAATCTATATACAATCCACATATCTCATATCTCCTTTTTGACACATCCCTCGAAAAGGGTTTTATAAGCTGTAACAATAATTAAAAAGAAAAAAAATGTTGCCAGTGTTTCTCAGATGTTGCCATAGTGGTACCAATGTATTATGAATGAGCATGATATGAAGATGTAATGCTCACAATCAATCACAATGAGTATTTACACAACCAATCACATGATATATTTTCACAACCAACCACAATGATACATTCCCACAACCACATGAGCCAATATCCACTTATTATTTTCGTTTCATCCATGAATTTCCATGTCTCATATGCCAATAAGTATGAATATAATCACAATACACCAATGGTACCACATTAAACGGCCCAATGCAATTATTCACATGTATTCAAGGCTATCAATATCACATAGGACCCACACAGTTAAACATATCACATAATATCTCAATTTCGATAATTACATCACATATAGGGCCCCACACGGGCACAACACATAGATAACCATTTTTCATGATTAGTTTCCACCCTTAACATGCATTTTAAACCATTATTTACAACCCAGCCTAGTCTGAAGAGTTAAGCCATAACCTACCTTGAAAGCCAAAACCGGTCTGTTACACTTGAACCCGCGATCTTACTTTTCACGAATAATTCTGAACTCCGCTAAAAATATTAAACATGAGATCTACGCGTCAAGTCAAAACCAACGACACCCATATTGACTACTTTTGATTCAGGGTCAAAACAGACCCCCAAAATAGGTTTCTGAAAAAGAAGGGCAAAATCGAAACTTTACTTCAAAAATATGTTTCTCATATTTTTAGGAACCTACAGCTTAAAACTCAAGTTAAATCGAGTAAAAAATGAAGTAAAATTGAAGAAAAACCATTTTTGAGCATTATCGGGTAAAATCTTTGAAATCCGGGTTAAAATCAAGAATCGGAGTTGTTTTGAAGGTTAAATTGATGAAAAACTAGTAATTATAAGATAAAAATATTATTTAAGTGAAAGGGATAAAATTTGGGTTTAAAATCATGCCCTAAGATTTTGGGGGTTTTGAGGAATTTATTAAGAAATTACTAAGAAAAGAGGTGAATTCTTACCTTAAATCCATAATAGAATCAAGAAAAAGATGTTAATCTAGCTTCCCACGCTCTCACAAATTTTACTTTTAAGCTCCCACACTATTTTAGGGTTTAACTCCCAAGAGACAAGATGAAAAATGAGCAAAATAGGTCCAAAAAGAGGTATTTATAGTGCAGATTTTTCTGCACTGTTGTAAAAAAAAACTGTTTTTTAAAAAAAAAACTCAATTAGGACTTCAACGGGGTGCCTGAGATTCGTTTGGAGTCCGATACATGCAAATGAACTATGCAGCTATACTAAATTCGACGTTACGGTCGCGTTGACGATATCAGATTTTCAAAAAACATCGTTTTCATAAAGTTGATCCCCGAAATACGAAGTTACAATTTTTCAAACTGAGGGTTGAAATGAGATTTAAAAGTCGTAAAATCATACCAAATATGCCAACACCCTAAAATCGACATTTCGGATCTGCTGGCGAAGTCGAATTTTCTATCCGAGGTTGTTTCGATCAAATGTGGGCCCCACACTCATATTTCTAATTTTCCAACTTTTCGACCAATAGGTCGAAATGAGCTCGAGTGCACCGGGTACCGAACCAAAGGTCTACCTAGCCTAAAATTGATATTTCAAAGCTGCTGGCGCAATCTGTTTGTCCATCCGTCGCACGGATCAAAAGATATCCACATAAGTCCAAAATAAGGCTTACGAAGCCATTAAAAATCACAATATTGCATAACTGATACCAAAATGCATCGAAAATCATGCCAATCACTCCCACACCCTGAAAATATCATAATGCAACTACGGGGAGGGGTAAAACAGTCAAATCACACAAAATCACAAATTTCACATATTTTATCAAATTTTTAGATCGTTAATCATCCATCACTAAAAATCTAGTTCGTCCTCGAACTAAGACAAAGAAATACCTGAATCAATGAAAAGCTGGGGATAGAAACTGCGCATATTAGACTCAACCTCCCAAGTAGCTTCATCTACAGGTCGATGTCGCCACAGGACCTTAACCACAAGGATCACTCTAGAGCGCAACCGCCTAACATCCCTAGCCAAATGGAAACCGGTTCCTCAACAAAGGACAACCGCTCATCTAACCGAACCGAATCCCAATGAATGATATGAGACTCATCAGGAATATAACGACGAAACATAAAAACATGAAAAACTGGATGAACAACTGATAGATCAAGGGGCAAAGCCAACTCATAAGCCACATCACCAACAGTCCGAAGAATCTCAAATGGACCAATATACCTGGGGCTAAGCTTTCCTCTCTTCCCAAACCCCATCACACCCTTCATGGTTGAAACTCGAAGGGAAAACATGATCACCAACACCAAATCTCAAGGCGCGAAGTCTACGATCAGCCTAACACTTCTGCCTACTCTGAGCCGCTCTAAGTCTATCTTGAATGATCCGGACCCTATTCAAAGACTCATGAATCTAGTCCGTACCTCGAGGTCTCACCTCAGAAACATCAAACCAACCTACTGGGGAGCGAAAATGCCTACCTTACAATGCCTCAAAAGGAGCTATATCAATACTGGAATGGTAGCTATTACTATATGCAAACTCTGCTAAAGCCAAATGCTGCTCCCACTAGCCACCAAAATCCATCGCGCACGTGTGAGGCATATCCTCCAAAACCTGGATACTCTTCTCTAACTGGCATCAATCCATTCGTGAAACGCTGTGCTTAGATTAACCTGGTATTGAAAAGTCTTCCAAAAGTGGGATGTGAACACAAAACCTCGATCTGAAATAATGGATACTGACGCACCATGCAGACGTATAATCTCACGAATGAAAATATAACCTCTCAACACTGAATGAGACCCGAACCAGAATAAAATGAGCTGACTTGGTTAATCGATCCACGATGACCCAAGCATTGTCAGAACCATGAGATGTACGAGGTGAACCAGTCACAAAGTCCATAGTGATCCATTCCCACTTCCACTCGGGAATGGGTAACCTCTGAAGCAATCCACCAGGCCTCATATGCTCGGCCTTTACCTGCTGACAACATAGGCAACGAGCCACAAAATCCGCTATATATCGCCTCATATCACTCCACCAGTAGTGTTGCCTCAAATCACGATACCTCTCAGTCACACCTGGATGGATAGAATATCTAAAACAATGGGCCTCCTCCAAGATCAACCTAATCCGATCACCACTCTCAGCACATAAACTCAGCCCCCAATCCTCAAAACTCTATCTGAATCAAGTGAGGCTTCCTTAACCTCCCCACTCAATATTTTATCTCAAATCAACCTCAATCCAACATCGTCAAATTAATGAGCTCGAATCTGCTCCATCAAAGAAGATCTAACCTCCACAAATGACAAAATAAGCCCAGGTGTCGAAATATCAAAACTAACCATCTGGTTAGCTAAAAACTGAATCTCGAAGGCCAAAAGCCTCTCTTGGGTCAAAAGATGCGCCAAACTACCCATGCTAGTCGACTTCCGACTCAAGTTATCCGCAACCATATTAGCCTTTCCCTGATGGTAGAGAATATTCAAGTCATAATTCTTAAGCAACTCAAGCCAACTGTACTGCCTCATATGAAGATCTCACTGGTAAAGAAGTACTAAAGGCTACGATGATATGAGAAGACCTCACAACAAACTCCATACAAGTAGTGCCTCTACAACTCAAGGCAAACACAACTGCGTACAACTCTAAATTATGGGTAGGATAATTCCTCTCACGAGGCTCCAATCTTGACGAGACACATACACAATTACCTTGCCCTCCTGCATCAACACAATACCTAACCTAACACCTGAAGCATCACGAAAGATAATAAATTCCACACCCTCCTTGGACAAAGCTAATATAGGAGCCGAAGTTAACAAATCCTCGACCTTTTGAAAGCTCGCCTCACAACATCATACCACTGGAAGGAATTCTTCTTCTGAGTCAACTTGGTCGACGGAGCTGCTATGGAAGAGAAACCCTCAACAAAACATTAATAATACCCGACCAAGCCAATAAAACTCTGAATCTCGGTGGGTGAAGTAGGTCTAGCCTAATCACAAACCGCTGTAACCTTAGCTGGATCAACCATAATACCTTCCTTAGTTATCACATGATCCAAGAAAGAAACTGACTCCAACAAAAACTCGCACTTAGAGAACTTAGCATACAACTTCTTATCTCTCAAACTCTAAAGCACAATCCACAAATGATCCTCATGCTCAACCTCACTCTTGAAATAAACCAAGATATCATCTATAAATACCATAACAAGGGAGTCAAGATACAATCGAAACACCTGGTTCATCAACTCCATGAGTGCGACACGGGAATTGGTCAATCCAAAAGACATGAGCAAGAACTCATAATGACCATATCGAGTCCAAAAAGCTATTTTTGAAATATCCAAAGCTCTAATCCTCAACTGGTGATAACCAAACCTCAAATCAATCTCTGAAAATACCTCCGCACCCTGAAGCTGATCCAACAAATCATCGATGCGAGGAAAATGATACTTATTCTTAACCATCACCTTATTCAACTGTCAATAATCAATACACATCCGCATAGACCCATCCTTTCTCTTCACAAACAAGACAGGTGCACCCTAAGGTAAAATACTAGGTTGAATAAATCTCTTATCCAACGACTCCTGTAACTGATCCTTCAGTTCCTTCAGCTCTACTGGGGCCATCCTATAAGGAGGAATAAAAATGGGCTTGGTGCCCGACTCAACATCAATAATAAAACCAATATCTCGATCCAAAGTCATACTAGGCAAGTCCGTAGGGAACACATCTATAAACTCACGGAAGACACAGACAGAATTCAAGAAAGGAGGCGAAATAACATCGGTGTCACGAATATGGTCCAAGTAATATAAACATCCTCTCTCAACCAATTACGAGCCTGAACATAGGATATAATCCTCTGAGGACCCGAATGAATTGTACCCTTCCAAGCTATCCTTGGTACACCCGACAAATCTAAAGTTATAGTCCTGACATAACAATTTAGGATGGCATGAGAAAGAGCCAACCAATCCATACCCAAAATAACATCAAAATCGACCATATCTAAAATAAGTAAGTCTACCAAAATCTCATGCCCGATAAAAGTCACAACACAAGATCGGTACTCCCGATCCACCACTAAAGAATCACCTACCGGGGTAGATACACGAATAAGCATGGCAAGAGTATCACTAATAGAATCAAAACCCGAAGCAAAACATTCAGATACATAGGAGAAAGTCCATCCGGGATCCAATAATACAGATGCAGGTCTGAAACAAACGAGAAAGGTACCTGTAGTCACAACATCAGAAGCCTCTGCCTCAAGTCTGGCTGGTATAGCATAACACTATCCATGACTACCAACTGGCTGAGTAGCCCCACAACCACCAACACAAGCTCTACCATCCTTACCTCTTGCACCTTTGGTAGAACAACTACCTCTCACAGCTGAAATAAGAATAACTTTAAAAACACAGCGAGAATAGTCCTTGGCCACATGGCCAATCTCATCACACACATAGAAACCTCTACGGCCAATCTCAATAAGAGAAGTACAACTGAGCCTGAATGACCACCCTGAACTGCTGAACTAGAAAATCCACCCGTTGAACTCTATAAAATCACCTGCACTATCCTACCATGGTATCCACGAGAATATCTAAAATCTCTACCTCGATAGGTATGACTCCTGAACTCTCCAAAATGACACACCCTCTTGGCGCCTCCCAGAGATGCGCTAAGAATACCCTCTATCATCATAGCATGATCCACAATACTCTGAAAAGAATCCCCAAACACAACACCATCTAAGATGTAGCCAATTGAATAGAAAATATTCAAACCCTTCACGAACTTCCAGACCTTCTCAGACTCAGTAGAAATACTATCTTAGGAATATCTGGACCTGGCATGAAAACGTGCCTCATACTTAGCAACTGTCATGGAGCGCTGCTCCAAATGATCAAACTCATCCCACATACGATCATCCTAAACTGAAGGCACAAATCCCTCGAGAAAGGCGTCAACAAACTGATCCCATGATAACTCAGGAGCATCAATAAGCCTACAACCAACAAATGATATCCACTAATTTCTTACACCATCTCTCAACTGATATGTAGTATAAGCCACACTATCGGCTCAGAAAGAGTGAAACACAACTCAGAACACAAGGTATGGAAGGACTTCGCACGATAAAGAATTAAATAAGTGAAGTTTCCTAAAGACATCCTATAGCCTCTCGAGGATAGGTACGGACATCTACGTACCGATCCGCGAGACTCTATTAGACATCCCATTCTTACATTGTTGAGACCAATGAAACCTGGCTGCTCTAATACCAATTTGTCACGACCCAAAAATGAGGTTCATGATGACACTTGTCGTGGCGTACCTTGACAAGTAAGCCTATCACCCAAACTGATACGAAAAGAAGAAAAGGCAGAAATATCCCACAATAAGGCTTCTAGAATAAAGACTAACCATATAAGTAATCATAGCAATGTGAAAAGATCTTATCAAAAATACCAATCATACCCAAAACCTGGTGTCAATAGTGTAAGAACTACTAATACAATCCAAGAGTCAAATGTATCAGAGAAATAACTATAAATGAATAATATCTGTCTTCGAATACTAATAAAGACATAACTACTGTAGAAAGATAGAGGTGAACTTCGGACGCATGAATGTCCAACCGCTACCTTGGAAACTCCAACAATCACCCTAGTCAAGCAAGCTGAGGCGCACTCGAGCTAGGAACTGTACCGAAAGGACGCAGTAGGCATGGGTACGATCCACTTATACTCAGTAGGTATCATAGGCCGATCAAGCAAAGTAGTAAATAAAGTATACAAAATATACAATAAGGGCACGTCATCTGTAATCAGAAAATGTCCCACAACGGTAGCCCTTACCGCTTACACTAACAGTTTTAATATATCTCACATATATTACCACAACACACCAATATATAGAACACAAGTATACATTATGTCACATATAAATAGAACAAGAGAGAACATGTAGATATAAGATCATCAAATTAAAGTAAAGGAAGGTAAAACAATTACATAGATGACAAGTCAATAAGACAATACAACACATCATAAATACAATAAAGTAAGTGCAATGTATATGATGATGATGATGCACGAGGTCATCGCACAACCTCTGAAATCGTTGCACAATCCCCGTATACACATACAGAGCTAAAGCTTTCCGACATAGGACCCATGGTGGGTTCGTCAATCCATATACAATCTACATATCTCATATGTCCTTTTCGGCACATCCCTCGGAAAGGGTTTTATAAGGTGTTACAATAATTTAAAAGAAAAAAAATGTTGCCAGTGTTTCTCAGATGTTGCCATGGTGGTTACCAATGTGTCATGAATGGGTATGATATGAAGATGTAATGCTCACAACCAATCAAAATGAGTATATTTACAACCAAACACATGATATATTTCCACAACCAACCACAATGATACATTCCCACAACCACATGAGCCAATATCCACTTATTACTTTTATTTCATCCATGAATTTCCATGCCTCATATGCCAAAATAGTATGAATATAATCACAATACACCAATGGTACCACATTAAACAACCCAATACAATTATTCACATATATTCAAGGCTATCAAATCACATAGGACCCCACACGGTCAAACATATCACATAATATCTCAATTTTGATAATTATATCACATATAGGGCCCCACTCGAGCACAACACATAGATAGCCAATTTTCATGATTAGTTCCCACCCTTAACATGCATTTTATACCATCATTTACTACCCAGCCTAGTCTGAAGAGTTAAGCCATAACCTACCTCGAAAGCCGAAACCGGTCCTCTACACTTGAATCCGCGTCCTTACTTTTCACGAACAATTATGAACTCCATTAAAAATATCAAATATGAAATCTATGCGTCAATTCAAAACCAACGACACCCATATTGACTATTTTTGATTCAGGGTCAAAACGGACCCCCAAAATGAGTTTTCAAAAAAGAAGGGCAAAATTAGAACTTTACTTCAAAAACATGTTCCCCATATTTTTAGGAACCTACAACTTAAAACTCAAGTTAAATTGAGTCAAAAATGGAGTTCAAATCGAAGAAAAATCATTTTTGAGCTTTACCGGTTAAAATCTTTGAAATCTGGGTTAAAATCAAGAATCGAAGTTGTTTTGAAGGTTAAATTGATGAAAAGCTAGTAATTCTAAGATAAAAATATTATTCTAGTGAAAGGGGTAAAATTTGAGTTTAAAATCATGCCCTAAGATTTTGGGAGTTTTGAGGAATTTATTAAGAAATTACTAAGAAAATGAGTGAATTCTTACCTTAAATCCAAAATAAAATCAAGAAAAAGAGGTAAGCTCTTACAAATTACTAAGAGGAATTTATTGCATAGTTTCCCAAGCTCTTACAAATTTTACTTTTAAGCTCCCACACTATTTTAGAGTTTAACTCTCAAGAGACAAGATGAAAAATGAGCAAAATAGGTCCAAAAGAGGTAGTTATAGTGCAGGTTTTTCTGTTCCTGTGAAAAAGTTTTTTATTTTTAAAACTCAATTAGGACTTCAACGGGGTGCCCAGGATTCGATCGGAGTCCAATACATGCAAATAAACTATGCAACTATACTAAATTCGATGTTTCGGATGCGTTGGCAATATTAAATTTTCTAAAAAACATCGTTTTCATAAAGTTGATCCCCGAAATCTAAAGTTACAATTTTTCAAATTGAGGGTCGAAATGAGATTTAAAAACTGTAAAATCATACCAAATATGCTAACACCCTAAAATCAAAATTCTGGATCTGCTGGCGAAGTCGGATATTCCATCCGAGGTCGTTTCAATCAAATGTGGGTCCCACATCTATATTTTCAATTTCCCAACTTTTTGATCAATAGGTCAAAATGAGCTCGGGTGCACCAGGACCCGAACCAAAGATCTACCAAGCCTAAAATCGATATTCCGGAGTTGCTGGCATAGTCCGTTGGGCCATTCATCGTACAGATCAAAAGAAATCTACATAAGTTCAAAATAACGCTTTCGAAGACATAAAAAACCACAATATTGCATAAATGATACCCAAATGCATCGAAAATCATGCCAATGACTCCCACACTTTGAAAATTTCATAATGCAACTAAGGGGAGGGGTAAACTAGTCAAATTACATAAAATTACAAATTTCATCAAATTTTTAGGTAATTACAAATATATATGTATGTATGTGTATGTGTGTATGCAAAAATGCATATTTGTTTGCATGCATATATATATATGTATATGTGCGTGTATGTGTGCACATATATATGTGTGTGTGTATGTGTACATACATATTTATATACAATTATTATATATATGTGTATAGTGTGTATATGTACACATACATACATACACACACACATATATATATAATAATTGTATATATATATATATATATATATATATGTATAATAATTGTATATATATAATAATTGTATATATATATGTATAATAATTGTATATATATATAATAATTGTATATATATATATATATGTGTGTGTGTGTGTGTATATATATATATATATACATACATACATACATATATATATATGTGTGTGTATATATATATATTACTACTATATATAAGAGAAGATATCAATTTCGGTAGTCCTCACAATGGTATTTTAGGTATTTCACTTTTTTTTGTTAAGTAAAATTATCACACATGACAATTAATGATGTTGATGTCTTTTTCTAATATATTTTCATTTATGCCCTTATTATTTTTGTTAAGACCATTTCAACTTGGACTTTTATTGGGGCTGCTCCACCCTTAACCAGAGGTCGAGGGTTCGACCCTGAGCATGGAGAAAACTATGTTGGGAGCGCTACCCCCCGAATGGGGCCCTACCCGGCGCGAAACCGGATAAGTCGGGCTCCAATGCGGGCACCGGACACCGGATGGGAAACCAAAAAGAAAAAACTTGGACTTGTATTATTGGTCTCTTCTTGTCACTTATTAAATTGCCTTTAGTTAAAACTCCATTTATCATTTATTAACAATCACTTTAGCTAAAAGAAAAAATCAATCCAAATAGTAATTTTTAATAACTATTATACTACTATATATAAGGGAGGATCTCACTTTTTGGTAGTCCTCACAAATTTTTTAATGCAATTAAATAGCCACACATGTTTACTTATTTTCCATACATGTTGTTACATTTGTCCTCATTATTCTTTTATGATATTTTTATTTGAGATTTTGTAATTGAACTATACATAGTATTCTTTTTTTTTTATAAATCTCTTCTTATTCCTTATTAGATTACTTATTTCTTATATTAAAAATTAATTATTTTTCTTTCTTATTTATTTTAGTAAATCACGAAAGATTTATAACTTTTTTCACATTATTATTACTATTACTATTATTATTAATAATATAACTATTATTATTATTATTATTGTTATTATTATTATCAAGTAATTAAGTAACGTATGAATAGCTAAATTAAATTTTTAAAACATAATAAATAAGGATAATTTCATATATTTTATCCTTAATAAATTAAATTCTTAAGTTATTTGTCAAGTCAAAGAAACAAGTAAAAGAGAATTGAGAGGATACCCTTTTTTCTCCTTTTTATTCCCCATTTTGCTTGATCCATGTACTAAAAATAAAATTTACTTTTTGCTTATTATTTTAGCAAATAAAGAAAAATTTATTAGTTTCATTCAATATTACTCTTATCATTAAGTAACTATACAACATAATAGTTGTCAATCATATACTTTCAAATCATAATTTTCGAGATCAATAAACCGACACCTATTAAATAATTTTTTTATTAATAAGAGTTCTAAATCAATAAATGTAAAATAAAATGAAATGGATAGAATGCATATTTATTTTTTTACATTTTAGTAAAATCTGTGCAACTTTGAAGTTACAGTCTCTTTTTCTATCAGAGCATTTATTATTTTTTAATAATACTTATTCTTTTTTTGAGTGTGTTTGGTACAATCGTTTTTTCAATTAAACATATTACTTTAATGATATTTTTTTAATAAAATTAGTGTATTTCTTACTTATTTTCTTATATTAGGTATGTAAGTAAAATATTATTTAAAAATTATTTTTATATAATTTAGATAAGTATTATGAGAGATGGGGTATGGAGTGGCGGGGGTGGGAGCTATAGTGGGTGATGACAAAGTGTATTGAAGAGTGAAGGGCTCAATGAATGTGAAATATAAAATATAATTTTTCTACTTCCTTGTAGTCATTTTGATAAGTCTAAAAAGACTTATTTTCTAGAGAAAATGTTTTTTCCAACAATCTATCAAATATGATTGTTTAAACATGCTGAACACATCACTTATTTATTTTAAATTAAATTTTATGTCTATTCATATTTGGTAATTATCCTTCATACTTCCTTTTTCTTAAATAAAGTCCTTTAAAAGTTATCCAAATATATCGAAAATACTTTAATAATCATAGTAGTTTTTCAAGCATACATAATCAACGTATCACTAAATTAAATTAATTATGTAATAGAAAAATGTGATTTAAGTTATATTTTTTCTAAAATTAAATTTTATATTCTTTATCATCGTTGATGTAACGACATGAAAATTTGATGAAATTTGTGATTGTGTGATTTGACTGTTTTACCCCTCTCCATAGTTGCATTATGATATTTCTTAGGTGTGGGAGTGATTGACATGATTTTGATGCATTTTGCTATCATTTATGCAATATTGTGGTTTTTGATGGCTTTGAGAGCCTTATTTTGGACTTATGTAGATATCTCTAGATTCGTACGACGGATAGCCGAACAGACTGTGCTAGCAGCTATAGAATAACGATTTTAGGCTAGGTAGACCTTTGGTTCGGGTCCCGGTGCACCCGAGCTCATTTCGACCTATTGATCGGAAAGTTGGAAAATTGGAAATATGGGTGTGGAGCCCACATTTGATCGAAACGACCTCGGATGGAAAATCCGACTTTGCCAACAGATCTGTAATATCGATTATAGAGTGTTAGCATGTTTGGTATGATTTTACGACTTTTAAATCTCATTTCGACCCTCGGTTTAAAAAATTATAATTTTGGGTTTTAGAGGTCAACTTTATGAAAACGACATTTTTTTAAAAAATCTGATATCGCCAACGCGTCCGGAGCGTCAAATTTTGTATGGTTGCATAGTTCATTTTCATGTATCAGACTCCGAACGAATCCCGGGCACCCCGTTGAAGTTTGAATTGAGTTTTTTTTTTTTAAAACAACTTTTTTTGACAGCAGTACAGAAAAATCTGCACTATAAATATCTTTTTTTTTGGACCTATTTTTCTCATTTTTCATCTTGCCTTTTGGGAGTTAAACCCTAAATAGTTTGAGAGCTTAAAGGTGAAGTTTGTGGTAGCTTGGAAAGCTAAATTAACACTCATTTCTTGGTTTTATTACGGATTTAAGGTAAGAATTCATCCCTTTTCTTAGTAATCTCTTGATAAATTCATCAAAATCCCAAAAATCTTAAGACATGATTTTAAATCCAAATTTCACTTCTTTTCACTTGAATAATATTTTTTATCTTATAATCACTAGTTTTTTTTTTATCAATTTAACCTTCAAAACAACTCTGATTCTTGATTTTAACCCGAATTTCAAAGATTTTTACCTGGTAAAACTCAAATATTTTTTCTTCGATTTGAACTCCGTTTTCGACTCGATTTAACTTGAGTTTTCAGCTGTAGATTCCTAAAAATATGGGGAACATATTTTTGAAATAAAGTTTTGATTTTGCCCTTCGTTTTTTGAAAACTCATTTTGGGGGTTTGTTTTGATCCCAAATCAAAAGTAGTCAATATGAGCGTCGTTGGTTTTGACTTGATGCGTAGATTTCATATTTGATATTTTTAGTGGAGTTTGGAATTGTTCGTGAAAAGTAAGGTCGTGGATTCAAGTGTAGAGGACTGGTTTTGACTTTCGAGGTAGGTAATGGCTTAACTCTTCAGACTAGGCTGGGTAGTGATTGATGGTACAAAATGCATGTTAAGGGTGAGAACTAATCATGAAAAATGACTATCTATGTATTGTGCCCGTGTAGGGGCCTATATGTGATGTAATTGTCGAAATTGAGATATTATATGATATGTTTGACCGTGTGAGGTCCTATGTGATATTAATAGCCTTGAATACATGTGAATAATTATATTGTGTTGTTTAATGTGGTACCATTGGTGTATTGTGATTATATTCATACTTTATTGGCATATGAGACATGTGAAAATTCATGGATGAAACGAAAATATTAAGTGGATATTGGCTGATGTGGTTGTGGGAATATATCATTGTGGTTGGTTGTGGAAATATATCATGTGATTGGTTGTGGAAATACTCATTGTGATTGGTTGTGAGCATTACATCTTCATATCATACTCATTCATAAAACATTGGTACCACCTTATAAAACCCTTTCCGAGGGATATGCCGGAAATGAGATATGAGATATCTGGAATGTATATGAGTTGACGAACCCCCCATGGGTCCTACGTCGGGAAGTTTTAGCTCCGTAGGTGTAAATGGGGATTGTACGATGATCTCGGAGGTTGTGCGATGACCTCGTGCATCATAATTATATACATTGCACTTACTTTATTGTGTTTATGTTGTATTGTATTGCCTTATTAACTTGTCATCTATGTATTTGTCTTACCTTCCTTTACTTGTATTTGATGATCTTGTATCTACATGTTCTCTCTTGTTCTATTTATATGTGACATAATGTATACTTGTGTTCAATATCTTGGTGTGTTATTGTAATATATGTGAGATATATTAGAACTGTTAGTGCAAGCAGTGTGGGCTACCTTTGTGGGATATTTTCTGATTGCAGGTACGTGCCTTTAGTGTATATTTTGTATGCTTTATTTACTACTTTGCTTGGTCGGACTATGATACCTACTGAGTACAAGTGGACCGTACTCATGCCTACTGTGCCCTTTCGGTGCAGGTCTTAGCTCGAGTGTGCCTCAGCGTGATTGACTTGGGCGATTGTTGGAGTTTCCAAGGTAGCGGTTGGACATTCATGCGTCTGAAGTTTACCTCTATCTTTTTATAGTTGTTATGTCTTTATTAGTATTCAGAGATAGTTATTATTTCTTTGTTGTTATTTTTCCGATGCATTTGACTCTTGGATTGTATTAGTAGTTCTTACACTATTGACACCTGGTTTTGGGCATGATTGACATTTTGGATAAGTTCTTTCCGTATTATTATGATTACTTATATGGTTCGGCTTTATTCTAGAAGTCTTACCGTGGGTTATTTCTGTCTTTTTTTTCATATCAGTTTGGGTGATAGGCTTACTTGTCAAGGTACGCCACGACAAGTGCCATCATGACCCTCATTTTTGGGTAGTGAGATTTCATTGGTCTCAACGGTGTAAAAATGGGATGTCTAATAGAGTCTCGCGGATCGGTACGTAGACATGTGTACCTATCCTTGAGAGGCTATAGGACGTCTTTAGGAAACTTCACTTATTTTATTCTTTATCGTGCGAAGTCCTTTCATAACTTGTGTTCTGAATTGTGTGTCACTCTTTCTGCGTGGATAGTGTGGCTTATACTACATATCAGTTGAGAGATACTGTAAGAAATTAATGGATATCATTTGTCGGTTGTAGGCTTGTTGATGCTCCTGAGTTGTCATTGGATTAGTTTGTTGATGCCTTTCTAGAGGGATTTATGCTTTCAATTTGGGAAGATCGTATGTGGGATGAGTTTGATCAGTTGGAACAGGGCTCCATGACAGTTGCTGAGTATGAGGCACGCTTCCATACCTTGTCCAAATATTTCTAAGATAGCATTTCCACCGGGTTTGAGAAGATTCAAAAGTTTATGAAGGGTTTGGTTGTCTCCCTTCAGTTGGCTACATCTCAGATGGTTGTGTTTGAGGGTGATTTTCAGAGTATTGTGGATCATGTTAAGGTGACAAATGATATTCCTCGGGTATCTCAGGAAGGCACCGAGAGGGTGTGTTGTTTTGGTAAGTTCAGGAGTCATACCTATTGAGACAGAGATTTTAGAGGTTCTCATGGATGTCAAGGTAAGCCAGTGAAGGTGACTTTATAGAGTTCAGCTGGTGGATCTTCTAGTTCAGCAGTTCAGGGTGGCCGTTCGGGCTCAGTTGTACTTTCTCTTATTGAGATTGGTCATAGATGTTGCTATGCGTGTAATGAGATTGGCCATATGGCCAAGGACTGTTCTCGCTGTGTTTTTAGAGCTATTCCTATTTCAGCTGTGAGAGGTAGGTGTTCTACCAAGGTGCAAGAGGTAAGGATGGTAGAGCCTATGCCGGTGGTTGTGGGGCTACTCAACCAGTTGGTAGTCATAAATAGTGTTATGCTATACCAGCCAAACCTGAGGTAAAGGCTTCTGATGTTGTGACTACAAGTACCTTTCTCGTTTGTTTCAGACCTGCATCTGTATTATTGGATCCCGGATGGACTTTCTCTTATGTGTTTGTATATTTTGCTTCGAGTTTTAATTCTGTTAGTGATACTCTTGCCATGCCTATTTGTGTATCTACCTCGGTAGGTGATTCTTTAGTGGTGGATCAGTAGTACAAATCTTGTGTTGTGACTTTTTTCGGGCATGAGATTTTGGCAGACTTACTTATTTTAGACATGGTTTGTTTTGATGTTATTTTGGGTATGGATTGGTTGGCTCCTTCTCATGCCGCCCTAAATTATTATGCTAGGAATGTGACTTTAGCTTCGTCGGGTGTGCCAAGGATAACTTGGAAGGGTACACTTTATATCTTATGTTCAGGCTCGTAAATTGGTTGAGAGGGGATGTTTATCTTACTTGGCCCATATTCGTTACACCAGTGTTGTTTCACCCCCTTCTTTGGATTCTGTTTGTGTTGTCCGTGAGTTTATAGATGTGTTCTCTACGGACTTTCCTAGTATGCCTTCAGATCGAAATATTGATTTTATTATTAATGTTGAGTCGGGAACCAAACCTATTTTTATTCCTTCTTATAGGATGGCCCCAACAGAGCTGAAGGAACTGAAGGATCAGTTATAGGAGTCATTGTATAAGAGATTTATTCGACCTAGTATTTCACCTTGGGGTGCACCTGTCTTATTTGTAAAGAGAAAAGATGGGTCTATGCGAATGTGTATTGATTATTGGCAGTTGAATAAGGTGATGGTTAAGAATAAGTCTTCTCTTTCTCCCATCGATGATTTGTTTGATCAGCTTCAGGGTGTTGTGGTGTTTTCGAAGATTGATTTGAGGTATGGTTATCACCAGTTTAGGATTAGATCTTCGAATATTCCAAAAACTGCTATTCGGGCTCGATATGGTCATTATGAGTTCTTAGTCATGTCTTTTGGGTTGACCCATTCCCCTGCCGCATTCATGGAGTTGATGAACTGGGTGTTTCGACCATATCTTGACTCATTTGTTATGGTATTTATAGATGATATCTTGGTTTATTCCAAGAATAAGGTTGAGAATGAGGATCATTTGTGGATTATACTTTAGAGATTGAGGGATAAGAAGTTGTATGCTAAGTTCTCTAAGTGCGAGTTTTGGTTGGAGTCAGTTTCTTTCTTGGATCATGTGATGACTAAGGAGGGTATTATGGTTGATCCAGCTAAGGTTGCAGCAGTTTATGATTGGTCTAGACCTTCTTCACCCACCGAGATTTGAAGTTTTATTGGCTTGGCCAGGTATTATTAGTGTTTTGTTGAGGGTTTCTCTTCCATTGCAGCTCCGTCGATCAAGTTGACTCAAAAGAAGAATTTCTTCTAGTGGTATAATATTATGAGACGAGCTTTCAAAATCTCAAGGATTTGTTGACTTCTACTCCTATATTGGCTTTGCCCAATGAGGTCGTGGGTTTTATTGTCTTTTGTGATGCTTCAGGTATTGGGTTAGGTATTGTGTTGATGCAGGAGGTCAAGGTAATTGTGTATGCGTCTCGTCAAGGTTGGAGTCTCATAAGAGGATTTATCCTACCCATGATTTGAAGTTGTGCGCAGTTGTGTTTTCCTTGAAGTTGTGGAGGCACTACTTGTATGGAGTCCGTTGTGAGATCTTCTCAATCATCGTAGCCTTTAGTATTTCTTTACTAGCGAGATCTTTATATGAGGCAGCGTTGTTGGCTTGAGTTGCTTAAGGATTATGACTTGACTTTTCTCTACCATCAGGGCAAGGCTAATGTGGTTGCTGATGGCTTGAGCAGAAAGTCGACTATCATGGGTAGCTTGGTGCATCGTTTGACTTAGGAGAGGCCGTTGGCCTTGGAGGTTCATTCTTTGGCTAACCCGATGGTTAGGCTTGATATTTCAACACGGGGGCGTGTTTTGGCATTTATGGAGGCTAGATCATATTTGATAGAGTAGATTCGAGCTCATCAGTTTGATGATGCTAGATTGAGGTTGATTCGAGATAAGGTGTTGAGTGGGGAGGTTAGGGAAGCCTCACTTAATTCAGATAGAGTTTTAAGGATTATGGGCTGAGTTTGTGTGTCGAGAGTGATGATTGGATTAGGTTGATCTTGGAGGAGGCCTATTGTTCCAGATATTCTATCCATCCAGGTGTGACTAAGATGTATTGTGATTTGAGACAACACTACTGGTGGGGTGGTATGAGGCGATATATAACGGATTTTGTGTCTCGTTGCCTATGTTGTTGATGATAGGCGAATTTACATGCCTATAGCACTATATTTTGCCCATATTTTAGCCTAGTTTTGAGAACAAATTATATATTTTATGCACTTTTAGTCCATTTTCCTGTAAGTGAGCTAACTAACATGATTAGCAAAGTTTCAGGTATAAATGATGCAGAATTTAGCATTTCATGGATAACTTGACGCCAAAGAAAGCTTCACGAAAGGAGAAAAGCCAATTTTGGACGCCAAGGACTAAAGATGGCGCATAGAAATTCTGTCCCGGGCTAAAATAATATTTCTGAAGACTTTGGGGACTAGCAGTAACTTATTAGGATTAGGATAATGATACATTAACCTAGTACAATTGGGTTAAGTATTACATTAGCTTGTTAGGATTAGGATAATGATACATTAACCTAGTACAATTGGGTTAAGTATTTCATTAGCTTAGTAGGATTTGGTTAAGCATTTCATTAGCTTAGTAGGAATAGGATATGGGTATTATAAATACCCTATCTTGCTAGAGATTTTAGGACATCTTCTAACATTTAATTCTATTCTATTCTACTTCTAAGACATTCTAGTTCTAAACAATCATTCTTCTATTAATTCTATTTTTCTTCTATTCATCTATTCTTAAATTCCACAACAAGAGAAACGTTACTTTGCTAAGGGATTCATGCCTAACGCCTACCACACCATTACAAACGTGAAATCTTTATTGTGGTATAACAACAATGTCAATTGTGATTTCCTTCGCACTCATGGGTAACTAAACTTCTCTGTTGGGGTTATGGAAGCCGAATGAGATACTATCTATTGCTGTGAGTTTGTGAGTTCGTGACACGTATGTTGCTTATATCATTATTCTCTTCATCTTAATCTAAATTCTTTGTGGTTGCAAACGCAAGAATACGCCAGTATAACATTTAACTTGTTCGAAAGAAAGGTTATCTGTCTGGAAAAGAGATAATGTCAAGGTAGTAGGGTCCCATCCCCTATTAAAAAGTTAGTGCCATAACTGGATTAACCTCTTGGAGAATTCGTACCGTTAGACACGCTTTAAGCTCGGAAGAGTTAAAGTGAAATAATCCTCGAATAGGTCGAAAGACGCCTGAATTTACCATCGAATACAATTCTCTATAAGCACATGCATGTCTGAATTCAACACACTCATAGTCAATAGAGACGTATAACTCAGAAGGTGGACATAACCCCAACTCCTCAATTCTCATTGTTTCACAACCTACTAAACATTCTTTCTTTTTACTTTGCTATTTTCAGTTTTTGCTTTAATAATTTGGTTACACATTACAAACCCCCCTTCTTACGAGACTTGCACTAAAAGTCTAGTAATCGTTGCTTACTTGTTGACCAAGCTATTCCCTGTGGGATCGATACCCAACCCAGGTTGGGTTCTATATTTGCTAACGACCGCTTTACACTCCTACAAGAGCTGTAGATTGAGCGTTATCAGTTGTCAGCAGGTGAAGGCCGAGCATATGACGCCTGGTGGATTGCTTCAGAGGTTACCCATTCTCGAGTGGAAGTGGGAATGGAACACAATGGACTTTGTGACTGGTTCACTTCGTACATCTTATGGTTCTGACAGTACTTGGGTTATTGTGGATCAATTGACCAAGTCAGCTCATTTTATTCCGATTTGGGTCTCATTCAGTGCTGAGAGGTTATCCCCTATCATCATTTGTGAGATTGTGCGTCTTCATCGTGTGCCAATGTCCATTATTTCAGATCGAGGTTCTATGTTCACATCTCACTTTTGGAGAACGTTTCAGGATGAGTTGGGTACTTGAGTTGATCTTAGCACAACGTTTCACGCCCAGACTAATGGCCAGTCAGAGTAGACTACTTAGGTTTTAGAGGATATGCTCTGCGCATGCGTGATGGATTTTGGTGGCTAGTAGGAGCAACATTTTGCTTTAGCAGAGTTTTGCATATACTATTAGCTACCATTCCAGTAGTGATATGGCTCCTTTTGAGGCGTTGTATGGTAAGCGTGTCGCTCTCAAGTAGGTTGGTTCGATGTTTCAGAGGTGAGACCTCGAGGTACGGACTTGCTTCGTGAGTCTTTGGATAGGGTCCGGATCATTCAGGAAAGACTTAGAGCGTCTCAGAGTAGACAGAAGTGTTATGCTGATCGTAGACTTCGTGCCTTGAGATTTGGTGTTGGTGATCGTGTTTTCCTTCGAGTTTCACCTATGAAGGGTGTGATGAGGTTTGGGAAGAGGGGCAAGCTTAGCCTCAGGTATATATATTGGTCCATTTGAGATTATTCGGACTATTGGTGATGTGGATTATGAGTTGGCTTTGCCTCTTGATCTATCAGCTTTTCATCCAATTTTTCATGTTTCTATGCTTCATCGTTATATTCTTGATGTCTCATGTCATTCGTTGGCAGTTCAGCTAGATGAGCGGTTGTCCTTTATTGAGGAGCAAGTTTCCATTTTTGGGCTAGGGATGTTAGGCGGTGGCGCTCTAGAGTGATCCCTGTGGTTAAAGTCCAGTGACGACATCGACCTGTAGATGAAGCTACTTGGGAGGTCGAGTCTGATATGCGTAGTCCTTATCCCCGACTTTTTGTTGATTCAAGTATTTCTTTTGCCTTAGTTCGAGGACAAACTAGATTTTTAGTGGTGGATGATGTAACGACCTTAAAATTTGATGAAATATGTGAAATTAGTGATTTTATGTGATTTTACTGTTTTACTCCTCCCCGTAGTTGCATTATGATATTTCTGGGGTGTGGGAGTGATTGACATGATTTTCGATGCATTTTGGTATCATTTATGCAATATTATGGTTTTTGATGGCTTTGAGAGCCTTATTTTTGACTTATGTGGATATCTTTTGATCCGTGCCACGGATGGTCGAACGGACTGCTCCAGCAACTCCAAAATATTGATTTTAGAGTAGGTAGACCTTTGGTTCGGGTTCCGATGCACCCGAGCTCATTTCGACCTATTGGTCGGAAAGTTGGAAAATTGGAAATATGGGTGTGGGATCCACATTTGATCGAAACGACCTCGGATATAAAATCCGACTTCGCCAGCAGCTCTGAAATACCGATCTTAGGGTGCTAGCATATTTGGTATGATTTTACGGCTTTTAAATCTCATTTCGACCCTCGGTTTGGAAAATTATAATTTCGGGTTTCAGGGGTCAACTTTATGAAAATGATATTTTTTGGAAAATCTGATATCGCCAATGCCTCCGAAGCATCGAATTTTGTATGGTTGCATAGTTCATTTGCATGTATCGGACTCCGAACGAATCCCGGGCACCCCGTTGAAGTCCGAATTGAGTTAAAAAAAACAGCTTTTTTTGACAGCAATGCAGAAAAATCTGCACTATAAATATCTTTTTTTTGGACCTATTTTGCTCATCTTTCATCTTGCTTCTTGGGAGTTAAACCCTAAATAGTTTGGGAGCTTAAATGTGAAGTTTGTGGGAGCTTGGGAAGCTAAATTAACACTCATTTCTTGGTTTTATTACGGATTTAAGGTAAGAATTCGTTACTTTTCTTAGTATTCTCTTGATAAATTTCTCAAAACTACAAAAATCTTAAGGCATGATTTTAAATCAAAATTTTACTTCTTTTCAATTGAAATATAGTTTTTATCTTATAATTACTAGTTTTTCATCAATTTAACCTTCAAAACAACTCCGATTCTTGATTTTAACCCGAATTTCAAAGTTTTTTACCCGGTAAAGCTCAAAAATATTTTTTCTTCGATTTAAACTCTGTTTTTTTACTCGATTTAACTTGAGTTTCAGCTGTAGGTTCCTAAAAATATGGGGAACATATTTTGAAATAAAGTTCTGATTTTGCCCTTCTTTTTCGGAAACTCATTTTGGAGGCCCGTTTTGACCCCGAATTAAAAGTAGTCAATATTGATGTCGTTGGTTTTGACTTGAAGCGTAGATTTCATAGTTGATATTTTTAGTGGAGTTCAGAATTATTCGTGAAAATTAAGGTCACGGGTTCAAGTGTGGTGGACCGATTTCGACTTTCGAGGTAGGCTATGGATTAACTCTTCAGACTGGGCTGGGTAGTAAATGATGGTACAAAATGCATGTTAAGAGTGAGAACTAACCATGAAAAATGTCTATCTATTTGTTGTGCCCGTGTGGGGGCCTATATGTGATATAATTGTCGAAATTGAGATATTTTATGATATGTTTGACCGTGTGGGGTCCTATGTGATATTGATAGCCTTGAATACATGTGACTAATTGTTTTGTGTTGTTTAATGTGGTACCATTGGTGTATTATGATTATATTCATACTTTATTGGCATATGAGACATGTGGAAATTCATGGATGAAACGAAAATAATAAGTGGATATTGACTCATGTGGTTATGGGAATGTATCATTGTGGTTGGTTGTAAAAATATATCATGTATTGGTTGTGGAAATACTCATTGTGATTGATTGTGAGCATTACATCTTCATATCATACTCATTCATGAAACATTGGTACCACCGTGGCAACATCTGAGAAACACTGGCAACACCTTTTTAAGAAAATATTATAACACCTTGTAAAACCCTTTCTGAGGAATATGCTGGAAAGGAGATATGAGAGATATGGATTGTATATGGGTTGACGAACCCCCCATGGGTCCTACGTTGGGAAGCTTTAGCTCCGTAGGTGTATACGGGGATTGTACGACGATCTCGGAGGTTGTGCGGCGACCTCGTGCATCATCATCATCATCATCATCATCATCATATACATTGCACTTACTTTATTGTGTTTATGTTGTGTTGTATTGCCTTATTGACTTGTCATCTATGTATTTGTCTTACCTTCCTTTACTTGTATTTTATGATATTGTATCTAAATGTTCTCTCTTGTTCTATTTATATGTGACATAGGGTGTGTTTGGTATGAAGGAAAACATTTTCCAGAAAATGTTTTCCAATTTTCTCATGTTTGGTTGACTTATATGTTTTGGAAAATGTTTTCCAAACCAATTTATTTTCCTTAAATCTAAGGAAAATGACTTCCCTTCAAAAAGTAAGGAAAACATTTTCCAAATTTTTTTTTCAACCTCACTTTAAAGTTGAAATGTTCATACAATTCATAAAATCATCTATCCCGCCCCCAATACTCTATCACCCCAACACCACCCCTACCCCTACCCCACCCCCACCCCCAAAATTCAATTGTTTTAAAAAGTATTTCAATTTTTTTTCTTAGTGCATCCCTACCCCCATCCAACCCACCCCTACCCCTATCAGACTCCTTCCAAAAACAATATCTATATTTTATTAAGAAATTCAATCTTTTCTCTTACCCCACACGCCTACCCTTCCACCCCCACCCCCTTACACTAAAAAAAAATTAAAGTTTTTAAATTTATTTTAAAAAATTTCAATTTTTTTCTTCCCTCTTCCCCCTCACTCCCTTACCCTGATCCCCAGCTCCTACTAACCCCCATCCCCCGCCCTGCCAATTTTTTTAATTTTTTTTTTTAACAAAAACAATCAAAACTCTTTCTTACCCCACCCCTACTAACTATTCTGACACCCCCACCCACCCACTTACCAACCCCTTTCCCAAAAAAGGATTTAATTTTTTAAAAAAGGATTCTAAAGTATATTTTTACGCTTTAGCTAAACACTAAAATTTATTTTTTGAAAAATACTTTTTCATTCACCAACCAAATACTAGAAAATATTTTCCATCCACCATCCAAACATAAGAAAACAAATAAGAAATAAACTTATTTTTCAGGAAAATATTTTCCATGGAAAACATTTTCCTTCATACCAAACACACCCATAATGTATACTTGTGTTCAATATCTTGGTTTGTTGTTGTAATATATGTGAGATATATTAGAACTGTTAGTGCAAGCGGTGTGGGCTACCGTTGTGGGACATTTTTTGATTGTAGGTGACGTGTCCTTAGTATATATTTTGAATGCTTTATTTACTACTTTGCTTGGTCGGCCTATGATACCTACTGAGTACAATTGGACCATACTCATGCCTACTGTGCCCTTTCGGTGCAGTCTTAGCTCCAGTGTGCCTCAGCGTGATTGACTCGGGCGATTGTTGGAGCTTCCAAGGTAGCGGTTGGACATTCATGCGCCCGAAGTTCACCTCTATCTGTCTATAGTTGTTATGTCTTTATTAGTATTCAGAGACAATTATTATTCCTTTGTGGTCATTTTTCCGATGCATTTGACTCTTGGATTGTATTAGTAGTTCTTACACTATTAACAACTGATTTTGGGCATGATTGACATTTTGGATAAGTTCTTTCCGCATTGTTATGACTACTTATATGGTTCGACTTCATTCTAGAAGACTTACCATGAGATATTTCTGTCTTTTCTTCTTTTCGTATCAGTTTGAGTGATAGGCTTACTTGTTAAGGTAGACCGCGACAAGTGCCATCATGACCCTCGTTTTTGAATCGTGACAGTTAATTATCACTGTAAACACCTAATTTTTGACCCAAACATAATGTTTTTATACCATTTTAATGTTCAATTTTATTTTTTAGGCATTTTAAATTTATCTTATTCTCTGAGGTTTGTTAAAAAATTTGAAAACTACAAAAATAGAGTCACATTTTAAATAAGTTTTTATTTTATTGTTTATTTATTTATTTTAATAATAATAATAAAAAAAAAAATTCTAAATTATATTTGTTTTCTTCTTTCAACTTTTAATAAAGAATGTTATGATATTAATTTTTCTTAATCATTTTCCTAAGACTAGTTATTAGCTTATATTATATTTTATTAGTTTTTAATCATTTTTATTTTATTAATAATAATAATAAAAAAATAAAAAAAATAAAGAAACCTAAACTACCAAAACCACCCAAACCACCCACAATTCCCACTTCTACTTAACCTCTCCCACTCTTCCTCCACACAACCCATGACACACACACATGCACTCATATATATAACAACACACACAGAAAAAGGAGGGGAGGGAAGATTGAAGAGGCAAAAGAAGAGAACGGAGAAAGAGGGCAACATAGAGTTAGAAACAAAAAGGAGAGAAAAGAATTGAGAAAACTAAGACAAGAAAATAAGAAGAACAAAAAGAGTGAAAGACGGAGAGTGAAACAATGTAAGAAGAAAGAGAAACACACACAACAGAAAAAGAAAAGAGCTTGGGTATCCATTGAGTTTTCGGTAACGATATTCTTGCTTCTATACTCAATTTATTTCATCATACAAGTTCTTATCTAACTAAATACCATTACTTTTATAAGTTTTATTGAGGATCAAAAGCATGAATAACGTTATTTATATAATTTCATGTATTATATAGTGGTTTGAGAATTTATATGCATGTGCATGTTTTTTTTTATCAAGTTGGTATTTTTTCAGATGTGTATGTCTTCTTCTCTTTCACAGCTATGTACAGGAATCTCCATGCATGCAATTTTTTTTTTAAAAAAGAGCACACACATGCACACATGCTTACTACACTAAACATTCCTACAAAATTATCATCCAATGAACGCAGAAGAGAGAAAAAAAAAAGAAGAAAGAGAGGATGGTTAGAAAACTGAGATAAAAAAAAAATAGAAGTAAGAAAAAAAAAATGAAAAGCAAGAAACGCAGATACAGATATATAAAAAAAAGTGGAGAATTTTTTTTTTCTTTTTTTTCAAAAAAAAATTAATATATACATAGAAAACTAGAAGCATTTTTGAAGATTGTGGTATAGAGTTTGAGTGTTACGTTCTTAGTTCAAGTTTTCGTCGACTTATTACGTTGGCTCCTATCTGGATCTTTTTAAAATTAATTTTATTGTCAATTAAGGTATGAATAAAATTATGTGAGTGTTTTCATGTATCATGTAGTATGTAGATTTAACTATTTACACGACGCCATTGCGAGTTGTGTATTTTATTTATTCGTTTCAAAAATTTGAGAGTTGATTAAGATGATTGTTGATAAAAAGTAGAATCGATGAATATCCTTATATTTTTACTTTAGTTGGATCATTTGTGAATACTATCAATGTAACTTATTTTTTTTATATTATTTTTTGTATTTATATCATAGTTAATTCAAATTAATGTACTAGTAATGAAGTTTAATTGGAAATAAGAGGATAAAAAATGAAATAAGCTGTATCATCTTAGAGTATAAATGAAAGTCGACTATTGTGTTTTGGATTTTAGATTAATCAAGTGAAAAAACATTAGCAGCAAATCTTTCTCAATTAAAATTTCTTTTCCATTCTAGTTTTTTGTGTTTAATGTTTTGTAGTATTTTTTATATATGCAAAAGTTTGGCTTAAATATTGTAATTACATTTTACTTGTTTATCAAGTAAAATAAATCATGAAATATATTAGAAAAGAAATTTGACTTAGAATAATATGTAGTGTCAAATAGTCTATGTAAACACCTAATTTTGTACCAAATCTAACGTTTACGCCATTTTAGTGTTCAATCTTGTAGGAAAACATGAAAAACTTTCGAATTTTCGTATCGCTTGTCATAATTAAACATTGTTTTTTTATAAACATAATAATACACAATGTTAAACAGCTTAACAAACGAGAGAAAGTTAATAATGAAGTTGAAAAGCCCTGCTACCGATCATTCATTATAATAAAATTTAACATACCATTTGAAGCCGATCTAATTGAGTTGGGTAGATTCTAAACATGTTATGCACTTATTTAAATTGAAAAAATGGAAACGATCCATAAATGTCTCAAAGGCGCGAGAAATATATCAAAACTTGTGGTATGACCGGAAAGTACTGCTACTGGCAAGCTACACATTAATATAATTAAATAATTTAAAATAAATTAAAAGAAGAAAATATGTAACTTTTGGGCCAACAAATATTATATATCCAAAAGATTAATTTAAGCCAGACGTAAGTCATTAAAGCGACCGTGCTAGAACCACGGGACTCGAGGGGTGCCTAACACCTTCCCCTCGGTCAACAGAATTCCTTATCCGGATTTCTAGTTCGCAGACCAAGAAATAAAATAAAGAGTCATTTCCTTCTGAATAGGGATTCAATAAGGTGACTTGGAACACCCAAACTCAATTTCAAGTGGCGACTCTGTAAATAAAATAATCCATTTTCAAAACATCACTTTAATTGGAAAAACCCATTTTCTCTAAAACCAACTCCCTAGCGGGGTTGGATGCGGTGAAAAACTGGGGTGTGGCAATCACTTATATACATTTATATATACAATATATGTATTTATATATATACTGTCAGTACATATGTACATACATATATATATGCATGCAAAAAATTAAGCATTTTTACATATACATTTAGATATACAATACATATGTATTTATATATACTGTCAGTACATACAATTAATGACAATATTTGCTTTTGTATTCATAGCAACAATCTCAAGGGATAAATTTACCAAAGCACATCATACAATTCACATTGATGTAAACACATCACCCCACACTCTAGTCTCGAATTGCTAGCACGCCAGTGTATGATTAGGCCAAGAACATTGATGACGTAGTGATGAATATTAAATTCTTATATATATTTAACAAATAAATAGATATGGATATGATTTTTTTATTTGATTAGTGAATGAAAAGGTAATACTGGTCAGACTCATCAATCAAATATCAGTCCCACCAATATTAATGTTGATCCACTAATAATTGTATTTGATTCACAATTCTTCAATTGCAATAAGCTGTGAAAAGCATTAATACAAAATACATAAAATATTTAGCTGTCAGTCCAAGATAAATCACCAATAAAGAAAAAAAATTAGTCTTGAATTTGAGATTATTAACAAATATTACAATATTTTAAGTAGTTTTTAAATATTCCATAGATCAAGAAAAAGAGTGCAAACGCGAGTGCAAATAAATCAACACCAAATATAGTGAAAATACATTCAGAATAGATTAAGAGACTAATTTTCATTCAGGTAGTAAACAGTTCTGATAAAGGTGGAATGGTTTTATCTGATTCACAATTTACAATTCTCGATGAGCTTTTCTCAAGCCTCAATTCGAAGAGAAGAATAATTGCACATTCAACAGTCAATGTAGAAGAACAAAGTTTGTACCAATGACAAAAAAATAGGCATCCATCTGAATAAAACGAGCCACCATATATAGTAAAATGTAATTCAAAAGCTGATAATTACTTTATTATTATCTTATTTATACATTAATTATGAAGTATTTTAATCATGTTAATATGTATTTATATATTAAAAATATATGTAAATATTTTGTATTTTGTATTTATATTTCTATGCCTAACTGTGATGACAAAATAGGTATGTATTTGTACAGTGTTGTATTTGTATTTATATTTATATTTATATTTATAACTAGTGTCATTTATCCCGTACTAAACCCGAACCCAAACTACATTTATATTTATATTTACAATTTTTTCTAACTTGCTATTTTTGCTTTTTGTTTGTTTTTTATCATTATATTAGTTAACGGTCAAGTTTGATTATTTTTTGATATTTTTAAAATGTTAAATTATATACTAGTAAACTGATCCGCACTTCGCGCGATTATGAAAAAAGGTAAAATATCAATAATATTGTTAAATATAATTTATATAATTTAATTTGAAGAAATGTTTAGTAGACTTCTAACATATGTATAATTGATTTTGTAGAGGTAAATGTTGGGCAGTAATTACCAAACTTTTAATAAAGTCAAAAAGTTACAATTTTAAACCAAAAGAAGCTATAAACTTATGACAAACAAAAACTCATATAAAAACAAAATAAAGAGAAATCATAGGGAGAACATATGAAAAATCAAATAATGTGACTCATTTTTACAACCTCAACCATCATAAAAAATAGAAGAAAAAATATGTAAAATTAATGAACAATCTTTCGAGTTTTTGTCGATATCCACTACCTTAATACCGAACACCACTTAATAGTCTTCATCAATTTTTTTGACTGAGCATGAATATAATAAATATAAAAAACATAACAACTTAAAAAATAATGCGGCCATTTCTAAAAAGTCTTACAATGTCTTTATTTAAGGGCTAACAATTAACAATTTATAACAAAAGAGGTTCGAAGAACAATACTTAACCGCATGCCTACATCTATATAATGGATATTCTGTGTTAGTATTTGGGTGTATTCAAATTTCTTTGTTTGTCTATATATCTTTTATATGTTAAAATTGAATTCTGAATTTTAGTATTAGTTTGTAATGCTTGATTTTTCAAATCTGAATATTTTATTTCCAAAATTTTCTATAATTGTATTAATTTTTTCTATTTGATTCTTTCCTTTTTAATTTCCAAAAAAAAAAGTACATATTTTTAGTTTTATCAAGTATATACATTTTGAATATAAGAAAATAAATAATGCAACATCACTCTTACGACCTTAATCATTAAAAATTAAAATAAAAAAATATGAATCGATGTTCAATCTTTATAACTCTTGTCGATATTCACTATCACAAGCCGATCACCACTAAATAGCCTTCATCTTATACCTCAAGTCAAATTTTAACATGGATGTAATAAGCATCGAAAATATTATAACGAAAAAAAGTATTGCGATTAATGTTTACAATGTCTTACAATATTTCTATTTGTAAACTATAATATGAAACAATAAATAATGTCATAAATATGACTACTAATTATTTTAGGGGTTATGATAATAAAAAATTTTGGTGACTTTTTAGTTTCTTAACATTTAATAGTTAATATAATTAAGAGAAATAAATGAGTGATTTTGAATTTATTTTAATCTAGAACATAAATGAGAAAAAATAAAGAAAATCCCAAAAAGAGAATAAAGATAAACTTACTTCTTGACCAAAGAAAAATGTTATATCTCTTCTTTTATTCCTACCTTTATTATCTTCAGTAGATTGTATATTTAAAAAACTAAAAATTTTATATAACAAAATATCAATAAATTTTTATTTTTGCAATAAAATAATCAATTGAAGAGTATTTCATGTTTTCCTTTGATACAGAGTGTAAAATTATGTTATAAAGTCTTGTTTTTAGAGAATACATATCTTATTTTTGGAGAAATAATCAATTAATAATTCTAAAATAAACAACAATAAATATATATACTCACATATATTTCTTAATCACACAAACTTCTACTTTTTGAATGGGTTCAATTTTTTATCACAACCTTTTTAATCGACTGACATAGTTTAATGCTAGGTGACGAGATGCAATTGTTTTAATTTTTTTTTTGATATTTTAAGAAAATATACTCAATTGAGGCGTTTAATTATGAAAGTTGAGTTTTAGATAAGAAAATAAAATAAAAAATCATGAGGATTAAAGTTAAATAAATGTGAGCTTTAGTAATATACCACACAATTTAAATTAGAGAGAATTGAACAAAAAGAAGAAAAGTGCTCTATTACTTCTAAGTGATTTATATGCTCCATTACTTTCAATAATAACCTTAAAGTTCTTGATGTCAAATAATAAACCTTCATTTAAAATTTTCTTCAATCTGTACACCAGATTTTTCCTTATTTCAACATGCATTAAATCCACCTAGCCAAATAGAAACCTTAGTCACTATCCAAAGACATAATAACATTTTATAATTAATTAAAATGAGACCAAAATACCTTCTAGTATAAAAATCATATCCAAAGTAATAAACTCAACTCACTATTTCTCTCGGTACTAACGGATTCTCACATTCTAAAAACTCCCTCACAAGTCAATTGTTTCTACTACAATTTATAAATCAAGAAAGGATTAAAAAAGCATGTATTGCATAGGTAGAAGAACTTGTAGAAAAATATAATATTCAGAAGGGACAAAAAAAAAATGTGACCTTTAAAATACATGTTTCAATTTGGTCTAGTGAGAAAATTCAAACAAAAAATAGTAAGTAGACATACAAAGCTTAAGCAAATATTAACCTAAAAGACCATATTGTTGCTTAAACTTGGTTTGTACAACTCTATCTTTTATATATGCAAAGGAAGGTGAAAATGAACATTGTAGCAATATTAAAATTATTTTAGATTATGCGCTATCCCATTCCAATGGAGTAATATATATCCACTATAAGAGACCTTCCACATTACTAACTCCTCATCTCTTCCTCATTCTTAAAATTACTATATAATTAATAGAGTTAAATATAGTGGCTTTTGAATTTTCTTTAGACACATAAATATTTAAATGAAGAAAAAAACTCAATTAATGTCAAAAAAATCACAAAAAAGATAAATGACATTGGAGGCCTCTAAGGCATGCCTCATAGGATGGACTAACATTCTTTTATATATATATTGATTTGTTTCAATTTTGTTCTATTTTTTATTTCGTTCTAAAAAAAAATTCTCTTTTCTTTCTTGGTTAATTTCAACTTTTCACGTGATATATTTAAACAACAAGATCAAAAAATATTTTGGTCCTTTCTACATATTTTTAGTTTAAGGTCATAAACGTCAAAAATATTCGTTACTTTTTCTTTAACTTTGTGTTAAGTCAAGACCAAACAAATGAATTAAAACCGAGTGAGTAAAAGCTTTTATAAGTTAAAAATAACAATATTTCTCATGGTATATTTTAGTCTTTCTTTTAATTTTCAAACAAATGCACACACAAATATGCATACCCGAAAATTTTTCTCCTTTTTATTTTATTAAATTTTTTTTGAATGAAAGCCTTTAACGATCTAAATTGATTTTTTCCTTATGTATAATTAATTTTATTATTTTTTTCTCAGTTAAACTTTACATTGGCTAGTCCATTTTTTAAAAAATCTACAATATTTGATTAATATAAAAATATTTGATGCTACAAACTATTGTGTGATTTATGATAAATTAAATTATTAAAAGTCATACTCAATAAAATACTTTTTGTAGATTTTTGTTCAATGTCCTTACAAGTTTATTAAAGCTTCACAAATTTCTTATGAGGATTAATTTTTTTTATTAAATTACTATTATCAACATAAAAGACGGCAGTAGAATTTTGAATTAATTTTAAGTTTAGTTGAATAAATAGATAGTTTATAGTGTCACTATCACTTTTTTTATGACTCATTATTTTGTATAGCATTTTAAATGCCCATGTAATTGTTCAAATTTACTAAAATGAATGAGATCTTGAAAGGTCATTAAAACTTGATTAAGGATAAAATAGACAAAATACAGTTATGTGAGGACTACCAAAATGAGATGTTCTCCCTTATATATAGTCTAGTTTTATAAGGTCCGTACGAAGTTCGGACCCAAATTCAAGTAATTTGATATTTTATGAATAACATGATTTAATACACACACACACACATATTGCAAAGATCATAAAAATTAAAAAATATTAGTCAACTAATTTATGAGCATATAATTAATTTCTTTTCTAATTTCTCAATTCAAGTTCATCTTTGCAATCAGGAAGATGAAGATGAAAGTCATCAAGTGGATAAATTATTTTGCTCAAGTCTTCTTGTGTGTGATGAAAAATTTATGATTTTATTTATAACTAGCAACATCACCATATAATAAATCTAGAAATGTTATAAATATACCATATATAGTGAATGTCTACTTTACCATATATAGTGAATACCTACTTTACCATATATTGTGTATGTCTATTTATGAAAAAGTTACAAACCCCAATGTTAGTTTTCCCCTATAAATAAATGGGTTTTCCTTCATTGTAATTTATCTCTCAAGAGAAGAAATAACAATAACTCTCTCTTCTCTCTCTACTTTTCTTCTTTGTTCTTTAGTTATTTCATAATACGTTATCAGCACGATGCTCTAACAAATTGAGGAATTGGCCAAAAACGCCAACCATTGCCTTACAGGTTGTACGATTTCAAGAGGTTTGTGTTGTTATGAGATTATTTTGTAACTTTAATACGTTTCAAAATTATGCTCTGTCTTTCTGAATCCGTTTAAACGAATGAAAAACATATGTTGATATATATATGATTACTTGTTTGTCCCGCTGCCGGTACTGCTTAAGATTTGTTTTAACATGAATAGGGTGGTTGCAGCGGGCAATAGTGTTCATCATGAATATTCTATAGCCTTGTGACTTGTTAATTATTGATGTACATTATAGAGTGATGATGCTAAGAGGAGTTGTGGTGACAGTAAAAATATTCCTATAAAGTGTATAGCGGGGTAGATCTTTACTTTGTCGCAAGAATTTCCAGTAAAGGCTTATTGACATTTGCATTCTATTGATCATAAGTTAAAGATTATTTGAATAACAAATTAAGGACATGACATAATACTAAGTGCGGTGACAACCCTTATGGCCTTCACGTGATTTTTGATTTTGTGATTGGCTAGAAATAATAGATTTCTTTTTCTAGTAAGTTAAGAGAAGAATTATTAACTCATTATGATTTTGATAATGATGCCTGACAGTAAGCTAATATTTTGGCAAGTTAATTTCAATCTTTAAAGTTTCATACTTGGTTCAATTTGTGTAGTTGTATAATCTCATTATTGTATGGTTGGTTTCAAACATTGGGTTAGAGTCCCGATACATCATGATAATAAAATATTGAGTGCCTTTATATGGATAAGACATTGAGTTTGAATCTCAATGCACCATATTGATGATATTATGATGGCTAAGGAAAAATAATGGGTATTTGGTGAAACATGTCCTATTAAATATGCTTCATTCCTTGAATTGAATGTGATAGCAATAAATCATATGTATGCCTCAATTTGCTTTTGTAGTAGCTATCATAATTTGATACGCTTAAGGCATGATTATATTCCATTCTTGGGTAATGAAAAGCTTATTAATGCAAACGTGTACTTGATTGTGATGGTATCACAACTCACCTCCGAATGAGGCAGAATAACTGAGAAGAGTTATTTCAAAATCTACTTCTGAAGAAGTAAATCTAAAATTTATTCATATAATAGTAAATCTGAAATTTACTAAAGCAAAAACACATATCATGGTAAACTTGGAGTTTACTAGATTAAAAGTTCATAAGCTGACATGAATGATTGCGATATCCCAAAGATGTGCATACTGAGTATTAAGCATATATTGAAGAATTAGAAAATTCTTCATGAACTTTAATGTTGCTTGTTCTCATGATAAGTTGGTTGGACCAACTAATTTTGGGATTGGACCCTCAAAATATGAAAAGAATAAAAGGTAAATAAGGGCCCGTTCACCTATCATGTAATATGTTGAAAAGATGCATCAATAAGATGATCACATGTACATTCATGGTCAACCTACGTTTGACATTCATAAAGTTACTTGTTCAATATAAATTGAGCATAATTTTCAGATTGTGTAATCAAGATAATTCATCTTGATGATGATGGTTTAGCATTGAATGCCTTTCATAAATAACTGAATCATTACTAATGAGAACAAAGTTTCATGTATTGGTATGAAATATGATATATTGCATATAATATCACTTGTATGCATTAGACCAATAAATTATGATTATTTTTTCTCTCTTAATTGGTTCAAGATCGGGAACCAACTATTTCATCTAATAGTTTTGATGTATAGTATTCGATTAATGAATGTACCATGATGCATAAAGATGGATCCATCAAAGAAGATGGAGGATGTATGTTAGCTTTCCTAACATAAGGGGAAGACTATAAGCAACTATAAAATATGTTAGGAATTATCATCGGATCTTCATTCAAAATATAATTCAAGTCAAATGCCGAAAGCATCTCATATTAAGCTGCAAGTGCTCCTATTTTGTGTCCTTAAAGGATAAAGTCTATGCATGCGTGAAACATGATAGATCAATCGATTCCAAATTAAATAATCCTTGAAAATGATAAGGAGAAAATAATCATGATAAGAAGACAATGTGCTCTTGAAGGGCCTACGACATAACACTTCATGAAACCTTATGAGAGGTTTAGGTACCTAAAATTAATGAAGTGATGAGATCTCAAAATGTTATGTCGCATTGTGAACCAATACAAAATAAGAAATTATCGATGATATCTTTGATACAATATTGGCGCAATATTGTAAAAGATTATGAGGATCGAAATTCTACGTTAATTTAAGCATGCTGACGTAGAAACATTTATCAAGTGACCTGAAAGGATGTCTTTTGGTAAGCATAAAACTTATTTGATTTATAGTCCACACACTTGAAGATGTCACACTTGACATGTTGGATATTGTTACTTGACAAACATCCATATGAAAATCCCTAAAGGATTCAAAATACCTGAAGCATATAAAGTTTCTGGGAAACATTTTATTATCCTCATAAGATATAATTTGATGATTTCAGTAACATTGAAATTCTTGGAGAGTTTTCAAAAGCAATAGAGCATTTGCTTAAATCAGAAACATGCAAAAATTGAATAAGGATCCATTCCGACCTCAAGAAAAGAATGAGGAACTCCTTGGTTATGAAGTACCATATCTTAGTGCAATTGATGCACTAATGTATCTTGCAAATACTACAAGGCCTGATATAGCCTTTTTTTTAGTTAATTTGTTGGCAAGTTTGCAGTCCCGATCTTATTGGTCATACTGATTTTGGGTACTTATTTGACCTACATAAAGCTCGGTCTCAAGTAGGATATGTGTTCATATGTGGTGGTACTTCAATATCTTGGAGATATACAAAGCAATCTATTATAGCCACTTCATCGAATCATGCTGAGATAATAACTATTCATGAAATAAGCTGAGAATGTGTATGGTTGAGGTCCATGATACATCTCATTCGAGAAAAATATGGTGTAAAAGATGATAATCTACCCATAATTTTATACGGAGATAATGCAACATGCATAGCACATCTTAATGGAGGATTCATAAGAGGAGATAGAACGAAGCACACTTCATCAAAGCTTTTCTATACAAATGAGCTACAAAAAGAATGATGATATTAACGTGCAACAGATTCGTTCAAATTATAATGTGGCTAATTTATTCACCAAGTCTCCTCTAATTGCAACTTTCAAGAAGAGAGTGCACAAGATCGGGATGCAAAGGCTCAAGGATATTCTCATTAGGGGGAGTTAATACGCGCTGTACTCTTTTTCCCTTACGAGATTTTGTCCTACTGGGTTTTTCTTGTAAGGTTTTTAATGAGGCAACCTATATGCGTATTGTTAGAGATGTGTACTCTTTTTCCTTCACTAGATTTGTTTTCCACTGGGTTTTTTCTAGTAAGGTTTTAACGAGGCACATTATCTATCAATTAGACATTCAAGGGGGAGTGTTATAAATATACCATATATAGTGAATATCTACTTTACCATATGTAGTGAATACCTACTTCACCATATTTGTGTATGTCTATTTATGGAAAAGTTACAAACCCCAAGGTTAGTTTTCCCCTATAAGTAAAGGGGTTTTCCTTCATTGTAATTCATCCCTCAAGAGAAATAAGAATTACTCTCTATTCTCTCTCTACTCTTCTTATTTGTTCTTTATTATTTTATAACAAGTAGTGTGTTTACCTAAATGGCATCAACAGTGAGCAGTAACACAATAATCTTCTCAGAGAACCTCTGTCGCTCCTCAGCATCACGGGCAACATGTCGTCGGTAAGTGAAATTGTTGAAGAACGCCCTTAGCTCCTTCAACTTAGTCTTGGCAATGGCCAGTTCCCTTAGAGCACACAGTGCCTGCGACCTCCTTATTAAGTAAGTCCTGAAACTCATTTGAATAGCTAAAGCTGCATCTTGTGGTGACAACTCCTTCCTCTTCCCCCTTCTCTTCTCCACTTCTTCGTAAATACCTATACATTACAAATAAAAAATACAAATCCCATTGAAAAAAATTTCATGATTCCTTATTCCTAAAGAAGATAGTATTAATGTTACACTCCCCTTTAACTTTTATTGGTCAATATTTCGAAAATGGATTTCACTCCTACTTGTCACTTTTAACATAGAAAAGATAATATCTTTTTCTTATTTTACCCTCAACATTGATTACTAATTTTTTCAAATGTTTCCACCTAAAACATCATTTACTATGGTTAGCATGGTAAAATATTCATATTAGTTTCTTAATATACACATAAATTAAAGTGAACGAAATGAGCATTTCAAAGAACCTATGTTGCTCAGACTTTTCGAAAAGTTATCCCTTTTATAAAAGTTACATAATCACTCAGCTGACTATTAACAATATCAATAAGAAGAAGTAACTATTCTTACCAAATAAAGAAGACATCCAATTCTAGATTCATCAGACTGAAACAATAATAAACATGATTCAAATACTTCAAGAAGAGAAAACAACACCAGATATGGCACCAACTGCAGCACCTCTAACAAATCCACTTTCTGTCTCTTGCCCTATAAAATCTTCAGTCATTGCTCCTAATAAGGTGCCTACTGCAAGAACCAAGACCATCCCATATTAGATTTAGCGAAAAATGAAAAAAAGAAATAACTTTTATAAATTAAAGCAAGAAATCCCTTTAAACATCCTTAACATTAGGAACATAAATCACCCACAAAAATCACTGATAAAAGGCAAAGAAATTGTTCCTTCTCGAATTCTTTTATTCCCTAATTTCAAGTTAAACAACAAATTGGAAATTGTAGAACAAAATTCCTAAGGACCCCACGTTGCAAAAATGTAAGACAACAAATGAGCTGCAGAATTTTTGGGGCAAATCATAAGAGAAACATACATACAAAATCAAACAAAAATTGAATATAATACGCACCAAGAGCAAAGACAAAGGTGAAGATGGCAGAGAATACATAGCCAATGATTGTAGATACCCCAAGGGTGAAGCAATCTTTGGCCCTTTCAACCAAATCCTAAGGTGGTTAAGTACATGATCTTGATAGGACGATTGTAACATTTTAATTAATATGGAATGTGAAATGTGAAATATGTGTAACAGTCGGGACTGTTACTCTTAATAAATGTGTTTATTGTTTTAATTTTTTCCCCAAAAAAATGAGAAAAAAATTCTAAAAAATGAGAAAAAAGATAAATGCAAATGCTGGCCTCTTACACATGCCACATCAGCATAGTCTTGATTCTCTTATATATATATATATATATATATATATATATATATATATATATATATATATATATATATATATTTCAGGTGACAAGAATTCATCCTAGTTAAATGTGGTTCTTTAAGCGTAATTTTATACTAAATTAAGAAAAAATTAGACTCACTAAAATGAACATCAAAATCAATTTGATTCTCTCTATAGTTGATGCTTAAAATATTGATTCTCAATTGACCAGAAAAGAGATTTTAAAAATAATTTGATCTTAATTCATATCATTATCTTAAATTTTAACTTTATCAATAATTTAGTTTTCAGTATATGAAATATGTTTGACATTTTAAAAAACAATGGATAGAATTGTCCATAAAAAAGTTATTCAATTTATAGACATCGTTTCCACCCCAAACTATACCCGAAAAGTCGAAGCCACACCTAAACTATACTAGTGACCTATTACACGCCTAAACTATAAAAAAGTGAAACTACTTACACCCTGCCCAGGCTACCACCACTTGCATGTGGTGTAGTGTTTTACACGCGCTGCCACGTCAGCACCACGTCAGTAAAAAGTATCACTTTTTTATAGTTAAGGTGTGTAATAGGTCACTTATATAGTTTAGGTGTGGATTTGACTTTTCGACTATAGTTTGGGGTGGAAACGATAACTTTTCCCTTAATGTTTTTAGCCGTTTACTTTTGTTATTTAATAGGCTGGACGCGCCTAAAATAAGTGTAACACACGCGCCTTAGAATGGGGTCGCGGGGAGGTAATAATATCACTTTTTTATAGTTAAGGTGTGTAATAGGTCACTAGTATAGTTTAGGTGTGGCTTAGACTTTTCGGGTATAGTTTAGGGTGGAAACGATGCCTTTTCCCAAAAATAATTAAGAAATACATCAGAACCATACTCGATTCGATAGAAATAAGATATAACCTAATATAATAACTAATTTTAACCCCTCTTCTCCATCTCCATGATATTTGTACAAAACTCTTTCTTATGAAAATAAATTATTAAAAATTAATACTAAGAAAGAAGAAAAAAAGTAATGAATTATTCATGCAACAAATAAAGTTCTCCATGATCAAACTATATATTTTTCTTAAACTACTTTAAATAAAAGTTCATATAAAATATCAATTTTGTTAAGGCTATTTTCATTTACAAAAATTAATTAAAAAATTAATTTTCATTTAAAAAATTAACAAAAGATAGTCAAATTAAAGCTTTTTGGTCTTATGAGTAGCAAAGGAAAAATTAAAGCTTTTAGTTTTTTACTTCATAAAGCATGAAGTACAAATAATTTAATAAATAAAATAATTAAAGGATATTTGACATTTATATTTTGTAATTGACTTGATTAATAATATACAAGTAAGAGAAATAAAACATTATAATGGAAGATTCTAAAAATGATTTATCAATTAGTAAAACAATATGAAAATTTGAATGTTTCAATTGATTAACTACTTAAACTCCACTTTGTTGATAAATATTTGATTATTTGCTTTGTAATCTCCTCCCTAATTTCCCTTGCCCTATTCTCTATTTTTTTTTTAAATAGTTATTTAAATAATTCAAATTACAAGAAAAAACTTTGATAATAGCTTCTTATACTATGACACATGTACCAAGTGCAAAGGTCCATATAGCAAGAAAGAAGACAAAGTAACTTCATCTCTATTAATCAAATGTTATAATATTATAGGATTAAAAAATTAATTAAATCACTATAGAAGATAAAATCATGACATAAAAGTAGTTAATTGAAAAGAGTAAAATTAAGTTGGAAACTTTTGTGAGGACTATCAAAGTCCTTGGATTGTCTCTTATAGACAATAGTAATGTGTAACATATGTATTTCTAAGTATTTATACTGTGTAGTAGTATTGCATTTGTATTTTAATTTTTATATTTTGTAATTATATCTATAATTGTATTTTTGATATTGATATATACGATGATGAAATACATCTGTATATCTATATTTATGTATACCAATATTATATTTGTACATATGTGTAGTTTTTTTCCCGTATTTGGATCATATTAAAGGTAGTTCACTAAAGCCACGATATATATTCAAACAAAAATATTTTTTTTGTATCTCACCCAATTCTTGAAATACAGGATACTAATGTTACCAACAAGTTCTTGAAGTGGGCGTGAAAGAACCTTCTTAAATATCATGCAAATAGATATGTATTTTACCTCACGTGTATTTCTGTATTATTTTTTGTTGTTCCTAAATATTTTTTACATATCAATGTATTGAATAATATACAAGAAAGATAACGAGGAACATTATACGAGGAACAACTCAATCATATCAATTATGTACTTTGGTGTATAAACAGTCGAAAATAAAAATTAATTTTACATTATGAATTATGATGGTCAGTCATGGACCAGCTAGATATGTATCTCATGCCACTAAATGTGCTACGCTAATAGTATTTTATATACTAAATTTTTTTATATGTATTTTCTAATTCAACAAATTGATATTTTACTTTTACTACTTATGCAAGAAGTTCAAGTATGACCCTCATAGTACATATAAATATAACACAATAAATTGCAACTTCATGTATATAATACATAATGCAATAGAAGTTTATGCGATGAATGATTTAACTTTTGATGCGGATGAATAAAAATATCATCTCATTGAGTACATAGATGAATTTTGAATGCATGCTACAATATCATGATGCACAATTGACAATATTTTTATTCCTATTAATATAAAAAAGATACATCATTGAGTTCTTGTTGTTGTGTCACTCGAAAAAATATATATGCATGTATGATTTATACAATACTGCTGATCATGACGTCGTTGTCCTTAATAAAATAGAAAATTTAGTTGAGAATATTTCTATATGTCTTCAGGTTTGTAACTTCTATGATAAAAAAGATGTTGATCATGCTAATTATCCCAACTACAAATATAAAAATATGTTTGATGTGAGTTATGTGAGAATTTGCCTCAACAATCAAGTGACAAATTGTAAGTTTAAAATAGTTTAATATACGTATATTTAATATATGATTGTTAGTTCAAATAAATCATATTGTAACTTCTTTATTTAAATTATGTGTAAGAATTATGGGTTGTATATGATTATATATGTGGAGTGCGTTATTTATGGTAAAGGCATTTCTTCTGATTCAAGCCTGAATTACAGCGTACAAGATGTGCATCCCGTATGTGAGATTATGCTACGCAGAAATAAAATTTTGATGCTTAAAGTGATGATAATACATCAATGAGGTGTCACGATCCGAACCAGGACTTGGCTGTGACGGGTATCTCAAGCCCACTATAAATCGGAGACCACCCCCATCGCCTAACCTCATGAGCACAAAATAACAATGCAGAAGACAATAAACAGAAATAAGATGATAAATAAATGACCAATGAAGCGAAAAATCAAAACAATAGCCAATCAATTCACATTTGTCCACAATAGTCTCTAAAATCAGAATGCCAAATAGGTCGGGAGATTCCCTCGATCATGACCAAAAGAATTCAAAAGTTTTGAGTCAAAAATAAAAGAATAAGGAAATGATAAGGCCTTCTGAAGGATGGAGACTCACCACTTCACAACTACTCGACGAACGTGCTAATCCACCTAACGCTGCACATGGGTAAAAGAAGTGTCTTCAGACCCTACATTATGAAACAATGTAGCGTTCAAGGACTGTCAGTGGGATAAACACTGGCATGTAACCTCAGAGAAAATGATAAATTAATGCCGTGTCCAAAAGTCAGTCAATACCACAATACACATTTATATATATATATATATATAGCCCGTGGGTGGCCTTAGGACGATTAAACCACAACAAGGGGAGTTGAACCCATATAGCCCGTGGATGGACTTAGGATGATTAAAGCTACATAGTCCAGGATAATAATTTTAAATCTCATGCTTAAACCTTGCTCCCTATCTTGGCATCTCGGTTCAACTCTCCTTGTTGAAAGGGTCTCAATGCGTGTTAGCCACACAAATCAAGAAAATTCAAAGAAGGGACAAAGCCACCGAGGCTCCACCACTCCAAAAAAAAATATATCATGTGTGAGCAATACACACGGTTATAAAGACCCCCATGCCGACAAACGTGATTCAGTATTGATCCCCCCCGGACCTTCACATTCCACGAAAAGCTACACAATCCCTTTAAGCCCAAATTAAAACCATTTACACACATTCTCATTCATTAATCATGGAGTGATTTAATTAGGCATTTATCATTGGTAATGTCATATCAAATGAAGTTAAGCGTGAAATCCAATTTCATTATGCCATACCAAAATCAATTAGATAAATTGGCTCCAAAGTTTCCAATTTAAACCAATCCATGGCCACCAAGACCTTTCAAAATCAATCTATGTTCCATTAACCTTTTATGCAATACAAGATTTCAAAAGTGATGTAGATTATGTATATGTCCATATTTCGAAATCAATTTCACAAGTTGGGTTGAGGTTAAAGCTAATTCCAAACCATTAAATCATAAAATTTGGGAAAACCCTTGTTCCCTATTCCAATTCCCTCACCCATGCATTTATTTAGTTCAAAATTATGAGAATAAATCATAAACAACCAATTCAAAACCATGAAAACTCAATTCATGAAACAACCATTTCAAATTCCTCAACCCATATCCAAAACCGAACAATTAAAACACATAGACAACAATTAAACACGTGATTTTATATAAAATCAATTTAGGGAAGAGAGACAAGCCTGAAACACATAAGAATTCAAAAGCAATTTGAAGTTTGGAGCCTGAATGATAAATGGACAGTGAAACCCTTAAATATTCTTGGATTTTGTGTTTGAGAGTGAAATAAGGGGATTTGATCTTTTAAAACTGATGTGAATTGGACTATTTTATGTTTAAAAGTTGTACAAGAGGTAAAACGACCCAAACCCCCTCATCCTAAGTGAATAAAAACAAAACTGCACAAAATTTTCACCTTGGCTTGGCACGCCGATATTGCGGAGACTATCCTCCGTGCCATACTGATATCGTGAAGGGTAACCCCTATAACACGGAGATATTGCGGACCCTCACTGACTTGGGGTCCCAAAATGACCCTAAACCCCTTTCAAAAATTCTGAAACTTTTTCCGAACATCCTTTTAACATCCCTAAACACAATTTAAGTTATCAATAGATATTACGAATATGGAAAGGTCAAAAATAAAATAATGGAAATTATAAGAGTATTACATTATCCCCCATCAGGATCATTCATCCCAGAATGATGAGTTAGGACACTTTTAGCATGAGAATAACAAGAATACGCTGGCCCTTAAACTCAATAAAAGGTAAATGATCAACCCAACTACTCTTAAAGTCAATCACACAGGCCCTTAGCATATCTTTCAAAGTCTGAATAGTATGCTCCGTTTACCATCCGTTTGAGGGTGGAAAGCAGTGCTGAGGTTCACTTATGTACCTAAACCTTTCTAAAATGAATGCCAAAAGTGAGATGAAAACTGCGTACTTCGATCTGATATAATGTACACTGCATATCATGCAACTTTATAATCTCTTTAATGAACAAATTCGTACAATCCTCTCCTAAGTAGTTAGTCCTCACAGGCAAAAAGTGAGCAAACTTAGTTATTCTATCCACAATGACCCAAATTGGATCATCCTGAATGTGAAGGAAGACCCACAATGAAATCTACATTGATCATCTCCCACTTCCACATAGGAAACTTTATTTCCTGAGATATGCTACCAGGACTCAAGTGCTCAACCTTAACTTGCTGACAAACCATACACTTAGCAACAAAATTTTCTACATCCCTCTTCATATTGTTTCACCAATAGATCTCCTTCAAATCATGTTGTATCTTAGGAGAACCTGGATGAACTGTATATCGAGACTCATGAGCCTTAGTCAGAATCCTTTCCCATAGTCCATCAACACCAGGAACATACAACCTACATTGGTACCTCAGAATACCATCTTTCTCAATCTCGAAAGCCATAACATTTTCCTGAACCACATTATCCTTAATCTACATAAGTATGGTGGTCCAAAGCCTGCTTCTCCTTCACCTCAGCACCAAGATATGATTTAACCACTTCTTGAACAATAACTTCTCTATCCTCGGAGTCTAAAAGACGAACTCCCAAGTTATCCAGTCTGTGAATGTCCTTCACTAATCCTCTTTTCTTTTCATCCACATGAGACAAGATCCCAATAGATAACCTACTAAGAGAATCAGCAACAACGTTTACTTTACCTGGATGGTAGTGAAGACTCATATCATAATCCTTGAGTAATTCAAGCCACCTCCTTCGTCTGAGATTCAACTCCTTCTTAGTGAACACATACCATAAGCTCTTATGATCTGAATAGATATCCACATGCACTTCATACAGATAATGCTGCCAAATCTTCAGAGCAAAAACCACAGCCGCAAACTCTAGATCATGATTCAGATAGTTTCTTTCATGAACCTTAAGATGATTAGAAGCATAGGCTACAACCTTACTATGTTGCATCAAAATACACCTCATTCCCACATGAGATGTATCATAAAACATAACAAAATCATCAGTAATCTCGGACAGGGTTAAGACTGGCTCAGAAGTCAGCTTATCCTTCAATTTCTCAAAATTACCCTCACAACCATTGGACCAAAAAAACTTAACCTTCTTCTAAGTTAACCTCATTAACGGAGCAATAATAGATGTGAAGCTTTCCACAAATCTTCTATAATACCCGGCTAAGCCTAAGAAGCTCCTAATGTCGGCCAGAGTCGTGGGTCTAGGCTATCTTTTCACCACCTCAAATTTTTATGGATCTACCATGGTCCCCTCTCTAGAAACAACATTCCCAAGAAAAGTCACAGCGTTTAACCATAACTCATACTTAGAAAATTTTGCATACAATCTTTGATCCTTAAGAGTCTGCAACACAATTTGGAAGTGACTGACATAATCCTCCTCATTCTTAGAATACACCAAAATATCATCAATGAAGACTATCACGAACAAATCTAGAAATTGCCTAAGTTCATAAGATCCATAAAAGCAGTCAGAGCATTAATCAATACAAATAACATAACCAAAAACTCATAGTGACCATATTGGGTTCGAAAAGTGGTGTTGGGGATATCAACCCCCCTAATCTTCAACTGATGATAACTCAAACAAAAATCAATCGTAGAGAAACATCTAGCACCATGAAGCTGATAAAAAAGGTTATCAATCATAGAAAGAGGGTACTTATTCCTTACTGTTACCTTATTCAACTGATGATAGTCTTTATATATCCCAAGAGTTCTATCTTTCTTTCGCACGAAAAGAACATAGAGAAAAACACAAAGATGAATGAATCCTTTATCAAGAAAATCTTTCAATTGCTCCCTTAGCTCCTTTAATTCAGCCAGAGCCATTGTATAAGGAGGAATGGAATTAGGATGACTGTCTGATAGAAGATCAATCCCCAAATCTACTTTCCTATCGAGAGAAATTCTAGAAAGATCAATGGAAAACACTTCAGGAAATTCATTAACCATGGGGACATAATGCAAGGAAGGACTTTTAGAGTCAGAATCCTTAACCCAAACTAGATGATATAAACATCCTTTAAAAATCAATTTCTGAGCTTTAAGATAAGAGATGAACCTCCCTTTGGGCACTAAGGAACTTTTCTCCTATTTTAATACCGGCTTATTAGAAATGTAAAAATTGACCCTTTTGGTCCTACAATCTAGATAAGCATAACACGGGTTAAGCCAATCCATCCCCAAGATCACATCAAAATCTATCATGTCCAACTCTATCAAATCCACTTATGTCTCTTTTTTAAAAATAAACACCACACAACCCCAATAGATTTTTTTAGCAACTAAAGAATCACCCAGTAGGTAGACACAAAAAAAGGGTCATAAATATTTTAGGACCAAAACCAAAATGCACAGCCACATAAGGGGTCACATAAGAAAGAGTAGACCCTAGATCAAGCAAATAATACATATCTCGAGAGAAGACATATAACATACCAGTAATAACATCTAGAGATGCCTCATATTCTTGGTAAGTAGCAAGTGCATAGAGGCGATTTCGACCAGTATCGGTACTAGAAGTAGCATTATTTGGCATAGGAGCTAAAGATGTGGCAACCAAAACTATATTGGCTCCAGTGGAAACCTTGGATGAAGGACAATATTGCTGCATGTGACCCATCTGACTATAATTATAGAACAAATTTCTCCCCTCCTCATAATAACCACGATGAAGATGCTTGAAAAATCTACTAGGAGGATAAGGTAGGGATGACTGAGCTCCACTAGCCTGAGTGATACAAGAATGACAAGGAAAGGCACAAAAATTACACCAAAATAATCCACAAGTTTTAGGAACCAAGGACCCTTTTGATGACCACTCTCTAATTCACTAGTTAGAACAAGAAAGAAGAGATTATAAGGTGTTGTGACACCAAAACGGCCAACCACAAACTAATATTACCAATAATAAGACGAAGAAACAAGATGATCAACAATAATATTAAAACAACAACAACACATGACTTGGAATAACAAAAACACTGCCAATGGTTACAACAAGATAAGGATAAGAACATAGACAAATTGAGGTATAATCTAAAGAACCTAAGAGATTATTTCACTCTTGGACCCTTAACACTACACACTAAAATCACCTATCTCTTACAATTGACACAAGAGAGGCATCCACTACCCAAGCACCAATGTATCAAGCTAAATGCAACACATAAATAATTCCACACTTGTGTAATGCCCTAGTTTTGGTTTTAGACTCTCTCTCTCTAAGAGAAGTTCTATCTCAATATCATTAAGAAACTAAATAAATACACCCTACAATGTTCTATTTATACTACATTACAATAATAGACAAAATGACAAAAAGGTTCTTTAGTGACTAGTCTTCAAAAATACTCAAAAAGTGTCATGATCATGATCATACTTGAATCATCCTCTCCATATTGAGAGGAATTTCACCACAAATTCATGGCCTCAACTCTTTTACAAAGGCAAATCACAATCTCATTCATGCGGCCATACATCTTCTCCATTTCCCTCACATTGCATTTCAACCTTCTCTTGCTCTTCATCTTGAGGCTTGCCATCAACCTTAGTCGATTTAATTACTACTTATTCCCCAAGATAGTACAATTTTCCCTCCTTTAGGATCACGTTCCTCCAGTTTGGACACTCACTAGCCTTGTGCTCCTACCCTTGATATTTGAAGCATTGAAATTCCTTAGAATTGGAAGTGGAAATTGGTTTACCTTCATACCTTGGGGACTACTTTGGGGTGCCCTTGGTGATCTCTGGTTGGAGAGCCATAGATGAGCTCTCTTTGAGTTCCCTTTCAACTTCCAATACGGCTTGGAAGATGCCATAAATAGTGTTGAACTTATGAAGTGTCAAACATGAGGCAATATCTCTATTCAACCCTACCTTGAATCAAATGATGTCGTGACTCACTTGCTTTCCTCTTTGATCAAGTTTCAAGATGAGTTGTTGGAACTCATCGTAGTAAGCCACGATGCTCTTGTTTTGTTGCCTCAAGTTATACAACTTGAAAAAAGAGCTCTTGTTGATATCTTTTGGGTAAGTACCTTTGTCTCATGAGGTACCTTAACTGAAACCAAGGATGGGGCTGCCCCTCAATCAAAACGTTGCTAAAATGCTTAACATACTCATGTAGTAGCATAACCATCAAAGTGAGCAATCGCATAGAAACTCTTTTTCTCCTCGATAAAATTATTGACTTGGAAGACCCTCTCACATGCAGATTTCCATGCAAGAAACTCTTCAGCATCACTCTCACTCTTGAAGATTGGAAGCCCCATCTTGATGGTATTTGGCCCTACATCACGGTTTTGGTTCCCTTGTTGGTTTCAATAACCAACTCTACCTTCTTGGTCATGAAATTTCCTTAGATCACCATGACTTTACCTTATATCTCCTCCTTTCATGTAAGCATCATCATATGGCCCATAACTATCATGTTGTCCTTCCCTACTATAGCCCTCAACATGGATGGGTCTATTTGGGTTAAGTGGAGCTTGTAGTGGCGGGATAGGATTTAGATAGTGAGGTCTTTGGTATAGTGGAGTTTAGATGAGCGGATTCGGGTTTGGTGGTGGTATTTGGGTTCCAAACCCTTTTTGTTGGACTTGGTGGAGTGTAGGATGGCTTGGTCTATCTTGTTCTCAGCTTCGGGAGTAAAGATTGGTTGGATTTGTGGCAATTGGTGGATATAGCATTTGGTGCAAGGTCTCGGGAGTATTAGTTGGGGAATTGTTTTGAGGGTGAAAGGTCGACTCCTTAGGCTTTCCACTCACTCTAATCTCCCACTCATTGATGCCACATCCGTATCTAATTTCTCAAGACCCACATTTAACCTAGCCATATCTTGGAACATAGTTTCAAGGCGAGCCAAAATGAGATTGATGGCATTATTGTCCATTGTGTGAGCATTTGAAGCCTCGGGTTCCATTGGACTTAGGAAGTTACCTACAAAACAATAAACGAGTTAGTTGTAAAAGAAAAGGTCCTCACACTCTCTATTTAGTTCTTTGCCTCTCGGGTTTCTTCACTCAATCACACAAGTGTGGCAATCTTGATTGTATTCCGTGCTTGAGAGGTGAACCAATAATTTACAACAACTCAAAAGAATAAAGCACACAAAGGAACATTAATATAAAGAACGGTTTCAAAACTAACTTACAATCTAATATTAGCCTGTAAGTTATTAATAGAGTCAACAAACGAGACTAAAAAATCAACAAATTAGAAACTAGTAATCCAAGTTTGAGCTTAAATTAGTGTGTGAACATTAAACTTGATGACATGTTACCCGTCAATTGGACGAGATTTCAACAAATTTTAATTATCAATTTTGATATTTTGGGTCCTTCACAATTTGGAATGGATGAAATTAAAATGGGAAGGAAAGTTCAAGTCTTAGAATCCTTTTAAAATTCAATCTTCAAAAGGTGTGACTTGACTTGTACTATTCCCACAAAACAAGGTCCTTGAAATAGGGAAAGTGGTTGAAAAAGTTGTTGTCAAGTCAAAGAATGATGTGATCAAGTCCTTTCACCAATAAGTCTTCCAACTTTGTCTTCACCTTTTCTAGATCTATTAGATACTTTAAGTTGGTTAAGATAAGAGAAGTGATGAAGAACAACAAGAACACAACAATAACCTTCAAGAACTACAACAACATCACCATATGGCCAAGCACAACAACTTCAAGATTCGGCCAACTTCAAGTCAATGTCATTATTTTAAGCTCAAACTTTAGATCTAGACACTTATAGCATTGGTGAGAAAGAAACCAATACTTGAAACACCCTAAACAAACAAAATGACTACCAAATCCAGACACACAAACAAGTTTTCGGCCAAGACAACAACAAGATCCAACTTTCGGCCAAGAACAAAAACAACTTCTTCACTTTTATTTTTATTTTTCAACTTTAAACCCCAAGATTAATCTTGTAAGAGCAAGATCAAGACATGATTTGATACCAAATGATACAGGAATGACCAGAAAAGGCACAAAACATACACCAAAATAGTCCACAAGTTTTAAGAACCAAGGAATCTTTTGATGACCACTCTCTAATTCACTAGTTAGAACAAAGAAGAATAGATTATAAGGTGTTGTGACACCAATACAGAAACCACAAACTAATATTACCAACAATAAGATGAAGAAACAAGATGAACAAAAATAATATTAAAACAACATCAACACACGACTTGGAATAACAAGAACGCTACCAACAGTTACAATAAGACAAATAGAGGAAGATAGACAAATAGAGGTATAATCTTAAGATCCTAAGAGCTTATTCCACTCTTGGACCCTTAACACTACACACTACAATCACCTATCTCTTACAATTGACACAAAAGAGGTGTCCACCACCCAAGCACCAACGTATCAAGCTAAATACAGTGCACAAATGATTCCACACTTGTGCAATGCCTTAGTTTCTATTTTGGACTCTCTCTCTCTAAGGGAAGTGTTCTCTCAATATCATTAAGAAACTAAATAAATAAACCCTATAATGTTCTATTTATACTACATTACAATAATAGACAAAATGACAAAAAGGTTCTTTAGTGACTAGTCTTAAAAAATACTCAAAAAGTGTCATGATCATGATCATACTTGTATCACTAAGAATAGTCACCCTGTGCCTTAGGACCACTGCTATCTTGAGGACGACGATCACCCTAAGGCTTAGGATAAGCAGAACTCGCAAACAAATAAGAATTTCCCAGTTCTTCTTCTTGGTCCACTGCCTACCATCTCTTCTACTATTTTGCTGACGTCTACTCTGCTCTAGATATAAGAACTTCTTATTCTGCCTCTCTCCAATCTCTACATGTTTTTTTTCATCTTTAATCTGCTGCATATAAACTATAAGTCTGGAGATGTCCACGTCATTGTTCAAGATTGTAGACTTAATCTTTAATACCAAGTCACCGGACAACCCATAAGGAAACTTTCTCATCTTAGATCTCTGGATAGACACCAACTCAGGAGAATATCAAGCTAACTACTAAAATTTTAGTACATACTCCTTCACATTCATCTTACCCTGCTTTAAATTAACAAACTCCTCAGCCTTAGCTCACCTCAGCCTCTGAAGAAAGAAGTGATTAAGAAAGGCTCCCAAAAACTCATCCCATAATGTTGGTTTTGCATCATCACCCTTCAACTGCTCCCACTTCTCATACCACTAATAAGCTAGATCTTTCAGCTGATATGCAACAAACTCTACACTTTTAGAATCAGTAGCATGCATCACTCTTAAAATATTCTTTATCTCATCAATAAACCCCTGATGATCCTCCTTAACCTTAGAGCCTATAAAGGTTAGGGTATTCAACCTCATGAACAGACCAACCCAAGTGACCTCAGATGAAGGAGCAATAAATCCAGCATGACCCGACTGATGAGACTGATATGCGACCAACTATATAAGCAAATGGATAGACGACAAATATCTGCATTAGAGATGTCCCCCTAAGGCAGATGATCATAAGCATCACCACCCTGAAAAGCTTAAGACAGACTAGTAGGGACAGGTGAAACTCCACATGGAGTAGCAAAATCAGGAGCAGGGACCCTAAACTGGGTCTGTACTCCATGAGCAGGATGAGTACCCTCTATATTGTCCTCAGGTAGGACAGAGTTCCCAACCGAGTTTCTCTAACATCAGATCTTTGTGGAGGTATAATCTAAAATGCGAGGAAGCTAGAAGTTAGAGAAGTTTCATAACACTAGACTCTATTGCCCAAAAATAGAACACGAGAAAGAAAAACATTCCTAAATGCCTTGTAGCCTCCTCCTTATAAGTATGGCATGCTACATATCCATAAAAAAACTTTAGTTAACACAACTTTATGGATACCCAATGACTCTAAACCTGGATCTGATACCAAGCTTGTTATGATCCAAACCAACGCCTGGTTGTGATGGGTATCTCAGGACCACCATGGACCAGAAAGCACCCCAATCGCCTAACATCATGAGCAAACTCAAATAATAATAGAGTAAATGACTCACTAAAGCTAAAAGTCCAAGTAATAGCCATCCAACCAATATCAATCCATAATACCCTCTAAAACCAGAATGCCAAATAGGTAGGAATATGCATCCAAACATGACTAAAAGAATCCAAAAGTTCTGAGCCAAAAATAAAAGAATAAGGAAATGATAAGGCTTTTTGAAGGATGGAGGATCACCACTTCCGATCTACTTGACGAATGTGCTAATCTACATAATGCTACATAGGGGGAAAAAGTGTCTCCGAACCCTACATTATGAAATAATGTAGTATCCCAGAACGGTGTGTAGGATAAAAACTGACATCTAACTCAGTGAAAGTGATAACATAATGCCATGTCCAAAAGTCTATCAAAACCACAATGCACTCATTTGTATATACATATATAAGATGTTAAGATAGGGAAAGGGGTTTAAGCATGAGATTTAAAACCATTATCCTGGACTGTATATCTCTAACCATTCTAAGGGCACCCACGGGCTATATAGGTTTAACTGCCCCTGCTGAAAAGGTCCCAATGTATGTTAGTTGCATGAACCAGGAAAATTCGAGGAAGGGATAAAACCACCGAGGATCTAACCATTCGAAAAGTATATATATATCATGTATGAACTATGCATACTCCGAAAAACATGGTTTCCAGTATCGATCCCCCCGGGATCGCCACATTCTACGGCGAGCTACACAACCCTTTTAAGCCCAAATTAAAATCATTTAGATACATTTCCATCCATTAACCATGGAGACTTTTAATGTAAGACCCCGCAAAGTCCTAGTCATTCCAGTTCTATATAACATGCCAAAGAAAGTCTCAAACTTAGAAAAATTCAGCTAAGTGTTAAGACTTAGAATCATTTTTAGCCTTCATAATTGGATGATCTCATTTACGATCTTTTCAGCCTTAGATTGTTGATTTTTAAGTTGATTCATGATCAGGGATGTCCATAGGTCATATTGGGTGAGTTTTAGAATTTTTGGGACATGGTTTGAGTCATGTTTGGATGGCCAAAATAGCAAGCCAATGCGATCTTGACGTGTTGCATTGGCTATCGCATCGTGCCCATCGACGCGATGCGTCAGTGATCGCACCGACCCCATCGATGTGGCGCGTCGCCTATCGCGTCACTGGGCTAGTTTTGCTCATTAACTTATGAGTTTCCAAGGGAATTTAGGTCCTTTTCCACTCACACAATTAAGCTAAAACATGAAATTAAACCTCCCAAAGGGCAAAATACATTCATTCTTCTAAAAAATCCTCCCAAGAAATAAACCCTAGTTCATCAAATTCAAGTCCAAGTTCCAGGAAATCCCCAACAATCTTTACAAAATCAATAATCAAGGTATGTTAGGTGTTCATCCTTGGGTTTCCTTCCACCCTTGGAGTTCAAAACCCCCTTTTAAAACTATAAGTTTTTAGATTCATAATTTACATGCGCATATTGGGTTGTATTCGTGTTTGTGTTGTTGTATGGGTTTCAATTCAAGATTTAACTATAAGTTTCATGAACATAAGATAACATGTATGTTGATTGATGTAAATCCCATGTTAAACCCTTGAAATTACAAGTTTAAATTATAGTCATGATGCATATGTGTTGTTCATGATCATGTGCATTAATTATGCTTCCCAAGTGTTTGATAGAATGTCCATGTGAATTTAATGGTGTAATCATGACATGTTAGCCTGTGTTCTCATTCATGTACAAGTTTATGACTTCCAAGTGTTTGACAAAATGTCTTAGTGATTGAATTGTGAACAATTGACTATTGTTATGCTTTCAAGATTTGTATGTTTTATCTATTATGCTATCGAGTCCTGGGGGTATTTATTACTCGAAATCTAGCTATTTACTTAGTTGCAGTAGTTATAAACTAGTCCTAGTAAAGGTCAAGAATAGTAGTACTCAGTCAGTTAACAAAACTCAGTGAACTCAGTCTAGTACAGTCAGCCAACACGATCAGTGTCAGTTCAGTCAAGCCTAGTACAGTCTAGTAATTAGTTCAGTGTTGATTCAATTGGGAGTAGTATTCAGCACCGAGCGAACCTAGGGATGGGGGAATTCCTGGCAACAGAGGGTTTCACCCTTAGTAGCAGTCCCTGCATTACAAAACTATGTAGCCAACATAGGGTAAGTCGTCCTCCTTCCAGACTAGGGTTATCACAATCATATATATATATATACTTTATGCCAGATCAGGGTTGACCCTGTATTGTTAGTATCCCATGAAAAGGTACTAACACCCTTCCAACTAGGGTCACAGGTTGGACCCCAAATCAGCCTATATCGGGGTATGTCGGTTAGATAAACACTCCCACAGTTACAATTTCAGTCTCAGTATTCAGTAAAGAACTCAAATAGTTCAAAAGAACTATGGCTATCACTTATCAGTTACTCAACCATCAGAATTTGGCACTCAGTTTTAGTATAATCTCAGATACGTGATATATATCTATATGCACAGTATAGCATGTTAAGTAGTTGCAGTTTTGCATGTACTCTCATCCTGTTACTTCATGATGTTCATTCAGTCAGTTATTATCTCATGCATATGAACCCATATATATCAGCCTTACTTCACTTAGCATACCAATATATTTCACATACTGACACATACTTTTTTTTGCACTATGATGTCTCATATCATTGGTTCAGATGCACGGGTTCCTGATCATACTTAGAAGCTTAGGATATCAGCGGCAGATTCAGTAGTGAGTCCTTATCCATCGAGGATATTATTTTATTTCTGCATTTCAATAGATTTAGTATGTTCAGTAGTCGGAGTTAGTTGGGGACATGTCCTATCAACTCCATATTCAGATAGTTAGAGGCTTTCGGACTAGATTACTTTAGACAGATGTTCAGTATTTTTAGTATTATTATCAACATTTAGTATTTGTTTTTAGATTATAAACCTTATGGCATTTTCAGCCTAACTTTTACATATATTTTCAATATTATTATTCATTGCTCACAACAGGTACCGATCATGGGTTAGCTTGTGATCCATCGGGGTCATAAGCACCGTGTGACGCCCAGGGTGTAGTCTCTGGGTGTTACAAACTTTGTATCAGAGACTAAGATTCTAAAGACTCCTAGGGAGTCTGAAAGCCGCAACAAGTAGAGTCTTATGCATGGGTGTATAGCGCGCCACACTTATGGACTAGAGGCTCTGAGGCTTTTTAGGAAAAAAGTTCCTTTTTTTCAGTGTTCATATCGTGTAAGCGAGCATGTGCTCAAGTTAAACTCTCTGTCTAATCCAACTTTTCCTTCCATTTATAGAACATGTCTTCCAAAAAGACCAATGGAAGAAGAAGTGGACCTCCACCCGTTCAGGAAGATCCCCTGAATGAGTATGTGTCCTACGTAGAATTCAGAGCAGATTTCACCACTCTATCCCATTCTGTGGCAGCCCAGAATGATCGACCAGCTACTGTTCAGGCCAACCCAGTGGCCAATGCTGTTGCAGCTAGAATTTGGGACTTTACCCAAATGAGCCCTCCTTTATTTTTAGGGTCTAAGTCTGAAGAAGACCCACAGGAATCCCTTGGCATAGTGCAGAAGGTAACAGACATTATGGGGGTAACCGCTAGTGAGAGTGCTAAGTTAGATTCCTATCAGTTGTAGGATATGACTTATACATAGTTTAAGAAGTGGAAGGTAGATAGGGGCACAAATGTAGGGTTTGTAGAATGGGAGAAGTTCACTACTGTCTTTTTAGATAGGTTCTTCCCATTAGAGTTGAGGGAAGCTAAGGTTTTAGAGTTTATTAACTTGAAGTAGGGAAGTATGATAGTGAATGAGTATTCTCTTAAGTTTACTCAGTTAGCCAGGTATGCTTCTTATGTGGTAGCTGATAGCAGTTCTAAGATGAGCAAGTTCATGTCTGGTGTGTCTGACAGTATGGTCAAAGAGAGTAGGACTACATGCTGATTAAGGAGATAGACTTAGCTAGGTTGATGGTCCATGCTTAGCAGATTGAGGAATAGAAGACTTAGGAGAAAAAGATGGAGAATAAAAGGCCTAGAACAAGTAGCTTCAACTTCACTCAGCCTAAGTCAATGGGTGGTAATCGTTCTCTATTCCACCAAAAATCTTTAGTTCCATCTCCATCCTCAGCCAATGCTCCCGTTCCTAAATTTAGAAATGGTAATAAGGATAGGGTGCCAGGCTCTAAATCTCAGGGTAGTGTGAGCAGTACCCAAACAAATCTTCTTTGTTAGAAATGTGGCAGAAATCACCAGGTATCTGCAGGGCTGGCAGCGATGTATGTTTCAGGAGTGGTAAGACAGGCCATAGAATCAGAGAATATCCTTAGGTGGGTTCACAAAATTAGCCTAATCACCCTCAAGCTCAGTACGTTCGCCCATCTCAGCAGGGTGCCACTTTCAATGCCACCAGTAGGCAACACCCAAATAGGCTCTATGCACTCCAGTCCTGGCAGGATCAAGAAAGTTCTCCTGATATAGTCACTGGTACATTACAAGTTTACCATTTACATGTTTATGCTTGGCTAGATCCAGGAGCTTCTTTATCCTTTATAACTCCTTATATAGTTGGTGACTTCGGAGTCAGTCTCGAAATCCTAGCAGAGCCCTTCTCAGTCTCTACCCCAGTGGCTAAATCTATCATAGCGCAATGGTATACAAGAACTATCCAATTGTGGTATCTCAGAAAGTTACTTCAACAGACTTAGTAGAGTTAGAGATGATGGATTTTGATGTCATTCTCGACATGGATTGGCTCTATTCATGCTATGCCTCAGTTGATTTTTTAAATAGAGTTGTCTATTTTCAGTTCCTGAATGAACCTATCCTAGAATAGATGGGTATTACCACAATACTTATGGGTCAACTTATTTCATACCTCAATGCGAGAAAAATAATATCCAAAGAGTGTGTCTATCATTTGGTGTAAGTCAAAGACTCTAGTTTCGAGACTCCTAATCTAGAGTCAGTTCCATTCACAAGAGAATTTCCAGATGTGTTTCTCGAAGATCTCCCTGGAGTTCCTCCTGAAAGGGAAATTGACTTTAGAATAGACCTTCTTCCTGATACTCAGCCCATCTCTCTTCTGCCATACAGAATGGCTCCAACTGAACTTAAAGAGTTGAAAGAACAGTTGAAAGACCTCTTAGACAAAGGGTTCAGCTGTCCCAACATATCCCTTGGGGTACACCAGTTCTATTTGTGCAAAAGAAAGACGGTTCTCTTAGAATGTGTATAGACTACCATTAGTTAAACAAAGTCACAGTCAAGAATTAGTACCTACTTCCTAGAATCGATGACTTGTTTGACCAACTTCAAGGTGACAATTACTTTTCTAAGATAGGCCTCAGATCAGGCTATCATCAGCTCAGAGTCAGAGAATGTGACATTTCAAAAACATCTTTCAGAACTCGGTATGGTCACTTCAAATTCCTAGTCATGTCATTTGGTCTTACCAATGCCTCAATAGCTTTCATAGACTTGATAAAATGTGTGTTCAAGATGTACTTTGACATGTTCGTCATAGTCTTCATTGATGACATTCTTGTCTACTCCCGTAGTGAACATGATCATGCAGACCACCTAAGAGTAGTATCACAAACTCCCAGAGACCATCAGTTGTTTTCCAAATTCAGTAAATGCAAATTTTGGCTAAGGTCAGTAGCTTTTCTTGGTCATATTATTTGTGGTGATGTCATTAGAGCTGATCCTCAAAAGACCAAAGTAGTGAGAAACTGGCCCAGACCCATTTCTCCATTGATATCAGGAGTTTTTTGGGTTTGGCTGGCTATTACCGATGATTTGTTGAAGGGTTTTCATCTATTGCACCCCTCATGTCCAGATTGACTCAGAAGAAAGTTAAATTTCAGTGGTAAGATTTTTGTGAGAAGAGTTTTCAGGAGTTGAAGACTTGACTCACTACAACCCAGTTTTGACTTTACCCAATGGTTCAGATGAATTTGTGGTATATTGAGATTCTTTCAAACTTGGTTGAGGGTGTGTTTTGATGCAGAGAGGTAAGGTTATAGTCTACGCCTCTAGACAACTCAAGCCCCATGAAAAGAATTATCCCACCCATGATCTTGAATTAGCAGCTGTTGTGTTTGCCTTAAATATTTGGAGGCACTATTTGTATGGGGTGCATGTTGATGTGTTCATAGACCATAAAAACCTGTAGTATGTATTTTCTTAGAAAGACCTAAACTTGCGTTAGAGAAGGTGGTTAGAGTTATTGAAGAACTATGACATGAGTGTTCTGTATCATCCCAATAAGGCCAATGTAGTGGTAGATGCCCTCAGTAGGTTGTCCATGTGTAGTGTTGCTTATGTTGAGAATGGTAAGAAAAAGTTAGTTCAGGAAGTTCATCAGCTTGCCAGACTAGGTGTCTGTTTGGTTGATTTGGATGAGGGTAGTGCATGAGTACAGAATAGTTTGAAATCTTCTTTAGTGTCCAAGGTAAAATAAAAGCAGGACAAAGATCCCAGTTTAGTTAAGCTAAAAGAGTCAGTTAGAGACCAGAAAGTAGAGGTTTTCTCCCAAGAGGGAGATGTTGCGTTGCCAGGGTAGGCTATGTGTGCCATGTGTGGATGGCGTAAGACAATGAATTCTTGATGAAGCACATAGTGCACGTTACTCCATTTATCCAGGAACCACTAAGATGTATCACGACTTGAGGGAAGTCTATTGGTGGAGTGGGATAAAGAGAGATATTGCAAGTTTATAGCAAACGATCCACGTGTCAGCAGGTTAAGATTGAACATTAGAAGCCTAGTGGGTCCATGCTGGAGTTCAGTATTCCCACTTGGAAGTGGGAGAAAGTGAATATGGATTTCGTGATAAGTTTGCCTCGTTCTCGTTGACAACATAATTCGATTTGGGTCATTTTGGAAAGGATGACCAAATCAGCCAATTTCTTGCCAGTTCATACCTCTTACAACCAAGGATTATGCCAGGCTCTATATCAGAGAGTTGGTTAGGATATACGGTGTCTTGTTGTCCATTATTTTAGATAGAGGTACACCGTTCACCTCTCACTTTTGGAAAGCCTTCTAAAAGGGTCTTGGTACTAAAGTCCACCTCAGTAAAGCCTTTCACCCTTAGACAGATGGTCAAGCAGAAAGAACCATTCAAAATTTAGAAGATATATTGAGAGCGTGTGTCATTGACTTTAAGGGAAGTTGGGATGACTACTTATCTTTGATTGAGTTCACGTATAATAACAATTATCATTCCAGTATTCAGATGGCTCTATTTGAGGCTCTTTATGAAAGGAGATATAAATCTCTCATTGGTTGGTTTGAGGTAGGTGAGGCTATAGTAGTGGGGCCTAACTTGGTGTTTGATGCTTTAGAGAAAGTACAGTTAATCAGAGAGAGGCTTAGGGCAGCCCAGAGCCGATAGAAATCGTATGCAAACGTGAGAAGAAAAGATCTCGAGTTTGGAATTAGCGACTTTATATATTTAAAAATCTCTCCCATGAAGGGGTGAAGTGGTTTGGTAAGAATGGGAAACTTAGTCCACGATAAGTTGGTCCTTATAGAATTCTGAGTTGTTTTGGTAAGATATCTTATGTGTTTGAGTTACCTACAGACTTAGCATCAGTGTATCCAGTGTTTCATGTCTCCATGCTAAAGAAGTGAATAGGTGACCCAACAATTGTTGTCCCTATAGAGAGTATAGATGTTCAGAACAGTCTCTCTTATGAGGAAGTCCCATTCGAAATCCTTAATCGTCAGATTCATATACTAAGGAACAAAGAAGTTCCTTTGGTTAAAGTTCTTTGGCGAAATCAGTCTGTTGAGGGAGCTACTTGGGAAGCAGAGGCAGACATGCGAACCAAGTATCCTCACCTCTTCTCTGCAAACTCAGACTTAGCCTAAGGTAATAGTCTTTCTTAGATTTACTCTATTCCATGCTCAGTTACAACTACATAACATCCTCATATCATTCATGTATTCATGAAACAATTCAGTCATATGTCATATCTCCAGAATTTAGTCATGCTTCAGTTATGCATGTCAGTGTAAGTACAGTTCCTCAGTTTAGTCAGTCTTATTTGAGAATGAAAGTTCCTAAGGGGGAGATATTTTAAGACCCCACAAAGTCCTAGTCATTTAAGTTGATTCATGATTAGGGATGTCCATAGGTCATATTGGGTGAGTTTTGAAATTTTTGGACATCGTTTGAGTCATGTTTAGATTGCCAAAATAGCAAGCCAATGCGATCTTGACGTATCGCATTGGTTATCGCGTCGTACCCATCGAAGCGATGCATCGGTGATCGCGTTGACCCCATCGATGCGGCGTGTCACCTCTCGAGTCATTGGGCTAGTTTTGATCATTAACTTACGAGTTTCCAAGGGTATTTAGGTCCTTTTCCCATTACCCAATTCAGCTAAAACATGAAATTAAACCTCCTAAAGGGCAAAATACATTCATTCATCTCAAGAAATAAACCCTAGTTTATCAAGTTCAAGTCCAAGTTCCAGGAAATCCCCAACAATCTTCACAATATCAATAATCAAGGTAAGTTAGGTGTTCATCCTTGGGTTTACTTCCACCCTTGGAGTTCAAGAATCTTTTTTAAAACTACAAGTTTTTAGATTCATGATTTACATGTGCATATTAGGTTGTATTCGTGTTTGTGTTGTTGTATGGGTTTCAATTTAAGATTTAACTATAAGTTTCATGAACATAAGATAACATGTATGTTGATTGATGTAAATCCCATGTTAAACCCTTGAAATTGCAAGTTTAAGTTGTAGTCATGATGCTTATGTGTTGTTCATCATCACGTCCATTAATTATTCTCCCCAAGTGTTTGATAGAATGTCCATGTGAATTTAATGGTGTAATCATGACATGTTAGCCTGTGTTCTCATTCATGTACAAGTTTATGACTTCTAAGTGTTTGACAAAATGTCTTAGTGATTGAATTGTGAACAATTGACTATTGTTATGCTTTCAAGATTCTTTATGTTTTATCTATTATGCTATCGAGTCCTTGGGGTATTTATTACCCTAAATCTAGCTGTTTACTTAGTTGCAGTAGTTATAGACTAGTCCCAGTAAAGGTCAAGAACAGTAGTACTTAGTCAGTTAACAGAACTCAGTAAACTCAGTCCAGTACAAGCAGTAAAGCCTAGTACAGTTTAGTAATCAGTTCAGTATCGATTCAGTTAGGAGTAGGATTCAGCACCAAGCGAACCCAGGGATAGGGGTATTTCTGCTAGCAGAGGGTTTGACTCTTAGTAGCAGTCCCTGCATTACAGAACTACGTAGCCAGCGTAGGATAAGTCATCCTCCTGCCAGACTAAGGTTGACGCAATCATATATATACTCAATGAGTCTTCCTGCCAGATTAGGGTTGACCCAACATTGTTAGTATCCTGTGGCAAGGTACTAACACCCTTCTAACTGGGGTCACAGGTTGGACCCCAAATCAGCCTTTATCGGGGTATGTCGGTTAGATGAACACTCCCACAATTACAATTTCAGTCTCAGTATTCAGTAAAGAACTCAGACAGTTCTACAAAACTATAGCTATCAGTTATTTATTACTCAGCTATCAGAATTCAACACTCAGTTTCAGTATAATCTTAGATACACGATGTATATCTATATGCGCAGTATATCATGTTAAGTAGTTGCTGTTTTGTATGTACTCTCATCCAGTTACTTCATGATGTTCATTCATTCATTTATCATTTTATGCATATGAACCCATGTATACCAGCTTTACCTCGCTTAGCATACTAGTACATTCCACGTACTGACGCATACTCTCTTTTTTGCTATGATGTCTCATATCATAGTTTCAGGCGCATGGGTTCCTGATCATACTTAACAGTTCAGGATATCAGCGACAGATTCAGTAGTGAGTCCTTATCCATCGAGGATATTATTTTATTTCAGCATTTCAACAGATTTAGTATGTTCAGTAGTCAGAGTTAGGTGGGGACTTATCCCATCAACTCCACATTCAGACAGTTAGAGGCTTTCGAACTAGATTACTTCAGTCAAATGTTCAGTATTTTTAGTATTATTATCAGTATTCAGTATTTGTTTTTGGTTTATGAACCTTATGGCATTTTCAGCCTAACTTTTGCATATATTTTCAGTATTATTATTCAGTGCTCACAGCAGGTACCAGTCATGGGTTTGCTTGTGATCCTTTGGGGTCGTAAGCATCGTGTGACGCCCAGGGTGTAGTCTCGGGGTATTACATTTAATTATGCTTTTACCGTTGGTATCGTCATATCAAATAAAGTTTAGCTTGAAAGCCAATTTCATTATGCCATACCAAACCCAATTAGCTAAATTGACTCCAAAGTTTCCAATTTAAACCAATCCGTGTCCACCAAGGCCTTTCAAACCAATTATATTCCATTAACCTTTTATGCAATGCAAGGTGTCAAAAGTGATGTAGCTTATGTATATGTTCATGTTTAGAAACCAATTTCACATGATGGATTGAAGTTAAAGCTAATTCCAAACCATTAAACCATAAAATTCGGAGAAACCCTTGTTGCCAATTCCAATTTCCACACCCATACATTTATTTAGTTGAAATCATGAGAATAAAGCATAAACAACCAATTCAAAACCATGGAAACTCAATAGATGAAACAACCATTCCAAATCCCTCATCCCATATTCAAAACTCAATAATTAAACCACATGGACAACAATTAAACACTTGATTTATAAAAAATTAATTTAGGGAAGAGATACATGCCTGAAATACATAAGAATTTGAAAGCAATTTGAAGTTTGGAGCCCGGATGATGAATGCACAGTGAAACCCTTGAATGTTCTTGGGTTTTGTGTTTGAGAGTGAAATAGGGGGATTTGATATTTTAAAACCAATGAAAATTAGACTATTTTTTATTTAAAAGTCGTACAAGGGGTAAAAAGACCAAAAACCCCTCATCCCAAGTGAATAAAAATAAAACTACACGAAATTTTTACCGTGGCGTGGCATGCCAATATCGTTGAGACTATCCTCCGTGCCACGCTGATACCTCAGAAGGTAGCCGCTGTGACATGGTGATATTACGGACCCTCACTGCCTCAGAGTCCCAAAATGATCCTGAATCCCTTCTAGAAATTCCAAAACTTTTCCTGAACACTCTTTTAACACCCCTAAACATAATTCAAGTCAAAAATCGATCGTACGAACACGAAAAAGTCAAAAATAAAATGATAAAAATTTTAAGGGTCTTACATGAGGTCAACTAGGACAGCTAGAATAATCGAGAGCATAGAAATATTTGATGTTGAATAGCCTTATAGTTTTCAGTTGTACTGACAGTATTCAATTTTATGTTGACAGTTATGATATTGAATAATTTTTAATTTAGTTGTTATTTTTAGGCATTTTTAACATTGTTTTGAAATTGACAGTTATGTTGTTGAATTTGAATGGTAGTATATGAAATTGAACGGTAGGTTTCAGTTGTAGTTTTATAGTTGTCAACTTGAGATTGAATGAAATTGTTGTTTTCAGTTTTGAATGTGTACTTACAAGTGAATATGCAGGTTTGTATAGTTGTATGTGTATATATATTTGCAAACACAAATAAATATATGCAATTGCATATGCATTTTATGTTTGCAAATATACCTGCATATACATATGTATAACTGCATATGTATTTGTGCGTGTATTTTACCGATAAATATACATATTTAATTATATTATACTTATATTTAAGGGAGGATACCAAGTTTTGGTAGTCCTCACAATTTTTTTTTTATCCATTCATGTGGCTCTTTCTTGTCTTTTTATTGTTCTTTTACAATCATTTCTTTATTTTGTCTTTTCCTGTTTTTTTTGGATCCCAATTCTTGTTTCCATTTCAAGTAAAGCTTTTCAATATTATGGTTTTAAATTAAAGATACACTCCTTCTATCTCATATTGGTTGTCCACTTTCTTCTTCACATGCCCTTCCAAAAATAAAAAGAGTAGTTTTATGATTTTTTTTTTTTTGAAAAAATTATAAACTTGCATATACTTCATAAGAATTTCAATTGTAAGGGTAAATAGAATTTTTTTAATTAATTCTCTTTTATTTTGCAAATTGACAAATAATTTGGACTATTATTTTTGATAATGTGGACAACTAATATGAGATGAATAGAATTAGGTAGTTTTTAAATCTTTTGGTCTTAAACTTTTCATGTAGAATGTTAAAATTATAAAAACTTACTAAATATAGAAAAAGTCTCTCTTTTGGGTACATATCAAAAAGAAGTAAAGACATTAAAATTGAGATGGAGTAGAAAATTTTTAAGAATTTTTTAGCTCTTTACTTTCTTTGATTTGTATTAACTCCATCCAGTTTTTAAATCTTGTGATCTTAGACATGCCATGTATCATGCTAAAATTTTAAAAACTTATTAAATATAGAAAAAACCTCTCTTTTGGGGACATACCAAAAAAGAAATAAGACATTTAAATTGAGATGAAGGAGTAGCAAATTTTTATGAATTTTTAGCTCTTTACTTTCTCTGAATTATATTATAATTTATTTTTAATGTTTATACTTAATTTGTAATTAATATGTTTTATATATGATGATGGTCTTAATAATATTTTTAAAAATTAAATTTAAGACAGTTGAATTTTTACATAATCAAAAAGTTAATTAAATTGGTACTATTTAATTAAGGTAACATATTGCTTTTTATTATGGAGGAAAATAATTTTTTAAGGAGTATGAAAAAAATAAAAATATCATAACGATGACTAAGAAAGCCAATTAAATTACTCTTTATATTTTTTATCATTATAAATTTTTGGCAAATTTAGTAATGATGAAAATTTATGAACAATTCATTTTGACGTGTCATTAGATTTTATTAATTATGCAGTAAAAGGATATAATACAAATTAAAAATTTTCAATTAAAGCATTACTATTTTTATATTTAGAGTTTGGGCCCGGGCTTAGCACAGGCCACTAATAACTAGTATATCTATATCTATCTATCTATCTATCTATATCTATATATATATATATATCTTTTTACAAATATATCTTTAAATACATATATCTATAATATATTAAAAGTGTGAATGACCTTAGAAATGTTGTTTGAACTTTTTTCCCTTCATTAAAAGTCTTTGTTTTAGACAAAATCATCTTTTCACTATTTTTTTTTCATATTTAAGAATTAAAAATTAATTAAATATATTTATGATAAAATCTTTTCTTATTAAAAGTCATCATAATTTCACTATTTTTCTTAATTTAAGAGTTAAAATAAATTAAATATATTTATGGTAAAACGTGCGAAGCACGTGCGATTAAACTAGTATCTACAAATATATATATATATATATATATATATATATATATGTATGTATGTATATATGTATGTATGTATGTATGTGTGTGTGTGTATGTATTTTAATATTTAATACATCAAACATTATTGACATTGTAAAATGAAGCACAAATTTAACAATCAATATCGACTTGTGAAATGCGACATAAAATTGGAAATGAATACAACATCTATATCTATAATATATTAAAAGTGTAAAGACCCTTAAGAAAGTGATTTAAACTTTTTGCCCTTCATTAAAAATTTCTGCAATATATAAAATCATCTTTTCGCTTATTTTCTCAAATTATTATATTATTATATTTAAAGTATTAACTAGACTCCTAAAATATATAGGAAGGGGAATATTATTAATGTTTTCATGTTGCTAAATTACAAAATGAAAGACTCGAGTAGAATAGAAAACAACTCCCATAAATTAGGAAAAAAACTCGATTAGAAATTAATGTTAGGAGTATTTTTTTATTTTTTTCCAAAAATAGAAGGTCGTATTATTTTTCAAACACAAAGAACTAATTAATGCAAACTTGACTTATTTTTGAAAAGTAGAAAAAACTTAAAACCGTTTGTTTTGTCCTAACAAATTATAAATTGCCTTATTTTTGGGAAGGACGTACTATTTTTAATTTGAGAAACAAAGAAGCAATTAATACAAACTTGAATTATTTTTGAAAAATAAGAAAACTAAATCCTTATTTAACATAAAAAATTTATGTGTAATACAAAAACTGAATCCTAATTTAATACAAATAATATATTTGTAATACAAATCTTATAGAAGTTCTAAATCAAATTCTTTTAGGTTTTATGAATACTTTTATAAAAGGAGTTAGCTTTAAAAATGGAAAGTCTTGGACTCTCTACTAAAAAAGTTCACAAAGAATATCTCGATGTCATGGAGGTACTTGCTTCTCATTCGTTATTAATTAATATTTTCTTAAAAGAGTTTGGATGGAATTCTATGTATTGTCATGTGGAGTTGTGTGATAACGTGAATTTTCTGATAATTTATGTCGTAGTTGTTTATTTCTAAATGAGTTTACGTTCATTGGAATATGACAAGGTGAATTTATCACACTTTTTTTTGGCCTACGAATTTGTAAATTGTTTAGGATTTTTGAGGTTTTTACGTCTTGTTATTTTAATTTTGATTTAAAAAGTCTTCGAAAATGAAAAGTTGATGAACTCTTCACCAACAATCTCAGTGTTATTGAGGTACTTTCTTCTCATTATTTAATGTTTATAGCGTTCTAACATTTTCTTTTTATTTTGATTTAGTTGTCTTCAAAAACAAAAAGTCGACGCACTCTTCACCAACGTACAATTTTGATATCATTGAGGTACTTTCTTCTCATTGATTGTTCATTAGTATTTATTTGAAAAGATTTGGATAAAATTTTATGTATTTTTATGTGGAGTTGTATGGTAACTTGAATTTTCTTATATTTATGTCTTAGTTAAAGGCGGGGGTGGGAGGGAGGCCAAGGTTTGGCCTCAGGGGTGGTAGAGGAAGAAGTGTGGATAGTGATGGTAGGCTGAGGGTTGGGTCTTGGAATATAGGGACTCTTCAGGGTAAGTCCATAGAGCTTGTGAAGATTCTTAGAAAGAGGAGGATTAATATTGCGTGTGTTCAAGAGACCAAGTGGGTAGGGTCTAAGGCTAGGGATGTGGATGGCTACAAGCTTTGGTACTCTGGGAGCGAGAGGCGTAGGAATAGAGTTGAAATCTTAGAAGATGAAGAACTTAGAGGTCAGGTAGTAGAGGTAAAGAGGATCAACGATAGGTTGATGACTATTAAGTTGGTCATTGGGGGTTTACCCTAAACGTGTGTAGTGCTTATGCGCCGCAAGTGGGCTTGGAGGGGGAGAAGAAGATGCGGTTTTGGGAGGCTTTGGATGAGGTGGTGAGAGGCGTGCCTAGCTCGGAGGAGATTATTGTAGCAGGAGATTTCAATGGGCACATTGGGGCGTTACCGGGAGGCTTTGGTGATGTGCATGGTGGTTTTGGTTTTGGGGAAAGAAATGAAGAGAGGACTACTCTATTGGATTTTGCGAGGTCCTTTGGGCTGGTGGTGGTAAACTCGGGCTTCCCGAAGAAGGACGATCACCTGATCACCTTTCGAAGCGCGATAGCCAAGACCCAGATTGACTTTTTGTTGCTTAGGAAATGGGATAGGGTGTTGTGTAAGGACTGTAAGGTCATCCCGAGTGAGAATATTTCGACCCAGCATAGGATCTTGGTTATGGATTTGGGTATAAAAAAGGATAGGAAGAGAAGGGGTGAGGAGGGTAGACCTAGAATTAAGTGGGGCGGCTTGACGCCAGTGAATGGGTGAGAGATAGGGGAGAAGTTGGCGGGAATGGGGGTGTGGGAGTGTAGGGGGGATGCGGATAGTATATGGGATCGGGTGGCTAGGTGCATCAGGGAGAATGCAAGTGTGGTGTTGGGTGTTTCTAGGGGCCTGGCCAGGCATCATCGGGGGGATTGGTGGTGGAATGAAGAGGTTAAGAAGAAAGTGGAGACCAAGAAAGGGGCGTATGCTAAGTTGGTTGAGAGTAAGGACGAAGAAGAGAAACAGGTAAACAGGAAAGAGTACAAGTTAGCTAGGAAGGAGGCTAAGTTAGCAGTTACGCCGGCTAAGACGACAACTTTTGAGAGCTTGTATGCAGGGTTACAGGAGAAAGGAGGGGAAAAAAAGTTGTTTAGACTTACTAAGGCTAGGGAGAGGAAGGGTCGTGACCTCGACCAGGTGAAGTGCATTAAGGGGGAGGATGGCCACGTTAAGAACAGATGACATTCGTATTTTCATAGGCTCTTGAATGACGAAGGGGATAGAGCTATTGTGTTAGGGGAGCTGGAGCACTCTGAGGAGTGTTAGGATTTTAGTTATTGTAGACGTTTTAAGGTAGAAGAGGTTAGAAAGGCTGTTCGCAGGATGCGAAGGGGTAGGGCGACGGGGCCAGATGAGATACCGGTGGATTTTTGGAAGTTTTTTGGCGAGGCTAGTTTAAGGTGGTTGACTGGATTATTTAACAAAATTTTCAAGACGGCGAAAATCCTCGAGGCTTGGAGGTGGAGTACTATGATCCCTCTTTATAAGAACAAGGGTGACATTCAGAGTTGCAATAACTATAGGGGGATTAAGTTATTCAGTCACTCTATGAAGATTTGGGAGAGAGTGGTCGAGGTGAGGCTGAGACGGATAGTGTCTTTTTCGGAGAACCAATTTGGATTTATGCCTGGCCGATCAACGACGGAGGTAATTCACATGGTACGGAGGCTGGCGGAAAAGTATAGGGAAAGGAAGAAGGACCTGCACATGGTGTTTATCGACTTGGAGAAGGCATACGACAAAGTCCCCAGGGAGGTGCTTGGAGGTTAGTGGAGTTCCGATGGCATATATCAGAGCAATTAAGTACATGTATGATGGAGCTAAAACTCAGGTGAGGACGGCGGGAAGAGACTCAGAGCATTTCACTGTCTTGATAGGATTGCATCAGGGATCTACTCTTAATCCCTTTTTATTTGCTTTGGTGATGGATGTGTTGACGCAACATATTCAAGAGGAGGTGCCTTGGTGTATGATTTTTGCAGATGATATAGTTTTGATTGATGAGACGCGAGGGGGTGTGAATGATAAATTAGAGGTGTGGAGACAAACTCTTGAGTCTAAAGGGTTCAGGTTGAGTAGGAGCAAGACAGAGTATTTGGAATGCAAGTTTAATGACGTGAGGCTGGAGAACGAGGTGGTAGTGAAGTTGGAATCACATGTGGTATGTAAGAGGGATAGTTTCAAGTATCTCGGGTCCGTGATTCAGGGTAACAGTGAGATTGACGAGGATGTCTTGCACCGTATTGGGGCAGGATGGATGAAGTGGAAGCTCGCGTTGGGGGTGTTGTTTGATAAGAAGGTGCCGCCCAAGCTTAAAGGCAAATTCTATAGGGTGGTAGTCCGTCCGGCCATGTTGTATGGAGCGGAGTGTTGGCCAGTTAAGAACTCCCACATTCAAAAAATGAAGGTGGCGGAAATGCGGATGTTGCGTTGGATGTGTGGGATGACTAGGGGGATAGAGTTCGGAACGAGACCATCAGGGAGAAGGTTGGTGTGACTCCAGTGGAGTATAAGATGCGGGAAATCCGATTGAGATGGTTTGGACATGTGATGAGGAGGGGCATGGATGCCCCAATTCATAGGTGTGAGAGGCTAGCTTTGGATGGTTTTAGGCGGGGTAGGGATAGGTCGAAGAAGTACTGGGGAGAGGTGATTAGGCGGGACATGGAGCAGTTACAGCTCACTGAGGACATGACCCTAGATAGGAAGATCTGGAGGACGTGAATTAGGACAGAAGGCTAGGGTTAGTTTGGGTCGCTAGTGTAGGAAATTACTTGGTAGGGGTATTATTCTTGTTATGATACCTTGTTTCATGTTTTATTACGAATCTGTTTGCTTTTCTCTGTTTTCTATTACTTGTGGGTGTCGTATTTTTGTTATGCCATCTTGTTCCATGCTTTACTATGTATTTGTGTAGTATTTTGTGTCTAGAGCCGGGGGTCTATCGGAAACAACCTTTCTACTTCTTTAGAGGTAGAGGTATGGACTGCGTACATCTTACCCTCCCCAGACCTCACTATGTGGGAATACACTGGGTTTGTTGTTGTTGTTATGTCTTAGTTGAAATGCTTTGAGCTATGTAGAGACTTTTTACCATAAAATTTAAGTGTAAGTACCGCTTAACTCTGTTGCATGATATATAGATTTTCTATGTTTCCACATGCATATTTCTTAATAATATATCCTATAGAACCAATAGTTAGAGAAGGGTGTATGTTTTTGTTTTAAACAATACTTTTAGATGGAAAATTAAATCATCACTTATCCACAAAAGATAGTTCTTGTTTTCGTTTCAAAATACTTATCACAGTTTCTTTTTTGAGAGTCAAACATGAATTTTTATCAATATCTTAAGATATATTTTTATCATACTGATTTGAGCAAAGTTATAGTATTTTTTGTATACTTTTTTAATATCTAATTTTAATTTTAAAATATCGAATTAATCTAATCTATTAGCGGTAGCTCACACAACTCATGTGGTTCTTGATGATAATTATAATGTGAACTATAGAGGAGAAAGATCTATGGGGTTGTAATGTTGCACTAAAGCTGGCTATAATTAATATAGTTGGGGTGAAGTTGATATAGGGATAGGAAAAGAAAGTTGAGGTGGAGAAGAAGAAACTAAATGAATAAATTGGAGAGAAAAAAAATGAAATTTAGATGAAAAATTTAATTGAATTGAAGGAGGGAATAGTATACTAGAGATAATTGTAAATAGAGGGCCCTTAATAATCTCTAATGCTATTTCTTTTAACCTATTTTTTAACCTCCCCCCCCCCCCCCAAAAAAAAAAAAAAGTTAGAAATATTTCTTTTTGGTCATACTTTATAAATTATTAAGCAGAATTGACGAAGAATTTGTCTAAGAAACATGAATTGAAGTTGGAAAAGGAATTTAACATGACAAAAAAAACTTTGTAATGATAAAAAACATGTTATTGGCTCATTGTGAACCATTTTGCTTTAAATCATCACAAATGAATATATAATAATAGGAAAAAAATGAGAGACTAACATAACTATATATTAAAACTAACTTATTTTAAGGATCACTTATTTTCTTAGTGTCAAACATATAGGTACAAGGGCGTACACTAAACTAGTTAGAACAAATGTACCAACTACAATATTTCTTTCACAAATGTCTCCTTTAAAATCACAAAACTATATGAACTTATGCTTTTCTTTACAAATATATTCCTTGCTGATTTTTCATGATCTTTATTTGGAGGTGTGTTAGGAGGTCTCTTGTATTTTTGGGAACAATATTATCTCAAGCTGTATGCTCTTTGGTATTGTCTAATCATCTTTGCGTGATAAATGATATATTAAAACATCATATATTCTCAATGCAGTTTTTGTCTTGTACAAATTAGAGCAATATATATTGACGGTATTTTTTTGTTATTCAAGACTGCACAAGCATGTACACATGATATCTCATCCAACTAGAACTCCAGATAAGTACATATTATATTCTTAAGGCAAACTATGGAATGCCTTTTTTGTTATGTATTATATAGACATAGTTTGTAATTGATACAATCTGAATTTTTTATAAATACAATTAATAAATTATCAAATACATATAATATTGATTTCAAATTACAAAAAATAGATTTAATTGTCAAAATACATTTTCAATGCATATAAAAATATATTTTATTTATACTTAATCCATATTACCATGTCAAATAGATATATTTGTAGAGGTAAATTACAGGTACAAACACATATATTTATAGATATTTATTATAATGAATACATATAACTGTTAAATTACAGTTAACAAATACATTTGCACAATATAAGTTCATCTCAAATACAAATGAGAAGAGACATGCATATATTCAATTACAATTATGATAAAGTTATAGTGAATATATACCATCAAATGTGTGCATTCTGCCTCATTATCTATGAGTATTTTCTAAAACTTTTTGTCACCATCCAAATGGCCATGTGTGGCATCCAAATTAATCTTCACGTGGGAGAACCATCTAAATGAAATCACTATTCAATCACTTAGTCAATATTAAAATTATATTATTATTAAACCAACTCAATAATAATAATCCGGAGCTAATCATTATTATTGCGAAAAATTAAACAAACTACTTATTAAAATCCCCAAGACCCGAAAGTCATCGTACAAGAACTTCTAAAACAAAAATCATGTCTAAAAGAGATATTCAAAATAAAAAAAAATAAAGAATGCCTTATTTCCCGAAAGATGGACAAGAACTAATAGAATGATCCATGGTAGCCTGAAGACGGAGTGCTCACCCTTAGATCGAGATCTGCTATCAAACTCTAGAGGTAAGGTCGTGTCTAAGCCTCTAGAATACTTTCTGCGCTCAATAAAAGAAGTATGGGGTAGTATCAGTACAAATCACTATATACTGGTAGGTATCATAGGCCAACTCAATTTAAAAGCATGTACATAACATAAATCAAATAACAAGTAGACAAACATTGTCATACAACAAGTATTCAATGAATCATCAAATACATCAATAACGGGCTAAACAGTACTTACAAATAAGTCACGTATCCATCAAGAGTATCAACCATACCATAAACATCCATAAAATCAATAATAATACCATAAGTAACAACTATGTCCTTCTAAACCTCAAAATTTGAACACCATTAGCTTGTTATTAGCTTATTAACAGCAAAAACCTCTCACATTCAACCAAATCCGCACACACATGCTAAGAGACTTATTTTTGCCCAACTAGTCATGACTGCGGGGGGGGGGGGGGGCAATCTAAGTCCATGTATTTTACCGACGTGGTACCCGATCGTTCATAATTAAATAATATCAATATTTCTATCCATACCGGCATGGTACTCGATCCTTCAAAATCATGTTATGTATGTTTTATTAAATTCACACTATCTCTTAGAATACAATACGATGTACTAAGTTTACAAGTACACTTAAGTCATAAGACAATTCCATCAAGTAAATTTTCAATAATTATTTATGCAAGTCTCAACAATACAAATATCATCAAATTCAAGTATGTCCAAAGATCAATTAACAACCATCCAATTTAGGAGAATACACACAATTAAATCGAATCTAAACTCAAATTAAATCGTAACCTACCTCAATCAAAGAAACCGAATGCAAGCTACTTTGCAAGGGCCTTGCCATTCCATAAAACTTTTGAATGGTCAAAATCGGTTCAAATATATAATTCTCATAAGAGTATGGACTAGTACGTCAGCTAAAATGAATTATTATTTGATCCCCAAATTAAGAATTCTTACTCTAAGAACTCTAAACCAAAAAATCTAATTTTATTGGAAATTATAATCACAAGATGATAATCATATAAAATAAAATCTCGAAAACCTAAAGCTAAGGGCGGAGAGAGTTACATTTTCAATTTCTAATGTAAAAATCTAAACATTATGTGTGAAGATGTGTGTGTCGTAATAAACAAACAAAAAAATAAATAAGAGATTCAAAATAATCCACTACCAGTGAATTAGACAGAAATAAGTAGGGAAGGAATTTGCCAAATTTTCTCCTATAAAGAAATTTAGGACCTCTACCTCGTTAAACTTAAGGCCTAATGATACCTACTAATTATTTCATCATTATATAGGATAAATTAGTTAACTCATTCACACCTTATTCCATCAATTCACCATTATAACCATTTTGCATAGATTCTAACAAAATAATTTAGAAATTCCGTTCTTTCTCCGATGACCATTCTTATAGTTAATAACACATCCTTTGTAATAACATTAAGATATCCGTCGAATTGGAGTTTTTGATTAGAATTTACCTCAAACCCTCGTTGATGTTGCCGAACCCAGTAGTTGAACGTGACTTTTGAGAGTTATTACTAAACATATTAAACTCCCATTTAATTTAAAGGGAAAAAGACACCACATGACCATCTTTTAAAAAAATAGCCCAAGTTTGATATTTTGCCAAAAAATAGTCAGTCGACTATTTTATTTCCGCATTATAGTCATTTCCTAATTTGAGTCATTTTGGCTCATGTAGTTCAGATACAACTTATATACCATATTGATACAGTCCATATACAATACTGATACAGTTTCCAATTTGGGCCATTCAGCCTTTTCTTGAAAAAAAATTTTAGTTTTCTTTTTTTTGCTACAAATTTTTTAACTGAAAAATATTCTGCTTTTTTTGATTGTTTAAAAATAATAATTAAATATAATTGTATAAAAACGGTATAATTGTTATATAGAATATATATCTATATAAGATATATGTATAAAAATTGTATAGTTCTATCAAATATGTATATGTATAAAATATATATAAAAAATGTATAGAAAATGTATAAAAATTATATAATTATTGTATAAAATGTGTTAAAAGAGCTGTACAATTATTGTATAAATTGTCTATCGAAACTATATAATTTTCGTATAGAATATTTCTATGTATAAGATATGTATAGAAACTGTATAGAATATGCATAAAAACTATATAGAACAAGCCAACAAATTAAATGGCTAGAAAATAAAATTTGAATTCCATGACCATTTTCTTGAAATTAATTTCGATCGAGTGACCATTTGTGTCCTTTTTCCTTAATTTAATCCACTGCTATACATGGGCCCAGTGGAATAGGGTTTAAAATTATGGATTTGACTCATTAACCACCACTTAATTAATTATTTAAAATAATTGAAGTTTTAAATAGATCCTTAAAATTTATTATTTGGGGCCACACGGAAACAAATCAAATTTGTAATTTGACTAAAACATACATTACAAACCTATTGAAATCACTAAAACAATAATCTGGGGTTGTTTTGGATGAAGGTTGACAGTGATAAAGCTTAACCTTATTTAAACTAAAAAATCCAGATAATGACTTAAATCACTTTCGAATACCTTGACAATCAGTACTACCCATATTCATAAGTCATATATCACATATAAAAATTACAGGGAGAGCTAAAACAAGAAAGTTCACAAGAAGATCGAGAGGTTCGTTACATCAGATACCAATTAAACAAACGTTCATCCCCGAACGGAAAAAAAACAACAATAAAGAAAACTAATGAATTACCCGAATCATCAAAAAGATGTGGATACTTGCTACGCATGTCTATTTTTGTCTCCCTAGTGGCCTCCTTTATAGGATGATTCTTTCACTAGACCTTGATAGACACAATTTCCTTAGTCCTCAACTTATGGACATCTCTATCAAGAATAGCAACAGGTTCCTCTTCATATGAGATATTTTCATCCACCAAGACCGAATCCCAATGAATTATGTAGTTACCATCACCGAAAACTTTTTTGACATAGATACATGAAACACAGGGTGAACTCCCGACAAACTCGGAGGCAGTGCCAATTTATAGGCCACCAGCCCCACATGCTGAAGAATCTCAAAAGGTCTAATATATCTAGGACTAAGTTTACCTCACTTTTCAAAATGCATGACACCCTTCATGGGTGAAACCTTGAGCAACAATTAATCACCCTCTATGAAGTGCATATCTCTCACTTTTCAACCTGCATACTCCTTCTGCCTGCTATGAGCAGCTGTAAGTTTATCCTGGATGAACCTAACCTTCTCCAATTAGTCTCTCAATAGATCAGTACCCTACAATCTTACCTTAAAGGCATCAAACCTCCAGATGAGAGATCTACACCTCCTCCCATATAAAGCCTTAAATTGTACCGTATCGATACTCGAATGATAACTATTATTATATGCAAACTCGACCAAAGGTAGAAACTGATCGCAATAACCTCTAAAATCTATCACACATGCACGAAGCATATCCTCCAATACCAGAAACGTTCGCTTAGACTGACCATTGCTCTGAGGGTGGAAAGCTATACTAAGGTCCAACCTTATACCCAAATCCTCATACAAATACTCTTAAAAGATAGAGGTAAATTAAGTACCCCTATCCGAGATAATAGAAATCGGTACCCCATGCGACCAAACAATCTTCTTAAGATAAATCTTGGACAACTTTGCTGCATTATAAGTAACATAAACTGGAATAAAATATGTAGACTTAGTCAACCTATCCACGATAATCCATGTAGAATCATACTTCCCCAAAGTGTTGGGAAGACTAACAACGAAATCTATAGCTGTCCTTTCCCATTCCAACTCAGGAATGGGCATCCTTCGAAGAGTACTACTAGGCTTCTGATGCTTGTACTTTATCTTCTGGCAACTCTGGCGTTTAACAACAATATCAACTATATTATGCTTCATTCAACCCCACTAGTAATGCTACCTCAAATCTTGATACATCTTAGTTGCTCCAGGATGTATAGAATACTTCGAACACTGAACCTCAACTAGAATAGTAGGAATCAAATCATCAACACGGGGCATAAAAACTTGCCCCTTAATCCACGACACACCCTTACAATCAAGAATGGCCTCCTTGTCCTCACCCTGCAAAACCTTATCCCAAATCTTACTCAATTTAGCATCCTCAAATTGTTTAGCCTAGTTTTGATCAAGAAATGTGGACCTTGACTCTACACTGGCTAGAAATTCTCCCCCTTCAGTTACCTCAAGTCGTATAAACCTTATAGCTAGAGTCTGAATATCTTTAGCCAATGGATGCCTGATAGTATTTAAGTAAGCCAAGCTACCTATATTTGTTGACCTCCTTCTCAATGCATCAACTGTTACATTAGACTTTTCCATATGTTATAAAATGGTGATATCATAATCTTTAAGAAACCCCATCTACCTATGCTGTATCAAATTCAAATCCCTCTGTATGAACACATACTATAAACTGCGACGATCAGTGAACACTTCACAACGAACCCCATACAAGTAGTGCCTCCATATCTTAAGAGCAAAAACTACAGCTGCCAACTCCAAACCATGAGTTGGATAATTTCTCTCATTGGGTTTTAATTTCCTCGAAGCATCAACAAATACATTCCTTTCCTGCATTAAATCAACACCTAAACCAGAACGTGAGGCATCACAATAAATAATAAAATCCTTACCCTCTACCGGCAAGGCAAGAATAAGAGCGGTAGTCAATAAGGTCTTGATCTTTTTAAAGCTCTCCTCACACTCATCATACTAAATAAAAGGTACATCCTTCTGAGTCAACCATATCATATAAGTAACAATAGAAGCAAACCTTTTACAAACCTGCGATAATAACTTGCTAACCCCACAAAGCTATGAACCTCCATCACTGAATTCGGTCTAGCCCAATTCTTAACCACTTAAATCTTTTGCGGATCTACTATTATCCCTTCTTTCAAAACTACATGCCTCAAAAAAGATATAGAAGCCAACCAGAATTCATAATTAAAAAACTTTGCATAAAACTTTTCCTCTTTTAACAAACCTAAAATAATCCTTAAGTGATTCTCATGTTCCTCTTTACTCTTAGAATAAATCAGAATATCATCAATAAAGACAATTATGAAAGAATCTAAATAAGGCTTAAATATCCCATACATTAAACTCATAAAAGTAGCTGGGGAATTAGTCTTCCCAAAAAACATCACAAGAACTCATAGTGCCTATACTTGGTTTGAAATGCAGTCTTAGAAATATTATTAGGCCAAATCTTAAGTTGATGATACCCGAACTTCAAATCAATACTGGAAAATATGGATGCTCCCTGCAGCTGGTCAAATAAATCATCGATATGGGGTAGTGGATACTTATTACAGATCGTTACTTTATTAACCTGCCTGTATTCTTTGCACATACGAAGACTACCATTCTTTTTTTCCATAAATTAGATAGGAGCACCCCATGGAGAGGCACTCGAATGAATAAATCCTTTACTTAACAAATCCTACAACTGAGCCTTTAGTTCTCTCAATTCAGTCTGAGCCATCGTATAAGGCAGAATAAAAATAGAACGAGTGCCTAGCTCTAAATCAATATAGAAATCAATGTCACGATCTGGTGGCATGCCAGACAAATCTACAGAAAAAATCTCTTGGAACTTACACACCACAGGAACTTACTCAATAAATGGGACCTCTGCAATAGTGTCCCGAAGATGTGCTAGGAAGGCCAAACAACCCTTTCTGATTAAATTCTTTGCATGTAGAAAGGAAATAAGTTTCATTGGAGCAGGACTATAATCACCCTCCCACTTAAGTCTATACATTCCCAGCATAGCCGCAGTTACTGTCTTATCATGACAGTCTAATAGAGCATGATATAGAGACAACCAACCCATACCCAAGATTATGTCAAAATCTACCATGTCTAGAATCACTAAATCTGCCCAAGTTTTATAACCCATAAACATAATAGAACAAGAATGATAAACCCTATCAACAAAAACAAAATCACCAACAGGGGTAGACATGTTAATAGAAAATTTAAGTACATCACAACATGTCCAATCCCTTAAAAAAATTAGCAGATACATGTGAGAAAGTAGATCCAGGATTAAATAATACAGTGTCCATCCAGTCAAAGACAAGAATAGTACTTGTAATAATAACATCTGATGCCTCTGCCTTAGGACTACCTAGAAAAACATATATATGATCCCTACTACTAGTTTGAGTGTCACCCCTGCCAAGATAAGAACCACCTCGATGGGGCTGACTACCACCCGTACCTGCCTGGTGACTACCATGACCACCCTATGGATGAACTCTACCATTACCACCACCTCCCCTACCTATTGGAACTAAAGCTAAAGGAGACTGCTACTGGACAGACTGACTATACTACCTCAAAGTAGGAAAGGCCTCCTGATGTTACAAACTTCACCACACTTATAACATATACGATCCAAGGTGGGTCACTAAGCTGATGAAGACAAAGTGAGGTAACCACCAAAGTCTAAAGACGGTTGGCTATACCCCGATGGACCCCCAACAGACACCTGCATCGCTGACTAGATGGGGAAGGTAGGGTATCCCTATGAACTCTGACCCCTATAGTAAAAACCACTGAAATTGCCCCTTCTGCGGGCCTTCTTTTCTGCTGCCTTGGCATAACCCTCTTGCTTTACACCCTCCACCTTCTTAATAAAACTAACCATTTCCTGAAAAAACTTACTTGAAGATGTCATCTGAAAAGCAGAAATCTGAAGACCTATATTCAAACCCTTCATAAAGAGACAAATCCTGTCCTTCTCAGTTTTCAGTAAATGAGGTACATATCAAGAAAATGAATGAAATTTGGCCTCATAGGCCGCAACTGACATATTCTTCTTCTTAAGATTAGTAAAATTATCCCTTTTTATGTCTCTCAATGTACGCGACACATACTTCTCTAGAAAAACTGAGTAATACTGAGTCCAAGTCAACAGAGGAAAACTTGTATCCCTTCACTCTAAATAAGATCTCCACCATATCTTGGCATTTCTTTGAAGCTAAAAAGTGACCAATTCTACACCATACCTGTCAACCACACCCATCTTATAATGTCTCTCATTACAATTAATAATGAAATTATAGGCATCCTTAGACTTGGTGCCATGAATAACATGAGGCTTTATTTTGATAAACTTGCAAAAAAAATCATACTCATCTCCAGTCATCACCGGACCCACTAATTGTCTCAAAACAACATCCGAACCTAACATATCTTCCATTTGAGGAGCTACTACAGCAACATGTAGCATCCTCAATGTTGAATTGTAGGTGCTGCAGGCATAGTCCTGATTCCTGGCAACCTACTCAAAAATCTTAGAACCTGCTAAATTACAGTAAAAGACATATAATTTGGAGCTGTACCTCCTTGAGCTGGTGCAATTCCATAATGAATTGGTATTCCCTCATTTTGTATAGGAATCACTCCATCCTCTGCTATCTCAGGTATATCGTCATATAGGGAAGGATATACTAACCTCTCCCTAGCTGGTCTCATTGCCTGAGCTCTGCCCCTGGTGGGCGCTGCTCTCCTTCTTCTACCTTCTCTTTTCCTTGTATATCCTCTACCCGTAACTGAAGCCCCAATAGCTAATTCAGGCACCCCAACTCTTGCTTCATTTGCTCATGTTATTACCTTTTGTGAGAATAAGAATGGAAGAAGTTAGATACCAATTAGAATCACCAGATACTAATTAAAATTGAGTAATGGAACGTAAGAAAGAAGAATTTAAATTTTCCTAGTGTCCTGTAGTCTCTTGAAGAAAAGTACAAATGTCTCCATACCATTCTGCAAGACTCTACTAGACATGTTATTGTACGACGAAATCGATGAATCTAGGGCTCTGATACCAACTTTTTCACGACCCAAATGGCCACGAGTGCCACCCATACTAATCTTCCTGTGGGAGAAACATCTAAACTGAATCACTGCCTAGTCACTTAGTCAATATTAAAACAATATTATCATAAAACCAACTTAATGACAATAATCCAAAGCTAATCATTATTAATGCAAAAATCAAACTACTCATTAAAATCCCCAAGACCCAAAAGTTATTGTACAAGAACTTCTAAAATAAAAACTATGTCGAAAAGAGATATTCAAAATAAATAAAAATAAAGAATGTCTCATTGCCCGAAAGATGGACAATAACTAATAGAAAGATCCACGATATCCTGAAGACGACGTGCTCATCCTTGGATCGAGATCTGCTATCGGATGCTAGAGGTGAGGTCATATCTGTGCCTTTGGAACATTTTCTACACTCAACAAAAGAAGAATACAGGGTAGTATCAGTACAAACCTATAGTACCCAGGTTTTCGGCTTTGAAATTTCTGAAGTAAAATTGAACACTACCCAGGCAACGACTCAAGTGAAAAGTCGTTATTATTCGTCACGAGTAGTTCGGTGAGAATCATTATCTCACCAATGAATCTTCCCAAGGTTACTATTTGGAACACGACTAAACCTCATGCGACGTTAGGTAAGGTAACGGGCCGTGATGAGGGACTCATGACTAAAATAGTGAGATGGTTCAAAGTTTCTACTCAAGACGCGAGTCTAGGAAATGACTCATGACCAGTCACTATGAGTCGTTACCAACCTATAATGACTAGGTTCCATTTCTCCTACACACTTTAATTAAGGGTAATTTGGTATTTTTACTTCCTTTACAGTTTACCCACGACCTTAAAACATCTAAGGGACCCTATTAACATCAGTTAATCAAATCAAACACTACTCTCATTATCTTAAAATCCCCAACAACAACAACAACAACAACAACAAACCCAGTATATTCCCATAAAGTAGAGTCTAAAGAGGTAGAGAGGCTATTTTCGATAGACCCCTGGCTCAAGATTAAAGACAGAATACAAAAGCATCAAAAGCAAGGAACATGATGAAATAACATAGGTACGACATCCATAGAAGATTGTACATTGCCAAACAAAGAATACCAAAGTCCACCTAATTACTGGCTACGACTCATCCACACCCTTAGCCCTTTATCCTAATATTTTTCCTCAATACCTTTCTATCCAGGATCATGTCCTTAGTCAGCTGTAACTGCTCCATGTCACGCTTAATCACTTCTCTCCATTATTTCTTCGAGCTACCCCTACCCCGCTTGAAACCTTCCAAGGCCAACCTCTCATACCTACAAATTGGGGCATCCGTACCCATCCTCATCACATGACCAAACCATCTCAACCTCACTTCCCGCATTTTTTCCTCCAAAGATACCGCTCCTACCTTCTCCCGAATAATATCATTCCTAATCCTGTCATCCCTTGTGAAACCACACATCCAACGTAATATCCTCATTTCTGCCACTTTTAACTTCTGGATATGAGAATTCTTAACCGACCAACACTCCTCTCTATAAAACATAGAAGGACGGATTGCAATTCTATAGAATTTGCCTTTTAGCTTATGGGGCACCTTTTTATCGCATAAAATACCTGAAGTGAGCCTCTATTTCATCCAACCAACCCCAATACGGTGAGAGACATCCTCATCTATCTCTCCATTCCCATGAGTCATAGACCCGAGATACTTAAAACTATCCCTCTTGCAAACCGCCTGAGAATCCAACTTCACTACCACCTTCTCCTCGTGCCTCAAGGCACTAAACTTGTATTTCAAGTATTCCGTCTTGCTCCTGCTCAATCGAAAACCTTTAGACTCTAGGGTTTGTATCCAAACCTCCAGCTTATCATTAACCCCTTGTCATGACTCATCAATCAAAACTATATCATCTGCGAAAACCATACACCAAGGTACCTCCTCTTGTATATTCCGCGTCAACACATCCATCACCAAACTGAATAAAAATGGACTAAGAGTTGATCCCTGGTGCAACCCTGTTAAGACAGGAAAAATTTTAGAATCTCCTCCCATAGTCCTTACCCGAGTCTTTGCCCCCTCATACATGTCCTTAATCGCTCTGATGTACGTCACCGAGACCCCTTTATCTTCCAAGCATATCCAAAGAACCTCCCTAGGGACCTTGTTATATGCCTTTTCCAAGTCAATAAACATAATGTGAAGATCCCTCTTCCTCTCTCTATACTGCTCTACCAGTCTCCGCACAAAGTGAATTGCACAAGAAAAAACTAGGGTTTTTTAAGAAATTCAATCTTCAAGCTCTCAACTTTGGATTTTCTTCCTATTCTTGTGTGTTTCAGGAATGTCTTTCATCCCTACACTTATACTTTTCACTATGACATGAATTGTTTTAATAATCACGTGGTTTATTTATGGGATTGAAAATTAGATTGAGGGGTTTTGAATGGTAATCACTCGGATTATTTTCCCCATGGTTTTAAATGCATTATTCATACTTTAATTAATGGTTAGGGTTGAATTGGGGCAATATGATATAGTTTGGAATGGGGGATATGTGTTTCCCAAAATTGATGATTTTGGCTTGAAATTGGCATTAAACTTAACCCACTTTGTAAATTGATTTTGAAATAGGGGCAATTGCATGACTTTACTTTCTCCCCTAAACCTTCTTATTGCATTAAAGGCTAAAAGGAATAAAATGATTTTGAAAGGCCTTGGTGCAAATGGTTTTAGATTAAAATAGAACTTGGGTGTTTAATGGTTAATGAAATGCTTATGACGTATTGGAATTAGCTCGCAAGTATAATTGGTATGATGATACCAAATGGTAAATGCCTTAATAAATGGATCCTAGGTAAATGGTTGGGATTATATGCAAATGTTTTAATTTGGGCTTAAAGGAGGTTGTATTGCTCGCCGTGAAGATGGAGATCCTGAGGGGACCAATACTGGATACCACGTTTGCCAGTGTGGGAGTCTTGATGAACGTGTACATGGCTCATATATTATATATATTTAAGATGGTTGGAGCCTTGATGTCTCTATCACTCCTTCTAATTTACTTGGTATATGTAGTTAACACATACTGAGGCCTTTTCAGCAGGGGAAACTGAACCCATATAGCCAATAGGTGCCTTTTGGACAGATAGAGCTATACAATCCAGGTTAATAATTTCAAACTCACATGCTCATGGCTCTTTTACCCTACCCCAGCATCCTATATATATGTATATACGAATGCGTGTATGTGGTTTGACTAATTTTGGATATAACATTATTTTATCATTTTTTTGAGTTACATGCCAGTGCTTATTCCACTGACCATCCCTAGATGCTATATCATTTCATGGTGTAGAGTCCTAGGGTTCTTTATTTACTTGTGCAGTCTTTGGTAGAGCAGATATCGATTGAGTGGCGGTGAAGTGGTGAACCTCCATCATTTAAAAAGCTTTACCATTTTATTAGTTTTCTTTTCATATTATGAGAATTGAAGAGTTTCATTGTCATGATCAATGGCATGTTAATTTGGTATTCTGGTTTAGAGGCTTTTGTGGACAAAGTGTGGGTTGGTTATTTGTTTTGGATTCTTAGAACCTTCATATTGGTTTATATATAATTCTTATTGTTTGATTTTTCTTTCGCTATTATTTTATTGTGCTTGAGAGGTTAGGCTAGGGGTTTGTAACACCCCATATTTTTGAGCTAGAAATCAAATCGTCGTTTCTACGTGTGTAAAGTATAATCCCATGATTTGCATTTTAATCCATGTGTCATGATCATTATCTTAGTGTTAAGAGTGCTTATTAGGTGAAATTTTTTCATAAGAATCACTTAGAGGAAAATTGAGCTAAGAGCCTTTGATTCAACCAAATTTTGGTATTAGATTCTACAAGGATCGACTTTGAATGTGTATAACTTTTTAAATATATGTAATTTTACAGATCAATACCAACCAAAAGATATATAATTGATTTATATTTCCAATGGTACCAATTTTTCCTTAATCCAATACCCGTGCGAAAAGTTATGACCATTTTTGTGAAAAACAGTAAGGGGTCGCGATAGCCCCGTACCGTGAGGGCTATTACACTAGACTAGGGGTCGTGTTGTGAGGGATATTCCATTGGAGTAGGGGTCACACCACGAGAGCTATTCCCCCACTATTTTAGCTTCCTATGGGCCAAGGGGTAATTTGGTCCTTTCCTCTCAACCCCAATCATCCAAAACACGATTTGTAACACTCTTAGGGGCATTATTTGTCCATTAACCTAAAAAATTACTTACTAGAAACCCTTTCCCTTTCCCAATAACAAAGTCCAAGATTTCCTCTCAAGAACACAAGGATTTAAGTTTTGAATATAAAAATTCATTCAAATAAGGTATGTGGGGTTTTGAACAAGGTTAATCTTTCATCCTTGTGCCTGAATAAATGGTTTTTAAGTTGAATTTATATATTTTAAGTTAGGGTTCATTCTCAAATCCTCATGTGTTGAAAACATAACATTATCATGTGATTTAAGGGACTAAAGAGCATATGAGTTGTACTCATGTATTGAATTATTCAATGTTTTGGGTCTCTGTATTATGACTTTATATCACTGTTTTGACGTTGTTATCATATTTAAAGAAAGTATTCAGTGCTGAAGGGTTATGAACACCCAATACCTATGTGTTTTTATATGTTTTCATTTTTAAGTTACAAATCAGTCATACCATATTTTGATTACTATTTCCAGACTACCATGTTCATGTTGAGCACTTATCAGTGCAATACCATGTCATGTTAGACCCATAATAATACCAGTGTTATTTATTTGGGAGTAGGATTTAGCACCGAACGAACCTAGGGATGGGGGCTCACCTGCCAGTTAGGACTGGGTCCTTAGTATCCCTAAGTTCTAGAACTACGTAGTCAGCGTAGGATTGTGAGATGTTACCCACCCACTTAGGACTGACACTCTCTTAGGGGTCACCTGCCAGTTTAGGACTGACTTCCTAGTCCTTCGGGACATCAAATTAGTGTATCCACACAACCATGTGTTAGTACCCGTGGCAAGGTACTGACACCCCTCCAACTAGGGTTAAAAGTTGGACCCCGATTAGCTCAAATTAGGGCATGTCGGTTACATGATAGCTCCCACAGTTTCAGTCAGTACTCAGTTTATCTCAGTTCAGGCTTGCTTGACCAAGTAATCAGATTTTAGTAATTATTTAGTCAGTTTTATAGTTTATTCATGTTATTCAGATCATGACAGTACATACGATACTTGGTCTTGCATTCTCAGTTTTACATGTTTATGTTTTCATGCTCAGTATCCATATATGATCCTCAATTCAGTTTTACAGCATGTTCAGCTTTACAAAGATTTACATATAGTACTCATGTTTTATCGCTTCCCAACTTCAGTTCTACTTATTCTACAAAAGTAAAGATATAAGAAACTAAGTGTAGTGATTCACCAGCTTATTAGATTATATTTGTTACTCATGTTTTAAGATACTTCAACTTTCAATTGATTTCAGTCACTTGATGAGTCTACTTGTACTTAGCATGCATCTTTTAATATTATGTATATATTTAGTTTTACTTATTGAATTCACCCCCACTTACTCAGTACATTCCAAAGTACTGATCCACATATATGTCTATGGGCTACATTGTCTCATAATGTAGGTATCGGTTGTAGCCCACACATCATAATCAGACAGTTTGTAGCTTCTAGCCAGCAGGTGATGAGATCTTTTGTTTCTAGGGCTCCAGTCAGTTGTAGTTCATGTACTATATTGTTATTATTCATATGTATTTATTAGTGGTAGTTGGAGGCATGTCCCATGTATTTATAGTCAGTATAGTAGAGGCTTCATAGATGGTCAATTAGAGTCATTCTTGTAATTCAAGTCCTTTCTTCACTTTTATCATGTTGTAAACTTTAACAGTATTACATTTATTCAGACTTTCTCATGATCATGTTTCTGCTCATTAAATTTTGTTTTTATACAGTTTAAATCAGTTACTCAAGCAGTATCCCAGTTCATGGGTTAGCTTGGGATCACTTGTGGTTCCAAGCAAAGTGTTACGAATAGGGGGTAGTCTCGGGTCTTGACAAGGGTTGTCTACGGCCCATGGTGGACTTGAGATATCCGTCACGGATAGCCCCTGGTTCGGGTCATGACAAAACTACTATGTACTTGCAGGTATCATAGGCCAACTCAATTTAAAAACATGTACACAACATAAATCGAATAACAAATAGACATGCACCGTTACATAAAAAGTGTTTAATAAATTAGCAAATATATCAATAGCGGGCAAAACAGTACTTACAAACAAGTTACGTATCCATCAAGATATCAACCATACCGTAAACATCCATAGAATCAATAATAATACCATATATAACAACTATGTCCTTCTAAACCTCAAAATTAGAACACCATTAGCTCGTTATCAACTTATTAAATCACATAACCTCTCACATTCAACACAAAGCTGTACACACTTGCTAAAAGACTTATTTTAGCCCAACTAGTCATGACCTGCAAGGGACAATCTAAGTCCATGCACCGTACCGGCGTGGTACCCGATCCTCCATGATTAAATATCAATATTCATTTCTGTACCAGCGTGATACCCGATCCCCCAAAATCATATGATGTATGTTTTATTAAATTCACACTATCTATTAGGATATAATACGATGTACTAAGTTTACAAGTAAACATAAAGTCATAAAGCAATTCCATCAAGTAAATTTTTGATAATTATTTAGACAAGTCTCAACAATTCAAATATCATCAAATTCAAGTATGTCCGAAGTCCAATCAACAAACATCTTTTTAGGAGAATACACACAATTAGATCGAATCTGCACTCCAATTAAATTGTAACCTACCTCAACCAAACAAACCAAATGCAAGCTACTTTGAAAGGGCCTTGCACTTCCGCAAAACTTCTGAATTGTCAAAATCGGTTCAAATATATAATCCTCATAAGAGTATGAATTGGTACGTCAAAATTGAGCTAAAACGGATTGTTATTCGACTCCAAATTAAGAATTCTTATTCTAAGAACTCTAGACCAAAAAAAATCTAATTTCATTAAAAATTGTTAGCGCAAGATGATAATCATATAAAATAAAATAAAATCTCACAAAGCTAAAGCTGAGGACGGAGACAGTTGCATTTTCAATTTCTATCGTCAAAATCCAAACACTATGTGTGAAGATGTGTGTGTCATAATAAACAAACAAAAAATAAATAAATAAGAGATTCATAATAATCCATTACCAGTGAATTAGAAAGAAATAAGTAGGGAAGAGATTTGCCAAATTTTCACCTATAAAGAAATTTTTGACCTCTACCCCGTTAACTCTTAAGGCCTGGTGATACCTACTAATTATTTTATCATTATATAGGACAAATTAGTAAACTCATTCACACCTTATTCCATCAATTCACCTTTATAACTACACTGCGTAGTTTCTAACAAAACAATTTAGAAATTCCATTCTTCCTCCAGTGACCATTCTTATAGTTAATAACATATTCTTAGCAATAACATAAAGATATCCATCGAATTGGAGTTTTTGATTAGAATTATCTGAAATCCTCGTGGATGTTGCCGAACCCAGTAATTGAATGTGACTTTTGAGAGTTATTACTAAATATATTAAACTCCCATTTAATTTAAGAAAAAAGTACACAAATAATCAAACTTAAGCACCATTATTTCTAAACATCCCACATCTTTCAAAGTATTTCATAATATATCATTTTTTTTTATTTTTACGCTTGATACATATATTTTCACTCTCAAAATAGCACAAACTACTACTTCGTAGCCCCAAATATCTCCTTTTCATTTTTAAAATTTCTCACCCAAAATAATCAATAACTTCTCTCCAAATTTGAGTTTCAATGAATTATCTCCATCATCCATCTACTGCAAACGACATTCAAGTCAATTTGTTGAAAAATTTTCTTATTTTTTCGACGAGTGAGTGAAATGTTGAACTTGATTTTAAGAAAGATTACTTTATATTAGTTTCAAAACACATCTTTTGTGTTTTTTATTTTTATGAATTTCTATGATTTAACATCATTTAGTTTGGGTGTTACCCAAATTGATATGAACATTATTGTTTTTTCAAGTGGTGAAGTTGTGAATTTTATTCCGGACACATAACATTATATTATAATCTTATGTATTTCAAGGCAAAATACTATATCAAGGCCAAATATTATATGTATCAAGTCCAAATACACTAACATAAAATATTATATGTATCAAGATCAAATACACTAACACAAAATAGATATATCAAAATGTATCAAAAACATTTATGTTGTGTAAACACATGATAATGAAACCCTGCTATCATAATGTTTCAAATGTATCAAAATCTGAGACAAATGTATCAATTCACATATCAAACTTGAAATGTATCAAATTTAACAAATTCGACAAATTTCACTACGAAGTGTAGATTATCAAAAACACTTAACTAGGGACATCAATGTATCAAAAATATCAGCTAATAAAAGTATCAAAAGTGTTCAGATCTTAGCAAACTGTCATATGTATCAATTGAAAATTTTGAAGTTTTGTTACCACGTTCGAGGTGCAATTGAAATGAAGATGAAAAAAATATGAAGATTTGTGTTAAAATTGCAGTTTTCAATCAAGCATTATTTGAAGAGATGAATATTTTGATTTTTTGTTAATTTTTATGTTTATTGTACTTCCAAAACTGATGAAACGTGATTTACTCCCTAATTTAAGGAGATTTTGTTATTTTCTTATTTAGCTAACAATTTTTTTCAAATGAATCAAAACACACACAAGGCCAAATATATATATATATATCAAAAATGTAAAAAGTGGTATATTAAGTACTTAGGAAAAATTGTGATAAGAAAAGTTATTAGCACCTTAATGTTTGGTATTCATGTAAGTTTAATTTCATCCATTGCTATACACGGGCCAAGTGGAATAAGGTTTAAAATTATGAACTTGGCTCATTAACCACCACTTAATTAAGTATTTAAAATAACTGAAGTTCGAATAGATCCTTAAAATTAATTTGGGAACATGAGAAAACAAATTAAATTTAAAACTTGACGAAAAAGTACATTCCGAATTTATTGGAATCAGTAAAACACTAATTCGGGGTTGTTTTTGATGAAGATTGACTGTGATCAAGATTAACCTTATTTAAATTAAAAATTTCAGCTAATGACCTAAATCACTTACGTACACCTCGACAATTGGTACTATCCATACTCATAAGTCATATATCACATATATAAATTACGGGAAGATCTAAAATAAGAAAATTCACAAAACGACTGAGAGGGTTATTACACTTTTCAATCAGTGATGCGAATGTATATGAAACCTCTTATTGATTTCTCAACATCATTTACAAAACATAAATCTAACTTGTTCTAGAAAATAAAAAATGGATAGTTCTCTAGTCGATACAAGTGCATCATTTATTGATTCAATAATATTAATATCAAAATTCAGTTCTTATGATTTGATGCAAATGTCTTAGCCTATTTTCTTAGCCCTCTAATTTTAAATAATTCTTCACTCTAACATCAACGGTCTTCACCTTTTTTGTTAATGTGTAAAAATTCAGACTTTGAATATGTTTTATCTATTGTATAAAAGATCTCAAATTATGCATCATGTGATTTTCTGTATCTTTTTCATATTTCTCCATTAATGTCATATGCATGCATAATGCGGTACATTTTCGTACACCTTAAAAACACTTTTGTGATTCTATCATTTTGATTTGAAACAACACACATATGTTTTCTTTGTCCATATACTTTCTTGAGTTTCTTAAAGAATCCTATCCAAGAAGGATTGTTCTCTGAATAAAAAATACCATATGTTAAAGAAAAGATATGCCCTGCATATACAAATATATTTTATATACAATTATATAAAATTCATATATATAATTTTTTATATGCATATACTACTATAACTGACATGTTCCATTTATAGTATAAGCAGTTATAAAGACCCCAATGTATCTCCCTCTTAAATGAATCTCAACAACTATTACAACAGGTCTACAATTCTCTGAACCTTTAATGAATGCATGGAGAGATATAAATACATATAAGAACTCATTTTCAATTTTTTTCTTCATTCTTATATTTGAACTATGGTAAATAATCTCCAATATGTATAAGTATGCTGGTAATTTGTCATATGATGTTGATGGATTTTTCCTCAATTCCTCTAATATTCTTTTCTTGATCCTCCATCATAAATTATATGTCAAATCTAGGTCCAATTCTTTCTTCATGTCAATTTTGATTTCAGTTGCACTATACCTTTTTTTTTTTATAATTTTTAAATTAGATTTAACAATACCATCAATCAACATACTTGTTGCATGCATTTTAGAATACATATTGTCCTTTAATGGACAAGTATATTTAGGATCGGACTCTATAATTCTAAACATTTTAAATTTTATGATATCATAGGTATAGATGAAAAAATTATAATTATCAGATGCACACAATAGTATATAACTGCACCCAAAAAATTAAATAGTCAAATACAGTTAGTAAACTATTAATCACTATAAACATAATAGTAAAAAATTCAATTATCATGTCTTACTTGACTTTTTGGATCATGTTTGCAACCTCTTCCTAATAGACTTTAAGATTATTTTTCATTCAGTGTACCTGATTTATCTCAACATACTTATGATATTGGTTTGAGATAATCATACGATTCTTATCCATCTCATATACATCTACCAGTTTCGCAATCAGTAATCATTAATGCACCATCACTATATGTGTTTACTTCTTCAAGATAATTATATCCGACACTCATTCTTTCACCATTAACTAATTAGGAACTTGTTAATTTGTTGATAATACTATTGCTCAAAATATTTGCATATAAATACAGAGAATTCCTTGATCTTTTTCTTTTGTAAAATATATACCTTCACACTCATATCATTATGTATATGTATTTTTCTTGTGCTATCTGTGATTTTGCATTCAATTTTGATTCTTATGCAATCCAAATCTACATTAATATCAAATACAAGTAGATTGTATAAGTGGTTGTATGATGCACTTGTGCTCAATAATATAGTATCTGTAATGTATTCATCATAATTTTGTTCATGTATTCATTTTTAGAGTACTTTACAAGAACAAAGATGCTTGTCGTTGTCAATCTTTAGTTTATCAATATCATTATCAATATTCAAAATTACACATTGGACATATTTAATCAGTCAACATATCCATGTACATTCAAAATAAATATATTCAATTTCAATTAGATTTAAACTTTTTTGAGCATAACAAATTTAGCTTCAAATAAAATGCAGAGTAAAATTTTATCAGTGATCAATAAATTGAATTACAGAATCAAAATCATCAAAATTTCATCAGAAGAATACATATCAATGACAACTAAAATACATAATATATATCACCATGATCAAAATTGCGATCTTCTGTATTTTAATTATGAATCAAAATTCAAGCTTAATTATGATTTGTCGACTATTAAGCAGTTGTTACAATAAATTTATTGAAAAATATATCTTATATTTAGGATACCTATATCAATAATAAAACTCTATAATGATTTGAATATGAGAGATGAAACTATAATTATTTTTGAAGTTGTCAAAAAAAATAAAAAATTGATTGATAAAAACTTCTGAGTTAGAATTGAGCGTATTAGTTTTATGTATTCCATTTAATTGGTATACATCGAATTAACATCCTTTATGAAAATGAAAATTTTAATTCAAAGTGAAAATGTAACTATAGTGGTTAAGATATTCAGTTCTTTATTTATCTCAACAGGGTGGAGAAAAAAATGCGAAGTCCAACTATTTGTATATGTATTTCGTAAGTAAAAAAGTTCTCAAATATAAATACAAATTGCTATTTTGGATAATTAGAATTTTGCTTACTACAATCACTTAGTTAAAGACTCAAATTTGCTATTTTAAAACTTTTTTCTTACTTAATTGACTATCACGATCCAAAAACGAGGGTCATAATGTCACTTGTCGTGATGCACCTTGACAAGTAAGCCTTTCACCCAAACTGATACAAAAAAAGAGGAAAAGGAAGAAATATCCCAAGATAAGGCTTCTAGAATGAAGCCAAACCATATAAGTAATCATAACAATGTGAAAAAAATATATCCAAAATAACAATCATGCCCAAAACCAAGTGTCAATCGTGTAAGAACTACTAATACAATTCAAGAGTCAAATACATCAGAAAAATACCCATAAAGGAATTATATCTGTCCCTAAAAACTAATAAAGACATAACTACTATAGAAAGATAACAATGAACTTCGGACTCAGGAATGTCCAACCGCTACCTTGGAAGCTCTAACAATCGCCCGAGTCAAACAAGCAGAGGCACACTCGAGCTAGGGCCTACACCGAAAGGGCACAGTAGGCATGAGTATTGTCCACTTGTACTCAGTAGGTATCATAGGCTGACCAAGAAAAGTAGCAAATATAGCATACAAAATATACACTAAGGGCAGTCACCTGCAATCAAAAAATATCCCACAATAGTAGTCCACATCGCTTGCACTAACAGTTCTAATATATCTCACATATATTGCAACATCAAACTAGGATAGAACAAAAGTACGTATTATATCACATATAAGAAGAATAAGGAGGAACATGCATATACAAGATCATCAAATATAAGAAAAAGAAGATACGATAAATACATAGATGACAAGTCAATATGGAAATACAACACATCATAAAACAATAAAGTAAGTGCAATGTATATGATAATGAAGATGATGATGATGATGATGCACAAGGTCATCGCACAACCTTTGGGATCGTCGGACAATCCCCGTATATACCTATGGAGGCAAGCCTCCCAACACAGGACCCATGGGGGGTTCGTCAATCCGTATATAATCCATATATATCATATCATCTTTTTGGTACATCCATCAAAAAGGTGTTATCAGGTGTTGCCAGTGGTTCTCAGATATTGCCATGGTGGTACCAATGTTTCATGAATGAGTATGATATGAAGATGTAATGATCATAACCAATCACAATGAGTATTTCCATAGCCAACCACATGATATATTTCCACAACCAACCACAATGATACATTTCCACAACCACATGAGCCAATATCCACTCATTATTTTTATTTTATCCATGAATTTTCAAATGTCTCGTATGCCAATAAAGTGTCAATATAATCAAAATATACCAATGGTACCACATTAAGCATTTTAATAACACAATATAATTATTCACATGTATTCAAGACTATAAACATCACATAGGACCCCACATGGTCACACATATCATATAATATCTCAATTTCGATAATTATATCACATATAGGCCCCAGCACGGGCATAACACATAGATATCCATTTTTCATGATTAGTTCCCACCCTTAACATAACAGACCCCATTTCGTGGGAATACACTGGGTTTGTTGTTTTTGTTGTATTTCTCACCCTTAACATACATTTTGTATCATCATTTACTATCCAATCCAGTCTGAAAGAGTTAAGTCATAACCTACCTCGAAAGCCCAAACTAATCCGCTATACTTGAACCCGCGACCTTAATTTTCATGAACAATTCGAAACTCTACTAAAAGCATAAAATATGAAATCTACGCATCAAAACTAAACCAACAATACCCATATTGACTACTTTTGGTTCGGGGTCAAAACGGACCCCGAAATGGATTTTCAAAAAAGAAGGACAAAATTGGAACTCTACTTTAAAAACATCTTCCTCATATTATAGGAACCTGCAACTGAAAACTCAAGTCAAATCGAGTAAAAAATGAGGTTCAAATTGAAGAAAAACTATTTTTTGAGCTTTATCAGGTAAAATCTTGGAAGTTCGGGTTAAAATAAAGAATCGAAGTTGTTTTGAAGGTTAAGTTGATGGAAAACTAGTAATTATAAGATAAAAATATTATTCAAAATATTATTCAAGTGAAAAAGAGTGAAATTGGGGTTTAAAGTCAAGCCCTAAGATTTTTGAGTTTTTGAGAAATTTATCAAGAAATTACTAAGAAAATTATGATTTTTTACCTTAAATCCGTAATAAAACCAAGAAATAGGTGTTAATCTAGCTTTCCAAGCTCTCACAAATTTTTAAGCCCCCACACTATTTTAGGATTTAATTTCCAAGAGGCAAGATGAAAATGAGCAAAATGGGCCAAAAAGTAAATAGCAGATTTTTCTGCAATATTAGATTTTTTTGATCAATTAGACTTCGACGGGGTGCCTGTGATTAATTCAGAGTCTGATACATGTAAACGAACTATGCAACCATACTAAATTCGATATTTTGGATGCGTTGATGAAGTCAGATATTCGAAAAAATATCATTTTTACAAAGTTGATCCCCGAAACTCGAAATCAGAATTTTTCAAACGAAGGGTCGAAATCAGATTTAAAAACCGCAAAATCATACAAAATATGCTAACACCTTAAAATTAATATTCTGGATCTGCTGGCTAGGTTGGATTTTCCATCCGAGGTCGTTTTAATCAAATGTGGGTCCTACACTCATATTTTTAGTTTTCCAACTTTTCGATCAATAGGTCGAAATGAACTCGGGTGCATCGGGACCCAACCCAAAGGTCTACCTAGCCTGAAATCAATATTCCGGAACTGCTGGCGCAGTCCATTCGGCAGTCTATCGCACGGATCAAAAGATATCCCCATAAGTCTAAATAAGGCTCTCGAAGCCATCAAAAACCACAATATCGCATAAATGATACCAAAATGTATCGAAAATCTGGCCAATCACTCCCACACCCCAAAAATACCATTATCCAACTACGGGGAGGGGTAAAATTGTCAAATCACACAAAATCACAAATTTTACATATTTTAACAAATTTTTAGGTCGTTACATCATCCACCACTAAAAATCTAGTTCGTCCTCAAACTAAGGAAAAGAAATACATGAATCAATGAAGAGCTGAGGATAAGAACTATGAATATCAGACTCGACCTCTGAAGTAGCTTTATCTACAGGTTGATGTCGCCACTGAACCTTAACCACATGGATCAATATAGAGCGTAACCGCCTAACATCCCTAGCCAAAATGGAAACCAGCTCCTCGACAAAGGACAACCACTCATCTAACTAAACCGACTCCTAAAAAATGACATGAGACTCATCAGGAATATAGCGACGAAGCATAGAAACATGAGAAACTGGATGAACAATTGATAAATCAAAGGGGCAAAGCCAACTCATAAGCCACATCACCAATAATCCGAAGAATCTCAAATAGACCAATATACCTTGGGCTAAGCTTTCCTCTTTTCCCAAACCTCATCACACCTTTCATGTGTGAAACTTGAAGAAAAACACGATCTCCAACACGAAATCTCAAGGCACGAAGTCTACAATTAGTATAACACTTTTTCCTACTCTGAGCTACTCTAAGTCTATCCTGAATGACCCAGACTCTATCCAAAGACTCATGGAGCAAGTTTGCACCTCAAGGTCTCATATCTAAAACATCAAACCAATTCAGTCGGAAATGACAATGCCTACCAAACAACGCCTCAAAAGGATCCATATCAATACTGGAACGGTAGCTATTATTATATGCAAACTCTGCTAAAGCCAAAAGATGCTCCTACTGGCCACCAAAATCCATCACACATGCGCGAAACATCCTCCAAAACCTGAATAGTCCGCTCTGATTGGCCATCAGTCTGGGGTGAAATGTTATGCTTAGATTAACCCGAGTACCCAACTCATCCTGAAAAGTATTCCAAAAGTGAAATGTGAACACAAAACCTCAATCTAAAATAATGGATACCGATGCATCATGTAGACGCACAATCTCATGAATGAAGATATGGGCTAATCTCTCAGTACTCAATGAGACCTGAATCGAAATAAAATGAGCTGACGTGGTCAATTGATCCACGATGACCCAAATACTATCAAAACCATGAGATGTACGAGGAAAACCAGTCACAAATTCCATAGTGATCCATTCCCACTTCCACTCAGGAATGGGTAACTGTAAGACCCTGCAAAGTCCTAGTCATTCCAGTCCTATATAGCATGCCAAAAGAGGTTCCATACTTAGAAAAATTTAGCTAAGTGTTAAGACTTAGAATTATTTTAGCCTTCGTAATTAGATGATCTCATTTACGATCTTTTCGGCCTTAGATTATCAATTTTTAAGTTGATTCATGATCAGGGATGTCCATAGGTCATATTGGGTGAGTTTTAAAATTTTTTGGACATCGTTTGAGTCATGTTTGGATGGCCAAAATAGCAAGCCAACGCGATCTTGACGCGTCGCGTTGGATATCACGTCGTACCCATCGACACGATACGTTGGTAATCGCGTCAACCCCATTGATGCGGCGCATCGCCTATCGCATCATCGGGCCAGTTTTGCCCATTAACTTACGAGTTTCCAAGGGCATTTAGGTCCTTTTCCCCTCACCCAATTCAGCCAAAACACAAAATTAAACTTCCCAAAGGTCAAAATACATTCATTCTTCTAAAAAGTCCTCTCAAGAAATAAACCCTAGTTCATCAACTTTAAGTCCAAGTTCCAAAAAATCCCCAATAATCTTCATGAAATTAATAATCAAGGTATCTTAAGTGTTCATCCTTGGGTTTCCTTCCACCCTTGGAGATCAAGAACACCTTTTAAATCTACAAGTTTTCAAATTCATGATTTACATGCGCATATTGGGTTGTATTCTTGTTTGTATTTTTGTATGGATTTCAATTAAAGATTTAACTATAAGTTTCATGAACATAAGATAGCATGTATGTTGATTGATATAAATCCCATGTTAAAATCCTTGAAATTGCAAGTTTAAGTTATAGTCATGATGCTTATGTGTTGTTCATTATCATGTGCATTAATTATGCTCCCCAAGTATTTGATAGAATGTCCATGTGAATTGAATGGTGTAATCATGACATGTTAGCATGTGTTCTCATTTATGTACACGCTCATGACCTCTAAGTGTTTGACAAAATGTCTCAGTGATTGAATTGTGAACAATTGACTATTGTTATGCTTTCAAGATTCACTTTGTTTTATCTATTATGCTATCGAGTCCTGGGGGTATTTATTACCCAAAATCTAGATGTTTATGTAACGCCCTACATCGTCCATGCGTTAGCTCGTGGTAATATGCTCTTAGAGTTAAATGACTAGAATAGTGTCAAAGAGACTTAGTCTCATTTTTTTGACTTTCAAAGTAAGTAAAGTTTAAACCATATATAATTTTCCTAATTTCGACTTTTTATCATGTGAAAAATTGAATAAGCTTTCCATCGATATAAGATTCGCCCAAATCCAATTCCCGGGAAAGAAGTTATGGCTAGTTTAAGTCCTAGTCGTAAAACACCGTCATTTTGGTGCTTGGCGTGTCGCGGAGGGGGTCTACTTAGAAATTGTCAAATTCAAGTAGCCTAGCGCGACTGTGGTGTGCCACGCTGAAGTTGTAGGTTCCAACCGGTGGGACAACGCAATGTCTCCACATCGTGGTGACCTTAAGAACCTCATTTGTCAAATTCCAGTGAGCCACCGCGATTGTGGCACGTCGCGGTAGCCCATAAAATCAGGCTCCCATTTATATTTTAGTCCATCTCATTAAGGGCATATTAGGTCTTTTTCCACCCCCTTATCAGCTTAAACATGGGATTACACTCCCAAGTGACCACATTATTCATATTTTCATCAAAAATTCACAAGAACACTCTTTAGGGTTTCAAACTAAAAATCTAAATAACTCAAGATTTAACCGTGGCTTTTCAAGATTGATTGAAGATTCGGAACCCCCAAACCGTAGGCTTCAAGAATCATCCATTATTTTATGTATTGAGGTACGTGGGGTTTTCCTAAAAATCTCATGGGCATAGAAATCATGATTTTTAAGAAAAGGGTTTTAGATTTATGATTTATAATCATGTTTTAGAAGTCTCAATGACAATGTTTTGGTCTTTAGTCCTTTCCCCAAATTGATTTGAAATTCTATATCTATGTATGCATGTGTTTAAGGATGAATATTCAAATGAGAGCATGAATTATAATGAATCCCTCTCTTGATATGATTTTTCTCATTATTCGTAAGATATGAATTGTTTTGAAAAACATGATATGAAAGGTCTTGATTTATACTTTGATTTGAACATGATTGTGGAATCAAAAGAGAGGGTTGTGCATGTTGATAAATGTTGAATATACATATAATGAAAGAGTGCATGGTTTTTCCAAAAGTACATGACCACCATATGTTTGAAGAATTCTTGCATAGTTTTGACTTATGTTTCGGAACATGAAATCTCTTATACTATTTGCATGTTTGGGTGGTCTGAATTGAGTTTTGATGAAAGAATTATGCATGATGAATTATGGCTCAGAAAAAGGACTTGAAAGTCTTGGTGTGACGACACCAACTCTGATAATGCCATGTTAATTCAGAACAAAATAGAATGCATGTTTGAAATCAGATTTTTAGATTTTGAAACTAGAATGGTGCATGTTTCAGAACAGACTAAATTAGGCATAAAGAGAGATTAGTTGGTTCTCTGAAGACGGCACGAGTTCAGATAACTCATTTTCCAAAACCATGATTTGCCGATCCGGGTATATTATTATATGCTGGCCTAGTGCCCTGTGGCGTATGAGACTCAGACATTCCAACCCTTATGACACACTTAGGTTGGGGGCTTCCCCACCAAGTCAATGGAGGATTCCATATAGCCCATGGAATATCAGACTTGTAGGGGAGTACCACCTAACTCAGAAGTAATACAAAGACCAGAGGATGCATTGACAAAAATGTTTTATGATTATCAAGGATGCCCATGTGTTTTGGAATTTATATCATATGTGATGTTTTATGACTAGCTCTCAACTATTTTATTTATATTTAAAGCTTTATTTTGAATTGCTCTGCATACCAGTATATCTGTATTGACCCCTCTACCTTCCAGGTTCTGAGGCACAGTCTAGGGGTCCTGATAAGCAATATATTTCTTCAGACAAAAGTGCAGGGTCTGGTCGGTGATCCTTCTACATTTCAGAAGGCCTAGTTATTTTCAGACATTTATTTTCAGTTTTGGTTTTGGTCTATTGAGGGCCTTGTCCCAGTTTTCAGACAATGTTATTAGTCATGTAGTAGAGATTTCGCAGATGGTTTTCAGGTGTTGCTAGATGGTTTTGGATTCCATTTTTCCATTGTGAATTTATATCAGACTTATGACCATGATTCCGTTCATTTATAAAATTCCGCATTTTCCCTCTATTATATGAATGTTTGCATGATTACCAGACAGATAGGGACGCCCGGGCCTTCATGGTTTGGGATGTCCGTTATGGCCAGGGCCCCGGTTTGGGTCGTGACAGTTTACTTAGTTGCAGTAGGTATAGACTAGTCCCAGTAAAGGTCAAAACAGTAGTACTCAGTCAGTTAACAGAACTCAGTGAACTCAGTCCAGTACAGTCAGTCAACACGATCAGTGTCAGTTCAGTCAAGCCTAGTACAGTCTTATAATCAGTTCAGTATCGATTCAGTTGAGAGTAGGATTCAACACCGAGCGAACTTAGGGATGGGGGCATTCCTGCCAGTAGAGAGTTTGACCCTTAGTAGCAGTCCCTACATTACAGAACTATGTAGCCAGTATAGGGTAAGTCGTCCTCCTGCCAGACTAGGGTTGAAGTAATCATATATATACTTTATGAGTCTTCCTACCAGATTAGGGTTGACCCAACATTGTTAGTATCCCGTGGCAAGGTGCTAACACCCTTCCAACTAGGGTCACAGGTTGGACCCCAAATCAGTCTATATCAGGGTATGTTGGTTAGATGAACACTCCCACAATTATAATTCCAGTCTCAGTATTTAGTAAAGAACTCAGACAGTTCTACAGAACTATGGCTATTAGTTATCAGTGACTCAGCCATTAGAATTCAACACTCAGTTTCAGTATAATCTCAGATACACGATGTATATCTATATGCGTAGTATATCATGTTCAGTAGTTATAGTTTTGCATGTACTCTCATCCAGTCACTTCATGATATTCATTCAGTCAATTATCATCTCATGCATATGAACCTATGTGTATCAACCTTACCTCGCTTAGCATAGCAGTACATTCCATGTACTGACACATACTCTCTTTTGCACAATGATATCTCACATCATAGGTTCGGACGCTCAAGTTCCTGATCGTACTTAGTAGCTTAGGCTATCAGCAGCAGTTATAGAGGTGAGTCCTCATATTTCGACGACAGAGTTTACTTATTTCAGTATTTCAACAGTTCAGTAGTTATTTCAATTGGAGTTAGTTGGGGGTTTGTCCCATCAACTCCATATTCAGATAGTTAGAGGCTTTCAGACTAGTATAGACAGTTATTCAGTTTTTAGATGTTATTATCAGTTATACTCAGTTACTATTATTTCAGTATTTTGAGAACCTTATGGAATTTTCAGATTTCTTCCGCATATATATATTTCAATATTATAATCAGTTCTCACAGCAGGTACCATTCTTGGGTTAGTTTGTGGCCCTTCGGAGTCGTAAGCAGCGTGTGATTCCATGGGTGTAGTCTTGGGGCATTACTATAACCTTTGAAGCAATCCACCAGGTCTTATATGCTCGGCCTCCACCTGCTGAAAACATAGGCAACTAGCCACAAAATATGCCATATCTCGACTCATACTACCTCACCAATAATGCTGTCTCAAATCACGATACATCTTAGTCACACCTGGATGGATAGAATATATAGAACAATGGGCCTCCTCTAAGATCAACCTAATCCAATCACCCACTCTCGACACACAAACTTGACCCCAATTCTCAAAACTCCATCTGAATCAAGTGAGGCTTCCTTAGCCTCCCCACTCAGCACTTTATCTCGAATTAACATAAATCCAACATCATCAAACCAATGAGCTTGAATATGCTCCATCAAAGAAGATCTAGCATCCACAAATGCCAAAATACTTCCCCAATGTAAAAATATCAAGCCTAACCATCTGGTTAGCTAAAGACTAAATCTCTAAGGCCAAAGTCCTCTCCTGGTCAAAAGATGTGCCAAGCTACCTATGCTAGTCGACTTTCAGGTCAAGGAATCTGCAACTACATTAGCCTTGACCGGATGGTAGAGAATATCCAAGTCATAATCCTTAAGCAACTCAATCTAACGACACTGCCTCATATGAAGATCTCGCTGGGTAAAAAGTTACTGAAGGCTACGATGATATGAGAAGATCTCACAACGGACTCCATACACGTAGTGCCTCCACAACTTCAAAACAAACACAACTACGTACAACTCCAAATCATGGGTAGGATGGCCCCTCTCATGAGGCTTCAATCTTGAAGAGAAACATAAAAAATCACCTTTCCTTTCTAAATCAACACAACACCCAATCCAACACCAAAAATATCATAAAACACGGAAAAGTCCACGCTCTCCTTGGGAAAAGCCAATATAGGAGTTGAAGTCAACAAATCCTTGAGCTTTTGGAAGCTCACCTCATAAGCATCAAACCACTAGAAGGAAATCTTCTTCTGAGTCAACTTAGTCAATGAAGTTGCAATGGATGACAAACCCTCAATAAAACACTGATAATAAACTGCTAAGCCAAAAAACTCCAAATCTCGGTGGGCGAAGTAGGTCGAGCCCAATCCTGAACCGCTGTAACCTTGGCTGGATCAACCATAATACCTTCATTAATCCCCACATAATCTATGAAAGAAACACACTCTAACCAAAACTCGCACTTAGAGAACTTTACGTACAACTTATCATCCCTCAATCTCTGAAGCACAATCCGCAAATGCTCCTCATGCTCAACCTCACTCTTGGAATACACCAAGATATCATCTATAAATACAAAAATTTAGAAGCCGAGATACGATCGAAACACTCGGTTCATCAACTCCATGAATGTGGCAGGGGTATTGGTCAACCTAAAAGACATGACCATGAACTCATAATGACCATATCGAGCCCGAAAAGTTATCTTCGGGATATCCAAAGCTCTAATCCTCAATTGGTGATAATCGAACCTCAAATCATTCTTTGAAAACACTAGAACACCCAAAACTGATCAAATAAATCATTAATGCAAAGAAGAGGACACTTATTATTAACTATCACCTTATTAAACTGCTGATAATCAATACATAACCCATCTTTTTTCTTTACAAACAAGACAGGCGCACCCCAAGGTAAAATACTATGTCAGATAAATCCTTTATCCAATAACTCCTACGACTGATCCTTCAGTTCCTTCAACTCTGTGGGGTTTATCCTATAAGGAAAAATAGAAATGGGCTTGGTGCCCGCTCAACATCAATAGCAAATCAATATCTCAATCCAGAGGCATACAAGGCAAGTCCGTAGGGAACACATCCATAAATTCATGGACAACACGGAAAGAATCTAAGAAAGGAGGCAAAACAACACTAGTGTCACGGATATGAGCCAAGTATAATAAACATCCCTTCTAAACCAATTTATAAGCCTAAACATAAGATATAATCCTCTTAGGACCCGAATGAAGTACATGACGCCTTTCTAAAACTGATCCGACTTGTCCCGCATCTGATCCCTCATACTGTAAGGCACGAATCTCTCCAAAAAGGTATCAGCAAGTTGTTCCCATGACTACTTAGGAGTATCAATATGCCTACAACCGATAAACAATCTCCATCAATCTCTCGCAACATATCTCAACTGATAGTAATATTAGCTACACCATTCGCACAGAAAGAGTGAAATACAACTCAGAACACAAGGTATTAAAGAACTTTTTATGATAAAGAATAAAATAAGGGAAGTTTCCTAAAGACGTCTTATAGCCTCTCGAAGATAGATACGAACGCCTACTTACCGATCCGTGAGACTCAATTAGACATCCTGTTCTTACACTGTTGAGACCAATGAAACCTGGCTGCTCTATTACTAATTTGTCACGACCCAAAAATGAGAGTCATAATGTCACTTATTGCGATGCACCTTGACAAGTAGTCTTTCACCCAAATTGATATAAAAAAAGAGAAAAAGAAAGAAATATCACAAGATAAGGTATTTAGAAAAAAGACGAACCATATAAGTAATCATAACAATGCAAAAAAAAATATTCAAAATACCAATCATGCCCAAAACCAGGTGTTAATAGTGTAAGAACTACTAACACAATCCAAGAGTCAAATACATCAGAAAATACCCATAAAGGAATAATATCTGTCTCCGAATAATAATAATAACATAACTACTATAGAAAGATAGAGGTGAACTTCGACTCATGAATGTCCAACCGCTACCTCTTAAGCTCCAACAATCGCCTGAGCCACGCAAACTGACGCGCACTGGAGCTAGAACCTCACCGAAAGGGTGCAGTAGGCATGAGTATAGTCCACTTGTACCCAGTAGGTATCATAGGTCGACCAAGCAAAGTAGCAAATAAAGCATACAAAATATACACTAAGGGAACGTCACCTGCATTCAGAAAATATCCCACAATGGTAGCCCACACCGATTGCACTAAAAGTTTAAATATATCTCACATATATTGCAACATCACACCAAGATAGAAATAAAATATGTAATATATAATATATAAGAAGAATAAGAGGGAACATGCATATACAAGATCATAAAATATAAGTAAAAAAAGATACGATAACTACATCGATGACACATCAATATGGCAATACAATACAACATAACATAATAAAGTAAGTGCAATGTATATGATGATGAAGATGATGATCATGATGCATGAGGTCGTCGCATGATCTTCAGGATCATAGCACAATCCCCGTATACACCTATGGAGGCAAGACTCCCAACACTGGACCCATGGGGGGTTTGTCAACCCGTATGCAATCCACACATATCATATCGTCTTTTCGGCACATCTCTCGTAAAGGTGTTATCAGGTGTTGCCAGTGTTTCTCAGATGTTACCACGATGGTACCAATGTTTTATGAATGAGTATGATATAAAGATGTAATGATCACAACCAATGAAAATAAGTATTTCCACAACCAACCACACTGATACATTTCCACAACCACATGAACCAATATCCACTCATTATTTTCGTTTCATCTATGAATTTCCACATGTCTCATATGCCAATAAAGTGTGAATATAATCACAATACCCCAATGGTACCAAATTAAACATTTTAACAAAATACAATTATTCATATGTATTCAAGGCTATCAATATCACATAGGAACCCACACTGTCACACATATCATATAATATCTTAATTTTGACAATTATATCACATATAGGCCCCAACACGGGCACAACTCATAGATAGCCATTTTTCATGATTATTTCCCACCCTTAACAAGCATTTTGTATCATCATTTACTACCCAACCCAGTCTGAAAGAGTTAAGCCATAACCTACCTCGAAAGCCGAAACCGATCTTCTACAATTGAACCCGCGATCTTATTTTTTATGAACAATCCCAAACTTCACTAAAAAATTAAATATGGAATCTATGCATCAAAATAAAACCAACGACACCCATATTGACTACATTTGGTTTGGGGTCAAAACGGACCGTCGAAATGGGTTTTCAAAAAATAAGGGCAAAATCAGAACTTTACTGGAAAAACATGTTCCCCATATTTTTAGGAACCTACAGCTGAAAAACCAAGTCAAATCGAGGTTCAAATTGAAGAAAAAACTTTTCTTGAGCTTTATCGGATAAAATCTTTGAAATCCGGGTTAAAATCAGGAATCGAAGTTGTTTTGAAGGTTACATTGATGAAAAAACTAGTAATTATAAGGTAAAAGAATAATTCAGGTGAAAAGGAGTGAAATTGGGGTTAAAGTCAAGCCCTAAGATTTTTGGGGTTTTGAGAAATTTATCAAGAAATTACAAAGAAAATTGTGAATTCTTACTTTAAATCCGTAATAAAATAAAGAAATAGGTGTTAATCTAGCTTCCCAATCTCTCACAAATTATTTTTAAGCTCTCACACTATTTTAGGGTTTAGTTTCCAAGAGGCAAGATGAAAATGAGCAAAATGGGTCAAAAAGTAAATAGCAGATTTTTCTGCAATATCAGATTTTTTTTTATCAATCGGACTTCGACGGGGTACCCGGAATTCGTTCGGAGTTCGATACATGCAAACGAACTATGCAACCATACTAAATTTGACATTTTGGATGCGTTGACGAAGTCAGATTTTCAAAAAAATATCATTTTCATAAAGTTGACCCCCGAAATCCGAAATTACAATTTTCCAAACCTAGGATCGAAATGAGATTTAAAAGCCGGAAAATCATACAAAATATGCTAACACCCTAAAATCGATATTCCGAATCTACTGGAAAATTCATATTCTTTATCCGAGGTTGTTTTGATCAAATGTGGGTCCCACGCCCATATTTTCAATTTTCTATCTTTTCGATCAATAGGTCAAAATGAGCTCGAGTGCATCGGAACCCAACCCAAAGGTCTATCTAGCAAAAAATGATATTTTGGAGCTACTGTTGCAGTCCGTTCGTCATTCATTGCATGGATCAAAAGATATCCCCATAAGTCTAAAATAATGCTCTTGAAGCCATAAAAAACCACAATATCGCATAAATGATACCAAAATGCATCGAAAATCTGGCCAATCACTCCCACAACCCAGAAATACCATAATGCAACTATGGGGAGGGGTAAAATAGTCAAATCACATAAAATCATAAATTTTACATATTTCATCAATTTTTTAGGTTGTTTCATTATCCACCACTAAAAATCTAATTCGTACTCGAACTAAGGCAAAGAAATACCTGAATCAATAAAGAGATGAGGATAAGAACTACACATATTAGACTCGACCTCTCAAGTAGCTTCATTTATAGGTTGATGTCGCCACTGGAATTTAACCACACATATTAATCTAGAGCACAACCGCCTAATATCCCAAGCCAAAATGGAAACCAACTCCTCAACAAAGGACAACCGCTCATCTAACTAAACCGACTCACAACGAATGACATGAGACTCATTAGGAATATAGAGACGAAACATAGAAACATGAAAAATTGGATGAAAAACTGATAGATTAGAGGGGCAAAGACAACTCATAAGCCACATCACCAACAGTCTGAAGAATCTCAAATGGACCAATATATCTGGGGCTAAGCTTGCCCCTCTTCCCAAACCTCATCACACCCTTCAAGGGTGAAACTCGAAGGAAAACACGATCTCCAATGCCAAATCTCAAGGCATGAAGTCTATAATCATAGCACTTCTTCCTACTCTGAGTTGCCTAAGTCTATCCTGAATAACCCAGACTCTATCCAAAAACTCACGGAGCAAGTCCGCACCTCGAGGTCTCATATCTAAAACATCATACCAATCCACTAGGGAGAAACAATTCCTACCATACAACGCTTAAAAAAGATCCATATCAATACTAGAACAATAGCTATTATTATATGCAAACTCTGCTAAATCCAAAAGATGCTCCCACTGGCCACCAAAATCCATCACGCATGCGCGGAGCATTCTCCAAAACCTGGATAGTCCGCTCTGACTGGCCATTAGTCTGGGGGGTGAAATGCTATGCTTAGATCAACCTGAGTAACCAACTCATCCTAAAAAGTCTTCCAAAAGTAAAATGTGAACACAAAACCTCAATCTGAAATAATGAAAACCAACGCACCATGCAGATGCACAATCTCACGAATGAAGATAGGGGCTAACCTCTTAGCACTGATTGAGACTTGAACTGTAATAAAATGAGCTCACTTGGTCAATCGATCCACGATGACCCAAATACTATCAGAACCATGAGATGTACGAGGAAAATCAGTCACAAAGTCCATTGTGATCCATTCCCACTTCTACTCGGGAATAGGTAACCTTTGTAGCAATCCACCAGGTCTTATAAGCTCGGCCTCCACCTGCTGACAATATAGACAATTAGCCACAAAATATGCCATATCTCAACTCATACCACCTTACCCGTAGTGATGTCTCAAATCACGATATATTTTAGTCACACCTGAATGGATAGAATATCTAGAACAATGAACCTCTTCTAAGTTCAACCTAATCAATCACCCACTTTCGACACACAAACTCGGCCCCCAATCGTCAAAACTCTATGTGAATCAAGTGAGGTTTCCTTAGCCTCTCCACTCAACACTTTACCTTGAATTAACCTAAATCCAACATCATTAAACTGATGAGCTTGAATCTGCTCCATAAAAAAAGATCTAGCATCCACAAATGCCAACCCCCCCCGATGTTGAAATATCAAGCCAAACCATCTGGTTAGCTAAAGACTGAGCCTCTAAGGCTAAAGTCCTCTCCGGGTCAAAAGACGTGCCAAGCTACCCGTGCTAGTTGACTTTTGGCTTAAGGCATCCGCAACTACCTTAGCCTTGCCCGGATGGTAGAGAATAGTCAAGTCATAATCCTTAAGCAACTCAAGACAACGACGCTGCCTCATATGAAGATCTCACTAGGTAAAGAGGTACTGAAGGCTACTATGATCTGAGAAGATCTCATAACAGACTCTATACAAGTAGTGCCTCCACAACTTCAAAGCAAATACAACTGCGCACAACTTTAAATAATGGGTAGGATAATTTCTCTCGTGAGGCTTCAATATTGGAGAGACACATACACAATCACCTTGCCTTCCTACATCAACACAACACCCAATCCAACATCAAAAGTACCACAAAACACAGAAAAGCCCACGCTTTCCTTAGGTAAAGCCAATATAGGAGTTGAAGTCGACAAATCCTTGAGCTTTTGGAAGCTCGCCTCACAAACATCATACCACTAGAAGGAAATCTTCTTCTGAGTCAACTTAGTCAATGGAGCTGCAATGGATGGAAAACCCTCAATAAAATATTGAGAATAACCTGCTAAGCCAACAAAACTTCAAATCTCGGTGGGCAAAGTAGGTCGATCCCAATCACGAACAGATGCAACCTTGGCTGGATCAATCATAATACCTTCCTTTATCACCACTTGATCCAAGAAAGAAACACACTCTAACCAAAACTCGCACTTAGAGAACTTCACGTACAACTTCTCATCCCTCAATCTCTAAAGCACAACCCGCAAATGCTCTTCATACTCAGCCTCACTCTTGGAATACATCAAGATATAATCTATAAATACAAAAATAAAGAAGATGAGATACTGTCGAAACACCTGGTTCATCAGATCCATGAACGTGGCAAGGGCATTGATCAACCTAAAAGACATGACCAAGAACTCATAGGCCATATCGAGTTCAAAAAACTGTCTTCAGAATATCTGAAGCTCTAATCCTCAATTGGTGATAACCGAACCTTAAATCAATCTTGAAAAACACTACAACACCCAAAACTAATCATACAAATCATCAGTGCGAAGAAGAGGACACTTATTCTTAACTGTCACCTTATTCAACTACTGATAATCAATATATGACCCATCTTTTTTCTTCACAAATAAGACAGGCGCACCCCAAGGTGAAATACTAGGTCAGCTAAATCCCTTATCCAACAAATCCTACAACTGATCCTTCAGTTCCTCCAACTCTGTTGGGACCATCCTATTAGGAAGAATATAAATAGGCTTGGTGCCCGCTCAACATCAATAACAAATCAATATCTCGATTCGGAGGCATACTAGGAAAATTCGTAGGGAATACATCCATAAACTTACAGAAAACATGGACAAAATCTAAGAAAGGAGACGAAATAACATTGGTGTTACAAATATGAGCCAAGTAAGATAAACATTGCCTCTCAACCAATTTACAAACCTGAACATAACATTTAATCCTCTTAGGACCCGAATGAAGTGGACTCTTCCAAGTTATCCTTGGCACACCCGACGAGGCTAAAGTCACAATCTTATCAAAACAATCTAAGACAACATGATAAAGAGCCAACCAATCCATACCCAAAATAACATTGAAGTCAACCATGTCTAACATAAGCAAGTCTACAAAAGTCTCACGCTCGGTAAAAGTCACAACAAAAGATCGATGCGCCCGATCCATTACTAAAGAATTACCTACCGGGGTAGATACACGAATAGGCATGACAAAAATCTCACTAACAGAATCAAAACCCAAAGCAAAATACAAAATACATAGGAGAAAGTCGATCCAGGATAAAATAATATAGATGCAGGTCTGAAACAAATGGGGATGATACCTGTAATCATAGCATCAGAAACCTCTGCCTCAGGTTTAGCTGGTATAGCATAATACTGACCACGACCACCAACTGCTTAAGTAGCCCCACAGCCACCCCCACGAGCTCCACTACCTCTGCCCCTCGTACCTCTGGTAGTACCCCTACCCCTCACAGCTGAAGTAAGAGTAGATCTAAACACACAGTGAGGACAGTCCTTGGCCACATGGCCAATCTCATCAGGTACATAGAAATCTCTACGACTAGTCTCAATAGAAGAAGGCACAACTAGTCCTGAACCGCCACCCTAAACTTCTGAACTAGAAGGTCCAACACTTGAACTCTGTAAGGTCGCCTGCACTGGCCTACACTATCCACGAGAACCACTAAAACCTCAACCTCAAGAGGTCTAACTACAGAACTCACTAAAATGATGCATCTTCTTGGCGCCACCTTGAGATAATTAAATAATACCCTCTTTCATCTTAGCATGATCCATAATACTCTGAAAGAAAGCCCTAAGCACAACCATCTAAGACATAACCAACTAAAGAGAGACATCCAAACTTTTCACAAACTTCTGAGTCTTCTCAGACTCGATGGAAATACTATCATAGGAATATTTGGATAGGGTAGGGAAATATGCCTCATACTTAGTAACTGTCATGGAGCCTTTTTTAAAATGATCTGACTCATCCTGCGTCCGATCCCTCAAACTGTAAGGCATGAATCTCTCCAAAGAGGCATCAGCAAACTGATCCCATGACAACTCAAGAGCATCAATAGGCCTACAACCAACAAACAATCTCCATCAATGTCTCGCAACATCTCTTAATTGATAATAGTATAAGCCACACCATTCGTGCAGAAAGAGTAAAACACAACTCCGAACACAAGGTATGAAAGAACTTCGCACGATAAAGAATAAAATGAGGAAAGTTTCCTAAAGACGTCTTATAGCCTCTCAAAGATAGATACAGACGTCTATGTACTGATCCGTAAGAATCTATTAGACATTTTGTTCTTACACCGTTGAGACCAATGGAACTTGGCTGCTCTGATACCAATTTGTCACAACCCAAGAACGATGGTCATGATGTCACTTATCGCAGCGCACTTTGACAAGTAAGTCTTTCACCTAAACTGATATAAAAAAAGAGAAAAAAGAAAAAAATATACCAAGATAAGGCTTCTAGAACGAAGCTGAACCATATAAGTAATCATAACAATGCGAAAAAAATATATCCAAAATACCAATCATGCCCAAAACCAGGTGTCAATGGTGTAAGAACTACTAATACAATCCAAGAGACAAATACATTAGAAAAATACCCACAAAGGAATAGTATCTGTCTCCAAATAATAATAAAGACATAACTATTATAGAAAGATAGAGGTGAACTTTAGAATCATGAATGTCCAACCGCTACCTTAGAATCTCCAACAGTCGCCCGAGTCAAGCAAACTGAGGCGCACTCGAGTTAGGACCTGCACCAAAAGGGTGCAGTAGGCATGAGTATGGTCCACTTGTACTTAGAAGGTATCATAGGCCGACCAAGCAAAGTAACAAATAAAGCATACAAAATATATACTAAGGGCACGTCACCTGTAATTAGAAAATATCCCACAACGGTAGCCCACACCGCTTTTACTAACAGTTTTAATATATCTCACATATATTGCAACATCACACCAAGATAGAACAAAAGTACATATTATATCACATATAAGAAGAATAAGAGGGAACATGCATATACAAAATCATCAAATACAAGCAAAAAAAGATACGATAAATACATAGATGACACGTCAAAATGTGCAATACAACACAACATAACACAATAAAGTAAGTGCAATGTATATGATGATGAAAATGATGCACGAGGTCATCGCACAACCTCTGGGATTGTCGAACAATCTTCGTATACACCTACGGAGGCAATCCTCCCAATGTAGGACCCATGGGGGGTTCGTCAACCCATATACAATCCACATATATCATATTATCTTTTCGGCATATCCCTCGTAAAGGTGTTATCAGGTGTTTCCAGTGTTTCTCAATGTTTCCACAGTGGTACCAATGTTTTATGAATGAGTATGATATGATGATGTAATGCTCACAAACAACGACAATAAGTATTTCCACAACCAACCACACTGATATATTTCCACAACCACATAAGTCAATATCCACTCATTATTTTCATTTCATCTATTAATTTTCACATGTCTCATATGCCAATAAAGTATGAATATAATCACAATACACCAATGGTAACACATTAAGCATTTTAACAACACAATACAATTATTCACATGTATTCAAGGCTATCAATATCACATAGGACCCCATACGGTCACACATATCACATAATATCTCAATTCCGATAATTCTATCACATATAGGCCCTAGCACGGGCACAACACATAGATAGCCATTTTTCTTGATTAGTTCCCACCGTTAACATGCATTTTGTATCACCATTTACTACCCAACTCAGTCTGAAAGAGTTAAGCTATAGCCTACCTCGAAAGCCGAAATCGGTCCGTTACACTTGAACCCGCGATCTTACTTTTCACGAACAATCTCGAACTCTACTAAAAATATCGAATATAGAATCTACACGTCAAAATAAAACCAACGACACCCATATTGGCTACTTTTGATTCGGGGTCAAAATGGACCCCCGAAATAGATTTTCAAAAAAGAAGGGCAAAATCAAAACTTTACTTTAAAAAAATGTTCCCCATATTTTTAGGAACCTACATCTGAAATCCAAGTCAAATCGAGTAAAAAATGAGGTTCAAATTGAAGAAAAATTATTTTTTGAGTTTTACCGGGTAAAATCTTTGAAATCCGGGTTAAAATTAAGAATCGAAGTTGTTTTGAAGGTTAAATTGATGAAAAAGTAGTAATTATAAGATAAAAATATTATTTAAGTGAAAAAGAGTGAAATTGAGGTTTAAAGTCAAGCTCTAAGATTTTTAAAGTTTTGAGAAATTTATCAAGAAATTACTAAGAAAATTGTGAATTCTTACCTTAAATCCATAATAAAACCAAGAAATAGGTATTAATCTAGCTTCCCAAGCTCTCACAAATTTACTTTTAAGCTCCCACACTATTTTAGGGTTTAATTTCAAGAGGTAAGATGAAAATGAGCAAAATAGGCCAAAAAGAATGAAAAATTTGCTATAAATAGCAGTTTTTTCTCCAATATCAGATTTTTTCGATCAATCGGACTTCGATGGCGTGCCCGAGATTCATTCGGAGTCTGATACATGCAAATGAACTATGCAACCATACTAAATTCGACGTTCCGGATGTGCTGGCGAAATCAATTTTTTTTAAAAATATCATTTTCACAAAGTTGACCCTCGAAACCCGAAATTATAATTTTCCAAATCGAGGGTCGAAATGAAAATTAAAAGCCGCAAAATCATACAAAATATACTACACCCTAAAATCGACATTTTGAATCTGCTGGCAAAGTTGGATTTTTCATCCGAGGTCGTTTTGATCAAATGTGGGTCCCACACCCATATTTTCAATTTTTCAACTTTCCGATCAATAGGTCGAAATGAGCTCAGGTGCATCGGGACCCAACCCAAAGGTTTACCTAGACAAAAATTGATATTCCGGAGCTGCTGGCATAGTCCGTTCGGTCATCCATCGCACGAATCAAAAGATATCCCCATAAGTCTAAAATAAGGTTTTCGAAGCGATAAATAACCACAATATCACATAAATTATACCAAAATGCATCGAAAATCATGTCAATCGCTCCCGCACCCCAGAAATATCATAATGCAACTATGGGAAGAGGTAAAACAGTCAAATCACATAAAATCACAAATTTCACATATTTCATCAAATTTTTAGATCGTTACATCCACACAATTATACTCTTTCTACATAAAATTGATAAATTATAGTCCAAAAAATTAGCAAATCCTAGCCAACAAAAAATAGCAATTATTAGCAAAATCTAAATTTACTGAATGCTCATCACAATATTTTATATACAATTGTTGAATAAAATCTAAATTAAGTCAATGCTTACTTTATTTCTGCATCAAAAAAAAAAAAAACTTTATGAAGTAAATAATCTCAATTTATGAGGAAAAATCATTTTGCATGTAAAGAAATTTAACAATTACAACCAAGGACCAATTAAACATGAGTATACATTAATGTATACCTCCAATAAAAAAATATAAATTTAAAAAGAAATTATAAAAATTGGCGTTAGATCCTAAATGAAATTGAGAAAGTAAGATTTGGATATCTTATAGAAGAGATAAGCATTCAGTGCTTATCAAAGTTGTTCCGACATATTTCAACTTTACAGGGTCCTATCGTTCTTCTGAACTTAATTTTAGCATTTTTTATTATTCTTTGGTGCTGACGTGACATCTTTATTACATAAAATGAGACCTACGTTAAAGGTTTCACGTCAACTAAAAAAATTGACAAAAAATGCCACATCAGCTCAAAAAAATGATAAAAATATGTTAAATTGATAATAAACCCCCATAAAGTTGAAGTATCGTAGCAAATTTGATCATACTTCAGGGTACTAGATTTGTTACTCTTTATTATACCATGCATGCGGGAATAGAGAGGCACAAAATAAGCCACGTGATCGCATAATAATCACTTGATGGACATAGATAAATGGACGAGATGAAGCCTTCATTAATTGATCAACAACCCAGATGGACTGGGCAGTTAAATGATGCCCAAGATGATCATAACAATCTCTAGGAGCTGGAAGCTTATCAACGCGGTTTCTCAGGCTCCTTTGGTCACGCAAATTTGGAGTTGGTGTTGTGTTTGATCATGAATATAAATTAAACTTATTTTTGAAATTTTGTGAGAGAAGTCCGAGTGAAAAAAAGTGAATTCGCTTTTTCAAATATAATTCAGGAATTGTGTTTGGAATTCTCATGGCCAAATCACTACTTAGTGAATTCTATTGTAGTGATTTTTGTGTAAATATTGTAATTAACCGTTGATCAATAATATTCTCAATCTAGTTGGGTTATTCTCAATTCAATTACGCAATGAAAGGTTTAATAGAAGTACGAGAGCAACTCTTGGCACCTGAGGGAATTAAGACGAAACAATGACAACTACCTAAACAAGGGCTAAAGCTACGAGGAAAATGTCAAGAAATTGTAATCACAATTACAAGGTTTCAAAATGGAAGCAAGCAAGAAATCGAAGGCCATAGATGCGAAATTGGACGTCCTAGCTAAGAAGTTTGATGTGTTGTTGGAAAGTTGCTTCCAACCCAGTTGGGTGTCTTGGGAACTACACCACTGTTCCCGCAGCAACAACAGAAGGGTCCAATAACAGACACTCATGGCAATGGAGAGGCCTCATCATAACCATTACAACGCCAAGATTGAGTTTCCTTACTTTAATGGCCACACTCACTACTAAAAAATTCAGGAAAACCGACCACTGGTTTTCCTGCAATTTCGACCACAAAATCGATCAAAATGCGTGGTCGGTAAAAGCGTGGTAGCTTTTTCAAAATCGACCACGTGTGGTCGATTTTTTTTAAAATATATACTTCCTCTATTTAAAAAAGAATGACCTACTTTCCTTTTTAGTCCGTTTAAAAAAGAATGATCCCTTTTTTTTTTGCAATACTTTAATTTCAACTTTCCACATGACATGTTTAGGTACACAAGATTAAAGGACATTTTGATACATTTGACACAACTTTAATTTAAGGCCACAAGATTCAAAAGTCTTCTTTATTTTCTTAAACTTTGTGCCAAGTCAAAGTAGGTTATTCTTTTTGCAACGGAGAGAGTATATATTTTTAAAATTCAAAATTATTTTTTTCAACAAGAAAAAAAAATTTAAAAATAAAAAATTCAAATTAAACCGACCACAAGTGGTCGATTTTATTTTTAAATTAATTAATTAATTTTAATAAAATCGACCACGAGTGGTTGATTTTTTAGTTAAATTAATTAATTAATTTTTAAAAAATCAACCACAAATGTGATTTTTACAAAATTAATTAATTAATTAATTTTGAAAATATTCCCAGAAAACTGACCACTTGTGGTGGATTTTCTAGAAATCTTTTGTAAAATTTTTCAGAAAACCAACCACATGTGGTCGTTTTTTCTAGGATTTTTTTTTAAAATAAAAGCTTTATATATGCTACATTTCCTTAACCAGCCAAACAAATGAGCATAGAATATACATGCTACGTTCCATTCAAACAACCAACATACATTATAAGTCTAAAAACATACAAAACATACAAAAGTGTAAAAATTACAAGTCATCTACAAATCCAAACTACAACACATAAAAAAGTCAAAAAACTACCACTCATCATCATCGTCTTCGTTATCCGCATCCTCAGCTGGATCTGATTCCTCATCTGTGCTGATATCATCCAGTGGGCCTAAACCTTTTGCACCCCGAACTGCATCACCAGGACATGGAGGAGTAATCCCTGCAGATCGAATAAAAGAGCTGAACTGCTGCTGCAGCATCTTGATTTGTGATGTTATTTCCTTCTCCTTCTGCTTCGCCTCTCGTTCTGTGCAACAAGCTCTTCAGTGAGTTTAGAAACCGTAGTTCTTAGTGATTCAACTGTTTCTCTATCATCTAATGAGGTATCGGATGTCGGGCCAAACGTAGACCTAACATTCTCGCTATCACATTTTCTGAGGTATCAGTAGCATCGGCCTCTAACTAGAGGACTCACATATTCTCTCTATAACTCCTCCTCTACATCTTTAGGTATTGTGTCACCCTGACTTTTAGGAGGCTGAGTACTACGATACGCATTAACGAGCTGCATATATTTGTCCTATAATCTAAGTAAAGTTAAAATTAATAGTAAAAAAATATTAAACTACTTGTACTTGAATAATATCAACTTTGAGAAAAAGATTCATAACAGGAAATTTGATTCTTACATGGGCAGCTTTTGCACGAGGCTTAACCCAGACATCTTCATCAGTTGGGTTCTTTTTCTTCTTCACATGCGTCTCCTCGAGTATCTCATCGGGTCTTATCTTCTTACCGATTTTTTTTTCTGCATATGATAAAATTATTAATATTCAAATAATTAAAAATTTAAATAGAAATAAATAATTAAAACTGTAAAAGTTACATACCACTTTTTCCTCCACAACAATCCGACTAACTGCACCCGCAGTATGTAGTGAGCCACCCTTGGATGATGCCCTGACTTTCTTTCCTTTCTCACTCAACAATTTGTATTCGTCGCTATTCGAATAGTGAATATAATCTTGCCACATGGGTTCCAGTATAAACCCTGGCCATACCCTGTTCGTTCTGGCACAATCCAACAGACCTTTGAATCTGGATCTAACTTTTCTATAAAAAATTCTCCGTATAGCACTTTCAAGCGCGTCACCCCACCAGTAATATTTCTACAACAAAAATAAAAATATAATATTCAATTTTTTATTCTAACAATGTGTTAAGTAGTTGATAAGTTAAATCCTTACATGAAATTCTTTTAATATTTCATCTCTTTCATGTTCTGGAACCTTTTACCAACTGGTCCAATAGCCGTTGAAGTTCCAAAAAATGCATTTAGTTGTAATTTTTTCAACTCCAGCATTGGGCCTAAACCTACAACACAAGATCAAACAGTAATTTCATAGAGCATAATAATACAGTAAATGAAAAATAAATAATGTTGTTTTATGTAGAAATCTTACCCTATCCCATATGAAATCATATACCGCCTCTGATAATCATCTCTGTCTCCGAGATGCGGAGCAAGTGCTAGTGGATGCACTGGCATGGGTTGATCTGAAGCGCCGGATGGAGTGTCTCCAAGATAAAGATTCGTCGACCCAATAGATCTAGCAGAATCACTGTGAGAACGTGGGTGACTGCTAGCAGAGGGTACTGACGATGATAGATGTCCGGATGTGCCAGCGATCGTCCGATAGTACTGTGATGGCGGTGGCACAGTGATGGGAGAAAAATAAGTCGCTGTAGACCCATGAAGTGGACCCACATGCGTAAGAACAGGAACTGAATGCTGCAACGACCTCAAATATGAGGGTCGTGCTGGTGCGTCAGCAAACTGACCATCAGATACATGAATACCTGTCGGTCGTCTATAAGGCGAAGGTTATTTTTTCTCTTTTATTTTTGTAGGATCAACTTTTTCCTTACTTTTGTCACCTCTACCTGCCATCTAAATTATGTAAGTTAACAAGTAGTTAGTTCTTACAAAATGAATATATAAGAAAACATTACAAGTAACTAATTTCAAATTACTAATTCACATTTCAAATCGCTCCAAAAACACGAGATAAACAAGAATATTTCTATTACTACATAAATTATGGAAAAGTGAAAACAACAATCTTACACAGTATATTACACATCAATATTAAACAAGAAATCTAAAGGTAAATAGTACAAAGTATAAAGGCATCAATACATAATAAATACAACCTACACAAACTAATCCTCCTCTCCTGAAGATTCTTCATTAAACTATTCACCCTCTTCAGAAGTTTCCTTATCGCCTACCCACTCAGCCTTTTTTTCTACAATATTAACTTCTTCAAATATATTTTTCGGGTGATTCAAACTGTCCACTAAGCCAATGTCCACTAGCTGGTGATCAATCTACATTTCATTTTGATACACAGTCTCCAACACATTCTCAACCTCCACTCGTCCTATAGGCTTTGTTTTGATTACAGCCCATCAATCAGACTTATCACTGCGTAACGGATAAGGAGCATTATACACTTGTTTAGCATTTTGCGCTAGAACAAAGGGATCGTAAACATGATACGACCTATTGTGCTTCACTTCAATGATGTTATGCTTCTTATGTACTCTTGTGCCTTTTGTACTTGGATAAAACCACTTACATCGAAAGAGGATAATTTTTTTTATTGGGAAACCAACATACTCCAGTTTTAAGATCTCGTGTATGATGCTAAAGTAATCAACATCATCATCACCCTTAACCCAAATACCACTATTATTTATCTTTCTTGTTCTGGAGTATTCTTCGGTAGAAAATTTAAACCCATTTACTGTGTAATGGGACATTGTATGAGCTTCAAATGGTCCCAAAGAAATATCTCTCAAGAACTGATCGTATGCGACTGCATTTGGTGACTGGTGTACCTAAAAATATTATATATATATATATATATATATATATATGTTAGTTGAAGAATGTGTACATGTTTAAAATTTGTAGAAATATTAGTACACTTACGAACCTCATATGTAAACCATGTTACAAAAGATGCATACACTTGATTTTTGTGGAATTGAGTCTTAAATGAACTGAAGATCCAACATGCAAAACACAATTAGTTTTCTTAAGAGAATGAGTAAATAAATAAGATATGTTAATTTTTAATCTCCCTACTTCAGAGAGGGCTCAACTTCCGGGCAATTCAACAAGACATACAAAGTCCCTGATGTGTGCTCCATGGTAGTGAGTCAGCGAAATATGGTCTTTTTAGTCTTATAACCAAATTGATTAAAAATTGATATCGGTTGCAAATGAGGCTCATTCTCATCATCCTGATGACGATTCAGTCTATTACTTGAACAAGAAACTTCATCACAAAAGTAGTATGAAAAAAATTGAGACGTTTCTCTTACAAGCTATGCCTCAACTATAGAGCCTTCCACCCTATATTTATTTTTGGGACCCCTTTTCAATTTTTCAATTTTTCAATTGCCCTGCACAATCTTAAGATTAGATGTTTACTATATTAAAAAGGATATGTATGAATCTAAATATGTTTCAATTGCTTATCATTCGAATGGATACATCTACCTAGTTTGAACTGGACCGCCTAGCCAAGCTTCGTGCACAAGGTGAATGGGAAGATATTCCATCACATCGAAGAACCCTGGCGAAAAAATCTTCTCCAACTTGTTGGTGATAACAACAATATTACTTTTCATTCGCACCATATTTTCTTATTTTAATGTGGTGCACATAAGTCTTTGAAGAACAAACTAATCTCTGCTATTGGTTTCCATATGTTCTCAGGTAAACCAATAAAAGCAATTGGAAGTAATTGTTCCATGAAAACATGACAATCATGACTTTTTATTCCATGCAAGATTTCCTGTGCCATATCAACCCGCATTCCCAAATTTGAGGCATATCTATCTGACATCTTTAAACTTTGGACCCACTTACATATTTGTCGCTTTTGGTCCAACTTGAATGTAAAACTAGCCTTGGGCTTAAGAACATTGCCATTGGGCCCCTCATGTAAGTGTAATTCTCTGCGCTTGCAATATTCTGGTAAGTCAAGTCTGACCTTAGGATTATCTTTTGTCTTATCGGTGACATCCATAACTGCGTTGAAAAAGCTGTCAAAATAGTTCTTCTCAGTATGCATGACATCAACGTTATTTCTAAGTAAATTATCTGGACAATATTCTAACTCCCAAAATATACTTTGCTTAGTCCAGTTATGCAAAACGCCATATCCATCAAGCCTATACAATGGTTCCTCACTAACTTTAGGCAAATCATGGACTATTTTCCAGATGTCATGACCAGATAACCTTAGAGATGGACCATCATGTTCCATTCTATTCCTTCTGAATGCATTCTCGAGTCTCCTAAATTCATGATCAGGTGGCAAGAAACAACTATGACAATCAAACCATAAATTTTTCTTGCCATGTTTCAATGTGAAAGATTTTGTTTTTTTCATGCATATGGAAAAGCCAACTTTCCAGCTGTCATCCACCCAAAAAACATTCCATAAGCAGGAAAATCATTAACAGTCCACATTAGATATGCACGCAGATTAAAATTCTGTTTAAGTGAGATGTCCTAAGTTTCAACCCCCTCATGCTATAAAATTTAAAGTTCATCAATCAAAGGTTGCAAGTAGACATCTATTTTTCTTTTTGGATTACGCGGGTCAGGAACAACACAATTTAGAAATATATAGGGACTAGTCATCAACATTTTAGGAGAAAGATTATACGGGGTGATAAATACAGGCCAACATGAAAATGGTGCAGAACCAACTGAAAAAGTAGAGAAGCCATCCGCACATCATCCCAAAGCCTCTCCATCAGATGGATGACACATAGCACCAGTGGGCCTTCTATTTTCACTGTGCCATCTCATATGAGGAGCTGAGCTGTTTGAAGTCTATAACTCCTTCAACCTTGATATTAGAGTAAATAATGCATCACCTTAATAGAAATTTTATTTCCACTACAACCACACTTATATCGAGGGTGCTGACAAAACTTACAGGACTCTAGGTTAGCATATCCCTTATAGTATAACATGCAACCATTTTCACAACAATTAATTCTAATAGAGGAGAGACCTAACTTTGACACCAATCTTTTTGCCTTATAGAAAGAATCAGGAACCTCTAAGCCGGGGTCAACTAACTCTTTAATAAGGTATATCATTGAGTCCATTCATCCTTCAAAAATATTTCAGTCAGATTTAATACTTAATAATCAAACAACAACATACAAACGAGAGTGCAAACACCTGTCAAACAAAGGATGACTAGCAGCATGCAATTGTTCATAAAATTTGCCCGCTTCTCTATTGGGAATATCTTCGACATTTTCCCTAAAGTCGTCCCCGTGTTGTATCCCAAAAGCATCATGCACCATTTTTGTTATCCTAGTATCTTGGTAGTTATTATGCCCTGCAGACCTACTATTTTCACCAACGAAAAAGTTTTTTTGCTCAATATAACCATCAATAGAACACAATCTTAAAAAATCCTCGTGAAACCCCCTTCTATAAAGATTTTCCTTCACAACTTCTTCTTTTAAAAGACATGCACCATCATATCTAACACAACGACAACGAATAGCACAAAAACGTGACCAAGCATCAAGTGTCTTAGCATGTTCAACAAATCGTTTGACACCTTCAACAAATTCCACCCTAAGACCCATTCTATTATCAATATTTCGTTGATATATACATCTATAATCAGGTTCCATCTACACAATCAATCAGATTCAACTAATTAGTTCAAGTCATAAAAGTTCACATTTCAAGTACCTAAATTCAAAATAAAAAAGTACCTAATTTCAAATTACCAAACTAAACCACATTCAAAAAAAAAAAATTCACATTTCAAGTACCTACACTTAATCAATTTTAAGTCACTAAGTCACCTCCCAAGTCATCAAACTAAACTACATTCAAAATGATAAATTTACCTTTCAAGTATCTACACATAATCAATTTCAAGTGACTAAGTCACCTCCCAAGTTACCAAACTAAACCACATTCAAAATAAAAATTCACATTTCAACTACTTACACTTAATCATTTTCAAGTGACTAAATCATCTCACGTGTTAGTAGAATAAACTACCTTCAAAACAAAAATTCACCTTTCAACAATCTACACTTAATCAATTTCATGTGACTAAGTCACCTCACATGTTACCAAATCCCATCACATTCAAAACAAAAATTCAAAATTCAAGCACCTACACTTAATCAATTTCAAGTGAATAAGTCACCTCACATGTTACCAAACTAAACCACATTTAAAACAAAAATTCACATTTCAAGTACCTAAACTTAATCAATTTTAAGTAACTAGATCATCTCACATGTTAGTAGAATAGACCATTTTCAAAACAAAAATTCGCCTTTCAACTATCTACACTTAATCAATTTCAAGTGACTAAGTCACCTCACATGTTACCAAATTCCATCACATTCAAAACAAAAATTCAAAATTCAAGTACCTACACTTAATCAATTTCAAGTGAATAAGTCGCCTCACATGTTACCAAACTAAACCACATTAAAACAAAAATTCACATGTCAAGTACCTAAACTTAATCAATTTCAAGTGACTAAATCATCTCACATGTTAGTAGAATAAACCACTTTCAAATATCTACACTTAATCAATTTCAAGTGACTAAGTCACCTCACATGTTATCAAACTAAACCACATTAAAAAAAAAAATTCACCTTTCAACTACCTACACTTAATCAATTTCAAGTGACTAAATCATCTCACATGTTAGCAGAATAAACCACTTTCAAAACAAAAATTCATCTTTCAACTATCTACACTTAATCAATTTCAAGTGACTAAGTCACCTCACATGTTACCAAACTAAACTACATTCAAAGCAAAAATTCACATTTCAAGCACCTAAACTTCAACATTTTCAAGTCACTAAATAACCTCTTAAAACAACAAACTAAACTACCTTCAAACTAATAAATTCACATATCAAGTACCTACACATAATCAATTTCAAGTGACTAAGTCACCTCCCAAGTTGACAAACTAAACTACATTCAAAACAAAAATTTACATTTCAAGCACTTCAACATTTTCAAGTCACTAAGTCACCTCCCAAAACAACAAACTAAACTACCTTCAAAATGATAAATTCTCATTTCAACTATCTACACTTAATCAATTTCATGTGACTAAGTCACCTCACATTACTAAATTCCATCACATTCAAAACAAAAATTCAAAATTCAAGTACCTACACTTAATCAATTTCAAGTGAATAAGTCACCTTACATTTTACCAAACTAAACCACATTCAAAACAAAAATTCACCTTTCAACTACCTACACTTAATCAATTTCAAGTGACTAAATCATCTCACATGTTAGTAGAATAAACCACTTTCAAAACAAAAATTCATATTTCAACCATCTACACTTGATAAATTTTATGTGACTAAGTCACCTCACATGTTACCAAATTCCATCACATTCAAAACAAAAATTCAAAATTCAAGTAACTACACTTAATCAATTTCAAGTGAATGAGTCACCTCACATTTTACCAAACTAAACCACATTCAAAACAAAAATTCACATTTCAAGTACCTAAACTTCAACATTTTCAAGTCACTAAGTCACCTCCTAAAACAACAAACTAAACTACCTTCAAAATGATAAATTCACATTTCAAGTACCTACACATAATCAATTTCAAGTGACTAAGTCACCTCCCAAGTAACCAAACTAAACTACATTCAAAATAAAAATTCACATTTCAAGTACCTAAACATCAACATTTTCAAGTCACTAAGTCACCTCCTAAAACAACAAACTAAACTACCTTCAAAATGATAAATTCACATTTCAAGTACCTACACTTAATCAATTTCAATCACTAAGTCACCACCAAGTCACCAAACTAAACCACATTCAAAAAAAAAAAATCACCTTTCAATTACCTACACTTAATCAATTTCAAGTCACTAAGTCACCACCCAAGTCACCAAACTAAATCACATTCAAAATTACCAAGCATAGCAAAATTCACAGTAAAAAGTTCACATTTCAAGTACCTACGCTTCAACAAAATTCAAAATAAAAATTCAACTTCAAGTAACTACACTTATTTACTTTCAAGTAACATATTCATTTATAGTATAATAAGTCAAACAATTGAACAAGTGTAACAAAGAAAATAAGTACAAGCGTCGCATGTCCCTCTCACACCATATAATCATCACAAAATTCTTATGGTTTTCAAAGCCTTCTACAGCAAACAATCCGAAACTAAACTACATTTAAAGATTTTATTTTAAAAAAATAGAGAGAAATCAACTTACCTTTGCTTGGCCTAAATTAAAGAGAAAGAGATAAGCAGTCACCGGAAAAATAGCAAAGCAATCCTCTTCCCGAATTCAGATTCTATCAAACAGTAACATCAAATTCTAAGCAACCCATTAGGCAACTGGAATAAAATAATCTTGATCATTAAGAAAAATAACAAAAATCTTGACATCTTTATTTTCTTATATTCTTAGCTTAAAATCACCATAAACAAACCACCAAAATACTAAAACTATAATGGAGTATCAAGAAAAGTAAACCCTAATTACTTGCAAGAACACACACGGGGGGGGGGGGGGGTGATCTTGATAAGCTTCACTTGACAAAATGATCTTCATTTTGTTTGTGTCAAAATGAAGAAACAAATGGAATCTTGATAAACCCCAAGTGATCAAAAACACACACAAATGCACAAAATATCAAAATGAAGAAACAAATTGAATCTTGATAAGCTCCTAGTTGACAAAACACACACACACAGTGAAAATAGGGCAAAAAAAAAATGAATCTTGATAAACCCCAAGTGACAAAACACACACACTATGACAATGTGAAAAAGATTGATGAAAAATAATACAACCCCACAAAAAATTAATCAAAAAGAAAGAATTTTGAGCTTAAAAAAAGATAAAAAGAAAAAAAATACCTGGGCGGCGGTGGAAGCTCGGCGGTGTGTCGAAGACGGGACTCTGGTCGGCGACAATAAAGTGTGTATTTTTTGTGTGTGTGTCAATTTTTGTGTGTGTGTGCATGTCAATTTTGTGTGTGTGTATTTCAATTGGGGATTTTTGTGTGTGTGTTAAATTCGGTCGGGTCTGGTCGTGTGGGGGTGGGGTCAGGTCAGACTTATTTTATAAAATAATGTTTTTTAATTAATTTCTAAAAAACCGACCACATGTGGTTGGCTTTTACAAAATTATTCACAGATAGAATATAAGTATTCGATTTAGTTTTAAAATAGTTATTATTGGAAAACGATCACATGTGGTCAATTTTAATAAAAAGGTTAAATCATATAATTAGTTACTTTATCATCATATTAACACGAGTAGTATATTTCCTTAATCGTATAATACCAAAATTCGTGTATAATATTTATAACAACATCCAAATAATTTAACGCAAAGCATATATGTATAAATCAGATAATTAGTTATTTTATCATCATATTAACACGAGTAGTATATTTCCTCGATCGTATAATAGTATCAATGAATTTTGCAAATTATGATAAATTTTTGGTTAATTACCTTTTAAATATGATATATATAGATATTATATATATATATATACATACATATATATGTGTGTGTGTGTGTATATATATATATATACCTCGTAATACTTGTCTTACGTTATTACAACTTCAACAACATACGCGTGTCTACATTGATATAAAATAGTATATCTATTTCCTCAATAGTATGATATATATATCAACGTATCATTCAAAATATTTTGATATATAGATTCAGTTATCTAGCTTTCGATTACTGCATACGTCACTACATGAGATATACGTATATATACATATATTCAATTGTCTATCAGCTTTCAAATTCATACTATAAACATCACATACATGATTTTACTACCCCATAATAATATACAACGTATTTCACATATACTCAGATACAAAATTTGTAAGCAAAAAAACTCAAATTCACCGTCAAAATTTGGCGGTTGTTCAAAATTTGAAATTTAAAGCAAATGGTAAGTATATGCCAGTTTCAGGATTCAATTTTCTGTCTCCCTCCCCTACTTCCTTCCTCCCTCCATATATACCTCGTAATACTTGTCTTATGTTATTACAACTTTAACAACATACGCGTGTCTACATTGACCCAAAATAGTATATCTATTTCCTCAATAGTATGATATATGTCAACGTATCATTCAAAATATTTTGATATATAGATTCAGTTATCTAGCTTTCGATTACTGCATACGTCACTACATGAGATAGACGTATATATACATATATTCAATTGTCTATCAGCTTTCAAATACGTACTATAAACATCACATACACAATTTTACTACCCCGTAATAATATACAACGTATTTCACATATACTCAGATGAATTATCAGTTAGTTTATCTTATGTCATTAATATACCTTTACTATATAATATGTATATCCTATATATATACCTATACACACAGATATACACACTATCAACTATATCAACTTCTAAATACGTACTATATACATCACATGCGTACACGAGTATATTATCCAATAATATAATGCGACGTATTTCATAGACATACTCTAATGAGTTATCGATTAATTTGATTAGCTTACATTAATATAACTTCAATGTACAATATATATTATTACTTCTGTCATTTCAAATCAAGGTATTCAATATGTTTGGATAGATTCTACTGGGTTTTGACTACATCGTTCATCAATCGATCATTACATTATATATATATATGTGTGTGTATATATATATACATATGTATATATATATAAAGATATTTATCTATATGAACTTTTGAATGTGTACTATATACATCACATCCACAAGTATATTACCTTATAATAGAACACGTTCATTATATTCTGATGAATTATTAGTTATATGTTACATTATTATGACTGCAATAGTAGCATAATATCATTATCCCAACGGTATGATATATACACATATTCATTATACAAAGATTATGCATGTTTAACGTCATTTAACGTATATACAAAGGAAAATATTTATTTTATATATTGAAACATAAGTAAAAGATAAAGATTATGTTTAATGTAATTTATTTATTTTATTTGATATATTCTTTAGTGTAATTTTTTCACAAATCTAAGGCTGATTGATTTTTATTATTATTATATTGGTTATTGACTACGTGTGATCAGTGTAATTTTAAAAAATAATATATTAGATTCTATATATAATTATTTTTTAATAAAAACCGACCATAAGTGGTCGGTTTCCTAAAGATTATTTACTTTTTTTATTTTTTTAATTCCAAAACCGACCACTGTGGTCGGTTTTTAAAATTATTTTCTTTTTATTTTAATTAAAAACTGACCAAAAGTGGTCGTTTTATAAAATTATTTTCTTTTTTAATTTTAAAATCGACCACAAGTGGTCGGTTTTATTTAAAAATATAATTAATATTTTTTAAAAAAATAAAACCGACCAAAAGTGGTTGTTTTTTTTATTTTTTATTTGTAAAAGAAATAATAATTAATATAAAAATTATTGAAATGATTATTTTGAAATTTTAAATATAAAAGTGATCACTTGTGGTCTCTTTTTTTTTTTTTTAAAATAAAAATAAAAAACCGACCACATGTGGTTGAATTTTTCCTACCACAATTTGTGGTCGGTTTTTTATGGTCGAAAATCCTGATTTTTAGTAGTGACTGGAGCTTATCCTTGTTCCTGTTAAGAAGATATGAAAGGTATCATGACTATAATATTACAAAACCAGTACAAATGTTAGATGAAACAGTCTTGCATCTTATTGATATAGCAGAGTCATGGTATTTTTCATATCAACTGCGTAGAGGGGGTTGAGTTGGCTAAAGTTTTGTAAGGCATTATGCAAAAGGTTCCAAAATGCAAGAAATAGTATGTTCAATTTGATAGGTTAATTCAAGAAGGTAGCACAAACAGGGACAACAAATGAGTATTTAGAGAGATTTGAAGATCTAAAGACATAGGTTCTAATTCGAAACCCTACCATTCCTAAGGAGTTTATTTTGGAATTCTTTGTGGAGGGATTAAAGGAGGAAATTAGGCACACTGTGAAAATGCTTAAACAATACACTTTGAGTCAAGTAGTAGAAAAATCAAGGAACCAAGAAAGAGTGATGAATTCATGTAACAAAACGAGTAAACAAGGGTAGGGTAGAGGACCTTGGACCAATAATTCTTCTTAAATCGATAATAAAAACTGTCACGATCCAAGATGGGGCCCTGGCCATGACGGGCATCCCAAGCCAACCAAGGCCTAAGATGCCTCCTTAGCCTTACATCATAAGCATAGTAATATTAAGAAACTGTAGAAGCCAACCCATAAAATAAAAGAGTTAGATAAATAATGAAATGAAGTTTGATAACCAAATCCAAATCTAGCAACAAAATCCATCATTGTCTACAAGCTCTATCCATAAAATATCAACTAAGTTGGGACATAACCCCGACTATGCCAGAAGAAAAGAAACAAAAGTACTAAAACCGAAAAGGCTAAAAGAAAGCAAGGCCTTCTGAATGATGAAGGGCTCATGTCACGACCCAATTTATGAATCATGATGACAACTACTAAATTCTGCTAGTTGGTAAGAGAAACCATAACTTGGAGCTAACACAATGGGTTAATTCGATAGGAAATGCCTAACATAGGCGAATTTCAAGAACACAATTTATAAATAATAAATATTCTAGATAAAATAAATAGTTAATACAAGATACCAATCTCACGACCTGGTAGAGCCAGTACAAGAGCATCTAATAGTACCAATACAACTCATAGTCTAAAATAGTCAATACACCTGTCTCGAAACAAAAGACTAAAAATAAAGCTAGAGGGAAATGAGTGACTCGAACTTCAAGAGCTCACCCTATATCTGAAAATCAGTCACTGCACGAACAACGAGCAATGGGATAGCTAGTACTCAAATTTGGACCTAAAAGGTATAGAAATGTAGTACAAGTACCAAAACAATAGGTACTCAATAGGCATTATTCGACTGAGCTAAATCATGATATAAGTATGATAAAATGCACAATAAAATAACTAAGTCAAGGTACAAAAACGAACCTAAATCATCTCCAATACCATTGCGCATAATACGTAAATAACCAAAATAATAACATAACGCAACATAATATCACACAAGCAATCACAAACTACAAAATTGGTTCCCATACACCAATTAGGGTAGAAAAGTAAAGAACTCATCATAACCTCCTATATGATTGGAGAGTACACTCAATAGAGGAATAAGCAATCAACCGATATTATAACTAGCCTTCATTGTTATTTAACCACCATTCCATAATTTATTCACATTCCATAATGTTACCATCATTTAATAACCTAATCATCATTTTATTATCTAATCACCACTTATCAACTAAGCCATTTAATTACTAGAGTCCATTTATGTCATACTACATTATAACCATTTCCTCATTTTCCAACATATCTAAATTGCTACTTTCAATCTCACATCCCGATATTGTGAATCATAAAAGTATGTCATCATATCATAATATGTATATCAAGACTCGAATCGGTAAATATAATCAATAGACGAACGTGAACTGATAAATAATCAATACCCGGACTCAAACCGGTAAATATAATCAATATCCATACTTGAACTAGTAAGTAATCAATAGCCGAACTCGAACCAATAAATATAATCAATAGCCGGACTTGAACCGTTAAGTAATCAATTACCGAACTCGAAATGATAAATATAATAAATATTACCTCGATACACATTTCCAAGATTCTAATAAGCGTAAAGGTTTATCGAACTAACATGTGTCATAACTAAAGTGGATTAAGAGCACTTATAATCTCAAGTTCCATTTTAGACAAAATCTATCCAAACTAGGCTTAAGGTATCTAAATCCACTTTTAGATGTATAACAAGCCACAATTAGTCCTAAAGTAAAGATTCTTTCCAAATACATTAGCTAAGCCCAATAACAACTAAGACAACCTTCATGGGTGTAAGAAACTAAGGCCAAACTTACCCTAAACATGAGCAACTAAAACATTTTTATCTTACTAGAGTGATCTAAGGCATTCTTATGCCAAGTCATGAGAAATGAAGCCTAATTCACCTAAGGTATAAGGAGCAAGCTAAGTGTTTCCAACTTACGGTTTCAAATTAGCCTAAACATCCAACTAACCCCAAGTCTTGCATTTCATCAATCCAAAACCTAAAATCCATCCCAAAGCCAACAAAATATCATAAACATACTATGAAATAGATCAATCTAACAGGGGATAAACCTAACCTACCTCTTCGGAAAAGTAAGCTCAAAGAACCGCCAAACCACCGCTTTTCGCTTTCGAGAAGCCTCCTCAAGATTCCAAGCTATAAAAAACACATTCTACTCATCAATAAAAGAATATTGATACCCATATGTACCATTGTGCTTCGGGTCCAAAAATGACATCAAAATCCCACATGGATCCCACTTACGGAAATCACATTTTTGAAACCAACCCAATATTCCTACAAGCCCAAGGAATCATTACCCTAATAAATGGGTGAAAACCAAGATAAATTAAGGCTAAAAATCAATCCTTAAGTCATTTGAGGTTTTGAGCAATAATTTAAGAAATTTCACCAAGTAAATGGTGAATTCTTACCTTAAATTGGATGATAATCAAGAAAGTAGATGTTGCCCAAGATTCCCAATCACCAAAAGGCTTCATTTTAAGCTAACACACTATTTTAGGATTTTGATCTCAAAGGGAAAGATGAATAATGTCCAAAATCATGAAAAAGGGCTCAATTTATACCTAGTCTAGGGCCTCGACAGTCGCTATCGGGACCAACAAATATGCTATCATCACATTTTGTGGCTGCACATGGGAAGTGTGATCGCACACTGGTCTCTGCGATTGCATCATCTCCTCTACATATTATGTATCCATCTCAGCCCAAAGAGGCGCGATCGCGGTGGCACTAGATTAACTGATGCACTAGATTTTGCAAATCCAAAATGGTCTCAACTGGGGGCTCGGGATTTTTTTGGAATCCCATATATACAAATAAACTATGTAAACACACTAAATTTGACATTTAAGATGCGATGGAACACTTATAATTTCCATCCGAGGTCGTTTCGACTAAATATGGGTCCCACACCCATATTTTATTTTCTTAACTTTCTGACCAATAGGTCGAATGAGCTCGGGTACCTCAGGAACCAAACCAATGGCCTACCTATCCTAAAATTGAGATTTCAAAGCTGTTGGCATAGTCAGAATTTACATACAAGATCGTTTTACTAAAGTTTTCATCCGGTGGCCATTTGGAACCAATGAAGACTTCAAAATAAGAAATTAGCTCTAAAAACCAAACAAAGTACTTGGTAACTAAACTGTCAGTCCCAGCAAGTCATAAATGACTTAAGGTAGATATAGAAAACTCTAATGGAGAAACTATCCAGAAATAGGGAAATAACCTGAAGGGTCATTATAATATCCACTACTAAAGAAACTTTCATCCCCGAAAGTGAAGGATTAGGATATTCCTAAAGTCTCAAGTAGGTATGGATACTGGGTTATCATATATCTCTTGATCTCCCAAGTAGCCTCTTTCATTGGATGGTGCCTCCATCGAACCTTAAATATAGAAATCTCTCTAGTGCACAACCGCTTGACATCACTATCCAAAATGAGCATATGTTTTTCTACAAAGGTCAAACGCTCATCCAACTGGACTGAGTCCCATATAAGTACATAAAATGGATCAGGAATCTATCACTGTAACATAGAGACATGGAAAACTGCATGAACAGAGTCAAAATCTGGAGGTAAAGCTAACTCATAGTCTACCTCTCCAACTACGCGAAGAATCTCAAAAGGTCCAATATATCTAGGACTAAGCTTTCCTTTTCTCACGAACCTCATCACACCCTTCATGGGTGACACATGAAGGAATACATGATCACCAACTCCAAATATCAAGGCACAAAGTCTACAGTATACATTGGCCTTCTGCCTACTCTGAGTCACTCTGAACCTATCCTGAATCACCCCGACTCTATCTAATGACTTTTGAAGTAAATCAATACCACGGGGCCTAATCTTGGAAGTCTACAATTATCCAACTAGAGAACGACATCTTCTACTATACAAAGCCTCAAAAGGCGCCATCTCAATACTCGAATAATGACTATTGTTATAAGTATAAATCTACCAAGGATAAGTGATTCTCCCACTGGCCCCCAAAATCCATAACACGGGCTTGGAGCATATCCTCAAGCACCTGAATAGTCTGCTCTGACTGACCATCTGTCTGCAGATGAAAGGGTGTACTAAGATTCACCTGAGTGCCCATCTCCTTCTTAAAGGCTATCTAAAATCTCAAAGTCAACACATAACCACGGTCTAAAATAATAGAAATGGACATACCATGCAAATAGACTATCTCCCAAACATAGATATGGGTTAATTTTTCAGCACTAAAAGTCATCTGAATAGGAATGAAATATGCTGATTTGGTCAAAAGATCTATAATGACCCAAATACCATTAAAACTGTGGGAAGTGCAAGGAAAACCACTAACAAAATACATGGTAATCTATTCCCATTTCCACTCGAGAATGGGTAACTTTTGAGTCAATCTACCTAGTCATTGATGCTGAGCCTTTGCCTACTGACAATATAAGTAACGAGCTACAAAGTCTACCACATCTCTCTTGATATCAATCCACCAATATTGTTGTCTCAAATATATATATATATATATATCTTGGTTGTACCAGGGTGAATGAAATATCTAGAGTTGTGAGCCTCATGCAAAATTAACTAAATCAAGTCATTGATCTGCAAAACACAAATGTGGCCATCAAATCTCAAAACACCCTCAGAATCTATGATGTTCCTCTCAGACTCACCACTCAACACCAGATCATGAAGAAAGAGAAGCTTACTATTCTTAAACTGACTATCTTGAATCTGCTCAAATAATGAGGACCTCACCTCTGCACTAGCCAAAATCCTACTAGGATCTAAAATATCAAGGCGAACCATCATGTTGGTTGAGGACTAAATGTCCCATGCCAATGGCCTATGAGAAATTGAAATACAAGTCAAGCTACCCATACTCACTGCCTTACAAATCAAGGCATCTGCTACCACATTTGCCTTGCTCGGGTGATATAAGATAGAAATATTATAATCATTAAGTAACTCTATCCATCTACGCTGTCTAGCATTATGATCTCTCTTGGTCATAAGATGCTGAAGACTGCAATGATCCGTGAAAATCTCATAATGCACACCATAAAGATAATGCCTCCAAATCTTAAGCGCAAAAACTACCACCGCCAACTCCAAATCATGAGTGGGGTTGTTACGCTTATGCACCTTAAGCTATCTAGAAGCATAAGCAATACCACGACCCTGCCGCATCAATACACAACCCAAACCAACACCAAAAGCATCACAAAACATGGTGAATCCCTTACCCTTAATAGGAAGAGCTAAAATAGAAGCCAAAAATGAGAAAATCCTTGAGCTTTCCAAAGCTCGACTCACATACCTCGAACCATTAAAAAGGAACCTCTTTTCAAGTTAATCTGGTCATAGGGTATGAAATAGTAGCAAAAACCCTTGACGAAACATCTATAATAACCAGCCAAACTAATGAAGCTATAAACCTCAATCGGAGATGTAGGTCCATTCCAATCATGAATCGCCTCAATCTGAGCTGGGTCTACCATAATACCATACTTAGACACCATACGTCCTAGGAATATCACTGACTCAAGTCAAAACTCACACTTAGAAAACTTGGAAAAAAGTACATGATCTCTCAATATCTGGAGCACAATCCTTAAATATCACGCATGCTCCTCACTACTTCTTGAATATACAAGGATGTCATTGAAGAACACAATCACAAAGGAATCTAAATAAGGCCTGAATACCCGGTTCATTAAATCTATGAATTTAGTTGGGGAATTAGTCAACCCAAAAAATATCATAAGGAACTCATAATGACCATAACAAGTCCTTAAGGCTGTCTTCATGATATTCTTATCCCAAATCCTCAACTAATGATAACCAGATCTCAAATCAATCTTAGAAAATATCGTCTCTTCCTAAAGCTAGTCAACAAATCTTCAATACGAGGCATAGGATAATGGTTCTTCTCCGTCACCTTATTAAGCTACCTATAATCAATACACATAGGAATGAAGCTATCTTTATTCTTCATAAAAAATATAGGATCTTCCCAAGAGGACATACTTGGTCTAATAAAACCCTTACTAAGAAGGTTTTAAAGTTGAGTATTTAGCTTGTTAAGCTCGATAGTAGCCATATAGTAAGGTGCCATAGAAATAGGTCGGGTTCCAGGCTCGATATTAGTAGCAAACTCAATCTCATGGATAGGGAGAATACTAGGTAGATCGATAGGGAACACATCAGGAAATTCAAATACAATAAGAATAGGGTCATGCAATGGACTCTCCACACTAGTATCACAAATATAAGCGAGATAAAACCCGAAAGCCCTAAAAATAATCCTCTAGAATGAACAAAAGAAATAATCCCCGTTGGCTCATGGCTAACCTCTCCCTACCACACAATTGAGGTACATCAGGCATGGATAAGGTAACCGTCTTGGTGTAATGACCTTTCAGGTTATTTCTCATGATTACACTTATTTTCACTGTTAGAGATTTTACATAGCTTCCCCACGTCATGTATGACTTAATGGAACTGATAGTTTGATTATCGGGTAGTCCATTTGGTTCTTAGAACCATTTCTCTATTTAGAAGTCTTTGCTGGTTCCATATGGCCATCGAGTGAAAACATCAGTAAAATGATATCGAATGTAAATTTTGACTGTGCCAGTAGTTCTAAAATATCTACTTTAGGTTGGGTAGACCTTTGGTTCGGATCCTACTACACCCAAACTCATTTTGTCCCATTCGTTGGAAAGTTGATAAATTAGAAATTTAGGTGTAGGCCCCATTGGTTGAAACAACTTCGGATGGAAAATCCAACTTTGCCAATGCATTTGGAATGCCGAAATCAGTGTGATTGCATATTTCGTTTACTCAAATTTCATCCGTCGTCTAGTGAAATGAGGTACCATGATTACAGAGGTATATGTATGATTGTGATGCCGCAATCGTGGAATGCATGTGCGAGTAATCTCCCTAGATAAGGGCTTGAGAAGGGGTCATTTAAAAGCTTCTTTTGGCCAATAATTACCCATTTCTACTATTATCTTGAGTCCCAAAATCCTAATGAAGAGTGTAGACCTCAAATTGGGCCTTGGGTATTGAATAAGAGCTTGGATACCTTGATTAATTGTGATTAAAGTTGAATCTAAGGTATGAATCATTTAATTTTTATGTTAAATTCTTGTTTGTTTGACCCAAAACCCCATATGACTTGAGGTTTGATTTTAGCCCCTAATAGGGTTATTTTGGACAAATTTCTTGAGGGTTATAACTCTCTTGTGGTATTTGAACAATAGGTTAGTCTCAAAAACTCGTTTTCTATATGTGGGACCCACTTGGGAGTGTTTGCTATTATTTTGGACTCGAAACACAATGGTGAAATATGAGTGTTATTATTCTTTTAATAATGCATAGATTATATTTTTGATAGCGTGGCTCATTGAAGAAGCTTCAAGGAAAGGGAAAGCGAAGATTTTTGGTTCGTGAACTATATTTTGATTCGAGGTAGGTTAGGCTTACTTGTGTAAGATTGAGCTTTATTGTAGTATAATTATGATATCTTGATAAGATTGAGTGGGGTATTAGATGTTGAAATGGTATATGGTAATGTTTGAAATTAGTTGAATCACCTAGGCCTTTGAATACTTTAAATGTGATATTTGACTCATAGTCTAGAATGGTTAGTTGGACTTGTTATCTCTTGAATAGTATGAGAATGCTCTAGTTGCTCCATTTATATAGGAGTGACCTAGTTTACTCATCTTAGGAGTATGATAAACTAGATATGCATAGTTGTGAATTGGTATTAGGTGCTTTGGGTGACTTAAGAGAAATACTTGAGAAAGAATTATCCTATAGAACTAGTATGAATTGATAAACCTTTTAGACATGATTTGGATAACTTAGTCTAATTTCAGGTAGAAGTTAGACTTGAAGAAGATAATTTGGGATATTATAAGAGGAACTTGACCCACCTTAAGATTGAACTATGTAGTATCCTCACCAAATCCCGCTCCTCCTCATCCACATGAGACAAGCTTTCCATAGACAACCTGCCAAGGGCATACATAACCACGTTAGCTTTCATTAGTGACCTAGATACTTGATAAATACCGAGAATATACTTTGGTAATATGGTGGCTAAACCTGGTAAATGGGTTATTTATGATGTTGATTTTGGAGATATTATGCATACTTGATGGTTATCTTATTGTCATTACTTGGATAGCAATGGAAAGACTTGTAAATTGAACCTATGACTACGCTGTCACTTAACTTTTGGCTAGTTTACTATGTGAGCCTTGAATTATGTCATTAGTCATATTATGGTCAAACCTAGTTACTAAACTTATGTTTGTGTCAAAGAATCCCTTTTTGCTAGTATTGTGAATCATGCCTAATAAGAGAGATTCTAGAAAGTATAACCATGGCTTGTAATTGGCCATGCTAATAATCATGTCAAGCCTAGTAATGTGTTGAGTATTTATACCATATAGATATGCATGGTTATGCACGTACTATTATAATGTATTGATAATTAATGGTAAGATACTATGATATGTCTCTCCTTACTTTTCTTATACTCTATTGTTTGTTGTGCTTGTACTTGTCAATAATTTGGCTACATACACACACATATATATATATATATATTGATATTATGCTGAATATTGATGATATCATAATACCGGTATATTCGTAGGATATATTGGTGATATTATGATGCCCATTACATCTAGAGGATATATTGATGTATGGATGATGCCCGGTAAGTCCGGAGGAGATATTGATGATATATGATGCCCGGTACATCCGGAGGATATATTGAGGATATTATGATGCCCGGTAAGTTCAGAGGATATATAAGTTCAGAGGATATATTGACGATATTATGATGCCCGGTATATTCGGAGGATATATTGATGATATTATGATGTCTGGTACATCCGGAGGATATATTGACGATATTACGATGACCGATACACCCGGAGGATATATTGATGTTATGTATGATAAACATGTGTATGTTTATGTGTAATTATTCCTTCATATGATTACATACGTGTGTGCCTTAAAGATATGACACTAATCATAGAGTGTCAATTAGAATTCTTCAATCCTAATCACTTGTTTAGTGGTGTGATTCTCACTAGTGTTAAATAACAAGTAGAAGTAGAATATGATGAATAAAGAGTTAAGGCTAATTAGTAGTGGGATCTTATGTAGAAATAAGAATTCACCTAGTGGGTATGTTTTGCTTGAATAAAGGGATTAACTAAGGAATATTGCCTAGTTAAATGAGTTGTGTGGTAACTAGTTGACTACTAAGTGACTATTTTACTTGATGACTAGAAGTCTAAAATACTAAGTAATGGACTTCGTTGGTTTAAATGTGATAACTAGCAATTGTGGTTGCTATGTGGTCAATGGTGATAATAGGTTAGAATTGGTGATGATTAATGGTATTGATAACTAAGGTATAATGTTGTTGGGTTGTTAAATGAGTATATGTAGATTATGATGCAAGATAGTAAGAGGAGTTGGTTGATTCATAGATGTGTACATTTGATGATATGTACCCTTTTCCTATAGAATGACTAGTGCGGCTATGATAACTAGAATTAACCTTTGGTTTAGTGGCGTCTATGGATTAGTAGTGCATCTTGAATAGGTGTGGATTTTGGATACTTAGTGAATGATAGTTGAGTCTATCTCATGAATGAAGATCTGGTAAAGAACCGATTAGGCTATGATTGGAAATCCAGAATGACGACTAGTGAATTCGTAGCCTAAGAATAATAATAAGTGTTGGTTAGTTAGTAACGATTAGATAGAGTGTATTGATATCATAGATATCTAAATGGCTATATGAATATGGTTATGATTACCTTGGTATGTGTTATTTCAATTGTGGTTATTGATGATGAATATTAATCTTGAAAAGTGACCGTTGATGGGAATTGTGGAAACCATGGATAAATGTGATATGTTGATGATTTGATCTATTGATGCACTCTCCGGTGGTATGGGATGCCGTGATGAGTTCTTTACTTTATGTTCTTTTGGGTGTACTTCCTGGTGGTTTGGGATGCCGTGGTGAGTTCTTGTACTTTATGCTCTAATAGTTGTATGCGCGTTGAACTTGGTAGTTATGCGATTATAATTGTATATATGTTGCTTTACGCTTTCGGACCGATTTTTTATTTTATATGACAGTTTTGGTAAGTATTGATATGAGATGTCGTATTATTGTTCTAGTTGGTTAGTTAATTCGTACAGTGATGATGAAGATGATTTAGGTTCAATTCTGTACCTTGACTTTGAGATATTATCTTACTTTATATCATTTTTATATCATAATTTAGCTTAGTCGTCCGACGATGCCTACTGAGTATCCATTGTTTTGGTACTCATACTACATTTTTGTACCTTTTTGGTGCAGACCAGAGTGCTGCCGCTGAGTTGAGATCGTGTAGTGTTGATCTTCCAGAGATAGGGTAAGATCTTGGAGTTTTGAGTCACCCGTTTCCCTCCTATCTTTATTCAGTCTTTTGTATTCAAGACGAATATATAAGACTATTTAGACTTTGAGTTGTATATCCTATTGTCGAACTTAGATGCACTTGTAATGATATTACCAGGTTGTGGGATTGGTATCCATATTTGATTGTCTTTTATGGAACATTATTGTTTATGATTGTGTTCATCTGAAGAGGCCCTTGTCGAGCGTTTCTACCATAGTAACCCATTGCCTTAGCTCCGGGTTACGGTGTTGGCTTACCTACTGGTGGGTTTTAGTAGGTGCCATCACGACTCGTGAATTGGGTTATGACACTTGGCAAAACAATCCATGACCATATGATATTGGGATAATCAGTCCATGACTAGAATCACATCAAAATCCACCATGTACAGAATAATAAGACATGCATAAGTAACAATATCACTAATATTCACAACACATGATATGAGAACTAACTAAGGAATCACCCACAAGAGTAGATACACACAATGGCACAGATAATAAGTCATAAGACAACTCCAACCGTGGTGCATAATAACAAGATATATAAGAATAAGTGGATCCCCGATCAAATAAAGTAAGGTCCAACTGGCGACACATAAAAATCATACTTATAACAACAACATCTAAAGTCTCAGCCTCAGGTCTAAAAGGTACTGCATAAAATTGACCACGCCCTCCACCTAGCGGGGCATCTGACTGACCTCTTATTTTGACTACCTAAGAACCTCCTCGAGTACCTTGAAAACTACCCCTGCAACCATAAGAACCACCTATAACTGAGGGATGAACTGCTCTAATAGGGGGAACATTCTATGATAGAGCAATAATCACCCCACGAATAGGGCACTCTTGAGAATACTAACCAAGACCCACACAACTATAATATAAACCTGGAGCAAAACCAGAAACAACAGATCTAGCTGACCCGAAGCTACCACCACGACTAGAATGACTAGAAGATGAACCCTTCAAAGGTTGACCACTACCCTGACTAGGGCGATCACTAGAACTAGACTGACCTCTATCAGTGATCTGAGGAGCTTCCTAAATGGGTTGAATAGGCTAATAGGATGGACGCGGAGAATACCCACCATGAGGACTACTACCCCTGAATCGGGAACTACCACGGTTCCCACTAAAATTGCCTTGATATCTAGGCCTCTTATCGTTGCCCTCTTTGGCCTCATGATGCATATCCTCGAACATCCGAGCGTGATCTAAAACCTCAGCAAAAGACCTACCCGCAACAGCTGAACTCTGAGTAGACATATAAATGGAAAGTCTTAACCCTCTAACAAAGCAACAAACTCTCTCATACTTAGTATCCAAAATAGAAGTCGTATGCCTAGCCAACTTATGAAAATGATCCTAATACTCTGCAACTATCATGGAGCCTTGCTCTAATCTAGATAACTGGTCCCTCAAATGATTTCTAAGGCTGGGAGGCATATTCTTCTCCATGAACATCTCAGAGAACTGAGTCCAAGACAAAGTAGAAGATCCAGCTAGTATAGAATCTATAAAAACTCTCCACCAATGTCAATCAGCCAAGTCCAACTGGAATATGGTTTAGTCCATACCACGAGTCTTAATAAGGCCCAAATTACAGAGCCTATCCTTACAAATAATTAAAAACTCATATGCATCCTCGACCGAAGCACTAGAAAACCTAAGCAAAGCCAATCTCAAGAATGTGCCCAATATCTTCCGCTCATTAGAAGACATAGTAGACTGAGCAATCAATGGAAGAGCAACTACCAACTGAGAAAATACCGATGCAGGAGGAACCTCAACTCTGAGAGACGTAGCTACAGGCTGCGCCCCCGCCTTAGTACCACTCTGATTTATAGATTGTGCACTATTAGACGACACACTACTAACTATCCCCAAAAAATAAACCATCACATATCTGAGCAATGAAGAAGATATAAGCCCTAGTGGAGCAAAGCTAGTCCTTATCCCACCGCTGGTTGGGGCGGAAGAATCTCTGTATCAAGAGTAAGAGTAGGACCTGGGGAAGGCGTCCTATCCTATCCCCTAGTTGGGAATATATCACGCGGCTGTCCATGACCTCTGGTTTGTCTACAAACATGAGTAAGATACCTAGGCTCAGTCTTGAGACCCTCATCTCATGTAGCGGTAACACGTGTCTTAGCCATATGCAAAAGAGTGAAGTCAAGGGAATACTTCTACAAACCAACTCGGACTCTTAGCACGATATGAGTGAAAAGAAGTGAAGAAATCCTAAGAATGCCCCATAGCCTCCCAAAGTTAGAAAATGAACGTCATTGTTCCGATCCGCAGGGCTCTACTAGACACTTGCTCTTATACCAATTTTACCAGTGAAACCTACAGTCTGATACCAATTTTTCATGACCAGATTTATGAATCATGATGGCACCTACTAAATCCCACTAGTAGGTAAGCCAAACCATAACCCGGAGCTAACACAATGGGTTAATTCGGTAGAAACTGCCCAACATAGGGGAATTTTAAGAACATAATTGATAAATAACAAAGGTTCCAGATAAAATAAACATTCAATAAAAGATACCAATCCCACGACCCGATAAAGCTAGTACAAGAGCATCTAATAGTACCAATAAAACTCATAATCTAGAATAGTCAATACATCTATCTTGAAACAAAAGACTTAAATTAAATATAGAGTAAAATAGGTGACTCAAACTCCAAGAGCTCACCTAATCTCAAAAAATCAATCACCACATGAACTACAATCAACATCGATAACTAGTACTCGGATCTGCAACAAAAAGGTACATGAGAGTAGTATGAGTACCAAAACAACAAGTACTCAGTAGGCATCATCGACCGATTGAGCAAAATCATGATGTAAGATGATAAAATGCAAGATAACATATTTAAGTCAAGGTATAGAAAACAAACCCGAATTATCACCAGTACCGATGCGCATAATACATAAATAACCAAAATAGTAACTTAATGCAACATAATATTTCACAAGCAATCACAAACTATAATATTGGATTGCATAAGTCAATTGGTGTAGAAAAGTAAATAACTAATCACAACCTCCCATATGGATGGAGAGTACACTTAAGAAAGGAATAAGCAATTGACCGATATTATAACTAACCTTATTGTTATTTAACCACCATTCGACAATTTACCCAGACTCCATGATGTTACCATAATTTAACAACCTTATCATCATTCTTACTAATCATTATTTTATTAGCTAATCATCACTTATCAACCAAGTCATTTAATTACTAGAGTCCATTTATGTCGTTCCACATTATAACCATTTCCTCATTTCCCATCTTAGCATAATATGCATATTCAAAATCAAGCCAATAAATATAATCAATAGCCGGTCTTGAATGGATAAATAATCAATTGCCATACTTAAAACAATACATATAATCAATATCCAAACTTGAACCGGTAAGTAATCAATATCCAGACTCGAATCAATATATATAATCAATAGCTAGACTTAAACCCATAGGTAGTCAATAGCTAGACTCGAACTAGAAAATATAACTAATATTACCTCGATACACATTTCCAAGGATCTTGTAAGCGTAAAGGTATACTGAACTAACTCGTGTCATAGACTAAAATAGATTAAGAGTTCACTTCTAATCCTTAAGTTCCATTTTATACAAAATCTACCTGAACTAGGCTTAAGGTATCTAAATCCACTTTTAGATGTATAACAAGATACAATTAGTACTAAGGTAAATATTCTTCCCAAATACATTAGCTCAGCCCAATACCAACTAAGACAACCTTCATGGGTGTAAGCAACTCAGGCCAAACTTACCCTAAACATGAGCAACTAAAACATTTTTATCTTACTAGAGTCATCTAAGTTATTCTCATATGAAGTCATGAGAAATGAAGCCTAATTCACCTAAGGTATAAGGATCAAGCTTAGTGTTTCCAACTTACGATTTCAAATTAGCCTACCAACTACCCTAGGTCTTGCATTTCATCAATCCAACACCTAAAACTCATCCAAAATCTAAAAAAATATCATAAACATATTTTGGTATAGCTCAATCTAATAAGGGACAAACCTAGCCTACCTCATCGCCGAAGAAAGCTCAACGAATCGCTAAATCTCCGCTTTTCCCTTCCGAGAAATCTCATCAAGATGAAAAGCTATCAAAAATAGATTCTACTCATAAGTATAAGAATATTGATACATATATTGAACCATTGTGCTTTGGGTCCAAAAATGACATCAAAACCTCATGCGGGCCACATACGAAAATTGTATTTCCAAAACTAACTCAACATTCAAACAAGCCCAATGAATTATTACCCTCATAAATGGGTAAAAACCAAGCTAAATTGGGGCTAAGAATTAGGCTTTAAGGATTTTGGGATTTTGAGCAATAATTCAAGAAATTTCACTAATTAAAGGGTGAATTCTCGCTTTAAATTAGATGATAATCACAAAAATAGATGTTACCCAATTTTCCCAATCACAAAAAATATTCAATTTTAAGATAACACACTATTTTAGGGTTTATCTCTCAAGGAAAAAGATGAATAATGCCTAAAATTGTGAAAAAAGGTTTAATTTATACCTAATCCAAGGCCTTAGCAATCACGACCAGCAGATGTACGATCGCTATATCTTATGGATGCATATAGGAATAGTGATCGCACCCTGGCCTCATCGAACACACCATATCCTATGCATACCGTGTCATGATCGCGGACCAAAGAGGAATGATCGCAGTGGCACCAGATTAGCTGATGCACCAGATTTTAGAAGTCCAAAATGGTCTTGATCGGGGGCTCGAGATTCAGTCAAAATCCCATCTACATAAATGAACTATGTAACACACTAAATTCAATGTTTTAGATGTAATAGAGCACTTAAAATTTCTATCCGAGGTTATTTCAACCAATATGAGTCCCACACCCATATGCCATTTTCTTAACTTTCTGATCAATAGGTCGAAATGAGCTCGAGTGCCTCAGAACCCAAACCAAAGGTCTATATAACCTAAAATTGATATTTAAGAGCTGCTGGAGTGGACATAATTTTCATATGAGATCATTTTACTGAAATTTTCATCTGGTGGCCATTTGGAACTAACAAAGACTTTAAAACAGGGAACTGACTCTAAAAATTAAACGAACTGCCCAGCGAACTATCAGTCCCAGCAAGTAATAAATAACTTGGGGCGGCTATAGAAAAGCTCTAACGGTGAATATATGCAGAAGTATGAAAAGTCATTATAGCTCACCACTTTGCCAGCTCCCTAAAAGGAACAACAAATGACCTAACGCTATACAGGATCACAAATAAAGACCTCCAAACTTTCATCATGAAACAATGTAGTGCCCGTAGATGGTCATTACAATAAGTATTGGCATGTAGAGGTTGGGGAAAATGATATGATACATGACCATCAAGATAATAGGATGTCGGGGTAGGAGAAAGGGACATGATACATGACCATTTAAAATTTAATCTTGAACTATGTAGCTTTGATCATCATTTACTAACCCATGTGCTATATAGGTCCGGTACTCCCCAACCGACAGGGCCCCAGTCCATGTTGGTCGCACATACTGAGGTTAGGAAAAAATCATGAATAGACTAGACCCACCATTTTATCAAATTATCCTTATGTTTAGGACTATCCTCCTGTTAAGGACACTATCTGGTCATCCAATTAAGGTACGACATCCTTATACCTGCAAACATAGATTTCGAGCATTGGTCTCGTGGACTTACACCTTTACAGTGAAGCTATATAATTCCTTTTAGATCCTAATTAATATATTTTTCATATTACATTAATCGTTGAGGCATATTCATATTGGTATCATCATACCAAGACGTGCAAGCCATTCATATCATGCTAAAAGGATATTATCATAATACATTAATGACTCCTTAACCCCATCATTCAAAATCATAATCATATTCATCATTAAAGGGCATAATAATCTCAAAGCAATTCATAATGCTAAACACTTTTGACAATTCAAAAGATGGGGTATCATCTCTATTCATCATCTTAATTCAAAGCTTTTTCAGAGAACTTGAAAGTCATAATTTGAATCATTCATAATATTCAGTACTTCAAAATTCAAGTGATGAAATGCATCCTTTCAATCATTATGTTCAAATCATCAAAACCCTTTACTAGTGGTTAGAAAAAATATGTAAAAATAGGAAAAAATAATATTTAATATGTGTAATGACAATTCTCAAACTCAACTTTATAACATCAATAAAATAATTAAAAATAATGAAAAATCCAAACTTAAGAATAATAATGTAAGCAGGGAGTGTATAACATGCCTTTGTGACTGATGAATTTCGAGAAAGACATGAATTCAGAGCACTGAGAGTGGAATCCTTGGAAAAAACACTAATTGATTTTCTTGTGAGTTGAGAGGAGGAAGTATGGTTTTAATCCTTGATAACTAATGGGAGATAAAGGTTAAAAGATCTTTAAAGTCGTTTAAAATGGTAAAGCAGCAAAAATCCCTCGACCCCAAATAAAAAATAAAATGGATCTGCACACCAGGGATCAACTCTTAGTCCATTTTTATTATCCTTGGTGATGGATGTGTTGAGGCAGAGTATACAAGGAGAGGTTCCTTGGTGTATGCTTTTTGCGGATGATGTAGTTTTGATTGATGAGTTGCCTTAAGGTGTTAGTGATAAGATAGATGTTTGGAGACAAACCCTGGAGTCTAAAGGGTTCCGATTGAGTATGGCCAAGACGGAGTACTTGGAGTGCAAGTTTAGTGACTTGAGGTAGGAGGAGGAGGTGGTAGTGAAGTTGGATTCCCAGGCGGTTTGCAAGAGGGATAGTTTTAAGTACCTTGGGTCTATGATTCAGGGGAACAAAGAGATAGATGAGGATGTATCTCATCATATTAGGGAAGGTTGCATGAAATGGAATCTCACTTCAGGAATCTTATGCGATAAGAAGGTGCCCCATAAGCTGAAAGGCAAATTCTATAGAGTTGCAGTCCGACCTGTTATGCTTTATGGAGCAGAGTGTTGGTCGGTTAAGAATTCTCATATCCAAAAGTTAAAGGTGGAGGCAATGAGGATGTTGCGTTGGATGTGCGGATTTACTAGGGATGACAGGGTTAGGAATAAAATTATTCGGGAGAAGGTGGGAGTGGTGTCAGTGGAGGATAAAATGCGGAAAGTGAGGTTGGGATGGTTTGGTCATGTGATAAGGAAGGGAATGAATGCCCTATTTCGTAGGTGCGAGAGGTTGGCCTTGGATGGTTTCAAACGGGGTTGGAGTAGACAAAAGAGATACTGGAGGGTAGTGATTAAATGTGACTTAGAACAATTACAACTGACTAAGGACATAGCCTTGGATAAGAAGGTATGGAGGAATAACATTAGGGTAGAGGGCTAAGGTGGGTGGATGAGTCATAGTCAATAGGTAGGAGGGACTTGGTGTCCTTTGTTTGTCTGTGTACAATTTTATATGGATGCCGTACCTATGTTATTTTTATCGTGTTCTATGCTTTTGACGTTTTATATGCTGTCCATTGTATTGAGCCGAGGGTCTATCAGAAACAGCCTCTCTACCTCTTTAGAGGTAGTGGTATGGACTGGGTACAGTCTACCCTCCCCAGACCCCATGATGTGGGAATTTACTTGGTTTGTTGTTGTTGTTGTATTTTGGACCCTTGGGTGTGGCACACCCTTATCGTGCCATCCCAAGGGCGTGACATACCCTTATCATTGTGCGACAAGAGCATGACATGCTATTATCATAGACCTTTACTGGTTCCACATAAGAGTGTGCCATCTCTCTGTGGCACACTCTTAAAAAGGTCCTTACCATTTTTGGGTACCTATATGACCCGAAAGGCGATCCCAAAATTTTAAAACGCTTCCTAAAGGTCCCATTACCTTCCTTTATCATAAATCTATACCAAAATTACCATAAAACATTAAGGAGGTATCGAATTAAATTCATTGAAAAATCTAAGGGTTAACACAGTTATGCTCATTTTCTTGTGCCTTAGACCCTGTAGCACCCAGGGTATTACAATAACCCATAGCGAAGTAACAAACAAGGGATCATGTGTTCATGCTACTAATCAAGGGAAAAAGTTGTTTGAACAAAGGAAGGCACAAGGACTATGCTACACATATGGGAAAAAAATACTTTATAGGTCACCAATTATAACACCTCATGTATTTTAACACATATTCTACCAAGTTAGCATTGAAGGAAGGATTTGAACTTGAGATAGTAAGGGGGTTTTTGAGTTTAAAGTTGAAGTTAGGTATTAATCTAAACTAGAGGGATTAAGATATTTGAAAAATATAATAAAATAAGTGAGGTGCGTGCTTGACTTAATTAAGCTAGTAGGCGATAAGTTGGTGCATCACCTACTTAAGCTAATGGACCAAATTGAGGCATATATTAAGTGCCGATTTACCTAAAATAGGTGAGAGAAAAAGAAAAGAATATGCAGCCAAGCCCAACACCTAATATTCCTTAAATCCAAAATTATCTGTCCTACCAAGTAGCATATTAAGTGGACAAGTAGGTGCATAACCTACTTTGACATTTGACCAACTTAAAATTTCCAAGTAGGTGTATCACCTACTTGACCAAAATGTGGCTGAAAATGAGAAAAATATGGTGGCGGTTCAAATGTTCCTTTAAGGTCAAATATCAGCTCATTTTCTGCATTATTCTCTTTACAAAAATATATTTTTCTCAAGCTCTCTCTTTCTCAAAGATTCATATAGCAGTCCTGAAATTCCTATTAGGGTCATTGAGATTCCCTCTCTTTCTAAGTTAAAGGTAAGTAACTTTGTTTATAGTTTTAGGTTGATTCTCTTATGGAGGGTTATGGATTTATTTTCTTTATTCCTAAAGAGTAGGAAAACTCCATTTTTTTCAAGCTTGGCAGTCCACTTTTAAGAGATCTTCAGTAGTTGGTTCAACTTAAAGGGAATACTATATCCTTGATGGAGTATAACGTAAGATAGAAAATTCTTGAAATAAAGGTAATTTTGCTACCCTAATTTTTCCCTCTGTATGTATAGGTATAGATGGAGGATTTTTATATGTATTATTGTTAAGAACTCTTGGTGTGGTGATTGGAATCCTTGAGTTCAATATTCCTATTATGCAGAAATAAGTTGGGTGACCTTATAAAATGATTATGTATAGTTGTATTGAAGAGGGAATGAAGAGTGTAAACTTGGAGGGTTATTCTAGTGGTTTATTGATTTTGTTATTGTTATGTATTTTTTTTCTGAGGCAGTGAGTCACCTTGTAGGGAGGTTGAATGGAATTGTATTTAAATATAAAAGAAGGGTGTGGTGACACACCATGTATTTGGGGGTTGGATGGTCTTATTGATCGTTGGGTGTTTAACTACTATTTTTAGGCCTATAATGTGATTAGCTTCTAATATTATCTTCATTATGTGCTTATATTGTAGAGTAACACTTAAAGGAAATATTGAATCATTGTAGTCACATTGGTCAGAAGATAAGGTATGTAAGGCTATTCAATTCCATATTCTATGGCATGGAATCTCATATTTGTGTTCCTACCAACAAAGTGAGCTTCCTAAGTGCTACTCCTAGTAAAGGATATATAAAAATGGCGAATGATTTTCATCATCACTAATGACCTTGTTACTACTCCCTATAATCTTACAAATGTGTCAAAGTACTTCAATATGTGCTTACTCTTTCAGTCAAACCCTTGTCATATGCTTCTCTTATATGTATCAATAAGACCCTAGATTACACAGGGTAAGTGGGCTTACATATTAGGTACATAATCTGCCTATTTACTGCCAACTTGATTCAATTGTCTATTTGATAATATACTTAATTTTCTCACATATTTACTTGTTCCCTTCATTGGGCATCACTCTCATTTTCATAGTCTATAATGTTACCTCATAGAATCCTTACTTGTTCCATTCTACAATTTACATCTCTTTACTTGGAATGTTTATTTATCCCTAAATTGAATCTGTCCACAAGCTTCATTAGTTCTCATGTTCATGTATCCCTCTCATCTAATATAGTTTACTAAGTATTTAACTATTGTATTATTTTCTAGATTACTTATCTCTTAGATTGAGTTAGATTCCTTCACTCGATATGCACCTATGCTTCATTTGAAATGTCAATATGCTAATTGTGTCATTTAAGATCCTAAGTATTACATTGTTGTACACATGATTCCTACATTATTGTTATTGCCTGGATTTCATATTCACTTATTTCTTAATACTGGTATAGCTCAATAATATTAAGCCACCAAAATAACAATCTCAAAGATAGAAGAAATAAAGTAAAGCAAATATGTTTATATATGGGCGGTAGATCAGGGGAAAAAGCCTAGCATGGGCCAATCTCAATTCATAGACTTAGGGTGGTATGCCAAGGGTGGAAGAAACACCTAGCATGGGTATATCCCAATATTATTAGTGGTCCAGGGGTGAAAGAAAATCCTAGAGTAGGACAATTTCGATTTGTATATTGACGAGGAACGTATCATAAGGGTATAATAATGAGCATCAGTCATCATCTTTTACCACTGATCATCTGGTCATATGCATTATATGGTTTATAAAGATTATTAAGCAAAGAAGAGTACAAAAAAAATGTAATGCACATGATTCCATAAGTGTAAGAAAAGGTGGTCTTTTATGCCTGCCTATATGTTCATGTATTAACACCTAATTTCATTGTGATTTTGTTTTACATATGGTTACTTCATTCCTTAAATATTCATGGATTCGATTAGAGGCTTTGTAGACATTGTAGATACTCAGCAGTGCTTAGTGAGCCCCAGATTGGTTTGGGACTATGCCGAGTCTTTAGCCTATATTTTAATAGTTGTACACTCATGTATTCCATTAGAGGCTTTGTAGACATTTTAGATTTACCATATATATATATATATATATATATATATATATATAGTTTCACTTATCATATGTATTGGTTTAGTCGTTGGTTAGTTTTGTATATATATGTATAAATTCTTCTCAGCAATTCTAATTGCACAATAGTCCATTTTCTTATCATAGGTTATTCATAAAACATGTATTCTTGGTACTTTTGTGCCTCACCCAATGTTGGGGTGTGAAACCAATGCAAGACCAAACAATTCAATGTCATGATTGATGACACTGAGCCACATGGGCAAGGGAGTATAAAGAGGGGAAATCATGGATGAGGTAATTAGTTTAAATGCCCTGTCTAAAGTGGAGAAGCCAAATACTATCAGACTAAGAGGGAACTCAAAGAAGAATAGCTTAACTATTTTGGCTGATTCAGGGGGCACTCATAGTTTTCTAGATCTAGAGACTACAAAGAAAATTGTATGCTCAATTACTAGGGTTGTGACCATGAGAGTGATGGTAGCTAATGGGAATAAGTCTTCAGTTGCCATGTTTGTCACCAATTCACTTGTAAAATTCATGGAAAAGAATTTAAGGATCTATCAGGCTTCTTAGATTGGGAGGTAATAATATGGTTTTGGAGGGAGACTGGATAAAGGTGCATAACCTAGTTCTGTTAGACTTTATGGATTACAAAATATAGGTCACTCACTTAGGCAAGGGGGTGGAGCTTAAAAGGATCTATCACCAAGGAGAGTTTAAGAGTATAACTACTAAAGGGGTCAAACAACTACTAAAAAGGGACAAACTATTTGGGATAACTTGATTACCATCTCAACTACACCAGTTGTAGATGAAGGTAAGGTGCCTGCTGAAATTAGGCAAGTGTAATAATAATTTCCTGATGTATTTGTTGAGCCCACATCACAACCTCTTGATAGAAGTCATGAACACCACATTTCCCTGAAACCAATTGCAGTTCCTGTTAGTATTGAGACATAAAGATATAGTTTTTTCTAGTAGAATGAAATTGGGAAATAGGTTAGTGAAATGCTCAGCAATGGGATTAGTTAACCTAGACATTCCTCATTTTCTTCTCTTGTATTTTTAATTAAAAATAAAGTTGAAAGCTAAAGATTCTGCATAGACTATAGAGAGTTAAATAACATGACTATCAAGGACAAATTTCCCATCCCCTTGATAGATGATCTAATGGATTAACTGAATAAGTCCTGCATATATTCTGAAATTAATCTAAGGCTTGGTTATCATCAAATTAGGATAAGTACTGAGTACATTTCTAAAACAATATCTAGGACACAGTAAGGGCATATTTAGGAAAAACTAAGGACACACTTTGAATTGACCAATGCCCCTGCTACTTTTCAATCACTTATGAACCATGTATTCATCCCTTACTCAAGGAAATTTATGCTAGTGTTCTTTGATCACATATTGGATTGTAGTACATTATTCAAGAATATGTCCTACATCTTAGTACAGTGCTTGAAGTAATGAAGAGGGAATAATTGTTTCCTAAACTATCTAAGTGCTCATTTTCCAAACCCAAGGTAGATTATTTGGGCTATATTATTACATAAGAAGGAGTAGCAAAAGATCCTGCTGAAGTGGAGGCTATGGAAAGCTAGACAGTACCTAAAAGTATTAAGGCTTGAGAGGATTTCTAGGCCTAACAGGCTACTACAAATGGTTTATCAGATCTTATGGTTCAATCAGTAGACCTATTACTAACATGTTGAAAAAGAATGCATTTCACTAGGATGCAATAGCTTCTGCTACTTTTCAAACCTTAAAGTATACCATAATTACTACTCCAGCTCTAGGATTGGACAATTTCTCCAAGACTTTTGTAGTAGAGAATGATGCATGCTTTGCAGGTATAGGAGCTGTCCTCATCCAAAAAGGCAAGACTATAGCTTTCTTAAGGAAAACTCTAGTTACTAAGCACCTGGGATTATCGACATATGAAAAATAATTCATGGCAGTATTATTTACCATCAATAGATAGAGGCACTAACTTTGTGGGGCATACTCTTTTTAATTAGAATAGACCACCATAATCTAAAATATTTTTTGGATCAAAGAGTGAATGTTGTACTGTAGCAAAAGGGTCAACCAAACTCCTAGGTATAGTCTATGATGTCTAATATAAAAGAGAGACTATGAATAGGGTGGTTGATGTCTTATCTAGAAGAGGAGAAGAAGAGGCTGAATGCTATGCCATTTCTACAATAAAACCTATATAGATGTATGAGGTGGCCCAAAGCTATGAAACTGATCCTAGTACAACAGATCTGCTGAGAGAGCTCACCATAATACCTAGAGGCAAGCCTCACCATTCCTTATCTCAAGGAGTTATCAAGTATGATCATAGAATATATGTGGGAAAAGGTGCTAATCTAAGACTTACAATTTTTTAAGCCTTACATCTATTTATTTGGGAGGTCATTCTGAGCAACAAGGCACCTATAGAAGAATAAAAAGGGTTATTCTATTGGGCTAATATGAAAAATAATATTGTGAAGTGGGTTTCAGAGTGTGTCAGTTATCAAAGGACTAAATTAGAGAATGTGCTTACCCTTGGTCTTCTTCAACCCCTCCCCATTCCTGAACTAACCTCGTAATATATAACAATGGATTTCGTTGAAGTACTTCCATATTTAGGACATAAAATTCTATATTAGTGGTAGTTGATCGACTCACTAAGTCTGGGAATTTGATTGCCCTCAAACATCCTTTCACTGCTCAAGAGGTAATTGATCTACACCTTAAGAAGGTTTATAAACTACATGGTATTCTGTTGATCATTGTTTCTGATTGGGACCTAATTTTTATAGGTCAATTTTGGAAAACACTCTTTAAGTCTGTAGGCATCTAATTAAAATTTTCAACATCCTACCACTCCCAAATTGATGGCCAGATGGAGAGGTTAAATCATTGCCTAGAGTCCTATTTATGAGTTATGACCTTTGCTAACTCAAAATAATGGGATGATTGTCTTCCCTTAGCTAAGTGGTGGTATAATACAAATCACCATATTTCCCTCAAAGCACTCTCTTCCAAGTTATGTATAGGTTTTCTGGTATGTGAGCAGATGCTAACACATTTGAGGCTTTTAATTGAGAATACTTGCAAAGTCTTAAGCAACTTTTATCATTTTTGATTATTTTATCTTTGATTTTGCAGTGGAAGTCAAGAGGAAAGAGCACCAACAATGATGGAAGTAAAAGAGTTGAAATCTCAAGCAAATAGAAGAGAAGTATGGCTGACGAAATTCATAATAAGTCGTCAGGACTCTAATAGTTTATCAGCTTCATTATCAGCCTTAAACAGAGAATAGGATTCAATTGGAAAAAGTGACGATGACATGTGATAAGCCATCAACCTTGTGATAAGCCATCAGAGTCGCCGTCAGCCTTAGACAAAACATGGGAGCTGAGGTGGAGAAGTGACAACATTGTCTGATATATCATCACAGTTTTGATAAGCCGTCAAGATTCACCGTCAGCCTTAAGAAAAAGTTTCAAAAGAAAAGAGGAGCTGACGACATTTGTGATAAGTTGTCAGACTCCTGATAAGGCATCACAAAATATCGTCACCTGTTCGAGAAATTACTGAACTCTGTGACTTTTTTTCCATAATTTGGATGAAGTATTTAAAGCATATTTTAGGGTATTCTAATTATAAAAGGAGGCTTAACATATTGGGATGCGGAACATATCGGCTCGGACCCGACATTCTGAACCTATTTTGGAATACATGTATTTTGTTATTTTCTCTCTAGTTTCTTGACTTGAACAAAAACAATTAACTTTGAATAGATTATCATCAATATTTTAGGATTTCTACCTTGATCTACTATGAAAAACACTCGTTGCTATTCATCTTACTGTAAGTTCATCATTCAAATTATGAATTCAACTTGTGGTATCGATTATTACATTATGAGTGGCTAAATCCGTTTAACCCGAATTATAGGATCTATGAGTTAGGTCTTGGTAAGTTGCTAAGTGTTCAAGATTCTAAAGGTAATAGGACTCCTTGATAATTTTGAGGTTTTAATTATTGTCTATTGGTTACAAATGATAGATAGCACCTGCTTTGATTTGCTTGAGATAAGAAATCAACTATAGTGGGAAGTGAATTATTGACAGGGACTTGGAAGCTACCAACATTCCGTTTAATAATTGATGTTGTAACAAGGTTAATTAACCTGAGGTGAAGTCTGGTCAGTGAATATAAATTCCCTAAGTCCGAGAGGATTAGGTAATTAAATGCTTAAGTAGGTCGAGAGATATTTAGGCATAACTTCAATGAAGACAATCTGTTGTTCCTACCTATCGTGAGAATCTTGAATCACTGTTAGCATTTCTCAATTACAAAAACCCATAGTGAACATAATTCTGGTTTTCCATAAACTCTTGATTACAAACACTGAAACTAAAGTGACCAACAGTTATTTGCTAATCTCCAAAACCCCCATTTTGTTTTTTGGTATCATTTGTTTGAATTTAACTTGTAGCTTTAGTTTCAACCTAGTTTAATCGCCACTCACATTATTCCCTGTGGATTCGACTCCAACTCTAATTTTGGGTAAATATATTGACGATGACCGCCTTGCACTAATTTGACGTGTAAGTTGACCGTTATAAAAAAATGGCGTTGTTGTCGGGGAACAATTTGGCATATTGAGTTGGTTTGTAATTTTAGTTTAATTACTTGAATTCAGACTAGTAAATATTTGTTTAGTTTATTTTTTTATTTTTTTTTATTTTTATTTTTATTTTTATTTTTCTCACACCTTTCTTGAGATGTCAGCCTGGATAGATGGTTTTTTGAGTGATGACGATTCTTGTTATTATTGTGGGGGACCATATTTTGAGGCTTACTATCTAGATTTACTTGGAAGTGAATGGACTGGACCTTCACATTATGATGTAGATACTGTCCTACTTACTGTAACTTGGTGTTTGGCTTGTGGTCAAAGTGATCATACTGAAGATATGTGTGCCGTCACGATTCAAGCGAACAAATTGATGAAACAAATTTTAGAGAATCAAGAACAACTTTGGGCCGAGCTAAAGGAGTAACCACTCCCACCTTGTTTACAGTGGCTAAACAAAGAAGAATATGAGGAGGACATTAGCCAATTTGTGGAGAAAACACAAGAATCACAGCCACTCGATTGTCATCTTGATCTTGAGACTGACATTAAGAAGGTGAATAAAAGTGAAGGTGTTGAGGATAGTGTAAATTTTGAAGTAGGATTTGTTGTGCTGCATTCGAAGTACTTTTCTACATTATGTTTAGATGATATCTTGTCAGTGAAATAATTTAAAATAGTAGAAGAGTGTGAAGATAAGGAACAAGAATCCGATACTCTTGATTTTACACTAGACCAGCAACATAAAAACACACCTCATTTTAGGGCCGAGTGGTTTACCATGCACATTCTAGTACTCGGTTCCTTAACTTTTGTAACACCCCCTATGAGCGAGGCAAGAAGGCAGACTCTAAGTTAGGGGTGAAATTCATATCCTCAAGGTAGAGGTAAAAGATGACTTGGGTCATGCCACGACATTAAATCAGGCGCTGCTTGAGAGGTAACCCAAGGTATTTTGTTTTTTGTATTCGTATTAAGTGATTGACATTAGATCTTTGCAACCATGGTGCCACAGGTATATTTCTAACTCTCTTGTTTTGGTTTGACACATTGGGGACATTGCATGATTTTAAGTTTAGGGTGAGGCTACTTATGGGTGTTGATGTCCTCCTAGGATTTTTATTGTCGTGCCTCTTTTGCCCAGAGTCTTGTTCCTAGTAGAGCTGGCATGTTTAGGAGTATTGTGATTTGTTGTAAAATATTGTAGTTGACTAGGATAAATACAAGTACCTTAGGCAGTTAACATATTTTTTTTTGTTGATTTTTGAACACCTCTCTTATGGTTTGTTTTATAACTGTGTGATATGTATTTATATGTGACCACTGTGCATCTTGTTATGTCATTACTACTAGTTACATGATAACCATTGCTAAACAATTGCATGAACCGAATGGGTAGTAGCTTGTGATGTACCTTTGAGCCATATGTGTGTGAGATACTACCTAGTTTCCGTTGTGTGTTAAATCCAGAACTTTCCCGGTTGGTCTTGCCTTGGTTGTAGGATAGTGGTTAGGAAAGGATCATAGGTTGTTGTTGATATTAGTCCACTTTTAGAATAAATGCCCTTCCATGTGTAAATAATATCCCTTGATCCTGATTTTGAGCCTGAATGCCTATTCTTTTTATTATACCTATCACCTTCCTATTTGTATCACAATGAACCTATTTTAGCCCTGGTCCTCCTTGGACATTGTACATTTTGACTTAGGAAAATAGCCTAAGTTGAGGGTGACTACCATAGGGGTGCATGATGTAAAATGAGTATGAAGAAAGGTAGAATAAAAGAAAAGAATAAAAAGCTGGGTACGGTGGAAAAAAATACGAAAAGAAAAGTTATGAAAAAGAAGAAGTATTGTAAAAAAGACCACACCCATCATGAATATGTGTGATCAAGAAAGAGAAGAATAGAAATAGGTTAATGAGTGAGACCCAAGAAGCTAGTATAGTGTCAAGGAGGCTTAGTCACATTAAATATCATCGAGTATCATACCAACCCGTAGGCTACATTATAAGCCTAAGCGAAGACCTATAGTGATTCTAGCTGACCTGTCTGAAAATCTTGGTAATGAAAATAAGGGCATGTCTATGGTATTTGGAATACATTGATTGGAACTTCATTCTAAGGGTGAGTGTCTTTTGATTGTCCCCATGGTTTCATATGTGATGTTTGATAAAAGTGAAGTGGGACTTTTTTATAGTGAGGGCACACTAGTTATGTTGCTAGTTGCTAACTTGTTTGGATAGTGTAAGCTTGATACATGCATGGTTGTTGTTTATGATTTGATGCCATATCTTGATTCCTGTGTGTCAGGTTGTTGCTCTTCAATAACATACACAGTTGTTTGTAAATTCATTGACATTGGAGATGGTGAAGATGTTTTGAGATAATATGGATGGTTGACTGCTGAATGTACTTTGGATCCTCTTGGTTTTGTTAGTTGCTTGAGGACAAGCAATTGTTTTAAGTTGAGGGTGTTGATGTGTGAGCAGATGATAACAAATTTGAGGCTTTTAACTGAGAATAATTTCAAAGTCTTCAGCAACTTTTGTCATTTTTGATTGTTTTATCTTTGATTTTGCAGTGGAAGTCAAGAGGCAAGAGAACTAACAATGATGGAAGTAAAAGAGTTGAAATCTGAAGTAAATAGAAGAGAAGTGTGGCTGACGACATTCATGATAAGTCGTCAATACTCTGATAGGTTAACAGCTTCATCGTCAGCCTTAAACTGAGAATGGGATTCTGTTGGAAGAAGTGACGACGACATGCGATAAGCCGTCAGCCTTGTGATAAGCCGTCAGAGTCACCGTCATCCTTAGACAGAACATGGGAGCTGAGGTGGAGAAGTGACAACATTATCTGATATGTCGTCACAGTTTTGATAAGCCATCAGGATTCACCGTCATCCTTAAGAAGAAGTTGTCAAAAACGAAGAGGAGCTGACGACATCTATGATAAGTCGTCAGACTCCTGATAAGGCATCACAAAATGTCGTCACCTGTTTGAGAAATTACTGAACTCTGTGATTTTGTTTCCATAATTAAGATGAATTATTTAAAGCATATGTTAGGGTTTTCTAATTATAAAAGGAGGCTAAACATGTCGGGAGGCAGAACATATCTGCTGGGACTCGACATTCTGAACCTATTTTGGAATGCACGTATTTTTTTATTTCTCTCTAGTTTCTTGGATTGAACAAAAACAATTAACTTTGAAGAGATTATCATCAATATTTTGGGATTTCTACCTTGATCTAATCTGAGAAACACTCGTTACTATTCAACTTGCTGTAAGTTTATCTTTCAAATTATGAATTCAACTTGTGGTATCGATTATTACATTATGAGTGGCTAAATCCCTTTAACCCCAATTATGGGATCTATGGGTTAGGTCTTGGTAAGTTGTTAAATGTTTAAGATTCTAAAGGTAATAGGACTCCTTGATAATTTTGAGGTTTTAATTATTGTCTATTGGTTGCAAACGATAGATAGCACCTGCTTTGATTTGCTTGAGATAAGAAATCAACTATAGTAGGAATTGAATTATTGACAGGGACTTGGAAGCTACCAATCTTTCATTTAATAATTGACGTTGTAACAAGGTTAATTAACCTGAGGTGAAGTCTAGCCAGTGAATATAAATTCCCTAAGTACGAGAGGATTAGGTAATTAAATGCTTAAGTTGGTCGAGAGACATTTAGGCATAACTTCGATAAAGACAATCTGTTGTTCCTACCTATCGGGAGAATCTTGAATCACTATTAGCATCTGTCAATTACCAAAAACACATAGTGAACATAATTCTGGTTTTCCATAAACTCTTGATTACTAACACTGAAACTAAAGTGACCAACAATTATTTGCTAATCTCCAAAACCCCCATTTTGTATTTTCGTATCATTTGTTTGAATTTAACTTGTAGCTTTAGTTTCAACATAGTTTAATCACCACTCACATTGTTTCCTGTGGATTCAACCCCGACTCCAAAGTTGGGTAAATATATTGATGACGACCGCCTTGTACTAAATTGACGTGTAAGTTGAGCGTTATCATTTCCCCCACTTCATATTCCCATGATCCCATTCCCTCACTCCTACTAATCTCCAACTAAGGTTTATTTGTCTCAATGACAATAGATGTTACATTTCTTAATGGAAAATATTGTCCAAGCCTAGGCATATATGAAATATTATATTGATTAGGACAGATTAGAGTGAGTTCTTGACACGATCGGAACAAGGGTCTTGTCGCAATGGTAATACCAAGCTCAACCAGGATCGGGGACCACCCCCGTTACCCAACCCAACCTCCAAATACGCATACCCGAAGTCGGATGAATTCCAACGTATAACACGATAGTGTTGATTATAATCCAGACTCTAGGATAGGTCTATAATCGTGATCAACCCAAACAAGTTCAACCATCCAATTCCAACCAACAACCATAACTAAACTAATATAAAAATCGAGTTCCTATCTATATCATAATATAAACAGATGGAACAATCATAAGTTCAGTCAAACGGTATCAACCCTAATACCAATGCCAATACTAAGGCTGACACCAATACCTACACTGCTTATTCCAACCCATAGTAGTTACACACAACCTCTAGCCAAAGGAAAAATAATATCCAGTTGGGACATGCCCCCAACCATAGCCAAAACCAATATCCATAAAATGACCAAAGTAAGTAAATACATCCATGATATGAAATGGAGCCTTCCGGAATATGGAAGCTCACAACTTTAATCCAATAGATAATCCTTAATCCGATCACTAAGTAGGAGGATTAGAATGCCCAGTTTTTGTATCGCGTAGGGATATAGTTTCCCGAAGAAGGGTTAGCGAGTAAATGCTAGCAAGTACTTAGGATAAGGATAAAATAATGCCAACCTTTAAAACTAAGTAAACCAACCATATGCATTCACAACCACACACACACGCACACACACATACACACACACACACACATATATATATAACCATACTGGGAAGAGCGAACCAAATTTAACATGTATTTAAAACCATTAACCTGGGTATGTATAGCTTAACTATCCTAGAACTACCCACAGACTATATGGGTCCAGTGTAACCCCCTGAACGGGCCCTAATGTGTGTAGCCATATGAATCGAAGATACCATAGGAGTAGGGGATTCCCAAGTACCCTTCGCTACCTATGATACATATATATGATTGTAACTTAGGGGATTCCCATGTACCCAATATGGTTATCATGATCAAATCCTAATGCCGACAAACATGAGTTTCCAGTGGCAATCTAGTATACTTACACCTTCACTGTTGGTTATCACACCCCGCCATTATTGCCCAACTAAAACCATCACCACACAACCAAGACCACCATTCCATTTGTTATTATCCAAGGCTATAAGTAGTGGTATCGTCATACCGACTATAGCTTGCAAGAAATATCCTTAGCCAACCTTTTATAAAAGAAGGGATTCCCATATACCTATAGATTACATTATTAAGTTGACTTGGGGGAGTCCTGTGTATCCCACAAGTGTTTTATAATTATGTTCCCTTGGGGGATTCCCTTGTACCTTATAAGGAATGTTTAATTAACCATAACCATGACCAACAAACCTTGCCATTTAACCATTCCAAACCATTTGAACCATTTAGGGTTCCATTACCAAGTTATACCATGCAATAATTCCATTAAAAGTCCAATAATATAGTAAAAGTATTCTCATAGGCATTTTATCAAACATGTTGGGGGCATAGTGTTTCCAAAATCAAAACCTAGTACCAATTAGCCATTACCATGCAACCAATTGTCCAAACCACCATTTGAGCATATAAACCCGTAATTACAACATGGGAAAACCATAACCAAGCATTTATAACCAAAACCCACAACATGTATTTGACAACCCCAAACCATACAACAATTATGCCATGAAAACAATTCATAAAACATGGCTTTAGTTGGAACTAACAATGAGAGAGAAGTATCTTGCCTTAGATTATGAAGATGATGGAGAGAAATCACCCGTACAAGCCCCAAATTGATCCTCTAGATGAAATCCTAGACTTCTTTTACCCAAGAGCCTTAGAGAGAATTTAATAGAGTTTCTAAGAGTTTAAGATTAGAATATTAAGAAATGATGTACCAAAAGAGTTATAAGTCGTGGGGACTTAAGAGGTTAAGTGGAGAAATGTCCAGATTACCCCCACTTAAACTGTATAAAAATCCCGCAAGAGGGTACGACCACCACATACCATTCGTACCCCACCATACGAGTGGTACCCATCACTCATACCTTATGCCTCCTCTTGGACCCCAATACTATCCAACATACGACCATCCATGCCAAGTTGTATCCTATTATACGACCTGTACCCTTGACCCATACCCGCCACAAAATTGAAATCAAAGAAGATTAGGAGACTTTACACAATATGAGTCAATGGTATGAGTCATACCCTATCTTACGGATCATGGTGAGTCACTCGTACTTCAAGTTAAATTACCAAGTTTCGAATTCAGTGATGGAAAAACCAAACTATATGAACCGTCACCCACCATATGACTCGTACCCACCCAATTCATACCTACACCTGTAACCATCCAACCCACCAACTAATATCTATTAGTATACGACCAAGACCATACCAACCGTACCCCATCATACGACTAGTACCCCCTAGTCGTATGATGTCCAAAAACCATAAATCTAGGAAATTTTCTAAGGCTCCAAAACCCAGGGTGTTTTAGTCTCTCCCAATAGGATCATTCATCCCTAAATAATGGGTAGTGTAAGCACAAGCATGAGTCATTACGTTATCAAAAATCAATCTAGCATTTAACCAAGTAAGAAAAAAAAATGATTAAGAATACATACCTTCCGCACGTATATCTAGAGAAGAAAAAAAGTGTGGATACTTTGGCTTCATATCCTCTTCTGCTTCCTAAGTAGCCTCTTCCATATTGTGGTTCCGCCGTAGAACCTTAACTGAGGCCACATCCTTGGTCCATAACCGATGAACCTACCGATCTAAGATCTTAACTCGGATCTCTTTATAAGATGGAGACTCCAAGAAGCCCAATCCTTTCGGAGGAACATCCGAAGAAGGATCACCAAGACACTTTCTCAACATATAGATATGAGATACCAAATGAATAGAGCTCAAAATAGAAGAAAACTCTAATTCATAAACCACATTACTAACCCTCTGCAAAATCATATAAGGACCGATATACCGGGGACTGAGCTTCCTCTTTTTCCCGAACGGCATTACTCCCTTTATGGGGGACACCTTTAGGAACACCCTATCCCAACCTCAAACTCTATATCCCTATGCCTCATATCCGCATAGGAATTTTCGCGACTTCGGGTAGCCTTAAGCCTATCCCAACTCACCTTTACCTTTTCCACAGCCTAATAAACCAAGTTCGGACCAAACATATCTGCCTCACCAAGCTCTAACCACCTAACAGGAGATCTAAACCTGCTACCATACAATGCATTAAAAAGGGCCATTCTAATTCTAGAATGATAACTATTATTGTAAGCAAACTCTACAAGAGGTAGATGCTCAACCCAACTACCACCATAATCAATCACACATGCACGAAGCATATCTTCCAATGTCTGAATAGTCCTTTTTGCTTGCCTATTCATCTGTGGGTGAAAAAAGGTACTCCAACTAACCTTAGTACCCAACCCCTTTTGAAATGACCGCCAAAAGTGAGATGAAAACTGCATACCATGATCGAAGATAATTGAAATAGGTACCCTATGCATCTTCACAATCTTATGATGATACAACCTCGCATAATCCTCAGCCGAAAAATTAGTCCTCACTGGCAAGAAGTGACAAGACTTTGTCATCCTATCCACAATGACCCAAATTAAATCAAATTGATTTTGATATCGAGGAAGACTGATAACAAAATCTGTATTGGTTACCTCCCATTTCTATTTCGGAAAATCCATTTCCTGATACAACCCACCAGGCCTTATGTGCTCAACTTTCACTTGTTGACACACTAAACGCTTTGCTACAAAATTAGCCACATCCTTCTTTATGCCATTCCTCTAATACATCTCTTTGAGAGAATGATACATTTTTGTGGAACGGGATGAACAACATAGCGTGATTCATATGCTTCAGCCAATACCCTTTATCGCAACACATCAATATCAGGAACACATAACCTCTCTTGGTATTGCAAAGAACCATTACCACTAATCTCAAATACCATTACCTTTTGCCTACCTACATCACCCTTAATTTTCACCAAGATAGGATCTAGAACTTGCTTCTCCTTAATCTCTGCACTAAGAGTTGATCGAACCACTTCCTACACCATCATACTACCATTCTCGAAATCCAAGATATAAACTCCAAGATTATCCAAGCGGTGAATATACTTTACCGACTCCCATATCTCCTTATCCACATGAGCTAAACTCCTCATGGACAACCTGCTAAAAGCATCTACTATAATATTAGCCTTACCTGGATGATAGTGAAGACTCATGTCAGTCTTTGAGAAGCTCAAGCCATCTACTCTGCCTGAGATTTAGCTTCTTCTGCTTAAACACATTCTAAAGGCTCTTATGATCAGAAAAGATAGCCACGTGCACTCTATACAAATAGTGCTACCAGATTTTCAATGCAAACACTATGGCTAACTATTCTAAATCATGTGTAGGATAATTCCTCTCATGTACTTTCAACTTCCTAGAGGCATAGGAAATCACCCTACCACAGTGCATCAAAACACAACCAAGTCCCACCCGAGATGCATCACAATAAACCACAACCCCCTCATTGCCTTCAACTAATGTCAAAACCAAAGTTGAAGTTAGCTTATCCTTTAGCTTCTTGAAACTACCCTCACAAGTATCCGACCAAGAAAACTTTACCTTCTTCTGATTCAACTTGGTCAATGGGGCAGCTATCACCGAGAAACTTTCCACAAACCTCCTATAATACCCAGCCAAACCCAAGAAACTCTAAATGTCGATTGGAGTCATGGGTCTAGGCCATTTCTTTACCACTGCCACCTTTTGTGGATCCACCATGATCCCTTTATTAGAAATAATATGACCCAAGAAAGTTACATCGTTCAACCAAAACTCATATTTTGAGAATTTAGCATATAACTGTTGTTCTTTCAAGGTCTGTAACACCAAATGAAGGTGATTGGAATAATTCACCTCACTCTTAGAATATACCAAAATGTTATCAATAAACACAATGACAAACAAATCTAGAAACTACCTAAATACCCTATTCATCAAGTTCATGAATACAGCTGGGGTATTAGTCAAACTGAAAGACATAACCAAGAACTCAAAGTGACCATATCGATTATGAAAAGCTATCTTAGGGATATCCACCTCCCTAATCTTAACGTAATGATACCCAGTCCAAAGATCTACCTTAGAAAAGAATTTGGCACTCTATAACTGATCAAACAAGTCATCTATCCTTGGAAGAGGATACTTGTTCTTAACTGTTACCTTATTCAACTACCGATAGTCAATGCACATCCCAAGGGTCCCATCTTTTTTGTGCACGAATAACACCGGTACACCCCAAGGAGACACACTAAAATGGATGAAACCCTTATCTAAAAGATTCTTAAATTGTTTCTTGGGTTTCCACAACTCAACCGGAGCCATTCTATAATGAGGAATCGATATTGGACTAGTGTTCAAAACTAAATCAATCCTAAACTAAATCTCCCTATCCGGAAGAGCACCAGGAAGATCATCCGGAAAGACTTCAGAAAACCTATTCATTATCAGAATCAAATGTAAAGAAGGACCTTCTGAGTTAGAATCTTTAACCCAAACCAAATGATAGAGACACCCTTTAGAGATTTACCTCTGAGATCTAAGATAAGAAATAAACCTCTCCTTAGGAGCTAAGGAACCACCCTCCTACTTAATAACCAGTTCACCTTGGAACTTAAAGACAACCCTATGGGTCTGACAATCTAAGGACGCGTAGAACTAATCTAACCAATCCATCCCCAGAATAACATCAAAATTCACCATATCTAATTCAAACAAATCTACCAAAGTGTACTTACTACCAATGGATACCATATATCCTCTATAGACTCTATTAGCAACCACAGAGTCACCTACCGGGGTAGAAATGAAAAAAGGATTCGAAATAACCTCGGGATCAACACTAATATACACAACTACAAATGTGGTCACATAATTGAGAGTGGACCTCGGATTAAGTAAATAATAAACATCCCGAGAAATGAGTTGTAATGTATCAGTTATGACATTAAGCGATGCCTCAGATTTCTACTGAGTAGCAAGAGCATATAACCTATTCCGACCTGTGCCAATACCAGAAGTAAAAATAAATACAGAAGAAACACCCTTTGGTGCAGAAGTAAAAGAAAAGGAAACTTTTATAGGATCAAATCTCGAGATAGTCTTGAAGCAAACTTTCCCATCCTTTCCCTTGTATCAGACACCAATTTTGGAGCATACCCGGACAACTGGTTGAATTTTAAGGCATACTTCTTGACCGACATCTTCCCTTATTTTAGATTAACAAACTCCTCCGCCTTTGCTTCCCTCAACTCTTGAGGAAAAGAAGTGGTCTAGAAATGCATTGAAGAAAGTCTCACACAAGGATGATTCCTCAACATCATCCCTTACCCTATCCCATTCCTTATACCATTGGTGTGCCGCATCTTTGAGCTGAGAAGCTGCAAACTCCACTCCTTCCACATTTGTGGTATGCATAATCCTAAAAATCTTTTCCATCTCATCAAAAAAATCTTGAGGAACCTCCTCTATCTTAACACCAGTAATGGTTGGAGGACTCATCTTCATGAACTGGCCAACCCTTGTGGCTTCAGACGATGCAATACCAGATGTACGACACTCAGCCTAAGAAGCTACCAACTGACAAATTATATGAACCGACTGAAGAAACTCAACATTCATCATGTTATCCTGAGGAGGACTAGAAGGAACTGGTGGAACTCCAAAAATATCAGGGACTAGACCCCTAGATTGAGATGGATCCCCTAAGAAGGTCGTGTCCTATCATCATTGTCCTAATTGGGAGAAAGGAGTTTTCATGAACTTCAGATCGTCAAACAAATAGAATTTGAGGAGATTCCAAGGCTTAAACCCCAAGCTTGAAAATAGAACACAAAGAAGAGAAATATTTTCTAAATGCTTTGTAGCCTCTCTGTTATAAGTGTGGCGCGCTATACACTCTTTAAAGAGACTCTACTTAACACGGCTTTGTGGACTACCAATTGACCATGAACCTAAAGCTTTGATACCAACTTGGCACGACCCGATCCAGGGCCTTGTTATAATGGGCATACCAAGTCCAACTAGGTCCGGGGACTACCCCCGTTACCCAACCCAACCTCTAAATGTGTATACCCTAAGTTAGATGAATTCTGGTGTATAATACAATAGCATTGATTACAATTCCAGACTCTGGGATAGGTCTATAACCATAACCAATCCAAATAAGTCCAATCATCCAATGCCAACCAACAACCATAACCAAACCAATATAAAAATTGAGTTCATGTCCATAACATAACCTAAAAGGATAGAATAATCATAAGTTTAGTCAAGCGGTATCAACACTGATACCAATTCCAATACTAAGGTTAACACCATTACCAACACCGCCCATTCCAACCCATAGTAGTTCCATAAAGCCTCTAGACAAAGAAAAACAATATCTGGTTAGGACATTCCTCCAACCATAGCCAAAACCAATATCCATAAAATGACCAAAGTAAGTAAAGACATCCATGATATGAAATGGAGACTTACGGAATATGGAAGCCCACCACTTCAATCCAATAGATGATTCCAAATCCGATCACTAAGAAGGAGTAGTAGAATGACTGGTTCTTGTATCACGTAGAGATATAGCTTCCCAAAGATGGGTTAACGGGTGAACTCTAGCAAGTACTCAGGATAAGGATAAAATAATGCCAACTATTAAAATTAAGTAAACCAACCATATGCATTCATGACCATACATATATATATATATATATAAAACCATGCTGGGAACAGGGAATCGGGTTTAGCATACATTTAAAACCATTAATATGGGTATGTGTAGCTTTGTAATCCTAGAACCACCCACGGGCTATATGGGTCTAGTGTAACCCCCTGAGAGGGTCCAGATACGTGTAGCTGCATGAATCAGAGATACCATTGATATGGCATGGAAACTCAACACTTTCAATGCTTAAAATTGTAAATTTATGCATAAACTTAGGATATTTTGGATATGATGCACTTTAGGATAAATTGCAAGTAAAACAGGTCTACAAAAGTATTTGAACAAAAAGAGAAGAAAAAGACTTGAAAAATACCAACTCTGATCAGTATACGGGTTGACTCTTGAGTCGTAACCATTCGATACGACTCATATATTGAATCGTATGAATAGTAGAACCAATAGCAAAATGAAGGAGCAAAGTATGAGGAAGATAAAACTTAAGTATCCTAGTCGTATGTAAGTATAAGAGTCATATGCAGAAGTTGTAAGCATAACAGAACCTAAGCTACCATTCAGGAGTTGAAGTTTCAAAGGAATACAAGTCAAAAGTCATAGTACGACTCATATAGGTATGTCATATACAAATTAGTGTTCAAATCTAGGAAAGACTAAGGATGACACAAACATAAACCTTACATATTTTCTCAGGATATGCACAAATTATAATATTCTAGGGGTTAATCAAAATGCATTGAGATTGATGTTGTTCTCATTTTCTTTGACAGATGAAGCATCACTATGGTTAGGGAAACTTCCAAGAGTATCTATCACTACTTGGCATGAGTTAAAGACGCAATTTTTGAGCAGATTCTTCCCTCCTACATGGATGTTATAGTGGAAAGATGAAATTTATAATTTTAGACAGCTATCTACAGAGTCTATGTATGAGGCATAGTTTTGATTCAAGAATAAGATAAGCATGGTCCAAATCACCAAATCAGAGGATCTAACTTGCCTAAGATCTTCTATCGATCATTGAATAATAGTTCAAGAGCTATGATAGATACTATTTTAGGAGGAGCATTTATGCATCTTCGCTGGGAAGCTGTACAGAAAATGCTAGATGATATCGCTATTACAAATAGAGGATGACACACTTGAGATTTGAAACAACATATGCTATTGGAGAAAAAAATACCTATAGAGCAACGAATGACATGGTAGCACTAGAGGTTATATAGCTTCGTACTGATATTGGGTTGCTTACATAACAATTTACGTCAATGAGTATGTAATGCCCCAGGAGTACACCCTGGACGCCACATGGTGCTTACGATCAGAAGTGACCACAAGCTAACCCATGAGCTTGTACCTGTTGTGAGCACTGAATAAAAATAATAACAATTATATATGCAAAAATTAACTAATAATGCCATAAGGTTTTATGTTCTGAAAATAACACAACAGAATCCATAAAACTGATACATATTTGGAAATACTAAAATCTGACTGATAGGACTGATAAACTAACTGACTGACTAAAAGTCTTTAAACTGACTGAGGAGTTTATGGGATAAGCCCCCAAATAACTCCGACTGACTAACTGAAAAGAAATATTGAGAGAACTATGAGATTAGGCTAAAATGTATAGGTTTATGTGCATGAGATAGTATCTAACTAAATGACATAAGATACTTGAATATGAGTACATGAGAAACTAAAATATTGAGAATACAAGACCAAGCATATAATAGATAAAAAATGATCTGTAAAATTGAAATACCAAAATCTGGTAACTGAATACAAATAAACTGTATGCTATGGTCAAATAAATTGAACTAAATTTTGTACTGAGTACTAAAACTGAAACTGTAGGAGGTATCATCTAACCAACATGCCCCAAATCTGTGATGATAGGGGTCCATCCTATGAACCTAGTTGGAAAGGTGATAGTACCGTGCCACGGGTACTAACAGTGGTTGTGTCAACCCTAAACTAGAAGTAAGACATCTTGTCAACCCTAAACTAATAGGAAGACTCATGAGATATGTGTCAACCCTAAACTAGTAGGAAGACATTTCAAACCTACGCTGGCTATATAGTTCTATAACTCAAGGATTGTTACTAAGGGTCAAACCCTATACTAACAGGAATGCCCCCATCCCTGGGTTCGCTCGATGCTGAATTCTACTCCCAACTAAACTGACACTGATTACAGGACTGAACTAAGTTTAACTAAAGAATGAACTGACTCGGATAACTAAACTGATCTAAGTTTGACTGACATGATAACTGACTGAATTGATAATACTCATACATGTCTTAAACTATTCTGAAAATACTAAGACTATGTAAGAAACTAAATTTTGGGTATTCGTAACCCCCAGGACTCGATAGCAATAATAATAGGACCACATGAAAACTTAGAAACCATAGAGAGGAATCCCTGTTCAACATTCATCACTCAGGCATTTCATCAAACACATGAGGGACATAAGTTAAAGCATGGGAGTAGTTAGAACATGTGCTACTAACATAGTTACAACACAAAAATCATGGGTTAAATATTAATCATGCGAATATCATCCTTCAAATGTGACAAAGGCTAATTCCAATGAAAACACATGGAAACATAGTTTGTAATCAAAGATCATAATAAATTCATGTATATAATTCATAACACATGTAAAAATCATAACTTTAAACTTGAAAACAGATTCTTGGACTCCATAGGTGAAAAGGACCTATGAATGATCATCATACATACCTTAATTGATGAATTTTTGAAGGTTCTTGATTATTTTCTTGAAAACTAAACTTCAATCCCTTATTTCTTTCTTGAGAGAGGATTGATAACTCTCAAATTACACATCAATCTAGTGCAAGGTGGTCGTCGTCAATATATTTACCCAACTTTTGGAGTCGGGGTCGAATCCACAGGGAATAATGTGAGTGGCGATTAAAATAATTTAAAACTATAGCTACAAGTTGAATTCAAACAGATGATACAAAAAGATAAAATAGGGATTTTAGAGATTAAAAAATAATTGTTGGTCACTTTAACTTCGGTGTTTGTAATCAAGAGTTTATGAAAAAATCAGAATTATGTTCACTAGGGGTTTTGGTACTTGACAGATGCGAATAGTGATTCAAGATTCTCACAGTAGGTAGGACAACAGATTATCTTTATCGAATTTATGCCTAAATGTCTCTCGACCTACTTAAGCATTTAATTAGCTAATCCTCTCGGACTTAGAGAATTTATATTCAGTGACCAGACTTTACCTCAGGTTAATCAACCTTGTTACAGCGTCAATTATTAAATGGAAATTTTTAGTGCTTACAAGTCCTTGTTGATAGTTCACTTCCTACTATGATTGATTTCTTATCTCAAGCAAATCAAAGTAGGTGTTATCTATTGTTTGTAACCAATAAATGATAATTAAAACCTCGAAATTATCAAGGAGTCCTATTACCTTTTGAATCTTGAACACTTGGCATCTTATCAAGACTTACCCCTAGATCCCATAATTCGGTTTGAAGGGATGTAGCCACTCATAGTGCAAAAATCAAAACAGCTAGTTGTATTCATGATTTGAAAGAAAAACTTACCACAAGATGAATAATAACTAGTGATTCTCCAATTCGATCACAATAGGACATCTCCATCCTACCGGGAGTATGATTGTTCTTTATGTGGTGGTCAAGATGGACATTGGAGTGATTACCCAAATCCATGTCTTGTATATAATGCTCATGCAGGGGCTTACTTTGCTAATATAGAACTTATTTGAGCATTGATTGCCTTTATCATGAAAAAAATACCTGAGCTAGAGGTTGATATGATATTAATGATGTATTACATGCATATTTATGTTGATGGTGCCTAATTGGATTTGATGATCATTAATTACTGACATATTGATTTGATTTTTGGGATCATTTATAGATATAACATGTTGGATGGATTGGATATCATCATATTGAGTTAATAGTGAGCATTACATCCTCATTCTATACATATAATAACTTGAGATACTGGTAGCATTGGAGGCACTATTTTGAAAGAAAATGAGTCACTTTTATTAAAACCCTCTCTGTGAACATGAGTTGGAGAGGAGAGTTGAGTTGAGATTCAGATATAAGACATATTATATGGTTAAAAATCTCGAATGGATCCTACCCGAGAGCTGTGAGCTCGGTGGGTGTTTATAAAAAGTCATCCAATGGCTCTCACCATGTCATCCCATCCACATTACATTGCATTGCATTGCATTGCATTCGCATATGCATCTTTTATTATTTTCTTAGCTTCCTTGACTTGTGTTTAAATTTCAATTTATTCTTTGCGTATATATATATATATATATATAAATATATATATTAGAACTGTTAGTGGAGACAATGTGAGCTACCATTTGGGACTTTTCTACTTGTAGGTGACGTGCTCATAGTATATTTTACTTATCTTATGTACTACTTTTCTCCGTTATCCTATGATACCTATTGAGTATAAGTGGACTTTACTAACTCCTACTGTGCCCTTCCAGTGCAGATATGAGTACAAGTACAAAATGTGAAAACTAATTTTGTGTAAATTTGGAGAGGTGTTTGAGGTACTGGTGCTCTAAGGTTTTCAAAGCCGACTCCAAACCTCCTCTTGTCTTACTCTATGTCTTTATTTTGTTTTTAGAGACAAACATAGATCTCAGATTCTATATGTACTAGATGTTCTTACACTTTGACACCAAATTTTAGGGACTTATAAGATTTATTTTAGACTTCTATTTTACTTGTGTTTCGTATTTGGATCTAGTTGATTTGAAAAGTCTAGCCTTAGTTTATGTTTGGTAAATTTCATTCTTCCTGTATTAAGTTTGGTGATTGGCTTACATATCAAGGTTATATTATGATAAGTGCCATCATAACCCATTTTTGGGTCATAACAAATTGGTATTAGAGTATCAAGGTTCATCAATCTCATAAGTTTAAGAGAAGGATGTCTATTAGAGTTTCACAGGTTAATACATAGACATTAACATCTATATTTGAGAGGCTATAAGATATCTTTAGGAAGAAACTTCTGTATTTTGATTCCTAGTCATTCAGGTTGTTCATACCCAATGAAAAAGTTCTGTTTAACTTTTTCTATGCCTATGATGAGGACCAGATCTCGAGAGACTAGTGATGTTGAATCCTACTAGAGTTGGTGAAAATTCAGTTGGCTGGTAGTTCCAGGGGCTTTTTTTAGAGTATTATTGAGCATACTAAGATGGTTGAGTCTATTATCCAAGTTACTTAGAGAGGTACTAAAAAGGTGCATAGTTATGGTGAGTTTAGTGGATACGTCTCTCGAGGTAGAGATTTCTTTAGTAGAGGTTCTCATAGTTATCATGATAGGTAGGTTAAGGCTGGAATGTAGGTTTAGGTTGTAGACCTTTAGGTTTTGTAGCTTCTGGTAGCTAGTTATTAGGTCATGCGAATAGAGGCTCTAAAATTTGTTCTTTAAGCCAGGGTGGTCATTCCAGTTTATCCATACCTTCTTAGATCGAGTTAAGTGGTAGATAATGTTTTGTAAGGGATAAGTTTAGCCATATGGACAAGGTATGACCTTAATATATGTATGGATCCACTAAGTAGATTTTTTAAATTCAACTTTCCCTACTCCAAGTTATATAGTGGGAGGTGCTCCATAGAGTAGTGGGGGTGGTGCTAGAGGTAGATTTAAGGGTACTTGTGGAGATAGTTGTGGGGTTATTCATTCTGGGAGAGGATGTAATTAGTGTTATTCTATATCTAAGAGACCCAAGGCATAGGCTGCTGATGTAGTTATTATAGGTATTGTACCAATTCACTTTAGATCTACTTCTATATTATTTGACCACATGTCTAAATTCTCCTATGTATCTACCTATTTTGCTTCTGGTTTTGATTTTGCACGTAAACCCCTTGGTATGCCTCTTCATTTTTCTATCCCTATAGGAGATTCTTTAGTGGTGGATCGGGTGTACTGTAGCACCCTGAATATTTTGTCCCTGGAAAATTCTGAGTTTTGAACTCACTCTCTAACCTATGGCTCACCATACAAGTTGTAAGATGTCTTTATGGTCATAGGACCACAATAATAGGGTGTCCAGTGAATATTACCTAAGTCTCTTCCTTGGTTATAACTGAGGGTTCACGAGTCATAAAGACTCTTTACGATTTGAATAGTCTAAATCATAGGCTAACCTGTGTTATGCCCCAAGTGTTCTATCTTGATTACGAATAGATGTTCCAAGTCATATATACTCATTACCAGGAGTAACATACCATCTGTAAGGTACGTACTGTAGGGCCTTGATATTTCTTCCTAGGCTACGATTCGTGGTGATGAGTCGTAAGGTGACCTGTGGTCACCGATGTCAGTTTTTTAGTGCTTTTTTATGGGTACTTTGGATATTTCTCCTTCCCCTTAACTATAACCCATGACCTTAAAACCTTTTAGGGACCTCATTAGTCTTCATAAACATATCAAACACTCTAAAATTCCCAAGGCAAGAACACTAGGGTTTTCAAGAAATTGGCATCTAGATATTCCAAGGGTTGAATTCTCTCCATAATTGTGACACTTTTTGGCATGTGACTCTACCCTCAAACTTATTTTCCTTTAAGTATGTGTATTAAATGGTTATTAACATGAAATTGAAAGTGGGTTTTGACATGGGTTGAGGGTTTTGGCATGCTTGATTTTTAAATTGTTTTCCTATGATTATTATGAATTGTTTATGCTTTGAATTAAATATTTTTGAACTAATAGGGTGCAAGGGTTTGGGAATTGAGATAGGGTCGAGTCATTCCCCAAATTTAATGATTTTGGTATTGAAATTGGTATGGAAATTATGTTCCCTCATTCCATTTGTTTCCTTTGTTTTGAAATATGGTTTGCCACATTATTTGAAATTACTTACCCACACTATTGCATTACTTAAGTGGTTAAAAGGTTAAATATGGATTTTGATGGCCTTGTCGGCCATGTTTTGACTAAAATTGAAACCTGTGGGGACAAAGCATTCCCTTGAGTTAATTTGATAACTACAATTGGTCTAAGTATTTAATAAATTTGATTTAATGAACAAAAGGGGTCGTGGCATTCCTCCATATTGATTTAATAAACAAAAGGGGTCGTGGTATTCCCCCAAGTTAATAGAATAGTAATGGCATAATTTTGAGCTTGCATGACAATGGTGTGACTATGTGTAATTCCATGGTTTAATAAGAGGGTTATGTGAAACTTGTTTTAATTGGTCTTAAAGGGGGTTATGTAGATAAGCCATAAAGGTGTGAGTCTTTAAGGACTTGTACTGGAAACTCACATTTGCCGAGGTGAGGGTTGGTCTTGATAACCATGTGCTTGTGATACACTTATTATATATTTGTATCCTGGATTGATGTGGGGTCGAGGCATTCCCTGGTCTTCCTTGGTACCTCCGATTCATGAGGCTAACATGCATTGGGCCCTTTTAGTAGGGGGAACTGGACACATATATCCCATGGGTGTGTTTATGACGGTTGAGATACATAATCTAGGCTAAGGTTTTACTTGCATGATAAGTCTTGTTCCCTACCCCAACATGATTATATATATATATATGTACATTGTGTGCATGTAGATTTTACAGTGGTTTTTACTTGGCATTATTTTACCATTTATCCTTGAGTTACATACTAGCACTCAACCCTCTAACTATCTCTGAACGTTGTATCCCTATGTGATGCAGGCACCAAAAATACTTTTACTTTTCTTGCATAGGGATTGGTGATCGTTAGATAGGCTCATGAGTCAGCTTGAAATGGTGAGCTTCCATATTTTGAAAGACTTCATTTTATGATTTGTTTCCTGATGTCATAGACTACTTCTTTAGTTTCAGTTTTGGTAATAGTTTGGGGTTTGTCCTAACATAGATGTTCTTTGTTTATAGAAGGCTTTTGTGGATTACAGTCGACTGGGTATTGGTTGTTGATATATCTTATATTCCTTTGAGTTTATCTTTATGTATCTTGTTATATGTTTGGAATTCAGCCACTGTTAGTGTATTGTGTGTTGTTTGGATAGGCAAAGGGGGTGTTCTCCAGTCCACTGCGTACTTAAGATACCCGTCACAGCCTGGTCCTAGTTTGGTTAATGAAAAACTTGGTTTCATACCCTAGGTTAATGGTCAATTGGGTGTCACAAAGCTGTGTCAAGTACAGTCTCTTTTATAGGTGAGTGGCACACCACACTTATAAGTGAGAGGCTACGAGGCATTTAGGAATCTTTCCCCTTCTTGTTTTTCTATTTTGGGATGTAGAATCTAAGGTCTTGAGTCTCCTTTAATTTCTATTTATTTGTATTTCAGACCATATCTCCAAAAATATCTAATTTTCATGAAAAATCTTCAGTCCTTCTTAGGGACAATTTAGACGTAGATCATCCTACTTATGCATTTTAGACCAGGTGTAGAGGTACAGATCCTGAATGCCCTTGTAGAGTTCCATCGGTTCCCTGTAGCCCTCCTTGGAAATCACAGGGCGATGTGTCTAATGTTGAGTTTCATCAGTCAATTCACTTGCTTACCTAGTTGGTGGCCTCTCAAACTAAGTGTGTTACTTCAGTTGCACCATTTTCTTAGGCAACAAGGGTTGGCCAGTTCATGAGTTTGAGTTCTCCAGTTTCACTAGTTCTAAGGTTGGGGAGGATCCCTCAAATTTCATTGATAAGATGGAGAAAATTTTTTGTGTGATGCATTCTTCTGACACTGAGAGTGTGAAGTTTGTTGCATACCAGCTGAAGGATGTGGCATATCAGTGGTATGAAGAGTGGGAGTAGATGAGAGGGGATGATGTTAAACCAACTATGTGGGATAACTTTTCTAGTGCTTTTATGGATTGCTTCTTTTCTCATGAGTTGAGGGAGGCGAAGGCAGAGGAGTTCATGAATTTGAAATAAGGTAGAATGACTGTGAAATAATATTTCTTGAAGTTTCATCAGTTATATCGTTATGCTCTAGTGTTGGTTTCTTCTATGAGGGTGAGGATGGGGAAGTTTGCCTTGGGCTTATCTGGAGACTTGGTGTTGGAGTGCAAGGTTGCCTTATTGAACAAGGACATGGATATTTCTAGATTGGTGGTGTATATTCAACAAGTTAAGAAGGAGAACAAGAAATAGGTAGAGATAGGGGAAAGACAGAGTAAGAAATTTTGGTATTTTAAGCAGGGTAGGAGCCAATAAAATAGTGGTAGATATGTACAGTAGTGATCAAAGAAGAAAATTTAGGGGAATTCATATTCTTTGGTGAGTGACCCATATCCTAATTTGTCTAGAGATCATCATTTTCAGATCAGTAATGGGTTTCAAGCACAGGGTGCCAGTCTCAGGCAAGTGGGACTCAGTCGGCTCTATCTTATCCCCCTTGTAGATTTTATTGGTAGATGCATCATTGTTTTTGTGATGAAGGAAGGAATAAGTGCTTTAGATGTGGCCATCTTGGTCATATTCAGAGAAATTTTCCTTCAGGCGATGTTGCCACTGGAGTTAATAAGGTTCTGGTTTCTACTTCATCAGCTCCTATACCAAAGGGTGCTAATTCTATTTTTGGTTCCAACACTGGCTGGAATTGTATGTATGCTCTTGCTACCTGTCTGGACTCTAAGGCATCTCCTGATATTGTCACTAGTTTGTTACAACTCTTTTCCCGTGATGTGTATTACTTGCTTGATAGGGGTCTACTCTTTCTTATGTGACCTCTTATGTGGCTATTAATTTTGGTTTTGATCCTGAGTGTATTCCCAATCCCTTTTTTATGTCTAACTTGATGGGTGACTTTATCATGGCTAGAAAAGTGTATTGGGGTTGGGGTATATCTATTTACGGTAGGAGGACCTTGGTAGACTAAATTGAGTTGGATATAGTTGATTTTGATATAATCTTAGGGATGGATTGGCTCGATTCGTGCTATGCCTCTCCAGATTGTCGAACCTGTAAGGTCATTTACAAATTTACTAATGAGTCGGTTATAAAATGGGATGAGAGTTCCCTAGTGCCTAAGGGGAGGTTCATATCTCATTTTAGAGCTTGAAAGCTAATTTCTAAGGCATTTCTTTATCACTTAGTTCGTGTTAAATATCCTAACTCAGAGGGGCCTTCGTTGATATCCATTTTAGTGGTCAGTGAATTTCCTGAGGTCTTCCTTAATGATCTTCCTGGTGTTCCTCCCGATTGAGAAATCAATTTTGGGATCAATCTCTATTCGGACACTCATCCTATCTCTACTCCTCCTTATAAAATGACTCTTTCTGAGTTAAAAAAACTCAAGAAGCAGTTGAAATATCTTCTTAATAATGATTTTATCTTCCCTAGTGTGTCCTCATATGATGCTTTCATTCTTTTCATGCATAAGAAGAATGGGTACATTCGTATGTGCATAGACTATCACCAGTTGAATAAGGTGACCGTAAATAATAAGTATCCTCTTCCTAAGATTGATGACCTCTTTAACCATCTTTAGGGTGTAAATTACTTTTCTAAGATTGACCTTCGATCGGGTCATCATCAGTTGAAGATATGGAGGTAGATATCCTTAAAACTACTTTCTATACCCGGTATAGTAATTATGAGTTTTTGGTCATGTCATTTGGGTTGACTAATGCCCCAGCGACATTTATGGATATTATGAACTGGGTATTCCGTCAGCTTCCTGGCTTGTTAGTCATTGTGTTCATTGATGACATCTTGGTATATTTAAAGAGTGAGAAATATCATGCCCATCACCTCCATATAGTTTTACAGACCCTTAAGGATCAATGTTTGTATGCTAAGTTTTTAAAGTGTGAATTTTGGTTAAATGTAGTTACCCTTCTGGGGAATGTTTTCTTTAGTTAAGGGATCATAGTGGATCCGCAAAAGGTTGTAGTGGTTAAGAAGTGGCCTAGGCCTACGACTCCAACTAATAGTTAGAGCTTCTTGGGTTTGGTCGGTTATTCTAGGAGGATTTATGGAGAGCTTGTCTTCTATTGTTGCTCCATTGACTAAGTTGACTAGGAAGAAAGTGAAGTTTCTATGGTTCGATGCTTGTGAGGGTAGCTTTGAGAAGTTGAAAGATAAGTTGACTTTGGCTCCAGTCTTGACCCTAGCTGATAGCACCGAAGGATTGTTGTTTACTTTGATGCATCCTGTGTGTTACTTGGTTGTGTGTTGATTTAGCATGGAAAGGTGGTGGCCTATGCTTCTAGGCAGCTGAAAGTTCATGATAAGAATTATCTGACTTATGATTTGGAGTTGTTGGTTGTGGTATTTACCTTGAAAATCTGGCGTCACTACTTGTATGGGGTACATGTTGATCTCTTCTTATGTCATAAGAACCCGTAGTATATGTTCACCCAGAAGGAGTTGAATCTCAGGCAAAATATTCACACAGGTAAAGCTAACGTGATTTCTAATACTCTTAGTCGGTTGTCCATGGGAAGCTTATCTTATGCGGAGGAAGAAAAGTGAGGGTTGGTGAAGGATATTCACCATTTGGTAATCTTAGAGTTCTCTTCTTGGAGTATGAGGATGGAGGTATGATTGTGCGAGAGGTGTGAAAGAGAAGCAGGTTTTAGATCCTACCTTAATGCAGATCAAGCATGATGTAGATCAACAAAAAGTGATGGCTTTTGGGATTGGTGGTGATGATATCATGAGGTACCAAGATAGGTTTGTGTTCCTGATGTTGATGGGCTGGGAGATAGGATCTTGGCTGAGGATCATGAGTTGTAATACATGATTCATCCTGGTTGATAGAAGATGTACCATGACTTGAAGGAAACTTATTTGTCGAACAACACAAAGAGAGATATGGCAAATTTAGTGGCCAAGTGTGCGATCTTTCTACAAGTGAAAGTGGAGCACTTGAGGCCTGGCGGTTTATCTGAAGAGATTGAGTTGCCCATGTTGAAATAGGAAGTGATTAACATGGATTTTGTTACTAGTCTTCTGCAATCTCGTAGTCAGTTTGATTCGATATGGGTCATCATGGATAGAATGACCAAGTCTGCTCACTTTTTTTTTTTGAGGATTAGTTATTTTGTAGAGGACTATGTAAAATTATTTATTCAAGATATCGTTAAATTACATAGTGCTCTAGTTTTTATCATATTTGATCAAGGTACGCAGTTCTCATCTCGCTTTTGGCATTCTTTTCAAAAAGGTTTAGGGACTAAGGTGAACCGTAGTACCGTTTTCCACCCTCAGATGGATGGACAAGCTGAGTGGACTATTCAAACTTTGAAGGATAAGCTAAGGTCTTATGTGATCGATTTTGGTGGTAGTTGGGTTGACCATTTTCCTCTCATAGAGTTTTCATATAACAATAGCTATCATTCCAATTTTGGATGGCTCTATTTGAGGCTTTATATGGTAAAAGATATCATTCTCCTATTGGGTGGTTCAAAGTTGGTGAGGCTGGGTTATTTGGTCCTGATTTGGTTTATCAGGCCATGGAGAAGGTGAAGGTTAAAAAGAAAAATCTTAAAACTACCCAAAGTTTCCAAAAGTATTGTGCGGGCATGAGATAAAGAGAATTAGAGTTTGATGTTAGTGATTGGGTGTTCTTGAAGGTGTCTGCCATGAAGGGAGTGATGCGGTTTAGGAAGAAGGGAAAGCTCAATCCCCGATATTTTGGCCCTTACTTGATCTTGAAGAGAGTGGGCAATGTTGCTTATGAACTAGAGTTGCCTCGTATTTAGGTTCCGTTAATTTAGTGTTCCATGTCTCGATGTTCCTAGTTAGGTTCTATTCATCCAGTGTTCAATGTTTTGATGTTGAAAAATTGTATGGGCGATCCTTCTTTGATTATCCCTTTGGAAAGTGTTGGTGTTTTAGATTCCTTGCCTTATGAGGAAATCTCTGTTGAGATCTTGGATCGGCAAGTTCATCAGTTATGGACAAGGACGTGGCCTTAGTAAAGGTTATATGGAGGAACCAAAGGGTTGAGGAAGATACTTAGGAATACGAAGCCGATATGAAGTCCAAATTTCAATTCTTGTTCCCTGTTCCAGATAATCATGTGTAAGGTATGTGTTTTCCTTAATATCTTTATTTTCTTACTTTGTTAAAGAAAATTATGTTTTCCTTGATATATTTGTTTTCTATCTTTGTTAAAGGTAAGGGTGGTTATGTCTTGTATTAAAAATAGTACTAGTCAATGCTCTGTTTCATCATTCTAGGATGAATGATCCTAAAAGGGGAGAATGTAACACCTCAGATTTTTTTCCCTTAGAAAATTCTGAGTTTTAAACTCACTGTGGTAAGGTGTCTTGATGGGTCATAGGACCTCAATCGTAGGGTGTCCAGTGAAGATTTCCTAAGTTACTGCCTTGGTTACAATTGGGGTTCACGGCTTATAAAGACTCTATATGAGCCATGTAGTCTAAATCATAGGATAACCAGTGTTTTGTCCTGATTTCGACTAGGTGTTGCGAGTCATATAGACTGATTACCAGTTGTAATGTACCATACGTAAGGTAACCAGTGTAGGTCTTTGATGTTTTTGCGTAGGTACGACTCGTGGTCATGAGTCGTAAAGAGACTTTACGAGTCGTAACAAGACCTTACGAGTCATAACGAGACCTTACGAGTTGCAAGGTGACCCGTGGTCACTAATGTCAATTTTTTAGTGTTTCATTAAGGGTACTTTGGACATTTCCCCTTTCCACCTGACTGTAACCTGCGATCTTAAAACTCTTTAGGGGACCTTATTATCCTTTATAAACATATCAAACACTCTCAAATTACTGAGGCAAGAACACTAGGGTTTTCAAGCAATTGATATCTAAAGCTTCCAAGGGTTGAATTCTCTCCATAATTTGATACTTTTAGGAATGTGACTCTACTTCAAACTTATTTTCCTTTAAGTATATCTATTAAATGGTTATTGATGTGAAATTAAATATGGGTTTGACATGGGTTGAGGGTTTTGGCATGGTTGATTCTTAAATTGTTTTTCCATGATTATTATGAATTGTTCATACTTTGAATTGAATGTTTTTGAACTAATGGGTTTCATGGGTGTGGGAACTGGAATGGGGTCGAGGCATTCCATCAATTTGATGATTTTGACATTGAAATTGGTTTAGAAATTGTGTTCCCTTAATCCACTTGTGTCCTTAGTTTTGAAATATAGTTTGTCACATGATTTGACATTACTTACCCACACTACTGCATTGCGTAAATGACTAAAAGGTTAAACATGGATTTTGAAGGCCTTGTCGGTCGTGTTTTGACTAAAATTAAAACCTCGGGGGTCGAGGAATTCTCCCGATTTGATTTGATAAACTAAAATGGGGTTGATTCATTCCCAAAATTTGATTTAATCAACAAAAAGGGTCGTAGGATTCCCCCATATTGATTTAATAAACAAAGGGGGTCAAGTCATTTCCTTAAGTTAATGGAATACTAATGGCACAATTATGAGCTTGCAAGCGTAAAGGTATGATAATACTTGTGATGTGCCTTAATGTGTAATTACATGGTTTAATAAGAGGGTTATGTGAAACTTGTTTTAATTGGGCTTAAAGGGGGGTTATATAGCTAAGCCGTGAGGTGTCAATCTTGAAGGACTTGTACTGAAAACTCACGTTTACCGACGTGAGGTTTGGTATTAATGACCGTGTTCTTTAACATATTTATTATATGTATGTATCCTAAAATGATGTGTGGTCGAGGCATTCCCTGGTTTTCCTTGATACCTCTAGTTCCTCTGGATAACACGCACTAGGGCCCTTTCAGCAGGGGGATCTAGACCCATATAGCCCGTGGATGTGTTTATGATGGTTGAGCTACATAGTCCAGGCTAAGGGTTTACTTGCATGCTAAGCTTTGTTCCCTACCCCAGCATGATTATATATATGTATGTACAATACGTGCATGTAGATTTTATGGTGGTTTTAACCTGGCATTATTTTATCCTTTATCGTTAAGTTACATGTTCGCGCTCAACCTGCTAACCATCTTCGGACGCTATATCCCCATGCGATGCAGGCACCGGAAATATTTTTTATTTTCCTGTGCAGAAATAAGTGATCATTGTATAGGCTCGTAAGTCAGCTTGAAGTAGTGAGCTTCCATAGAGTTTGAAGTGGTGATCTTCCATAATTTGGAAGACTCCTTTTCTTGTTTTGGTTTCCCGATGTGATAGACTACTTCATTGGTTTCAGTTTTGGCTATAGTCGGGGGCTTATCCCGACGTAAATGGTCTTTGGTTATTAGAAGGCTTTTGTGGATTACTGTGGACTGTATATTTCTTATTGATATATCTTATATTCCTCTGATCTTATTTTTATCTATATTGTTATATGTTCGAAATTCATCCAGTGTTAGTGTATTGTGTGTTGTTTGGCTAGGCAAAGAGGGTGGCCTCCGGTCCACTCGGACCTGAGATACCCATCATGGCCAGGCCCTAGGTAGAATTTTATAGGTTGTGAGAGTTGGGTAGACTTGATTATCTTAGATATGGTTGATTTGATGTAATCTTAGGTATGGAATCGTTAGTTCCTTATCATGCTAATTTGGACTGTTTTGCCAAGATCATGACCATAGCTATGCCAGGTGTACTGAGGTTATTTTGGAAGGGTTTGCTTAATTTGATTTCAAAGGGTGTTATATAGTTTTTTCAATCTCATCGCATGATAAAGAGATAGTGTTGGTCTTATTTGGATCATGTCCGTGATACTAGTGTTGCCTCACCGCCTCCTTTGGATTCTATACGAGTTGTTTCCAAGTTCTTGGATATGTTCCCTACGAATTTTCCTAGTATGCCTCCAGATCTTGATATTAATTCTTTTATTGATGTGGATCCAGACACCAAGTCTATTTCTATCCCTCACTATAGGATGGCCCCGACTAAGTTGGAGTTGAAAGAGCAGTTTCAAGATTTATTGAGTGGGGGGTTTATTTGACATAGTGTATCTCCTTAGGGTGCACCTGTCTTTTTTGTGAAGAAGAAGGATGGATCGATCTATATGTGTATTGATTATAGGAAGTTAAACAAGGTGATAGTCAAGAACAAGTATCATTTTCCTCGCATTAATGGTCTTTTTGATCAGTATTAGGGTGCTTTGGTGTTTTCCAAGATTGATTTGAGATCCAAATATCATCAGTTGAAGATTAGAGATTTGGATATTTTGAAGATGGATTTTTAAACTCGATAAGATCATTATGAGTTCCTGGTCATGCCATTTGGATTGACCAATGACCCAACAACATTCATAAAGTTGGTAAATCGAGTGTTTCAACCATCTCTTGACTCTTTTGTGATTGTATTTATAGATGACATCTTGGTTTATTCCAAGAATGAGGTTGACCATCTGAAGCATTAGAGGATTGTACTTCAAAGGTTTCATGATGAGAAGTTGTATGCTAAATCTTTCAAGTATTAGTTTTGGTTGGATTCTATCTCTTTCATGGATCATGTGGTTATCAAGGGTGGTTTTATGGTTGATCCAACTAATATCATGGTTATTTATGATTGGGCTAGACCTATTTTTCCTATCAAGATTTGGAGTCTTTTTAATTTAATGAGATATTATTGGTGCTTTATTGAGGGTTTCTCATATAGTGGGACTTCTTTGACCAAGTTGACTCAAAAAAAAAAAATTCAGTGGTCAAATGCATGTGAGGAAAGCTTCCCAAAGCTTAAAGAGTTGTTGATTTCGGCTTCTATTTTGACCTTCCACGGGAAGAGTATGGATTTTACCGTATTTTGTGATGTTTATGGTGTTAGTTTAGGTGCAGTGCTGATGTAGGAGGGTAAGGTAATTCCTTATGCCTCTCGTCAATTGAATCCTCATGAGAGAAATTATCCAACCTATAATTTGGAGTTAGCAGTCATGACATTTGTGTTGAATTGTGGCATCATTACTTGTATGGAGTTCCTTATGAGATTTTCTCGGACCATTATAGCCTTCAGTAGTTCTTCAATCAATGGGATCATAATATGAGGCAGCAACGTTGGCTTGAGTTTCTTAAAGATTATGACCTCATTATTTTGTATCATCCAGGCAAGACAAATGTGATTGTGGATGCCTTGTGTAGAAAGTCAACTAGTATCGGGAGTTTGGCTCATCTCTCGACCCAATAGTAGACTTTAGTCCTTTTCATGACCAGAGACTACCCCCAAGTCGTAACACGGTTCTTAGAACCACAAGCAATCCCAAGCTAACCCATGAGCTAGCATGATACTTGAGCAACTGATTTAAATTGTATAAAAACTAAGTCTACTAAGCGAAAACATAATCATGAGAAAGTATGAATAAATACAATGCTGATAAAGTTTACGACATGATAAAACTGAAGAAAGAACTTGAATTACATGAATGACTCTAACTGACCATCTATGAAGCCTGTACTATACTGACTATAGATAGCTGGGACATGCCTCCAACTACCACTAATCAATACATATGAGTTATCAAACTAAAGTACATGAACTACAACTGACTGGAGTTCTCAAAAAAGGAGAACTTATCACCTGCTGGATGAAGGCTGAGAACTAACTGACCTTGGTGTGTGGACTACTCCCGATACCTACATTATGAAACAATGTATCCACATAGACATATATGTGGTCAGTACTTCTGGAATTTACTGAGTAAGTGGGGGTGAATGCAATAAGTAAAAATTAATAGAAACATAATCTTTAAACAAACATGCTAAGTGCAAGTAGACTCACCACAAGACTGAAAACAACTGAAAGTTGAAGTATTTTAAAACATGAGTAACAAACATAATCTGATAAGTTGTTGAATCACCACACTTGGTTTGTTAAATCTTTACTTTTGTAGAATAAGTAAAACTGAAGCTGGGAAGTGGTAAAACATGAATACTGTATGTAAATCTCATGTAAAGCTAAACATGTTGTAAAATTAAACTGAGGATCATGTATGGATACGGAGCATGAAAACATGAACATATAAAATTGCGAATGCAATACCAAGCATAAACATGTACTGACATGATCTAAATAGCTGATGTCTGAAATAACTGAATAATTGATGTTTGTATACTTGGTCATAGAAACCTAAAATGACACATTCTGAGTACTATACTGAGACTATGGGAGTTAACTTCAACCGATATGCCTCAATCTAAGCTAATAGGGTCCAACCTGTAACCCCAGTTGGAAGGGTGTTGGTACCTTTCCAGGGGTACCAATACATGACTGATGATGTAGATCCATAAGGTTGATGTCCCAAAGGATGAGGGTGTCATGCCTAACTGATGGGCCTCCCCTTATAATCTACGGTGGCACCATAGGTCTAGAACCTAGGGACTGCTACTAACGTGTCATGCCTAACTGATAGGAGAGATGCTATCCCTACGTTCACTAGGTGCTAAGTGTTACTTCCAACTGAATGACATTTATGTTATTAGTCGTTTAACATGACATAGTACTATACTTGAAAGTGCTCAACATGAACATGATATTCTAAATATGATAATAAAACCATAGTTTGACTGACTTGTTACTTGAAAATAAAAACATGTAAAACGCATAGTATTGGGTATTCATAAGTTGCCAGCACTGAATGATTAAAAAATATGATAACAATGCTTAAAACAGTGGTATGAAATCATAGTTCAAAGACCCAAAACATAAAATATTTACAAAAATAGGTGAGAAGCATGAATTTGAGCATACAGATGTGTTACACATGAGAGTAAAACATATTTACATGGTTAATACATAATTTAATATTGTAGCATAAAATCACTTGAGTATAACATGGAAACTTGAAATTTAAAGCATGAAATAACCTAATTTTTCATGGGGTCCTGTGAGGAAATGGATTGAGTCAATTTACTAAGGAAAAACATGAATTGAGTTCATCTTGAACATGTGAAAATTCTATAATGAAGAAAAAAAAACATACTTTAATCAAAGAAAGGGTTTTTGGGCTCAATGGGTGAAAGGGACCTATAGGTGAATACCCCACATACCTTAATTGAATGAATTCTTGAACAAATCTTGTATTCAGAACTTAAATCCTTGTGTTCTTGAGAGAAAAATCTTGAACTTTGTTCTTGGGAAAGGGGAAGGATTTCCAGTGAGAAATTTTGAGGTAATGGGCAAATACTGCCACTTGGAATGTTAAAAATCGTTTGTTGGATGATTGGGGTTGAGGGGAAAGAACCCAATTTCCCCTTGGCCTCTATTTCCAATGGAAATGGCCCTCGTGTAGCGACCCCTATTCTAGTGGAATAACCTTCGCGACGCAACCCCTAGTCTGGTGGAATAGCCCTCGCGGCGCGGGGCCATCGAGACCCCTTACTATTTCTTACAAAAATGGTCATAATATTTTGTTTGAGTATTGTATTAAGGCTAAATTGGTATAGTTGTAAAAGTAACTCAATTATCTATTATTTGGAGGGTATTAAGATGCAAAATTCCACATATGTCAAAAGTTATACACATTCAAAGTCAACCCTTGTAGAATCGAATACCAAAATTTAGCTGAATCAAAGGCTCTTAGCTCAACTTTGCCCTAAGGAATTCCTATGAACATTTTTCAACTTATAAGAACTCTTCACACTAGGATAATGATCATGACACATGTATTCAAATACAAATTAAGGTATTAGAGTTTACACACATCGGAACACCGGTTTGAATTCTAGCCCAAAAATATGGGTTGTTACAACCTTGGAGGCTTAGTCTTTAGCTAACCATATGGTTAGACTTGATATTTTGACACTTAGATATGATTTAGCCTTTGTTGAGTCTACATTTTCCTTGATGGAGCAGATTAGCGCTCACCAGTTTCATAATGAGAGATTGAGGGTGATTTAAGATAAGGTGTTGAGTGTAAGGCTATGGAAAAATCTCTTGATTCTAATGGTGATTTAAAAATTGGAGGCCAAGTTTATGTAATGAGATTTGGTGTATGTGTGAGATCGATTTGGGAGGAGGTATATTCTTTAAGATACTCTATCCATCAAGAAGTGACCAAGATTTATCGTGATTTGAGCCAACTTTATTGCTGGGGTAGTATGAAGAGGAATATGATGAATTTTATAGATCAATGCTTGCATTGTCAATAGGTAATGGTCGATCATCAAAGTCCGAGTGGTTTGCCTCATAGATTACCCATTTTTGAGTAGATGATAGAAACAAATCACTATGGACTTTGTGAGTGGGTTGCCTCATACTTCATGTGGTTCTAATAGTATTTTGGCATCGTGGATTAGTTGACCAAATCAGCCTATTTCATCCATATTCAGATTTTATTCAATGTTGAGTAGTTGGCCTATATTGATATTCATAATATAGTTCATCTTTACGGGTACTCGTGTCTATTATCTCTAATAGAGGCTCAATGTTTACTTCTAGCTTCTAGTAGACTTTTCAAGAGAAGTTGGGTACTGAAGTTGATCTTAGCATGGTTTTTCAACCCTAAACTGATGGTCAATTGGAGCGTACTATTCAGGGTTAAGAGGATATGCTTTGAGCATATATTATAAACTTCGGAGGTCAATGGGAGCAACATTTTGTTTTTGAGGAGCTCACTTATAATAATAACTACCATTAGAGTATTGAGATGATACCTTTTGAGGCGTTGTATGGTAGTCATTGTGATATTCTATTGGTTGGTTTGAGAATTCAAAGGTTAGAACCCTTGGTACCGGCTTCCTTTGTGAGTCTTTGGGAAGGGTTGAAGTGATTCAGAATAGGCTTCGAGTAACCTAGAGTAGGCAAAAGAGTTATGCAGACCTTAAGCTTCATTTTTTGAAGTTTTAGAGTGGTGATCGAGTCTTTCTTCGCGATGCATGCTTATGTAATGCCCTAAATATGATACCCCAGATGCTACATGGTGCTCATAATCCAGAAAGACCACAAGCTAACCCTTGACTGATATCTGTAACTGAGCACTAAATAATACACAGTAAAAATGCATAAAAACTAATGGAAAACTTGCCATGAGTTTCAAACATCTGAAATACAACTGAAAACTAAATACTAATACAAATGTCTGAACATCTAGTCTAAAAAACTCTAGTCTGAAAGCCTTTAACTGTCTGAATAAGGAGTTGAATGGGACAATCCCCCAACTAACTCCATCTACTGAAAATACTGAATCTAATGCAATAAAGTGAAATAAGAACCATCCCTGGATGATGAGGACTCACTGTTATCTACTGCTGCTGGCTGAATCTGGACTGCTAAGGGTGCTCTGGAGCTCGTGCTTCTGAACCTATGGTATAAAACACTACAACACAGTAAAGTATGCGTCAGTACGTGAGAATGTACTGGTATGCTAGATGAGGTAAGGTTAAATGCAAAGGCTCATATGCATGAACTATAGCTGACTGAATAACATGGGTATACTGAATGAGGAATTACATGCATGAATTCATAAACTATAACTGAAATCATAGTAACACTAAATACTGAGTTCAACCAACTGGATTACTGATAACTGGGCTTACTGATGCTGAATTCTAAATACTAATTTACTGACATTTGAGTTTACTAACACTAGGATACTGAATAACTGAGTCTACTGATATTGATCTCAGAGTTTATCTAATACTGATTGACTGTATCTGAGATTAGTCCTATCTAGCGCGTGATCTCTGAATCTCTGGATGATGAAAATGATTGACTGTATTTGATATCAGTCCTATCTAGGGGGTGATCTCTAAATTCTATGGAACTATCTAAGTTCCTTACTAAGCTGAGTGACTGTATCTAATAGACCTGATTTCTATAGTATTGCACTAATTTACATTATTGAAACTAAATCTTAAACTGAGACTGTGGGAGATAGTCATCTAACCGAAATACCCTGATAGTTGAACTAGTGGGGTCCAACCTATAACCGCAGCTGGAAGGGTGTCAGTACCGTGCCACGTGCAAAGACAACTGCTATGAAGTCAGTCCTAATCTAGCGGGTGGCTTCTGAAGTCATTCCTATACTAGCGGGTGATCCCTGAGTATGTCAGTCCTATCTAACGGGTGATATCTCATGCCTAGGCTTGCTACGTAGTTTTTGAACTTAGGGATTGTTTCTAGGGATCTCAGTCCTATCTAGCGGGTAAGCCCTCATCCCTAGGCTCGCTCGGTGCTGAATTCTACTCCCAACTGAAAGACACTGAACTAATTTCCTAGTTCATACTAGTCTTGACTGAACTATTACTGATCGTACTAATTAAATAAACTGAACTTATCTCACTGAGTTTCATTGGCTGATGGAATACTACTGAATTCTGTTATCTGTCTGAATGCTACTGAGTTTCTGGACTGAATACTTGAATACTACTGAGGTCTGAACTGAATACTGAACTGGAATAGACTGATACTGATATTACTGAGTCTCTCTAAGTTTTGTAACTGACTGAGTTCTACTGATCATGGCACGACTGAGATTATCTTGAAAACTGACACTAGCTCTAAAAAATCAGCTAAATTGTTAGGTATTAAATACCCTCAGAACTCGATAACATAAATAAATAAGGCATGACCTTTCTTGAATAGGATAACAATAGTCTATCATTCACAATAAAATCAAGGAGGCATCTCTTCAAGCACTTGGAAGTCTTAAACATGTAAATGTATGCATAGCAATGTCTCATAATTCATTCATTAAGGAATGCACGTAAATGGGAGCGTATGCAACATATCATAATTCATTCACTAAGTCCTTTCAACAAACACTTGGCATGCATTAACTTTTACATAATTAGAGATTTCATACTAACATGCTATAAAGACTTTATTTCCTTCACATAATCATTTTATCAAACATATGGGGAGCATACTTTGGTTATAAAACAATCAATACATCCAATTAACATAGCTACATCAATAAACTTGCAACTTAAAGGGGTTTATCGTGAACATTATGCGAATCATCACATGCTAGGACTAAATCATGAAACTGAGTTCTACTGATCATGGAACAACTGAGATTATCCTAAAAACTGTCTCTGGCTCTAGACAATCAGCTAAATTATCGGGTATTAAATACCCCCAGGACTCGATAACATAAATAAATAAATAAATAAGGCATGACCATTCTTGAATAGCATAACAATAGTCTATCATTCACAATAAAATCAAGGAGGCATCTCTTCAAGAACTTGGAAGTCTTAAACATGTAAACATATAAGGATGCATACCAATGTCTCAAAATTCATTCATTAAGGAATGCATGTACATGGGAGTGCATGAAACATATCATAATTCATTCACTAAGGCCTTTCAACAAACACTTGGCATGCATTAACTTTTACATAATTAGGGATTTTGTGCTAACATGCTATAATGACTCTATTTCCTTCACATAAGCATTTTATCAAACATATGGGGAGCATACTTTTGTTATACAACAATCAATACATCCAATTAACACAACTACATCAATAAACTTTCAACTTAAAGGGGTTTATCATGAACATTATGCAAATCATCACATTCTAGGACTAAATCATGTAACTTGTAATCTAGAATATGAATCACAACTTCACAATAACATAAACATGAGCTTCAACTCACATAAATCATGAAAAATCATAAATATTCAATATTTATATTTTGAAAAGGGTTCTTGAACTTCTTGGGTGGAAGGGACCCAAGAATCAACATCTAACATACCTTAGTTCTTGATTTTAGAAAGATTGGCACAGAGACTCTTGAATTTGGATCTTCAATTGGAAAACCCTAACTTGTTCTTGAGAGAAATTAAGAGAAGAGAGTATATTTTGGGGGAAAATAGGGTTGAATATCATGTTATAGGGTGATATAGGGGTGGGAAAATGACTGAAATAACCCTGGGGTTGCGACTGTTTTAATGTCTGGAACTGGGTACTGACGCGCTGGTTGATGCGATACTCGACGCATCGAATCGTGATCGCACCAAGCCTCAGTACTTTTGACTGGCAGTTCCTGCAACAATATTAACCAACGCGATAGGCGACGCAGCGTGGCAAGATCTCGTTGGTCCACTGTTTTAGGATTTGAGATGTGGTCTAACCGAGGTCCGAAAAATCCAACACTCATCCGGAAACACCTACTGACATAGCTGATCATGAATCAACTTAAAGATTGACATTTAAGGATTGTAAGGGTCGAGAAATAATATTGCCAACTTATGAAGGCTAAAAATATTCTAAATGTAAACACTTAGCTGAAGTTTCTAAGTCTGGGACCTCTTTTTAAGCTTTAACAGACTGAGTAAAGCTTGGAAATTTTACGGGGTATTACAGCTCGCCAAGTCAAGATAAAGAGTTCAAAAGCTTTGACTTGAGTCAATACCTTAGAGGCTTGGAAGGAGTTCAAAAAAGAGGGTTGAAGCTTATGAACATTCTAAAAAGGAAGTAAAAGGTACGTGGAAGACAACTTGGAGAAAGGAAAAAATTCTATGAATGCAAATTGATTATTATTTTAACGAAAGCCTCTTGACTAAGAAGACCCTTAATTAATTAAGGGCATTTTTGTAGTTAGTATCCTAGTCTATAAATAGTGGAGCATAGCTCATTTAAGAGATAGAGATTTATTTTGATGAATATGAATACTAAATACTCTCTTGAGAGTTTGAGAGCTTGTTGAAGCTTTTGATTGTTTAAAGTTTAGAAAGGAGGGTTGCTTGGGAATCTACATCACTTGATATTTTTCTCATAGGGTTTGGTGCTTATTTGGATATTTGAAGGAGATCTTTACTATAATATAGTATTTATTGCCTATATTAATTGACTTTAATTCCAATTTTGTGTCTACCATTCTACCATTTATCTTTGATTTTCTTTGTTTTCTTGTTTCTTTTATCTTCTACATTTTTATTTCTTGTATCATTTGGTATCAAGAGCCTAGGTTAAGATTTGTACAAATCTTAATCTTGGGATATTGATTTATTCAAAAGAAATCATCCAAAAAATCTCATAAATTTTTTTTTTTCTGACACTAGATCTTGATTCTCTAATTTTCTTAAGACTAGATCTCGAATTCATGCGATTTGGAGGTGTAGAAGTGAAGTTAACATTGAAGGATTTTTAACTTTTGAAATTTTTTGTTAAATTTGAAAAGTGGATTTATTTTTTACTTAGTTTTGAAAGAGAAAAATTGGTGGAGTTTGTTTGTGGTATTGAAAGGAGCACATAGGTGAAAATTTCATTGAATTTGGAGCAAGAACGAAGAAGTTATGAACATTTGAAGATTGAGGTTTTTTCTTGTGTTCTTGTTCTCATTCATCTTGTTCTTGAAGAAGAAGGTAGAAAAGTACACTTTGATCCAAAAAATTTTAGGTCAAAATGTTAGTGGAGTCACTTGTGGAGATTTAAATAAATTAAAAAAAAAAAATAATTTTCACGTGGACTGCCACATCAGCGGTCAACCATCAATATACAAGCCATATCCCAATCAGCTGCCATTTGGCACACCAACCCAGTACAACTCTCACCTTCAGCAAGTGAGATGCACTTTCAAAGAGCAAAAAAATTTTCAAGTATCCAAACTTCGTGATTCTTTTTTTAAAAATTTTTATCCTTCGATTCCTCATTTATTTAATAAGTAATTAACATATTTAATCACTTGTAACTAGTTTTAATCATCAAATCAAATCCTTTAAAGTGATGCAAATAACATCGTTCCCGCAACCACTTTAGTACTTTGTTTATAGATTTTTTAAGCTATGCAACAGAAGAGGGGGCACTTGCGCTTGAATTGAAGTAGTACCTTTGGAATATGAGTAGGGCTCCTAAGTGGCACGTTCATGGAGGCAAACCGAAGGAAGAGCAAAAGAAAGGTTGGGTGTTTGTGGGGCACGTCCATCTGGCCCCGAATAGGTAGTTTTAATCATCAAATCAAATCCTTTAAAGTGATGCACTTCTTTAAGGCCTCAAAACTGTTCTAAGTAACTGATTTTCGTGATTCTTTTTTACTATACTTTCTTCTTTCGATTTCTCAACTATTTAACAAATAATTAATGTATTTAATCACTAGTTAATTAGTTTTAAAATATCAAAATATTTCTTTGATTCTCCTAACTAAGTAACAACAAGTAATTTTCTTCTACTTTTGTTACTTCGTTTTTTAGTCCAATTTTTTTTTGTGTTACGTTTTACTTTAGATGTTCTTCTTTATTTTTCATTGAAAGTTCTTGGTTTCCATCCTTATCTTTTCAGATTTCATTCTTGAGCCAACAAAAATTTATTCTTGACCTCAAGCAGAGATTGGATCCTTGCAACTCATCGGAAGTAAACGAGTTACAATCATTGACCAAAGCAATTTGTGAGGCAAACAAAGGTGTGATTTCTTGATTGATTATGAACCTTTTTTATAAACTAACCTAACATGCTTGCTTTATTTGAATGAGTGACTTTAACAGGTACGAATGGTGGTCCATGAAAAAGAAAATCAAGTTTCCATTGGAGACCCACTTTGGGTGAATTGTTAAACTTGTTCGCCACTCTCTCTACCCAAATGGAAGGACGGTTGGATTGATTGAGAACTCGAATAAATTGATTACAACTTATATTCCCACCTAATTTTCCTAATTCTCATCAATGAACTTTGGATACTCCTTCTCTTTTTAAGGACTCTTGTGTAAGTACAAGCATGAAAAATGGAGGAATACAAGGCAAAGAGATTTTTCTTGTTAGCTTCAATGTAAAATAGCTACATCGAACTCATTAAAATTTGGCAATGAACAAAGCATGAGTGATGGATTATCTTCATATGAGTTTAATGAGTCTTTGCCAAATAATGATAATTTATTTGTTGAGAGTGTTCATACACTAGTTGATTCTATTGATGACCGATTGACTCTTCTTGTAAGATTGATTTGTGTCCACCCAGTGTTGACACTTGTGATGTGATTGATAGTACATTATCATGTGAAACATGTATTGATCACTTCTTTGTAATTCTAGTTCACTAATTCAGGGATTTTATGATTTGATTTGTGAGCTCAAATTAGTGATGTCACTGTTAAAGTTTGTCATTTCAGAAGGAGTGATTCTTTGAGCATATATTTTGTTAAAGTTTCTATTACTTCTCTTTCTCTCAGAACTCATGTGATTGAAAGTACCTTAAATGATGACATTTGTCTTTTTGAGAATGCGATTACATGCTTTGATTCTCAACCTTTCATTGATTCTTCACTCTTTCAGTATAATGTCTTATTTGATGATGATGGGATTACTCCTTATTTGGTGCCTAGTGGTGTGAGTGGTGATTGTAATGTGGCTCTTCATGAAATCTATAGTTTGTACAATAACCCTCTATGGGATGTTGAGAAGGAAGATGATGTGTGTTCATCAATTCTTACTCCTTATTTGAGTGTTCCAATTCTTGATAGTATACTTGATATTCTTGAGTCTTCTAGAGATCTTACATGTGAGGACACCTTAGATGAAGTTATTTTGCATGATATATTTCTTTATGATCTATTTGAATATAATTATGGTCATTCTTGTGGGGGAGGTATGTCGTATGTTAGTGCCACAATCAAAAAATCAACGGTCAAGATGACACTCATCTCGGCAAGACTTGACAAGTAAGCCTATCACCCAAACTGATATAACATGGGTAAACATTACCAAAATCCAAGACAGGGATTTTAGAGCAAAGCCAAGCCACACAAACATGATAATAGCGAAAATATAATCAAAGATGCCAAACCAACTCCCTAAACCTAGTTTCACAGTGTAAGAACTACTATAAATATCTCGAAGTCAAAATTTACATAGGATAATTCGAAAGGAACAACTCTACCTCTGAAAAAAAATAAGACATAGTCTAAATAAGAAAATGTAGTAGTCAATTCTGGATGCATAGGTCAACTACTACCTCAAAGACTCCAAATGCCGCCTGAATCAGCTATCCATAGTGCGCACTCGTACATGGATCTGCATTGAAAGGGCGCGGTAGGGATAAGTACGGTCCACTTGTACTCAGTAGGTATCATAGGCCAACTAAGTCTAGTAGAAAATAAAGCATATAAACATAAATTGTGTGCACGTCACCTTCAATCAGAAAATATCCTAAAAGGTAGCGCACTCCATCTCCACTATCAGTTCTAATATACATACATATAACAAATACATGTAGATAAAAGAAGAAAAAGTATACACGTACATCAAATACAACTATAGAAAGATGGAACATATGGTAGATATCAAGTCAAAGACAAAAATACAATCACAGCATAAGGACAATATATAAAGTGCAGTAAAAAACAAGATGATGATGATGACATGTGAAGCACGAGGTCTTCGCACAATCACCGTATACACCTATAACACTAAATCTTTCCGACATAGGACCCATGGGGGGTTCGCCAATCCATATACAACCAATATCCAATACAAATATCCATATCTCATTACCGGCACATACATCGATATAGGGTTTTTTAAGATATCACATTTTTTGTCAGAAAAAAGCTGATATTTCTAGTATTTCCACGGTGGTACCAGTGTTTCATGAATGAATATGATATGAGAATGTAATGCTCACACCCAACAAAAATGATAATATTCAATGTCTAACCAATATACCAACCATGTGAACCAAAACCCCACTCAATTCAACCAACCAACTAAGATCCAATATAATCCAGAATCAATCAAGTGAAACATGCAAGAAAACATCATTGATACCAAATAATTTCCAAATTCTAGAGCTTTTTCCCACCAAAAAGGGTGTTAACAAACATACATATATCAATATCAAGATGACAACATCATATAGGACTCACACGATCACACATAACAAATAATGTCTCAAAACTATCAAATATTATCCATATAGGCCCCCACACGGGCATATAAATCACCTAAACACATTTTCCATGATACAACCCCATACCCATAGCATGCTTTTACATTGTTATTACTACCCAACCTAGTATAAATAAAGGTAAGCCATAACCTACCTCGAATGCCAAAAACTAGTCCTAAAAGCCTTCAATCAGATGCCCCCTCACGAACGGATCTGGAATCAGCTAAAACATACAAATACAAAATCTACGCGTCTAAAAAAAGCCAACGATACCCAAATTGCCTATTTTTGAAATGGGGTCAAAATGGAACCCCAAAACTGATTGTCAAATAGGAAAGGCAAAATCAAAACTTTAGTCCAAAAACATCTTCCTTCGGATTAAAGGAATTCCTAAGAGAAATTCTAAGTGAAAACGATTTGAAATTGGGGTTTAAATTGAAGAATAATTAATTTAGGCCTTTCAGGCCAAAAACCCCAATTTTCTATCTTCAAATCTGAGTTTAAACAAGATTTAGATAATAAAAATCAAAGGAAAAACTTTGAAAAAAGGATTTGGAGCTTATCCAATCTTAAAAATGGTAGAAAATGCTCCAAAACTCGAACCTCAAGCTCCAACACTCAAAAATAGTGAAAGAATCGCGACAAAAAGCATTTAAATTTACCCAGGATGCGCTAAAGCGAACACAAGGCCACTTTAGCGGTAGGCGCTAAAGCACCGAGGTGCCGCTAAAGCAGTACCCCACCTAGGTGCAGGTGTCGCTAAAGCGGGCCCTGGCCACTTTAGTGGGAAGCACTAAAGCGCATGGGATACCACTAAAGCGGTACCTAAGGACTGTTCTAGGTCTTCTAAAGCACCCAAAGGCCACTTTAACACCACCTACTAATGTACCCAAATGGTCGATTTAGCGATCGCACCAGTTGCTGCACTAGCTGTGGAGACTTGGAATTCTGAAATCCCGAGAATGCAATCGAACTATGCTACCCTATCAAGTTGATGCTCCAAACTCAATGGCGATATCATAATTTTGAAAAAACTTTATTTTCACAGGACTGACCCCGGAGACCAATTTTTACAACTTTTCAAATTGAGGGTCAAAATGAGATATAAAAATTGTAAGGCCGAATCAACTATGTCACCAATATAAAATCAATATTTTGGATCTGGCGCAATCCATTTTTTCATCCAACGTACATATTAAAAGATGTTGACCGAAGTCAACTCATAAGCTTTTTAAGTCCACCAAAAATCACAAACTTGCACCAATCATACCAAAATGCATTTGGAAATATGCCAACCATCCCCACATCCCAAAAATAACATAATACAACCACGAGGAGGGGTAAAATGGTCAAATAACATAAAATCAAATATTTCACCAAAATCACCAAAAATCATGTCATTACATCATCCATCACTAATAATCTAGTTCATCCTCAAACTAAGGTAAATGGGAAATACCTGAATCTATAAAAAGTAGGGGATAATTATTACGCATGTCATACTCGACCTCCTAAGTAGACTCATCTACCAGTCGATGTCGCCATTAGACCTTAACCATAGGAATAACTCTAGAACATAATCATCTAACATCTCTGATGAGGGTGGAGACAGGCTCCTCATCAAAGGACAACTACTCATCTAAGTAGACTGAATCCCAAGGAATGACTTGAGAATCATCTAAAATGTAATGTTGAAGCATAAAAATATAAAAGCTAGGTGAACAGCAAATAAATATGGAGGCAATACTAATTAATAAGCCACATCCCCAATAGTCTGAAGGATCTCAAAAGGTAAATGTACCTGGGGCTAAGCTTTCCCCTCTTCCCAAACCTCACCACACCCTTCATGTATGATACATAAAGGAAAATGTGGTCACCACACTGAATCTCAAGGCACAAAGTCTACAATCTGCATAGCACTTTTGCATACTCTAAGTAGCGAAGTCTATTCTGAATGACCCAAACTCTATCTAAAGACTCAAGAAGCAAGTCCGTACCTCAAGGTCTAATATTAGAAACCTCAAACTAACCAACTGGAGAGTGAAAACACCTACCATACAAAGCCTAAAAAGGAGCCATCTCAATGTTGGAATGGTAGTTATTATTATATGCAAACTCTGCCAAAGCTAGATGTTGCTTCCACTAACCTCCGAATTCCATCACACAAGCCCAGAGCATCTTCTCTAAAACCTGAATAGTTTGATCCAATTGACCATCTATCTAGGGGTAAAAGGTTGTACTAAGATAAACCCAAGTACCCTAATCCTCCTAAAAAGTCTTCTAAATGTGAGATATTAATACTGAACCTCAATTCAAGATGATTACAATCAGCACACTATGAAGATGAGCAATCTAATTAATATAGATACGGTCAACCTCTCAGCACTGAAAAAAACCAAGATTGGAATAAAGTAAGAAGATTTGGTCAACCGATCCACGATGACCCAAACATTATCAAAACCATACGACTCATGAGGGAACCTAGCCACAAAGTCCATAGTGATTTATTCCCATTTCCACTCGAGAATGGGTAACCTTTAAGGCAAACCACCACGTCTCAAATGCTCAGCCTTCACTTGTGGGAATATAGGCAAACCACCAGTAATGCTATCTCAAATCATGATACATCTTAGCCACTCCCTAATAAATGGAATACTTGAAAAAATAATCCTTATCAAAAATCAATCAAATACTAACACCCACTCTCAGCAGAAAAACTCATCCACCAATATTCAAAACACCATCCGGATCAAGCGAGGCTTCCTTAGCCTCGTGTAACACCCCGCATCTTTAGGCTAAAATTCAAATCATTATTCCTGTGTGTATAAACTCTAATCTAATGATTTTTATTTGAATATAAGTGTCATGATCATTTACCTAGTGTGTAAAGTACTTTCTAGGTGAATAATGGTCACAGTAAACACTTAGAGTGAAGTGGAGTTAAGAACTTTTGATTAGATCAATTTTTTTGGAATTCGGTCCTAAAAGGGTCAATTTAAAATGTGTATTACTTCTTGAATATATGGCTTTTTGGAGTTTAAGACCCACCAAATTATATATAATTAAGTCCTCTTTTCAACACATCTTATTTTGCCTTAATATAATACCCGAGCAAGAAGTTATGAGCATTTTTGTAAGGGGCCAGTGAGGGTCCGTGATTTTGCCGTAGCACGGACCTTATGCTCTGCGATTTCGCCATGGCACATACCTATATTCAGAAATGTTAAAACCCACATTTATCTTCAGTTTTCAGAGGGTAAACTGGACAATTACGTTCTAAACTATCCTATAACTGATATAAACATGACTTTATCATCCCATAACCCCAAATACATCAAATACACAATCCCATTCCTCCCAAATTCTTAAGAACACCAAGCAAGGGTTTCTTCTAAGAGTTCACCTCCCAAGGCTCCAAATCCAAGTTCCTTTTCAAGAAGTTAAGAAAATCAGGCATCTGGGAATTCAATGAGGATCTCCTTTCATCCTCATCCTAAATTACAATTTTATTCATGAATTTTATGAATTCCATAAACTAAGGTTTTATCCAATTGTTATTCTAAGCCCAAATTCAATCCCCCATGATATGATTTTCACTCATAAGCATGTTTTAGTAATTATTCATGATTCGTTAGACCCATAATATATGATTCATGCTATTTTTATGCCCATGCATGTTTTACATGTTATTACTCCAAATTTAAAACATATGATCATGCTATGAATGATGTTCCCATGCTTTTAAGATTTCTCAATCCTCAAGTTTAATTCTCCTTTTTTTTTTAAGTGCTCCATGAAAAGTATATATTCCATGATTTTGCCGTGCAATTCTTAAAGTCAATCATGAATTAGTGTTTCCTCATAAGTTCAAATATTCTTCTGTATTCAAATCATGATAACTTATTATATTGATAAAATTGTTGAATTCTTGAGTTTAAGTCATGAAATTCCTATCATGTCATTTCTTTGAAACTATAGCATTTAATTATATCTTTCAATGATGGTGGGTTATGAACACCCAATACCTAGATATTCATGCATGCTTTCGATTTAAAGTTACAAGTCATTCAGATCATGATTCTATCATCATATTCAGATTATTATATTCATGTTGAGCATTTATCAGTTGCGAAACATGTTAAATTAATATCAATACCAGTTTTATTTAGTTGGGAGTAGAACTTAACACTGAGCAAACGTAGGGATGAAGGCTCACCAAAAGTAGAGGACTAAGACCTTTAGTAGCAATCCCTAAGTTCCAGAACTATTTAGTAAGGGTAGGTTATGAAGGTTACCCTCAAGTAGATGATTGACACTCTCTTAAGGGTCACTCGCCAATAGAGGACTGATACCTTAGTCCTTTGGGACATCATATTATCCACACAGCCAGTGTCGGTACCCATGGCAAGGTACTGACACTCTTCCAACTGGGTTATAGGTCGGACCCCGATTAGCTCAGATTGGGGCATGTCAGTTAAAACTAAGCTCTCACAGTCTCAGTTCAGTATTCAGATTATATCAGTTTAGTTTTGCATAACCAAGTGTCCATATATCAATTATTCAGTTATTTAGATTATTCTAGTACATGTTTATGCTTGGTATTGCATTTGTTTTACATGTTCATACATTTATGCTCGGTATTCATACATGATCCTCAATGCGATTTTACAGCCTCTTCAGCTTTTACTTGAGATTTGCATATGGTACTCATGTTTCTACCGCTTCCCAATTTACAGAAATATTTTTAGCTCATAATTTAGTAATTCCACTATGCCTTACAGTTTTAACATATAAACATGCTTTATATGCATATTTCAACAAATCATTTATGTCCTCAGTTTTAAAGTAATGATTTAAGTATTTTCATGATTAGTGCATATCTCACATACTTAGTACATTCCAAAGTACTGACCACATATATATGTCTATGGCTACATTTCTTCATAACGTAGGTAATAGATGTATCCTTCACACCAGGTTCAGACACATTATAGCTTCCAGCCAACAGGTAATGAGTTCTCTTATTTTGAGGACTCAAGTCAGTTGCAATTCTTGTATTGTATTTTTCTTATTCGTATTTATTGATTTGGGATAGCTGGAGATATGTCCCAGCTACCTATAATATTAATAGAGGCTTCATAGATAGTAAGTTTGAGTCATTGTACATAGCCTTTAGTTCCTCATTCTTCCAAATTTTAGTGTTGTAAACTTTGAATAGTAATATGTTGGAATAGATGATGTCATGATTATGCTTTCGCTTAACAAATTTAGCTTTTATATATATTTTAAATAAGTTGCTCAAACAATATGCCAGTGCATAGGTTAGCTTGGGATCATTCTAAGTACCGCGTTACGATTAGGGAGTAGTCTTGGGTCGTGACACATTTTCACTTAACACTTTATCTTGGATCATCTTAACCTAACATCATCAAATTGATGAGCTCGAATCTGCTTTATCAAAGAAGACCTAGCCTCCACGAATGTCAAAACACACCCAGGTGTCGAAACATCGATTCTAACCATCTAGTTAGCCAAAGACTGAACCTCTAAGTCCAAAGTCCTCTCTTAGATCAAAAGATCTGCCAAGCTACACATGCTAGTTAACTTTTGACTCAAGGCATCTGCAACCACATTAGCCTTGCTCGAATGATAGAGAATAGTTAAACTATAATCCTTAAGAAACTCAAGACAACGGCGCTGACTAATGTTAAGGTCTCAGTGGATGAGGAAATACTGAAGGCTATGATGATCCGAGAAAATCTTGCAACATGCTTCATACAAGTAGTTCCTCCACAACTTCAAACCAAAAATAACCGCGCATAACTACAAATCATGGGTAGGGTAATACCTCTCATGGGACTTCAATCGGAGAGAAGAATACACAATTACCTTACCTTCCTGCATCAAAACAACACCTAAACAACCACCTAATGCATCACAAAAGATAATGAAACCTACGCCCTCCCTAGGCAAGGTCAAGATAAGACCTGAAGTCAACAAATCCTTGAGCTTCTAAAAGCTCGTCTCACAAGCATCGTACCACTGAAAGGAAATCTTCTTCTGAGTCAACTTGGTCAATGGGGCTGAAATAGATGAAAAACTCTCAAAAAAACACCAATAATAGCCCACTAAACCAATAAAACTCTGAATCTCAATAGGAGAAGTAGGCCTATCCCAATCACAAACCGCTGTAATCTTGGACATATCAACCATAATACCATCTTTGGTCACCACGTGACCCAAGAAAGAGACAATATCCAACCAGAATTCATACTTGGAGAACTTTGCATACAACTTCTTCTTCCTCAATCTCTAAAACACGATCGGTAAATGCTCCTCAGAATTGGCGTCATACTTGGAATAAACCAAGATATCATCTATAAATACAATAATAAAAGAGTCAAGTTACAGGTTAAATACTCAGTTCATCAACTCCATGAATGTAACTGTAGCATTAGTCAACCCAAAGGACATGACCAAGAACTCATAATGACCATACCGAGTTCAAAAAGCTATCTTTGGGATATCCAAAGCTTTAAACCTCAACTGGTGATATTCAAGACTCAAATCAATCTTTGAAAACATCAAATCACCCTAATGCTAATCGAACAAATCATCATTACATTGAAGAGGATACTTATTCTTAACTGTCACCTTGTTCAACTGTCGATAATCAATACATATATGCATAGACCCATTCTTTTCTTCATATACAATATAGGTATACCCCAAGGTGATACACTAGGTCAGATAAATGCATTATCCAATAACTCTTGTCACTGATCCTTTAATTCTCCTAACTCGGTTAGGGCCATCCTATAAGGAAAAATAGAAATGGGTTTGGTGCCAGCTCAACATCAATAGTGAAGTCAATATCATAATCAAGAGGCATACCAGGCAAATTCGTAGAGAAGACATCTACAAACTCACAGACAACAGGAACAAAATCCAAAGAAGGAGGTGAAGTAGCACTAGTATCACAAATATAAGCCAAGTAAGACAAATATCCTCTATCAACCAAGCAACAAGCCTGAAGGAAAGATATAACTCTTAGGACCTAGATGAAGAACACCCTTTTAAGCTATTCATGGCATACTCGGCGAAGCTAAAGTCACGATCTTAGCATAACAATCTAGGACGACATGGTAATGATCTAACCATTCCATCCCTAAGATGACATCAAAATTCACCATGTCTAATATAATCAGATCTACCTAGGTCCCATGCCCAGGAAAAGTCACAACACAAGATCGGTATACTCATCACCGCTAAAGAGTCCTATGGGGGTAGATTCACGAATAGGCACATCAAGAGGCTCATAAGCATTATCAAAACCCAAAGCAAAGTATGTAGACATATAAAATAAAGTTGATCCCAAATTAAACAACACAGATGAAGATTTGAAATAAACAGGGAGAATACCTGTTATGATGGTATTGGAGGGTTTTGCCTCTAGCCTAATAGGTATAGTATAGCATTGTACATATCCACCACCTAGCTAAGTAGACCTAAAACCATCACCACGAGAACCACTATAACATTGTGTATGTCCACCACCTAGCTAAGTAGCCCTGCAACCATCACCATGAGAACCTCTACCTCTCACAGCCAATATAGGAGAAGCTCTGAAGACACGGTGGCCAGTCCCTGGCCAAATGGCTAATCTTATCACACACATAGCAAACCCTACAACCCAAATCAATGGAAGGAGGTACGACTGAACTAGGACGACCATCTAAAGATAATGAACTAAACATCTACTACTTGAACTCTACAAGGCTGCTTGCACGGGTTTACCATGATACCTATAGAAACCTCTAAAATCTCTGCCTCAATAAATGTGACCTCTAAGCTTACCCATACACTGCACTTTCTTGTCACCTTCCTAAGATGCTTGAAGAATAGCCTCAGTTATCTTAGCATAATCCATAATACATGAAATGATGCTCTAAACACTACCATCTGAGTCATAGCTAACTAAAGAGAAACATCCAACCCCTTCATAAACTTTCAAATTTTCTCAGATTTGGTGGCAAAATGGGTATAAGCATATCTATATCAAAACATAGAAATTTGCCTCATACTCCGCAATAGTCATGGATCCCTACTCCAGGCGATCAAACTCATTTTTTATCTGATCCCTCAAACTGAAAGGCACAAACCTATCAAAAAAGGCCTCTGTAAAATTATCCTAAGTCATCTTCAGTGAACCAAAAGGTATGCACCCAAGAGTGACATCTACTAATCGCTAGTTGTATCTCTCAACTGATAAGTAGAATAAGAAACTCCATGTGACTCAAGTAAATGAATGTCATGCAAATTCTCACACCAATCCATCAAGAATTCATAGGCATCCTCGCCTACAACACAACTGAACCTAGGAGGACCCAAATGAGTGAATCCTCTTTTAATCCTTAAAAAACATAATTGTACTCATAGAAATAGGAGGCATAGTAAATTTAGCTGGCTGATAACCCATATGAGGAGGCAACATAGGAGATAGTTGAACTTTAAACTCATAATACGATGCTTAGATACCAACACTGAAGGAGGAACCAAACTTAGAGTCTGTGGAGTACCATAAATAGATGTCGGTACTACTGGAGGATTGATACTCAAAATTGAGGTAACACCATAGGCAAACTTTGGTACAAATAGAGGTATAATACTTAGTGCTAGAGGAACACCAGGTCTACTCATAGAAACACCTTCTAACCGAGTCAACAAGAGAATCAGTAACCCCTCCAAAATCGGGGTAGAAGAACTTAGTGGAACCAGTGTAGGACCCATATCTCCAATATGCTCGTCTCAAGGATCAGGGGATATTTCTCTAGTGCTATTTATAGATCGGGTAGATCCTCGTTCCCATCCTCTATGTCAATCTAGACAATGACTCGCAACTCGCTCTCTAGACTGGGCTATCTTCAGATAATAAATTTGAATCGCTAGCCTCACTGGATATAGTCCTCACCATCTACGCAGAGAGAGTGAAATATAACTTAAAACATAAGGTATGAAAGATCCGCATAACAAATAATAAATTAGGGAAAGTTTTCTAAAGATATAGCCTCTCAAAGATAGATATGGATGTCTACGTACCGATCCATGAGACTCTATTAGACACCTCGTTCTTATATCATTGAGACCAGTGAAACCTGGCTACTCTGATACCAATTCATCATGACCTAACACCAAGGGTCATGATAGATCTTGTCGTGACAAGCCTTGATAAGTAAGTTTATCAGCCAAAATAATATAAAAAGGAAAATCAATACCAAAATCCAAGACAAGATTTCTAGAGTAAATCCAAGCCACACAAACATGATAATATAATCAAAGATACCAAACTAACACCCAAACTTGGTGTCACATTGTAATAACTACTAAATACTTGAAATCAAAATTTGAATAGGATAATTCAAAAGGAACAACTCTGTCTCTGAATATAAATAAGACATAGTATAATAAGAAATGGTAGTAGTCAACTACAGATGCATAGGTCAACCGCTACCTCAAAGACTCTAAGTGTCGCCTGAATCAGCTACTGTACAGCGCACTCGTACCTGGATCTACACCAAAAAGATGCAGTGGGGATAAGTATGATGTACTTGTACTCAGTAGGTACCATAGTCCGACTGAGTAAAATAAAAAATAATGCATATAAATACAAACTATGGGCACGTCACCTTAATTAGAAAATGTTCCAAACGGTAGCCCACGTTGTCTCTACTAATAGTTTAAATATACACACATATAACAAATACATGTAGAGAAAAGAAAAATAAATATACACATACATAAAATACAAGTATAAAAAGATAGAACACACAATACATATCAATTCAAAGACAGAAATACAATCACAGCATAAGCACAATATATGAAGTGTAATGAATGTGATGATGATGTGATTCATAAGGTTGTCACACAACCTTATTATAAACCTATGGAACTAAAGATTCCTGATGTAGAACCCATGGAGGGTTCTTCAACCTGAATACAGCCCATATTCAATACCAATTTTCATATATCCTCTCCGGCACATACATCGATAGAGGTTTTTTAAGATGTCATATTTTATGTCAGAAAAAATATGTTTCCAGTATTTCCATGAATGAATATGAAATGAGTATGTAATGCCCACAGCTTACCAAAATAATAATATCCAATATCTAACCAATATACCAACCATGTGAGAAAAAATTCCACTCAATTCAACCAACCAACCATGATCTAATATAATTGATAACGCCCAAACTACAGCTCTCGTAAGAGTGTAAGCGGTCGCTGTCAAATATAGAACCCAACTGGGTTGGGTGTCGAATCCCATAGGGAATACTTGGTCACTAAGTGTTGCAATTATTAGTAGACTGTTGGTCGAAAATTTCATGGAAAAGGGGGGGGATTTGATTGTGGCGTGAACTACTATTATTAAAGTAACAACGGAATGCTTTGTTTAGTAAGATTTAATCACACAGAATAATAAGTTAGGGTTATGTCCACCTTATGAGTTCTACGTATCTATTAACTATGAGTAATGGGGAATTCAGACATGCATGCACTTATAGAGATTCGTATTCTAATGGTAAATCCTAGTGTTTCTCAACCATCAAGGATTATTTCACTTTAACTCTCTCGAGCTTAAAGCGTATAACTAATGGTACGAACTCTCCAAGAGATTAATCCGGTTAAGGCATTAATGTGTAAATAGGGGTTGGTAGCCCTATTTCCTTGTCACACTCTCTTTTCCAAACATGTAGCTTTTCTCTCGAACAAGTTAATGCTATAATGGCGTATTCTATATGTTTGGAACCACAAGAATTTAATTAAAACGAAGAGAGTAATGATATAAGTAGCATACACATCAAGAATTCACAAACTCATAGCAATAGATAGTATCTCACAAGACTTTCATAACCCTAATAGAGAAGTTTAGCTACTCATGAGTGCAAAGGAAAACAATGAAGACATCATCATCATACCGCAACTAGAACAATCTTCGCGAGAGGATGATTTTAACGTCAAAGAGGGATGAAGTTTTTACTCTTAGCCGTCTTTCCTAAATATGTAGCGTGTTTCTCTGTGTTAGACTTACAGATTCTGTAAACTAAATTATACTCAAGTGTCGAATGAATTATGAAAAGCAATAATGAATGAATGAATGCTGAAAAATTCAGCAAATAAGGTTTTTATAACATCCTTGTCCTAGTCCTATTAAGTTACTGCTGCACCCCTAAGTATTTAAAAATATTGCTTTTGCCCAGGACAATTTCTCCATGCATCACATTCAGTCCATAAGCTTCCAAAAGCTGCCTTCCCTCTTCTGTGAAGTTTTCCTTTGCTGCCCAAAGGTCCACAAAGTGCTGAAATCTTCATCATTAATACTTGAAAATATGCTAATCACGTAGGTTAGCTCACTTACAGGAAAATAGACTAAAAGTGCAGGAATTATATATTTTATCCTCAAAACTTAGCTATAACATGGGTAAATTATGGTGTTTAGGCGTGTAAATACACCCAACATCAACACCCCACACTTAAAGCTTTGTTCGTCCTCGAACAAAATATTACGTCCATGCAAACATCTAACTAGGATTTCACAACAGTAACACAAAATGTTCAACAAGACATGCACGACAATTATTAACAAAGAGTAGTATTCTGCATCACTACTAGAAACCATTCAACCTCCAACATAGACTCGTGATGATGGATAATTCGTATCCATAAGTTAAGGCACCAAGAATCATACAAAACTACCCAAAACTCATCAACCATGTGTGTCTCACACAAGATATCACCCATAATCACTCACAAGTTTTGCATTTTTCGGAACATGGGTATAAGATTCTCCTTGCTCTCACTCTCACAAAGAATTCATATGTTGCAACTGATGACCATAGGCTTGCCCTTAGTGTAATGCTCTACTAATATCAGAATGCTAAGCTTAGGATCAAATAGGTCCCTACAGGTTGTAATGTAGGCTAAGGTACAGGTAGGATGATTTTGGCCAGAAATAGTGACTATGTTCCCTAAGCGCTTTAATACATCACATTATGTCATTAACACTCTTTTTTAAACAATCCATCTACTTTCCTTTCATCTACCACCCATTTTCACCTATTTTGTTCTTCAATTATAAACAGAACTAACTTTTCATTTTTTTTTTATAAAACACCTCTATGATAGCCACTCTTTTTTCATAACTAATTCAAGTACCAATATACTCTAAGGCATCACTCTCACCCAATTTCCGCTAATTTTGTCACATGACTTTACAATTTAAAGCGCTTAGGAATTTGGATCAAATTATGGTCTTAAAAAAATGGATTAGGCTACATATGAGGCTGTCAAAGAAAATTGGCTAAAGGCTCAAAGGGGGTTCACTAGGATAATGTACACAGGTAGGTAAAAAGAAGGTAAACGATTATAGGCTGCCAAAGAAATGCCTAAATCATCTCCTAAACTCACACTCTTTATTTCGCTTTACACACACATTAGTCAAGTTCTAGCATCAGTCACAACACAGAATATACTATAACCTCACACACACAAGGCACATGGTCAACTTAATTAGGAGCAGTATAGACTCTTGACCCAACAGGTGAATGAATTAAACCACACAATTATCACACAGTGAGTCACACTTAGAGCCTAAATGTCTCAATAGTAATGATTTTGGCACAAACTCTTGTCATAATACCATGCCGCCTATCAGAACAATTTCATGCAAAATCTAAAAAAAAATTAAAAATCTAAAAATTTAACTACAAATCTAAAAAATTAACTACAAACGAGAATAAATGCAGGCAAAGAAGTACAATACAGCATACAAATACCAGCACCCCACACTTAGACGGGACACACTGTCCTCAGTGGAAAATAAATAAGGAAAACCTGATTAGTCGGACTCTTCCTCTATGTCTGGGGTCATACCCCCTGCATCAAAATCATCATCAGAGTCGTCGTCATTAGAGTTATCCTCCACGTCTGAGTCTGGATGTCGGTGATCATCGTCAGTCGGTACGTCATCATCGAGAGGTTCCTCAAAATGTGCACCTACTCCACACATAGCCCGCGCATGCTCATTCATCGGGTAGTCATAATCCAACTGCTAGAGCTCTGCATCAGTTGGAACACGTCCCCCACTCATCATGGTAAACCTCGTCATGCCATATAAATGGCGGAAGAAGCTTTCGTCGCGAGCATGTCTTTCTGCAGTGGTCAGGTTGACGCCATGCATAGTTTCAGGATCTTTAACCTTTGTAAGATCAACCTTCTTCGGGTTGTGTGGAAGCTTATGATCTGCAGGTTCCTCTTCAATGTCCTCCTTCCTCAATTCGCAGTCAACAAATTTCCAAAGCTGAAGTGGGACCTTTTGTGCAGCCTAGCCTTACGCATTGACGACCGTATAACCGCACCAATGTTGATGGGAATATTAGTCATCAGAGCGTACACCAAGAATACTCTATCACGTTTGATCTTTGTGTACTGTGTCCCTGGAATCAGGCAAGAGTTGACTATCCGCAACCATATCCGATCTTCTCTGTTCAAGGAAGCATACAGGAAGGTATTATGCAAACCGGTATCCTTGTGACGACTCCAACGTGCCATTGATCTTGTTCCACACAGTGTGTGTCTGATTGCCCTGTACGGAGGTATGTGATAAAGCTCCTTGAGTGGTGATGGATCTACAGATGGAAAACCCAGAAAAGAGTTGAAGAACTCTGCATGCAGTTGCAAGACTTGGCCCCGAATCTTCACTTCACTTCCGGTAGTCTTTGGGGACCAATTGGCATAGAATTCTCGCGTTAGATCAAGATTGCATTCTCCCATATCTTGGAAAATGAAATGAAGATGTAGCGCCATGATTTTAGCCAAAATGTGAGGTTCTCTCTTCGCTAGACTCTCCTTTTGTATCAACTCCACGTGAACATATTTTTTCACTTTGTTGTTCTTGTACCACTCCTTTCCTTTCTCCTCTAGGACCCATTTTATCCCGAACATGTGGCGAGGTATTTGCAGCGAGGAGGATTCAGCCTGCTCTTTTCTTCCCCTTTTCTGACCTTTCTGTGAGGTGGACGCTTTTTCTTTTCCTGGTCGACCTTTTGGTGCCATTTTACCTAAGATTAAAATAAAGTCATGTTAGCTTATCTCGGAAGATTTGATCGATAAATAAACAATAATGGCACCACCCCACACTTAATTTATTGGCACCAACTAATTAAGTGAATGATATCGATTACTCAGACTTCATCGACATACATGTAGGCGATATGTTCCAACAATATTTTCAGCACAGTCATACTTTCATGGAACCTTAACTATTCCTTACAACTCTATTTCATGTAATCTTAACTACACTTTCATGTTTGGATTAATGCACCTTTTGAATAAGACTACTACATAGAGATCGTATCCAGTTATGGCATAGAAATAATCACAACATCTCATGCTTGTATTCAATCATGATCTTTATCTCGATGAACGAGTCATTCAAACATTCAAGCTTTCATCTTACAAGATTATGTAATTAACTTTACCATTTCGATTCCGCAAAAAGATGACAGTGTATAACAATCAAATACAAATCAGAACAAAGTCAAGAACACCCACACGCATTCTTTCACTCAACTAGATGTATCATAACAAACCATCCACATTCAAATCACCAACACCACTTCAAGATTTAACAAATCATTATAGGCGTAGTATTGTAATAACTACGGAATATAAAAGAAGAACTTACTTGGTGATGGACTTGGAAGATGATCTTGCAAGGTTAGATGAGCAAAAAGAAAAGTTTTGAGAGATTTGGGAAGGTTAGGCAGCGCCTAGGTTGAGCAAACAATGTGATTTTGTCTCAAGGTTGAAGTTCTATTTATAGACCAAGGCTTGGGTCGGGTTTGACCCATGAAAAATTGGGTTAGGAGACCAAAAAGCATAAGTAGGCGGCGCCTAATGCTTTGCCTATGCTTAGCATAAGCGGCGCCTTTAGCAACGCCTAGTTGAACATAGGCGGCGCCTATGCTATGGCCTAGTTGGACATAGGCGGCGCCTATGCTATGGCATTGTAGATTCATAGAGCAAAGGCAATGTCATAGGCGGCGCCTTTAGCTTTTCCTAGTTGAGCATAGGCGGCGCCTATGCTATAGCATTGTCGATTCATAGAGCAAAGGCAATAGCATAGGCCTTGCCTTGTCCGTTGCCTAGATTTGTATAGGCAATGCCTAACCGAAAGCCTTTTGCTCCTTTATTACTCACTTACCACCTTTAACATTGCTCACTTTCAAATCAAAATTTGAGACCAATCTCCTCCTTTATACGTCTTCCCCTACACTTAATCAAAAACAACAAAAATGATTAGAAAGATGGGTTGCCTCCCACCAAGCGCCTTAGTTTTGGTCGTGGCTCGACTCTTTTTTTTGGATTTTTATTTAACAAAACAAACTCCTAGGAAAATAAAACGACTAAAAATGATGGGTTGCCTCCTATTTAGCGCTTGATTTATTATCGCGGCACGACATAGCTATCTCGATTACTTAGACTTCATCGAGATAGATGGTGCATCGTTTCCTGAATGGATTCAGACGACGCTGATGCTTACTTGTAGGCATGCAATATTCTTCGAGATGACTCTTGTTCATACATATCCCAGGAGGGATACCAATTATATCATCAATAGTCCAACCCATAGCTCTCTTGTACCTCTACAGAGCAGAGATGAGAGCCTCTACGTGCTGTTCACCTAAATCAGTTGCAACACTCGCCAAAAGTGTATTTCCACTTCCCAAGAACGCATACCTTAGGTGACTGGGGAGCTCTTTCGATTCTAGCACTGGTGGCTCTTCAATGGAAGTCTTCGTTGTTGGTGAAGGTCGATTCCTAAGATCAAGGTCCAGCTTCTTAGTAGCATGAGAATAGGACTTTATTCTTGTTAGAGCACAAACAGTTTCTTCATATTCTTCAACATCCTCATGCTCAAAATTCAACAGCACAACAGACAATGGCTCAACAGTAAGTTGTTTCTCTACAGATAATCCTTTCTCATCCTCATAGTAAACATCAGCAATAGATAACACATCCATATATCTAGGTTGCTTCATCGATTTACATACATCAAAATGGACCACTTCGTCATTCAGCATAAATAAAAGCTCATTAGCTCTTAAATCAATCAGCACACTTCCAGTTGCGAGGAAAGGACGCCCCAAGATTATGGGAACTTCAGAATCCACCCCGCAATCCAAAATAACAAAGTCTGCAGGAAAGATGAAGGTGGAAACCTTCACCAACACATCATATAAGATACCAACAGGCCATTTTACCGACCTATCTTCCATCACGAGCTGCATATTGGTTGGTGTAGGATCACCCAACCCCAACTTTCTCTAAATAAATAACGGCATCAAATTGATGCTAGCTCCCAAATTGCACAACGCCTTAGCAAAATCCAACGATCTAATCATGCAAGGAATAGTGAAAGCACTAGGATCTGCCTTCTTCTGTACTAGCGATCTTGTATCGATTGCACTGCAATGATGAACATTATCTGCCAGCTCATAACTTATTGCTCGCTTCTTTGTCAACAGGTCCTTCATGAATTTAGCATACCCAGGCATCTGTTCCAACGCCTCCACCAACGGAACATTAATAGTCAGTTGCTTCAACATGGTCATGAATTTACTGAACCTGGTGTCATCAGTTTTCTTCTTCAGTCTCTGCAGAAAAGGTGGTGGTGGAAGGGGAATCGTTTTCTCCACCACTTCCTCTTTATCTTGCTTCCGATTATCAACCTTTTCAGGAGTGTCATCAGCCTTCTTCTTCAGTATCTGAGGAAAAGGTAGTGGTGGAAGAGGAATCGTTTTCTCCACCACTTCCTTTTTGTCTTGCTTCCGATTATCACTCTTTTCAGGCTGGTGACGTCTAGGTGTAATATCATGAGCACTCACTTCAGCTTCTACGGCATCTTTAAACTCTGCTTCATCAACATTCTCTGCTATATCATCAACCACCTGCTTATCTTTGGATGTATTTTCCAAAACTTTACCACTCCGGGTAGTAATAGCCATACACGATCCATCATTCCTTGGGTTTTGCACAGTGTCACTGGGTAGCATGTCAGCCTTTCTTTGGTTAAATGTCATTGATAATTGACTCAATTATTGCTCCAGCTGTTTTATTGCAGTAGAATGCGAGTCAACCAATTGATTTATTGATGACAAATCATTATTTACCTCAGTAACGCCCATATTGGTTGCCTCCACCCCTTTCAATAGCTTAGCCATCATATCATCCATGGACATCTTTCCATAGCCAGACGTCACAGCCTCACGGTTTCCAGGAGGAACATACAAACCACTCCTGCCAGTCTTATTCTTCCAACCACCTTGATCACGGTCCTTGTATCCAGATTTATCATAATAGTTCCAACCTTGGTTTCCTTGGGAATTGCCTCGAAAACCCCCCTGATTAGTCAAGTAATTTGCTTCTTCCTCAGAGTCGGATTCATCTTTTCCCTGTGATACAACGGCCTTAACCTTTTCGGTCTTCCATGATAATAAGTTCTTGGTAAGAAGATCCATCTTCATTTTTATGTGAGCCATATCCTGGTCACGTTCCTCTTGTCTTCGCCTCTGTTATGCTGTCATGCCAATAGATACAGTAGAGCTCGCTACCTCAAAATCCCTGGTATGCCAAGCTCTACTCTGCTTTGTCATACGATCTAGCATATCACTTGCCTCAATAAAAGTAAGGTCCATGAATGATCCACCTGCAGCATTATCAACCACTGGCTTTGTCACCGAGTTCAAAGCCCTATATAATATTTCTATCAAGTGGATATTGGTCATTTGATGGTTTGGGCACCTCATAAGCTTCTTCTTGAACCTCTCCCATGTTTCGTGGAGAGCTTCAGTTAGAAGCTGTCGAAAATTACTTATCTCATCTCTTAATTGTGCTCTCTTGGATGGCAGAAAAAATCTTTCTAGGAAAGCTTCTTTCAATTGCCTCCAATTGGTAATAGAGTCAGGAGTTAGCCCGTTTAACCATAACGTTGCCTCCCCAGATAGAGACAATGGAAATAAGCACAGCCGAATTGCATTTTGTCCAACTCCTGGATTGTCGAACGACTTGCATGTTGAAATAAAGTTGACCAGATGCATATTCGGATCATCGCCTGCAAGTCCACCAAATAAACCTTTGAGCTGCAATAACTGAATCATGGTGTTAGTGATATTGAACTTGGCTCCGGGTGCGAAGGGCGGAGGGATAATAGCCCCAGTGGCACCAGCTCCATCCAGATCGTCATCATCATCATCAAAAGAAATCTGCATAGCTTGGCGTTCAGGCATCAATCTAGCTTGACGATCTCTTCTGTTCACAGGTGTCGCCACCTCATCAGTACGTCTAGGATTCAATATCTCCTCATCACCCAGGTCCTCATCATCAGGATTTGTTGCACGGCCTGGGTTATCAATATTCTGTTGATGCACTTGAGCAGCTTCCAATGCAGCTAATCTAGCCTGCTCCTATTGAGCATCCCTTCTGTCAATGTCTCGTTGCGCCTCCATCCTGCCAATAAGTTGCGGTTCAGGGTTTATGGGTAATAATGGTTGACCAGAACTTCGAGTATTTGGCATGCACTAAACAAAACCTGAATAAAACAAAAACAACAACTAAAAGTAAAATACGAGAATCTGTCTAGTAACTATCACAAACTTAGTTGACAACCGTATTCCCCGGCAACGGCGCCAAAATTTGATAACGCCCAAACTACAGCTCTCGTAAGAGTGTAAGCGGTCGCTGTCAAATATAGAACCCAACTGGGTTGGGTGTCGAATCCCACAGGGAATACTTGGTCACTAAGTGTTGCAATTATTAGTAGACTGTTGGTCGAAAATTCCACGGAAAAGGAGGGGATTTGATTGTGGCGTGAACTACTATTATTAAAGTAATAACGGAATGCTTTGTTTAGTAAGATTTAATCACACAGAATAATAAGTTAGGGATATTGATAACGCTCAATCTACAGCTCTCGTAAGAGTGTAAAGCGGTCGTTAGCAAATATAGAACCCAACCTGGGTTGGGTATCGATCCCACAGGGAATAGCTTGGTCAACAAGTAAGCAACGATTACTAGACTTTTAGTGCAAGTCTCGTAAGAAGGGGGGATTCTTGTTGAGCAAGTAATGTAACCAAATAGTAGCTAAAAACAACAATAGCAAAGTAAAAAGAGAAAGAATGTTTAGTAGGTTGTGAAACAATAAGAATTGAGGAGTTGGGGTTATGTCCACCTTCTGAGTTATACGTCTCTATTGACTATGAGTGTGTTGAATTCAGACATGCATGTGCTTATAGAGAATTGTATTCGATGGTAAATCCAGGCGTCTTTCGACCTATTCGAGGATTATTTCACTTTAACTCTTTCGAGCTTAAAGCGTGTCTAACGGTACAAATTCTCCAAGAGGTTAATCCAGTTACGGCACTAACTTTTTAATAGGGGATGGGACCCTACTACCTTGACATTATCTCTTTTCCAGACAGATAACCTTTCTTTCGAACAAGTTAAATGTTATACTGGCGTATTCCTGCATTTGCAACCATAAAGAATTTAGATTAAGATGAAGAGAATAATGATATAAGCAATATACGTGTCACGAATTCACAAACTCATAGCAATAGATAATATCTCATATGGCCTCCATAACCCCAACAGAGAAGTTTAGTTACCCATGAGTGCGAAGGAAATCACAATAGACATTGTTATTATACCACCATAAATATTTCGTGTAGCAAAGTGTGGTAGGCGTTAGGCGTGAATTTCTTGCAAAGTAACGTTTCTCTTGTTGCGGAAATTAAGAATTGATTAGATGAATAGAAGAAGAATAAAAAGCAGAATTAATTGTAAGAATGGAGAATGTAAGAGTGTGTTTGTGGAATGGTGAATGTATCAAAAGCTCTAGTAAAATAGGGTATTTATAACACCCATATCCTATTCCTACTAAGCTAATGAAATGCTTAACCAAATCCTACTAAGCTAATGAAATACTTAACCCAATTGTACTAGGTTAATGTATCATTATCCTAATCCTAATAAGCTAATGAAATACTTAACCCAATTGTACTAGGTTAATGTATCATTATCCTAATCCTAATAAATTACTGCTAGTCCCCAAAGTCTTCAGAAATGTTGTTTTAGCTCGGGACAGAATTTCCATGCGCCATCTTTAGTCCTTGGCGTCCAAGATTGGCTTTTCTCCTTTCATGAAGCTTTCTTTGGCGTCAAGTTATCCATGAAATGCTGAATTCTGCATCATTTATACCTGAAACTTTGCTATTCATGTTCGTTAGCTCACTTACAGGAAAAAGGACTAAAAGTGCATGAAATATATAATTTTTTCTCAAAACTAGGCTAAAATATGGGCAAAATATAGTGTTATAGGCGTGTAAATTAGCCTATCATCAACACCCCACACTTGAAGCTTTGTTCGTCCTCGAACAAAATATCATGTCCCTCTAAACATCAACTTAGGGTTTCACAGCAACAACACAAAATATTCGTCAAGACAAGCACAACAATTATCAACAAAGAGTAGTTTTTCGATCATTAGTAGAAACAGTTTAACCTCTATCATAGACTCGTGATGGTGGTCAACTCATATTCAAAGGTTAAGGCACAAAGAATCATACACGACTACCCAAAACTCATCAACCATGTGTGTCTCACAATGTATTACCCATAATCACTCACAAGTATAGCATATTTTTCAAACATGGGTATCAAAATATCCTTGCTCTCTCTCACACAAAGAATTCATATGAAGCAACTGATGACCATAGGCTTGCCCTTAGTGTAATGCTCCACTAAATGTCAGAATGCCAAGCTTAGGATCAACTAGGTCTTTTGATGGTTGTAATGTAGGCTAAGGGACAGGTAGGACTATTTTGGCCAGAAATAGTGACTATGTTCCTAAGCGCTTTAATACATCACATTGTATCATTAACACTTTTCTTTCAAACAACCTTTCTACTTTCTTTTATTCTACCACTCTTTTTCTCCTCTTTTGTTTTTCAATTTTAAACATAACTAACTTTTCAGTTTTCCTTTCCTTTTTCTTTTGATAACATACCTCTTATGATAGCAATTTCTTTTTCATAACTCATTCAAGCACCAATGCATTCTAAAGCATCATACTCACCCAATTTCCTCTTATTTTGTCACATGACTTTTTCACTTTAAAGCACTTAGGAATTTGGATCAAATTATGGTCTTGAAAAAAATCGATTAGGCTTACATACGAGGTTTGTCAAAGAAAATAGGCTAAAGGCTCAAAAGGGTTTAACTAGGATGATGTCCATGGGTTGGTAAAAAGAAGGTAAATAATCATAGGTTGCCAAAGAAATGCCTAAATCATCTCCTAGACTTGCACTCTTTATTTTCGCTTTACATACATACCAGGCAAGTTCTAGCATCAGCCACAAGCACAGAATATACTATTATCTCACACACACAAGGCACATGGTCGACTTTATTGGGAGTAGTATAGACTCTTGACCCAACAGATGAAGGAATTAAACCAAAAAATATCATATAGTGAGTCACAATTAGAGCCTAAATGTCTCAATAGTCATGATTTTAGCACAAACTCTTGTCATAATCTCATGCTGCCTATTAGAATAATTTCATGCGAAGCTAAGCTAAAGAAAAAAAAACATAAATAAATGCAAATATGGATGGAGAAGTATAGCATGCAAATACCAGCACCCCACACTTAGATGGGACACACTGTCCTCAGTGGAAAATAAATAAGAAGAACCTGGTTAGTCGGACTCATCCTCTATGTCTGGGGTCATACCCCTTGCATCGGAATCATCATCAGAGTCGTCATCCTCAGAAGTTCCTCATAAGTATCCCACTTAATTCCAAGAGTGAGTCGAGGTATTTGCAGCGAGGAGGGTTCTCCTTGCTCTTTTCGGCCTCTTTTCTTGCCTTTTTGTGAAGTGGTAGCCTTATCTTTGCCTTGTCTTGATTTGGGTGCCATTGTACCTGAGACTTAAAACAATTTTCATGTTAGCATCATCTTGATGGATACAATCTATAAACAAGCAGTAGTGGCACCACCCCACACTTAGTTTGTTGGTACAGACTAGTGAAGTGAAAGTGGTCGATTACTTAGACTTCATCGACATACGTTTTAGGGGCTATATTCCAACAAGAAATTCAGATATGTAACACTTCTTGCAATCTTTGAAATACTTTCATGTTAGGTATATCAAGACTTCTACATAGGGATTACATCATGGTATAGTTTCTATCAATAATCACAATCTCCTATGTCGGTAGGCAACTATAAGTCTTATTCCGATGAGCGAGACATCCCAACATGTAAGTATTCAAGTGACAAGAGTATGCAATGTTCATGACTATAGCAATTCCGCAAGTAGTATGACAATGCATCAAAATCGAATTGAAGTCGGAAACAAGTTAAGATCATCCTAACGTATATGTTCACTCACTTGGTTGTGTATCAACAATTCAAACACATTCACATCTCCAATAATTCTTCAAGATTTAGCAATTAATAATAGACATAGTAACGTAGTACTTACGAAAAATAGATGAAGAACACAAGAGTACTTACGTGATTGAAGCCTTTGGAGATGTTCTTGTGAAGTGGAAGAGCAAAAGTTTTGAGAAGATTTGGATGCTATGTGCAGCGCCTATGTTAGGTTTTCAATGTGTTTGTGCCTCAAGACTAAGTCTCCTTTATATAGGAAAAGAATGGGTCGGGTTTTGACCCATTTAAAATCGGTTTTGGAGACAAAAAGTGACCATAGGCGGCGCCTTTAGCTTTGCTTATGGTGACCATAGGCAGCGCCTAGTGCAATGCCTTTAGTGACCATAGGCGGCGCCTAATGCAAAGCCTATGGTGAGCATAGGCGGCACCTAGTGCAATGCCTTTAGTGACCATAGGCGACGCCTTTAGCATGGCATATGAGATTCAGAGACCAAATGCTTTAGCATAGGCGGCGCCTATGCTATGGCATACTTGAGCATGGGCGGCGCCTATGCTATAGCACACTAGATTCCGAGACCTTGGGCTATAGTATAGGCTTTGCCTTGTTCGTGGCCTAGTTTTACCTAGGCTTAGCCTTGCTCGATGCCTATTTTGTCATGAGCAATGCTCAATCCATAGCCTTATGCATCTTTATTCCTAACTCACCACCTTTACCATGCAATACGTCCAAATCGTCATTTGAAATCAATCTCCTCGTTGAATACCTCTTGCACCTACATTTGCTCAAAACCAATAAAAACGATTAGTACGATGGGTTGCCTCCCACCAAGCGCCTTAGTTTTGGTCGTGGCACAACTCTTATTTTTGGATTTTTATTTATCAAAACCAAACACGTAATAGAACGAAAGAAAAATGCAAAACGATAAACGATGGGTTGCTTCCCATATAGCGCTTGATTTATTGTCGCAGCACGACATAGTTACCTCGAGTACTTAGACTTCGTCGAGATAGATGGTGGATTTTTTTCTGAATGGATTCAGACGATAATGAGGCTTACTTGTAGGCATGCAATCTTCTTCGAGATGACCCTTGTGCATGCCTATCCCAGGAGGGATACCAATTATATCATCAATAGTCCAACCCATAGCTCTCATGTATCTCTTCAGAGCAGAGATGAGAGCCTCTACGTGCTGTTTACTTAAATCATCCGCACTCACCGGAAGTACATTTATACTTTCCAAGAACACATACCTTAGATAATCGGGGAGCTCTTTCGATTCTAGCGTTTGTGGCTCTTCAATAGATGGCTTGGCTGGTGGTGTGGGTCAATTTTTGAGATCGAGGTCCAGCTTCTTGGGAGTATGGCGATATGTCCCTAATCCTGATAGAGCACAAATAGCTTCTTCGCAATTTTCAGCATCCTTACTCTCTTCATTTATGAGCACAACCGCCACTGGGTCATCAATAATTTGCTCTTCTTCAAGTAGTTCTTTCTCATCATCAAAGTAAACATCAGCCACCGAGAATACGTTCAGCTCTTTGGGTTGCTTCATTGATTTGCACACATCAAAGCAAACGACTTCGTCATTTATTCGGAATGAAAGCTCATTAGCTCTCAAATCAATAAGCACGCTTCCTGTAGCAAGGAAAGGGCGCCCCAAGATTATGGGAACTTCTGAGTTTGCTTCACAATCCAAAATAACAAAGTCTGCCGAAAAGATGAATGAAGAAACCTTTACCAATACACCACATAGAATCCCAGCAGGTTGTTTTACCGACCTATCCGCCATTACGAGCCTCATATTGGTTGGAGTAGGATCACCTAACCCCAACTTTTTATAGATAGATAATGGCATCAAATTGATGCTGGCTCCTAAATCACATAATGCCTTGGCAAAATTCAAAGATCCAACAGTGCAAGGAATAGTGAAAGCTCCGGGGTCATCCTTCTTCTGAACTAGTGATCGGGTAGCGATGGCGCTGCAGTGATGAACATTATCTTTCAACTCATAGCTTGCTGCCCTCTTTTTCGTCAAAATATCTTTCATAAATTTCGCATACCCAGGCATTTGTTCAAGTGCCTCCACCAATGGAACATTAATGGTCAGCTGCTTTAACATAGTCATGAATTTGCTGAACTTCGTATCATCCGCCACCTTCTTCAATCTTTGGGGAAAAGGTGGTGGTGGGTATGGAATTGTTCTCTCCATGGCTTTCTTCTCCTCTTGCTTCCGTTTTTCAGCTTTTCCAGGCTGCACGTCGTGAGGAGTGATGTTAAGGACGTTAGGATCGGCTGCTGCGGCATCTTCCCCTTTCGCCTTATCATCAATTTCCGCTTCTTCGTCAACCACTTGCTTGCCTTTTTCTGAAGTTTCCAGCACCTTACCACTTCGGGTAGTGATGGCCATGCATGACCCATCATTCCTTTGGTTTTGCACAGTATCGCTAGGTAAAGTACCAGCCTTTCTTTAATTGAGTGCTGCTGAAAGTTGGCTTAATTGCTGCTCTATTTGTTTGATTGAAGTGGAATGAGAATCAACTAATTGCTTCATAGAGGACAAATCATTTATTACCTCCGTTACTCCTGCGCTCGTTGCTTCCACTCCTTTCAGTAGTTTAGCCAGCATGTCTTCCATACTTCCAGAACTAGATGTGGTGGCGTCACGTCTTCCAGGGGGAACATACAAACCACTACTATCATTCTTGTTCTTCCAACTACCTTGGTCCATGTTTCCAGATTTACCATGATAGTTCTGACCTTGGTTTCCTTGGGCATTGCCTCGGAAACCCCCCTGATTGTTCAAGTAGTTGGCTTCCTCTTCCGAATCAGATTCGTCTCTTCCTTTTGGCGCAATAGCTTTCACTTTTTCGGTCTTCCCTGATAATAAATGCTTTGTAAGAAGATCCACTTGTGTTTTCATGTGCGCCATATCTTGATCACGTTCTTCTTCTCTTCTCCTTTGGTCTGCAGTCATGCCTATAGATAAAGTGGGGATTGCTACCTCAGAATCCCTGGTATGCCAAGCTCTACTTTGCTTCGTCATCCTGTCTAGCATATTGCTTGCCTGACCAAAGGTGAGATCCATGAATGATCCTCCAGCCGCATTATCCACAACTGGTTTAGTTATTGAATTCAAGGCTCTGTAAAGTATCTCCATTAGGTGAACATTAGTCATATGATGGTTTGGGCACCTCGCTAGCTTTGTCTTGAACCTCTCCCATGTTTCATGAAGAGCTTCAGTGGGAAGCTGACGAAAGTTGTTGATTTCATCTCTCAATTGTGCTCTTTTGGATGGCGGAAAGAATCTTTCTAGGAAAGCGTCTCTCAATTGCCTCCAATTTGTAATAGAATCAGGAGTCAGCCCATTCAACCATAGAGTTGCCTCCCCAGACAGAGACAATGGAAATAGACGTAATCGAATTGCATTCTGACCAACACCAGGATTGTCAAACGACTTACATGTAGAAATAAAGTTTATGAGATGCATATTCGGATCATCGCCTGTTAATCCACCAAATAATCCCTTGAGTTGAAATAACTGAATCATGGTGCTCGTGATGTTGAACTTGGCTTCGGGGGCTAATGGCGGAAGAATAATAGCTCCTGTGGCACCAGCTCCATCAAGATCATCATCATCATCATCGAACGGTATTTGCACAGCTCGGCGTTCAGGCCTAAACCTAGCTTGACGATCTCTTCTCTGCATGGGTGTCGTCATCTCAGCAGTATGCTGTGGGTTTAGTAGCTCCTCATTGCCCACGTCCTCATCATCAGGATTTGTTACCCGACCTGGATTATCAATATTCTGTTGATGCACTTGAGCAACCATCCTTTCAATTTCACGTTGTGCATCCATTGATGCACAAAACAAACCTAACAAAAACAACAACTAAAAGTAAAAGTACGAGATTCTTTGACCAAAGGGTCTAGTAATTATCACAAACTTAATTGACTCTTGTATTCCCCGGCAACGGCGCTAATTTTTTATAACGCTCAATCTACAGCTCTCGTAGGAGTGTAAAGCGGTCGTTAGCAAATATATAACCCAACCTGGGTTGGGTATCGATCCCACAGGGAATAGCTTGGTCAACAAGTAAGCAACGATTACTAGACTTTTAGTGCAAGTCTCGTAAGAAGGGGGGATTCTTGTTGTGCAAGTAATGTAACAAAATAGTAGCTAAAAACAATAATAGCAAAGTAAAAAGAGAAAGAATGTTTAGTAGGTTGTGAAATAATGAGAATTGAGGAGTTGGGGTTATGTCCACCTTCTGAGTTATACGTCTCTATTGACTATGAGTGTGTTGAATTCAGACATGCATGTGCTTATAGAGAATTGTATTTGATGGTAAATCCAGGCGTCTTTCGACCTATTCGAGGATTATTTCACTTTAACTCTTTCGAGCTTAAAGCGTGTCAAACGGTACGAATTCTCCAAGAGGTTAATCCAGTTACGGCACTAACTTTTTAACAGGGGATGGGACCCTACTACCTTGACATTATCTCTTTTCCAGACAAATAACCTTTCTTTCGAACAAGTTAAATGTTATACTGGCATATTCTTGCGTTTGCAACCACAAAGAATTTAGATTAAGATGAAGAGAATAATGATATAAGCAATATACGTGTCACGAATTCACAAACTCATAGCAATAGATAGTATCTCATATGGCTTCCATAACCCCAACAGAGAAGTTTAGTTACCCATAAGTGTGAAGGAAATCACAATAGACATTGTTATTATACCACAATAAATATTTCGTGTAGCAAAGTGTGGTAGGCGTTAGGCGTGAATTCCTTACAAAGTAACGTTTCTCTTGTTGCGGAAATTAAGAATTGATTAGATGAATAGAAGAAGAATAAAAAGTAGAATTAATTGTAAGAATGGAGAATGTAAGAGTGTGTTTGTGGAATGGTGAATGTATCAAAATCTCTAGTAGAATAGGGTATTTATAATACCCATATCCTATTCCTACTAAGCTAATGAAATGCTTAACCAAATCCTACTAAGCTAATGAAATACTTAACCCAATTGTACTAGGTTAATGTATCATTATCCTAATCCTAATAAATTACTGCTAGTCTCCAAAGTCTTCAGAAATGTTGTTTTAGCCCGGGACAGAATTTCCATGCGCCATCTTTAGTCCTTGGCGTCCAAGATTGGCTTTTCTCCTTTCGTGAAGCTTTCTTTGGCATCAAGTTATCCATGAAATTCTGAATTCTGCATCATTTATACCTGAAACTTTGCTAATCATGTTTGTTAGCTCACTTACAAGAAAAAGGACTAAAAGTGCATGAAATATATAATTTGTTCTCAAAACTAGGCTAAATATGGGCAAAATATAGTGCTATAGGCGTGTAAATTAGCCTATCATCAGTTATATCCACCTTATGAGTTCTACGTATCTATTAACTATGAGTAATGCGGAATTCAGACATGCATGCACTTATAGAGATTCATATTCTAATGGTAAATCCTAGTGTTTCTCAACCATCAAGGATTATTTCACTTTAACTCTCTCGAGCTTAAAGAGTATAACTAATGGTACAAACTCTCCAAGATATTAATCCGGTTAAGGCATTAATGTGTAAATAGGGGTTGGTAGCCCTATTTCCTTGTCACACTCTCTTTTCCAAACATGTAAATTTTCTCTCGAACAAGTTAATGCTATAATGGCGTATTCTATATGTTTGCAACCACAAGAATTTAATTAAAACGAAGATAGTAATGATATAAGTAGCATACGCATCAAGAATTCACAAACTCATAGCAATAGATAGTATCTCACAAGACTTCCATAACCCTAATAGAGAAGTTTAGCTACTCATGAGTGCAAAGGAAAACAACGAAGACATCATCATCATACCGCAACTAGAACAATCTTCGCGAGAGGATGATTTTAACGTCAAAGAGGGATGAAGTTTTTCCTCTTAGTCGTCTTCCCCAAATATGTAGCGTGTTTCTCTGTGTTAAACTTACAGATTCTGTAAACTAAATTATACTCAAGTGTCGAATGAATTATGAAAAGCAATAATGAATGAATGAATGCTGAAAAATTCAGCAAATAAGGTTTTTATAACATCCTTGTCCTAGTCCTATTAAGTTACTGCTGCACCCCTAAGTATTTAAAAATACTGCTTTTGCCCGGGACAATTTCTCCATGCATCACATTCAGTCCATAAGCTTCCAAAAGCTGCCTTCCCTCTTCTGTAAAGTTTTCCTTTGCTTCCCAAAGGTCCACAAAGTGCTGAAATCTTCATCATTAATACCTGAAAACATGTTAATCACGTAGTTTAGCTCACTTACAGGAAAATGGACTAAAAGTGCAGGAATTATATATTTTATCCTCAAAATTTAGCTATAACATGGGTAAATTATGGTGTTTAGGCATGTAAATACACCCAACATCAATAATCCACAAACCATCAAGTGAAACATGCAAGAAAACATCATTAATACCACATAATTTTCAAAATCTAGGCTTTTTCCACCAAAGAGGGTGTAAAAAAACATACATATATCAATATCAGGCCGACAACATCATATAAGACCCCACACAATCACACATAGAAAATAATGACTCAAAAATACTAAATATTATCCACATTGACCCCCACAAGGGTATATAAATCACCTAAATACATTTTCCATGATACAACCGCATACTTATAGCATGTTTTTATATTATTATTAACTACCCAACCTAGTCTAAAAAATTTAAGCCATAACCTACCTTAAATATAGTAAATTGGTCCCAAAAGCCTTCAATCCAAAGCTTTTCCCTCACAAATGGATTCGAAATCAGCTAAAACATACAAATATAAAATCTACGCATCAAAAGAAAGTCAACGATACTCATGTTGCTAATTTTTGAGTTAGGGTCAAAATGAACCCCCAAAATGAATTTTTAAAATTCTAGTCCAAAAATATGTTCCACAAGCTTAAAAGAACTCATAGAATAAAATCTAAGTGAAAACGATTTAAAATTGATCATTAATTTACGCCTTTTGGGCCAAAATCTCCAATTTTCTATCTTTAAAATCTGAGTTTAAACAAGATTTAGATGATAAAAATCAAAGAGAAAACATTGAATTAGGAATTTGGAGCTTACCTAAGCTTAAAAATGACACAAAATGCTCAAAAACTCAAACTACAAGCTCCAAGTCTCAAAAAATGGTGAAAAAATTACAAAAAAAAATATTTAAATCTAACCAGGTACCTCTAAAGAGGACATTGAGCCTCTTTAGTGGTATGATCTAAAGTGCCCAGTTGTCATTAAAGCGGTACCCCACTTAGGTGCAAATGCCGCTAAAGCGGACCTTGGTCGCTTTAGCGGTAAACGCTAAAGCGTTCGGGCTACTGCTAAAGAGGTACCTGGTGATTGTGCTAGGTCCAATAAAGTTCCCAATGTCCACTTTAGCACCCTCTTCTAAAGTGACTAAATGGCCTTTTTAGCGATCACACCAGTTGTTGCACCATCTGTGGATACTTAGAAAATTCCAAATCTCTATGGGCCCTTGAGATTCATTCAGAATCCCAAAATTCAACTAAACTATTCTACCCTATCAAATTCAACACTCCAGACTCAATGGCGATATAAGAATTTTAAAAAATCATTTTTTTCACAGAGTTGACTCCTGAGACCTATTTTTAAAATTTTAGAATTAAAGATCGAAATGAGATATAAAAGTCATAATACTAAATCAACCATATTACCAACCTAAAATCGACGTTCCAGATCTACCTGCATAGTTTGTTTTCCATCCAATACATATATCAAAATATGTTGACCAAAGTCAACTAATAATCCTTTTAAGTCCACCAAAAATCACAAACTCGCACCAATCATACTGAAATACATTAGGAACTGTACCAAATATCTCATACTCAAAAAATACCATAATATAACCATGGGGAGGGATAAAATGGTCAAATTATATAAAAATAAATATTTTACAAAAGTTACTAAAAATTAGATCATTACAGTTGGTAGGAGTTTATTTTAGGAAAATGGATGTTTTCTTGGTCAAGATACATGGATAATCTTTTCTTTCGACACCGATGACACTTTGAAAGTGTGTGATTTGGCGATGGTGCTATCTTGGAGGTGGTCTAAGTTGATATTACAGTATCAAGTTAGTTACATGTCCAATAGAATCAATATGACATTGCTTCCGTGTTATTTTGAAACCATTGGTTCTTTTGTAATATCCTTATTTCTCAATTTTTGGAATAGCCAAGTATTTTATGCTAAATTTGAAAGATTGTTCTTGATGAGAATAGTTGATGGTTGGTTATATATAAGTTTGTGCATCCTTGGCATATTGGTAGAAAATTTTACACTAATACTAACCCTCATCTGATGAGGTACTTGTTGTAGTTTATTTTCCCTAGGTTTTTGCTAGGTTTGGATTCGAGGACTAATCCCTTTCAAGAAAGCAAGAATGAGGCATATACGCCAAGCTAAGATAAAGAGTTCAAAAACTTTGACTTGAGTCAATACCTTAGAGACTTGGAAGAAGTTTGGGAAATAGGGGTTGAAGCTAAGGAAATTTCTAAAATAGAAGTATAGGGTTTCACATGAAAGACAACTTAGAGAAAGAAAAAAATACTGTGGACGCAAAGTGGCTATCATTTAAATGCAATCCTATTGACTAAGAATACTCTATTTCATTAAGGATATTTTTGTAATTAGTAGTCTTATCTATAAATAGTAGAGCATAACTCATTCTAAGAATAGAGAATTATTTTGATGCATATGATACTAAATACTCTCTTGAGAGTTCCAAAGCTTGTTGAAGCTTTTGGTTGTGTCAAATTTAGAAAGGAGGGTTGCTTCGGAATCTAATTCCCTCGAGGTTTTTCTCATAGGTTTAGGTGCTTATTTAGATAGTTGAAGGAGGTCTCTACTTTATTATAGTATTGACTACCTTTGATTCCACTTTTGTATCTACCTTTCTAACCCTTTATCTTGGATTTTCTTTTTTTTCTTTTAGCTTCTATGTTTTTCTTTCTTGTATCACTTCATGTGTCATCATGAAGGGCGTGATGAGGTTTGGAAAGAGGGGAAATCCTGAGGTATACTGGACCATTTGAGTTTCTTCTAACATTTAGGTTAGTTGCTTATCAGTTGTCCTTACTTTCAAACTTTTCAGTTGTTCATCTAGTTTTTAATATACATATACTCCAACTCTATATTCTGAATAAGTCTCACAAGCTTCATTGATATTTGGTTCAGTTGGATAAGAGATTGACCTTTATTGAGGAGCTAGTATCCATTATGTGAAGGATGTAAGATGGTTGCATTCTAGAGATATTCTTGTGGTTAAGGTTCAGTAGAGCACCATCCTATTGAGGAGGCTACTTGAGAGGTCGATTCTAACATGTGAAGTAGTTAGCCTCAGTTTTTAATTGATTCAGGTATTTTTTTGCTTATTAGTCGAGGATGAACTAGAGTTTAGTAGTAGATGTTGTAATGACCTAAATTTGTGAATTTTTATTTTTATATATTTTGACCATTTATCCCTTTTCCACAGTTTCTACATGTTGATTTTGAGGTTTGGGGATAGTGGGCATGATTCTCGATGCAATTGGAAATAATTTGTGTGAGTTTGTGATTTTTAGAGGCTTGAGAAACCATATAGTTGACCTTTGTCAATATTTATTTTTCTGAGTGTTGGATGGAAAATTAGTCTATACCAACAGATTCAAAATATTGAATTTGGATTAGTAGAGGACTTGGTTCAATTTTGGGACCTTTATATCTTATTTTGACCTATCGTTTGAAAAATTATGAAAGGGGTCCCTAAGGGTCAATTCAGTGAAAAATATTTTGTCAAAAATTCAAAGTCTCCATTGAGTTTGGAGTGTCAAAATTAGCCTAATAGCATGTATGATTTATTTTATCGGGTTTTGAGTGAAGCTTGAGGGTTCATTCGGAGATATTTCAAGTTATATTTCAGTTGTTTTGTTGATGACTGGTGCAGTCCAACATTGTTCTTCGTGTACACGATCCTTTGGCGGCAAACACAGAGAAGGATTGTTCCTTCATCGCGATTGAAAAGGGTAAATGGGTTTGGGTTGGTCCACTCTTCTTTGCGAACGCGATGGGGCTGTCGTGAAAGTGAAGTCCTGAGACATCGTCCTTTCCAAATCCAAAGCCTTAGGTGCGAATGCGAAGTCCAATTATTTTTTTAGTCAACGTTGACCCTCACGAACGTGAAGAGTTGACTTCATTTGGGAGGTATTGTTCACTTAATAGTATAAAAACCCATTTTTCATGTTTTTCTCTATTTTTGAACCTTTAAGCATTGAGTTTGGGCAATACTTGAGGATTTCATCACCATTTTATCTTGGGTAAGCTCTAAAACCTTATTCCTATTATTTTTCATCGATTATATCATCAAAAAACACCTTTAAATCATGATTTCAAAATAGAAGTTTGGGAGTTTTGTTGGTAAAGTTTAAAAAGGATTTTTCTCTGATTTGGACCTCATTTTTAACCCATGTTTGTGTGGGTTTTCACCTATATAATCCTATAACCTTGAAAAATGTAATTCTAAAAAAAAAACTCTGGTTTTACCACTTTCTTTTTCAAATTCATTTTTCAAGCCAGTTTTGGACTCGACCCAAATATGGGCAATATGGGTATTGTTAGATTTCTTTTAATGCGTAGTTGCTATATTTGAATATTGTAACTAATTATAAGACCGTTCGTAAGGAGAAGGCTCAGTATTGAAGCAATTTAGATCGAGATTCATTGTTTTGAGGTAGGTTGTGGCTTAACTTCTTTCAGATTGAGTTGGGTAGTTAATAAATGAGTAAAACATGCTATGGGTTGGATAAATACCTATGGATAGAGATTATTATTATTATTATTGTGTGCTCGACTGGGGGATTATATTTTATTGTTGTTGATTTGTGATATTTGATAGCGTATGTTGCCCAGGTAGGGGCTTTACATGACATCATTGGTGGCATTATCTGTACATTTAAATGCCTTAATTATAGATATAATGCCTCTGTCGGGCCTTATGTTGATAGTATAAGCCTTATTAGAGTATTGATTACCTTTAACATGATAAAAATACCCAAGTTAGGGGTTGATATGATTTAATGATGTTTACATGCATATTTATTCTAATGGTACATATTTAGAGTTGATAATCATGAATTGTGGACATATTGGGCTGATTTCTGGACCCACTTATATATATACATGTTTGATGGACTAGGTATTAATCATATTGAGTTGATTGTGAGCATTACATCCTTATTTCATACAGATACATTCATGAGATACTGATAGCATTGAGAATCTATCTTTAAAAAAAAATGAGACACTTCTATGAAAACCCTCGTCGTGAATACAAGACAGAGAAGAGCGTTGATTTGAGACTGAGATATGAGACATAGTATGGCTTACGAACTCCGAATGAATTCTACCTGAGAGCTGCGAATTCGGTAGATGTATATAAAAAGTCGTGCATGGCTTTCACCATTTCATCTCATCCGCATTGCATTGCAGTGCATTCACATAGGCATCTTTCATGATTTTCTTAGTTAACTTATGTTTAAGTTTCAGTTTATTCTTCATGTATATTTGTGTTGTATTTATTTTCTACATATGTATAAATATATATATTAGTACTGTTAATGGAGACGGTTGGAGATAACATTTGGGACTTTCTGCTTGCAGGTGACATGCTCATAGTATATTTTACTATCTTATTTTCTACTTTGCTCAGTCGGCCTATGATATATATTGAGTACAAATAAGTGTATTCACCCCTACTTTGTCCTTTTAGTGCAGATTCGAGTATGAGTACAGGATACCACAACTAAATTTCATACAAATTTGAAGCATATTTGAGGTACTGGATGCTTTAGGGTTCTCAAAGCCAACTTCGAACCTCTTGTTATCTTACTTTATGTCTTTATTTCATTTTCAGCGACAGACATGTATCTCAGATTCTGATATGTACTAGATGCTCTTACACTTTGACATCAGATTTTGAGGACTTATGAGATTTATTTCGGACTTATGTTTTACTTGTGTTTCATATTTAGCTTGACTTCGTTCGAGAAGTCTCGCCTTAGTTTATATTTTATTCAATTTTGTTCTTCTTTTATCAGTTTGGGTGATTGGCTTACTTATCAGGTTATGCTGTGATAAGTGCCATCATGACCCATTTTTGGGTCGTTGTGACAAAATAGAAAGAAAGCTATTATTTTTCAAAAATAAAAAAGTTGGCTATTTATTGCCCCAATTGTATCTAAAGAGGGACATGTCGTGTCAATTTTTCTTATTTAATTCATGAAAAAAATAATGAAAAAATTATATAAATCCTAATTTTTTTTTATCATTTTTACCTATTCTTTCATTACTTTAAATTAATTGCATAATATCCCATATTAACCCTTGATACGCGGATACGTGTTGTAATCCTCAACAACATGTAGGTACATATGATGTATCTGAGATTGAATCATGTATTCGAACACCTTAATCATGTATGCGGACGCCTTAACATGTATCTTCATGCATCTGGAGGGTTATTTGTCTATAATGTATCTGTGACTAATTATGTATCGCAACTACACAATGTATGTACCTCACTATTTAATGGGATATTATGTAAGATTGAAAACTTATGGGAGATGAAATTTTTGTTATTTATTCTAATTTTTATTGAATAATTGGCACTGTTTTTCAATTAAGACACATATTTGGCATACATTAGCCCTGTTTTAAGAAGTTGACAAAAATGATTATTTCACACATTTTTTGCAAACAAAATTAGCAATCACATAACATATAAATTAAAGTGTAAAAAAATGATAATTTGGGGTTTGTGTGAATGCATGCAACTCAAAACTTGGTTGAGACTTCAAATCAGGGTTATTTGAAGACAATAATATGGGGCTTTTGCGGGGAATAAATTTATTTGATGAATTTCTTGACATATTTTTCAAACAAGAAAACACTACAAAGAAAGGTTGAAAAACACCAAAGAACCCACTTACATGAAATTTCCATATTTGGGCAAGGATTTTTTTGAGGGGGATGAAGAAGGTAATAGGCTGAATATATGCTTTGATAAAGTGGTTAGGGATAAACATCTTTTATCTAGTCAACAAAGAAGTGGAAGTAATAAAGCAAAAAAAAATATATGAAAAGTAACATAGTTGAAATAGGAACCAGTAAGGTGATTGATGAATTTGTTCTAAGACATCTATCAATGTGACTAGCAAAGAAGAATCATATGACAGGATTACAACTTTAACAAGATCCAATAAATTGAAGAAGTAATGAACTTTCAAGTGTTGTTGGACAGATTTGAAGAAGAAGAAAAGAGGAGAGTATTTTAGGTTACTTTAGACAGACAACCTTATTTGTAAGTTCATACATAGATAAAATGAAGTTTGAGGTTGATAACTCAATTTTATTTGTTGCTTTTATATTTTGGCATTACTTAAGCATCCTTATTTATAATATCATCATAGAATATATCATTAATTCAGTGATGATTATCTTATTTTCTCTATCTCTTATTTACTCCATGGCTATTAATTAATAAAGGTTCATTATCTCGTTAGAATTAATAAAGTAAAATGTAGTTCACTTTGCTTGTATTCTTCCTTTGAAATGATCTTTTTTAAATTATTAATAAAAAAAAATTACCCCTAACACCTGGCTTGCTTTTAAAAAGAAAATGACAAATAAAATCTAAAAAAAAGAACATCAATTTATTTCAATAAAATAAAAGGACACGTCTTTTTTTTGGTACACCAAAAGTTATATTAATTAAAGGAGTTTGTATTGGGGGTGCTTAGTCAGGCTCCAGAACAAAAAAAAGGGGCGTACTCCCAGACAAGTTTGAGTTACATATAGTTCTACAAAAATAATTCCCACATTTATCGTCTCAAAATGCATGGACTACAAAACAAGGGGGGATACAAAAATTCTGCATAGTCCCAAAAAAGTTTGCTTGGCTCCTTCCTTTGCAAGGGAATCAACAACCCTATTCTGTTTCCTACAGTTGTGGTAAATGGAAGGTCCTCCTAACCTTCTGAGCAGCGACCTGCAAATATGGATGATTGGGTTAAAATAGGTTTCCTTGTTCAAGCATGTTAAATATAGCCTCAGAGTCAATGTTAATAATAATGGGACATAAATTGTTCTATACAACAATTTGCAGGCCTTGTTTGAGAGCCATGAGCTCCATGAAGTTATTTGAAGCTTGCACAAAACTTGGAGAGAACCCAAGCACCCAATACCCATTGAAGTTTTGAATAACACCCCCAATATCTCCCTTACCTGGGTTACCCAGACTGGAACCATCAGTGTTAAGTTTATAAATATTTTTGGAAGGAGGGGTCTAAGTTAGCATAATTGATCTACTAATTTGTTGGCATAGTGGGGCTTAAGCTGGTAGAATTCAACAGCTTTAGAATAGGTTATTTAAAGAAGGGCAGTCTTGTAGTCAAAGACATTAGAGTAGAGGGGTCTTGTAGTCAAAGACATTAGAAGGGGGGGTCATGTAGTCAACAGCTTTAGAATAGGTTATTTAAAGAAGGGGGGTCTTGTAGTCAAAGACATTAGAGTTCCTATTTTTTCAAATTGTCCAAATGCATAAAGTAAGAAGAGTAGCCCAATCAAAGTAAGTATCAAAGTTGGTTCCCTTAAGAAGTGATCAAGTTCTTTCCTAGTTGGAAGGATTGAAAAGATGGATGTTTATATCTATACTTCCCCATAATGATGGATGAGGTTGTCCCAAAGCTGGGTAGCATGGGGACAAGTAAAGAAAAGATGATGCACATCCTCCATAAGGTGGTTGCACCTATGGCAGTAAGGAGGAATGTTGATTCCCCTATAGGCTAAAGTAGCCTTGGTTGGGAGGCTATTATAGTAAAGCAGCCATAGAAAGAACTTCAGTTTACAGGAGATATAGAGCTTCCAAATCTAACCTAGTGGAAGATGATGCTAGAAAAAGTTGTGTCTGTGAGCCGCTAAGAACTGGTAGGCAGTCTTACGAGAGAAGAGTCTATTACCAGTTAGGAGCCAGGGGGAGGGTATTATTCATGGCCTGAAGGTTAGGGAAGAAAGTGGTAGAAATGATGGATTTGACATCAGAAGGGATATCAAAGGGGAAGGAGTTTAAATTCCACACTCCATTACACCAAAAATAAAAAAGATGCATGGGTTTGGGAGAGGTCCCTGGATGATGGTAGACAGGGAAGGTAAGTGAGGAATCTATCTATAGTTCCAAGAATTGACTTTCCGGCCATCAAAGACAGGCCATTGGATAGAATTGTTGTAGAGAGTTCAAGCTATTTGGATATTCCTCCATGTTCTGGAGTTGGAAGGGGAGGAGGAAGTAAGAATCGAATTACTTTTTTTATAAGAATTATAGCCCAAAAGGAGGAAGAATTTGAGTGGATCCTCTAAGCCAGACTAGGTAGAAGAGTGTCAATCTTTATGCAAGTTTATAGCATACCTAGTCCACTTAAGTGTTTGGGAGTAGTGTTAGTGTTCCAGCTAACAAGGTGCATTCTCTTTTTAGTATCAGTGGTACCCCAAATAAAGTTTCTTTGAGCTTTGTCAATGAGTTTATGAATTTTCCTAGGGAGGAGGAGATACTGCATGACATGGTTAGGCATGCTGCCAAGGCTAGCCTTAGCAAGAGTTGTTCTACCAGCCATATTAAGGTAATGAGTTTTCCACTCAGCCACCTTGGTGTTGATGTTATCAAGAAGGAACTAGAAATCAAAAGTCTTGGGTCTATCATGAAAAATGGAAAAGCCCAAGTATTTTTCAAGGGAATGGTTGACTTTAATCCTAAGGAGAGAGGAAATATGGAGTTGAGTGTCATTGTGGTAATTAGGAGAGAAAATCACCTTGGATTTGGCAAGGTTGACTTTCTGGACAGAGTGGAAAACAAAGCTTTCTAGATTCCTAGTGATGATGTTATAGTTAAGGATATAAACTTTAGCAAAGAGGGTAAGGTCATCAGCAAAAAATAGATCAGAAACTTTGGGACCTCCCGGGGTGAAATGAATGGGAGTCTAGTTAAGGGTATCAACTTCATAGTTGATTCTCCTGGATAAGAGCTCCATACTGAGGATAAAAAATAGGGGGATAAAGGGTCCCCTCCCGTCTTATACCTCTAGAAGGACTAAAATTTTGAGTGCAACCACCATTAATCAGGATGGAAATAGAGGATGCGGAGATGCAGGACATAACAAGATTTAAAAGTCCAGGAGAAAAGTTAAAGAAATGCATAGCTTGTCTAATGAAAGATCACTCAAGTCTGTCAAAGGCCTCCTCAAGATTAATCTTTAAAAGCATGTGGGAGGTTTTTCCTTTCATTCTTTTGAAGTGATCAATGTATTCTTGGACAATGATGGCATTGTCAGAAGATCTTCTGTTGGATAGAAAACTAGCTTGGTTGTGGCCTATGAGGGACTAAAGATAAGTCTTGATCCTATTGTCTATGATCTTTGTAATGATTTTGTACTGAGTATTACGCAAGAAAATGGATCTAAAGTTCTTAAGTATGGTGGCATTCCTGCACTTGGGGATGACACAGAGGTAGGTAGAGTTGACCTCGGGGCCCATAGTAGCATTGAAAAAATTTTGGGTGCAAAAATCTAGGAGGATGGGGAAAATATTCTCTAATACCTTTGATACATAAAATGGTGAAAACCATCAGGACCAGGGACCTTTGAGGGTTTAAAGGAGAAAACTGTAGCTTTGATTACTACTAAGCTGGGGATAGAATCTAACATGGAATGCGAGGAGGAAGATATGGACCCTAAATAGAGGGGTTTGGTTGACATCTTAAGTTAGAAGACAGATGGTTTGTATGAAAGAGGGATATGTAAAAGGATAAGATGGCTTATTGGATAGCTTGGTGCTCATGCAACCAGGTGTCATTTTCATGTAAGGAAGGGATTTTGTTTTTTTTTCTTCTTCTATTGAGGGTAAAAGGGTTGAAAAATTAGTATTCCTATCACCCGCCATGAGCCAGTTTATCCTAGACTTGAGCATCCAAAAGTCACTTTCATTTTTCATGATAGAACTGAACTCAGAGGTGAGATGAGCTTCTAGATTTTATAACAAGGCACTAGTAGGATAGTGAGGAGAAGTTTGAATGCCTGCTAGTCTAGCAAAGAATATGCTTCTTTCTTTGGAAAATGTTCCCAAAAACATTTTTGTTCCATGATCTAGCAATCTCCTCAAAATCCAAAGTAGCCCTAGTAAGGTTAGATCCTTTAAGAAAGGAATGAGAGACTAGGGTATGAAAGTCTTCATGATTACACCACATTGATTCAATCCTAAAAGATTTGGGGATATTTTGAATAGGCCTAGTAAAAGTAAGGTGCAGAGGAGAGTGGTTAGAGTGGGTTCTAGGAAGATGGAGGACAAAAACATCAGGGAATATATGAAGCCAGAGGTCATTAGCAAGGAATCTATCTAATCGTTCCAAAAAATAGAAGACCTATTTCTATATCTCATGTTGGACCAGGTATATCTGCTACCTCTGAATCCCAGGTCTATGAGTCTACAGTGGTTAATGCAATCCCAAAATAAAAAAGAAGACATAGCTAAGTTAATCCTAGTACCTCCAAATTTTTCACTGGCTTTAAGAATTTCATTAAAGTCTCCCCCACCAATCAACAGGTACTATCCAGGGCGTGAAGGAAGTCTGCAATGGACATAAGTTGGTCCCAAAGCAACCTTCTAGAGGGAAGGGCAAATCTATTTATGAAATAAAGTGACTTTGTCAAAGAGGCCTAAATTTTTATTACAACTATATATAAGCGTGGCAGATGGCGGTTGACATGCCTGCTTCCAGCTGTCTGCTTTTTCCGTGATTTTACTATATCACCCCTAAGTAATTATTATATGACATTTACGTATTAAAAAAATAATAAAATTTAATTTTAAAAAAAAAGTAAAAAAGATATTTATGATATATCTGCTTCAGCTATTTCAACCGTAATTTTACTATATCACCCCTAAGTAATTATTATAAGTCATCTAAGTATTAAAAAATTAATAATATTTAATAAAAAGGTAAAAATAATATAAAATAATAAATTAACTCTTGATGTTTTAAATTAATTTGACATCTTATATGAGGCCTACTTAAAATATTACCCCTAATTAATTATTATATGACATTTATGTATTAAAAATTTAATAAAATTTAATTTTAAAAAACGTAAAACAGATATTTATGACATGTCTGCTTCAGTTTCTTCAACCGTAATTTTACTATATCACCCCTGAGTAATTATTATAGTCATCTAAGTATTAAACAATTAATAATATTAAATTAAAAAGGTAAAATAAATATAAAATGATAAATTAACTCTTGATGTTTTAAATTAATTGGCATCTTATATGAAGTCTACTTAAAAAAAATTCACAAATATGTTTTATATCAATTTTGTTATATCACTTCCAATTAGTTATTATGAGTCATTCAAAACGTGTCAGTGCGGAACCTAGGCTATAAATAAATGTGAGTTCGTTATGAAGTGGTCTCAGAAAGATATGCCAGCAAAATACTAGTGGCTTGTAGCATCCTAAAGAAGATTGTCAATATTTTTTCAAATCGTATAATATCTTCTCTAAGGAAAGTCATTCTTGCGGCTCAATTCTTTTTTTCATTTTCAGTACATTTAAATTTTTCTAACATTGTCTCTTGCTATGTTATTGTCATCACAAACATACACTCTTTTATTTAATTTAGATCAACTTTAATTTGCGTGGAAATTTTGAGAGGTAGTCGCGAGTTTGATATTCTTTTGTTATAATTAATTTTCCCAATATATTCCAAAAACAAGGCACGTAATTTGCAAGAGAATTTTTTTACATATGGAATTAATTAATGCGTTTGAGTAAGTAATGTTTGCATTGCACCCCCCTACAATTGGTATCAGAGCCTATGTTGTTTAAAGTTACGGAAGTAGTATGTATTTGGATTTATTTGATTAATTTATTAATTATGACTTATTTGATAAAACTAGATTTAAATATTCCCCAAAATATTATTTAGATGAATAACGTACAAAAAATACCAAAATATAAAGAATTAAAGCAAATAATATCTGAAAAACGTAAAGAATTAAAAATAAGGATAGAAAGACTACAGTATAACATAATTGCCGGAGTTAGTAAAAACTCAATAAATGCACAAAAAGAAGAAATATCAAATTTAGAATCAACAATAGATAGTCAAAAATATACATACCAACATGATCTATTAACAATTAAATAAAAAATGAACAAAAAAGAATTTATAATAGATGAAAAAATATATGAAAATCATGAAGGATTAAAAATAAAAATAGTATTTTCTAATTTAGGAAGAAGGTATAAGAAAATAGGTGAACATTTATATTTAATGTTAGAAAAAGAAGAATTAAAATTAGAAGATCAGTTGACAGTCATGGTAAGAATTAAAAAAAAATGAAGAAATAGATAGAAAGAAGGAAATAGAAAAAATAAAACAACAAACTATAGAAGAAATACGAAAAATAGAAGAAACTAAAAATAGTAGGATTACTTAATTAGAAAAAGAACTACGAATGCTAAAAGATATGTACGAAAAAAGACAGAAAGAAAAAGAAGAAAAAGATAAAGAACAAAAATTATTAAACGAGATAAATCAATTTAAAGAAAAATTAGAAATAAACAATAAAGAAATAGAAACTAGGGAATTAGAAATAAAAACAATAGATATTGAAGAAACAGATAATTATGATTCAGAAGATAGTGAAACATATACAGAAATCTTAACAAATATAAAAAATTTAGAAATCAATGAAAAATAAGAAGTAATTAATGAAGAAAACTTAGAAAATAAAAACACAGAAATAAATACTCTTGATAAAAAAGAAGATGAAAATATAATACATAGAACATCAGCAATAAGAAAACCTACATATTATAAGAATAAGTTTAAAAGATATAATCTAAAGGATGAATATGACAAATGGATACCAAAACAAATAGTTAATAAAAATTATAACTTTTTAGACTTAGATTGTGTAATAGATATAGAAAAATAATACAATTGTGGATAGGATATATGACAAAACAATTATTAGATAATAATATAAATGTAACAGATGCACCAGAATATATAGAAAGAACACTAATAGGAACAGTGAAATTATGATTTTCAAATCTAACTGAAAATAGTAAAAGGATATTAAGAACTGACAAACCTACAGAAGAAACATCATCAAAAACTACAACTAAATTATCACCTATAGAATTATTAAAAAACATATGAAATAGCTATAAAAGACGAATTTAGCAGCATGACAACAACAGAAGAAGAACAAAATGAAGAGAAAGATACAAATAGGAATTTAATGTTAAAATTAGCAATATATAATATGTGTTACAAAGATGAATATACTTGCGCATTTAAAGAATATTATTATAAACGAACATATAACATAGAAGAAAGTAAAGAAGTAAGAAAATTATATTTTAGTAAATTACCTAAACCATTTAGTTTAAAAATAATAAAAAGTTGGGATGAAGCAAAAATAGTAGATACCCTAGGAGCAAGAATAAAATTTTTACAACAATGGTATAGAAATCTATGTGAAAAATATAGAGAAGAAATAAAAATAGAAAAAACATTAATAAGAAATTTAGCATGTTGTAAAGATAAAATAGCACCTCAATTTGGATGTGAAGAAAGATATTATAAGAAAAGAAAAAGACATAAGAAATATAAGAAATACAAAAAATCAAAATATAAATATAAGAAACCAAGAAAAAGATATTATGTAAAAAATTATAAACATAAAAGACCATATAGAAAAAAGAAATCTATAAAAGAATATATTTGTTATAATTGTGAAAAACTAGGACATTTAACTAGAGATTGTAAATTACCAAAAAACCCAAAAAATAAACAAATATCAGAAATAAAAATAGAAAATACAGAATATATGCAGATAGATTATATAGATTATGAATTAGAAAGTGAAGATAGTATATATGAAATTTCAGAGAATGAAAAAGATAATGAAATAGATAGTGAATTAGATGAATCAAATGACTGAAGAAGATATAAAAATAATAACAAAGGAAGAATATTTAAATGAAGAAGGAACAAATCAAAAAATAATATTTGATAGTTATATATTTGACGAAATAAAAGGAAAAGAGTTAGACTTAAGTGTAGAAAAAATATTTAAAATACCAACAATAAAAAACATATTTAGTAGAAGAAAAGAAGAATACTACGTAGTAAGTCAAAATGAACATGTAATAGATTGTAAATATGAAAAAGGAAGAGCTAGTATACCACTAGTAACAAAGAGAATGATTAATAAAGAAATAAACGATATAAAAAGTAAAGATCCAATAAAATATGTACATCTTGGAGAAACAGAAATATTAATAAAAGCATGTTTTAGAGAAGGAATAGATACACCAATAGAATTATACCTGGCAGATGATAGAATTATAAAACCTATAGAAAAAAGTATAATAATTGCCATAAAAGGAAATTTAATATAACAAAAATTTAAATTTATAATAAGTGCGAATTATTCAGTAGCAATAACAGATAAAAATATAGATAAATCATTAGTATTATATTGGAAAATATCATAAATAGAACTAACCCCAGGAAGTAAAATATTTACAGCAAGATGTAAAAATCTATATGTACTAACAACAAAACATAAAATAACAGGAAAAAATAAAATTAACAAAATACAAATAGAAAGTCCTTTCGAACAATTTGTAAAAACAATTGATAATAATGATTATAGTTATAGAGACATAGATATAGAAGAAAATTTAGAAATAATAAATGATAGAATAAGTACAACAAAAAGAATAGCTTATGAAAAAACAGAATCATCAAGTTCATCAAAAAGAACAAGTTATGAAACAAGTTCAACAACTAATTTAAACCAATATTACATTACAGGAACAATAAATGAAAAGGAATATTTAATACTCTTAAATACAGGACAAAAAGGAAATTATATAGCAAGATATCTAGTAAAAAATGAGGAAATAAAATATGACAATAATATATACCCAGATCTACCAAGAAGCTTAATAAACACTAAAAATATAGCAGAAAAAAAATAACAATAGGAGTTAAAAAAATAAAAATAGAATTTAAAATAAAGGAAGAAATGCAAAAAACAGACATAATATTAGGAATAAAATGACTAGAACAAGTAAAACCATATAATATAGAGCATACACGATTATCTATAACATATAACAGAGAGAAATTATTCTTAAGAAGAGCTTTAGCATGATATGAAAATATATGTATCAATGAAGATAATAGTAGAAGGGTATTACAGTAGATATTATACGCCTATGATAGATACAGGAGCAGAAGCTAATTTATGTAGATATAATTGTTTACCAAAAAGTAAATGAGATAAATTAAAAACACCAATAATAGTTAAAGGATTTAATAATGAAGGAAACTTAATTACTTATAAAGCTAAGAATGTAAAAACACAAGTATGGGATAAAATATTAACAATAGAAGAAATCTATAATTATGAACTAACATCAAAAGATATGCTTTTAGGAATGCCGTTTTTAGATAAATTATACCCACATATAATAACTAGAAAGGATTGGTGGTTTACAACACCATGTAAACAGAAAGTAAGAGCAAAAAGAGTTACTAATAATAAAAAAAAAACTGATTGGATAGAAGGAAGTGAAAAAATTACACAAAAATTAAAAAATATAAAAAATATTGAAGATATAATAGAACTAGTCGTATTTTCAATAAATAAAAAGAAAATAACTATATTTTCAATAAATAAGATAGAAATAATTAAGAAAAAATTAGAACAATCATATAGTGAAGATCCATTAAAAGGATGGGAAAAACATAAAACTACTATAAAAATTAAATTAATAGATAAAAATAGCATAATAACTCAAAAACCATTAACATATAATTTTGACGATCTAAAAGAATTTAAAATGCATATAGATGAATTAATAGAAAAACAATATATACAAAAAAGTAATAGTAAACACAATAGTCCAGCATTTATAGTAAATAAGCATAGTGAACAAAAAAGAGGAAAAAGTAGAATGGTTATTGATTATAGAAATCTAAATGCAAAAACTATGACATATAATTACCCAATACCAAATAAGATATTAAAAATAAGACAAATACAAGGATATAATTACTTTAGTAAATTTGATTGTAAATCAGGATTTTACCATTTAAAGTTAGAAGAAGAATCTAAGGAATTAACCGATTTTAAGGTACCACAAGGATTTTATGAATGGAATGTACTACCATTTGGATATAAAAATGTATCAGGTAGATATCAACATTTTACGGATAGTTATTTTAAACAATTACCTAATTGTATAGTATATATAGATGATATACTATTATATACAAAAACCAAAGAAGAACATTTAAAATTATTAGAACAATTTACGGATATAATAGAAAAATCAGGAATAAATCTATTAAACTTATCTGCACTCCCTACAATTGGTATTAAAGCCTATGTTGTTTAAAGTTACGGAAGTAGTATGTATTTAAATTTATTTGATTAATTTATTAATTATAACTTATTTGATAAAATTAGATTTAAATATTCTTAGATATGTCAAACTTATGCCAGTCCACTTAGGCATCACCGCATCAGAGGGGTATATAGTGGTTAGTTTGTTTAAGTCCGACTTTATGTATTCTCCCAAAAAGGGTATACAAGACGATTTATAGCGTGGCCAAATAGGTTGTTAGCCATACAAAACCAACTTTCATTAAGGAAGTTTTAAACAGACTCTTGTAGGTATAGGGATCGTTTGATTGGTGAGATGAGATGAATAAGAATATCTCATGATTTAAAATATTTTATGAAATTATTTATTTCATCATTTGTATGCGGTAACGTATTCAACCATTTATATTAAAATGATAGAATATAATGTTGAGACTAAATAATATTTATTCCAAATATAAAATAAAATAATCTCATGAAATATCCTAAAATTATTATTTTTATCTCACCAGCTAAACCCCTTACACTATATATGCCTCACCCTCTTCGGCTCCCCCAAGCGGTGGAAACTCTTTGCTGATTAACGATTGAGTGATTTATTTAGTACTACTAATAAAGAGCAATAAGTAGGCACGTCGTGCTGCCTGCTTCAATTGTAATTTTATTATATTATTTCTAATAAATTAGTATAAGTCATTTAAGCATTAAAAAATTAATAATATTTAATTAAAAAAGATAAAATAGAAATAAAATAATAAATTAATTTTTGATGTTTTGTGTTATCTTTTTCAGCTGCTATCATCTAAGAATTAAAAAATAAATAATATTTAATTAAAAAAATAAATTGGATATAAAATGATTAATTAACTCTTGATATTTTAAATTAACTTGATGTCTTATATTAGATTCATTAAAAAAATTCACAAGTATTTTTTATAGTAATTTTGTTATATCACTTCTTATTAGTTGTTATAAGTCATTTAAGACATGTCTGCTTCGTTGTTTCAATCGTGATTTTATTATATCACTCTTAATTACTTTTTATGCCCATCTAAGCATTAAAAAATAAATAATATTTCATAAAAAAATAAAATACACACAAAATGATATGTCAACATAAAATATTTGATTGACTATCAAAATTATATTAGTGTCACAGAAATTATGATGGGATAGATGAAGATATAAAGTAACATATATTATTTAAAAATGATAAAATACATAAACTGGGACGGAGAGAGTATTAATATGTTATTAAAAAATTATGCTAAAAGCATCATAAATCACATAATTAACAACTTAAAAAATATAAAATATTCGACTGACTTTCAAAATTATATTAGTGTTACTTAAAGTGGAATAAAAGGAAAAATATTATAAATCACAATAATTAAAAATTTAAATTATTTTAATAGTTGATATTTAAATTATATTTGTGTCACATAAATTGAGATAAAAAAAATAACATATATTGGGCTTGTGCTAGCACGGACCCTTCAACGTCTAGTTTAAAAATAAAAAAAAAATCATAAAAGAACAATTTAAGTTACTAAACTACTAAAAATCTCTTCACTTTAAAAAAATTACAAATATCCTAACTTTTACAACTTTACCTTGTATAGTTAAAAGTTGAGTTGGGATACATATTAAAAACACCCATTTATCGGATATAACATTACCAGATATAGTATCAATTTCCTCCTCATTCAATGCTGAAATTTGTGGTGCGATTTTTATCCCATTATTTGATCGAATTCAAACTTTTGAGTTAAGGTAAAAAAAAATTCCTAAAATCAAGATCACTAGCTTCTTATCATCTCTTACAAATTTTATCAAAAAGCAAATTTTTGATACCGTTTTTACATAGTGTTATTTCTGTAACATTATTTTATTAAGTCTTTGATTATTAATTTTTTTCAATCTATGTCATGTGAATTAACATAAAGAATAGAGATTCAGATCCATCTTTTAGTCTCAGAATCTCTCAATTAGATAATATCAAACAATATGAAGAAGTTGTAAACTTTGTTTCTGGTATTTTGACAAAGATTCTAATGGTTTTAATGAAAATAGATCCAAGCACAAAAATGATCCATCTACGATGAAGAAATTGTGTGAAAAGCATGCAAAAAAGGCTAAGAAAAAAAAAGTGCATGTTTCTAAGAAAAGAGGATCTAACAGTTTCGGAGGTAAAGTTCTTGCTAAAAGAAGAAGAGTTATTGAAGTTACTTCTAGAGATGTGCTTCCAAAGGTATTTGCATGTTCATATCTGGGCAATAATTAGGCGGAGATATATATTTAGATATACATGATACTTTTTTCTACATCTTAAATATCTGGTTCTCTGTTTATGTATATATATGTATCTCTTATTTTTTTAGTTTTAGTGAAATAAGCATACCAAAGATACATATTGTGTATGATTTGTATTGTATGTATCTTTCATTATTTTTTTTGATTGAATTATCTATACCAAAGATACATATTTTGTAAAACAACAGATACATTTTATACATTTTGTATCTCTTATTCTATGTTTTTGTAGATGTATGTATCTCTTGTTAATTTAAAATTTTGATGTTTGAAATTTTTTTCTGGGAATGAGTTATGTTATAAAGGATATTTCACGGCATCCTATAAGATTTGGAAGTTCTTGCAATCTAAAGTTTAAAGATGAGATTAAAGAGGTTGCCGGTCAAAAAGTGATTGACTTATTTGCAAACACAATTTTTGTATGTTATCTCAACATCCCACTGTCTAATTACATTGGATAAATTATCAAGTGTCTACTTATGCTTGAGATCGAGCAAACAAATCAAGATGAAATGCATGTATTCGTCAAAGGCAACATTCTTAGATTTTTCATCTTTGAATTTACCTTGATAACTGGTTTGAAGTGTAATGGAAATATCGAAGATTTCAGATATGACGATTCATCTCCAAGTAGGCTGATGCAAAGGTATTTTTTTCAATCAACGAATGGTGTTGATAAGGAAACATTGGTTTAACGTTTTCTTAGAAAAAATTTTGACAACATAGAGGATGCTCTCCAGATGGCAATTTTATACTTCATCCACACATTCATTTACTTACAGCTAAATGTTGCTCCTGTTTTATTTTTCAAATTTAAGATGGTGGAAGATGACAAGTATGAATTATTTTCTTGGTATAAAGTCGCTTTCTCCAAGTTAATGGCCTCACTTACAAGAATTTTTTATGGAGAAGCAGGTGTATAGGTTGGGTGGAATCTCTCAGGTTCTCAATGAATGGATGTTCGAAATCTGCTCAGAAGTTGAAACCACCATTGTTGTCAAGAAGGGTAATCACATATCCTATATTTTGAATTGGAAGATTGTCGCAGTCCGGCCACAATATAATCAGTTTATGTCCGAAATATTTATCAAGGTATGGTAGTGCTTGTATGTATTTCATACATTATGATGAACTATTTTACTTTTAATCCTTATTTTTTATGGTTATAATTTTTTTGCACTCATATTCAAACCTCGTTCCTACTGTGGAGGAATTGTAAAAGCTTGATTTGTCGTCAGTGAGTATTGTATCATATGATCTTGCTTCATTATCGATGCAATCATCATCAACGGGAATTCCAATCTAATTGTATTACAAAGTTAATGAACCAACAATCACCATAGAACATGATAGTTTTACTCATTTCAGTACGACACCTCCGAAGCATTTGACAAAGAAATCGTCATATATATCTGGCACAGTTTCAGCACATCAGTCGAAGACAAGACAAATTATTTCTGTAGAAAAAATCATGGACAGTAAACAACATTCTCAATCTCATGCAGCAAAAGGAAAATAGATTTCAGGAATTTCAAAATCACCATTTGAAAAGAATGATCCATCGTACGATTTTCGTAGTAAATATACATCACCACATTCATCGGAGCCCAAACAAAAGAGAAAATATGTTGATGAGAACCTATCACCACAACTATTATGGAGCACTTGGTTAAAGCGGACTTGAATTCGTTAGAGTCGGAGATAATGATATATGTCAAGACATACGTAAGCATTGCTTTATTTAAGTCATACTAGTTGACTATTTATACACATCTTCGCTAATCATCTATATTTTTTTATTTGATGGATCTTAAATTTAATGATTTGTAACGTATTCTAAATGAGAAATTCTCAGAAATTCTAAAATCCTTGCAGTCGTGGCATGTTCATGTGGAGAAGATAAATTACTTTAAATCATAACATAATTGATAAAGACTTTCAAGCTTTAACTTTGTTGCACATATATTCACAGGAAAGCATTGGAAAACATAGCCCAACTAGAGCTGAACCTTCAGATGATCTAGGTGATGTTGCAGTCCCGAGTAAAGCTGATAGTCAACAGATTGCCTCGATTAAGCCTGTTGAAATGGAGAGAGCCAACGTCAATCAAGCACCATCACCTGTAAAAGATAGTGAACGTGATAAAGTTGTAATTTTTGAATTTATTTATTGTAAAATTTATCATGCTATATTATTTTTTGAGTCAAATATCTATATCAAAGATACATATTTTGTAAAACAACAGATACGTTTCATACATTTTGTATCTCTGATTCTATGTTAATGTAGATGTATATATTTCTCATTTTTTTAGTTTGAATTGAATGTGCTCTCTAAAGATACATATTAATAAAGTTAAAGATACTTATTATGTACGAATATGTATTGTATGTATCTCTCATTATATTTTTTAGTCAATTATCTATATGAAACATACATATTTTAGCAACAAAAGATACATTTTATGTTTTGATTATGTATAGTATGTATTTCTTACATACAATATATGTATCTCTTGTTTTTAGTTTGAAGATACATAGTGTGTATAAATATTCAATGTATGTAACTATCATTATATTTTTTTAGTCAATTATCTATATGAGACATACATATTTTTGTAACACAAGATACATTTTATGTTTTGATTATTTATAGTGTGTATCTCTTACATTATATATATCTTATAAAAGATCAGAGTACTATTATGTGTTCGGTACAATGTAGTTCTTACATATTTTTTATATTGAATTATGTATTTGATTCATATTTTATCTCCCTCCCGTGATATTTTTGTATGAATAATATGAAAAAAATTAATGACTAGGAGATACATATCAGATGTTTGTGACATAATTTATGTATTTAATGAATTATGTATTTGCATGTTTGTCTTTTTTTTTTTGCAATTTTGAGATTGAATTAAATATTTGTAATTGTACCATAGAATTTTAGGATGTTGGCACTGAGTAAATGGATGACATCGTTATTGAAGAAATAGAATCACTTGAGACTATTGCTTCAGTTTCAATGTCTCATATGACTTTGACAATTTATAAGCCTCTACCAACAATTTCGAATGAGTATTTTATTAGCGATACCACAATTTTGTCTGCATTTTCTACTTCAGAAAATATCTTGTTTGATGATAAAATGTAACACCCCGAGTCTGTACCCCGGATGCTACATGGTACTTACGACTCCGAAGGACCACAAGCTAATTCATGACTGGTACCTGCTGCAATCACTGAATAATAATATTGTATAATGCAGAAATTAGGTGGAAATTTGCCATAAGGTTCAAAACTGAATCATATACTGATACGTAAATACTGAATACTAAACATCTGACAATCATATCTAAAAACTGAACAATTATCTAAAATAATCTAATCTGAAAAGCCTCTAACTGAACTGTCTAAAAAATAGAGTTGATGGGATAAGTCCCCAACTAACTCTAACTACTGATAATATACTGAAAATACTGAAATAACAACTCTGTCCTCGAACTATGAAGACTCACCACTAAAACTACTGCTGGTAATCTAGGCTGCTAGGTACGGTCAGGAGCCCATGCATCTGAACCTAAGACATCATAGCGTAAAAAAAAGGTATGCGTTAGTACTTTGAATGTACTGGTATGCTCAGTGAGATAGACTGTTATGCATGGGTTCATGTGCATGAATAATAAATGACTGAGTAACATGAATATAACTAACTGAGAATATATGTATATCTGACACTACTGTAAATACTGAATATGCAATGATATGCTCATAACTACGCATGTTGTAACTAAGATTCATGTTAACACTGGGTACTGAATTCTGATAACTGAATGCCTCATATCTGAGTTTACTGATACTGAATTACTGTATACTGAGTGACTATTTCTAACAGTCTTGATTCTATAGAATTTAACTGAGTTCTATACTGAGATGGGTGATTGTGTTTGACAGTCCTGATTCGGAAACTGAACTGAGGCTTTATACTGAGTCTGAAACTAAAACTGTAGGAGTGTTCATCTAATCGACATACCCCAAGTATGACTAAGTTGGGGTCCAACCTGTGGGTGTTAGCACCTTGCCAAGGATAATAACAATGTCTATGAGTTAACCCTCTCTGATAGAAAGCTTTTTCATCAACCCTCACTGGCAAGAAAACTCGTACGAGATGTATTAACCCTAGACTGACAAGAATACATCTCAACCTACATTGGCTACATAGTTTTGTAATACAGGGATTGCTACTAAGGGTCAAACCCTTTACTGACAGGAATGCCCCCATCTTTGGGTTCACTCGATGCTGAATCCTACTCTCAACTGAATAGACATTGAACTGATTTCTAAACTGCTCTAGGCTAGACTGAACTGTTACTGATCGTATTGACTGACTAGACTGAACTGAGTTCACTAAGTACTGTAACTAATTGAATATTTTAAGTTCTATTTGTTGACTGGATATACCGAGTTCTGTACTGACTGAATGCTACTGTACGTGATATTACTGTGATTATTTTGAAGCTACTGTAATTCTAGGTAAGCAGCTAGATTGTCAGGTATTAGATACCCCATGACTCAATAACATGAAAAGTAAAGCATAGCATGATCTTGAAACACTTGTAAGATATAAACTTGTACATATGCTAGCATATCATGACTTTTCCATTTAATCTACATGAGCAAGTTATCAATCACTTGGGGAACATAATCTATGCACATAATACAAATCAACATGCAGGCATCATGATTTCCGATCCCAACTTACAAAGTCAAGGGCTTTAACATGAATTCACATAATACTACATACATGTCAAATAAATTTACATGAATCTTTTAATAAATCATGAATTAGAAACCCAACTAATATCATAATCATGAATACATTCAAGCCTAACATGGAATTCATGAATTCAATAAACTTGAAGTTTTAAAAGAGGTTCATGAATTCCAAGGGTGGAAGATGAGGGCTGAGGGATGAGTTAAGGGTGAGAAAATGACCCAATTATCCCTCTGGACACGGGTTTTTAATGACTGAAAGTGTGTCCAGTGACGTGCAGACCAACGCGCCGCGGCGATGGAATCAACACGATGACCAACACACTGCGTTGAGTTCGTATCAGTTCACTAGAATAGCACTAAAAATTGGGAAAAAATTATTTGTCGACGCGATGGGCGACGTGACGCATCGAGATCACGTCGACCCAATGTTTTGGTCACCTGAACATGGTTCAAACGAGGTTCAAAAAATCCGAAATTCACCCGAAGTGACTTTCTGACATTCCTGATCATGAATAAACCTAAAAATTGATACTTTAAGGTCATAAGGGTGGTGAAATAGCATCGCCAAGTTACGAAGGCTAAAATACGTCTAATTATAAACACTTAGCTTAAATTTCTAAGTCTGGAACCTCTTTTCAAGCTTCAACGGACTGAGTTAAGCTTAGAATTTTGCGGGATCTTACACAAAAAGACACCTGCACAGTGCAATAGGCAGCCATCTAAGATCTATCATTTTCTTTTTTTTTTACGCATTTTGAATCAAGTTTCAAAGGAAAGAAAAAAATTATTTCTACAGAGCGTAAAAAATATTCTTTTGAAGGTTATGATATTTTTGGAAAGTCTCTAATTCAACTGATGAAAGTTTTTGAGGATTGGATAAAAGAAGATCTTTACAAGCAACACTTGAACAAGTAATTCACCAATTACTTATTCTAAATTCAAATGTAATCTATAATTTTTTTAATTGAAATACACTGTAATATCATGTTTCAGGAAAGATAAGGATAATCACTATAAAGTTAAATGTGCAATTCTTGAATTTTGACAACTAGATTTCATAGTTGCATTTTCGAAATCGGAGAATTGATTCTACCTTATGTATCAACCAAACAAATGCTGGAATGATGAGGTATACTCACATCCGATATCTTAAATTTTAAATAGTCGCATCATGAAAATACATTTTCTATAATATATGTATTACTGTAGAAATATTGAAATGGTCTATGGTGAAATATTTTTAGTCATTGTGATGCTATATGGTGAAATATTTTTAGTCATTGTGATGGTCAGGCCAGAGAAAGACTTATATTATGATAAGTTTGGTGGTATCTTGGAGTCTGCCATGGGTGATTCCTTGTTAACCGTGTCATGTTATTAAACTGATAACTATGATATCTTTGTTTCTACTCCTTTATTTAATGCTCGCTGTGAAAGTATGGGTTTATATGGTGTTGAAGGTTGTATAACTTGATATACCTTTTCAAGTTAATTATAGATGAGGAAGACTTATTTTGTGCTAACTTTGGTGATTTATGGAAGTGTAAAACATGGGTGTGTTATTTTGACAGTATAACATAGTTGAATTGTTAAAACTAATGAGCGAACAAAGAATTTTTTTTTTTCGAATTTGTTGTTTTATTGAAGTATAACACTTGAATTTAAAAAAAAAATTGAAATATGGTTGAGCTGTTATATGTGATTTGTGATTTTATAATGAAAAAAAGAACACTATGGTGATGATAAAATAAGATAATGGTGCACCCACATAGACATTTTTATACATTTATGTTATCTATGCAACATACTCGTATTTGTACATTACTAAGTTACTCAAATACTAACTTTTGATGATGTTAGTAAATGCTTAAGTGTTGGTTTTCTTGGAACGTTTACAAAAATATACATTAACTGTTTTGATGATAAACTAGTTCTACTTTATACGTGATATTTACATATGGCTATTGCATTTTCTGATACATTATTGTTTTGCCAGATGTTATAGTTACATTTACAAATACATGATTTATATTTTTATATTACGTTGTGTGAGATATATATTTATTATTTTGTATCTCATATATTTTATTATATATTTTGTTTACTGAATAGATTTATATAAGTAATTCACGTAATGATAGTACCTAACATACAATATATATTGAATCATTATAACATGTTATATTATTATGTTAGCCATGCAACATTCAAGTAAATATATTTAATATAGTACATACTCTTTGTAATATGCATATTTTATTTTTTACAAGAGATACATTATATATATGCTTATATCTCTTATTGAATCATAACATAATTTTGTATCTCTTATCATTTTCTTACTTTGCAGAAAATTTTATTTCTAAACTCAATAACAATTACGTATCTTTTATTAATATAGTACATAGGCTTTTTAATGTGCACAATATATATTTTACAAGAGATACAATCTATATAAGCTTGTATCTCTTATTAAGTTAGTAACATAATTTTTGTATCTTTTTTCAATTTCTTACAGTACAACAGATTTAGTAGCTTAACTAAATAACATTTATGTATCTCTTATTAATATACTACATAATCTTTTTTAGTGAGTATAATTAATTTTTTACATCAGATACATTCTATATTTGTATGTATCACTTATTAATTCGTAACATAATTTTGTATCTCATATTCATTTTTGTACTGTACAAGTTTTTTGGTTTCTTAATTTTATAACATAACGGTAGCATAACTATTATGCTACTAGACTCTATTATATTATGCGGATTTATAAACAATAGCTTCTGTGCATACAATAATATGATTCAACATAAGAAATTTGAACATGATAAAATATCTGATAAATTATGTGCAGAAAGGAAAACAACGATTTTTATACCGCTAATTATTATTCATAAAAGTCTGAAAAAACAGCATAAACATCATAAACAATGAAGTTTAAATGTGTAAAAATAAAATAAAATTACTAAGGATTATTAAACATTATTCATAAGGAGACTACAAGGTCACTCTTTATTTGGAAAGAAATTACAAGTACGTCTATTGTTATCTTCATAACCACATCTCTCGCAACAATTACTTCTCGATGTCACAGTTTCATTTAATTTCTTTGGCCTTTCAGGTGGACGTTTGTATTTTGGTGGTAGCACTACTTCATTCATAATTTCTTGTGGCACAATCCAATCCTTCTTATCTGTCATTGAAAACATCGATACATCATACGTTTTTCTTAATGTTTCTGGATAGTAAAACTCGGAGCAATAAGGCTCCATATCTGTTACACGCTTGCTTTTTAAAAATGCTATCACGTGTTGACATGTTATCTCGTCCAATTGAAATCTTCCACGACTGCAAGTACTCCTATCAAGACATACTATGTATTTTCGCCCATCATCATATACAGAGTACACGTGTATTAATGACGCACTAACCTACAAGATTAATTGTAATGTATTAACACAATGATATACATAGCTCTTCTTTATCAAAAATTTTGTATATTTTTAAAAAACTTAATTCATAAATGTGTTGAAAAATGTTTCAAATTAACTTAATCAATTAAACAGTGTGATGAAATCTCAAAAAATATTACATAACCTTATTAACAAAATTATAGATACTAACTAACCTTCAACCGAGAAGATTTTAAAGTATTTATCTGAAGAATGCCTTCAAATCAGTTACCCATTGATGTATTTGTATAGGAGGCTCTTTTTCTATTTTTGCAATTCTACTTACCAAATAATTTTCTAGCCTGTTTCAAAAATTATATTATTGGCAACTCGCGTGCATCCTTCAGTTTTCTATTCATACACTCCGCTATATTTTAAGTCATCATTCTACCTCGATTAACAAATGTATACATGCTTGCCCACTTTTCAAAATCATCATTCTCAAGATAAGACTTTATCCTATGATCAATATTGCCAACTTGATTCAAATAAAATTCAAAATCATTTTTTCTGTATGCCTTAATTATTGTTTGGGCATACATTTTTTCACAGATTCCAAATACATGCAAGATGCGGCACATTTGAATATACAATACTGACAATCTTAATTATTCTTTGTTTACGGTCGGACACGACACACATACTTTCACGTTCTCCTAAAGCAATTTTAAGTTGCTCAAAACCATGTCCAAGAATTGACATTTTCTATGTCAACAACACCATACGCAATCTGCAGAATGCATCCTACTATTTCAAAACAATAGATACATAAATGTTTTTGAGTAAAGAAACATAATATCTTGTATAGTAAATAATTGAACGTGATAAAAGATTATGGTACTAATATATAGGAGATACCAAAATAAATTGAGTGTATCTCATTAATATGATTTAACGTTGTCTGAAACATTAAAAACAATTAACAAATATAGATTAATATTACATTGCAAAAATAATATATAACAAATAATATTATATGCCTGTACTATCGTGTAGCGATCAGATTTTTGATAAAATATATGAAATATGTGTTTCTGTGTTATTTGATAATTTTACCCTTCCACATAGTTGTATTATAGTATTTCTGGGTGTGGGGGGATTGACATAGTTTTTGATGCATTTTGTTACCATTTATGAGATATTGTGGTTTTAATGGCTTCGAGAGACTTATTTTGGACTTATGAGGATATCTTTTAATCTGTGTGATAGACTGTGCCAATAACTCCAGAATAACGATTGTAGGCTAGGTAGATCTTTGGTTTGGGTCATGGTGCACCCGAGCTCATTTCGACCTATTGGTCAAAAAGTTGGAAGGAAATATGGGTGTGTGACTCACATTTGGTCGAAACGACCTCGAATGAAAAAATTCTAGTAGATCCAAAATGTTGATTTTAGGGTGGTAAAGAGTTTGGTGTGATTTTACGACTTTTAAATCTCATTTCGATCCTCGATTTGAAAAATTGTAATTTTGAATTTCGGGGGTCAACTTTTTGAAAATGATGTTTTTTTAAAAATACGACTTCACCAATGCATTTAGAACATCGAATTTAGAGTGGTTACATAGTTCGTTTGCATATATCGGACTCCGAACGAATTTCAGGCACCCCATCGAACTCTAGGTTAAACTTAAAAAAATTAAAAACAACAGCTTTTCCTTGTTAATGCAGACTTTCTGCACTATTAAAATAGTTTTTGGGTTCATTTTGCTCATTTTTCATCTTTGCCTCTTGAGAGTTAAACCCTAAAAAAGTATGAGAGCTTAAAAGTGAAGCTTGTGGGAGCTTGCTAAGCTAGATTAACACCTATGTCTTGATTTTATTACGGATTTAAGGTAAGAATTCATCATTTTCTTAGTAATTTCTTGATAAATTTCTCAAAACACGGGCTTGATTTTAAACCCTAATTTCACTCCTTTTCACTTGAATATTATTTTTATCTTATAATTACTAGTTTTTCATCAATTTAACCTTTAAAATAACCTCGATTCTTGATTTTAACCCGAATTTTAAAGATTTTACCTGGTAAAGCTAAAAAATAGTTTTTCTTTTATTTGAACCTCATTTTTTACTTGATTTGACTTGGATTTTCAGCTGTAGGTTCCTAAAAATATGAAAAAGATATTTTTGAAGTAAAGTTCTGATTTTGCCCTTCTTTTTTGAAAATCCGTTCTAGGAGTCCATTTTGGCCCCGAACCAAAAGTAGTCAATATAGTCGTCATTGCTTTTGTTTTGATGCATAGATTTCATATTTGATATTTTTAGTGTAGTTATAAATTATTCATGAAAATTAAGGTCGTGTGTTCGAAGTGTAGCGGACCGGTTTTGGCTTTTGAGTTAGGTTATGGCTTAACTCTTTCAGACTGGGCTAGGTAGTAAATGATGGTATAAAATATATGTTAAGGGTGGGAACTAACCATGAAAAATTATTGTCTATGTTTTGCGCCCTTGTGGGGGCTTATATGTGATGTAATCATTGAAATTGAGATATTATGTGATACGTGTGACCGTGTGGGGTCCTATATGATACTGATAGCCTTGAATACATGTGAATAATTATATTGTGTTGTTAAAATGCTTAATTTGGTACCATTGATGTATTGTGATTATATTCATACTTTATTAGCATATGAGACATGTGAAAATTCATGTATGAACAAAAATAATGAGTGGATACTGGCTCACATGATTGTGAAAATATATTATTGTGGTTGATTGTGAAAATACTCATTGTGATTGGTTCTGAGCATTACACCCTCATATCGTACTCATTCATGAAACATTGGTACCACCGTAGAAACACCTGAGTAACATTGGCAACACCTTTTTAAAAACCCTCCCCGAGGGATATGCCGGGGAGGAGATATTGTAACACCTTATAAAACTATTTTTGAGGGATGTGTTGAAAAGGAGATATGAGATATATGAATTGTATACGGGTTGACGACCCTCCATGGGTCCTACATCAGGAAGCTTTAGCTCCATTGGTGTATACGGGGATTGTGCGACGATCCCGGAGGTTATGCGATGACCTCGTGCATCATTATCATCATCATCATCATTTTATACATTGCACTTATATTATTGTGCTTATATTGTGTCGTGTTGCCATATTGATTTGTCATTTATGTAATTGGCTTATCTTCTTTAAATTATAATTGATAATCTTGTATATGCATGTTCCCCCTTGTTCTACTTATATGATATCGTGTATACTTGTGTTCTATCTTGGTGTGATATTACAATATATATGATATTTGGAACTGTTAGTGCAAGCAGTGTAGGTTACCGTTATGGAATATTTTCTGATTGTAGGTGAAGTGTCCTTAGTATATATTTTGTATGCTTTATTTACTACTTTTCTTGGTCGGCCTATGATACCTACTGAGTATAAGTTGACCTTACTCATGCCTACTTCACCCTTTCGATGCAGGTCTTCGCCCAAGTGCGCCTCAACTTGCTTGACTCGTATGATTGTTGGAGCTTCCAAGGCAGCGGTTGATATTCATGCATCTGAAGTTCACCTCTATCATTCTTTATTAGTTATGTCTTTATTAGTATTTGGAGATAGATATTATTTCTTTGTGGTTATTTTTTGGATGTATTTAACTCCTATATAGTATTAGTAGTTCTTACACCTTTGACAACAGGTTTTGGGAGTTATGGTTGCATGTGTTGATTTTATTCTTTCCACTTTTATTATATCTATGTCGTTTGACTTCATTCTAGAAGCCTTATCTTAGGGGAATGTCTTTTTGCTATGTATATCAGTTTGGGTAAGGAGCTTACTTGTCAAGGTTTGTCTCGACAAGTGCCATTATGACCCTTTTTTTGGGGTCATGAAAAATTGGTATCAAAGCAGTCAGGTTTCATTGGTCTCAACGGTGTAAGAACAAGATATCAAATAGAATCTTGCGGATTGGTACGTAGACGTCTGTATCTATCTTCGAGAGTCTATTGAATGTCTTTAAGAAACTTCCCTTATTTTATTCTTTATCGTGTGAAGTTCTTTTATATCTTCTGTTCTGAGTTGTGTTTCACTCTTTCTACGTGGATGGTGTGGCTTATACTATCATCAATTGAGAGATGTTGTGAGAGATTGGTGGAGATTATATGTCATTGTAGGCTTGTTGATGTTCCTGAGTTGTCATGGGATCAGTTTGTCGATGCCTTTCTGGAGAGATTCGTGCCTTACAATTTGAGGGATCGGATGCAGGACGAGTTTTATCATTTGGAGCAGGGCTCCATGACAGTTCTTGAGTATGAGGCACCCTTCCATGCCCTATCCAGATATTCCTATTAAAGCATTTCCACTAAGTCGATGAAGATTTAAAAGATCATAAAGGGTTTGGATGTTTCTCTTTAGTTGGCTACATCTCAGGTGGTTGTGTTTGGGGTTTCTTTCCAAAGCATAAGGGATCATGCTAAGATGACAGAGGGTATTCTTAGTGCATCTTAGGGAGGCACTAGGATGGCGCGATATTTTGGTGAGTTCAGGAGTCAAACCTCTTGAGGGAGAGATTTTAAAGGTTCTCATGGATACCGTGGTAGGCCAGTGGTGGCTTTATAGAGTTTAGGCGGTGGATCTTCTAGTTCAGCAATTTAGGGTGATCGTTCGGGCCTAGTTGTACCTTCTCCTATTGAGGCTGGTCATAGAGGTTGCTATATGTGTGATGAGATTATCATGTGGCCATGGACTGTCCCTATTAGTTGATTTGGGCTACTCTTATTTCAGCTGTGAGAGGTAGGGGTTCTACCAGAGGTGCAAGAGGTAAAGATGGTGGAGCATGTGGTTGTGGTCGTGGGGCCACCCAGGCAGTTAGTGGTCATGGTGAGTATTATGCTATACCATCCAGACCTGAGGCAGAGGCTTCTGATGCTATGATTATAGGTATCGTCCCTATTTGTTTCAGACTTTCATCTGTATTATTTGATCCTGAATCAAATTTGTCTTATGTGTCTGTATATTTTTCTTTACGTTTTGATTCTGTTAGTGAGCCTCTTGCCAAGCCTATTTGTGTATCTACCCTGGTAGGTGATTTTTTTAGTGGTGGATCGGGCGTACCGATCTTGTGTTGTGAATTTTATCGGGCATGAGATTTTGGTAGATTTTTTTGTATTAGATATGGTTGATTTTGATGTTATTTTTGGCATAGATTAGTTGGCTCCTTATCATGCCGTCCTAGATTGTTATGTCAAGACCGTGACTTTAGCTTCTCTGGGTGTAAAAAGTATAGATTGGAAGGGTGCACTTCATTCAGGTTCTAAGAGGATTAAATCTTATGTTCAGGCTCATAAATTGGTTAAGAGGGGATGATTATCTTACTTGTCCCATATTCGTAACACTGGTGTTGTTTTGCTTCTTTCCTTAGATTCTATCCATATTTTCCGTGAGTTTATGGACGTGTTCCCTACGAACTTGCTCGTATGCCTCCAGATCGAGATATTGATTTCTCTATTGATGCTGAGTTGTGCACTAAGCCCATTTCTATTCCTCCTTATAAAATGTCCCCAGAAAAGTTAAAGAAATTGAAGGATCAGTTGCAAGAGTTGTTGGATAAAGGATTTATCCGACCTAGTATTTTGCCTTGGGGTGCGCTTATCTTGTTTGTGAAGAAAAATGATGGATCTATGCGGATATGTATTGATTATCAAGAGTTGAATAATGTGACGATTAAGAATAAGTATCCTCTTCCTCGCATTAATGATTTATTTGATCAGTTAAGGATGTTGCGGTGTTTTTGAAGATTGATTTGAGGTTCAGTTATCACCAGTTGAGGATTAGAGCTTCGGATATTCTGAAGACTATTTTTTGGACTCAATATAGTCATTATGAGTTTTTGGTCATGTCCTTCGGGTTGATCAATGCCCCTGCCGTATTCATGGAGTTGATGAATTGGGTGTTTTAGCTGTATCTCGACTCCTTTGTTATTGTATTTATAGATGATATTTTGGTGTATTCTAAGAGTGTGGTTGAGCATGGGGAGCATTTATGGATTGTGCTTCAAAGATTGAGGGATGAGAAGTTGTATGCTAAGTTCTCTAAGTGCGAGTTTTGGTTGGAGTTTGTTTCTTTCTTGGTTTATGTGGTGACTAAGAAAGGTATTATAGATGATCAAGCTAAGGTTGCAGTGATTCGTGATTGGGATAGACCTACTTCGCCCATCGAGATTCGGAGTTTTATTGGCTTGACAGGTTATTATCGATGTTTTATTAATGGTTTTTCATCTATTGCAGCTCCATTGACCAAGTTGACCCAGAAGAAGATTTCTTTTCAGTGGTTCGATACTTGTGAAGCGAGCTTTCAAAAACTCAAGGATTTTTTTACTTCAGCTTCTATCTTAACTTTGCCCAAGGAGGGCGTAGGTTTTACCATCTTTCGTGATGCTTCAGGTGTTGGGTTAGGTTATATGTTGATACGGTAGGGAAAGGTGATTGCTTATGCATCTCATCAATTGAAGCCTCGTGGGAGGAATTATCTTACCCATGATTTGGAGTTGTGCACTATTGTGTTTGCCTTAAAGTTGTGGAGGAACTACTTGTATGGAGTCCTTTGTGAAATTTTCTTAGATAATCGTAGCCTTCAGTACTTCTTCACCCAGCGAGATCTTAATATGATGCAATGCCGTTGGCTTGAGTTGCTTAAGGATTATGACTTGACTATTCTCTATCATTTAGGCAAGGCTAATGTGGTTGAGGATGCCTTAATCCTGAAGTCGACTAGCATGGGTAGCTTAGTGCATCTTTTGACTCAGGAGAGGCTTTTGGCCTTAGAGGTTCATTCTTTAGCTAACCAGATGGTTAGACTTGATATTTTGACACCTGGGCGTGTATTGGCATTTATGGAGGTTAGATCTTCTTTGATGGAGAAAATTCAAGTTCATTAGTTTGATGATGTTGGATTGAGGTTGATTCAAGATAAGGTATTGAGTGGGGAAGCTAAGGAAGCCTCATTTGATTCAAAAGGAGTTTAGAGGATTGGGGGTTGAGTTTGTGTGCCAAGAGTGGGTGATAGGATTAAGTTGATCTTAGAGGAGGCCCATTGTTTCAGATATTCTATCCATCTAGGTGTGACTAAGATGTATTGTGATTTGAGGTAGCACTGCTAGTGGGGTGGTATGAGGAGAGATATAGCAGATTTTGTGGCTTATTGCCTATGTTGTCAGCAAGTGAAGGATGAGCATATGATATCTGGTGGATTGCTTCAGAGGTTACCCATTTCTGAGTAGAAGTGGGAACGGATCACTATGGACTTTGTGACTGGTTTGCCTCATACATCTCATGGTTCTGACAGTTTTTGGGTCATCGTGGATCGATTGACCAAGTCAACTCATTTTATTCTGGTTCATGTCTTATTCAGTGTTGAGAGGTTAGATCGTATCTATATTCATGAGATTATTCGTCAGTATGGTGTGCTAGTGTCTATTATTTCAGATCGAGGTTTTGTGTTCACATCTCACTTTTGGAAGACTTTTTAGGATGAGTTGGGTACTCGGATTGATCTTAGCATAGCATTTCACCCTCAGACTGGTGGACAGTAAGAGAGGACTATCCAGGTTTTTGAGGATATGCTCCGCACATACGTGATGGATTTTGGTGGCCAGTGGGAGAAACATTTGACTTTAGCAGAATTTGCATATAATAATAGCTACCATTCCAGTATTGATATGGCTCATTTTAAGTCATTGTATGGTAGGCATTGTCGCTTCCCAGTGGGTTGGTTTGATGTTTCAGAGGTGAGACCTCGAGGTACGGACTTGCTTCGTGGGTCTTTGGATAGAGTCTGAGCCATTCATGATAGACTTAGAGAGACTTAGGGTAGATAGAAGTGCTATGTTGATCGTCGAATTCGTGCCTTGAGATTTGGTGTTGGTGATCGTGTTTTCCTCCGAGTTTCACCTATGAAGGGTGTGATGAGGTTTGGGAAGAGGGGCAAGCTTAGCCCCATGCTTGTTGGTCCATTTGAGATTATTTGGATTATTAGTGATATGGCTTATGAGTTGGGTTTACCCTCTGATCTATCAGTTGTTCATTCAGTTTTTCATATTTCTATACTTATTCGTTATATTCCAGATGAATCTCATGTCATGCGTTGGGAGTCAGTTCAGTTAGATGATCGGTTGTCATTTGTTGAGGAGCTAGTCTTCATTTTATTTTGGCTAGGGATGTTATCCCTGTGGTTAAGGTTCCCTGTGGTTAAGGTTCAGTGGCGACATCGACTTATAGATGAGGCTACTTGGGAGGTTGAATCAGATATACGTGGTTCTTATCCCCAGCTTTTTGTTGATTCAGGTATTTCTTTTGCCTTTAATTCGAGGACGAATTAGATTTTTAGTGGTGGATGATGTAACGATAAGATTTTTGATAAAATTATGGGGGTGATTGATGCAGTTTTCGATGCATTTTAGTACCATTTATGCGATATTGTGGTTTTGGTGTCTTCGAGAGCCTTATTTTGGACTTATGAGGATATCTTTTGATCCGTGCTATGGATGGTCTAAAGAACTGTGCCAGCAACTCCAGAATATTGATTTAAGCTAGGTAGACCTTTGGTTCGAGTCTCGGTGCACCCGAGCTCATTTCGACCTATTGATCAAAAAGTTAAAAAATTGGAAATATGGGTGTGGGACCCACATTTGGTCGAAACGACCTCGAATGAAAAAATCTGAATTCACCAGCAGATCTAAAATGTCAATTTTAGGGCGGTAAGATGTTTGGTGTGATTTTATGGATTTTAAATCTCATTTTGACCCTCGATTTAAAAATTTGCGATTTCGGGTTTCGGGGGTCAACTTTTTAAAAATGATGTTTTTTCAAAAATTTGACTTTGCCAATACTTTCAGAACATCGAATTTAGTGCGGTTACATAGTTCGTTTGCATATATCGGACTCCGAACGAATTTCGGGTACCCCATCAAAGTCCGGATTAGACTTAAAATTTTAAAAAACAGCAGGTTTTCCTTGTTAGTGCAGATTTTCTGCACTACTAAAATAGTTTTGGTATTCATTTTGCTCATTTTTCATCTTGCCTCTTTAGAGTTAAACTCTAAAAAAGTATGGGAGCTTAAAAGTGAAGCTTGTGGGAGCTTGGGAAGCTAGATTAAAACATATTTCTTGATTTTATTACGGATTTAAGGTAAGAATTCACCATTTTCTTAGTTATTTTTGATAAATTTCTCAAAACCCCAAAAATCTTAGGACTTGATTTTAAACCCTAATTTCACTCCTTTTCACTTGAATATTATTTTTATCTTATAATTGCTAATTTTTCATCAATTTAACATTCAAAACAACACTGATTCTTGATTTTAACCCAAATTTTAATTTTTAACCCGGTAAAGCTCAAAAATGTTTTTTCTTTGATTTGAACCTCGTTTTTTACTCGATTTAACTTGGGTTTTCATATGTAGGTTCCTAAAAATATAGAGAATATGTTTTTGAAGTAAAGTTTTGATTTTTCCCTTCTTTTTCAAAACTCATTCCGGAGGTCTGTTTTGACCCCGAACCAAAAGTAGTCAATATGAGTGTCATTGGTTTTTCTTTGACGTGTAGATTTCATATTTGATATTTTTAGTGGAGTTAGAGATTATTCGTGAAAAGTAAGGTCATGGGTTCAAAGTGTAGCAGACCGATTTCGACTTTTGAGGTAGGTTATGGCTTAACTCTTTCAAACTGGCTGGGTAGTAAATCATGGTACAAATGCATGTTAAAGGTAGGAACTAATCATGAAAAATGTCTATCTATGTGTTGCTCCCATGTGGGGGCTTATATGTAATGTAATCGTCGAAATTGAGATATTATGTGATATGTGTGACCGTGTGGAGTCCTATGTGATATTGATAGCCTTGAATACATGTGAATAATTGTATTATGTTGTTAAAATGCTTAATATAGTACCATTGATGTATTGTGATTATATTCATACTTATTGGCATATGAGAATGTGAAAATTTATGGATGAACGAAAATAATGAGTGGATATTGGCTCACATGATTATGAAAATGTATCATTGTGGTTGGTTGTGGAAATACTCATTGTTATTTGGTTGTGAGAATTACACCCTCATATCATACTCATTCATGAAACATTAGTACCACCGTGGCAACACCTGAGTAACATTGGCAATACCTTTTTAAAAGTGCTTCCCGAGGGATGTGCCGGGGAGGAGATATTGTAACACCTTATAATACCCTTTTCAAGTGATGTGTCAGAAAGGATATATGTGGATTGTGTATGGATTGACGAACCCCCCATGGGTCCTACGTCGGAAAGCTTTAGCTCCGTAGGTGTATACGGAAATTGTGCAACGATCCCGGAGGTTGTACAATGACCTCGTGCATCATCATCATATATATTGCACTTACATTATTGTGCTTATATTTTGTTGTATTGCCATATTGACTCGCCATCTATATAATTGTCTTATCTTCTTTTAATTATAATTGATGATCTTGTATATGCATGTTCCCCGTTGTTCTACTTATATGATATAATGTATATTTGTGTTCTATCTTGGTGTGATGTTACAATATATGTGATATATTAGAACAGTTAGTGAAAGTGGTGCGGGCTGTCGTTGTGGGATATTTTTTTATTGCAGGTGACGTGCCCTTAGTGTATATTCTGTATGCTTTATTTACTACTTTGCTTGGTTGTCCTATGATACCTACTGAGTACAAGTAGACCATACGCATGCTTACTGCGCTCTTTCGGTGCAAATTCTAGACCGAGTACGCCTCAACTTGATTGATTCGGGCGATTGTTGGAGCTTCCAAGGTAGCGGTTGGATATTCATGCGTCTGAAGTTCACCTCTATCTTTCTGTATAAGTTATGTCTTTATTAGTATTCAAAGACAGATATTATTTTTTTGTGGTTATTTTTCAGATGCATTTGACTCTTGTATAGTATTAGTAGTTCTTACACCTTTGACAATAGGTTTTGGGAGTTATGGCTGCATGTGTTGATTTTATTCTTTTCGCTTTTATTATATCTATGTGGTTCAATTTCATTCTAGAAGCCTTACCTTAGGGGCATTTCTGTCTTTTTATTGTGTATATCAGTTTGGGTGAGGGGTTTACTTGTCGAGGTTTGTTGCGACAAGTGCCATCATGACCCTTGTTTTTGGGTCGTGACACATCAAGAGTGCATGCCGAAACAAATGTCCATTTATATGCCCCACTCAAATGAGCCGCATCAACCACAACAATCGGCCTGCAAAACTAGAATCCACTCATTAATGGTTGCAAAGCAATGAACAGATACATAAATTTGTTATCCTCAAATTTGTGCATTGCAATATGGGATTCTGAATAAATAAAATTTAGCATATATATGTATCTTCGCATTTATTGATAACCATCTTCGGGTTTCCCCCTTAACATCTCAACAGCACGTTCTTCAGCCCTCCATGCCTTTTGATAATTAATGTCTACACCGAAAGCCTTTTTAATATCTTTTATTATGTCATTTAGCGTGTGTGTTCTCTTGTGATTGACAAGCTTCGGAGCGGTAAAACCACTAACAAATTCAACAGTAGCTTAAAGTTGTGTGAAAACTCTGTCTTTCAAAGGGCATGTGTGAACATCTAAATATCAAACTTTAAAGAGATTTTTTCCCTTCCTGCAAGATGCCTTAAATATCCAAATACAATTCACCGAATGATATTTTAGGACATAGCTCCGATCAAACAAAAAATAAACTAAATATGTTAAAACATATTATATATGCAAATACATCATTAATAAAATAGCCAAGTCCTACATTTTATGAAGATTCATCAATTTTTTTCTACTTATTTAAACAGTATTAACAACCAAATAATTTCAACTTCATATTTGTTTCTAATTTTGAGACAACTTATTTAGATGCTATTAATTATGTATCTCTTTCGTAATAAATTATAAAAGCATGTATTTTAAGTTTTACATTAACATTACAAAAAAAGGAGAAATATAAAATTTATTTAATTTTCATGATACAGAATAACCTATTTATGGCATAGGTTTTACTTAGATAATATATTTTCTCTACAACAAGAAGTTCATAAAGAGATACATGCAATAATACTTTAGATACATAATTCAATAACCATAAGACACATAACTACTTATAATTATTAAAACATGGCACATACCTTTTTTTGTCAGATCTTTTGGCATAGAAATTGAACGAATGTCCAATGTCATACCTTGACATAACAGAAATAAGAGTACACTTGTCCTTGTAGATTTGACCTACCTTAACTTCACTATTTTTTCAATCTGAAATGATATGATTAACCTTCGCATCAATCAAAGGCAACAGATCAGAACCATCAGAATTATCACCAATTAGATATGCTACTTTTTCACAAGGATTTTCCAAACACATCACTGCACCAACTTTTTCATCAAACAACATCTCACTATCACGTTTATCTATTGTTTTGATGATTGGAGAGTACATACCAAAATCGTGCTCACTTTTTTTAACTTCAATATAAAGCCTCACACCCATCTCATTACGAATCAACAACGGTGACGCATTACCATCAACAATGTAACAAGCCTTAATTTTTTTCTACTTTCATCAATTTTCATTTCTACAGCAATGGCCGAAAGCAATTTATCATAACTAACATGTTCACCAACAACGATTCCATCACTCTTATAACCCTTATACTTTATATCGTTAATCCAAACGTCGAAATGATAATAACACGAAAATGTTCATTGCAAGTACTTCAAAAAAAAAAAAAAGTTGTAGGAATCATTCTATCTGCAAATTGATTATGGAAGAGAATTTGCTTAAAAGGGTGGAAAAACAAATAAATTGCCGTTTTTGGTGGGATTTTTTTTTTTCATTATTAGTTAGGTTAATTTCTAAATTAATTCAACTTTATTCGTTACATCCCTTAAATTATGCAAATTAGTTTAATTACTAAATATATCTGTAGGATGTATCTCACTTTAATTATATGTATCTGAAATGGCTGAAAAATGAAATTTATTGAAATTTAAAAAAAAAATAGAATAATAGATAAATAGTGGTAAACATGTAGGGATATAGGTAAATTTTACTAAAAATAGATAGAGATGTTAGATTTTCCACTAAAAAGAATATTTATGCAATTTAATTTTTTTAATTTAGGAATTTCTGCTTTTATAATATGTTGATTAATCTATATCAATGAGTATGCAACTGTAAGAAATCAAATTCTAATCCTTTTCAATTATGTTTAATCTTTATTGTTTTTAAATTCAATTCATTTAAAAGAGAATAATTATTTCCCTTCTTAGCAACTCTTTAATTTAAACTGTTTATGAAACATGTCTAAAATTATAAGATTAAAGAGCATTTTAATACATTAATAATTTAATTTAAAATCGTGAAATTTGAATTTTTAAATTTTTTTCTTAAATTCTATATCAAATCAAAATAAGTCTATCAATTTAAAACAGATACATTTGAGTTTTGTAAAATAAAGATAAAGAGAAAGTACTAATACGATTGTTGATTTTGTCGTCAACTATACAGATTATCTGATTGTCCTTTTATTGGACTTATTAGCATAATATACTATAAATAAATAAATAAAAGGATAAGGTCGGTGTATAATAATTAAACGTGAAATTTATTATATTTATAATATATGTTCACTTGTATACTATTACAACTTGCATATTTTTATGTAGGTATTGCAAGGAATAAAAAAAATGAAAAAAAAAAAAAGAAGAAGGAAAAACGATGGGAAAAAAGGAAATAGTGCTAAAATTAAAGTTGGATAAAAAACACAATTTTATTTACTTATATATAGGAAACAGGCAAAAGGTCGACATGTATGTTTCAGTTGCATCAATCGTGATTTTACTGTATCACTTCTAATTAATTATTAAATTATTTACGTATTATAAATTAATAATATGTAATAAAAACAAGTAAAATAGAAAATTCTGACACGTCTGCTTCAGCTGCTTCAACAATAATTTTATTATATCACTCCTAATTAATTATTATAAGTCATCTAAGTATTAAAAAATTAATAATATTTATTAAAAAGGATAAAATAGATATAAAATAATAAATTAAATCTTGATGTTTTAAATTAACTTGAGGTCTTATATGAGACCCACTTAGATTTTATTTTAGAAGTAACTTTTTATAGTAATTCTGCTATATCACTTCTAGTTAGTTATTATAAATCATTTAACACATGTCTGTTTCACGACTTCAGTTGTGATCTTACAATATCTCTCATGATTAATTATTATGGTCATTTAAGTATTAAAAAAACTAATAATATTTCATAAAAAAGTAAAATAGACATAAAATGATACGTCAACATAAAAATTTAGTTGACTATCGAAATTATATTAGTGCATATATATTGGAACAGGACAAAGGAAGACATAAAGTAATATATATTATATTTGAAAATGATATATATATATATATAAAGTATTATCTTTTTGAATAATTTCTCCCAAGTTTATTATAAGATCTATAATAGTATTTAGCTATTGATCATCTTCATGTAACACGTGTTCTTCATTATCGAAATTACACCTACTCATCATTATCGAAATTACACCTACTCATTAATAACTTTTTGTATTGTTTGTCGATTTAAGATGTGCTACCAATTTATATTCTAGTCTAGATATTATAGTGATTAGATGATCTAGTCTTTGAAGATCTTCTTTCAAGTTATTTAATCTTTTATATTCTAAGTATAAGCTATTTAGTTTTTGTTTAATGATTTTATAAGTCTTTGTATTTTTTACAGGTCTTCTCATTTAATATAGGTTCCCGAAAAATCTTCAAACTCTGATACCAATATTTAATAGAAAATGTTAAATAGCAAAATATTAAACAGTATTAAATAGAAAGGATACCAAATAGTGACATAACCAAATCTGGTATTTCTTATATCATGCTTTTAAGTTTCTGAACTAATTTTATATCTTGTGTATAAAAATATTTTTTTTCTGTGGTTCCTGTTTTAGAATATAACGGATCATTTATCTTTCCTAAGTCTTTAATAAAATTTTTTGCATTTAAAATAGTTTGATAAAATGAATCATTCATGAGAAAGCTATTCTTTTTATCTGTTTCATATCTCTTCTTAATTCTTGTACTTCTTTTTCAAGATTATTTATCTTAGGATACTCTATAATACTTTTTCTTTACTATTTAGGATTTGTATTTTTTTTATCTATTTTTTATTGTTGAATCTTTATGAAATTAAAGTTTTTTTCTAATTTGTCTAAAAGTTTCTTATTTTAATCTGCAATACTTCAAGGATTTCTATAGTTTTTAATATTCTCGTATTATTTTTTCGAATGATTTCTCCCAAGTTTATTATAAGATCTGTAATAGTATTTAGTTGTTGGTCATCTCCATGTAACACGTGTTCTCCATTATCAAAATTACACCTAATAATCGAATTATCCTTCAGTCGTCTATATTTCTTTTCTGTTTGTATTTTTAAGTCTAAATAATCTAATTTCTTTAAGGTATCTATTGTAATTGATTTTATCCTAACGGAATAGTTACCTTACACTGTTCTCTTTGAAATTCTATTCTTTTGTTTGAATATTCAATGTCGCGTATGATACCTTGTAACTGCCACCTTAATGCACTTATATAGTCTGGAATGATAATACGAAAATGAATGAATATAAGCTACCAGATAAAATAGAGCTAATAAATAGAATTCAAGGAAAGAAAGTATTTAGTAAGTTTGATTGTAAGTTCGGATACCGACAAATTAAAATGGATGAAGAAAGTAAAGAATGGATAGCCTTTACTTATCCTAAAGAACATTTTGAATGGTTAGTGATGTCATTTGGGCTAAAAAGAGCACCCTCAATATTTCAAAGAAAAATGGATAGTATTTTTTAAAATTTAGGACATTTGTACAAAGTTTTAAAACTATTTATAGATAATGAAATTATAATTAGTAAAAAGAAAATAGAGTTATGTAAAAACAGTATTAACTTCTTAGGAATAGTTAGTGGGGATGAAAAAATAAAATTGTGCCACATAAAATGGGTCGGAGAAAATATTCATATTTTATTTAAAAATTATGTAAAAAATATTATAAATTACATAATTAACAACTTAAAAAGTTTAAAGGACATAAAATATTTAGTTGACTCTCGAAATTATATTAGTTTTTACTTAAATTGGATAGAAGAAAAAATATTATAAATCATAATAATTAAAATTTTAATTTATTTTAATAATTGATTGTCTAAATTCTATTTGTGTCAGATAAATTAATACTAAAAAATAATATATATTGGGCCCGTACTAGCACGGACCGTCGACATCTAGTGTTGAAGATAAAGGGGACTTTAACACTGTAGGGGTAAATATGCCTTTTACTTAAGAGTACAACAACAAATATAGCTTAAAGTTGGATGGAAAGAATAAATATGTTGAAAGATTATAAAAATGATAAATATAACTTATTTGTGAAAGTACATCATCCATTTTTAGTTGTTCGGTATTGACTTGAAAGAATGATAATTTTACTTTATCATCCTTTGAATATAATATAGTCAACACTTTGAAAAATACATTAGGAAATAAATACTTATAATTAATAATAAAAGTAAATTAGGAGTCAACTGAAAAAATATTTTTTTAATTTTGTAAACTGAACAAGTAAAAGTGAAAATATATTCTTAAGATATCGGATAAATAAAAGTGAACGAAGTAAGCAATAACTAGTATGACCATTGAATTCATTTGGTTTAAAAGCGATTGCTGATTTAAGAGAAGCAACTCTCTTTTATCGGATGTGATCAAAAGGACGTGATTTTTACACTTTTTAACATAAACTAGTATATGTGTCTGTGTGATGCGCAGATAATATTTAAATATTATTTTTATTTATTTCATATTGGGATGTTCATCGAGCATGTTAAATTATATTAGCTTAAAAAATCAACTGTCATATTATTTCTAATAAAATGCGAAAATAAAATATTTTTTTCTACTCCACAACCACCTTCATCTACATACACTCCCCCGTCCTCTCGCGCCTCCACCCCCACCTCTAATCAAATCTATACGAAAAAATAACCCTGTAATTATTTTTAAAAATTTATTATATTATATTATATTATATTATATTATATTATATTATATTATATTATATTATATTATATTATATTATATTATATTGTCAATATTGATTATTTTATTGTGCCACCCCCATCCTCCTCATCCTCCTAATCTCTTATGTTTATAATTTATAAATATTGTGTGTATGTTCTTGTTGTATACTTCGTCAAAATAAAAGTTATTGAATTGCTAGTTGCTTAATTATTTTATCTTCATCCAAAAATTTTCTCAACACCAAATTAAATAAATATATCATACAAAAACACATAAAATAATATGATCACTTGTTTTAATAACGTAAAAATGTAAAAATAATAATACAAATTAACATTTAAAAAGCTAAATGCTAGAGTAAAATTCTCAATAAAAGGTGATTATATTTTTATCTACATAATCAGATGCATTTGCTTTGTCAAAAGTCAAACAAACAAAATTAGAATGAAAATTATTACTTACTTGAATTCAGATCTGAACATAATGACAATAATAATTAATTTGTATGTGACCATCACTCATCTGCATATAAAAATGAAGACATTATAATATAAAATTTTCTAGAAAATGAAGAGTACGAAAAATGCAGTCAATAAAATCAATAAGGAAGCTAATGATCAATAACTAAAAAGGAAAGAAAGCTTAGTATTACATATAATTGTAGTACTATATATAGAAAATAGATTAAGAAGTTAGAACTTTATTCCAACTCAAATTTCATTCAAATTTAAATTCAAATACCATATCAATTTGTTAAGAGAAGATAGATTTATTACTCTTTTTTTTAAAATACAATACATATTTTTCTTATAATTTTTATATTTGAATTAAAAGAAATATTTGAAAACAATGATATTAATTTAAAAAGATTTTACAGTTAACAAAATTAAACTTTGTTGTTTTTTTTATCCTTTTTATTCTTTTTTCCATGGTTTGTTTTTCTCTGGTCTCATTCTATCTCCTTTTCTTTGTTTCTTTTTTTGGTTGTTTGTTAAAAAGTCCTTTTTTAAAACAAAAATTAATAAAACTAAAATTAATCTACACCATTCTCTTATAAAATTAATAGTATATATAAATTATTATTTATTATTAGCATTATTATTATTATTGCCACTAAGTACTACTACTTTTAAAGTTATTATTAATTAATACAACGTACTACCCCCACTACTATATTATTATTACTATTATTATTTCAAATTATTACTATTATTATTATTATTATTATTATATTTTTATCTTCATTTAATATGTGAATTAAATGTATTAAAATGAAAGAGATAAATTATGAAATAGTAGAGTTCATATATAACTTTTCTGCAAGTATTTTTTATTTTTAAGTTAATGAATTTTTTTCTCTTTAAAAGGCTAATGTATTTTCAAATTCAAATACTTTTAATTTTTCAATTAAAATCTTTAATTACAATAAACTGTCAACTTTTTCTAATAATAGTCACATTATAATTTAAACTCAAGTTAATCTTTAAGGAAAATATTATCCACATAGTTATAGGAGACTTATTAAATCTTTTTATATTATTATTATTACCTATTACTACTATGTATGTTCTACTAAACTGCTATTGTTTTTTTAATTATTATTATTATTACTATTATTATTATTATTATTATTATCATTTATTATGTTATATTATTATTATTATTATTATTATTATCGTTTATTATATTATATTATTTATATTATTATTATTATTATTATTATTATTATTTCTACCTCTATTACTACTACTCTCACTATACTGCTGCTGCGTTGTTTATTATTATTTTTTATTAGTATTATTAGCATTACCACTACTATTAATATTATTATTATTATTATTATTATTATTATTATTATTATTATCTTTTATTTAATATTTAAATACATTTAATATTTGGAAGGGATGATAAGCTTATAAAATGATGAGTGTCTTTTAGGATTCTTCTATGCTATTACTATTGTTAATTCTTTTAAAATAATAATAATAATAACAATATTATTATTATTATTATTATTATTATTATTATTATTATTATTATTATTATTATTATTATTATTATTATTATTATTATTATTACTATCATTATCATTATTATTACTACAACTATTACTATTCCATGTATCACTACTGCTACTACTATTATTATTTATTTAATTTTTTAAAATTATTATTATTATTATTATTATTATTATTATTATTATTATTATTATTATTATTATTATTATTATTATTACCCTTACTACTATACTACGTACTACTACTACTACTACTACTATTTTTATTACTATTATTATTATCGTTATATTATTATATTTTATTTAATATTTAAATAAATTATATTTAGATATATTTTTATATTATTATATTTTATTTTATATTTAAATAAATTATATTTAGATATATTTTTTGATATTTGAATTTAAAAAAAGATAAGTTCATGAAAGAGTAAAAGTCTATTTAGAATTCTTCAATAATAAGTATCTATTTTGAAGCTAATGAAAAATCTCTTTTTTTTAAAAAAATAATAGGATAATGTATTTTCAAATTCAAATATATATTATCTTTCAATTCAAAAATTTATTACAATACCAATAATTTATGTCCTAAAAACTGCCATGTGGCTAGTTTCATATGTTGCCACTTGACACCTTGTCTTGTTTTAGTTTTGCTTATATATATATATATTTATATTGTAATAAAAAGAAGTAAATAATAACAACAATAACACATTATGTATAATCTCAGAAAGTGGAGCAACTTAGAGAGGTAGAGTACATATACCTAACATATAGGTCAAAGGACAATAACTACATTAAAAGAATATGATAATTGAAGTAGAAACAACAACAAATAATAATCTATATTGAAGGACAAGAAGCAACATGGAAAACACTACAATTACTAGTATAGATGGATAACAAATATCACAGAACTACCTACTCACCTTCTACACTAGTGCACATCCTCCACAACCTCCTATCTAAGGTCTATCCTCGATAAGTTGAAACTCTGTCGTGCTTGTCTAATTATCTCTCCCTAATAATTCTTTGGTATACCTCCACCTCTCTTAAAACTATCCATAACTAGTCTCTCACGCCTTCGCATTGTAGAATTCAAATATTTCCTCTTCACTTGTCCAAACCATCTTAGTGTTGCTTCCCATATTTGTCGTCTATCAAAGTCACTATAACCTAGTACTGGATATCCCGATTTCTAATTCTATATCTCTGGCTTAGCATGTCCAAACATCAATCCCATCATCCTCAGTTATGTAACTTTCAATTTCTGAATACGAGAGTTGGCCAGCATTTTTTCCCATAGAATATAGTTGGTTTAACTGCCCCTTGTCACACCCTTTTTTTTACCAAAAAGATTCATTTTAAGTTTGAAAACAGTTTTATTATTAAGTGACAAAAGAAAATAATTTATTTCGAAAAGGACTTTTAACAATCAAAAATCAGAGTCGCCAGTTAGCATAAATTGGGTGTGTCAAGTCACCTTTGGAAATCTTTTTTCAAAACAATTTGACTCTCAAAATTGATCCACGAACAGATATTTTGATTAAGAAATTTTTTTGATCGAGGGAAAGGTGTTAGGCACCCCTCGATCTCGTGGTTCAACCACGGTTTCTTCGTAGAGTATATCGGCTAGTACGACACTATGAAATGCATAAACCGAACAAAACACGCAACAAGAAAATAAACAACCAAAACAATTAAAAATTCAAAAATAGTGTCCAGTCCAATTTAAACCAAAATAAAATGCTGAAATAAAACCTAAACTATTCTAATTGTCCTGGCTATGCTTTACCCAATGCCTCGGTCCTTGATCACGAGCCTTCTTTATGTACAGGATACTTCGGGGCATTCTCCGGTGAATAAGTACAATGTGACCTCGGGTTATTCCCCAGCGAATGAATACATTTGACGAAATACGATAAAAGTGGAGAAATCACTCAATACAGACATTTACATATTTGATGATATAGAATCTTACGAATTGCCTACCCCAAAATCTAAAATTTGCCAATCGATTTAGGCCTACAATGTGACATTATCGGGCTTGACAAAATTAGCATCCATTTCAGATCAAACAGCAATCAATGAATCAAACTAAATAATATTCACCTTTTTATCGATTTTTGAATTTCCGCCCCAAATTCTTGATTTTAATTCTCAAATAAAATATCATTCCATTAAACAATCCCTAACCAAACAATGAATCGAAACCAACAAACTATCCATTGCCAACAAGGATCAACCAACACACAATATTTAATTAAATGCACTGAATATCACAAATAATGAAATAAAAAGGGAAAAAGAGTAGAATTGGGCCTCAATTTGAAGCTTTTGAAATTTAATATTACTCGGGTGAAGATGCAAAATTCGTGTCTGAGAACCTCAAGTCGAACTTTAGTAAATGAATCCACCAACTCGAATCCCTAAAACAACTAGTTGAACTCAAACAACTGATTGAATAGAATATAAGACAAGATGGGTCTCAAAGTTAATGGGAATTGACTGGAACAAGGTCCTAGTCGATGGTGGTATCAATATTTTGATGAAACCTCACTGGAATTGATGCAAAAACTGATCGGTTATGGGCATTATTTTCGCTGTCAGATTCGAAAACAACTTTTGCCATTGGAACAGTGAAAATGACGGTAGTAAAAGGTATATTTTGTAGCCAATTTTAGAGAATGGACTGGTAGTGTGGCCGTTTTCAGCGATTTAAGAGGGACCTAATGTTATTTCGGCGGGTTTTCATCGAAACCAACTTAAAAGGGTCAATTTTAGTTAGAAAGGGGGTGTTAAGGGGACATCACCGTAGCTGGTTCACCGAAACTGTGAGCTCCAATGATGGTTGCTTTGTTTTTCCCTTCATTTCTCGATCTCTCTTCTCTGTTTCCTCACTGTTTTTCCTCTCTTTCTCCTTATTGTTTTTCTCTCTTTCCTTTCACTGTGTGTATGGATGAGTCCTCAAATGGAGGAGTACGTGCGTATGTATATTCTCCCTAGGAATGTGTTCTATTGAAATTGTAAAAATGTAAAGGGTAGGGGTATGTACGGGTAGGGGGTATATGGGGTAGGGTAGTTAGGATGAGATGAAATTTGTTATGGATTTTGTTAAGAGTTAGTTATTTTTGTCTTTTTATGGAAGAATTATAAAATAGGGTGGGGTGCGTGGTAAGGTAAGGCAAATGAGTAAAAATTTATTTTTGGGAGGGACAAAATTACGTGTCTACATCGTTCCCATCTTTGGATGTAAACACAGTATTTTCAGACAAAGAAGTAGACAAACGAGATAGAATTTTGTCCAGACCATTATTCAAAAGAAAGAAATAGAAGGACAGAGTGCAACCGAGTCTTGATTTTGTACATCCTACCCATCCCAAGTTAAGCAGGAATCAAGTCACATGCAGTTCCAAAGTTGACAAAGAAAGGGGCTATACCGAGTTGGAGAGTCGAGTGAGGTCCTGTTGAAGTTCCGATACGTGGATCTATCATTACATAAAAAATAAAAATTACAAGTTATCTAGATAAATGAAATTAAAAAAGTCCAATCTATGCAATGTCTCTGGAATCTTGACTTGAGTTTTTGATGCTTTCAAAATTGACAAAAAATCTGATCTTCTTTGGATTGAACTTGAGAATAAATTCTTTCTCCATACCAAATTTGATGTTGGACATGAACTTAAAATTGACCATGTTCTGTTGGTGGTACTTTTGAATTTGAACCTGAATTTAAAAATCTTCACTCTATTCTTCAGACGAGATCCTGACTTACAATTTCTTCACTTTGTTGCTTGACTTTCAATTTCTTTACCCTGTTCTCTAGACGGGTTCCTGATTTGCTATTTTTCATCTTGTTGACTTTCACTTCATCACCCTATTCTTCGGGCAGGCTCCTGACTTTTATTTTATCATCCTGTTCTTTGGGTAAACTCCCGAGTTACAATTTCATCACCCTATTCTTTAGGCGGGCTCCTGACTTTCAATTTCTTCATCCTATTCTTCAGGTGGGTTCCTGACTTTCAATTTCATCACCCTATTCTCCAGGCGGGCTCCTGACTTTTAATTTCATAACCTTATTCTCCAGGCGGGCTCCTAACTTTAGATTTTATCACCCTATTCTTCAGGCGGGCTCCCAACTTTTAATTTATTCACCCGATTCTTCAGGAGAGCTCCTGACTTTCAATTTCATCAAACCATTCTTTATGCGGGCTCCTAAATTTCAATTTCATAACCCCTTTCTCCAAGTGGGATCCTGAAATCAAAATCAAAATCAAAACTAGAACAAAAATTATCCCAAACAAAGATTATGATAAAAAAAATTTTTATTTTTCTGAAAACAAAGTCCCATTTTCCAAAAGAGTCCTAATAGAAAGTAAGGTCTTATTTTTCAAGAGGGTCCTGAACAAAAAGTAAAGTCCCATTTTCTAGGAGGGTCCTGAATAGAAAGTAAAGTCTCATTTTCCAGAAGGGTCCTAAACAAAAAGTAATGTCCCATTTTCCAGGAGGGTCCTGAGCAGAAAATAATGTCCCATTTTCCAGGAGGGTCCTGAACAGAAAGTAATGTCCCATTTTCCAGGAGGGTCCTGAGTAGAAAGTAATGTCCCATTTTCTAGGAGGGTCCTGAATAGAAAGTAAAGTCCCATTTTTCAAGAGGATCCTGAACAGAAAGTAATGTCCCATTTTCTAGGAGGGTCTTGAACAAAAAGTAAATTCCCATTTTCCAGGAGGGTCCTAAAGAAAAAACAATGTCTCATTCTCCAGAAAGGTCCTGAACAGAAAGCAATGTCCCATTTTCTAAGAGAGTCCTGGACAGAAAGTAATGTTCTATTTTCCAGGAAGGTCCTGAATAGAAAGTAATGTTCCATTTTCCATGAGAGCCTAAGAAGAAATTAATGTCTCATTTTTCAGGAGGGTCCTGAGCAGAAAGTAATGTCCCATTTTCTAGGAGGGTTCTGAACATAAAGTAATGTCCCATTTTCCAGGAGGGTCCTGAACAGAAAGTAATGTCCCATTTTTCAGGAGGGTCCTGAACAGAAATTAAAGTCCCATTATCCATGAGGGTCCTGAACAGAAAGTAAAGTCCCATTTTTAAGGAGGGTCCTGGACAAAAAGTAAAGTCCCATTCTTCAGGAGGGTCATAAATAGAAAGTAAAGTTCCATTTTCCAGGAGGGTCCTGAACAAAAAGTAATGTCCCATTTCAGAGAAGGGTCGTGCACAGAAAGTAATGTCCCATATTCTAGGAGGGTTCTGAACAAAAAGTAAAGTCCTATTTTTCAGGAGGATCCTGAATAGAAAGTAAAGTCCCATTTTTCCAAGAGGGTCTTAAATAGAAAGTAATGTACTATTTTCCAGGAGGGTCCCGAACAGAAAGTAATGTCTCATTTTCCAGGAAGGTCCTGAACAGAAAGTAAAGTCCCATTTTCCAAGAGGGTCCTGACCAGAAAGTAAAGTCCCATTTTCCAGGATGGTCCTGACTAGAAAGTAAAGTCCTATTTTCCAGGAGGGTTCTGAGCAGAAAGTAAAGTCTTATTTTTTAGGGTCCTGGGCAGAAAGTAATGTCTCATTTTCCAGAAGGGTCTTGAACAGAAAGTAAAGTCCCATTTTCTAGGAGGGTCCTGAGTAGAAATTAACGTCCTATTTTCCAGGAGGGTCCTAAATAGAAAGTAATGTCCCATTTTCCAAGAGGGTCCTGAACAGAAAGTAATGTCCCATTTTCCAGGAGGATCCTGAACATAAAGTAATGTCCCATTTTCCAGGAGGGTCCTGAACAGAAAGTAATGTCCCATTTTCCAGGAGGGTCCTGAGTAGAAATTAAAGTCCTATTTTCCAGGAGGGTCTGTTTTTCAAGAGGGTCCTGAGCAGAAATTAAAGTCCCAAATAACAAGAATTAAATTTTCTTTTTGCCCCAGTTTATCATCAAAAGCTTTTGCGGGTGTCAAACCTAAATAACTACTTGCAACAATGCATAATGCAAAGTTGAATCAAGATTTTGATCAACAATTATACCTTTTGAGGGTAAAATTGAATGAATGAGACCAACAATTCCGTCTCTTAAGAGTGAAAGTAAAAAATTCTTACTAAAAGTGTATCTTTTAGGATTAATGGCTCAAATTAGGAAATGCACCTCCAAACCTGTACAACAACACTGTTCTTGCATTTACAAAAATGAGGAATTGCACCTCTGGATATTTGCACTTTGAAGCTTTTCATTTAAAGGTAGCAACTGTTCCTGTTTCATACAAAGAAAAATTGTGAGTTTAAAATAGGGTGGTTGGCTTGCGGCTTTGGCTTTTGAGGAAATTTCCCTTGCACTTATCCCATTTAATTTTTCTTTCAACTAATGACATATGTCATCGACTTATTGCACCATTGACCTAAACTTAGATCACTAAAGTGACTCAGAAGCAAGCACAATATCTCTATTTTGCTATGTCTCTCGGATAAATCCTTTGAACCTTAGTATTTCCTCGATTCCCCAAACTTGTTTTCTAATAAAACTTTCTTATTGTCTTGTTTTGACTTAAAATCATGTTTCTTTCATGTGCTGGTCTTTTGTCTTGTTTTGTGCAATTAAAGAAATTGGTAGGAAGTTTTAAAATCCTTTCTCACTTGTTTTGACATGGTCTTAACTCAAAGACATAAAAAATGATTTTTGTTTGAATGACAGACTCAAAAGGAAAAAAAATAAAAATATAGACAAGAAAGAAAAGACAATGTTCGTCCCTTTTTGAAAATAAAGAAAAGAAAACAATTATCTAATAATGACAATCAATTCTAATGATTATGCCATGTATTTTTTATTAAGCTGTCTGATCTTTTCATTCAAACTTTCCACCAATTGTTGTTGAGTTAATGACCCTATAACTGAGTTTCTTCTTTAAGTCAATTGCACTTATACACCTCATTCGGCTAGTGACACCTTGAAGGGTTTTCACCAACAAACCTCTCTCATTTTTTTTCTGTCAGCTCACAATTGTCTTATGGTGTCCATGAGGGTTTTCACCAATGAGACACTCTAATATTCAATTCTCTCAATCTCAGTGCCTGTGAGGATTTTCATCAATGAGATTTTCTCATTTTTATTTCTCTTCGCTCACCATTGTCTTGCGGTGTCCATGAGAATTTTCATCAATAAGACCCTATGAGACTTTTTAATTTTATTTCTCTTAACACACAATCATCTTACGGTGCCCATGAGGGTTTTCACCGATAAAACTCTCTCATTTTTATTTCTCTCCTGATTTCTTATGCTGAGGAAGACAAGTAGTTTCAAAAATGCATCATCATATGCATTGTATGCTTAGACTTATCATTCTCAAAGATTGATCTGAAGATCTTTCTTTGATTGTAACTTGACTTTTGGATAGAGTTAGAAAAAAATAATGGCATGAGGCCCAAACGACACTTGAAATGGGGTGGGACTACAACTTTTGGAATTAACTTAAACAATGAAGATTGACTCATGCCACAGTTTTTTTTGACTGGGTAATTCTAAATTGCTCATTTGGTTGGACCAAGTCCAAAGTAGGACTGCCTACGTATCTCACCCCATAGAGGGGAGAATCAGGTCACATGTAGTTTCGACTAACTTGTTCTTTTGCTTGATTTTGATTTCTTTTCCTTTTTTCTCTTTTATTAAATCTTTTTCTCTTTGGGACTTTTCTAACTCTATATTTCTTGGCATTCTTCTCTTTTCCTTCTTTTTGACATATTTTTTCCTCTTTTTTTTTTTTTTGAAACTATTTGACTCTATTCTCTTGCTCGACACTTTTCTTTGAGCTTTACTGACTCTATCTAGATTCCAAAAGAGGGGTATAAAAGAAAATAATATGAAAGCTCAAATGGGGTAAGCAAAGGATGACACAATACTTGGATAGTAGAATGAAATGCCTTCGTCATATCAATCCTTAAAAATGTAACTACACATCATGCAATATGAAATGAAAGATGAATATCATTTGTGACACTTTAACAACACTAACTTTAATTGAGCATGTGTGTCACTACTTCTTTTGTATCTGTCCAACATACAACTCTACCTTTGTTGTATATCCCTTACATCGAATAACTCATGCTTTCGTGGAGCTAATTTTCTTTCTGTTTTCTTATATAGGATTGTGCATCCACAGTTTGACCTAATTGAGATATGCCTTTCAATTGAAGATCATGTTATTCTTGTGATTCTCAACATACTTGCCTTAATTTTCAACAAGGCTTCAACATGGTCACCAACTGTCACAACACTCTACCTATTATCTCAGATGCCTTTTTTCTAACTTTAGCCCTCTGATTTAATGTTTCATGATTAAACTGGATTTTAAGATCTGACTGAAAATTTTACAGTCGTGTCATAACACTAGAGTCAACATAAAATATATTATGTAAAGAAGACAAACAAACAACTTAAAATAAGATAAAACAACAAGGGACAACACATTTCAAAGAAAGGAAAAATAGAAGGATTTAAACAAAGACAACAGAGAAACAAAACAAGATGGATTTTGAACTACAACCCTAAAATAGTTCAGAAAACAGAAAGGAAAACAAAATAAACTACGAATAATCCTTTCTTATAAGGAGAGGAGTGAGTTCCCAATTGTTGATATTGATATCTTAGCCACTGATTTGCACATCACCTTGACTAGATCTTTCACCACTGTTAATATTCTACACCATAATCGATTTATCTTGAATCATTGTAATACTTCATATTTTTCCTAGCTTAAATTCATCCTAAGAATGTTCAGGGATAGCTTCCAAACTAAATAGCATTTATTTAGTGTGGAATTCTTCTGATTTTGACTTTTCATAGTGTGGGAAATTGAATAAACTTTCCATCGATACCAAATTCGCCCAATTCCGATACTCGGTGAAGGAGTTAAGACATTTTAAGTTGATAGTGTGCCACCTGGGCAGTCACCGCATCGAGGACATGGTTAAATTCATAATTGTCATTTTCCAATGGACCACCATAATATTGGTGCATCGCGGAGAGGTTCATTTTCCCATTTTTCAATTTCCAGTAGCCTAACGCTATAGTGGCGCATCGTGCCGAAGGCCAAAATGACATTCCTATAGGGCACCGCGATAGTGGTGTATCGCGTTGAAGTTCCAGGTCCCAATTGTCAAACTCCAATGGGACAACATGATATATCCGCGTCACGGAGGCCCCCAATTTTCCAATCGTCAAATTCCAGTGAGCCACCGCGATAGTGGCGCATTGCGGTGGCCCATTAAATCGGGACCCCAGTTACGTTTTTCCAGCTTTATTTAGGAGTTTAAAGAGGGTATTTTGGACTTTTTCCAAGCTCCCAATCCGTTCAATCATAAGATTTAAGCTTGTTCTAAGTACTTTATGCTCATGATTTCACTATTCTCTTCAAAAGCAAAACCCTAGAAACCAAAAGCCCCATCTTCAAGAAACCAAATTCCACCATAGATTCTCCAAGAAAGATTTAGATTAAGGATTCCCAAGACAAGATATTCAAGAACTCCAAGAACTCATCTTCAAAAGCATCATAGGAATCTAAGATTCAAGCTTTTCATCTAAGATCATCAATTAAGGTATGCGGGATTTTCAACAAGGATCTCTTTTCATCCTTGTGCCCAAGATTAGTTTTCAAGCACAAATTTACACGATTTTGAATGAGATTACATGCGATTTGAGTTAGGGTTCATACCCATTATTTCTATTTGCAAAGTTTTTGAGATTTTAAGATATTTTGAAGATGAATTACATGTCTATTTTAATATTTTCATGCCTATTGCAGTAAATTACAGATTTTGAGATAAATTATCCTTGCTTTCATTATCAAGCATGATTATTATGACGTTTTGACATGAGTTTGATACATGGGTTATTACCCTAAGATTGAATATTGTTATTTTGAGAAAGATGATGCTTTAAGAATCTTATGAGCTGATTATATCAAATTTACAATAAAGTTTTGATCTTTTGATCCTCAGATGAGTTTTAGAATCCACTTTATAAATTTATTACAAAATACAGAAAGAAAAATAGCTTCATTTACAGATTTATTCAGATAAATGCATAACTGGTTTCATAATAAACCTTATGCGAGTTTTAAAGTGGATTTTCACGAGATGAGCATAGCAAATTAAAGGGAGTAGTATTTAGCACTGAGTTGGGTATGATTCCAAGGTCTCATTCCCCAAAGCTACATGCCACTGTATGATTGAGATTAAGTTCCCATAGTGGGCAGAGTTGTTATCACTTAAGCTGAGGTTATACTCTCTAGAAAGAGTGTGTCACCTCTCTCCAACGTGAGGGTTTTTCCTTAGGAGGACAAGACGTTGGACTCTCCCCAACATGGGTAAGATGTTGGACTCAATGTAGCTCGTATGGTTTATGTCGGTTAAGAGAACCTCCTTACAGAACAGTTTTTCCCTAAAAGTTTAAAAGCCTAACAACAATGATTTTAAGATAAAATATTTTCTCTAATAGAAAAGAACAATAGAAAAGCTTTTAGAAAACTAGGTGTAAAGACTCACAAATTTATTCAGACTATGCTTTACAGAAAGACTTTAGCTACAGTTTTTAGCTTTCAGATCTCAAATTGAAGAGTGAGTCCTTTCTATACTTAGACAATATGATTTAAAGAAAGAGTACAAGCACAGCCTTTAGAACTAAATGTTATGGCTCACAGGATTTATAAAGTATGTTTTGCTGCATATTCCAGTATTTTAGATATTCCAGCTTATGTGAGTCATTTACATTTAGCATGCATTGTTTTATAAATGATGATGATGAGATGATATTTTACTTATGCATTTCACCCCCATATACTCAGTACATCCTCAAAGTACTGATCCACATATACGTCTATGTTCTACATTGTCTCATAATATAGGTACAAGTTGTAGCATGTATATTCAGAATCAGGCAGTTGTAGACTCCAGCCAGCAGATGATGAGTCCTCCTACTTTGGGGATTTTAGTTAGATGATATTTATGTACCTTACTCATGTGTATTGATTAGTGGTAGGTGGAGTCTCGTCTCAACTATCTATAGCCAGTATAGTAAAGGCTTCACAAATGCCAGTTAGAGTCAATTGTGTATTTTCAGTCCCCTTTTTCAGATCTTATCAGAATGTAAAAGTTGTATCAGTATTGTATTTTCATAGATTCCACCATTATTATGTTTTCACACTGTAAACTCAATCATTTTATACATATTATTTAGTTTCTTATGAGTTATGCCAGTAGAAGGGTTAGCTTGGGATCACTTGTGGTCCTAAGCACCCTGTGATGTCTCGGGACAAATTTTTGGGGTGTTACAATCATTTTTTCTATTTCTCTTTTCAAAGAACGACAATATTCAATACCTTGACTTTGAACATTAGAATAATGTACATATCATATATTAGGATCAAAATTTCTTAAATGTGGATCAGGAGTATATCTAAGGAAAGGAGTGATCATGCCCCATTGTACTAATATCTAGAACAGACTGGTATATGATTCTCCAATTGGCGTGAAACTATCCCCAGGCTTCTGCCTCTTTTCATTGTTTGACTTGGATCAAATATTGGTCTTAGAAGGGCTTTGATATGTTTGTAGAGTTGAAGGATGATTCTGAGGAGTTGGTACACACCATTGTGAGTAAGAAGGGAGTTAACCATATGGATGTCCACTATATATTAGATATAAAGGTGAGGAAATAGAGTATAATGGATTTGGATAGCGATTATAAAGAGCTTGGGTATGAACTTGGGATTGAGACTGAGGGTAACGATGATATGGTCTTCTTGGACGTGGCCGTTGTCCAGCTACAATAGTAGATGCATCTTCCTCATTCTTCTTCCCTCCAGTTTCCCTTAATTGATTGCAATATCGTCCTAAATGTTTTACGGATTCCTTATGTCCATCATGCTCCTCAAATTTTGATATCTCAAGTCTTGAAGAAAGATTAACACTTGAAAACATGCCCCAATCTATATATGATACATCTTCTTTACCCGCAAGTCCTAAGGAACTTTTCATAACATTTTCTACACTCTTCATTTTTTCAACCATTTTTTCTAGCTCTTCTGGCATGCTGAGCTTCTTGGTAAGAAATTTTAGTGGTCTAGTTAACTTAAATGCAGGCTCAAGTATATATAAATGATCATCAAAAGTGTTGACCATTAACTCATTAGTAAATTCAGGAAGCACAACCGTTTGGTGAATAGCCATGGAAGCCTTAGTAAAAGGTTGTGCGACAGAAGCAACAACGATATGTGGAGATATAAATGTGGTAGATTTATACTGAAGAGCTAGAGAATGAGTGACGGAAGCATTAGGATGCTTTTGGCTTGGAGTAAATTCTGAGGCATGTTGTGGCGCATCAACAACAGAAGAAAACTGACTTTGCGATTTCGGTGAAAAACTTAAGGTATTTGTAGGGTCAATAGTAGGGAATGGAGGAGGAGGTAGCCCACTGGCCCAAGCTCGATACATTTCCATCATTTAATGCCTTAGATTTACAATCTCTTATTTTAAACTCTCATTTTTCTGATTCTTTGTTTGATCCATGATGTCGCTCTCTATATCCTTGTTGGACACAACTAACCCTTTCTTGAATTTGGTGTGATGTGGAGGACCAACCAGAATGCCACAAACCAACCACCTTAAACTAACTGAACAAGAGATAACAAATGCATTAGAGTTCAACACTTTCTCAAAACCTCTTTTTTTCTTTTTGAAAAGATTACCAAACCCTAGAAGGGCGCCTACGTATCTCACCCTTGAGAAAGGAGAATCAGGTGAGCGTAGTTCAGGAAGTTTGGCCTCAAAATGGACAACTTTGTTTTTCTTTTTCGATTTTTTTTTCTTGAAACTTTAAGAAGAAAAGAAAATAACAAATTGTCAAATGAATTAACAAAATCTTTTTTGAATTTTCAGCTTTAAAATCCATATACAAAATGAAACCCAAAGAAAAATCTTTTTGGATTTTCGATTTTGAATTTCATACAAAAATGAAACTTGAAACGCTTAAAGGAAAATCTTTTTGTAGTTTTATTTTAAAAATATATATGAAACACGTACTATAAATAAGGAGTGAATAAAATCTTTTTGAATTTTTTAAATAAGACCACCGAACCCACGAAGGGCTGCCTACGTATCTCACTCCCGAAAGAGGAGAATAAGGTGGGTGTAGTTCATTCAGATTGGATAATTAAGGGTTAGATAACCAACTGAACCCTAACTTGAGAGACATGACCACAAACAGATGATTCAAAATGTCAAGAAATTTTTTTTTGGATTTTCAATTTGACACTTAACATAAAAAATGATACTAACAACTATGAAAGGAAAATCTTTTTGATATTTTCGTTATATGAAATGTACAAAACTTCTACCATTTTTTTTTTGAATTTTTCTTTTACAAAAATCTTCTATTGATGAAAAATCTTTTTAAAAATTTTGAATTATGAATGCTTGCTAAAGAAACAAAAGAAAATCCTTTTGATGTTTTTTTTTTAGAAATAAGTGCAAAAGGTAAAAAAATCTTTTTGAATTTTTGAATTGTGGAAAATAAAAGTCATAAACTCTAAAGACTACAAAATTCTTTTTTTGACTCATTTTTTTTTCTTCCCTTCCTTTTTTTTTTTAATTTTCATTATCTACACACTTTTCTTTAATTATAGCCCATGATTTTGCTAAATCAGTCCGTCAAACGACCTTGTTACCCTTAAAGATGCAACAGTTAGCACGTAGAGATATTTTAGAGGTAAGAGAAGGACCAAGAAGTCTCAATATGATGTAAGTAAGCATGACCTAAAGGCTGACCTAGGATGGGGTCTACTAACAAGACTGTTCGAGGGAGCATATGGTCGATAGTGGTTGTGATTAATTTCCACCTACTCCATATATTCGACGACTCTCTCTCCTAAAATAAGGGTGACTTAACTATAGTTCTTTTACACGATGTGTACTCCGGAACTTGTTGTGAAAGAATTGACTTGGGGTAATTTATATGATGCTAGATATAAAGCGGTAACATATAAGATAAAACTGTAAACACATAGCACGTATGCATCCAACAATGATAAACAATAACACAAATAAAAATGTTTGTACACCTATAGTGTCAAACTAGGACAATACAACTCAAAAAATAAGCTCAAATTCTAAAAGTTCCTAGCAGAGTCGCCACAGCTGTCACACCCTTTTTTTACCAAAACGATTCATTTTAAGTTTGAAAAGGGTTTTAGTATTAAGTGACAAAAGAAAACAATTTTTTGAAAAGGACTTTTAATAATCAAAACTTAGAGTTGACACTTGGCATAAATCGGGTATGCCAAGTCACCTTCGAAAATCCTTTTTCAAAACAGTTTAAATCTCAAAACTAATCCACGAACAGAGATTCCGATTAAGAAATTCTATTGACTGAAGGGAAGGTGTTAGGCATTCCTCGATCCCGTTGTTCAACCACGGTCTCTTCGTGGAGTATATCATCTAGTACAACACTATGAAGTACATAAATCAAATAAAACACGCAACAAGAAAATAAACAACCAAAACAATCAAAAATTGAAAAATGGTGTCCAGTCCAATTTACTACAAACCAAAATAAAATTTTGAAATAAAACCTAAACTATTCTAATTGTCCTAGCTATGCTTTACCCAATTCCTCTGACCTTGATCATGAGCCTCCTTTGCGTACAGGATACTTGGGGACATTCCTCAGTGAATAAGTGCAATGTGACCTCGGGGTATTCCCCGACAAATGAATACATTTGATAAAATACGATAAAAGTGGAGAAATCACTCAACACAAATATTTACCCATTTGATGACATAGACTCCTACAAATTGCCTACCCCAAAACCTAAAATTCGCCTATCGATTTCGGCCTAAAATATGACACTATCGGGCTTGACAAAATTAGCATCCATTTCAGATCAAACAACGATCAATGAATCAAACTAAATAATATTCACCTTTTTATCAATTTTTCCATTCCCGCCTCATATCCCTAATTTTTATTCTCAAATAAAATATTATTCAATCACACAATCCATAACAAAATAACGAATCAAAACCAAAAAATTATTCATCGCCAATAAGGATCAACCAACACACAATATTTCATTCAATGCATCGAATATCACAAATAATGAAATAAAATGGAAAAATGAGTAGAATTGGACCTCAATTTAAAGTTTTTGAAATTTAATATTACTAGGGTGAAGATACAAAATCCGTGTCCAAGAAACTCAAGTCAAACTTCAATAAACTAATCCACTAACTCGAATCCTTAAGTCGACTAGTCAAACTCGAACAACTGATTGATTAGAAAATAAGACCAGATGGGCCTCGAAATTAATGGAAACTGATTGGAACAGGGGCCTCGTCGATGGTGGTTGCGATGTTCCAGTGAAACTTCACTGGAATTGATGTAAAAATTGATTGGTTGTGGGCGTTGTTGTCGCTGTCAGATTCGGCAACAACTTCGACCATTAGAACAGTGAAAACAGTGATAGTATAAGGTACATTTGGTCGTTGATTTTTGAGAATGAACTGGTGGTGTGGATGGTTTTAATGATTTAAGAGGGTCCCGATGTTATTCCAACGGGATTTTCTCAGAACCAACTTAAAGGGGTCAATTTTGGTTAAAAATGGGGCGTTAAGGGGACATCACTAGAGCTGGTTCACCGAAACAGCAAGCTCTGGTGATGGTTGCTCCATTTTTCGCCTCGTTTCTCGATCTCTCTTCTCTATTTCCTTATTATTTTTCCTCCTTTCTCCTTACTATTTTTCTCTCTTCCCTTTTACTGTGTGTATGGAGGAACCCTCAAATGGAGGAGTATGTGCATATGTATATTCTCCCTAAGTGTGTGTTCTGTTAAAATCATAAAAACGTGAGGGTAGGGGTATGTGAGGGTAAGGGTATGTAGGGAAGGGTGGTTATGATAAGATGAAATTTGTTATAGATTTTGTTAAGAGTTGGTTATTTTATTATTTTTTATGAAAGAATTATGGAATGGGGTGGGATGCGTGGTAAGGTAAGTTAAATGAGTAAAAATTGATTTTTGGGAGGGACAAAATTACGTGTCTACACTCCTCTGCAGAACTTGCCTTTATATTTTTGTGGCACCTTATTATTACAAGAGACTCAAGATGCAAGCCTCCATTTCATCCACCATGCACTAATAAGATGGATGACATCCTCATTAATATCTCTTTTTTCTTAAATAAAAGACCAAAGATACTTTCAATTAAGAATTAGTGATATATATATATATATATATATATATATATATATATAGGTTTATTGTCCTTCAATAGAAGAGATCAAGAATACTATTTTCATTCATATTTATAAAAATATTTTAATATTTTAACTTTTGATTTGAGGTATTTTTATTTTTTAATATTTCCTCTAATTTAATTTATTTGTTCAACTTTTGTTTTCAGTCTATTTTTAAAAGAATGCCCTTTTTTTAGAAACTCTTTAATTCTAACTTTTCATATGACATCATGAAATTAAAGGACATTTTGATACATTTGGTTTATCTTTAGTTTAAGATTACAAATTTTAAAATTCTTTTTACTTTCATAAATTTCATGTCAAATCAAAATAGAAAAAATAAATTCAAATAGAGATAGTATATTGTTGCAACCCAACTAATCAGACCGTGAGAGCACCTGCTCTAATCTACTTATATTGGAGAACCCTTACCACCCAAAGAGAAATATGTGGAAGTCATAACAAAATATTAAACCTTTAAATTATTACAAAAAAATTGTTATAACCCTTCAAATTCATAAAGAAATACTCTACTATGAAGATCTAGTCTAACTGGTACAAGAGCTACTATAAGACAAAATTAATAACCAAGATTCAACATCCACCGTAGGAATGAGAAGAAGGAAGTTGCTGAGGAATTTCTATCCGCTCCAAGAAATGAAACCTGAAATGATGCTACCACAAGCTATATCCCCAAAAGGGTATTGCAAGAGTAGCATCAGTACAACCATATATACTGATAAGCATCATCAACCTATTTGGGTTAGATCAAATAAATACGACATAAATATACGAAATAAAACATGCACTTCTTTAAATAAGTAAGTCAAATTAAACTCTCATACTTCCATTCACCACAGTCAAATTAAACTCTCATACTTTCATTCACCACCCTCCCGATTTTATACTCTCTTTATTAGACCTTCACTTACCTCGAGTTAGTCTACACTAGTCCAGCAATCAACCACCAAACAAAATTCAACTATGATACATTACCTACCAAGACTTTCTATCACCTCTAGCTATGTATGTACCATTTACTCCATTTAGGACTCCAGTGGCACATAGTGCCTACGAATTCTTAAGCCACTAGTATCTAGTTAACTCTAACTCATTCATAAATATACTAGTGGGGATATCCACCATTTAAATACAATACACATAATTATCTTCACACATATATTAATACTCAATGAGGAATAAAATAACATCTCCACTTATAGCATCAAACCGTAGGCCCCTTCACAAAATTAGGTCAAGTAAAATAGGAAGCATAAAATTAATACAATTATTAAACTAGGTCAATACTATGGCTTACAAAATTTAACTTAACCTCACCAATATTACCATATCAAGGAGATCCAACAAATAGTCACTCAATCCAAATATATCAAAAACTCGGATCACTCATGGATCTCAAACAACAATATCATTGTAATTCGATTCACTAAAGAAACCCTAAAAATAACAACAACAATATAAATTGGTCTATATATAAGACTGCAAACTCATCAATATCGAGTATACACATTCTATGAGCTTTATAAATATCCACTAGTCATGATGTAATGACCTAATTCATCGTTTGTAGGTATAGCCTTGATATGCATATAGAGTATAAGAATTATTGGAGCTACTTTGCAAAATTACATATGGTAACATAAGTTAAATTTTTAAAAGTTTAAATGAAATGATTGAACTGATGTCATTTTGCTGTAGCAAAATTTATTCCGCTATAGCAATGTCACTATAGAGATAGCAGCATGCTGCTATAGCCATATGACGTGACCAGAAAACCTTTTAAACAATGTTATTTATCCTTTTCTCTTCAGTTGAAGGAAAAGATAGGAAAGGCTTTAAAATCCCTCTAGGGTTGACTCTAAGTCATGAATCCATGGAGAGGGAAACATAGGCTCAAATGGGGTAAAACCCATGACACTCTTATAGATTTCACCCCCGTATTAGCTTGCACAGAGCCAAAATTTCCCGTCATGGATTCGTACAGCTTTTTGGAATCCAGATAAGCTAAGCTTAATTGAATAGTGTAGACATAAGTTAAAAAATATGAACAAAATATAAATGGACTAGACATTGCATGATTAGGCCTTCGAACATGGTGTGTTCATGGCTAAAATTGGTTAAATTAGGGTAATGAGAGGGAAGGAGATTGTATTATATTATATCATGTTTGTGTTGTAGTTTATCCTATAAATTGGGTGGTCGCTTTTGTAGCCTCTTATTTTTATATTTGAGAAGATGAATTACCGGCCATTAGTTTAAATTCTTAAGAAATGTAATGTTAAGGTGTGGGTGTTGGTGAATTTTGAAGAATCTTGGGGGTAATTAGGATGAAGTGAAAAGTGTTTTTGGGTAAGGAGAGGTGATTTAAGTGGAATGTTTAGGGCTCTCATTGGTAATATAGGTGATGGTTATGTTTTTTAATCTAATTTGTATTATATGTGCATGTTAACTGTTTCTTAGTATTGCTTGTTAATACATGCAGTTTAACTGTGACCATATTTCACGGAACTTATCTATAAGCTTGCTGATATTACAAATGTTGGTTGTTATCATTGGGTTATGTGATTTTCTTATATTTTGTTGTTAATTGTGGAATGTTTTGGTATTTGGACATTCTCACGATATATTGGTGGAATAAGGTTAGCAGGCACTTGCATCTGGGATTTAGTACATGGACAATACTTTTACCCTATAGGTCATGACTAGTAGGATACCATAAGACCCTTAGTGTGTATATACAAGATTCTGATGAGCTTGACGATTCCATAAAAGAATATAGGGTCTATATGTATGGTTGACTTAAGTCTTGTTAGTTGGCTTAGCTAGTTTGACTATTTTTTCTTGTTGGCTCTCTTGAATAATTTTCCTTGTTGACTATTTGTGACTTGTTGATAAATTTTCCAAATTATGCTTAGTGTTATTAACTGAATAAGGTAATTATTGAAGCCTGGGTGGCTAACTAAAGATCTTGTTGCCGGCTTAGTTGACTTGACAGGTTATCCCTAGAGATGATAGATCAGGATTCATTAAAGTCTTGGTACAGGCTAAGGTAATACCTTAGGTAAGGGTTATCTTATTATGGATCTAGGGTAGTGAAGTTGCAAGGGTAAAAATGATATCTCAGGGTTCATAATCAGAAGGTTTAGCAGAAAGTAATTACATAGGTTTGAAAATAGGGAAGGTAAGGTTATGCGATTACTATGTCGAACAATGGGAGAAGATAAGTTAGAAACTTGAAGAGTTATAGCAGCTGGTTAAAGGGGTAGGATTAAGAAATTAAGAAAGACCTTCTAGTAGCTTAGTAGTGAGAGGGAAACAAGGAGATAATAAAGTTCGATAATGTGAATGTTGAGATTCATGTTCTCTTGAATATTTATATTATATTTATGTGATCTAATTCAGATTGATAGATGATGCTTATCGGTATGTGTTGTTTGTACTAATACTACTCTTGCTATGTTGTTTTTGAGATATAGTCTGGTTGCAAGATCAGTTGATGTTTCTCATGTGATGTGAATAGTGATCTCCATCAGCTTCTATTCTTCTCATTATACAGTTGAAGTTGCGTCATATTTTTATATTTCATTTAATTAGAATGTTCTTGTACCTGTTTAGACTATGTCCTTGGGTAGTTTCGACTTTTGTAATTAATATTTGTAATAAAATAGTTGGGACAAAGTTTGATAAGGAGTTCTCTTATCTAGGTGGATTAGAATAGGCATCCTCACGATCCAGTAATTTGGATCGTGACGCATGACATGTGGGACAAGCTAAGTTCATAGACGAAATAACCTAGATCTCTACTGTCTACTATTCTTATCCTAGAACAAGTGTTATAGCAACCTTATTCCAATGTCCCCCTTATACTTCCTGAATTCTACCAATTTCATGACAACAAACTTTGTCGATTCATATCATAATAAAAATTCATGTCACCACATATATAATCACAATATGAGATAACTTGCATTTTAAACAAGTCTTTTTATGCAATCTTATTTAGATGATTAAACAACTTGTCATACTATCCAGCAAGTTAAATATACATATCTTGCATTGCAGTAAGTAGGCAAAGAGGTAGTTAATATGCACACAAAAACTAAATTTAGTCTCAATAATAATTTAACCATCACCTACCCCATTCCACCATAGTAATATCCAGGGTTCAATAACACATAGACAAGAAACACACATTGCCTTAGAATTAACTTTGGACGACCGATATCTAGAGCATACACATAACCATTCTAATCTATGCTTTATTAATCCTAGCCTTCTATCTTAACTCTAATTCCTCTCCCAGACTCATAATTAATCCATTTAATGTAGGGTCAAGGCCTTCATATTTAACATACTGACACCTATCCATTTAACTGCACCAAACTACCATAACCAAATGGTTCCATTTACTAACCGATTATGTAATACCCTACAAACTCCTATCTAAGATTCTAACAATTCCTCATATGTTTAGAGGCCTAAAATGATTATTTTAATCATATATAAGTGTCATGATAATTTACCTAGTGTGTAAAGTGCTTTCGATGAGAATCATGGTCATAGGAAACACTTAGAGCAAAGTTGAGCTAAGAACATTTGTTATAGATTGAGTTTTAGTATTCGATCCTACAAGGATCAACTTTAAACGAGCATAAATTCTAGTATATATTGAGTTTTGGAGCTCAATACCCACTAAATGAAGGGTATTTGAGTCCTCTTTCCAACGCATCTAATTTTGCCTTAATCCGATATAGATGTGAAAAGTTATATGCATTTTTGTGAGAGAACCAGTGAGGGTCTGTGATAAGAGTGTGACACATTAGCTGTGCTCCGAGATAAGAGTGTGGCATGCTAGTTGTTCTTGCAATAATGGAGTGCCTCGCCCATTGTTATGGAGATACTAAAATCCCATTTTTCTTCAGCTTTTTGTGGGCAAATGGGTCATTTACGTCCTAAATTATCTTATAACTATTACTAAAATGTTTACCCTCATACCATAACCTAAATACACATTTCCTCCCCTCCTAAACTCTCAAGAAAATCAAAGGAAGGGTTCCTCTCAAAATTCAATCTTAAGGGTCCTAAATTCAGAGTTTCTTCCAAGAGAATTAATAATTTCAGCTATATGGGGGTTTAAACAAGGATTATCTTCCATTCTTATGCCAAAAAGTTTAATTTTTACTTGAATTTAAGGATTTGATGACTAGGGTTCATTCCCATTTTTTAATGCTTTGAAACTATGATGTTTCTTCATGAGTTAAACTTCATTTAGCATGAGATTTCATGTTTACTTATGTTTTTATCCATGTAATTGATCTTATGAATGGAGTTTTGATATTTTGACGTGAAATTCTATTAGTTGGAAAATGTGTATATGATTTTGTATGATTTACTCAGTTTACAAGAAGTTAAGCTTACTAGTTCAAGTTATATAGTATTTCAACATGATTAAGATTTCAATTTTGATCTTATGATCGCAGATATGATATGAAATTCACAAATTTTCTTATGAGAATGATTTAGCAAGAAAAGCATAAATGGTTTTCAATATCATAAACCTCATGCTACTTTAAGGTGAATTTCATAAGTATGAGCACTAGTATGATTTTGGTAATAGTATTTAGCACCGAGGAAATATGAGTTTAGCGTACCCAAATTCTCAAACTACATGCCATCGTAGGGTAAAGAGGTCCTCGCTAGTTCAGAGTGTCTCCATTTGGAAGAAGTCCTCATTAGTTGAGAGTGTCTTGCCTTACAAGATCAAATTCACACCAATCAAGGTTCTTTACCAATAGTAAGGTATACAACAACTCTCCTCAACGTGGGTAAGACGTTGAACTCCATGCTAGCTCACATGGTTTATGTTGGTTATAAGAATCTCCCATAAGAAAAATATTAAATTTTAGAAACTAAGTGTAACGATTTACTAACTTTACTAGCTTTTGCTTTGCTTATTCTTTATAATATTTCTTAGCATGCATGTTTCTAAGTGTATGATACATATTAGTTTTTACTTATTGAATGTACCCCCACATACTCAGTATATTTTAGAAGTATTGACCACATATACATCTGTGTGGATCCATTGTTTCATAATCTAGGTATCAATTGTAGCTCACAGAATCACGATCAAACAGTTCACAGCTTACAGCTAACAGGTGATGAGTTCTCTTTATTTGAGGACTCAGGTCAGTTATAGTTTAATTATTACCTGGTTTATTTATTTTTATTGATTCGGGATAGCTGAGGGTCATGTCCCAACTACCTACAGTCATTATTAATAACGACTTCATAGATAGTTAGTCAGAGTCGATGTATTCAATTTCAGTTTTAATTTTATATAACTTGTGTTGTAAATATTTCAAACAATACTGTATTGAGCAAGTTTAGTTAATGACATTGCTTTCTCTTAGTGTTTCTAATTTTATGTATATTTTTTTTCAGGTGCTCATGAATCATGCCAGTAACATGGGTTAGCTTGGGATCTCTTGTGATTCTAAGCACTGTGTGACATTCAGGGGTAGTATTAGGGTGTTACAAAATTGGTATCAGAGCACATAGTTCAAATCTCCTAGGGTATCTGTGAAGTCGTGTCTATTAAAGTCTTGTAGAATAGTACAAAGACCTCTGCACTTTTCATCGAGAGACTACAGGGCATTTAGGGAGTGTGTCCCTTCTTTCATACTCTAGACCGTGTAGTGAAGTCTTCCTCTTATAAACGTACATCTATTTATGTGTTACTCTAAATTCCTCCAGCTATGCTTTATCCTTGAGATAATTTAAGTAGTATATCTCAATTTCTAATGATATGATGCTTTCAGATTTAACTATTGAAAACTTTAAAAATTACACAAAGAGATTGAGATGAGATCATTAGTGTGTTTAAGTCCTTTAATTTAAAAGCTTATATCATCATCCATATGAATCATGCAGTTCATAGAATATGATATGTATTCAATTTCCTCTTTAACCCTTCATTACAGATAGCACCCATGAGATAAGAGAGTACATACCTAGATTATTAATAGAGTTTTCATTGAGGGATATTGTAACTTAGAATGTTATGATCCATAAGTAGTAGAACAACCTCAGAGTCGGGATTATGGATTTAGTGGCATAGTGACAAGACGGGTAGGGATAACAATTGGTTAAAAGCATATGGATGGATCTGTATGAATCTATGTATTCTATTAAATTAGGATTAAAATGATATGTCACTGGGTGTTAACTAATGGGTAGTGAGTGTGGTGTAGATTTCATGGTGGAAGGTAGAGAAAGATTATTAGTTAAGGTGACTTAGAGTATACTTGAACTAGGAAAGGAGTTCTTAATGGCATTTCTTTGTGTTAGATAAGTATAGGTCATTCATGAAAGTATTAGGTTGTTAAGGATTGTTAATCTAGGCTTCCCTCGTGATCGTGAAAAGAAAATTGGTTGATGGTTATAGAGCCATGAGTATAATTTAGACATATGGATGGATAATTAGTAGTGATACGTAAAAAGTGGATATGCTCATGAATATTAATAAGATAGACCATAAGATTATGATCAATTACTATTGTTATTATTATTATGAGGTTTTAATGGACTAGTGTTTCTCGATTTTTTTTTATATATAGCTTCCAAGAAAGAATAGTATGTGAAGTTGTGTTGTTAATCATGTCTAATACTATGCACTAAGTTTTATCAGTGGATGATCATCAAGGTGGAAATAATGAGTGCTTGGGATAGTAATGCTAGTTATATGGAAGGTAAGCTAGTAGGCTTGAAATAATGTATGTAGGAATTTAAGTTCATTCATTCATAATTAAGTATGATGGCGTAGGTATGATGTAGAGGTGTACCCAAGGTAATATGTGGCTACATTATTTTCTAAGATTATTAAGTGTCGTGTGTGCGTAGATAGTACCCTTGAGTTGCTAAGTGTGACGAAGGCTAGTTAGATAGTATATAGATAGTATATGGTGTTCTTAATAGCTAAGTTAGGGGTTATAGGTTGACGATGTTGGGTCTTTTGGTGTATTAAAAATTCTCATGGTTTTGGGAGAAGTATAAATTTAGAAGGGTGATTTAGAAAACTAACAAAAAGACAATATGTGTTTAGAAAGGTAGTTATGTTTACCAAGAAAAGTATAAGTATATGACGATGATTATTAAAGCTAGAGAAAGTTAAGGGTGGTATGTATGAGAGGGGTGTCAAAGAATGAAGTTAGTATCTTCCAAATATAGTTTATCCACATGAGTTGAGTAGTCATTATAGACCATTAGAGTAAAGAAAGTATGGCTCGGTCTTGAGGATATGGAATAGGCCCATTATAATACCCCACATGTTTCTACGCTAGGAAGTGAATAAGTTTTACTACGTATGAAACCTCCTATCCTGTGAGTAGCATTTTAGTGCATGACTTACAATGAATATTCTAGCAATAGGATAGCTTGCGATGTCTTAAGCATGCTCATATGAGTCGCTTAGAGTGATGCAAGCTAAGAGTTTTTGAATCCATCAGGTCTTAGTGTTTGATTTTGCAAGGATCATTTTTGAACAAGAATAACGTCATTTATATATGACATTTTGGCATATTTAGACCCACCAAATTGTATATAATCGAATTAGCTTTCCAACGATACCAATTTCATCAAAATCCGACACCCGAGCAAGGAGTTATGGCCTTTCAAAGTAGAATGCGTCGCCTAACCAATCACACATGGCCATTGGAAAGCATAGGCGATATCATATGCTGCGCCTATGTAAATCATAGGCGATATCATATGCGGCGCCTATGTAAATATAGGTGATATCATATGCAGCTCCTATGTATGATTTCAGCCACGAAAAACACTTAGTTTTTGAGTTATTTTGAGGGTAGTTAAGTCTTTTAACACTCCTTACATGTCCCTAAACCTAACCTCACAAAATTTATAGCTTCTAAACACATTACAACCCTATTAACATATCAAAGCTCATTATCCAAGAGCACCATAGGAGAAAAACAACTAGGGTTGCACAATCAAGCTTGAAGATCAAATTTCAAGGAAATTCCTCTGTCAATCATCAAGAACCTCCCTTCCAAGGTATGCGTAGTTTTCATCCACGAACTCCTTTCATCCGTGGATTTGAAGAATAAATCTTTAAAATACAAAAGCTTGGTTGGTGGTGGTGATATGATCATACCCATGTAGATGCTTGTTTGTTTTTCTATATAATAGTATCGTGACTGTATATCTCATGAAAGTTATGTTGTTAGTTGAAAAACATGATCTTTAGATGGATTGATAGAATGCAAGTATGAAATCCACCTATGCCTTAAAGAATGCATGCAAGGTGTTCGATAAAATGCCTAGTATGTTAGAACTTCATATTTACATGATTTCATGATATCTAAATAACAAGTTCATGTTAGCCATACACTCCAATATGAATTTCCATGCAAATTATGTGTTGTTATTGTTGTGGTATAAAGCATGTATGATAATGGAGATATAAATTATGTACACAAAATATATCCATGCTTTTCCTATCATGTTTGAAATGTTGAACAAATACATGAAGTATACTATCCCCTGCTTATGATATTGTGAATTGTGGACTCAAATCTTGTGATCAAGTCATGTCATGTGTGTCAGTTTTCTCCTATCGAGTCTTGGGGTTATTCGTACCCGAAAACTAAAGATGTGTGCCTAGATCCATGTCATGTTTCACGATATCCGAACTCAAGCTATGATTCCATAGACTAAAGTCAATCCTGTGACTCAGGAAAACCTCATGATCTCAGTCAGTTGTCAGATATCAGTAACATTCCGCCAGTCAACGGAATTCAGTAAGGTTATGTCATGTATAGTCGGCTATTCATGTACAGTCCCTCCAGATGGGAGTAGAGGTTAGCACAGAGTGAACCCAAGGATGGGAACTCACCCGCCAGTTCAGGGTGTGATTCTTAGAAGCAATCCTTGTGTTCCAGAACTACGTAGCCAGTGTAGGTTAAGACATCTTAACCTATCAGATTAGGGTTGATGAGGTGGTTTAACCTGTCATTTTAGGGTTCCCACCATTCTCATTGAGTACCTGCCAGATAAGGGTCACTCACAAGCTGTCCTTACCCGTGGCATGGTATTGACACCCCTTCAGTCGGGGCAGAGATTGGACCCCAGCTTAGCCATAACGGCATGCATGGGGCATGTCGGTTAAACACTACCTCCCACAGTTTCAGTATCAGTCTCAGTAATAAAACTCAGGGCGTTCTTCAGATTTCAGTATATACAAATCTGTCAGATACAGTCTCTATGTTCTTCAGATTTCAGTATATACAGGACTGTCAGATAGAGTCGTCCATTTTATCAGCTTGCAATATCAGTCATGACAGTTATCAGTAAACCATGTATTATCTTACAAGTCTTTCTATCACGCATTCACGGTCCCAGTTTCTATATATGCATGTTTGCACTCCCACGTTCATATTAGTCAGTCAGTGTTGTTCATGCATGAAACCTTTTATGTTCAACCTACCTTCCTAGTATACTCAGTACTCTAATTGTACTGACACATTTGAGCTATGGTGCTTTCTTTTCATGTTACACCATAGGTTCCGAGACACGAGCTCCATCCCAGCAGTAGCGGTAGCATTCCAGTCGCAGAGACACAGTGAGTCCTCATTGATTCGAGGACAATATGATTTGATACATTTATTTATTTCTTTAGTTTAGTTTTACGGAGTTATTTGGAGACATGTTACTTCAACTCCTTATTCAAAAAGTTTAGAGGCTTTCAGATTTATGTTCATATTTACGTTCAGACTTATCTTTCAGATTGAGTTATTTTAGGTATTTTCACCCACATGGACGTTATGATTTTTAGAAATGGTTTTATTTAGTTGAACCTTATGGCCTTACAATTTTATGTATTCCACATTATTATGTCATTATTTGCAGTATACAAGTACAAATATTAGTCATGGGTTAGCTTGTGGTCCCTCGGGGTCATGAGCACCATCTAGCATTCCGGTTCATCAAATCGGGACGTTACAAACTTGTTATCAGAGCCTAAGGTTCAATAGAGTCCTAGGAAGTCTGAAATTCGCATCTAGTAGAGTCTTGTACATGGATGTGTTTCACGCCACATTTATGTACAAGAGTCTATAGGATGTTTTAGGAACAGTCCCCTTTCTTCAGTATTCATGTCATGGTAGTGAGCATAATCACAAGTTAAACTCTCAGTCAAATCCATTTTTCTCTTATTCCAGACCATGGACCCAAAGAGAAGAAACCATCCAGCTCATCAGCTCGAAGATCCTTTGGGCGAACATGTTTCCCATGCGGAGTTTAGAGCCGAATTTACCACACTTGCTCTATCCGTGGCTGCACTGAATGAGCGACCACTAGTCATTCTGGCTAATCCAGTGGCCAATCCCACAAAATCTAGGGTTCGGAACTTTACCCGGATGAACCCTCCATCTTTCCATGGGTCTAAGTCTGACGAGGACCCTCAGGAGTTCATTGACCAAGTCCAGAAGTTCATTGACATCATGGGTGTTACTTCTATTGAGAGTGCTGAGTTAGCCTCCTACCAGTTATAGGATGTTGCTCATGATTGGTACAAACAGTGGAAGTCTGAGAGGTTAGATGATGTAGGACCTATCGAGTGGGATAAATTTGTCACGACCTTCTTAGACAGATTCTTTCCCCAAGAGCTGAGGAAAGCCAAAGTTCTTGAGTTCATCAACCTCAGGCAGGGGAATATGAAGGTTAGGGAGTATTCTCTCAGATTTACTCAGCTAGCCAGGAATGCTCCTCATTTGGTTGCAGACAATAGGGCTAAGATGAGCAAGTTCGTGTCAGGGGTCAACGATAGCGTGGTAAATGAGTGTAGGTCTATGATGCTGATCGGTGATATGACCTTAGCCAGACTCATGACCTATGCCCAGCAAGTAGAAGAGCTGAAGGTTAAGACTAGAGAGAGGCAGAACAAGAGAGCAAGGTCAGGTAACTTCAACTTTGCTCACCCCAAGTCAGATGGAGAAAACTGTTCACAGTTTCTCTCCAAGTCAGCCGTTACATCCCCTTCCTCTACCAGTGCTCCAGTGCCAAAGTTTAGAGACGGCAAAAAAGAAAAAGTGCCAAGCTCTAAATCTTAGGACAGTGTTAGCAGTGCCTGAACGAATCCCCTTTGTCCGACTTGTGGTAAGAACCACAAGGGCATTTGCAGAGACGGTAGTGATGTCTGTTTTGGTTCTGGCAAGCCAGGCCATAGGATTAGGGAGTGTCCGCAGTCAAGTCTTCAGGGTCAGCAAAATCATTCTGCAGCTCAGTTCGGTCGCCCGAACCAACAGGGTGCCGTTTCAAGTGCTACCAGTGGGCAACGCCCAAACAGACTCAATGCTCTTCAGTCCCGACAGGATTAGGAAAATTCTCCTGGTGTCGCTACTGGTACGTTATAGATATTCCATGTTCATATTTATGCTTTGCTAGACCCAGGTGCATCCTTGTCTTTTGTTACTCCATACATAGCAGGCGATTTCGAAATCAGTCCCGAAATTCTAGAAGAGCCCTTTTTAGTCTCTACTCCAGTGAGTAAAACCATCATATCCCGATGGGTATACAGGAACTGCCCGGTTATGATATCTCAAAAATCCACGTCAACAGATTTAGTTGAGTTAGAGATGACTGATTTTGATGTCATTCTCAGCATGGATTGGCTTCATTTCTTCTATGCCACAGTTGACTGTAGAAACAGGATAGTTCAGTTTCAGTTCCCGAATGAGCCCGTCCTAGAGTGGAAGGGTAGCATTTCAGCGTTCAGGGGTCAACTTGTTCCCTACCTTCGGGCAAGGAAAATGATTTATAAGGGGTGTGTGTATCATCTCGTGCATGTTAAAGATTCTCATTCTAAATCTCCCAGTCTCGAAATAGTCCCAGTTTTTAATGAATACTCAAATGTCTTTCCCGATGATCTTCCAGACATTTCTCCCGAAAGGGAAATAGACTTTGGCATAGACCTTCTTCTGGATACTCAACCTATTTCTATTCCACCATAGAGAATGGCACCAGCAGAACTCAAGGAACTGAAAGATCAGTTGAAGGATCTCTTAGATAATAGATTCATCAGACCCAGCATTTCCCCATGGGGTGCGCCAGTATTATTCGTGCGAAGAAAGACGGTTCTCTCAGGATGTGTATTGATTATCGTCAACTCAACAAGGTCAGAGTCAAGAATAGATATCCTTTTCCCAGGATTAATGATCTATTCGACGAACTTCAGGGTGCCAGTTACTTCTCAAAGATAGACCTCAAATCAGGCTATCATCAGCTCAGAGTTAGAGAATGAAATATTCTGAAGACAGTTTTCCGTACTCGGTATGGTCACTTCAAATTTTTAGTCATGTCATTTGGTCTTACCAATGCCCCTATAGCTTTCATGGATTTGATGAACCGTGTGTTCAAGAAGTACTTGTACATGTTTTTCATAGTCTTTATAGATGATATTCTGGTCAATTCTCGCACAGAGCGTGATCATGCAGACTATCTCAGGATTGTTCTTCAGACTCTCAGGGATCACCAATTATTCGCTAAGTTTAGTAAGTGCGAATTTTGGCTAAGATCAGCAGCATTCCTTGGCTATATTATTTTCGGTGATGGCATTAGAGTAGATCCTCAGAAAACCAAGGCAGAAAGAAATTGGCCCAGACCCGTATCTCCATCAGATATCAGGAGTTTCTTGGGTTTGGCTGGCTATTACAGATGGTTCGTCCAGGGATTTTATTCTATTGCATCTCCCATGTCCAGATTGACTCAGAAGAAGATTAAGTTTCAGTGGTCAGATTCATACGAGAAGAGCTTTTAAGAGTTGAAGACTCGACTCACCTCAGCTCCAGTTCTAGCTCTTCTAGATGGTTCAGATGGTTTTGTAGTCTATTGTGATGCATCCAGAGTGGGTTTAGGTTGTGTCCTCATACAGTATAGTAAGGTCATAGCCTACACCTCCAGACAGTTAAAGCCACATGAGAAGAATTATCCTACTCATGATCTTGAGTTAGCAGCAGTAGTTTTTGCCTTGAAGATTTGGAGGCATTATTCTCTACGGAATTCATATAGATGTCTTCACAGACCATAAAAGCCTCCAGTATATCTTTTCCCAGAAAGATCATAATCTTTGTCAAAGAAGGTGGTTAGAGCTCTTGAAGGATTACGACATGAGTGTTCTTTATCATTCGGGCAAGACCAATGTTGTGGCCGACGCTCTCAGTATACTCTCCATGGGTAGCATTTCTCACATTGAGGGTAGCAAGAAAAAGATGGCTCAGGAGATCCATCATCTTGCCAGACTAGGCGTTAGCTTAGTCGATTCTTTAGAAGGTGGTGTATGTGTTCACAGTAGTTCAGAGTCATCTCTAGTTTCCGAGGTGAAAGAGAAGCAAGACAGGGATCCTAGCCTTGTCAAGCTCAAAGAGTCAACTCAGAATCAGAAAGTCGAGGTTTTCTACCAAGGGGGAGATGGTGTTCTTCATTGTCAGGGTCATCTATGTGTTCCAGGTGTAGATGAATTGAGGCAGAAAATTCTTGCAGAAGCGCATGGTGCGCGATACTCTATTCATCCAGGGGACACTAAGATATACCGCGACATACGGGAGATCTATTGGTGGAGTGGGATGAAGAGAGATGTTGCAGAGTTTGTGGGTAAGTGCTCTACATATCAGCAGGTTAAGATAGAGCATCAGAAACCTAGTGGTACCATGCAAGAGTTCACCATTCCAACTTGGAAATGGGAAGAAGTGAACATGGACTTCGTGACGGGTTTGCCTAGAACTCGTCATCAGCATAATTCAGTCTGGGTCATTATAGATAGAATGACCAAGTCAGCTCATTTTCTTCCTGTTTGTACTTCTTATTCTACCGAGGATTATGCCAAACTCTATATCAGGGAGTTAGTCAGGTTACACAGTGTTCCACTATCTATCATCTCAGATAGAGATACCCAGTTCACCTCTCACTTTTGGAAAGTGTTCCAAAAGTGTCTCGTTACCCAAGTCCATCTCAGCACAGTGTTTCATCCTAAGATATATGGTCAAGTAGAGAGGACCATTCAGACTCTTGAATATATTCTAAGGGCGTGTGCAATTGACCTCAAGGGAAGTTGGGATAACCACTTGCCTTTAATTGAGTTTGCATACAACAATAGCTATTATTCTAGTATTCAGATGGCTCCATTCGAAGCTTTCTATGGTAGGAGATGTAGATCTCCAATTGGTTGGTTCGAAGTTAGTGAAGCCTCAGTCATAGGTCCTGACTTAGTATTCGACGCCTTAGATAAAGTTCAGTTGATTAGAAAGAGACTCCAGGATGCTCAGAGCCGACAGAAGTCCTATACAGATGTTCGTAGAAAGGATGTCGTGTTCGAGGTCAATGACTATGTCTATCTTAAGATCTATCCCATGAAGGGAGTGAAGAGGTTCGGCAAGAAAGGGAAACTCAGTCCTCGATATGTCGGTCCCTTCAGAATTCTCTGTCGCTTTGGAAAGGTAGGTTATGAGTTTGAGTTGCCTTCAGATCTAGCCTCAGTCCATCCAGTCTTCTATGTCTCTTTGCTAAAGAAGTGAATAGGTGACCCAGTAGTTGTTGTCCATATTCAGAGCATCGACATTCAGAACAGCCTCTCTTATGAAGAGATTCCAGTCGAAATCTTATATTATCAGACTCGTAGATTGAGGAACAAAGAAGTCCCTCTAGTCAAGGTTCTTTGGCGAAATCAGTCTCATGGGGGAGCTACTTGGGAAGCAGAAGCAGATATGCGTACCAAGTATCTTCACCTATTCCCCGACAATTCAGATCAAGCTCAAGGTAACAGTTCTCCTTAAGCTTATTCAGTTTCATGTTCATGTTTCCAGTATAAACTTGGTACCTATTAACCATTGCATACTCAGTCATGCATTCATGTATCAGTTGTTAGTGCATCAGATATGCATGAGTTCAGTATGTTTAGCATGTCAGTCATGATATCAAGTTTTAGTTCTTCATGTTTAGTTCAGGTTCTGTTGTCTTGTATCCCCTCTCAGTAAATTGTCATTCGGGGGCCAATGTTCCCAAGGGGGAGATATTGTAATACCCCACATGTTTCTAAGGTAGGAAGTAAATATGTTTTCTAACGTATGAAACCTACTATCCTGTGAGTAGAATTTTAGTGAGAGACTTAAAATAAATATCCTAGCGATAGGATAGCTTGCGATGTCTTAAGGATGCTCATATGAGTTGCTTAGAGTGATGCAAGCTAAGAGTTTTTGAATCCATCAAGTCTTAGTGTTTGATTTTGTAAGGGTCATCTTTGAACAAGAATAACATGATTGATATGTGACATTTTGGCATATTTAGACCCACAAAATTGTATAGAATCGAATTAGCTTTCCAGCGATACCAATTTCATCAAAATCCAACACCCGAGCAAGGAGTTATGGCCTTTCAAAGTATAATGTGTCGCCTAACCAATCGCACATGGCCATTGGAAAGCATAGGCAATATCATATGTGGCGCCTATGTAAAGCATAGGTGATATCATATGTGGCGCCTATGAAAATATAGGCGATATCATATGTGGCGCCTATGTAAATATAGGTGATATCATATGCGGCGCCTACGTATGATTTCAGCCACGAAAAACAACTAGGGTTGCACAATCAAGCTTGAAGATCAAAGTTCAAGGAAATTCCTCCATCAATCATCAAGAACCTCCCTTCCAAGGTATGCATAGTGTTCTTCCACGGATTCCTTTCATCCGTGGAGTTCAAGAATCAATCTTTAAAATACAAAAGCTTGGTTGGTTGTGGTGATATGATCATACCCATGTAGATGCTTGTTTGTTTTTCTATATAATAATATTGTGACTGTATATCTCTTGAAAGTTATGTTGTTAGTTGAAAAACATAATCTTTAGATGGATTGATAGAATGCAAGTATGAAATCCACCTATGCCTTAAAGAATACATGCAAGGTATTCGATAAAATGCCTAGTATGTTAGAACTTCATATTTACATGATTTCATGATATCTAAATAACAATTCATGTTAGACATACACTCTAATATGAATTTCCATGCAAATTATGTGTTGTTATTGTTGTGGTATAAAGCATGTATGATAATGGAGATATAAATTAAGTACACAAAATATATCTATGCTTTTCCTATCATGTTTTAAATGTTGAACAAATACATGAAGTATACTATCCCCTGCTTATGATATTGTGAATTGTGGACTCAAATCTTGTGATCAAGTCATGTCATGTGTGTCAGTTTCCTCCTATCGAGTCCTGGGGTTATTCGTACCCGAAAAATATAGATGCGTGCCTAGATCCATGTCATGTTTCACAATATCCGAACTCAAGCTATGATTCCATAGACTTAAGTCAATCTTGTGACTTAGGAAAACCTCATGATCTCAGTCAGTTGTCAGATATCAGTAACATTCCGCCAGTCAATGAAATTTAGTAAGGTTAAGTTATGTATAGTCATTTATTCATGTCCATTCCCTCCAGATGGGAGTAGAGGTTAGCACAGAGTGAACCCAAGGATGGGAACTCATCCGCCAGTTCAGGGTGTGATTCTTAGAAGCAGTCCTTGTGTTCCAGAACTACGTAGCCAGCGTAGGTTGAGATATCTTAACCTGTCAGATTAGGGTTGATGAGGTGGTTTAACCTGTCATTTTAGGGTTCCCACCATTCTCATTGAATACCTGCCAGATAAGGGTCACTCACAAGTTGTCCTTACCCGTGGCACGGTATTGACACCCCTCCAGTCGGGGCAGAGATTGGACCCCAGCTTAGCCATAACAGCATACATGGGGCATGTCGGTTAAACACTACCTCCCACAGTTTCAGTATCAGTCTTAGGAAAAAAACTCAGGGCATTCTTCAGATTTCAGTATATACAGGACTGTCAGATACAGTCGCTATGTTCTTCAGATTTCAATATATACAGGACTATCAGATATAGTTGTCCATGTTATGATCTTGTAGTATCAGTCATGACAGTTATCAGTAAACCATGTATTAGCTTACAGGTCTTGCTATCACGCATTCACGGTCCCAGTTTCTATATATGCATGTTTGCACTCCCATGTTCATATTAGTCAGTCAGTGTTGTTCATGCATGAAACCCTTTATGTTCAGCCTACCTTCCTCGTATATTCAGTACTCCAGTTATACTGACGCATTTACGCTATGGTGCTTTCTTTTCATGTTACACCATAGGTTCCGAGACACGAGCTCCAGCCCAGCGGTAGCGGTAGCATTCCAGTCGCAGAGACACAGTGAGTCCTCATTGATTCGAGGACAATATGATTTGATACATTTATTTATTTCTTCAGTTCAGTTTTACGGAGTTAGTTGGAGACATGTTCCTTCAACTCCTTAGTCAGAAATTTTAGAGGCTTTCATATTTATGTTCAGATTTACGTTCAGACATAGCTTTCAAATTGAGTTGTTTTGGGTATTTTCACCCACATGGACGTTATGATTTTCAGACATGGTTTTATTCAGTTAAACCTTATGGCCTTATAGTTTTACGTATTCCACATTATTATGTCATGATTTACAGTATATAGTTACAGATATTAGTCATGGGTTAGCTTGTGGTCCCTCGGGGTCATGAGCACCGTGTAGCATTCTGGTTCAGTAAATCGGGCCGTTACAAACTTGGTATCAGAGCCTAAGGTTCAATAGAGTCCTAGGAAGTCTGAAAGTCGCATCTAGTAGAGTCTTGTACATGGGTGTGTTGCGTGCCACATTTATGTATAGGAGTCTATAAGATGTTTTAGGAACATTCCCCTTTCTTCAGTATTTATGTCAAGCTAGTGAGCATAATCACAAGTTAAACTCTCAGTCAAATCCATTCTTCTCTTATTCCAGACCATGGCCCCAAAGAGAAGAAACCAGCCAGCTCCTCAGCCCGAAGATCCTTTGGGCGAACATGTTTCCCATGCTAAGTTTAGAGCCGTATTTACCACACTTTCTCAGTCTGTGGCTGCACAGAATGAATGGCCACCAGTCATTTCGGCCAATCCACTGGCTAATACTATAGCATCTAGGGTTCGGAACTTCACCCGGATGAACCCTCCATCTTTCCATTGGTCTAAGTCTGATGAGGACCCTCAGGAGTTCATAGACCAAGTTCAGAAGGTCATTGACATCATGGGTGTTACTTCTATTGAGAGTGTCGAGTTAGCCTCCTACCAGTTACAGGATGTTGCTCATGATTTGTACAAACAGTGGAAGTCTGAGAGATTAGATGATGCAGGCCCAATCGAGTGGAAGGAATTTGTCATGGCCTTATTAGACAGATTCTTTCCCCAAGAACTGAGGGAAGAAAAAGTTCTTGAGTTCATCAACCTCAGGTAGGGGGATATGACGGTTACGGAGTATACTCTCAGATTTACTAAGCTATCTAGCTATGCTCCTCATGTGGTTACAGACAATAGGGCTAAGATGAGGAAGTTAATGTCGGGGATCAATGATAGCGTGGTAAATGAGTGTAGGTCTGCGATGCTGATCGCTGATATGAACTTATCCAGACTCATGACCTATGCCCAGCAAGTAGAAAAGCAGAAGGTTAAGACTAGGGAGAGGAAGAACAAGAGACCAAGGTCAGATAACTTCAACTTTGCTCACCCCAAGTCAGATGGAGGAAACCGTTCACAGTTTTGCTCCAAGTCAGCCGTTACAGCCCCTTCCTCTTCCAGCGCTCCAGTTCCGAAGTTTAGAGACGACAAAAAAGACAAAGCGCCAGGCTCTAAATCTCAGTACAGTGTTAGCAGTGCTTGAACGAATCCCCTTTGTCAGACTTGTGGTAAGAACCACAAGGGCATTTGCAGATCCGGTAGTGATGTCTGTTTTGGTTGTGGAAAGCTAGGCCACAGGATTAGGGAGTGTCCGCAGTCAAGTCTTAAGGATCAACAAAATCATTCTGCATCTCAGTTCGATCGCCCGAACAAGTAGGGTGCCGTTTCCAGTGCTACCAGTGGGCAACGCCCAAACAGACTCTATGCTCTTTAATCCCGGCAGGATTAGGAAAATTCTCCTGGTGTCGTTACTGGTACGCTACAGATTTTCCATGTTCATATTTATGCTTTGCTAGACCCAGGTGCATCCTTGTCTTTTGTTACTCCATACATAGCAGGCAATTTCGGAATCAGTCCCGAAATTCTAGCAGAGCCCTTTTTAGTCTTTACCCCAGTGGGTAAAACCATCATAGCCCGGCGGGTATACAGGAATTTTCCGGTTATGATATCTCAAAAATCCATGTTAGTAGATTTAGTTGAGTTAGAGATGACTGATTTTGATGTCATTCTCGGCATGGATTGGCTTTATTCCTGCTATGCCACAGTCGACTGCAGAAATAGGCTAGTTCAATTTCAGTTCCCGAATAAGCCCATCCTAGAGTGGAAGGGTAGCATTTCAGCGTTCAGGGGTCAACTTGTTTCCTACCTTCGGGCAAGAAAAATGATTTCTAAGGGGTGTGTGTATCATCTCGTGCATGTTAAAGATTCTAGTTCTGAATCTCCCAGTCTCGAAATAGTCCAGTTGTTAATGAATACTCAAATGTCTTTCCAAAAGATCTTCCAGGCATTTCTCCTGAAAGGGAAATCGACTTCGGCATAGACCTTCTTCTGGATACTCAACCTATTTCTATTCCGCCATACAGAATGGCACCAGCAGAACTCAAGGAACTGAAAGATCAGTTGAAGGATCTCTTGGAAAATGGATTAACCAGACCTAGAGTTTCCCCATGGGGTGCGCCAGTATTATTTGTGCGAAAGAAAAATGGTTCTCTCAGGATGTGTATTGATTACCGTCAACTCAACAAGGTCACGGTCAAGATGAAATATCCTCTTCCCAGGATTGATGATCTATTCGACCATCTTCAGGGTGCCAGTTACTTCTCCAAGATAGACCTCAGATCAGGCTATCAACAGCTTAGAGTTAGAGAATGTGACATTCCGAAGGCAGCTTTCCGTACTCGGTATAGTCACTTCAAATTTTTAGTCATGTCATTTGGTCTTACCAATGCCCCTGCAGCTTTCATGGATTTGATGAACCGTGTGTTCAAGCAGTACTTAGACATGTTTGTCATAGTCTTTTTAGATGATATTCTGGTCTATTCTCGCACAGAGCATGATCATACAGACCATCTCAGGATTGTTCTTCAAACTCTCAAGGATCACCAATTATTTGCTAAGTTTAGTAAGTGCGAATTTTGGCTAAGATCAATAGCATTACTTTTCCTTATTGTTTCCGGTGATGACATTAGAGTAGATCTTTAGAAAACCGAGGCAGTAAGAAACTGGCCCAGACCCGTTTCTCCATCAGATATCAGGAGTTTCTTGGGTTTGGCTGGCTATTACAGATGGTTTGTCCAGGGATTTTCTTCTATTAGATCTCCCATGTCCAGATTGACTCAGAAGAATATTAAGTTTCAGTGGTCAGATTCATGCGAGAAGAGATTTCAAGATTTGAAGACTCGACTCACCTCATCTCCAGTTCTAGCTGATCCAGATGGTTTAGACAGTTTTTTAGTCTATTATGATGCATCCTGAGTGGTTTTAGGTTGTGTCCTCATACAGCATGGTAAGGTCATAGCCTACGCCTCCAGACAGTTAAAGCCACATGAGAAGAATTATCCTACTCATGATCTTGAGTTAGCAGCGGTAGTTTTTTCCTTAAAGATTTGGAGGCATTATTCTCTATGGAGTTCATATAGATGTCTTCACAGAGTATAAAAGCCTCCAGTATGCCTTTTCCCAGAAAGATATCAATCTTCGTCAAAGAAGGTGGTTAGAGCTCTTGAAGGATTACGACATGAGTGTTCTTTATCATCTGGTCAAGTCCAATGTTGTGGACGACGCTCTCAGTAGACTCGTCAGGCGTAGCATTTCTCACGTTGAGGGTAGCAAGAAAAAGATGGCTCAGGAGATCCATCAGCTTGCCAGACAAGGAGTTCACTTAGTTGATTCTTCAGAGGGTGGTGTATGTATTCACAGTAGTTCAGAGTCATCTCAAGTTTTTTAGGTGAAAGAGAAGTAAGACAGGGATCCTAGCCTTGTCAAGCTTAAAGAGTCAATTCAGAATCAGAAAGTCAAGGTTTTCTCCCAAGGGGGAGATGGTGTTCTTCATTGTCAGGGTCGTCTATGTGTTCCAAGTGTAGATGAATTAAGGCAGCAAATTCTTGCAGAAGCGCATAGTGTGAGATACTCTTTTCATCCAGGGGCCACTAAGATGTACCGCGACATGCGGGAGATCTATTGGGGGAGTGGGATGAAGAGAGATATTGCAGAGTTTGTGGCTAAGTGCTCTACATTACAGCAGGTTAAGATAGAGCATTAGAAACCTAGTGGTTCTATGCAAGAGTTCACCATTCCTACTTGGAAGTGGGAAGAAGTGAACATAGACTTCGTGATGGGTTTGCCTAGAACTCTTCATCAGCATGATTCAGTCTGGGTCATTATAGATAAAATGACCAAGTCAACTCATTTTTTTCCTATTCGTACTTCTTATTCCATCGAGGATTATGCCAAACTCTATATCAGGGAGTTAGTCAGGTTACACAGTGTTCCACTATCTATCATCTCAGACAGAGGTACCTAATTCACCCCTCACTTTTGGAAAGCATTCCAAAAGGGTCTCAGTACCCAAGTCCATCTCAATACAATGTTTCATTCTCAGACAGATGGTCAAGCAGAGAGGACCATTAAGACTCTTGAAGATATGCTAAGGGCGTGTGCAATTGACTTCAAGGGAAGTTGGGATGAACATTTTCCTTTGATTGAGTTTTCATACAACAATAGATATTATTCTAGTATTCAGATGGCTCCATTCAAAGCTTTATATGGTAGGAGATGTAGATCTCCAATTGGTTGGTTCGAAGTTAGTGTAGCCTCAATCATAGGTCCTGACTTATTATTTGACGCCTTAGAGAAAGTTCAGTTGATCAGAAAGAGACTCCGGGCTGCTCAGAGCCGACAGAAGTCCTATACAGATGTTCGTAGGAAAGATATCGAGTTAGAGGTCAATGACTATGTCTATCTTAAGATCTCTCCCATGAAGGGAGTGAAGAGGTTAGGCAAGAAAGGGAAACTCAGTCCCCGATATGTCGGTCCCTTCAGAATTCTCTGTCGCTTTGGCAAGGTAGCTTATGAGCTTGAGTTGCCTTCAGATCTAGCCTCAGTCCATCCAGTCTTCCATGTCTCTTTGCTAAAGAAGTGCATAGGTGACCCAGCAGTTGTTTTCCCTATTCAGAGCATCAATATTCAGAACAACCTCTCTTATGAAGAGATTCCAGTTGAAATCTTAGATTATCAGACTCGTAGATTGAGAAACAAAGAAGTCCCTCTAGTCAAGGTTATTTGGCAAAATCAGTCCCATGAGGGAGCTACTTGGGAAGCAGAAGCAGATATGCGTACCAAGTATCCTTACCTCTTCCCCATCAATTCAGATCAAGATCAAGGTAACAGTTCTCCTTAAGCTTATTCAGTTTTATGTTCATGTTTCCAGTATAAACTCGGTACCTATTAACCGTTGCATACTCAGTCATGCATTCATGTATCAGTTGTTCGTGCATCAGATATGCACGAGTTCAGTATGTTTAGCATGTCAGTCATGAGATCAAGTTTTAGTTCTTCATGTTTAGTTCATCTCATGTTGTCTTGTATCCCCTCTCAGTAAATTCTCATTCGAGGACGAATGTTCCCAAGGGGGAGATATTGTAATACCCCGTATGTTTCTAAGCTAGAAAGTGAATAAGTTTTCCAACATATGAAACCTCCTATCCTGTGAGTAGCATTTTAGTGCATGACTTACAATGAATATCCTAGCGATATGATAGCTTGCGATGTCTTAAGCATGCTCATATGAGTCACTTAGAGTGATGCAAGCTAAGAGTTTTTGAATCCATCAAGTCTTAGTGTTAGATTTTGTAAGGGTCATCTTTTAACAAGAATAACGTTATTTATATGTGACATTTTGGAAGATTTAGACCCACCAAATTGTAGAGAATCGAATTAGCTTTCCAACGATACCAATTTCATCAAAATCTGACACCCGAGCAAGGAGTTATGGCCTTTTAAAGTAGAATGCGTCGCCTAACCAATCGCACATGGACACTGGAAAGCATAGGCGATATCATATGCGGCGTCTATGTAAAGCATAGGCAATATCATATGCGGCGCCTATGTAAATATAGGTGATATCATATGCGGCGCCTTTGATATGATTTCACCCACGAAAAATACTTAGTTTTTGAGTTATTTTGAGGGTAGTTAAGTATTTTAACACTCCTTACATGTACTTAAACCTAACCTCACGAAATTTATAGCTTCTAAACATATTACAACCCTATTAACATCTCAAATCTCATTATCCAAGAGCACCATAGGAGAAAAACAACTAGGGTTGCATAATCAAGCTTGAAGATCAAATTTCAAGGAAATTCCTACGTCAATCATCAAGAACCTCCCTTCCAAGGTATGTGTATTGTTCATCCATGGATTCCTATCATCCGTGGAGTTCAATAATCAATCTTTAAAATACAAAATCTTCGTTGGTTGTGGTGATATGATCATACCCATGTTTATGCTTGTTTGTTTTACTATATAATAGTATCGTGACTGTATATTTCATGAAAGTTATGTTGTTAGTTGAAAAACATGATCTTTAGATGGATTGATAGAATGCAAGTATGAAATCCACCTATGCCTTAAAGAATGCATGCAAAGTGTTCGATAAAATGCCTAGTATGTTAGAACTTCATATTAACATGATTTCATGATATCTAAATAACAAGTTCATGTTAGCCATACACTCCAATATGAATTTCCATGCAAATTATGTGTTGTTCTTGTTGTGGTATAAAGCATGTATGATAATGGAGATATAAATTATGTACACAAAATATATCCATGTTTTTCCTATCATGTTTGAAATGTTGAACAAATACATGAAGTATACTATCCCCTGCTTATGATATTGTGAATTGTGGACTCAAATCTTGTGATCAAGTCATGTCATGTATGTCAGTTTCCTCCTATTGAGTCCTGGAGGTATTCGTACCCGAAAACTATATATGTGTGCCTATAGTCATATCATGTTTCACGATATCCGAACTCAAGCTATGATTCCATAGACTTCAGTTACACATGTGACTCAGGAAAATCTCATGATCTCAGTCAGTTGTCAGATATCAGTAACATTCCGCCAGTTAACGGAATTCAGTAAGGTTAAGTCATGTATAGTCAGTTATTCATGTCCAGTCCCTCCAGGTGGGAGTAGAGGTTAGCACTGAGTGAACCAAAGGAAGGGAACTCACCCGCCAGTTCAGGGTGTGATTCTTAGAAGCAGTCCTTGTGTTTCAGAACTACGTAGCCAGCTTAGGTTGAGACATCTTAACCTGTCAGATTAGGGTTTATGAGGTGGTTTAACCTGTCAGTTTAGGGTTCCCACCGTTCTCATTGAGTACCTTCCAGATAAGGGTCACTCACAAGTTGTCCTTACCCGTGGCACGGTATTGACACCCCTCCATTCGGGGCAGAGATTGGACCCCAGCTTAGCCATAACGGCATACATGGGGCATGTCAGTTAAACACTACCTCCCACAGTTTCAGTATCAGTCTCAGTAAAAAAAATCAGGGCGTTCTTCAGATTTTAGTATATACAGGACTGTCAGATACAGTCGCTATGTTCTTCAGATTTCAGTATATACAGGACTGTCAGATATAGTCATCCATGTTATCAGCTTGCAGTATCATTCATGACAGTTATCAGTAAACCATGTATTATCTTACAGGTCTTGCTATCATGCATTCACGGTCCCAGTTTCTATATATGCATGTTTGCACTCCCACGTTCATATTAGTCAGTAGTGTTGTTCATGCATGAAACCCTTTATGTTCAGCCTACCTTCCTCATATACTCAGTACTCTAGTTGTACTGACGTATTTGAGCTATGGTTCTTTCTTTTCATGTTACCCCATAGGTTCAGAGACACGAGCTCCAGCCCAGCAGTAGCGGTTGTATTCCAGTCGCAGATACACAGTGAGTCCTCATTGATTCGAGGACAATATGATTTGATACATTTATTTATTTCTACAGTTCAGTTTTACGGAGTTAGTTGGAGACATGTTCCTTCAACTCCTTATTCAGAAAGTTTAGAGGCTTTCAGATTTATGTTCAGATTTACGTTCAGACTTAGCTTTCAGATTGAGTTGTTTTGGGTATTTTCACCCACATGGACGTTATGATTTTCAGACATGGTTTTATTCAGTTGAACCTTATGGCCTTACAGTTTTACGTATTCCACATTATTATGTCATGATTTGCAGTATATAGGTACAGATATCTGTCATGGGTTAGCTTGTGGTCCCTCGGGGTCATGAGCATCGTGTAGCATTCCGGTTCAGCAAATTGGGGCATTACACCCATAGGCTTAGAATGTTGGCTTTAATATAAGGGGGTGATGATAGGATAAGGAACCTAATCAATTTTTATGAATTAGATTATGATGCATGTCAATAAGAGTTATGATGAGATAGTGATTTATTCTTACTCTCTCATATTTCTTGGAGTCCAGTCATTATGGCACTCTATCCATGTCTGGCGTGATAGAGCCATACTCGTGACCAATGCTTATACACTTCATACATATTCATGTTCATTCTTAGCTCCTAGTAAAAGAAGTAATATCTTCACTCTGTGATCCTAGCCACATCCATGAATCTATGAATTCCAGTATTATGTTAAGTAACTTATGATAAATATTAAACCATGTTTCATAGTATGCTCGATTCCCTAAACTCGTGGTACACCCTTAATGACTAGTGAAATCATATTATGTCATGTATGTACTCAATTTACATCTTTTTAATGAATCCATGCCTATGATACTCTATTCTTCAAGCCTCAATCAAGTGTCAAAGTTATGTATAGTATCCTTTCATGATTTAGGTCCTCATGTTCTATCACTTTAGTGACCCTTCTTATATTAAGATAGTGGTGATGAAAATGGATGAATAATGTTTTAGATGGGAGAGAGTAGATGTTCCATATTAGGGAAAAGTATTGTATGCTTATTTTAGCTATGACTATAAGTGTGAATGAAGATCGAGGTAAAGCTTTGGGATATGTCACATTTAGTTAAGAATTTGTGGTGTGCCTTTTTGGGGTTAATTCATTAAATTGTTATTGATATAGGTATTAAAGAATATGTAAAAAATTCTAGATGGATTATTTTCCTAGAAGTTCATATGTGGTTATAACGATAGACTTAAATGTCATGTTGGTATATAAGTTAATGAATGAATTGTGTGCTTGTGAATTCCTAATTATATCTCGGAGTGAGTTATTGAAGTGGTAAGGAGTTTTATTCTTGAGATGAGAGGTCTGAAAAGACATAGGATATTGAATTATGTAGTTTAGACTAATATTATTGTGTTATATGTAGTACCTTGTGACTTCGAGTTAGGATTGAACATAATGAGAGTATGTAGTTCAACTCAGGCTTTGGTAGTAGTAGAAACATATACCTATGTGAAGGTTATAAGTTGCATCAAATGAAGTGGAGTACTTAAGAGGAAAAATATAGTTGAGAAGAGTGTTTAAGAAGTGTTGCTAAGCTTGAAAGTTAACAGTTGCATCGACTAAGACATAGCAATCCTATTCTAGGTTCTGTTTTATATGCTTACATTCCATGTGTATATAGTTTTAGCCATGTTTCAATTCCTTATTCAAATTTCATACTCAGATCATGCCAAGAAAAAATTTCCCTCGATTGTTATTAGAAATTATGATAAGGAGAGTCGGAGGAAACACATATTTCCCTTCTTAGACTCTTGGAAATTTTATTGTATTAGCTATCAATTTGTAGTTCTATATGTACGATTGTGTCATGAATATTTCAATTGGGTTCTAAACTCTCAACATGAATAAACTCCTTATAGTCAATTAAATCAGCTCAGAAATCAGTTTCATGTTAGGGATTTGATCTTTTCATCTTAGTTATATCCTTCATTTGCAGATATGAGGACCAAGTATCATTATTTGTTCACTCCAAATAATGATTCAACAAGATAAATAGATTTCCTTCCTAGCATTGCGCTTTTCTAATTTCAGGTCTAAATACTTGTTCGCAACAATTTTTTGTAATACTGAAAATCAACTGCAAGCAAAGATAAAATAAACAAAATAATAATTTTATATAAATGAATTTCGTGAGTACAATTCTGTTGTTCTCTTGATTCTTCTCTCCTAAGTTTTTTCCGTTATTCGAGGGCCTTCCGTAGCATGTTTCTCAAATATAGGATGATTTGAACCTTCTAGAAATGCGTTTGGATCTCCAGGAATGTCAGACAACACTTTGTCTTGTGAGTTGATCTCCGGGCAGTACTCTGTTAGTCAATTCTTTGAAGAGTTGTGTCGTCAATGCAGAAGCTTTCCCCAATACTTGTAGAATGTCCTCCAGAAAATAATGTAGCCCTCATATTTATAGTTGTAGGGGATAGGCAGTACAAGTGTAAACAACCTCTTCTGCCTTATTCTGATTGGTTCATTCAGTTTTCAATCTTATCACAAATATTACGTGATAAGTTGTTATAACACCCTAAAAATCCAAACCAATGTTAGAGTCATGTTCTAATCTCATGAAAAGCATCTTATAGTCCCTTGGTAGTCTTATGAGTTAGTTTGATGTATATTAGGGTCTCAAATAACTCCCAGCTATTAGACGAATCGAAATAACGCTTACCGTTTGAAATTTTGATAAGAATGTTGCCTTAGTCAACTTCAAACGAGCATATATTTTTCTCTAATCAGAATTTTCCATCTCAAGACCCACTAAGTTTTGGGAAATTTAATTATCTTTCCAACGATACCAATTTCGCCTAAATACGATAATCGGGTGAGAAGTTATGACACTTTTAGTGAAAGCAGTAGCTCAATACGACCAACACCACGTCGCGGTGACCCCAAAAATGGCGTTCATCTTTTTCTAGGGTGCCATTGCGATAATCACCGCGTTGCGCCGATGGGTTATTTCACAATTGTCATTTTCCAGTGAGGCACCGCGTTGATGCTGCGTCGCGCCAAAATGCTAGTTCAGAATTGTCTTTTCCAGTGGCGCAACGCAATAGCATCACGTCACGCCATTGGACAAAATGGGGATTAGCCTTTTCCGACGTGATTTTACCGCATCGCGCCGGGTGTCAAAATTAAAATTTCCTATTTCGAGTTCCGAGTTTTAATTTTTTCAAGGGTTTTTAAGTCTTTTTCCTTCACCTTATTTAGTCCAAAGACGGGATTTAAGTCCCTAAATACCACTTTTACATCACTTTTAACAATTTTTCCTAAATGGAAATCACTCTCTCTCAAGAGAATAAACCTTAGCCTTCAAAATTCAAGATCAAATCTCAAGAAATTCACCATCAACTCTTACGAATTCATCAATCCAGGTATGTTAAGTATTCATCCATGGGTTCCTTCTACCCATGGAGTCCAGGTATCCTCTTTTAAATCTAAAGTTGTGATCTTTACAAGTTATTATGATTTTAAATTGTGATTTTAACCATGAACTCCCATGAATTGAAATTCTATACCATGTTTACATCAAATTGTTGTTGTTAATCAGACCCCACATGTTCTAATGTTGTTATTCACTGATTTAAATCATGATTAAGTGTTATTGATGTCGAAATCATGCCATTACTCCAAGTTTCATACTATTCTCATGATTAGTTTAAACTATGAATATCAAGTGTTTGATAAAATGACTACAAGAATGAATATTTGATAAAAGCTTTCATGTTATGTCCTCCAAGCTTAAGTACTATTTTACTATTATTGTTATTGAATCCTGGAGGTTATGAATACCTGAAAACTTAGCTGTTTATATAGTCTCAGTATCTTCAAAATAGTCTCAGAATATGTTATGAGCATTATCAGTTCAGTCAGTTATCAGAATCAGTTAAACATAGAACAGTTCAGCATTCCGAGTCAGTTCAGTTAGGAGTAGGATTTAGCATTGAGCTAGTGCAGGGATTGCGGCTGCCTCATCAGATAGGTAAAGTTGTTAGTAGAAGAACCTGTACTCCAAAATTATATAGCCAGTGTAGGATATTAGGAGTCTCCCATCAGATTATGCTTGACTACCTCACAGGGGTCACCCGTTAGTTTAGGCTTGACATCCTTAGTCCTTCAGGAAAGTACATCAGTATGGTGGATCCACATAGCCAGTGTTAGTACCCGTGGAATGATACTAACACCCTTCCAACTGGGATTACAGGTTGGACCCAGATTAGCTCAGATTGGGGCATGTCGGTTAGATGATACCTCCCACAATCTCAGTCCAGTAATCAGTTTAGTAATTCAGTTTCAGATGCTTGACCATTGCATATAGATATCAATGATTCAATTATCAAGTTTTAGTATTTTAGTATTTACAAATTTTATTTAGAACATGTTATATGCTTGGTCATGTATCCTCAGTACTTACAGATTTTATGCATCCTCTGTATTTACAGATTTCACGTATCCCCAATATCTACAGATTTCATACACTCTATTTAGTACTTCATGTTACATATATATATATATATATATATATATATATATATTCAGACAATTATTATTCATGTTCATGAAACCATGCATATCAGCCTACCTCATTTAGCATACCAGTATATTCAAAGTACTGATCATATGCTCTTTATTTGAGCTATGATATATCATATCATAGGTTTGGATGCTCAGTTCCCGGATCGCACATAGATTTTCCAGACTATCAGCCGTAGCAGTGGTGAGTCCTCATATTTTAAGGACATGATTTATTTAGTTCAGATTACTTTATCAGTTTCAGTCATTTCTATTTAGTTGGAGTTAGTTGGCGGTTTGTCCCATCAGCTCCTCAGTCAGTTAATAGAGAATTTTGAGGACTATTTCAGACAGTTAGTCAGTTTCTCAGATTTCAGTTGTCATTGTTAGACGTTTTATCAGTATTATCAGTTATGTCTTATAGATTTTATCAGATTTATAACTTAAAACCTTATGGCATTCCTTAGTTAAATTCTGCATATATTATGTCATTATCAGTTTTTCTTAGTGCTCACAGCAGGTACCAGCTCATGGGTTAGCTTGTGGTTCCTCGAGATTGTAAGCATCATGTGGCATCCAGGGTGTACTCTCGGGGCGTTACAAACTTCTATTTACAGAACATGCCTCCCAAAAAAGACAAATGGAAAAAGAAACGTAAACCAGCCAGCACCTCCACCCGTTCAGGAAGATCCCCTGAATGAGCATGTTTCTTATGTGGAGTTCAGAGCTGCATTCACTACTCTAACCCATTTTGTAGCAGCTCAAAATGCTCAGCCAATCATTGTTCCATCGAATCCAGTGGCCAATACTGTTGCATCTAGGATTCGGGACTTCACCCGAATGAATCCTCCTCTATTTTTGGGATCCAAATATCAAAAAGATTCGCAGGGGTTCTTAGAAATGGTGCATAAGGTAATAGATATTATGGGGGTAACTGCTAGTGTGAGTACTGATTTAGTTGCCTATCAGTTACAAGATGTGTCTCATACATGGTTTAAGTGGTGGAAGGTAGATAGAGGTGCAGATGCAGGGCCTATAGAATGGGAAGAGTTTGCTACAACTTTCTTAGATAGATTATTCCCATTGGAGTTGAGGGAATCCAAGGTGTTAGAGTTTATTAACTTGAGGCAGGGCAACATGAGTGTGAAGGAGTATTCCCTCAAGTTTACTCAGTTAGCTAGGTATGCTCCTTATGTGGTAGATTATAGCAGGTCTAAGATGAGCAAGTATATGTCTGGTGTGTCTGATAGTGTGGTCAAGGAGTATAGGACCGTAATGTTTATTAAGGAGATAGACTTATCTAGTTTGATGGTCCATGCTCAACAAATTGAGGATTAGAATACTAAGAAGAAAGAGAGGGATAATAAGAAGGCTAGAATAGGTAGCTTTAGTTTCAATCAGCCAAGGTCAGAAGGTGGTAACCGTCCTTAGTTCCTTCAGAAATCTTCATTCCCAGCTCCATATTCAGTTAGTTCCCCAGTACCTAAGTTCAGAAATGACAATCGAGATAGGGAGCCAGGCTCTAAGTCCCAGGGTAGTGTTAACAGTGCTCGTACAAATTCTCTTTGCCAAAAATGGGATAGAAACCATCAAGGTGAGTATAGAGCTGGCAGTGATGTATGCTTTGGGTATGGCAAGCCAGGCCATCGAATTTGGGAGTGTCGGGTAGTTTCTCAAAAAGGTAGGATTTGTACCAACAGGGACAGTCTCATCAGTTCCAGTCGGCTGCCTAACTCAGCAGGGTTCTACTTCTAGTTCTACCAATGGTCAGCGTCCAAATAGATTGTATACCCTTCAGTCCCGACAGGATCAGGAAAATTCTCTTGATGTAGTTACTGCTACATTACAGGTCTTTCATTTACATGTTTATGTTTTATTAGACCCTGAAGCTTCTCTTTCTTTTGTAACCCCTTATATAGCCATCAACTTTGGAGTCAGTCCCAAAATCCTAGCAGAGCCTTTTTCAGTGTCTACCCCAGTAGGTGTCTCTATTGTAGCCAGGAAGGTATACAAGAACTTTTTGGTCATAATATCTCAGAAAGTTACTTCAGTGGATCTTGTGGAGTTAGAGATGATGAATTTTGACGTCATTCTCAGCATGGATTGGCTCCACTCATGCTATGCTTCAGTTGATTGTAAAAATAGAATAGTTCATTTTTGGTTTCTAAATGAACCAGTCCTTGAATGGAGAGGTAGTACTACAACTCTTAGGGGTTAGCATGTTTCGTACCTTAGCGCGAGAAAAATGATATCCAAAGGTTATATTTATCATCTTATCCAAGTCAAAGACTCAAATTCTGAGACTCATAATCTTGATTCAGTTTTAGTGGTGAAGGAGTTTCCAGATGTGTTCCCTGAAGATCTTTCTGGAGTTCCTCTCGAGAGATAAATTGACTTCGGAATAGACCTTCTTCCAGATACTCAGCCTATCTCTATTCCTCCATACAAAATGGATCCAGCCAAACTCAAAAAATTGAAAGAACAGTTGAAAGATCTCTTAGATAAGGGATTCATCAGGCCCAGCATTTCTCCGTGGGGCACACCAGTCCTATTTATGGATAAGAAAGATGTTTCTCTTAGAATATGTATCGACTATCATCATTTGAACAAATTCATAATCAAAAACAAGTATCCACTTCCCAGAATTAATGACTTATTCGACCAACTTCAGGGTAACAGTTATTTTTCAAAGATAGACCTCAGATCCGCCTATCATCAGCTCAGATTCAAGGAATATGACATTCTGAAAATAATTTTTAGAACTCGATATGGTCACTTTGAGTTTCTAGTCATGTCCTTCGGTCTCACGAAGGCCCTAGCAGCCTTTATGGACTTTATAAACTGAGTGTTCAAGCAGTACTTGGACATGTTCATCATAGTCTTTATTGATGACATTCTTGTCTACTCCCGTAACAAAAATGATCATGTAGACCACCTCAGAATAGTATTGCAGACTCTTAGAGCCCATCAGTTGTTCGCTAAATTCAGTAAGTACAAATTTTGGCTAAGATGAGTATTTTTCCTTGGCTATATTGTTTTTGGTGATGGCATTAGAGTTGATCCTCAAAATATTGAGACGGTAAAAAACTGGCCCAGACCCATTTCTCTATCAGATATCAAAAGTTTCTTGGGTTTGGTTGGCTATTACCAATGGTTTATTGAGGGATTTTCATCTATTGCTTCCCCCATGTCCAGATTGACTCAGAAGAAATTTAAGTTTTAGTGGTCAGATTCTTGTGAGAAGAATTTTCAGGAGTTGAAGACTCGACTTACTACAGCCTCAGTTTTGACATTGCCAGATGGTTCAGATAGGTTTGTTGTGTACTGTGATGCTTCTAGAGTTGGGTTAGGATGTGTTTTGATGTAGAGAGGTAAGGTTATGTCCTATTCCTCTAGACAGATTAAGCCCCATGAAAATAATTACCCTACCCATGATCTTGAGTTAGCATCTGTTGTGTTTGCCTTAAAGATTTAGAGACACTATCTATATGGAGTGCATGTTGATGTGTTCACATATCACAAAAGCTTGCAGTATGTGTTTTCACAGAAGGATTTCAATCTGCGTCATAGAAGATGGTTAGAATTATTGAAAAATTATAACATGAGTGTTTTGTATCACCCGAGCATGGCCAATGTAGTGGCAGATGCCCTAAATAGATTATCTATGGGTAGTGTTGCTCATATCGAGGGCTATAAGAAGAAGTTAGTGCAGGAAGTTTATCAGATTGCTAGATTAGGTGTTTGTTTGGTTGATTCAGCTGAGGGTAGTATATGGGTTCAGAATAGTTCAGAATCTTCTTTGGTGGCCAAAGTGAAAGAAAAGCAAGATAGGATCCTAGTCTAGTGAAGCTGAAGGAGTCAGTCAGATATCAGAAAGTAGAGGTTTTCTCCTAAGGGGGAGATGATATATTGTGTTGCTAGGGTAGACTGTGTGTGCCATGTGTTGATGAGTTGAGACAGTGAATTCTTGTAGAAGTGCATGGTGCGCATTACTCAATCCATCCAGGGGCCACGAAGATGTACCATGATCTGCGAGAAGTGCATGTGTTGATGAGTTGAGACAGTGAATTCTTGCAGAAGTGCATGGTGCGCATTACTCAATCCATCCAGGGGCCACGAAGATGTACCATGATCTGCGAGAAATTTATTGGTGGAGTGGGATAAAGAGAGATATTGAGAAATTTATTGGTGAAGTGGGATAAAGAGAGATATTGCAAAGTTTGTAGCTAAGTGCTCCACATGTCAGTAGGTTAAGATTGAACATCAGAAGCCTAGTGGGTCTATGCAGGAGTTCAGTATTCCCACTTGGAAGTGAGCGGAAGTGAACATGAATTTTGTGACAGGTTTTCCTTATACTTGTCAGCAGCATAATTCGATTTGGGTCATTGTTGACAGAATAACCAAATCAACTCATTTCTTGCCAGTCCATACTTCTTATTCCGTCGAGGACTATGCCAAGCTCTATCTCAAAGAGTTGTTTTGGTTTCATGGTGTTTCATTATCTATCATCTCAGATAGAGGTACTTAGTTTACCTCTCACTTTTGGAAAGCTTTTCAGAAGGGTCTTGGTACCCAAGTTCACCTCAGTACAGTCTTCCATCCTCAGACAGATGGTTAAGAGAAAAAGACCATTCAAACCCTTGAGTATATGTTGAGAGCGTATATAGTTGACTTTAAGGGCGGTTGGGATGATCACTTGACTTTGATTGAGTTGCGTATAATAACAGCTATCATTCCAGTATTCATATGGCTCCGTTTAAGGCTCTATATGAAAAGAGATGTAGATCTCTGATTGCTTGGTTTGAAATAGGAGAAACTATGCTAGTAGGGCCTGACTTGGTGTTTGATGCTTTAGAGAAAGTTCAGAGGATCAGGGAGAATCTTAAGGCAACACAGAGCCGACAGAAATCATATGCAGATGTGAGGAAGAAAGATCTTGAGTTTGTGATTGGTGATTTCATATATCTGAAGATCTCTCCTATGAAGGGAGTGAAGAGGTTTGGTAAGAAGGGAAAGCTTAGTCCCCGATATGTTGGCCCTTTCAGAATTTTGAGCCATTTTGGAAAGGTGGCTTATGAGCTTGAGTTTCCTGCAGACTTAGAATTAGTGCACCCAGTATTCTATATCTCCTTGTTGAAGAAGTGTATTGGTGACCCAGCTGTAGTTGTTCCCTTAGAAAGTGTAGATGTTAAGAATAACCTTTCCTACGAGAAAATTCCAGCCAAAATTCTTGATCGACAAATTCATAGACTAAGAAACAAAGAAGTTCCCCTAGTCAAAGTTCTTTGGCGGAATCAATCCACTGAGGGAGATACTAGGGAAGACGAAGTAGATATGCGGACCAAGTACCCTCATTTTTTCTTTGCAAACTCAAACTCATCTTAAGGTAACAACCTTCATAGAATTTCTCTTTTCCATGCTCAGTTTCAAATGCATATCATTCTTATGTCAGTCATGCATTCACAGAATCAGTTCAGTCATGAATTGTGTTTCAGACTTAGTCATGTACTCACATTTTCATCACGTATATTCAGCATGTAATCTTAGTTCCTCAGTGTTTTTAGCTTAATCAGTCTCATTCGAGGATAAATGTTCCCAAGGGGGAGATATTGTAATACTCCAAAAATCCAAACCAATGTTAGAGTCATGTTACAAGCTCATGCAAAGTATCCTATAGTCACTTGGTAGTTTTATGAGTTATTTTGATGTATATTAGGGTCTTAAATAACTCCCATCTATTAGACGAATCGAAATAACCCTTAACGATTGAAATTTTGATAAGAATGTTGCCATAGTAAACTTCAAACGAACATATATTTTGATATGCTCAGAATTTTCCAGCTCAAGACCCACCAAGTTATGGGAAATTGAATTACCTTTCCAACGATACCAATTTCACCCAAATTCGATACTCGGGTGAGAAGTTATGGCACTTTTAGTGAAAGCAGTAGCTCAATACGAGCAGCACCGCATCGCGGTGACCCCAAAAATGGCATTCATCCTTTTCCAGTGTGCCATCGCGATAAGCACCGCATCCCGCCAATAGGTTATTTGGAATTGTCATTTTCCAGTGAGGCACCGCGATGACGCCGCCTCGCGCCAAAATGCCAGTTCAAAATTGTCCTCTCTAGTGGCGCAACGCGATAGCACCGTGTCGTGTCGTTGGACAAAATGGGAATTGTACTTTTTCAGTGGCCCAACGCAATTGTACTGCATCACGCTGGGTGCCAAAATCTGGATTTCCAGTTTTGAGTTTTAATTTTTCCAAGGGCTTTTAAGTCTTTTTCCTTCACCTTATTTAGTCCAAACACGGGATTTAAGTCCCTAAATACCACTTTTACATCACTTTTAACAATTTTTCCCAAATTGAAATCACTCTCTCTCAAAAGAATAAACCCTAGCCTTCAAAATTCAAGATCAAATCTCAAGAAATTTACCACCAACTCTCACGAATTCATAAACCCAGGTATGTTAAGAGTTCATCCATGGGTTCCTTCCACCCATGGAGTCCAAGTATCCTCTTAAATCTAAAGTTGTGATCTTTACAAGTTACTATGATTTTAAATTATTATTTTAACCATGAACTCCCATGAATTAAAATTCTATACCATGTTTACATGAAATTGTTGTTGTTTATCAGACCCCACATGTTCTAAATTTGTTATTCACTAATTTAAATCATGATTAAGTGTTATTGATGTTGAAATCATGCCATTACTCCAAGTTTCATACTATTCCCATGATTAGTTTAAACTATGAATATCAAGTATTTGGTAAAATACCTACAAGAATGAATATTTGATAAAAGCTTTCATGTTATGTCCTCCACGCTTAATTACTATTTTATTATTATTGCTATTGAGTCCTGGGGGTTATGAATACCTAAAAACTTAGTTGTTTACCTAGTCTCAGTATCTTTAAAATTGTTTCAGAATATGTTATAAGCATTATCAGTTCAGTCAGTCATCAGAATCAGTTAAACTTAGAACAGTTCAGCATTTCGAGTCAGTTCAGTTGGGAGTAGGATTTAGCTCTGAGCGAGTGCAGGGATGGAGGATTCCCCGTCAGATAGGCAGAGTCATTAGTAGCAGTCCTTGTACTCTAGAACTACATAGCCAGCGTAGAATATGAGGAGTCTTCCGTTAGATTAGGTTTAACTACCTCGCAGGGGTCACCCGTCAGTTTAGGCTTAGCACCCTTAGTCCTTCGAGATAGTACATCAGTATAGTGGATCCACATAGCCAACGTTAGTACCCGTGGCACGGTACTAACACCCTTTCAACTGAGGTACAGGTTGGACCCCGATTAGCTCAGATTAGGGCATGTTATTTAAATGATACCTCCCACAGTAACAGTCCAGTAATTCAGTTTCAGATGCTTGACCATAGCCTACAGATATCAGTCATTCAATTATCCGATTTCAGTATTTCAGTATTTATAGATTTTATTTAGAACATGTTATATGCTTGATCATGCATCCTCAATACTTACAGATTTCATGCATCCTTAGTGTTTACAGATTTCATGTATCCTCAATATTTATAGATTTCATGCACTATATTCAGTATATATATATATATATTCAAACAGTTATTATTCATGTTTCATGAAACCATGTATATCATCCTACCTCATTTAGCATACTAGTACATTCAAAGTACTAATCGTATACTCTTTTCTTGTGCTATGAGGTATCATATCATAGGTTCGGACGCTCAATTCTCGGATCATGCATAGATTTTCTAGACTATCAGTCGTAGCAGTGGTGAGTCCTTATATTTTGAGGACATGATTTATTTAGTTCAGATTACTTTATCAGTTTCAGTCATTTCCATTCAGTCGGAGTTAGTTAGGGGTTTTTCCCATCAGCTCCTCAGTCAGTTAGTAAAGGCTTTTCAGACTATTTCAGACAGTTAGTCAGTTTCTCAGATTTCAGTTGTCATTATTTGATGTTTTATCAGTATGATCAGTTATGGCTTACAGATTTTATCATATTTATGACTTAAAACCTTATGGAATTCCTTAGTTAAATTTTGCATATGTTATGTCATTATCAGTTTTACTCAGTGCTCATAACAAGTACCAGCTCATGGGTTAGCTTATGGTTCCTCGGGACTGTATGCACCGTGTGGCGCCCAGGGTGTACTCTTAGGGTATTACAGTTGCTTGTGATTGGCCAAAACTATGTCATTTAGGACACTTGGCGATGTTTCATTGGATCCTAAACTTGACTTAGATTACCACATCATTTGAGTGTGTGGCCTTGCCTTGTTGGTCTTTAATTTGACTGGGATTCCATGTCACTTGACATGTGGCATGAGTTTAGGCTTCAAGGTGAGATGGACCTTGATGAGGAATAAAATAGGCTTATTATTTTATAGCCCAAAATAATTTTAGACCCAATAAAATATAGATTAAATTCAAATTTTATATGAATTTGACCCAATAAATATAATGTGTCTACAAATGCCTCCTACTTCAAGGCTCTTCGATGTGTTTGATTTGTCGAACCTGTTAGAGACAAGATTTGAAGTATTTGTGGAGCCTTTTTTTTTGCAAAACTTGAGCATTTTGTCAAAATCCGACTCCTCAAAGTCACGATAATCCATGTAAAATAATGTGAATCCCTTCATTAGGAGTGTAAATTCTGTTTAAAACTAAATATATACAAATCATGTAGAATTCGGGTATTAGTCTTATATCAAATTTTAATAGGATTGAATAATGATGTTATCCCACTTCAAAAAGGATTAGAAATTTGACTTATTTTGGACACTTGGACGTCCCAGTTCTTCTTGAAGACAACTTGTTGAGCAGATTCATTTTTGAAATCAAACTAGGGCCCTTCAGAGTCTATAAAAGAACATCACCACCCCATCAAGTCATTGTATTTAAGCCTGAGCCACAATTCAACTCGTGTTCTTCTCCTCTTTTTTGCTTTTTTTCACAATTGAGTTTTCAGGAAGTTTGGGGCATCTGTAGGAGAAAATTTATAACGCATTGTAGGAGTGTCTAAATCACAAATGACTTGCAGTGTTGGAAATTATACTTGTGAGGCTACGTTTTACGCAAAAACCACATTTATATTCACTCCATATCTGCCCAGTTATTCTTCCGAAATCAGACTTTTAGTTTTGTATCATCATTTTTTATTTATTTTGTACAGCCTCACGAAAATTCTTATATCTTGACTCAGGAACATCAAAATCAGGAGATGTTTTTGCGTTGGAAACTAGACTCGTAGATCTACGTCTTATGCGAAAATCACAGTCATACTACACCTGAATTGTTCCAGTTATTGCTTCAACACCATTCTTCTAATCTTGGTTTGCTAGTTTTATCAGCTTTGTACACCGTTTCGATAAATTATATATCTCGACGTAGGAGTATCGGAATCGGGTATGGTTTTTATATTGAAAATTAGATTCGTATAGCTATGTCTCACATAAAAATTAAAATCAGACTACGCCTGAATCATTCTAGTTATCACTTCAAAATCAGCCTTCTAATTTTGGTTTGCCAGTTTTATTAGCATTGTGCAGCGTCTTGACAAATTTCATATCTTGACATACGAGTATAGAAATCAGAAGCGGTTTTTTGTGTTGTAAAGTAGACTCACAGATCTACATAATACCTAAAAACCATCATCAGATAAATTTTGTATTTTCTGAGGTACTTTTCCAAAGTTATAGCCTCGTGTGATACTCTATTTCTCATCAGATTTGGATACTTCATGAATTTTATCTTCTACTTCAAGTTTTGGGCCGCATCACTTCTACAATATGTTAAAGGCCAGACTCGAGTGATATTCAAAGTACTAAAAGTCTTTTCCTTGTCGAGAAGACTTCATTGCTTGGGAGATAATGAAGAATCCTTTTGTTTTAAAGACGACATCTTCAAAGGACTCAAAATATGCATTCAAGCTTCATACCTTTCTTTCTTTTGCTCTTTTATTTTTTGTTTTCTAACTTGACTTAACATTTATTTTCTTGTAAATTTTTATAGTCAAGAAGGGGCACCAATGGTCTATGAGGTACGCTATCTAAAAGCTTTTTCAATAGTTTTATGTTGCTGGAACCATCTCAACCACGCCAAGCTAAAACCAATATTGACTATCGAATCAAAATTCATTTGCCTTGACACCCTTATTTTCATCAAGCCGAACTAAAGCACCATGGTAGCACTAACAACTTCTAACAGTTGACACCACTATTCGTTAGTCAAGCTGAAGAGTAGGCTCCCAACTTTTTCTTTTGCGGGCTTCCAAAAGAGTATAAATTACTTAGAAGATGGATTAGATGTACGTAATACTTCCTTAAAACCACTCGTCTCTTCTTTGTGATGTTGGCGGGAGTTTTTTTGAAGCACTTATCTTTCTAGAGATCTTGGTGTGCAGGTTTATAGAGCAGTTCTCTTCACACTACTTTGAATTTATTTTTTGACATGGTGTCAACCTCTTCCAAGAACTGATCAAAGAATTGCATTATGAATCCTTTTCTCAGCTTGACTAAAGAATACACAAAAAACTTCTACAGAGCTTATGATGGGACAACATTGTACCAGTTAAAGTATGTTCATGGCATAGCCAAAGTCCTTTGCTTTTGGAGTTTTCTTTTGCTTCCCATGTTCAAGTTATTGTATGCACTTGTTCTTTGGATAATTTGTGCCATAGACAGAAATTTCTACCACTGAAATAAAGCTCTGTATTGTTGAAATTTGATCCAAGAAGCTTAGTACATTTGACTATGGTTCTATTTTTTTCTTTCTTATTGTGTAGTAGGTTTACGAGAAAACATAAACACTCTCGATATTAAAAAGACGATCCACCAAATGTCCATATAATCGATGTTGATCTTTTAGTGCACAACTTCCTTAATACTCGGCAAAAAAGAGACTTGGGGCTATGAGACTTTATCTTAAGCAAGCACGTAGCCCATCTTATGATCCTTATGGCTTGGAAAGAAATACTCTTGGAGCTACTGTATTCAATCCTTTCAAGAGAAAAAATGTGGCGCAACTCATTCTTTTGATTTTGAGAGATCATATTCCAACCTGCGCATCAAATCCTTGTGGTCACGCAAGAAAGGAGTTTTGAGTTTCTATGTTCCATCCTAAGTGCGCGAGTACGTGGTACATCTCATCTTTGAAGATTGGTGACAAAAAGCTTTGAGTCACAATATTTTCTCCTTTTTTATGTTTTTTTAACTCATATGACTGAACTTAGGGTAAAAAGATACTCTAAGCAACCTACGTACCTCAGATAAGAGGATCAGTTCGTAGTTCAAGATGATGAGTTAATTTTATTTTTTCTCTTTATGTTATTTTATTTTTCTTTTTTAAAAAAAAAAAAATTTAGAGTCGTTTACAGTTTAGACTCATGTGGGCCAGGAGTGATTTGACTTGTAGTTTAAGCTCGTGCGTCAAGGAGTATTCTGGGGAAGAATTCATGTAATGTAACTTTCCTCCCAACCCTTTATAATGAAGTATTGTTGCACTTCAGATTGGTATTTATTGCCCTCATTGGTTGAAGCAGATTTGCACTTGGTCTTGAGTCAACTTTTGGAAGTTGGAGTTTAGAAGTTCTTTGACAATTTCTTCTTTTATGAGCGATCAATGTCCAAGTGTCACCCTTCTTTCTATTGGAGAAGTCATTTGAAATGAACTTGCTTGTTGTTTTCTTTAGGGAGAAAACCTCAATTGGGTCAAAGCTCCCAAATTGTAGAATGATGATCCTTTCACCTTTTGATGATGCCACAGAGTACATGGGTTGTAGAACTTTTAAAATTGAACCTTTTTTATGGTTTGGTTCGACACTAACATGACTTGCATCAACTATATCACCATTATCAATGATGATCTTTCCTTTTTGCATTAATGTCGTGATCTTTTCCTTTAAATTGAAGCATTTTATGGTGTGATGACTAACAATGTGGTGAAATTTGCAGTACTTAGGATCGTCCACTTTATTTGATTCTTCAGTTCGTTTTGACTTTGGGAGTTCAATAACTTCTTTGTCTAGCAACTCGTCAAGAATCCCAAGAACATCATAGTTAGAAAAAGGATATACCCTTGCTTGTAACTCCTTCAAGGTTGGTTGATTTTTCACCTCTCATATTTGTTGGTTTGGAGCTTCCTTTTTTAACTTTTGTCTTATTGAGGCCTTCGTAAAACTCATAATTATTTCCATTGATTCTCAAATTTGATCTTTCGATGAGTCTTTGAATTTCATGGTTTTTTTCTAGGATAAAAAACAGGTGACTCCATTCTATGACTTGCAATGCTTAGCTCCATGTCATGAGCATGCGTAGCTAATTCTTCAAAATTTTGAAGATTAATTCCTTGGAGAATATACACAAGACCCCAATACATCCCTTGAATACAAAATTCAACCGCAGAAGTTTCAGAAAGCTGATCCTTGCAATCGAAGCTCAATGTTTGTTAATGATTTATGTAGTCTACTACAGCTCATCTTTTCATTGTCTTGTGTTTGTCAACTCCATCATGCTGACCATACGATGGGTTCTATAGAAATGATTTAGGAACTGACTTTCTAATTTCTCCCAACAATCAATTGATTCAAACTCAAAGTCTATGTACCAATCAAAGGTGTTGCCTTTCAAAGAGTGAACAAACTGCTAAACAAGAAGATCACCATGTGTTCCAGCATTGCTAGTAGTTTCAACAAAATGAGTGATCTGTTGCGTTGACTTTCCCTTTCCATCGAATTATTGAAACTTTGGTGGTTGATATCCAATTGGCATTGGTAATCCCTCGATTTGCTTAGAATACGGCTTTGAATATCCTACAAAACTTTATGATGGACCTCTATATTGTGCGTTGATAGTGTTTGCAATCATATCTTGCAGTTGTTGAACTGTTAGAGTAGCAACTAAAGCAGATCGATCAGCGCATTGATTGTCACTTGACTTAATGAGAGATTCACCATCAACTTTTTCTTGCAGTGTTAGATTATAATTTGGCTCTTCGGGATTACAGAGATCTAACTTGCTCATAAGTCGGGTGATTTGATGATCTTTATCAACAACAGACTTCTTCTAAGGCTTCAATAGTTTGCTCAATCATTGCAAACTTCTCATCTATGTCAACTGCATCAACCATGAAGGTGTTGACTTTTATTGAAGTTGGAGAATTCGTTAAGTCCTCAAATTCTCCAAAGTTACAGACAGTTCATCTGATAACATAGTTGCAAAGTTGCCCCAGGGGGTTATAGTTACAGGCAAAATTTGAGATTTTCTACTTTTTATCATCTCCAAAAAGGTAAAGTATTGAGATCCATCCAAAGCATAAGCATTGAGATTGGGTCAATTGATGGGGCCAACAAGTTTGATCTCAGTAGATGTGGCAGTAGTAGACTTCTTACATGAAATGTCATTGATTTTTCTAAAGTCTATTGCAATAGTTGAATTTATGATTTTTCAATATGTAGAAGGAAGAGATGAAGAGCAGAACTGGTCCCATTGGACATGCCAAAATTTGTTCTCAACAAATTTTTGTAATACTAAAAATCAACTGCAAGCAAAGATAAAATAAACAAAAGAATAATTTTATATAAATGAATTTTGTGAGTACAATTCTGTTGTTCTCTTAATTCTTATCTCCTAAGCTTTTTCCATTGTTCGAGGGCCTTTCGTAGCGTGTTTCTCGAATGTAGGATGATTTGAACCTCCTAGAAATACGTTTGGATCTCCAGGAATGTCAAACAACACTTCATCTTGCGAGTTGATCTCCGGACAGAACTCTGTTAGTCAATTCTTTGAAGAGTTGTATAGTCAATGCAGAAGCTTTTCCCAATGCTTGCAGAATGTCCTCCAGAAAATTATGTAACCCTCCTATTTATAGTTGTAGGGTGTAGGCAGTACAAGTTTAAAAACCTCTTTTGCCTTATTCTGATTGGTCCATTCAGTTTTCAAGCTTATCACAAATGTTATGTGATAAGTTGTTTGTGATTGGCCAAAAAATGGTCATTTGGGATACTTGGCGATGTTTCATTGGCTCTTGAACTTGACTTGGATTGCCACATCATTTGAGTGTGTGGCCTTGCCTTGTTGGTCTTTAATTTGACTGAGATGCCATATCACTTGATACATGGCATGAGTTTGGGCTTCAAGGTGAGATGGACCTTGATGAGAAATAAAATAGGCTTATTATTTTTATAGCCCAAAATAATTTTAGATCAAATTCAAATTTTATATGAATTTGACCCAATAAATTTTACGTGTCTACAATACTCCCACTCGATTCCTATGTACATGTTTGTTCCATATGTATCAGATGAGTCAGTACTCTGTCAAAAAGTGATTCCAATTACGAAACATGATCAATTTTAGAAATTCAGTTTCATGTTAGTAACTACATTCTTCTCATCCTAAAATCAGTCTTCATTCGAGGACGAATGATTCAAAAGGAGAGCTATTATAATACCCCACAAACTCCTAGCTAAGATTCTAGCCGTTCAGAATTTGTTTAAAGGCCTAGAAATAATTATTTTAATCATATATAAGTGTCATGATCATTTACCTAGTGTGTAAAGTGCTTTCAATGAGAATCATGGTCACAGAAAATAATTAGAGCATAGTTAAGTTGAGAAAATTTGTTATAGATTGAGTTTAATAATTCGATCCTACAAGGGTCAACTTTAAATGAGTATAACTTCAAAAATATATTAAGTTATGGAACTCAAAACCCATCAAATAAAAGGTATTTGAGTCCTCTTTCTAACGCAATTAATTTTGCTTTAATTCATATCAGAGTGAAAAGTTATGTGCATTTTCGTGAGCGAACTAGTGAGGATCCGCGATAAGAGCGTGACATGCTTGTTTTACTTCGCGATAAGAGAGTGCCACGCCCATGGTCACAGAGACGCTAAGATCTCATTTTTCCTTTATTTTTTGAGGGAAAATATGTCATTTAAGTCATAAATGATTCTATAACTATTACCAAAATGTTTTCCTTCATCCCATAATCCAAATACATATTCCTTGTCCTCCCAAACTCTCAAGAACATCAAAGGAAGTGTTCCTCTCAAATTCAACCTTAAGGGTCCTAACTTCAGAATTTTTTTCAAGAGAATTGATAATTGCAGGTATGTGGAGTTTGAACAATGATTATCTTCCATCCCTGTGTCCAAAAGTTTAATTTTTACTTAAATTTAAGGATTTGATGACTAGGGTTTATACCTACTTTTTTTATGCTTTAAAACTATAATTTTTTTTATGAGTTAAACTTCATTTAGCACGAGATTTCATGTTTACTTATGTTTTTATCCACGTAATTGATCTTATGAATTGAGTTTTAATATTTTGATATGAAATTCCATCAGTTGGAGAATGTGTATATGATTTCGCATGATTTACTCAATTTACAAGAAGTTTAAGCTTATTAGTTCAAGTTACAGAGTATTACAATATGATTAAGATTTCAGTTTTAATCTTATGATCGTAGATATGATATGAAATTCACAAATTTTCTTATGAGCATGACTTAGCAAGAGAAGCATAATTGGTTTTCAGTGTCATAAACCCACATGCTACTTTAAAGTGAATTCCATAAGTATGAGCACTAATATGATTTTGAAAATAGTATTTAGCACCGAGGGAATACGGGTATAGCGCACCCAAATTCTCAAAATACGTGTCACCATAGGTTAAAGGGGTCCTCACTAGTTGAGAGTCTCTTCTTTAGGAGGAAGTCCTCGTTCGATGAGAGTGTCTTTCCTTCCAAGAGTGAATTCATGTCAAGCAAAGTTCTTTACCGATGGCAAGGTACAAAAAAACTCTCCTTAATGTGGGTAAGTCGTTGGACTCCATGCTAGCTCACATGATTTATCTCGGTTATAAGAATCTCCCACAAGAAATGTATTGAGTTTTAGAAACTAAGGGTAATGACTCACTGACTTTACTAGCTTTTGCTTTGCTTATGCTTTATGATATTTCAGCTTTCAGTTTTATTCATGAATATGGTGGCTATGTATATACTTAGCATGTATGTTTTTAAGCTTATAATACATATTCGTTTTTACTTATCGCATGCACCCTCACATACTCATTACATTTCAGAGTACTGACCACATATACATTTGTGTGCCTACATTATTTCATAATGTAGGTAGCAACTGTAGCTCACAGAATTATGATCAAGCAGTTCGCAGCTTTCAGCCAACAGGTGATGAGTTCCCTTTATTCGAGTACTCAAGTTAGTAATAGTTTGATTATTTCTTTGTTTATTCATTTGTATTGATTAGGGATAGTTGGAGGTTATGACCCGGCTACCTATAGTCAGTATTAATAGAGGCTTCATAGACAGTTAGTCAGAGTTGATGTATTCAGTTTCAGTTTTCTTCTTATATAATTAGTGTTGTAAATGTTTTAAATAATATTGTATTGAACGAGTTCAGCTTATGACATTGCTTCTGCTTAGTATTTCTAGTTTCATGTACTTTTTTATTAAGTTGCTCACGAATCATGTCAGTATCATGGATTAGCTTGGGATCACTTATGATTCTAAGCACCGTGTGACATCTAGGGGTAAGTCTCGGGCCGTTACAGATTAATTATGCATAAGGAATTACATGACAACATTAATAACATTACAAAACTCTTTCAAGAGCACCCATCTTATTCACATAACCTTAATCTACCAGTTTTATCCATCCAAACACCTTGCCAGTAGGCCTACACATGGAATCTCCTGTCAATCTACGTTATGCATACATTTTCTAACACATGTATTTGCAACTCAATTAAACTTAGCCTACTTGAACGCCAAGTAGCTGAGATGGAGACACAAACTTAAACCTCTCGCTCCATTCTAGTGATTTTCATTGTGAAATCCACAAGAAAATGTTGGGTTTTACCCCGTTTAAGCTTGCCCCTTCTTCTCCATTGCTCTAGAACTTCGAAGCAATCCTAATGGGTTTTTAGAATAAAGCCTCGTTATAGTTTACAACTGAAAGGAGAAGGGCTATTAAGAAACTCGGATGGAGTGTTTCTATTTCTCGGCGGAACTATAGCGGCTTACATTCCGCTATAGCGGCTTACATGCCGCTACCACAAAAGCGCAATAGTGGGATGACATCAGCCCATCTCAAAATTTGCACTTCGAATTTATTTAACTAAGTCTTTTGCGAATCTACTTTGAGGATGTTAACGAAACTCTCACACCCTATTAAAACGAATCGATTTTAGTAACAACGGAAAGAATAGTTACATATACAGACTACAAAAACATAGCCAGTGTATGAGCTTTGTCAAGGTGCCTGATGTGATGGTCTTTTCAATTCATGTCGTTTGATTCCATAATCTATGAGGTAAGATATCCTTTTCAATAGGAGCCACCATGATGTGATAATTTAAAAAAAAAAATTCTGTCGTTTAATTATAGTGTAATCTTTTTTTCCTAAATGAATCATATGTGGTAGGATATCCTTTTCAAATATCTTCGTAAAATATGCAGATTATTATTATAATCATTGAAAAATTATATAAAATGTTATATTTTTTTAGATAACGACGTATCTTATTATTATTATATAGAGTAGTACATTTATAATATAGTAGCATGACGATATATATAACTATAGGACGTTAATATCTATCAATATTATACATGCCAATTTAAATATGTTAAGAATATAATTCAGATTAAATTTAAGTAATTTAATTGTGGAGGACATTAATTGGCTATTATTCCAACCTCGTCATTTAATATCTTTATATTAAGCATATTATTACGTCAAATACTCGATATAAACGGTAAGTATGATTTCTGTCCGATAATATACTCTCTTCTTTCCACTTTTGCCTTATAACTCAGAAAACATTATGCAATTATATATGTGATGTTTTAAAATTATTATATGTTCACTTGAAGAAAAGTGCGCCACGTGAACCGTTCTCCAACTAATGTTAATGGTGACGATAAAAATTGAAATGTACACATTATAAATAATAATACTATTATGGTTTATCTCTTTGTACCTGATAGAATGCAAAAGTTTTTCAAAATTTTAATAGAAAGTATCTAATTGAAATATTCAATTAAAAATTAAAATATTTTACTAAAACAAGAGTAAGTTCGAATATCTAAATGAAATATACGGATAATTTTAAAAAGTAACTATGTTAAACCTTTGTTTTATAACGAAACAACATCATACAATTATAATTTTGTGGGGCACGTGAGCCCGTTCTACTTGCAGCTAAAATATGATTTTCCTAATAATTTTGTATAGATTTTGTCATATAGTGCAGGAGTAATTTTCATGGATAGTCATTATGTTTTCACAATTATCTATAAATATTATTTTTATTTCTTTTAGAATAAAAATATTATTTAATTATTCCTATTTTCTTCAAAAAATAATTGACACTTCAAAAACATTTATTCTCTCCTTGTTTGCATGACATGTCATTAAAAAAAAAATTATATATAAGATATAAGAAATAGATCTATTTAACTTATCAAACTTATTTAAATAAAATTTAATCTTATTTCTTTTTAAAAAATAAATACACATGATATATTTATTATCGAAGAAAAATTTAATTATATACTTTAAATTTTATAATTATTTTGTCTTTTTACAAAAATAAAAAATAAATTATATTTATTCTTTATTCGATATGAGAAAAATTACATCTCATTATAAAAATATTAGATAATCACACAACTTAAAGAAAAATAATTTCTCTGTAATGCAATGCACATTACTCATCAATGAAGTAGTTGATGTGTCCAAATGTATACATAAAATTAAAGAATTGAATTATTTTATTTGGTACTTTTCAAAAAAATTTAAATTTATTTATTTCATCACTTAATAATATTTTTAAAACTCAAGGTATTTATATGAATTGGTACTAATTTAATATTTTTTTTGTTATTTATTTCATATACTGAAGATTCTTAAAATGTAAAAGAAATGAAAATGATGGCTTTCAATTTTTCATTTACGTATTAAATGTACTATTTTTGAAGGAATGAAAAATTATTTAGTCATGAAACAAATTAATTTATTTTTTAAAAATATTAACAAAATGATCTAATATTACAAATGAATCGTTGAAATATTACCCAACCAAATATCGCTTGCTTTTTGTGAGTTTAGTATGAGGAAAGAATATAAATTGGCGTTTAATTATATAATAAGATAAAATATAGTATAATAAAAACAAAAAATAAAATAAAAAAATAAAATTAAAAATAATAAATTTCTATTTTCTAAAGTTTTTGCCTATGTTGTTAACTTTGCGGATTTACTTGATTTGTTTATGAAATTTACTTGGGGAAAATCCGCAAGAAGAATTCATTTTTTATTATCTTTTTATCAAAAATGTTTTGCTTAAAATTTTGCAGGTGATTTACATACGAATTAAAATTTTCAGGTGATAATTACCTTTAAGGTTTTTCTATTGAATTTTGCTTGACAAAAAAAATTCTAAGATTTTCTCCTTCAAATTTTAATTTATATAAAAATTTGTAGGTTTTACATCGAATTAGTTTGGTTGAAAAACTTGTAGAGAATTAGATTACCGGTAAATTCTTTTGTAATTTTTTTTTAAAATAAAATATTATGTAATTTAGATTTTTCTTGTAGTTTATAAGATGCGGGTTTGAATAAATGAACTTGAAGAATTAAATAGGTTTATAATTAAGAAAATAAAAGATTTTAACAACATGACATACCAAGTAGGATAGAATAAGGTTTTTAAAGTATTACGTATTTTTTTGAGAAAAATAGGAATAGTTGTGTGATATTTTTGTCCTTAAAAAAAATAAAAATAATATTTGTAGGCAATAGTGAAAATATGGGTGACTATCCATGAAAATTATTGTATTGTTATAAATATACCATATATAGTGAATGTCTACTTTACCATATATAGTGAATACCTACTTTACCATATATTGTGCATGTCTATTTATGGAAAAGTTACAAACCCCTAGGTTAGTTTTTCCCTATAAATAAAGGGGTTTTGCTTCATTGTAATTCATCCCTCAAGAGAAATAAAGAAGTCTCCTCTCTTCTCTCCCTATTCTTCTTGTATTTGCTTTATATTTCATAACACGTTATCAACACGAGACTCTGCAAACAAGGTGAGGTTATAAATTTGAAGGATTTCAAGGTTAGTAATTCTTTATGTTATCTTTCTTTTGCTACTACTAATATAATTATTATTGGATTTGAAAAAAAATAATTAGTTTGGAACCATTTATATTTTAAATTTATTCCTCAAGAACAATATTATCAAAAAGGATGATAATATGTTGGGTTCAAGTCCCATCAATTCATGCCTAAGACGCCTTTATATGGATCAAATATTGAGTTTGAATCTGAATACATCATATCGATGATATTGTGATGGCTAAGGCAAAATAATGGGTGTTTGATGAAAAGTCATGAAATTCGATCCATTGAATATGCTACATTCCATGAAGTGAATGTGGTAGTAATATATGATAAGTCTGAAATATGACAACTTACTTCATTCTTGAAGTGTATGTGGTAGCAGTGCATAATATGTCTGAAAGAAAACAAGTGATTGAATGCACGAATATACGCGTAGAGGGACAATATAATAATGATCATCAAAAGTGATGATATTTTCACACGCTTATATGATTATAAGATATGCTAGAGAAAAATTCTCTACATCATATGTATGCCTCAATTTGCTTCTGAAGTAGAAAAATCTTGAAAGAGGTTATAAGCTATCATAATTTGATAGGCTTAAGGCACGATTATATTCCATTCCTGGGGAATGAGAAACGTATTAATGCAAACGTGCACTTGATTGTGATTGTATCACAACTCACCTCCGAAAGAGGTTGAATAAATTTGAAATCTACTTCTGAAGTAGTAAATCTGAAATTTATTCATGTAATAGTAAATCTGAAATTTACTAAAGAAAAAGTACATGTCATGGTAAACTTGGAGTTTACTAGAATAAAAGTTCATAAATTGATATGAACGATTGTGACATCTCGAAGATGTGCATGTATTGAAGAACTAGAAGATTCTTCAAGAATTGTTTATGTCGTTTATTCTCATGATAAGTTGGTTGGACCAACTAATATTGGGATTGGATCCCTTCAAATCTGAAAATTATAAAAGGTGAATATGGGTCCATTCATCTATCATGTGATATGTTAAAATGATGCATCAATAAGATGATCACATGTACATTTATTGTCAACCTACAGTTTGGCATTCATAAAGTTGCTTGTTCAATAAAATTGAGTTAAGCATGACTTTCAGATTGTGTAATCAAGATAATTCATTTTAATGATGATGGTTTAGCATTGAATGCCTTCGATAAATATCTAAACCATTGTTAATGAGAACAAAACTTCATGTATTGGTCTGAAATATGATATATTGCAATAGCACTTGTATGCATTAGACCAATAAATTATGATTATTCCTTCCCTCTCAATTGGTTCAAGGTCGGGAACCAATTATTCCATCTAATAATTTTAATATGTGGTATACGATTAATGAATACACCATAATGCACAAAGATAGATTCCTCAAAGAAGTAGAGGATGTATGTTAGTTTTCCTAACATAAGGGGGAGATTATAAGCGCAATGAAATATGTTAGGAATTATCACCAGATCCTTATCCAAAAGATAATTCAAGTCAAATGCCGAAAGCATCTCATAATAAGCGCAAGGGCTCTTATTTTGTATTCCTAAAGGACAAAATCTACGCATGCATGAAGCGTGGTAGACTAATCGGTTCCAAATGAAATAATCCTTGAAAAGGATAAGGAGAAAATAATCATAATAAGAAGGCAATGTGCTCTTGAAGAGCCTACGACATAACACTTCATGAAACCTATGAGAGGTTCAGGTACCTGAAATAATGAAGTGATGAGATATCAAAATATTATGTCACATTGTGAATCGATACAAAATAATATATCATCGATAATATCTTTGATATAATATTGGCGCAATATTGTAAAAGATTATGAGGATTCGAATTCTACGTTTATTTAAGCATGCTGACGTAGAAACATTTATCAAGTGACCTGAAATGATGCATTTTGGTAAGCGTAAAACTTATTTGATTTGCAGTCAGACACTTGAAGAAGTCACACTTGACATGTTGGATATTGTTACTTGAAAAACATCCATATGAAAATCCCTGAAGGATTCAAAATGCCTGAAGCATATAAAGTTTCTGGAAAACTTTTTATTATCCTCATAAGATATAATTTGATGATTTGAGTATTATTGAAACTCTTGGAGAGTTTTCAAAAGCAATAGAGTATTTGCTTAAATGAGAAACATGCAAAAATTGAATAAGGATATATTCTGACCTTAAGAAAAGAATGAGGAACTCATTGGTTATGAAGTACCATATCTTAGTGTAATTGATGCACTAACGTATCTTGCAAATACTACAAGGTCTGATATAGCCTATTTTTTTAGTTAATTTGTTAGCAAGTTTGCAGTCCCGGTCTTATTGATCATGCTGATTTTGGGTACTTATCTGGTCTACATAAAGCTCGATCTCAAATAGTCTATGTGTTCATATGTGGTGGTACTGCAATATCTTGGAGATATACAAAGTAGTCTATCGTAGCCACTTCATCGAATCATGCTGAGATAATAGATATTCATGAAGCAAGCCGAGAATGTGTATGGTTGAGGTCCATGATACATCTCATTCGAGAAAAATATGTGTGAAATATGACAAACTACCCATAATTTTATACGGAGATAATACATCATGCATAGCACATCTTAATAGGGGATTCATCAAAGGAGATAGAACGAAGCACACTTCATCAAAGTTTTTCTATACACCTGAGCTACAAAAAAAAATGGTGATATTAACATGCAACAGATTCGTTCAAGTGACAACGTGGCTGATATATTCACCAAGTCTCCTTTAATTGCAACTTTCAAGAAGATGGTGCACAAGATCGGAATGCAAAGGTTCAAGGATGTTCTCATTAGGGGGAGTTAATACACGTTGTACTCTTTTTCCCTTACGAGGTTTTATCCCACTGGATTTTCCTTGTAAGGTTTTTAATGAGGCAGCCTATATGCATTTTGTTAGAGATGTGTACTCTTTTTCCTTCGCTAGATTTTTTTTCCCACTGGGTTTTTTCTAGTAAGGTTTTAACGAGGCACATTATCTATCAATTAGACATTCAAGGGGGAGTGTTATAAATATACCATATATAGTGAATGTCTATTTTACCATATATAGTGAATACCTATTTTACCATATATTGTGTATGTCTATTTATGAAAAAGTTACAAACCTCAAGGTTAGTTTTCCCCTATAAATAAAGGGGTTTTGCTTCATTATAATTCACCCCTCAAGAGAAATAAAGAAGTCTCCTCTCTTCGCTCCATATTCTTCTTGTATTTGCTTTATATTTCATAACATTTATAGTGCAGTAGGTACCCTTGTTCAAAATTTGCACTCGGTCCGTTGGTGGGTATCACGAGTTCCCTATGGAACCACTTTGATAGGCAGATTTGACATGTTTTATCGTGAAAACAGAGAAAAGTAATTTTAGTTAAAAATAAAATTTAAAAATTAAACTTATGTTTGATTATAAAATAAATTAAAAACTATTTGAATTGACTTAATTTAAATATTTTTAGATTAAAATAATTTTTAAATACTTTCAAAGAGTTTGGGTCAAATAAAAAATACTTTTAAATACTTATTTTATAGTTAAAAATGCAAAATAAGTCAAAAAAAACATATATTAGAATTCCTAATTTATGAGTTTTGATATGTGAATCAAAAATTATAAGTTCATTCAAACACCTATTTAGAGTTAGGGGTGTACATAGGTTGAGTTGGTTCGATTTTTATTAAAAAAAAATAAAAAAACAATCATCTCGGTTTATTAAAATTATAAACCAACATAAAATTAGTTTTTTCGGTTTAGGTTTTAGTCAATTTTTTCGGATTTTTTGTTTTTTTTGTTTTTTTTTATAATATTTAGTTTTTACAATTATATTGTGATCGAAGACTAGATCAAATATGTTCTCACTCATGTGCTAATAAAAACCCATAATTATGAAAAAATGAGAAGCGGAAAACTTTCTTGAAACTAAAAAGTGAGATGAAGAGTGAAAACTTTAGGTTTTAAGTTTATATTGGGTTTTGAATCATTTAATTAGCAATTAATAGACAAATATTACAACTTAAAGGTCCAAATCTAAATATATATCTACATCTACTTTCAAATTATTGAAAATTACTAAAACTAGTTGAAAAAGTAGATTATAATTAATATTTTATGTATAAAAGAGTTCGAATAATATATATATATATATTATGTCGGTTTGATTCGGGTTCGGTTTGACTTTTTTTTGTCAACACCAAACCAAATCAAGAATGGTCGATTTTTTTTTTCTAACGCCAAACCAAACCATAAGTCGAATTTTTTTCTCGGTTTGGTTTGGTTCGTTGGTTCGGTTTGACGCGACGGTTTGGTCTGTACATCCCTACTTAGAGTTATTGTGTTTTAATTTTGGGGGGTAATTTGAAGTGAAAAAGGTGGAAATAGTTTTTAGAGTTTTTTTTAAAAAAAGTGGAAAGTAAAAAATAGAATTTTTCAGAATTTTTGCATCAAACGTATTTCATGGCTAGTTTTTAGTTTTCTTCTCTGTTAGTATTTTTTCTGTTTCTCTCTTTTGCCATTTCTTTACATTTTTTTTTTTTTTTCTCCCCTTTACTGGTTAAATTCCAGGGCTTCATGTCTAACAACAAATTAAAGGTTTGAAGTCTGAAGTTTATTTTAAACCACTATAAATAATTCATGTTAACTATAAACTCTAGATTATACAAGCTTAAATGGTTTATTCCGATCAAAATATTGAATGTTTGTCTTTAATTTTTTAAGTACGCAATATAGTTTCTTTTTTGGTGAGCAATTTGCATATAAATAATCAGCTATATGTTGTAAGGCTTTTTAATATTTTCGGCTTTTCCTTGCACTTAAACTTGCTCAAGTTTCATTTTTTACTGTATGAAATTTTCATTGGCATTCGACTTTTGCGGCGGTAAAAATTGAATTGTACATATTGTAAACAATGCCACTAATAAAAAAACACAAATTTAGATTAATAGGAGTATAGTTTATCTCTTTCGATAATTAATGTACGAAATAAATAATAAATCATAAAACACATGCATTAAATTCTTTAACATTCATTTGACATTATGACGAGCATGATTTTATGTTAAAGTCAGTGGTCCACTCATGATATTACAATTCTGAACTCTTTCACTTACTCTATTCCTTTTTAATTGCTCACTTTATTTTTAGAGTCAAACAATAAAAATTTTAATCAATATTTTAAAATATATTTTTTAATTAAATTAAAAAAAAAAAATATTGTGTTAGAAGTATACCATATATAGTGAATGTCTACTTTACCATATATAGTGAATACTTACTTTACCATATATTGTGTATGTCTATTTATGAAAAAATTACAAACCCCAAGGTTAGTTTTCCCCTATAAATAAAGGGGTTTTGCTTCATTGTAATTCATTCTTCAAGAAAAATAAGAATTACTCTCTTTATTCTCTCTACTCTTCTTTTTTATTCTTTATTAGTTTATAACACGTTATCAGCACGAGACTCTGCCAAATAGGTGAGATTATAAATCTAAAGAATTTCAAGGTTAGTAATTCCTTATGTTATTTGTCTTTTGCTACTAATAATATAATTATTATTGGATTTGAGAAAAAATAATTGGTTTGGAACCATTATGTTATAAATTTATTCCTCAAGAACAATATTATCAAAAGGGATCATGATAATATGTTGGGTTCAAGTTCCATCGATTTATGCCTAAGATGCCTTTATATGGATAAAACGTTGAGTTTGAATCTCAATGCACCATATTGATGATATTATGATGGCTAAGGCAAAATAATGGGTATTTGGTGAAGAGTGATCAAACATGTCCCATTAAATATGCTCCATTCCTTGAATTGAATGTGGTAGCAATAAATCATATGTATGCCTCAATTTGATTTCGAAGTAGCTATTGTAATTTGATACGCTTAAGGCATGATTATATTTCATTCTTCCTGGAAATAAGAATGCTTAAGGCATGATTATATTTCATTCCTGGGATTGAGAATTTCGATTATTATAAATACAGATCTATACCCTGGGGTGAATGTGACTGTATATACACTCGAATGTATTCTTTGTTATGAAGATATCACAATCCATCTCTAAAAGAGGTAAAATAATTGGAAGATTGAATATCTTCAAGTTACTGTGATAAGAAACACGAATGTAAAGATTTACCCAAGCATGATGAAATCACATGCCATAATAAACTAAGAGTTTATTGTTTATTGATACAAAATTAATGCAATAGTAAACCTAATGTTTACTAAAGAATGTTTGCACATGTTATGGTAACTTGAAGTTACAAATGCAAATCATTTAGTCTATTGACATAAACGATTTGCCATAATGAAGATGTGCATATTGAGTATTAGACATATTTTGAAGAAATAAAAGACTCTTTAAGAATTGTTCATGTTGCTTATTCTCATGATAAGTTGGCTGGACCAACTAATGTTGGGATTTGATCCCTCAAAATCTGAAAGTATAAAAGGTGAATATGGGCTCGTTCACATGTCATGTGATCTATTAAGATGCATCGATATAAGATGATCACATGTACATTTATTGTCAACTTGCAGTGTGACATTCATAAAGTTGCTTGCTCAATAAAATTGAGTTAAGAGCATAACTTTCAGATTGTGTAATCAAGACAATCTTGATGATGATGGTTTTCCATTGGATGCCTTCGATAAATAGCTAAACCATTGCTAATGAGAACAAAGTTTCATGTGTTGGTCTGAAATATGATATGTTGCATACAATAACACTTGTATGCATTAGACCAATAAATTATGATTATTTATTCCCTCTCAATTGATTCAAGGTCAGGAACTAACTATTCCATCTAAATAATTTTGATGCGTGGTATACAATTAATAATATACCATGATGCACAAAGATGGATTCCTCAATGAAGATGGAGGATAAATGTTAGTTTTTCTAACATAAGGGGATATTATAAGTAGCTATGAAATATGTTAGGAATTATCATCAGATCCTCATTCAAAAGATAATTCAAGTCAAATACCGAAAGCATCTGTTGACTCAAATTTAGTATCATATTTAATCTACAAGTGCTCCTATTTTGCATTCTTAAAGGACAAAGTCTACGCATGCATGAAGTGTGGCAGACTAATCGGTTCCCAATGAAATAATCCTTAAAAAGGATAAGGAGAAAATAATCATAATAAGAAGGAAATGTGTTCTTAAAGAGCCTACGACATAACACTTCATGAAACCTTATGAAAGGTTCAGGTACTTGAAAATAATGAAGTGATGAGATTTCAAAATGTTATGTCACATTGCGAACCGATACAAAATGAGAAACCGTCGACGATATCTTAAATACAATATTGACGCAATATTGCAAAAAATTATGAGGATCTAAATTCTACGTTTATTTAAGCATGCTGACATAGAAATATTTATCAAGTGACGTGAAAGGATGCATCTTGCTAAGTGTAAAACTTATTTGATTTGCAGTCCAGACACTTGAAGATGTCACATATGAAATGTTGAATATTGTCGCTTGACAAAATTTAAATGAAAACTTTCTAAGGATTCAAGATGTTTGAAGCATATAAAAGTTTCTAGGAAACTTATTTAGAATCCTTATATTATATAAGCTTATAGCTTAAAAATTATTGAAGCTCTTGGAGAGTTTTCAAAAGCAATAGAATATTTTCTTAAATGAGAAACATGCATAATTGAATAAGGATTCATTCTGACCTTAATAAAAAAATGAGGAACTCCTTTGTTATGAAGTACCATATCTTAGTGCAATTGGTACACTAATGTATCTTGCAAATACTACAAGGCATGACATAGCCTTTTTAGGTCAATTTGTTAGCAAGGTATAGTTTTGATCCTACTAGGAGACATCAAAATGAGATCAAACATATGGGTTTATTTTACTCTAAAAATTATAGTCCCAATCTTGTTGGTTATGCTGATGTTGGGTACTTATCTGACCCGTATAAAGCTCGATCTCAAATTAGCTATATATTTACATGTGGGGATACTGCTATATCTTGGAGATATACATAGCAGTCTATCTATACACTTCATTGAACCATGATGAGATAATAGTTATTCATGAAGCTAGCCGAGAATGTGTATGGTTGAGGTCCATGATACATCTCATTCGAAAAAAAATATGGTTTGAAATGTGACAATGCACCCACAGTTTTATATATAGATAATGCAACATGCATAGCACATCTTAATGGAGGACTCATCAAAAGATATAGAATGAAGCACACTTCATCAAAGCTTTTCTATACACATGAGCTACAAAAGGAATGGTGATATTAACGTGCAACGGATTCATTCAAGTGATAATATGGCTGATTTATTCACCAAGTTTCTTCTAACTACAACTTTCAAGAAGATGGTACACAAGATCGGGATGCAAAGGCTCAAGGATGTTCTCATTAGGGGGAGTTAATACGCGCTGTACTCTTTTTCCCTTACGATGTTTTGTCCTACTAGGTTTTCCTTGTAAGGTTTTTAATGAGGTGGCCTATATGCATATTTTTAGAGATGTGTACTCTTTTTCCTTCACTAAATTTTTTTTTCCACTGGGTTTTTTCTAGTAAGGTTTTAACGAGGCACATTATCTATCAATTAGACATTCAAGGAGAAATGTTATAAATATATCATATATAGTGAATGTCTACTTTACCATATATAATGAATACCTACTTTACCATATATTGTGTATGTTTATTTATGAAAAAGTTACAAACCCCAAGGTTAGTTTTTCCCTATAAATAAAGGAGTTTTGCTTCATTGTAATTCATTCCTCAAGAGAAATAAGAATTACTCTCTCTATTCTCTCTACTCTTCCTTTTTATTCTTTATTAGTTTATAACATATTGTAATTTATAGTACTTTTTACGCAATTTTTGAAATATCTAAATTTTAATTATAGAAAATTAAATTAATTTGATATAATTTAGATTCGAAACTTAGTCAAATTAACTTAGAAAAAAGAAAAAATTACACACTATAGATAAAATAATTTCATAATTATATAATATGGTTAAGGTTTTAAAAAATTACGATTCATAGTTATAAATTATTTTTTTTGTGACCCCTATATACAATTATAATCTGTAATGTATATACCAAATAATACTTTATCTCTCATAATTAATTTTTTTCTCTCTCTTAGTTAATTGTAGGGTTTAGTGGCAGTAGGTAATTCACGAATATTTAACATATATAAAAAATATTTTTCTCCCAAATGTCCTGATTTTTGTGTTTCACCTATACAATTTTTTCATTGAAGATTACTAAGAGCAATTTGTCATCCCTAAACTTCCGCTGAGATATGATCTAAAGATTTTTATTTGAAGATTTTTACGGTAATTTTTTCTTTTTTACGGATATATAAATTTATTTTCCTTTATTTTTTTAAGGTACTCTCTAAATTAGCCACTAATTTTATTCAAATTTCATCTATTTGATGTATTAATTAAGTCTTCAAGTAACCAATTTCTTATGTTAATTAGGTCTTCAAGTAACCAATTTCTTGTTAATTGACCACTATATTTTTTTCATTTGTATATTTTTATATACATATGAATGTATTGGATGTATGTTTTTCATGTATATATGTGGATTTTTGTATAACTATACATGTATAAAAGTTTGTTCTGTGTTGTTACACATATACATATGTATATGCATACGTATGTGTTGTTTCATATATACATTATACATATGTATCTGTATATATGTACATACAGATGCATATAAGTATAATTATTTCTATATACATACGTTGATTTTTATAATTGTGTATCACATATTAAAATGAGTATCAGCACATTAGGCCCCTAATATACAAATGTTCAATCATTTAATTATATACGTATAATAATACATGTTTATAAGTATAGCGTTGATATACATCTGTATATGTTTATTCAATACATAGTTTATATGCATATGTATATGTTATATAAATGTGATTGGCTCATATGTATATGTATATATTATACATTATATATAATTATAAAATTTGAATGTGTCTATATATATATATATATATATATATATATATACTAATTTAGGTGTAGGCGCCTTGCGCGTGTACCTCACTTTAATTAGTTCAAACATTGCACTAAATAGAATATTTGTTTAAATAATAAAGACGAATATAAATATCTTTTGAGCATGTAAAGATGGAGAATTTATTTATTAAACCTAATCTTTATTAAAAATATTTTTAAAAGTTGATCGACATTCATCTATCATCTGTAAATTGCAATAAAATAATACAATGACAGAGACATCAAAATAATATAATTAAATCTAATCTTTACACACACAAAAAATCTCAAAGTCGTCCGACAATCATCTATCACCTGTAAATAATAACAAAATAATATGATAAAAGAGATACCAAAATAATACAACTAAACCTAACCTTTACATAAAAAAATTCCTCAAAGCTGACCAACATTTATCTATCACCTGTAAACTGCAACAAAATAATACGATAAAAGTGATATCAAAACAATACAATTAAACTTAAATTTTACACACAAATTTCAAAGCCGATCGAGATTCATCTACGAACTGTCAACTACCATAAAATAACAAACTAATAGAGACAGTGGCGGAGCCAGAATTTTCAACAAGGGGGTTCACAAGTGAACATACGATCTAACCGAAGGAGGTTCGACATCTACTATATATACATAAAAAATAATTTTAACCATATATATATACTCCCTCCGTTTCAAAAAGAATGACCTACTTTGACTTAGCACAAAGTTTAAGAAAATAAAGAAGACTTTTGAATCTTGTGGTCTTAAATTAAAGTTGTGTCAAATGTACCAAAATGCCCTTTAATATTGTGATCCTAAACATGCCATGTGGAAAGTTGAAGTTAAAGTATTGCCAAAAAAGAAAAGGGGTCATTCTTTTTTAAACGGACTAAAAAAGAAAAGTAGGTCATTCTTTTTTAAACGGAGGGATAATTTTTCGTCGAAGGGGATTCATCAACTTACATGTAGCTCCGCCCCTGAATAGAGATTTTACGATAATACAATTAAACCTAACCTTTACCTAAAAAAAAAATTCAAACCGACTCACATTCATCTAGCATATGTAAATTAAAATAAAACAATAAGATAATAAAGATATCAAAACAATACAATTAAACCTAACCTTTACATAAGAAATTATTCAAAGCCAACCGACATTGATCTATGACCTGTAAACTATAAAAGAAAAATATAATAGTTATCACAAAGCTTCGATTTTGATCCAACTAATTCTTGTTTGAGCGAAAACTTTGACCCTAAAGAATGATTTTCAATGAAAACAAAGAAGATATATATATATATACACACACACACATGTTGAATTATATTATGCTGACAAAAATAGTGAAGAAGTTAGGTTTAGAAAATCAAGCATCTATCCACCAATCTAGACATGCAATCTAATCAAGTTAGATGAGCATTAATTATATTCTCCCAATAGGCAAACCGATTTGTTCTCTAGTCTAACGTAAATCTCAATATTTATAGAAGTATTTCCTTAATATAGTCTTATCTTAGAAGTATTTTTGTAGAAAGAAAAATATTAATTAATTCTCCTACCATATAATTTAGGAGTTCCATATATTTTAGGAAGTCTAGTAGAAAGAAAAATATTAATCAATTCTCCTACGATATATTTTAGGAAGTCTAGTTAATATAAAAAAATAATTAAATAATAAATTAAAAAATAATAAAAAGACAGTTTTATCTTTTAATGAAGGGCAAAAAGTTCAAATCACTTTTCTAAGGGTCTTCACACTTTTAATATATTATAGATTATAGATATAGTTAAAATTCAATTGTATGAAGTATAATTGGTTTGTATAAGTTTGTACAAAAAGGTGCCAATTATGAAAGGAGAATCACTAGCATTCTTTGTTATATATAAGGGTGGGCGTTCGGTCGGTTCGGTTTGATTGTTTCATATCGGTTTTGGTTTATTGGTTTTCGAATTGACAAAAATGGCAACCATAACCAAACCAAAATAAAATTGGTTTGGTTCGATTTTTACAAATTCGGTTAGGTTACTTCGATTTTTTATTTCGGTTTCAACATAAATGAAACGAAATGAAATAATCATAAGCTTAACATAATACATAACTTCATTTTTTTGTAGAGTTGTCACAGACCGTGCACGACCTAAGCTTATCAATGCAACAAACTAGCATTGGATTTAGCTTAGGAGATAATCATAGAACAAGAATGGTAAAGATCACCTGCTCACCAACAGAATAGAAAAGAAGCACTAACTTAAACCAACTAACACTGAAAGAGATTAAGAGAACCTTACTTTTGACTAAAACAAAACGTCGAAAGGAGAGTCTCATTGAGAATATGTAAACCTAGAGTGAAAAATATTACATCAATTCAACTAAAGTTACTGTAAAGTACCATTTTTCTAAAGAAAGGGCAAATGTACTGAAAAACAATAGTGATAAGTGAATCCATCTCGCGAAAGAAAGATCAGCAGCCACAGAAGTATTTTAGACATTGTTGAAGTCTATATCGACAAAAATATAGCTGCAAAAAAGTATAAGAGACTTGTCAGAAAACAAAATAACTAAGAGTATGAAAAGACAAGTCACAATGAGTTCCATTCGGAAAGCTCTTGGAGTTTAGTTTACACATGGTCGACTGAAGCCAGTGAAGTCTGTTCAGATTAGACGCTGGGACTCCAAATATGTTTTTGGGGAACACGGAGATTATTAAGAATGAAGTAAAAAAATATACACCCATTGAAACTAGTAGTATTGCTGAAAATACTGCAGTGGGGGGAAAAAAACCAAAGAATACCATTTGATGAACAAGTACTCTATGTCTACTTATCCTGCAGCAGTGACTGTTTTTTGTGATTCAGCTAATAAATGAGCTATCACAAAAGTTCCACTAGCAGGGAGTTGTACATTAGTTGCATGTATAGGATTGAAGTCAATCAGCTCCCGCGAATCCAGATTGTGCCATAACAGAAATAGCCTGATCCATTCCACTAGATTGTGCCATAACAGAAATGGCCTGATCCTTTCTTGGCCATGTTAACGCCAATTGAAGCCATTATAGCAATGGTGGAAGAGCAAAAAATGTTGCAAAACTTTAAAATCCAGACCCTGTAGGAACTGTACCATCAACAATAACATCATGTCCAACAGGTTCACCAACATCTATCCCTTTCAACTTTGCATACTCATAGAAACCTTTGTAACCACAAATGAAATAATGACCCCATTTGTGATTCTTCAAGTCAATCTCCTAAAGAGGAGCAGCAGGATAAGCACACATAAAGTACTTGTTACTATTTGCATTAGAAATTCAAATATAGTTTGATGAACAAGGTTCACACCCCAGCCAGACGTCTTGCTAGATTTTATCTCCATGCTTGGAGAACAAAATCCCCGGCTAAACAGGCAAGTGCTGCCAGAGCCTGTGTCTCAGGATTAGCTTTGGTTTTCATTCCAAAAACTGCTTAACAGTTCCTAAATGTAAAATAAAGCCAATGTAATAAACTACTATGTTAAACAGAAAATTCCATAAACTCACCTGAATACTCCTCTTTAGACACAATCCATTTCCCATCGAACACTTTATCAAACGACTCGTAAAACTTCTACAGATCAGCAAAACACAATACAATACATTACAGATCATCTACATCCTAAGAAGTGTACAGCTGAGAGAAAAAAACCTATAGTCCATAACTCATTAAATCAAGAAAATAGTAGAAATAATAGAAGAAGAACCCAAAAACAAACTTACCTACAATTCACATTTTCTTATTGACAACTACACATCAACAATGCTAGAATCAGTGCCACTACAAGCCATTTCTGAAAAAATATAAGACACTTGTTAGTTGATGTGCAATATAACTAAGAATTTTTTTTTAATATAATGAATACAAAATTATAAAATTCTTACCAACTTCAAGTTGCTCAAGATACTCTAGATCTTCCTCGATATTAATTGGAGTAGATTCACTTCTAAGCCAATCTTGAAGACAAATAAGAGATTGCACTAGTTTAGGAGTTAATGAATTCCTAAAGGGATCAATAACCCGACCTCCCGTGCTAAATGCACATTCAGATACGACACTGAAAATGGGAATGGCTAATACATCACGAGCCATCTCAGCGAGAATGGGAAATCAAGGCTCATTAACTTTCCACCGACATAATATATCAAATTGTTTCGAATCTGACTCAATTTCTTTAGCAAGATATTTTTTCAACTCAGATTTATTGCTTGAACCTCCTCTAATTTCTTTATGCTTCTCAAATTGTTGTTTTGTTCTCATTATTTCTCTTCTTTAAAAGTTTTCATAACCACTTATAGATAAAGAATTCCCAGAATAAGAAGAAGATGATGAAGATAAAGAATTTTTTTATTTCTTAACATAATGCTCAAACAAGGCTTTCATATATGACTCCAATGAATCGGACAACTTGTCCCCAATTTTCTTTCCAAACATGTCCACAATTGCAAAAGGAACATAATCAAGTTTGTTGCGGGGATCCAACACAGATGAAATAAAGATCATTTTGTTCATTTTCTCTGGAGTACCCCAATACTTTCTAAACTTTTCCCTCATATTTGATGCCATTTTTTTCAAATTAGAATCTTCATTTTCTATCATCTCTTTCAAAATCAGATCAAGCTCAACAATTTCCACAAAGTGTACATTTGTAGTAATAAATTTTGAACCAGAAACTTTCAAAGTAAGATCATAAAAAGTTTTTAGAAATTTTACCATTGTCCTTACATTTTCCCAGTCCTCACTTACAAAGGCGCCTGCCTTAGTTCCATCTTCACAGGGAAAGGTACGGAGATAATCCAAAAAACCATTATCATAGAAACTATATCTTTCAAATGCAAGCTCAAAATGTTGTGTTGTTTCAAGCATCAAGTATGTAGAGAGTAGGAACGTCTAAACATAAAGATTTCTTGCAAGTTATCAATTGAGATTCACAATATTCTTTGAACTTTTTAACTCGTGCGGAAGATTGTTTAACATACTTCACAACTTGTCTCACTCTCTTGACAGACTTATCAATTTCTTTCAACCCATCTTGTACAATAGGATTAAGAATATGTGTCATACACCTCACATGAAGATGTTGACCCTCCATTATGTTAGTTCTCCGATTACTTAATTGTATAGACATTTCTATCATTGTAACATCATTGGAACTAGCATTATCAACAGTAATACTAAAAACAGTATCCAAACCCCATTCAAGCAAACAATTAGTAATGGAAGCAGCCATATCAACACCTTTATGACTAGAAATTGGACAGAAATTTATCACTCTTTTATGCAATTTCCAATTTGTATCTATAAAGTGAGTTGTTAGGCACATGTAGTTAATGTTTTGTATAGACGTCCAAGTATTGGTCATAAGACAAATTTTTGAACTTACTTCTTTGAAAACCTTTTTCAAAACTTGTTTCTCTTCATTGTAGAACTGATAACAATCTCTTGTCAAGGTTCTACGAGAAGGAATATGAAAGTGTGGGGCTGTGACTCTCATGAAATTTCTAAAACCTTCTTTTTCAACAAAACTAAACGACAACTCATCAACAACTATCATTTGAGCTAAAGCTTTACTACTTCTTCCTTGATCAAATGTCCAAGTACCCAATGCCCCTCCCATTTCAATTGTAGAAGATGGTAGAAAAGCTAATTTTGTTTGATTGTCTTTCTCTTTCACACCAACATTAAGGCGATTAGGGCGGTAAGGACATAATTTTAACATGTGATTATTCATCGTTGAAGTACCACTAGCACTTGAAGCAACAACATAAATTTTTCCACAATACTTATATTTTGCTTTTTGAGCTCCAGTTTTTCCATCAATAATTTTGTTAAACCACTGTCAACATCTTGCCCTTGGTTCCATGAGCTTTCTTTTTTTCGACTGTTCATCTTTAACCGCAATTTCAACTTCATTTGGAGATGAAATTGAAATATTTTCATTAGATGCTCCATCTTCACTTACCCTACTTCCAATCTGCAAAAACAAAATAATTTGTTTATTAGTTCTAAGCCTTTAACCTTAAAGTATCAAGTTAAATGAAAATCATCAATAAAAAAAATACGAACATTAGACATATTTGAAGGCTGACTAATCGCTGGAATAAATAATCAAAAAAAGGGTCTGATTACCGGAATGTCGCCTGCCACCGGTCAATATTTTGAAGAACTCAGCTAGTCAGTCACCGACTCACTGGTTACAAAACACAAACACCAGTTACACCCGTCACAGATCGCCGCCTCCGATGTCATAGACTCGTAATAAAGAAAGGGAGTCTGCGTCGTCGTTGTCACCGGCGGTCTATCGTCCGCCTCCGGTGTCCTTGACTGATTGCAATTTGTAAAGAAAGTTAAGTGAAAACTGAAAAGTGATAAAAATTAAAAACGGCTGCTGTGAAGATATATCTGATATGTTTTAGGTTTAGAAAATTAGGGTTATAAAAAATTTATTATATATTTATTAATTTATTATTTATATATTAAATATATTATATTATATATATAATAAATTAATAATATATATGTTATTAATATAATTTTGGATTTTCGGTTTAACTGAATTTTATTTTCAAAAAAACGAAACCGAACCGTTTAACCGAAATTTATAAATTAAAAACCAAAATTGAACCGAAACACCGAAAAACCGAAACAAAATTTAAATTTTGGTTCGATTTTTTGGTTTAACCAAAATATACCCAGCCCTAGTTATATAGAAGGAGAATATTGGGGAAAGTTGGAGATAATAATGAGCATTAATTACTTTTCTTTTCTTTTAAATTAATATTAATTATATTGTATAAATGAGTCATAAATACATTTGGTTACTAACTAAATGTAATTAGTGAAACTTAATTAGACCATGAAGTTAGTTAGGAGGAATCTAACATGTCTATATTGAAGTTTTGCCTAGAAAAAAAGGAAGAGAGCAATTAAAAAGGAATGAAGAGAGAATGATATGACAACGTGTCAGAAAGCTAGGTACTCGTATTGTTGTTAATACATATAGGAGTAACTAGATACTTTAGCCCGTGCCAGCACGCACCCAATATATGTTATTTATGTTATATCAATTTATGTAGCACAAATAATATTTGAAGTGTCAACCAAATATTTATTAATATATTTTTTTAAATAATTTAAGTTATTAATCATTGTGATTTGTAGTACTTTTAACATAATTTAGTAATTTATGTTACTCGCTTTGTCCCAATTTTAGAATTTAGAGATCAGTCAATCAAATTTTTATTAATATATTTTTTAAAATATTTTAAGTTATTAATCGTTGTGACTTTAGTATCTTTTAATGTAATTTCAAATAATTTATGTTACTTGCTTTATCGCAACTTATGTGACACTATTAGAATTTCAAAAGGTAATCATATTTTTTACTATATGTTTTTAAAATATTATAAGATATTAATAGTTATGACTTATAATTATTTTTTAGCATAATTTTTAAATATATAATATGTTACCAAAATAAAATAAATAAATTAAAATAAACAAAGTACTAAATTTTCAAAACATGTAAATTATAAAATGCCAAAACTACCCCTGAATTTATGTGAAACAAATATAATTTAGATAATCAATTATATTTTTAATATGTTTTAAATATTTTAAATTGTTAGCTATTATAATTTATAATATTTTTTATGTAATTTTCAAACAATATATGTTACTCTCTTTATTCAAATTTTTGTGGCATTGATAGTCAATTATGTTCTTAAAATAATTTAAATTTTTAATTATTATGATTTATAATATTTTTTTATTCTATTCCAATTTAAGTGACACTGAAATAAATTCGAGAGTCAATTAAATTTATGATTGAAGCAGCGAAGTGGATATTGTCCTCAATAACTTATAATACCTAATTAGAAGTGATATAGCAAAATTACTATAAGAAAAATGAGTATCATATAAGATGTCATGTTAATTTAAAACATCAAAAATTAATTTATTATTTTATGTCAAATTTATTTTTTATTATATATTAATAATTTTGTAATACCTAAATGACTTATAATAATTAATTAGAGGTGATATAGTAAAATTACGATTGAAGCAGCTGAATCAGACATGTCATAAATGTCTATTTCATCTTTTTTAAAATTCAATATTAGTAGTAATTCTTATATGTAAATGTCTTACAATAATTAATTAGGGGTAATATAGTAAAATCATGAAGCAAACATACTTGTGAAAATTTTAAATGAGTTATATAAGATGTCCTATTAATTTAAAACATCAAGAATTAATTTATAATTTATGTTTATTTTATTATTTATTAAATATTATTAATTTTTTAATACCTAGATGATTTATAATAATTAATTAGAGATGATATAATAAAACTACGATTGAAGCAAATGAAACAAACATGTCATAAATGTCTATTTTACTTTTTTTTATTAAATATTATTAATTTTCTTATATATAAATAATTTGCAATAATTAATTAAGAATAATATAACAAAATCACCAGCAGGTGAAGAAGTACGAGACCTGCGTCTTCTTCACACTTCTTAATAGTAGTAGTAATACTTAACAGAACTTCTTGCTTGTATGTGTCCAAAAATTAGTATTGTTAATTGTTATCCTTCCGTTAGTTACTTAATATCATATATTGATTCACGACTAATTTCGAAATTCAAATTTAATATTTTAATATTAAATGTTCAAAGTTATATGAAGAATTATGGCATGCAGAAGGGAGAAGAGAGATTAATATATAGATAAGTAGTCGTACTACTTCATTGTGTCTTTAATAGTGCATGCATTATTTGATTTCAACAATGGCTTCAGCTTCTCCAAATCCTTCCCGTTCCACCTTGCTTAACAACCCTTTTACATCTTCTTCCGCCTTTTATTCCCATAAGCTTCTTTCCAGAACTTCCTTCCCTTTTCCACTTACTCCAACAATTACTCCGCATAAAACTATCTCCATTATCTGCTGCAGCGCGGGCGTTTCCATTACCCCAAAAGGCGTTCCATTCACTGCCCGATTCAGGCCTGATGAGATACGAAAAGGATGTGACGTTCTTGTTGAAGCCCTTGAGCGTGAAGGCGTCACCACTCTATTTGCTTATCCAGGGGGCACTACTCTGGAAATTCACCAGGCACTTACCCGTTGTCCAACCATACGGAATGTATTGCCACGTCATGAACAAGGCGGCATTTTCGCCGCTGAAGGTTATGCACGCGCCACCGGGTTCCCTGGTGTTTGTATGGCTACCTCTGGCCCCGGCGCTACTAATCTTATAAGTGGTCTTGCTGATGCTATGCTTGATAGTATTCCAATTGTTGCTATTACAGGTCAACTTATTAATCCTCTAGTTGGTTGATTTTAAAGAGACAAAAATTAGTCATTCCTATATGTTCACTTTTTACTTGTCCTCTTTTGATTTTGGACGCACCTTAAAAACAATGATTGACATGAGTATTTTTGCACAATATTCATATTCATTGATATTTAGTCTTAGGTCTTGAAAAAATATTTGAGAAATAAGTAATTAATGATGAAGATGATGTTAGGTTGTGGAGCCTGATTAATATGTGACGTACTGTACCTTTTATTCTCATTTCTCTGTGCAACTGTACTCTGAGTCATTAATATAAATAGTCCACCTGCTGTAGAGTTTACTCACGGGTGTTACCACATAATTCATTCTCACTTATCTCTCTCTCTCCTTAAGAACTTTCTCTCTAATTTTCTTCATCCTCTTCATAGATTTAGTGTGTGTGCACGCAAATCGATCCTAACAGATGAAACATGAAAAAAAATGTAGACAAGTGAAACTTGTTCAATCGGCTAAACACCTCCACTGTACCCGATAGGTTTGAGAGTTCGAATCATGTTGTTTTGGTAAGCGAAGAACACTATTGATCCTCTTGATTAGTGGTGAGGTGAGAAAAAAAGAATTTTTTTTCTTGATACGTTTAAACTGAAAATGTATTTTTAATACAGTGGACAACTAACAATGTCGGCTCTACCCCTTTAAAAAAAAATAAGCAACCACCTAAGGTCCTCAAATTTTAGGGGCCTCATTTATTTTTTTAACAATAATATATTATAGGCTTTCATTAAAAGAATATTAAATATTATTTGTTGAAAAAATAAACTTCTTACATAAAAGTAAAGAGTTATAGAAGAATTTTGATGTATTTAAAGTATATCTCAAGAAAGATTAAATGTATTAGTTATATTAACGGAAAAAAATATTGTAGAAGAAATCGACCATAACATTTACAACATTGCATCTCAGGATTTAAAATATAGACTTTATAAAAAAAATTAAAATTTCTTGAAAATTTAAGACTTCCATTTGATTTTTGCCTTAAATCACCAATTTGCTTGAGCCGGCCTGCAAGTAAATGTGAACGGAGTGAGTAGTGTACTTAACAAATTTTGTCTAGTCATGACCACTGAAAAGTAATGTTAGTTTTGCGGCGGGCAATTAACGTATGATATTTCTTTGGTGGTATTACTAGCTAATCTTGTTGGCGGCCTTATAATATTCCACTTGGTTGCTAATACAGGTCAAGTTCCTCGAAAGATGATTGGAACAGACGCATTTCAAGAAATTCCAATTGTTGAAGTAACTAGATCAATTACCAAACACAATTATCTAGTTATGGACGTTGAAGATATTCCTAGGATTGTGAGAGAGGCGTTTTTCATAGCGAGATCAGGCCGACCTGGACCGGTTTTAATTGATGTTCCTAAAGATGTTCAACAACAAATGGTGGTTCCTAATTGGGATCAACCAATGAAGTTGCCAGGTTATATGTCCAGACTCCCTCAACCGCCAAAAAAGATGCTCTTGGACAAAATTGTTAGACTAATTTCCGAGTCAAAGAAGCCAGTTCTGTATGTTGGTGGTGGGTGCGTACAGTCTAGCAAGGAGTTACGGCATTTTGTTGAGCTCACAGGTATGTACAATATATTTCAATTGCCGGTAGAAATGTAGAGGATTAAGTTCTACTACAATTTTGTTTTATTGAATCGATACGAGTACTTATATAGCAAGTTAGGTTGAGCTTATTTGGAATTGAGGCATTGTTCTTACACATACAGGTATTCCAGTGGCGAGTACTTTGATGGGTCTCGGAGCATTTCCAGCAGGAGATGAGCTTTCCCTTCAAATGCTAGGGATGCATGGTACTGTTTATTCAAATTATGCGGTGGATAGTAGTGATTTGCTACTAGCATTTGGAGTGAGATTTGATGACCGTGTCACTGGTAAATTAGAAACTTTTGCAAGAAGAGCAAAAATTGTTCACATTGATATTGACTCAAAGGAGATTGGAAAGAACAAACAGCCTCACGTATCCATTTGTACAGATATTAAGTTGGCATTACAAGGGTTGAATTCAATAGTGGATCAGAAAAAGGCAGCAATGAAGCTGGATTTCTCTCCCTGGAGAAAAGAGTTAACAGAGCAAAAATTGAAGTACCCTTTGAAGTATAATTTTTTTGGTAGAGCCATTCCTCCACAGTATGCAATTCAAGTCCTTGATGAGTTAACTAATGGAAATGCCATCATAACTAGTGGTGTAGGCCAACACCAGATGTGGTCTGCTCAATACTATAAGTACAAAAATCCAATGCAGTTGTTGACATCTAGTGGATTCGGTGCAATGGGATTTGGATTGCCTGCTGCAGTTGGAGCAGCTCTTGCAAGACCAGATGCAATTGTTGTGGACATTGATGGAGATAGCAGTTTCATGATGAATGTGCAGGAGTTAGCAACAATTAGAGTGGAAAATCTTCCTATTAAGATGATGATTATAAATAATCAACACTTAGGAATGGCGACCCAATGGGAGGATAGGTTCTATAAGGCAAATAGAGCAGACTCTTATCTTGGAAATCCTTCTAACAAGTCAAAGATTTTTCCTAACATGTTGAAATTAGCGGAGGCTTGTGATATACCTGCTGCTCGAGTCACACACAAGGATGATGTTAGAGTTTCTATACAAAAGATGTTAGACACTCCTGGACCTTATTTATTGGATGTTATTGTGCCACACCAAGAACATGTTTTACCTATGATTCCTAATTGGGGTGAGTTCAAGGATGTCATCACAGAGGGTGATGGCAGATCTTCCTATTGATTACTTGCCATCGAAATTCAGATTTGATAATAGAAGGATCAAATTGTATTCGACCAAATTGAGCGGAGGCTCAATGAAATTAATGGCATCAAGCCAAATCTTAATAAGAAGTTCCAAGTATATTCAATAAAATTAGCTTCTACGTGCATGCATCTCGTGCGCACCGCATGTACATTTTGTGCGCTCTCATGTGCATCTTATGAGCCACATGTGTTTCTTGTGCATTGCACATGTATCTCGTGTATTGCGTTGCACGTGCATCCCATATTAATTATTAGTAAAAAAAAAGTTAAATTCACATATAAAATATTATTAAACATGTGTATGAGTTATACATCTAAAATAAAAGAAATTAATGGAAGCTCAAAATAACGAAAGATATGCTATTTTAGCAGACTTGATTGTTAAACTCAAAATTATTCCATATTATTTAAACTTGAGATGGCTATTTCTTGAAATAGTTTGATGAGTATAAGAGACTATTACTATGGATTATTTTCTAGCTTAATTTAATATTTTTTAAAGAAAAAAAAAATTATACACCAACTTTAGATTTAATAACTATTGAAAAATGAGCACCTAAAATTGAGGGGCTTAAAGAACTTATCACAATGACATGTTTAAAGAACTTATCACAATGACATGCAGCATCCAACATTCGTCGGCCAAATTCCTTGGATAGAGAGCGTTACCTTAACACCGATTATGCACCTGTTTGCAATGCATAAGGTAAGATGCTATTAAAGGACGCACTACATAAACTTATAATTTTGTTGATCAGTAACAAGCGAACAAATAAGAGAAAATAAAAATAAAATGACTTAACTCTATACTTTCGAGCTAAGGGTGTTAAGTGGGTCGGGCCGGGTCAACCTGGAACCGGCCCATTAAAATTATTCGGGTTGCTGGCCGGGTCCGAGTTGGGGTTAAGTGGGCCGGGCCGGGCTCAACAGTAAACTTTTTAAAAACAATCCTAACTCGGCCCACTTAACCCAACCCGATCAAACTCACCTAAACCCGATCAAACCCGGTTAAAAACCCGGTCAAAAATAAAAATAATTTTTTTTTCAATATACACTATATATACCCACCTATAAACATTTTAAATACGTTAAACAATATATATACACTATATATATAGTGTATACTACATTAGAATTTTAAAAATATATACACATACACAATTACACATATATACACACCATTCAAAGTATATTACTATTTTAATATATATATATATATATATATATATGTATATATATATATATATAGTTATATAGTTATATACTAATTTATAAAATATATACACGTGTATACGTTAAATATACACGTCTATAGAAGATATATACACACATATACGCACCATTCAATGTATATGTACTATTTTAAATAAAATATACTACAATATATATACATTACAATATATATATATATATATATAGTTATATACTAATTTATAAAACATATACACATGTATACGTGAAATATACACGTCTATAGAAGATATATACACACATATACGCACCATTCAATATATATGTACTACTTTAAATAAAATATACTACAACATATATACATTACAATATATATATATATAGTTAGATACTAATTTATAAAACATATACACATGTATACGTTAATATACACGTCTATAGAAGATATATACACACATATACGCACCATTCAATGTATATGTACTACTTTAAATAAAATATACTACAATATATATACATTACAATATATATATATATATATATATATATATATATATATATATTTATATAGTTATATACTAATTTATAAAACATATACACATGTATACGTTAAATATACACGTCTATAGAAGATGTATACACACATATACACACCATTCAATGTATATGTACTATTTTAAATAAAATATACTACAATATATATACATTACAATATATATCTATATATATAGTTATATACTAATTTATAAAACATATACACATGTATACGTTAAATATACACGTCTATAGAAGATATATACACACATATAAGCATCATTCAATATATATGTACTATTTTAAATAAAATATACTACAATATATAGACATTACAATATATATATATAGTTATATACTAATTTATAAAATATATACACATGTATACGTTAAATATACACGTCTATAGAAGATATATACACACATATACGCACCATTCAATGTATATGTACTACTTTAAATAAAATATCTACAATATATATATATATATATATATATATATATATATATATATATATATATATATATATATATATATATAGGTAGTTATATACTAATTTATAAAACATATACACATGTATACGTTAAATATACACGTCTATAGAAGATATATACACGCATATACGCACCATTCAATATATATGTACTACTTTAAATAAAATATATACTACAATATATATATATACAATTTATAAAACATATACACATGTATACATTAAATATACATATCTATAGAAGATATACACATAAATATACAAAACATATGCTACTTAATATAATAAATTAATAATACTTGGTAGTAAATTAATAACATATTAGAAGTAAGTTTTAAATTTAAAGTAGAAATTCAATTTAAATCATTAAATGAAAAAAATTACAAAGTAAGGACTAAGGAGTGAATGAATGTTGAATTTTATTGATTGCGAAATAATCCAAAATTTATAATTTACATGAATGAAAAATCTACAAACTATGCATCATTTTTTTCAACTCATTCATGTTAATATTAATGGGAACTTGCATAGGATAGTCAAAGTCAACGGGGGCAAAACCATGCATTGGACTTGATTCTGTTGAGTTCTCCCGTAAAGACATAATTTTTTCAAGTTTCAGCTCGTCGTTCGGCTCCGGTTCCATTCCTTGGTTTTTTCTTTCCGCTCTAATCTAATCTCTGAAGCAAGCTAGAACATTCATTGCATTGCTTCCCAATGAGTGTCGGTTGTCTCCAAGTTGTTGTCGCCCCTGACTAAAGGCGCTCTCTGATGCAACGATTGACATTGGAATATTCAAGATATCTCTAGCTAATCTTGAAAGCACAGGATATTATGTTTCATTACTCCTCCACCAATCCAACGTGTTGATCCATCGTCTGCGATCCTCTTGCGGCGACCGAAGATAATATTTCAGCTCTTCCCGATAAGTTGATGTGTAAGCTCATTCATCAACACTGTTCCAACAAGGTAAATCATAAAAGGAATCAGGAAAATCACTATGTGTTGGCCTTTTAGAAGATGATGGCTCCTCGGGAGGATGATGAGCGACAGTTGGAGTGATATTTGTAGGTACGACTAAATCAAATAAATCAGCATAGTGATTATATAATTTTTCTATTTATTCATTCGTATCACCCATAGCCGTCCACAAATCAGGTTGTAATTGTTCATAATCATTGTTAGTATTTATTTTTAAGTTAGCATAAATAATAGTACTAAAGTGGCACATAGTATTATATTTCATGCACGGATTTAGCATAGCACCAACCAAGTAAATGGGGAGAATCGGGAAAAAATATTTTTTAAATTTAGTAAACATGCATCTTCTTTATAACCTTCTTTATTTTTATATTCTTTGAGCAAACCAGAAATATCGGCTATATATGCCAAAATGTTACAAAAAGTAGGATAATAAGCACTGGAAAATTCAGCCGTAGCTACATAATTTTTTTCTAAAAACTTAACAAGATCATTAATTACAACCCAATCAGAATCATGTAGCATGCAATCAGCAGAATCAGCAAATGAACCACAATGTTGGTTAAAAGCTAGTGTAATAGGAACTCTATATTTATAACAAGTTTTTAAAAAATCATACGTAGAATTCCATCTAATATCAATTTCCTCAGGCATCAGTATCGGTGCAAGTCCATTTTCTTGACATTTAACTTTAAATTCTCTAATTCTTTTTCTTCGATTATTTCCTTGAATAAAACCAACAGCAAGACGAATTTTTTCATTATAAAGGTCAAAAAACTCAAGACCATCTTTTACAATTAAATTATATATATGACATGCACATTTAATATGAAAAATTTCAGGCAACGGCGAAGATAACTTAGATTTTAATTTTTTTATAGCAGTCTTATTGTTAGAAGCATTATCAAAAGCAATACATAAGATTTTATTTTCGATACCATAAAATCCGACAACTTTAACAATAGAATCAACAATAAAATCTTCAATATGTTTACGATCTTCATCATATAAAAAAGCAAGAATACGTTTTTGCATCACAAAATTACTATCCATCCAGTGACAAGTAACGGTTAAATAATCATGTTTATTTACAGCACGACCAAGATCAGAAGTTATGGACAATCTACATTGAATATTTTTTAACAATGTTGATAAATAAAAATAATATTGTGAATGAAGTCTAAAAATATCAGATCGACAAGTACTTCTAGGAACACCATTAAACATAGGATTATAAATTGCTTGAATATAATGAATAAAGGTATCAGAAGAAGGAAAAATAAAAGGCAAACAACCCACAACTACCATTTTAGCTATTTCTTCCCGATCCCTCAATTTATTATACTTCTTCGTTACCTGACCGGTTGCTGGATCCATTCTAGTTTGCGTTGGCCCACCAACATCCCCACCACCTCATGCAATATTTAACTCTCTTTCGTGAGCATCACCTATATGTCTCATTAACGTACCCGTACCCCCTTGTTTGCCTTAGCTTTTATGCTTATATATTTGTTGACAAATATTGCATTGCACCTCAGTATCTGATATACATTCAAAAAATTATCATGCAATACTAGTTGTTTTACGAGCTCTTGGGGCACGGGGAGGACGGAAAGGGAGATTAACCGATTAACTTTAGCATTTCCTACTGCGGGTGTTTCATCAATATTCTCATCATCTTCGTCTAAATTAACCGCATCTACTTCATTTTCTTGTTCTATATCGTAATTTTCCTGAGCTTCTACATAATCCATATCGTGAGCACCTACACCTAAAGGTACACCTACTTCTTCCTCAAAAGGTTGACTAAGCGGTGTCGGAGGCACACAGATATATCTACTACTTGAACTATCTCTACCGCTAGTAATTCGCTTTTTACTACCACTACCGCTTCCGGGACAAAAAAATTTAACATCTTTAGTAGCGAGGTTTCTTAATTTATCCATAATATAAATTAAACTAAAAAAATTCAAAATACACAAATATAATAAAAATAAATATTCAACAATTAATACACTAAATAAAAATTAAACGTAAGAGATGGAACGACAATACCAAATTTTGGAAGTATCCGAAGGTTGCGACTTTAAAAATTTTCACTCGTACTTTGTAATCGCAAAATTAAAAAATTAAAGTGAGCACTTTAGGAAATTAAATTTATAGAATATTTGAGAATTGAGAATTGAGATTTGAGAGAGAATGAGATTTGAGATAATTAAAAATTATGTAAAAGATGATTTGAAGGTGTAGGGTATTTATAGAAATTTTTTTGGGATTAAAAAATAATTTTAAAAGTAATTTTTTTTTTAATTAATGGGCCCAAACTAGCCATTTGGACCCATTAACGGCTATATAGCCGTTGGGCCAACGGCTAGTTTAGCCCAAAATCCAAATTTCTTTTTTTTTTAAATGGGTCGGGCCGGGCCGGTTAACCGGCGGGCCCCAATCGGATTGGGTCTGGGCCGGGTTAATCGGGCCCAAAACAAAAAAAATGGTCCGGGACCCGGTACCCTAAAGCCCTTGGGCTTACCAGGCCGGATCAAACCGGGCCAGTTTCATTAAATGGGCCGATTCGGGTCGGGTTGACCGGGCCCAACCCGACCCGTTTGACAGGCTTATTTCGAGCACTTATATTGTTGAAAAAATAATAATCTCACCCATGATAATATTCACACTAAATAGCAATAATAAGAGAGTAACAACGACATCAAATATCATAATAGAATAAATATAATATCTGAATAGAGTAATACAATAATATTAATTACAACTTGATTTTTTTCTACTATATAGAAAAGCCAGCGGCAAGACGGCCAGTGGCAGTTTGGAAATTTTATCTTTATCTAGGGGTAAAATAGTAATTGCAGTCATCAGTGATTAAAAAAGACGCTAGAAGTATCCAAATTTTCTTTCTCATCTCTAAAGAAAAAAATAGACAGCCACAATTGACAGAACCATCTGATCTCCTTAATTCTTTTGCGTTATATGTGTATATTATTTTCTTCTGTCCATTTCTACTCTCATACATGTAGCTTTACCTTGGTGTAGTGAAATTTTGGTCATTCTTATGTTTTTTAAGCCTACAGAGAAGCTCCAAAAATCTTTTCGCTTCAAGTTTTACCTAATAATCAGTAAAATTTATAAAGTAATGAGTATCGTTAGGTATATTGGTATGTTTTTTTTTTCCGTCTACTGAACTCTGAATCATATGTCGTTTTATGGATTTTGTAATAGCATAAGAATGCGGACAAGCAAAAAGAGCCGAGTGATGGTCAAACTATTGTATACATTAAAGCAAAAGATGAAATCTTTCACGAGTAAATTAATTAAGGGTGACAAAAAAGTTTCAAAACTAAAAAAGAGTGACACAAATCTTAAATATTGAGTAGAGGTGACAATTTTAAGATTAGTGTTAATGACACTAATTTTAAAACCCTCAAGTTTTATTATTTACACAAAGATCCCTACCCTATATTTGCACAAAGATCCCTACACCATCACCGCCACTCCTCCTCCACACCCTTTTTGTTGCCGCCAGTCGCCGTCACCTCCTTTTCCTCCACTATCACTATCACTATCACTATCATTGCCACCTCTTTCAGATTCACCATTATTTACCTCCTCTACATAACTATCGCCTATTTTTCTTCTTTCTCCTCTACCACCATCGCTATCAACACCACAATAAATATCATCTTCTTATTCGGTGTCACCACCAATCCCACCACCTTCATTTTTACCATGAATATCACTTTTTCGTGGGCTCCTCCTCCAATATGATCTTTTTTCAGAAATTAAGTAAGTATCAAAATTGCTGCAACAACTTTGATAGTTGTTGCAGCAACTTCGATAATTGTTGTAACACAACAACTAATAGTAGTTGTTGCAGCAATTACCGTAGTTGCTGAAGCAACTCTCGTAGTTGCTGAATTTGCTAAATTATTTCTTTATTCATTTTTAAAAGAAATCAAAAAATTTATTTTCAAACTTTTTAATTTTTTTTCTTAAGTAGTCCATAAAAATTAAAAAAGAAAGAACGAAATCAGAAGAGAAAGAGAAAGAAGAAGAGGAGATGGAAGAAGAGGAAAATCTATATGGAGAGAAAAAAAAGAAGAAGAAGAAGATGAGGAGAAAGAAAAAGAAGAAAGATTGAAAGATAAGAAAAGGAGGGAAACTCTAAAATTTGAAATTTGAAGTTGGAGGACTTTTTAAAAAATTAAAAAGTTTTTAAAAATTACACTTTACACCCTAATTAACTTAATCACAATTTAAATGAAGCTTTGACCTTAGCTGGTCAAAGTTGTCACCATTTTTAATTTAAAGATCTTTTTGTCACCTCCCACTTAATTTTCTCATCTTTCACGAGGTGCCAACTTTTTTTAACTTTTCTATTTTGCCTGTCTCCAAAATGTCTCTGATTCTTCCTTTTATTGCTTCTCCAGTCAAGCTCTTGGTCCTTCAGTTTTTCTTTGCTTACAAAGCAGGTTAGGACTGACAAGGTAAGTGTTTTTCTTGTAGTATAAAAGATTTTATGTATGTTATCGTGGTGGTTTATATTTAGTCTATATATGTTGATTTTCTGCAAAAGAATACACCAATGAAATGTCACTTGCACACATACTAGAAACATTTAATTGGGATAGAGGTTAAGATAAATTAAAGGTTCTACTATATCACTTTGTTAATCTCTTTCTAAGAACTATGGTTTGCATTTATAAAACAGTAATAATTTTCCAATCAGTGCTCAAAATCTATAGCCTGGAACTTTAAAAGTGCAGTTGTTAACTATCTGTTGAGAGACCATGTGTGGCTTTTTGGATCACTCTATAAAACTTTTGTAGAGTTTCATGTATCAGGAAAGCTAACCTATTTGGAAAAGGGTACAAAATTGTCCCATGGCTTTGGTCTAATAGCAAGAACGTTGAGTTGATGTGTGGGTTAGATGTATGTCATGATTTCAGACCTTACAGGCAAAAGCCTATCAATTAAATTGAGAAGGGTAGAGGGGTAAGTCCATTATCTACCGAGATTCGAACAGTGTGGCCTATGCTACGATAAACAACAAAGTTTGTTGACGTTATTAAGTCACTTAGTCAAACTAGGAAACTATAAGGAAAGAGAGGCTAAGGTTATGAAGTAAGGCCATCTTAAGGATAGATAGAAAGGTTCATTATCCATCGAGGCTCAAACCGTTCTCCACCGGCTCTCAAAGATCCTATCAAAAGGGGAAAAAAGGGAATGGGGGCATTGCAAAATTATCACATGGCTTTGGTCTAATAACAAGAACATTGAGCTGATGTGTGGGTTAGATGTATGTCACAGTTTCAAACCTTATAGGAAAAAGACTGTCATTTAAGTGTAGAAGGGTAGATGGGTAAGTCCATTATCCACCGAGATTCGAACAGTATGGCCTATGCTATAATAAACAACAAAGTCTATTGACGTTATTAATTCACTTAGTCAAACTAGGAAACTATAAAAAAAAAGGAGGATAAGTTTATGAAGTAAGGTTATGGAGACTCTAATTCTTTCTCAACCAATGATGTCCTGGATACTCAGGTTGGTTTCATGTGTTTCCTTTATCTAGGGTTGTGTAACGTCTGCTTACACTGCTCTCCCTAGACCTCAGTTGCGGGAACGTACCAGGTATGTTGTGGTTGTTTTTTGGTAATTGCAATAACTTACATGTGTGTTACATGACACATCCTTTTTCTCTATATTTAGAATGACAGAAGAAGAAAGTAAACCTGGAAGATAAATCAGCTCCACCCTCTCATTTAGAAAATAAATTTGCTTTCCTTGTGGCTTCACCATTGAAAACCACTACTTTGTGGTGATCATAGAAAAGCAAAGTGTTAATCTAATTGTTCTATCCATGCCTTTTGTATTTTCTGGAAGAAAGCTATTCTTATAACATAGGAAAGACACTTGTTGCAAAAAAAGTCCCATTGCCAAGTTATCATGATGATCTTGACAAGCGTCATGGATTTACACAGAAAGAGGTATAGTACTGCTACCTTGCTATTAGCTTGTGAGAATGTTCTTTCACTTATTATTACTGATGATTTGCTTGTGTTGCTAGTTTTAGTTAATGTATAACTTAACTGTAATCATACTAATAAATGAATTAATTAAACTGTAACCATCTCGAAGATAAGGATGCCTGCAGAGATTGAGAAAAGAGTCGGAAATCTATTGAGTATTTCACACGACACAGTAGCTGCTGGGACTTTCTCTTCAACATCTGGTAATTCTGTCCAATTATGATGACAAATACGAGCCTGTGCGTACCTTATCCCTTGCTAGCTCTACTGGCCATGGAATGAACATAATTATGGGTGTTAATTTGGGTTTGGAACCTATAGCGCTACCTGTCCTTGTCATAAGCTTGGCTACTGCTTCTACTTTTTGGCTTGGTTGCTTTTCAGGATTGACAGATAAAGCTGAAAATCTAACTGGGGGGTTGTTTGGAACTATTGTATCAACTATGAAAATGCTCAGTATAGTAGCGTATCTTCTCACCATGGATATGTTTCGTTCAATAACTAATAATGCTGGTGGAATTATTTGAATAAGCCACCAGGTGATGCTAATATTTCTGAGCAAAAGCATGAAGTTGTGAATATGTACGTGGTGGATAACTCTTTGAGCGCATTTGATGTAGGAAAGTTCAATGAAGATGAGGTAGAGTTAAAAAATATTAATTTTATCCATTATTAGTCTCACGTTGACAATCGCTATAAAGGATTATGAAGAATAAATAAACTGTAATGAATGGCTTCTTTTATACTCCATCCATTCCATATTAATTGATCATTTTACTAAAATTAGTTGTCTTCCATTAGTTGGTTAACAAAGTGCAACTTTGGTACTCCTGCACAATCCAAAACTAGCAGCACATTTGGAAAAATGATGTGATTAAAATCGTCGCTTTTGTTAGTTCACTATTTTTTCGTTGCTTTTGTGTCTTTATTTTTATTCTCATACTATCGCATTATCTAAATCAAATTTCTATTAATATGACACATACATCAAAGCCAAATCTAAACATGTATTCTGCTTAATATCAAGTCCAGTGTTCAATGATAAGAGAGGATTATTCTATAATGTGAAGTTTGAAAGTGGAATTTTAGCATAAAAGCCAATAACTTTCTTTTACTAGAAAGAAAGGTATAAATCAGAAACAAGATATAATAAGAGTGACACATAATTAGTGATGGCATATTTGTGGCAAATGGATATGTAAACTATACAGAAGGTTACGAAGGACATACAGAGCATCACTAACATTTCAGTAATAAATTAGCTTTTCGTTGGTGTAGTGAAATTTGTGTCATTCTTATGTTTTTTAAACTTATAGAGGAGCTCCGAAAGTCTTTCTGCTTCAAGTTTTACCTAATAAAAATTTACAAGGTAATGAGTACCGTTTGGTATTTGAGTATGATTTTTTTCCCGTCTACTGAACTCTGAATCATCTATCGTTTTATGGATTTTGTAATAGCATAAGAACGCGGACAAGGAAAAAGAGCCGAGTGATGATCAAACTATTGTATACATTAAAACAGAAGATGAAATCTTTCACGAGATACCTTTTTTTTTTTAAACTTTTCTGTTTTGCCTTTCTGCTAAATGTCTCTGATTCTTCCTTTTATTGCTTCTTCAGTTAAGCTCTTGGTCCTTTAGTTTTCCTTTGCATACAAAGTTGGTTAGGATTGACGAGGTAAGTGTTTTTCTTGTAGTATCAAAGATTTTATGTATTTTATCGTGTTGGTTTATATTTAGTCTATATATGTTGATTTGCCGCAAAAGAATACACCAATGAAATGTCACTCGACACATACTAGAATCATTCAATTGTGATAGAGGTTAAGATAAATTGAAGGTTCTACTGCATCACTTTGTTGATCTCTTTCTAAGAACTATGGTTTGCATTTATAAAACAGTAATAATTCGCCACTCAGTGCTCAAAATATATAGCTCATAACTTTAAAAGCACAGTTGTTAACTATCTGTTGAGAGACCATGTGTTGGCTTTTTAGAACACTCTATAAAATTTTTGTAGAGTTTCATGTATCGGGAAAGCTAACCTATTTGGAAAAGGTGCAAAATTGTCCCATGGCTTTGGTCTAATAGTAAGAATATTGAGCTGATGTGTGGGTTAGATGTATGTCACAGTTTCAAATCTTACGGGCAAAAGCCTGTCATTTAAGTGGAGAAGGGTAGAGGGGTAGGTACATTATCCATCGAGATTCGAATAGTGTGGCCTATGCTACAGTAAACAACAAGTCTGTTGAGGTTATTAAGTCACTTAGTCGAACTAGGAAACTATAAGGAAAAAGAGGCTAAGGTTATAGAGTAAGGCCACCTTAAGGGTAGATGAAAAGGTTCATTATCCACCGAGGCTCAAATCGTTCTCCACTGGCTCTCGAAAATCCTATCAAAAGGGAGGAAAAGAGATTGGGGGCATCGATTTGTATCAAAGGTATAATGCTATCTTTTAGTCGTATGATCCTAGTTTTTCGGAGCTGGTGATATCCTTTTAAAGACAAAATTGATATTCCTTCTTCCATCCATGGATGAGTTGAATAGTTTAATATTAACATTGTTTTAATTCTTCTGATTATATACAATCCATGTTATAATAATGTTATTGGTTTCTTGATTACTTTCCTATTACTACTTGCTAACTGATTACTGATCATGATTGAAGTACTTATTCCTCTCCTCACGTTACAACTGAAAGATTATCGGCTAACTGACTTGGTAAGCTGGACATAAAGCAATAATCTGTGTTTTTGGCAAATACGCGTTGATCAGGTTTGGGTCACATCTATTTTCAATAATAATCATGATATATTTCTGTTGGTTTCTATTAATTATTCTGGGAAGCATGTAGCCTGTGAATACTTGCTTTCTTAAGTTCCTCTTAGAGACAATCTCAGTTTGACTCAAGAAGTATTTTTGTTGGTTTCTATTAATTATTCTGGGAAGTATGTAGCCTGTGAATACTTGTTTTCTTAAGTTGCTCTCGGAGACAATCTCAGTTTGACTCAACTTTACTCTTTTTTCTTCTTAATCTACATATATGATATCTTTGTAAGGGTCTTCTTGAATTTGATTTAAGTTGCTAGGATTGGATTTTATTGGGATATAGGTCTATATTTGTGTTGCAAAAGATGTTGATCAAGTGAGTTGACAGTGAAAGAGTGAAGCATGTTGTCGTTGCTAACCTCTCTAATTCTTTCTCAGCTAATGGTGTCCTGGATACTCAGGTTGGTTTCATGTTTTTCCTTTATCTAGGGTTGTGTAAGGTCTTCAAATACTGCCCTCCCCAGACCTCAGTTGTGGGAATGTACTAGGTATGTTATGGTTGTTGTATGGTAATTGCAATAACTTACATGTGTGCTACATGACAGATCTTTTTTCTCTATATTTAAAATAACGAAAGAAGAAAGTAAACCTGATAGATAAATCAGCTCCACCCTCTCATTTAGAAAATAAATTTGCTTTCATTGTGGCTTCACCATTGAAAACCACTACTTTATGGTGATCATAGAAAAGCAAAGTGTTAATCTAATTGTTCTATCCATGCCTTTTGTATTTTTTGGAAGAAAGCCATTCTTATAACAGAGGAAAGACACTTGTTGCAGGCAAAGTCCCATTACAAAGATATCGTGCTGATCTTGACGAGCGTCATGGATTTACACAGAAAGACGTATAGTACTGATACCTTGCTATTAGCTGGTGAGAATGTTCTTTCACTTATTATTGCTGATGATTTGCTTGTGTTGCTGGTTTTAGTTAATGTATAACTTAACTGTCAATTCAACTGAACCAATAATATAAAACTGCCAAGAAATGACAATCCAAACTAAGTTCATAACATATGACAATTTCCCTGATCTGAACTCTCTCATTTTCTTTTCCAAATCATTCCATTAGCCACTTGTGAAAAGCCCTCTAGTAGAAGAAATTGCCACTATCATACTGTTAGAGTTCGTGCCCTACTGATTATCTTATTTTTCCCTAACTGTTGCTTATCGATGGAACGGGTTGCCTGACATGTTCCACTGATGTGTTCCAAGGAAGCAGTAAAACAGAAAGTAAAGAACACAATGATTTTTATATGGAAAACACCCGGCTCAAAAGGTGTTAAAATCCACGACCTGCACCTCTACGGGATTTAACCCCAACTTCACTAAGTAACTCTGAGCCTCAACAATGACTGATTAAAAAACTCTTGTAACCAACAAATAGGAATTATAAACTCTAATCCCTATAACTCAACAACTAGAAATTATAAACTCTAATTCCTTTGACTCAACAACTAGGAATTATAAACTCTAATTCCTAACTACATACACACCTCCCAAGGTATGCATTCCCAAAGTCTCTGAGTTTTCCCTAACTCAAAGATTATCTCCTAGTTCAGTTTATAACACACTAAAACTAATATTACATCAATAGCTCAAACACATTGAACAACTCTAAAAATCAAAGATAAAACTCTTAGCTGGATTCTATACTTAGGACCAGGTTCTTCAATGTGTTTCTTCAGTGATTGAGTAGGACTTTGTGAAGTTAATCTGTTGATTGTGCTTTTCTGCTTTATAAGTGCGTGAATTATTCTGACTGATGCATCTTCTATTTAAGCACAGCTCTTCAAAGAGTCATTCTTTATTTCAAACTCCCCCTTTAATTAGAACGCTCATTGCATAGAGTTCTACTTCAAGTGAGACTCTTTCTTTAATTTGAACTCTTGTCTCCTTAGTATTGTAGTAAAAATCCAACTCTTTTTAATTAGCACATGTTTATTTATCAGAATCTTTCTCCCCTCACACATAGGACTCTTCAAGATATACTCAGAAGTAAAACTCCTTCTTCACGTTGGACTCCTTTCTCAACTCAAATTGTTTTCCCTTATCATTAAGTGTTTGAATCAAATTCAACTTGTTATATTCCCCACATGATGAGTAGCTTGATTATATTAGAATTAGGCTTACTTATTCATTCTTATCTTTAAGCAATCTTGTCTTCATCTATCAGTGAAACTGGAAATCTGCTTTCTTATGCGTGGACCAACTCAAGTAACATGTTTCATTCATGTGTCAGTTTGTCAATCATCAAAACTACATAGTACCCAAAAAATTCCCCCTTTTTTATGATGACAAACCTCTTGTCTTTGTGCATTCAAATATCTTCACTTATAGGCACTAACGTATAAAACACTAGAATGAAACAAGTTAGTCAATGGGTTATAAATATTACACAGCCCTCTTATCTACCAAACACTAGAATGAAACAAGTTAGTCAATGGGTTATAAACATTACACAACCCTCTTATCTTCCCCCTTTTGGCATCATCGAAAAACCATTTCAATGCGATAATATACTAGCCAAAGTGATTTATTATGCTACTCATGGCTACTGGGGCTATCACCAAAACAATCAGACAAAGACTTTAGCCAACCTAGTAATGTATTAAAGAGAGAAAAGATATGAGTCAATCTAGCAAAGATAGCCATTCCATTTAACTGACAGAACATGTTCCACATTAAACCTAAGCTAGTACTGAACAAAGCAAAACAATTGAGCATTAAAAAATATGGTATAAAGTGGGACATGGCTAAGGATACAAATAGTGAGGAGCTGATGAGGAAGGTGAAACAGGTGATATCAACTGTGTCAATTGATGAATGACTTCAATATTTTCATCCCTCTATCAATCAAGATCAAGCTTCAAAGTCATGATCCTAGCCTTAAGGACCTCTTATTCCACTTCATGACTGTCTTGTGCAGCTTCTAGTTCAATTTTTTTTTCAAATGAGTGTTATCCCTCCTTATTGAAACAGGTAGAGCAACATGATTCATCTGTTCAAGAATATCTATTTTTTTATAAGTCAAGCCTGATTTAGCACTGAGAAGTCCAAAAAAATAACCAATTAGGAACTAAAAGGGAAATCATGTCCCTTTTCATTCTTCAAAAACATTTGTTGCATGTGATTGATGATCAAGCTTGGCAAATCTATGGTACACAACTGATATTTTGGTTGAGAAAGAAGAAGGAATTTCTGTTATAGGATTAACTCATTTGTGCACACCTATTTGGATAGAATCAAAGAAACTTTGGTCAACAATTCATTAGCTTTATTAGACAATGAGAGGATGAAGTATGTGAAATTGAACAGGTGTGCTCAACTATTTCAACTTAGACAACCTATGCTTATGTCAGTGTAGAACATACTTGATAAGAAGAACTTTGTGGTCACAATTTCTTGCTTGCACAATCTAACACAAAATTAGGTTAGAAAAGTCAAAAATCTTGAATTGGGACACACAACTAAATGTGCAAGACTGAATAGAATAACTTTTTAGCTAATAAGATTAAAAATAAAAATGAGTATTCTAGTCAATCATTGAGGGGATTTCATGCAATTTTAATTATCCCCAAGTCTAACCTATTCCTTTCAAAATGCTCTCTACTCAGTGCCTTTGGTGTTTCTCCAGTCAATTAAGTAACCCACATAGTCAACATTTTTATAGCCCTCAAGAGTGAAATTGTTTTCCTTTGGATATCATAGTCTCAAGCCATTGATTCCCATGAGATATCTCAAGAATCTTTTGACAACACCAATTTTTATGAACTACCAACAAAATTACGAGCAACTTGTGTTGATTTTATTGATGCATTCATTTCTTTATTTGTTGTTCCCCCTGTCAATATGCCCTCAGTCTATACAACAGTTGAACCAGGTGGTACAACATGTTCCTATGCATGCTCATCAGTTTCACAGTCATCCTCTTTTCTTATTTTTTTTAAATTTCCCTTGCTTCCCCCTTAAACGAGCACTACAAATCTGGCCATTTTTCAAATGATCCATTCACCCTTTAAATATGGTGAGTGAAAGAAACTTTATTTTCTTCTACTCTTATGCCTTGAGAAAGCTTTATTTATGCATAAATTTTGCTTGCCTCCTTTCACTCTCACCTGCAAAACAAATTAGGGGTTAACTTTAGGGATCCAGACAAGCTTGGGTCCTTTCTTATGAGTAAATGGATGAATAAGATTTCTTCTAGCCCATGCAGGCAACAGGTTACGTGACCTGTTTCTCTGACCAGGTTTAGTTATCCTTTTCTTGGTCTGAGATAGTTTATTTGCCAGATTTAGACTGTTGGATCTGCTTTTGGTAGCAACTGGACATTCAGTGGTTGGATGTCCAAGGTTTCTACAGATATAACATAAGTCTTGATAAGCATCAAGATTTTTGTGAAAACTCAAACCATCTTTTTCACTGTGATATCTTTCACTCAACTTATGAATAATTCTTGAGGAATTTGTCCACCTGTTTTCTCTTTCAAGGTCAAGTTTAAGTTTAGACTTCTTGACTCAGTTTATTCACTATTTCTGTTGTATTATTGAACTCTTCTTTGTACTTGACCAATTCAAGTTTAACTTTTTCTTGTTCTTTACTCTTGGTGTTTTTTTTCTTTTTCAGAGAGTGTCAATTTTAGAACTTCAAACTTAAAATCATTATTTGAAGAATCAAGTTGCTCAACCTATTTTTTTAGAGAGCAGTTTTCCTGTTCAACAGTGTTCTTGCAAGCTTCTAAATCAATAAAATCAAATTTGATTCTTGTAAGACTGTTGAACAGCTCATCCCTATCATAAGTTGATTCTTGGAAGTCATCAATTAGTGCACTTATCAAGAAAATAAGTTTTGTTTTAGAAAACAAGTGCAACTTTTCTTTAAGTTCAAGTATACTTACCTCAGAAGCATCATCTTCTTCCTCCAAGTATGAATCTCCAAGAGCCATGAGTGCTGTTTCATCAACTTCATCATCATTTGATTCAAATCCCCAAGCTGATACCATTGCATATTCTTCTCTCTTTTTGTTTTTTTCTTTCAATTCTTTTTCAGCCCTTTTTTTTCTCCATTCTATTTCCCAGACAGGACAATCCTTGATATGATAATCAGTCTTACCACACTTGTAGCATCCATTTAGATTATCATTTGACCATTTCTTGGTACCTGTTCCCTTCTTCTTTTCGAAGAATTTGCTGAAGTTCTTAGCTATAAAGGCAACTTGTTCTTTATCAAGTTCAATTTCTTTATCACTGTAAGATGCCTTCAGAGCTAAGGTATCCTCTGGGGCTTCTAGCACTTTAGTTCCATCAATTTCCATTTCATAAGTTCTTAAATTCCCCACTAATTCATTAAGGGTCATACCTGCATGATCCTTATTTGTTTCCCTGATTGTAGTCACCTTAACATTTCACTTTGATTTTGGTAATACCCTCCGTACCTTCTCGACTTGTTCTTCTTCAGATATAGCTTTTCCTAAGGAGGTCAGGTCATTTGTTAAGGCAGTAATCCTTGTCATCATCTCATGCAAGGTTTCATTCTCCTTCTTCTTAAATGCCTCATACTCAGTGAAAAGAAGAGAAAATCTGAATTTTCTTACTTGAGATGTGCCTTCATGAGCATGTACTAGAGCATCCCAAATTTTCTTAGCAGTGGTGCATGTTGATACCCTGTTGTATTCAGCAGGTCCTAATCCACATACCAAAATATTTTTGGCCTTAACATTTTTCTTTAATGCCAATAAGTCATCAGGAGTGAATTCACTTCTTACTTTCTTGACATATTTCCCATCTTCTAACTTCATTGGAATAGTAGGACCATCAATGATCCTATCTCATAACTCGTAGTATTCCCCTTGAATGAATGTTTCCATCCTAGCTTTCCACCAAATAAAGTGAGAACCATAAAAAAGTGGAGGTCTAATAGTGGATTGAACTTTACTCTGACCAGTAGGTGGTGTGGAATTCATCATATTGATCTTTGTCTTAGGTTCTAGCCCTTTTTAAGACAACCTCACTCTGATGCCACTTGTTAGAGTTCGTGCCCTACTGATTATCTTATTTTTGCCTAACTATTGCTTATCGATGGAACGGGTTGCCTGACGTGTTCCATTGATGTGTTCCAAGGAAACAATAAAACAGAAAGTAAAGAACACAATGATTTTTATGTGGAAAACACCCGGCTCAAAAGGTGTAAGAAACCACGACCTGCACCTCTACAGAATTTAACCCCAACTTCACTAAATAACTCTGAGCCTCAACAATGACTGATTACAAAACTCTTGTAACCAACAAATAGAAATTATAAACTCTAATCCCTATAACTCAACAACTAGGAATTATAAACTCTAATTCCTTTGACTCAACAACCAGAAATTATAAACTTTAATTCTTAACTACACACACACCTCCCAAGGTATGCGTTCCCAAAGTCTTTGAGTTTTCCCTAACTCGAAGACTATCTCCTAATTCAGTTTATAACACACTGAAACTAATATTACATCAATAGTTCAAATACAATGAACAACTGTAAAAATCAAAGCTAAAACTCTTAGCTGGATTCTATACTTAGGACCAGGTTCTTCAATGTGTTTCTTCAGTGATTGAGTAGCACTTCGTGAAGTCAATCTGTCGATTGTGATTTTCTTCTTTATAAGTGCATGAATTATTCTGACTGATGCATCTTCTATTTAAGCACAGCTCTTCAAAGAGTCATTCTTTATTTCAACTCCTCCTTTAATTAGAACTCTCATTTCATAGAGTTCTACTTCAAGTGAGACTCTTTCTTTAATTCCAACTCTTGTTTCCTTAGTGTTGTAGTAAAACTCTAACTCTTTTAAATCAGCACATGTTTATTTATCAGAATCTTTCTTCTCCCACACATAGGACTTTTCAAGATATACTCAGAAGTAAAACTCCTTCTTCACGTAGGACTCTTTTTTCAACTCAAATTGCTTTCCCTTATCATTAAGTGTTTGAATCAAATTCAACTTGTTATATTCCCCACATGATGAGTAGCTTGAGTATTTCAGAATTAGGCTTGCTTATTCGTTCTTGTCTTTAAGTAATCTTGTCTGCATCTATCAGTGAAACTGGAAATATGTTTTTCTATGCGTGGACCAACTCAAGTAACATGTTTCATTCATGTGTTAGTTTGTCAATTATCGAAACTACATAGTACCCAACACATACCGATAAAAAGATATTTTCATGACAACTTTTAATGTGCCACTTTTGAAGACCTTCTAGAACGCCAGTTCTGTTAGCGAGAACTGCAAAGCGTAACCTAGAGACCCTAGAGTTATAGCAGCAAATCCTATAAACAAAGATTTCTGAGATATTTTTCCACTATCTCTCATCTCATCTTGGAAAATAATGACCGAGGATGAGAAGGAGAGAAGCACGATGGAGTTCAGTATAATTTTTGTCATCATTTGTCTGTTGATGAAGAATGAAGTGAGCGTGGTGAACGCCAATTGAGAATCGGAAATCAGGAAGTAGGTAGAGATCGGAAGTTATTGTACACTAACTGTAAGCAACATAGAGTTTGCTACTTGAAATAAGCCAAGGAAGATGTAAACCGAAGCGCGAACAAGTATAGAAGACTGATGATCAATGCTAAGTTGTTGATCATCATGATTTTTGGGTGAAGGATAGCAAAGAAAAGACAGGAGAATTGGAAAGCCAACAGTTTATGCCAATGTAGCAATGCATCTACTTTGTCCACCTTGTTCATAGTATACCCTGCCCAATAGAGTGTCAGTTGCTTGTCCACTAAGAGTAAAGAATGTAAAGATAAGTACTTGAAGCCATAGTATGACTTTACTTGATTGAAGGTTGTTGTTTTTTGCATTTTCAGATGATTCTGCTACTTGTGCTTCATCAACTATCCAGTGAAACAGGGCAACACAATAACAAAGATATTTCAATCAACATTGACTTATAATTCTTGTAAACACTTGTACCTCTATATACTTTCTTCAACATCTGGTAATTCTGCCCAATTATGACGACAAATACGAGCCCGTCTCATTTGGTTTTTTGTATTTTGTTATTTTTGGTTAGATATTTGTGTTTTGCTTTTCTTTGAAATTTTTTATGGTTGGTATTTTCTTTCTTCTTGAAGGTACTTCAAACCTTTTCCTTATGATTTTTGAAATGGTAAAAAGCTTGATTACCAAGATAGCTCCTGCCTCCTGATAACAGGAACTGATGATTTCTTGTGCTTGTGATGAGTTTTAAAATTCATAAATATCATCAATAATTTTTGGATAGTCTATGATGTAATTTTTGGTATTACACCAGCTATTACCAAGATGTATCTGAAAGTCTTTTTGTAATATTTTATCTATTTCATACATGTACATGAAAATGTCATGTTCCACCATGTTACTTTACACTTTGCCAAGTAAATTGATTGTCTTAGGCTTTTATCTTCATTACCAATACAAACACTATAATAGAAAATTGTTAAAGTTGCCTAACTCTCAATCCTTTTAGAGCTAATTATTCTCTATCTCAATTTGTTTTTCATAATTATCAAAAAATTCTGATTTAATCCACACGAATACATCACATTCTTCCGAATACATCAAATTTTTTGGATATGTTAATTTTTACATGGATATATTGCTTACTTTTACACAAATACATTATATTCTTTCGTGGTGTATTTAAGCTTATAAGTAAAATTGAAGATATATGTAATTATTTAAAAATATTATGATTTTAAATAGTTATGATAATTTAAGTTGTGGTATGATTCTCATAAAAAATTATATCAAAATCCAATGTGTTGGGCCGTGCTTGGCACGGCCAATGCCTATCTAGTATATACTATATATAAGGGAGAATATAACTTTTTGGTAGTTCTTAGTTATATTCTAACTATGTCTTACCAACTAAAAAACTTTCTTTAAGGGAGAAGATAACTTTTTGGTAGTCCTTAGTTACATTCCAAGTATGTCTTACCAACTAAAAAACTTTCTTCTAAAATATTACCCTATTATTTTCTACACTACATAAAATTTAAAGATTTTTTAGGACTTTTTTGGTAAATACATGATCTCTTAAACTAACTTTTTGAAAGTGATGTCACTGTACTATTTTAAATAAATTTAAATTTATAATCTGAATCTCCTTTCACGAAATATTAGATTGTTCATATAGAACTAAAATTATTTTATATTTTTATGTGGTAAATGTTGAATATTTTTCTTCATATATTTATTTTCCTATATTTTAAACTTTCTAAGTGAAAATTCTGACTCCGCCTAAATTTTTAATACTCCAAACTTTTAATATTTTAATTTTTGCTCAAGAATCACCTTTCACGAAATACTAGATTGTTTATATAGAATTAAAATTATTTTATATTTTATGAGGTAAATGTTGATTTTTTTCTTCATATATTTATTTTCTTATTATTTAAAACTTTCTAAGTGAAAATTCTGATTCCGCCAAAAATTTTTAGTACTCCAAGCTTTTAATATTTTAATATTTTTTTCAAAAAATACTATCACACATGAACTTGGTGGGTTAAAATTTAAAGTTGTTAACCTGTTTAAAGATAATTTTTTATTCATTATCAAAGAAGTTTACAAAAAAATATCATTAAATCAGTCTATTAATGTTTTACTAAAAATGAAAAAGAATTACATATGTAATATTCATATAAGGCTTCGAACACACAATTTTTATTTCTACTTATAAATTGTAGGTGTAATCACAATTGATGTGCATGTCAACTCACAAAACAAATATTTAAAAGAAAAATTTTCATAAAAAAATTAAAGTACATTAAATGGTCAAAGTAAAGAGCTTTTACTATATTATATAAATATAATTATATGCAAGCTTTCATAAAAATTGAGATTTGTAATCTTAAAAATAAGATATATAACTGCATTCATTTTTTTTTATTTGCTTCATTTGGGTTGTGATTATATTCCTAAATATTTGCTACTTTAATCTTTCAAGAATAGTTTGAACAAAATATTCCTATTATGCTCTTGTTCAACAAATGTAGTCATTATTGATTTGGAAAGGGGTATAAAATTTAATTAGAAGTATATTAGTGAAAATACTTTTAATTTTATAGGAGTAAAAGATTAAGGTGTGCGTCCACCCTAAATAGAGCAAATAAAAAGGAATGAAGAGAGTACGGTATAATAGATAAATTAACCTGCATTTAAAATAACTTTAAACTAACAATAAATAATATATTTTTTAATCCCTTTATTAAAAAAAATTTAACTCCATCAATATTCATTTGATTTGTGCTCTATTTTTTTATAGATAATTTTCAACTATCAATAATGTATCTTTAGTTATTTTATATTATTCATTATGAAAATGAATGTATGATATATTTATATGGATAACAAAAATCTCTTATCTTCTTAATATAAATACGCTATTTACTTTTATTTATACAGTACGTTAGGTAAAAAGATCATACTTTAATAAAATATTCCTCATATGATTTTATAAAAAATGATAATATATTAACACTTATAATTTTAATTTATCCTCTTGTATAATTTTTAAATAAAATTAAAAATTAAAAACATTAAAATTAGTTATTTAATTTAAGAAAATGTGTTTGACGTGATGTTAAAATAAGCATTGAAGCATATTTTTTATTTTAATTAGGGCAATTTAAATAAGTTGTAAGCTATTATTTGATTTTATAAAAATAAAAAGTTATAGTTTTTCTAAAGTGTGATCTTTATTATCATTTTTTTTATCATTTTAGTTAAAAATATTTTTTAATTTTTTTAATAAACTAATTAAATATCAATAAATATATTTAAAACGGTAATATTGGGCCCGTAAAATGGGCTTTCATTATCTAGTAGTATCAAAAGACCAGAAAATTGCATGTCATAGACCCAAATATGGGTGGCTTTAGATATTTGACCCCAAATAAGAATGTCTTTGAAGAATAGTCTTCCTTACTTTTTAATATACTAAAAGTACTATTTTATCCCTCTACAACTCAAATATATTTTTAAACTTTCCATACTCATTTATCTCTCAAATTTTATTTTTCATTACTTTCACTTTTAAATTTTTCCTTTACTTTTATTATTCTACTTTTTTCATTTTTTTTCCTTTAAATTTATTATTGTGATTTTTATTACTTTCAATTTTTATTTTTTCCTTTAACTTTATTTTCATATTTTAATTTATTTGTCTCAACCTTTTTTTTTTTTCTCTTTTTCTTTTTTCTAAACCATTATCTATTTCTTTATTTTTTCCTTTTTAAATTTATTTGTCTTTAACCTTTATTTAGAGTTTTTATTATTTCTCTTTTTTTTTTCTAGAATTTTCCTCAGATATTCATTCTCGTTCATTTTTTTCCCTCATTTCTCAAATACCCTTTCTCTTGCTCCTCTTTCTCTTCATTCGATTTCTCTCAAATTTTCAAACTCGATTAACAAAAAAAAAATGGACGTTGCTTCTGATGAAGAAATAGAGCGTCTCTCAGTGGATGTTGCTTCCAATTCTTTGGGACTTTTTCCGTCAAACTTAATTGACATCATTATTGATGTAAGTTTCTACTAAATTCAGTTTATCATTTATATGTAATTTATCTTTTTTTTTGTGTGTTATTTTTGAATTGGGTATCGGAATCTCTTTTTTTTGTTTACGTTTAAGGTTTTAGCTCATAATACAAAGTTGTTGAATTTTTGGGAGTTATGTTTAGGGATTTGTCAGAATGGTGGTTGTATATTTAAGAAGTTTTAATTTTGTTAGTTGTGTGTTACTAAGTGAATTTTGAATAACCCCACATTCTTGATTTCATGGAAATAATAAATCTTGATTGAAATTAAAAGTTTTATGTTACTAGAAAATCTTAGTAGCTCGGTTGATTGACTATTTGAACTTTGTGCTATTGGAAAATCTCAGTAGCTTAGTTGGTTTACCTGAACTTTGTACTAGCAGGAAACCTTAGCAACTCAGTTGGTTGGTTGGCGAAACTTTCACCTTGTTGGTGAGGGTTCGGTTTTCCATCTTGTAATACCCTATCTCCAATTGAACCAAAAAAGTTTTGTGCTACTAGATTTGAGATCTTTGATAATTACTACTAGTACTATGTAATTTATATTGTGTCAAGTTGGAGGTCTTGTAATAGGCCTTTGCAATGTGGATATCTTTATTTTGCCTCTTAGATGATGGTTCGATTTTTTTTGATGAAATGCACATTTTTATTTCGATTTCCGTACTTGTGGGATTACACTGCATTTTTTGTTGTTGTTAAAATGCAGATTATTGTTTTGATTTGTTATCCCATCGCAGTTGCTTTCGGTAGTTCAGTTTTTAATGAAAGACTTTATGAATTTCTATTAAAGTCAATCATTTGATAAAAAAGACTTAATCATTTCTACTTATTTAATCTTATGTATAAGTAGTACATGTAATTATACGGCATATTTAGTGCTCCTACTAGTTTTATACATCGTAATCAAGACATTAACAAGAAGAGTACTATTCTTATTCAAATAAGCCCTATTAAGTACTATTCTTATTCTAACACAACCTATTCGTTAAATATAAAAAATCAAACCGTCAATAAAAGATAATGTCAATATTACTAGTGCACCGTACTAAACGACCGATGAGTGTATAATTTTTAAGGGAAAACTTGAATGAGGGATCTTAGACAAAGAAAAAGAATAATCTTGTAGCTCATGAAGCCAGATTCAAGGAATAGCCTTTCCCATTATTTCACAGTTCTCTGCCCCTTCCCCCCAGCAAGAAGCACCGTCATCAGTACATCAAAAAAGAGCTTCACTTCAGTCATGTCTGCTTCATCTTCATCTCTATTCAATACCATGTCAATGATAAAGACCTTCCCCTTTCTTCCTTCATCGTTATACGTGCTAGCTTATCTGCATCTCTGTACTATCTTTACACAATCTTCGTCGCTCCAATTATGCATAACTAGCTACAAAAAGTCATATTTTCTCAAACATCATAATCAGTAACCTGTAGCCCCTAATATACAAACTAGAAATACTCAGCGCTGCAAGAGTTCATTAGAAAATTACACTATATATACAAGATCAAAATCGTATTTTATTTCTATATAGTAGATGTTGAATCGCGTTAGTTTTTTCATGTGTCTACTTTTTCTATTTGGAATACCTTTAGCATGAAGCAAAATAGAACTTTGAAGGACATGTTAAGAATAAAACTTTTGTGCATACCTTAAGCAAAATAGCATCAGCATGGGGAATAGACTGAAACATATCCCCTCCTACAAAGCTTAAATTTTCAGTTTGTGGCATGTTTGCAACAACATGTGAAAGATCAAGAACGGTGCATTTCATGTGGAATAGAGGTTGTTGTTGTGTTTGTTTTCAAAGTTTTGTTGTTTGCATGATGACCTTTCCATGTACATTAGTATTTGATCAAGAACACCATCGTTGTTTGGTTTCTAAATAATTATACTTCTGGAGAGTGCTGCTGATGAGTTATGAGGACTCTCAAGAGCCTTATGGTAATTCTTCTTCTTGAACACATGACACACCACCCACCCTTCTTCCTGGTTACTTAATTCCGATGCCTGGATATTAATGAAACAATGTAAGTCATATATATCATCAGTAAACTATACTATAAGGTCATCTTACTTATGTATGTACTGTAGCAAACAGGTTACTGCCTTAGTTTCAAAGATGAAAAAGGCATATCGTGCAAAATTTGTTTGCACAATCAGGACATTTTTTCTATACACATACATTATAGTAACATGCTATGAGTGCTTACATTAATGTTGAGGGAGGGTGCTTACATTGTATGGGTGCTTACATTCTTTCTATATCATGTGCTTACATTAATGTTGAGGGCTCAAACCAAACAATCAGACACCGACTTCACTTACCATACAATGCCTAAAATGGGGCCATCTGAATAGTGAAATGAAAGTTGTTATTATGCCCAAAATCCACCAAGGCTAAAAATTTTTCCACCTAATCTCTAAAATCCAAGACATAACCACAAACCATATCCTTCAAAACTTTAAAAGTTTGCTCTGACTACCTATCAATCTGGGGATAAAAGGCGGTGCTAAAGTCAACTTAGGTAACCAACTCCTCCTAAAATATCATCTAGAAGCTAGAAGTAAACTGAGAACCTCCATCTAAAATAACGGATGTGGGTACTCTGTGCAGGTGAACCACCTCTCGAATATAGATATGTGCCAATCTCTCTACAGTGTAAGAAATCTAAATATGAAAAAATAGGCAAATTTGGTGAATTGATCCATGATGATTCAATAGATATCAAAACCATGAGAATTTATTATTTTACTATTAAATCATAATTCAATGTTGAGTTTGTAACTTACTTTAGTAACCTTTTTTTTTTGCAATTTTCATGCAGTGAGTGACATCTTCTATCCCGTGCTGGCACTCTGGATAGACATTTGCAATTGCATTTGCAATGGCTGGAAGATGATCTGATAGAATAGACAATTGTTCATGTACTCCAATTGCATTTCTTAACTGATTGAAGGACCAGTTATAAGACTCATTATTTTTTGAGTCTGCAATTCCAAAAGCCAAAGGAAATATGTTGTTGTTTTCGTCCTTTGACACTTCTATCATGAGGACACCACGATATTTTGACTTAAAAAAATGTTGCATCTACCATTATTACCAGTCTACAGTTGGTCCATCCAATGATTGAAGCGCCATAAGCAAAAAATTGCATATTGAAACCTGTATTGAGCAAAAAAATATTAGTAACAATTTGCATTTGATGTTTATAATCAGAGTACAATAATTTTCTAAACTAAGTCTTGCCCATTAGGCAAGAGTTGCATATATGTTAATAATCTAATCAGTGCAATTAAAGAATAAACTTTTGCCTCTTGGGCAAAAAATTTCAACTTCGACAGTATAGCATTTGTACAACAATTTTCTAAACTAAGTCTTGCCCATGAGGCAAGAGTTCCATCTATGTTAATAATCTAATTAGTGCAAATAAAGGATAAACTTTTGCCTTTTGGGCAAAAGTTTTTAATTTCAACAATTTTCTAAACTAAGTCTTGCCCATGAGGCAAGAGTTGCATTTATGTTAATAATCTAATTAGTGCAATTAAAGAATAAACTTTTGCCTCTTGGGCAAAAGTTTTCAACTTCGACAGTATAGCATTTGTACAATAATTTTCTAAACTAAGTCTTGCCCATAAGGCAAGAGTTGCATAGATGTTATTAATCTAATCAGTGCAATTAAAGAATAAATTGTTGCCTCTTGGGCAAAAGTTTTCAATTTCAACAATTTTCTAAACTAAGTCTTGCCCATGAGGTAAGAGTTGCATATATGTTATTAATCTAATCAGTACAATTAAACAATAAACTATTGCCTCTAGGGCAAAAGTTTTCAATTTCAACAATTTTCTAAACTAAGTCTTGTCCATGAGGTAAGAGTTGTATATATGTTAATAATATAATCAGTGCAATTAAAGAAAAAACTGTTGCCTCTTGGGCAAAAGTTTTCAATTTCAATAATTTTCTAAACTAAGTCTTGCCCATAAGGCAAGGGTTGCATATATGTTAATAATCTAATTAGTGCAATTAAAGAATAAACTGTTGCCTCTTGGGCAAAAGTTTTCAATTTCAACAATTTTCTAAACTATGATTTTCTAAACTAAGTCTTGCCCATGAGGCAAAAGTTGCATATATGTTAATAATCTAATCAGTACAATTAAAGAATAAACTGTTGCCTCTTGGGCAAAAGTTTTCAATTTCAACAGTATAGCATTTGTACCTGTTCTCATCGTCCCTCTTTATGTTTATGTACGTGCCTGGGTTGTTTTCTTTCATCATGTGAAGATACGATGGTAACCTATTGTAGTTCTCTTCCATGGTTCCTCTATCACCGTATAGGCATGTTGTATCGCTCGCCATCCTTTGTTGTAGGATATGATAATTCCATATTTCCTTCTCATTTCATCTACCACGAAGTTTGGTGTGATTGCATTACTAGAGTCACGCACGAGCTCTAGTATGTAGTCACATATGACCTTTGATGATGCATTCATGTGGTTGGATGTTATGAAATAAACCGAGCAACTGTGAGCCTTTTTATATGTAGTAACCTGAAAGAGCAAAGAATCGACAATCTTCGAGGCATGAAACCGCCACACGCAATTGTCGTCTAAACATCGCAGTGAATATCTTGTTGTGCTTGATTTGATAACCTTAATTTAGAATTTAATTTAGAATATATATCTTCAACAAGTAAAATCATTAAAGAGTAAGGCATAGTCAACTATTGCTCATGGGGCATAACTGTCAAAGTCTTGCCTCTAGGGCAAGAGTTATAGGTCATCTGCCAAATAATTACAGACTATGGCAGTGTCAACTTTTGCCCATGAGGCATAACTGTCTAAGTCTTGCCTCTGGGGCAAGAGTTATAGGTCATCTGCCAAATCATTACAAACTAAGGCAGTGTTAACTCTTGCCCATGAGGCATAACTTGAAATGTATGGCAGAATCTGAAGATGCTAAAATTGCACTTGAAACTACTGAATAAGACACACTATAGGGGTGATTCTGAAAAGATTGTTTACTTCAGAGATACGTTGCAAGTGATACAACATAGTTTATCAACTCAATACTCTGATAGTATGACCTTGAAAGAGAATGATGTACTGACTATTATTGAGAAGTGGAGCAATATTGAAGAGAGCATGTTACAATAAAAATTCAGGGCTTTGTTTATAAGTTAGGTGATTCAAACCCTATGTATTTTAGTGCAGTTATGAAAGAAAAAAGTAAAAATAAGCAGATAGTGGAGCTTATTTCTTTAAATTATGTTAAATTGACGGATCCTGAGGATATTAAACATGAGATTATTACTTTTTTACCAATCTTTAATGGAGTGTGCACTGACCAATACTGCTGCAGTTAACAAAAGATGAAGGATTAAATATGATGCGTGTTCAACAATGAAGGATTTTTTTTAACATGGAAAAGTTGTATAATGCAGTGAACTGTACAATAGAACCTTGTTACTTAAAGTACTAAATCCTACTACCATTAGAGAGTTTAAACCCATTGTCTGTTGCTCTATGCTATACAAGCTAATATCTAAGGTGCTCTCTCTTAGAATCAACAAGTTAGTGCTTCTTTAATCTCTAAAACATAGGCTGAATTCATCCGATATAGAAAACACAACCTTTCCCTCCAGGACCAAACCCTCGCAACTACTCAAACATAATTATAATCGCAATAACAAACTCCCCACAACCTGTTCGACACAATTCCTTATCATCTTCTAATGCTAATTAGACCACTAGTTTGAAATACTTGGAACTAATTTCTTGTACCATCTTGACCTTATACGTTTGGCCTTCCCAAAATATATTGCGATCAACGTTAACTCCCATATTAACGGCCTTTCCCTCCAAGATCGACCCCCCATAACTACTTAAACATAATTATAACCGCAATAACAAACTCCCCGCAATCTGTTCGACACAATTCCTCAATGATAAATATGTTACTACAACAACAGCATATCCCAACTTCAGCTTACGTTCACCTCCCAAAAAATTAAATCAATATGCTAATTATATAACGAGCTAAAATTACCACAATGCATCAATAAGCTAAAATTACCACAATGAATTTTGATGATGAAATTCATACCTGAAGAACCCTTACGGCTAAAGTCGTCTAGGAATGTTTGAAAGTCGATTCTAAAATTTGGAAGAAAGATATTTAATAGAGAGTCGATTCTAGAATTTGGAAGAAACAGGTTATTCTCAAATATAAGCTGAAGTTGGAAGAAAGAGATTTAACGGCAGGAGGGTATTTTCGTCCTAGAAAATATGCCTTAACAAGTTAAGTCTATTTTAATAAAACCTTTTAATTTGGGGTTAAAATTTTAAAGCCACCCTAATTTGGGTCTATATTTGAGGATAACCCTCAAAAGACTACTACGTCATGAATGTGTCTCCAAACATACATCATGAAATAATATAGCGTCTGAGGATGGTCAAACATCAAATATATTAGTACGCAGAACAAAAAAAATGATAATACAAGTTTTATATAAAATAAGCATGAGAGTAGAAGTCAAGGAATAAGAAGATATAAATAGAGACTTCAAAATGAAACTGAAACATAAACATATTTATTTTCTTTAGTTCTGAATCAGATGGTATCACTGACTTCTCTTTTCTCCACAAGTTTGATCATTTCTCGATTGGTTGAGCCCTCAATTCATGCTTACCACAAAGGCATATCATATCTCTTTCTCTTATCTCTTGTATACAATTGCACAAAGCAAGCATATAATGATATTATCTGTATTTCAGGACGAACCATCTCCGCATTGGTAATGATAGGAATCAAATAACAAAAATGGAAATAAAGAAAAGGAAACATGTAGGTTAATACCTAAGTTGTTGGAATTATGAGCAATAAGGGGCTAAAACCCTCATCTCCCAATTGGTTTCAATAGCTCAAACAAAAATTCTTATTTGAGAAATCAAAGGAAACAAGAAACCATAAATGGGCAACCTTCGATTAATTCCAAAAAGTTCACCAACAATTTCAAAACTCAACCACTACTAATTATCCACTAATTACTCATTAACTACTCAATACTTCCTTAAGGGAATTTACTAAGAAGAAAATTACAAGTTTAAAGGTTCAATATTCAGCATAATCTATCATTCAAAATAAAAGAGGTCCTATTTATACTAAAGAAATAAAGAAGACATAGAATTTTCTTTTATAATATTACGTTAATGAGACAAGGGCCTTATTTAGTTGTCTTTTTTGTGAATTCTTAAATTTAAGGTCTAGTCACTTATACATATGGCGTTTTTTCTTCCTTCACTTGACTCTTAAAAACTTCTAAGCTTCCTTTTTCATGTACATCGTATGTTGCGTCTATGTCATCCATGCTAGTATCAGGTAATGAGACTTCAGACTCTAACCTTCTTGGTTAACCATCTAATTCTTTTTAAGTCCATCTTTTAACCTTTTCAAATCATACATTATTCTTTAAAATATTTCATAATCCTCGAGGCATTCGTTTAATTGGCCGGTATCGTTATACCAAAAATTGCACGCCAAATTTGTCATCTCTTATCATTATCATGAATATTGATAATATTTTAGCCCCTCCAAAACAAAGTTGAACATAAAAGAACTTTGAGGATCATATAAACACTTTGAAATTCCTTAAAGATTGAGAAGTCATAAATCGTTCAAGGTTTCAACATAACATTTTGACGTGGTCGATTTAATTCCTTTCAGATCAACACGTAGAGTATCAAAATTGTTTATTAAATAACATTAATTCTTGACTCTCAATTCATCATATTTTACAATTGAACAAAAAAAGAAAAATTCAATAATCCAAGTAACATTCTCCAAAACCATTCACGTAAGTAGTTATCCGTAATTTCATGCTAGGGTATGCACAAAGTTTTTTTAAGAAATTAAAATCAAACATATAACCCATTTATAAAATAAAAAAATGGGAGAAAAACCTGTATGTACAATATTAAAGTAATTATTGCAAGTTATAACAATACTCTTTAGATTGCATTACATAATGAAAAAAATAAATACAGTAAAACTAGAGGAAAATACACACCATACTTCTATATTTGTATCCTTTATTTTCTCCTAGGTTGTTACATAAATCCATGATTCTCTCTCACAAATACATATTCTCTCTCCTTTTTCACTAAATTTTCTTCCGTAGATAACCAAAAGCAAAATCCTATGTATATAATTGAAGATTTCATGTTCTCATTATAATTTTCTTTCTACTTCTTCCATTATTTTAGAAATAAATTTTCTATATTAATGAACATGTTTTTTTAAAATAAATTATGTTTTAAATATAAATGTTGAAAAATAAAACAATTTATCCTTTCTTCAATATGAAAGATGGTAGCATTATTCGTTATTAGTGGATTTCAACGTTCATAAAATACGGAAAAAAACCTATTTAGATTGAAACTGGCATTAGTTCATATCAATAAAACATAAATTAAGTTCTGTCAGCATATAAAGTGAATCTTCATTCAATTATAATTCAAGATGGAATAAAATAAGACGGCACATGTACTTTTATTTTTAAAAATAACAAAATTTAATTTTGTATGAATATGAGTAAATCATATGCAAACATATGTATGTATGTATGTATGTATGTATGTATATTTCTAATTATGGCGAAATAGTATAAAATAATTTTTGAAAAATATTTTTAAAAGTATATTTGTATATAAATTTGGTATAGATTTGAATTCTATATATTTTTCTTTTTATATTTTTGTTTTCTGATATGTTGAAATAAATGTTGACATGTGTATATTATATATGCATTTTATATGTTTGTTGATTTCTATTTTTTTTTTTTGAAATCTCAAATAGATTTTTTGAAAAAAAATTCAACTATATTTCTTCTGTAAAAATTCAACATGTTTGTTGCTTTTCTTTTTGTGGTGCTATCATAATCATCTTATTGGAAGAAAAGTAATTTTAACCATGTATTTTTATGTATAAATTTGATAAGTTTATCGATTTTTTGGTTGTTTTTAATTTTTTAAAAATTATGCAAAAAAATTTCAATTGTATATTTTCTATATTACTTTTTCTATTTTTCTTGATTTTCGTTTTTTATTGGACTTAAATATTTTTTATTTGATATGTGGAAAAATTCTTCATAATTATTTCTAAATTGACCTTGAAGAGAACATAATCTTTAAGATATTATCTTCTTTTTTCAACTCTTTAAGATATTACTTATAGATAAGAGTCAAAAAGTAGAAATAATCTCAATATTTTCTTAAGAAGTGGGAAATGTGTTCAATTACTTTTCTATCCACATTTTACTCCTTTAAGAAATATCCTTTGCATTTGTTTAGGAAATAATTGAAGACCAAAAAGTTACACGATTTAAAAATTAATTTTTTTTTTTTTATCAAAATTGCTATAACTTACAATTAAAAATACAATTCAATAATTACATAAAAATAGTGTTATATGTTGCAATAAACAATACATAAATCCCCTACCTATTGAAACTAATTACATAAAATCTCCTCTAGTTTTCTCTCTCCCAAATTTTGTAAATATACTCATACATTCGGCTGTCCATCATACATAACTCGAATGTATGATAAAATAGTTAATCTTATATTTAAGGTAAGATGATAAAACATAATCTCCTACATTCATGGAAAGAGTAATCAGATGAAATCTTTCATTCCCTTAAATAAAGCCATTAATTATCTATAATTATGTTTTGTATGATTAAATAAAATAACTAAAATTTAAATTCAAAAAAACTCTTAAACATCACTGTTAGTTTTCCTCATTTTTAATGACGCTTTTGAAAAAAAAACTTCTTCGTCTTTCTTCAATTCTCGAAAAAAAAATATGAACATCCCCATATTATTGCGTTATTTCAGAATTTGAGAGTTGAAAATCATTTATCAATTCCATAAAAGTGATGAAATTATTATTTCGGAAAGTATTAACTTGTTAAAATTGATTGCTACGATCGCGATGGAATTGAATATTGACGAAGTTCGTAAAAAAATCGAAGTAAAATACACAACAATTTCACATGTATGAGGGCAACTTATACGTTTAAAAAATAAACTGCAGTAATGTATAATGTCATACTACACATCTAAATTTTTCACCTTAAACATGTATGACCTATATATCTTGACAGAAGGTATAATGAAAATTTATACAAAAATAAGACTTTCTAATAGTATAATACCACATAAAGCATAAAATGCATCTTACAAGGACTTTTAATGTATAACATATTAAAATATATATCTTCAGGCTTATATTATACATTAGAATAAGTATAAGGGCAACTTATACATTTTAAAAATAAACTGCAGTAATGTATAATGTCATGCATATTACACATCTAAATTTTTCACTTTAAACATGTATGACCTATAAGCTTGACAGAAGGTATAACGAAAAATTATATGAAAATAAGACATTTTAACTGTAAAATACAACATAAAACACAACTAATGTAATAAGAACTTCTAATGTATAACATATTGAAAATATATATCATTAGACTTATGTTACACATTAGTCTTCCAAAATAACTAATGTATAAGGCCTGATATATTATATCTTATACTTTCAAATAAAAACTTCAAGAATGTATAATGTTACACCATACATATAAAATATTAACATTATTTGTCAGAATGTATAATGTAACCTTATACAAAATTCATAGATTATAATTGTATAATTCAACTAAATACGAAAACAACTTCTTCTATATATACAAAAACTTACATTATACATAAGTGTGTTAAATAAAGTAATGTATAATGTATAAAATCTACATCTTTGGACGCGATGACAAGTAATTTTTTTCCATCGTAGCAAATCACTTATTCTTTTGAGTAACCTCGGTGTACAAATTGCAGTTATCTTTGCAACCACAAAGCTAGCCTATTTTAATAAAAAATAAACATAAAGTTAGACAAAATACTGAAACATATAAAATAGAATCTTTGAAACATAAAGTTAGATCCAAGAATATTGGAAGAACTTGATATTACAAAATAGAATCTTTGAAAGAGTATTAAAAAAATATAAAACGGAGCAAGATCATTACTTTTTAGAAAGAGAATAATATAAACAAACATTAAATAATCAAATAATTAGGATTTAGATTCATACAGAAGATTGAGTAAGTGATTTCGTTGGTTCAATCGTTTGAATAAACTCCGTTGTGCTCTGTTCAGGGGATTCATTTTCTATGGCATGTTCCACCCTGTTGTGCTCTGTTGCTGATGTTGATGACCCAATTGAGATTTTTCGAAGCTTCTGATAATTCGTCGCCATTTTTTTTGCCTTTGTTTTCTCAAACAAGTCCATGACTTTCTGATTTGGTGAAGTTAAATTTTTTTGTTTTTAAAAAAATTAATGAATGAAATCAATAAGTTTAATTAATGTTTGAAAACTTACAATGGTAAACTCTAAAAGTATGATTGCTTGATTTTAGGCGTGAAAAATTGATTGAATAATGGATGATAAACTGATTTGTAATGGGAGAGAAAAAGAGGGAGGAAAAGGTGGTCTTTTTAAATTTATAATATTAATTAGAGAGAAATTATCAAATAAGGAGATTTTTGTAATTATTTTAAGATTTATGTAAATACTTTACCAATTTGAGGTTTAATATAATTATGTAAATTTAACTTGTGTATACAGCTAATTTTTAGTAAGTATATCTACTAGGATAATAATGGGCCTAATTCAAAAGTGATCTAACCCAAAAAAAAAAAAAAAAAAAAAAAGCTTTAACGTTATTAACTAGGCAAGCCCACTCAATTTAGGAAATTCTCGATCCTCTCTCTTGTACGCTTCATCGATTGTCTTATCTTTTATATGTCCATTCGTCTTCACAATTGAAGATCTGCAGCTGGAATTAGTATAGCTATGATGATGTCATAAATCTCCGAGCTAAAATGAATTGTTTCACTGTTGTAGCTGATTAAATTCTTTCATCCAGCTTTGAAGATTAACGCTCAATGGCTCATATATTACCATAATGAAACATCACATTCACCCTTGAATCTCAATAATTTCAAGATGAAAAGGAGTAAGAAGATGGCCATAGCTGGTGATTTGAAGCTCAAAATCTAAGGGATTAAACTGAGTGTACTTACTTCACTATGGGCATTTGCAAGTTTCACAACACCGTGAAATCATCCCGAGACTTCTCCACCTCAAACAATCTCATATTTATGCTTCTTACATCAAGATAAGTGCCATGTTTCTTCCTTCTTATATCTTGTACTCGATTGTGATTATTAATTTCACCTCTTCTTTTTTTCTTGACAGATTGAACCCAATAAGGGACTAATACCACTGTCTAGAAAATTAGAGGATAAGACTTCATTTCCAACCACTCTATGTAAGCATTTCTATTTTATTGTTTTACTGATTTTTCAAATTTTTTTCATTTCTGCGTAAGTAGTAATTTCATGAACCTGCGTAGTCACTTGCTTGTTTTTGTTTGATTTAGCAATTTCATCTCTGTCACTAGTTCCTTCGTATGTGTTGCACTTTCTGTTGTATTTTTATTCTGTTACTGTTGTTCTTCTCTTTCATGTTTATCCACTATATATTTTATTGATTTATGCTTGATTAAAAGTCCCAAACCACTAGTTGCACTTACCCTCTCTCATTATTAAAATATTTATATTGGAGCTTTTTAGTTTTGATATTAGGAATTGGGCTCTTACCATTGTTGAGTAGTGTTTTGGCCTTTAATTTCTAGATAGTTTCTGAAAGTTAGAATAATTTATTCTATATGTACCTATAAAAAAAGAACACATAATTAGCAATAAAATATAATTAGCAATAAAATCAACCTTCTCTGAATATGTGCTCTATTACCACATTCATATCCTTCATCATATGATGCACCATTTTTATCTCTATAGCAATACTCCATGGTGTTTCCCATCTTTGATCCAGAATATTTTTTAATGTTAGAGAATCAGTATCTTGAGCCGGGGGTCTATCGGAAGCAACCTCTCTACCTCTTTAGGGATAGTGGTATGGACTGCGTACACTCTACCCTCCCCAGACCCCACTTTGTGGGAATATACTGGGTTGTTGTTGTTGTTGTTATTGTTGTTGTAGAGAATCAGTTTCCTATATCAAAGGTCGCAAATTATTCATTTTGCATTACTCTAAGCCCATCCTCAAGCCATCACTTACATCAATCCTTATTCCTTTAGCATGAACCAAATTTCCTAAGTCATTCTCTAATGCAGAAAGCATAAGAACTACGATCAAGATTAACCTTTAAAGCCCCATCAAAGTTACATTTGTATTTGTCCGTACTGGGCAACTTCCAGCATACCATAGTACACTAAATCCTAGGTGTATATCATTCCAGAAATCTTATCAACTCCAATTAATAATCAAGAATATTGATTAGCAAAGGAAACAAGAACTTGCTTAAGTATATTAAATTCTTGGTGATTTTCATTTTCATACTCAACTAAGACATCTTTCCTTCATATTTAACCACATTTATTCTTTTTCAAATTTGTCATAAAACAAATATACGTACAACTGTATAAACGGGTTTGAGCTTTGGTGAAGTTGTGGCATTTCACCATTTAAAAACACTATTCTTGAGTTGCAAAAAAGGACCATCAATCCCTGCAATACTTCCAAAATAAGCCCAAATGTTCTTAGAAACCCTACAGTTCATGAACATGTGCTTAGTTTCTTGGATCCCTTTCTTACAACAACAACAAATAATATCATCACAAATTCTATTTCTGAAAAGGATTTCCCTTGTAGGCAGCCTTTTCTTCTATAATGTTCATAAGAAAGAATGATACCTTTAAAGGTATCGCTTTTCTCCAGATTGTTTTGTAAATCAGCTTACTTTCTTTGTTTTCTCTTAAATACTCCCAAATAGGACCCATGAAAAAAATTTCAGAAGCATTTAGCATCCACCATAGCTTGTCTCACTATTTTGTTTCTTTATTACACGTCACGTAATTAAAGACGTGATTGCTAACCTCATCATCAAAGTTTTGTTGTAATAATTCAATATTCTCTCCTACTTGTAACAGTTGACTTACCTCCTTCAATTAATTATCCTTGACAATATCAATAGTCAAAAAGTAATGTAGGCACCCAATAGTGTCCAATTGTTATACCAGACACTTGAATGTCCACATTTGGATTTCCATCACATCTCTTTATCAAACATTTTGCTAGCCTTCAATATATGCTTTCAGGTCAAAGACCCTCCTTTCCATTTCACCAATTGTGGCCTCAGCTTCTTGCAATAATTGTTCCACATGTAATTAGTCCATAAGGACTTTTGGATTCTGAATAACCACCACAATTTTGCAAACAGAGCTTTAGATACATTCAATTTAATGCTCTAAAATTCAATCCTCCTTCATCATTGGGTCTACAAATATCATTCCAAGTCATCCAATGTTTATTTCCACGTACTTCTCTGAAATTCTATAGAAATCTTGCAAAAATTATATGTAAATCATGAATAACACACTTTGAAGGATTAATAGTAGACAATAAATAAACGGAAATGCTACCTAGAACATTATTAATTAGCACAACCTTACCATCAAAAGATAACATCTTTTCTTTCCATGCATGTGAACTTTCTTCATCAATTTTGCAAAATTAACCTCTCTTCTTTACATGACCAATTAGGGAACCTAAATACATCAGAGGAAATTTCCCCCTATTAAAATTAGTACACTCTTCCACCTCTCTAATGTGTACATGTGCAGTCTTGTGATATACTAGAAAAACACTCTTTTCTTTGTTTATCATTTTTCCATAATGATTTTCATAATTCCAAAGAATATCCATCATTAGTTTCAAGACTTACCATCAGTAGAAGTAAAAATAATTGTATCATCAACATATGCTAAATGATTAACATTTTCACTCCACTTAGACATAACAAAACTCTTATATTCCGCATCATGAAATAAAAAACTAAGAGCTCTAGATAAAATTTCTGCAGATAAAATAAACAAAGTTGGAGATATAGGATACCTTTTTTTACTCTTATTGTAGAATGAAAAAGACTTGAGCTCGGCTATTATTAAAGATAGAATACTAGTTGTTAGCAATCAGACTCCAAATTTTATCAACCACTCTAATATCAAAATTCATTATTTCTAATACTTAAATCATAGAAGTCCAGTTCACCCTGTCATAATCTTTTACCATATCAAGCTTAATCACCACATTTGCAGGCTTTCTCCTAATCCTGATATCTGAGATAATTTCTTATGCTAAAAACACATTCTCAATAATACGCCTACCTTTCAGATTACCTGATTGATTTTGTGAAATGAGATTAGGAAGCAACCTTTCAAGTCTGTCATGCATCACTCTTGATATTACCTTATTTAGGAAGTTACTCAAATTAATTGATCTCATGTCAGAAAAAGATTGTATGATATCTTTTTTAGGTAAGAGTACTAAATTAGTATGAGTAATAGACTTAGGAAAAGTACTTCCCTAAAAAAACAATCACAACTTTATAAACATCATCACATACAATGTCCCAGCAACTTTGAAAAAAGTGGCCAGTAAATTCATTCAGACCACTATCACTATCACCATTCAATTCAAACACTGTCTACTTTGCTTCCTATTTAGTAGGAAAGGCATTTATAGCTTTGTTGGATTCATCAAAAATTAGAGTTGGGATATGTTTCAACAAAGATAGATCTTCATTTTTCTGACACCCTGAAAACTGATCCTAATAAAATGACAAAGTTGCACCAACCACTTGTTCAACACCCTCTACCCATTGACCATTCTCATCCTGGATCCTATTTATAGATAGTCTCTTTCTTTTTCCATAACCAAGGCATGAAAAATCTAATGTTCTTTTACCGTTATGTGAACCAATAAATGTCTGCATTTTGCCTCCAAAACTCTTCCTCATAGTGAATGTATTATTTTAACTCAGCCTACGCCTTTTGGAGAACTATTCTATTTCCAGCAGATGGGGATTCTTCATTATCAACTGCTTGAAAATATCACCAAAAGTTTCTTTACATCAACTAGTCAATGTTGCCTTAGGTCCCATTTGGCCATGAGATTTTTTTTCAGCTTTCAAAAAAAAAAAAAATTCACTTTATGTCAAATACAACTTCAAGTTGATGTTTGCCCATAATAATTTCAAATACAACTCTAAGTTGTATTTGAAAAAGTGAAAAATAAGGAAAAAGTTGTTTTCACTTTTTTTCCATCTTCCTTCTCTCACAAAAATTTAAAACTCCAAGTATATTCTTGGACAAATACAATTTCAACTCTAACTTCAACTCAAATTCCAACTCCAACTTCAAAAATCTTAGTTTTCATGGCCAAATGCCCACTTAGTCTTCTTCAACTTCTGTTTTAAATTGACTAAAATGTCACTGTCCTCATTAGATACCCTTCTTTCTCTCACTACTTGTTCAAAGCCTTCCTTTTTTGACCAAAATTGAGAAATCTGAATGGTCTTCTCACAGTATTGGACTGGCTCCCACAAGTAAGTAACAAAGGTGCATGATCTGAGCTAGTTTTTGCTAAGTGTTCTGAATCCACCAAAGCAAAATTACCCAAAAATGATTGATTCACCAATAATCTGTCTAATCTTTTAAAAATACATTCACTATCAATCCACTAAGTGAATGGACTTTCCTTGAAATTGATGTCAACTAATTCACGTGAATTCACACAAAATGCAAAATCTTCATATTCTTGAGGATACACGGGAGTCCCTCAATCTTATCTTCATCACTCATGATGACATTAAATTCATCCCCAACAAGCCAAGGTAGATTCATATTCATGCTTAATGAGTAAATATATTCCCATAACTTAATCTCTTTGGGGCATCAGACTTGATATACACCACAGTAGTTACGAAAGAGTGACTAGTTACTTGTAACTTTAACCTTAGAGATAATTACTACTCAGTATTAGGAATGACATCCACTTGGATATGCTCCTAAATAAAAATCCACATTTTTCCATTCTAGTTGTAATTTGCATATTGCATACCCAACCTCATCTTGTATTTCTAGATTTGATTAACATCTTAAAACAACTTCATCAAAGCAATAATAGAGAACTTGTGGTATCTATGAAGCATTTGAATTTTGTAGAATGAATTTGGGTCCTTACAGATCTCACATTCCATAATAAAGCTTTCATCATTATTTAGAACTAGTTTTGACACTTCTCATAGGATTTACCCTCGTAGGTAGTGTCTCTCCATTAGTTTTCACCTTTATTCATTTCTGAACCGATTTGTGGTGATAAGTCGATCTTCTTTAGCACTTCATCTGCATAGTATTGCTTTTATCTTTATCTTTCACTATCTGCATCTGATGTGCCCCTTTCACCTTTATAATATTTGTCTGCACTTGATGTGAAACTAACTTATGTAGAGTTCTAACAAGACTTTATTTTTACAAGGTACTTGTAATTACCTTGTGGGTCATTTTCTATATTTACGCTCATTTTTTCTATTTAGAGCTTTCCTACAGCTGCTCCAAGTCATTTATGACTTGCTAGAACTAACAATGCGGTTACCGTGCAGTTCATTTGTTTTTTAGAGCCAATTTTTTATTTTGAAGTCTTTGCTGGTCCAAATTGGATATCGATAAAAGCTTCAGTCAAACAACCTTTTCTACTAATTTGACTATTCCAATAACTCCAGAAATCGATTTTAGGTTAGGTGAACCCTTGGTTTGGGTCTTGAGGGTTCTGACTTATTTTGGGCTATTGACCAGAAATTAAGGAAAATGACAAGTAGGTGTGGGACCCACTTTTCATTAAAATGATCTTGGATGAAAATTTTGACTGCACCATTGAGTCTGGAATATCGAATTTGATAGAGTATCATAGTTTGTTTGCGTATACAGGACTCCGAATAAATCTCGAGGGGTTGGCGGAGTGAAAATCCAGCTGATCCAAGAAAATCTAGTACAACCACCATATCGGCCTTTTATATTTTAGCAGAGGGTGCTTTAGTACCCCTTTGGGTGCTTTAGCATACCTAATCAAATTGGCAAGTGCCGCTTTAATGGTTAGTTGGCCGCTAAAACGTTAGTCGTTTTTGCGCCAACCGACCGCCTTAGCGGCCTGCCATGTTAGCGAGGTATCGCTTCAGCAGTCAGCTGTACGCTCTAGTGCCTACCGCTAAAGCAACTCATTGTCTTCTTAAGCGGCAACCGCATACATGGGAAGGATATAAATACCTCAGTTCGATTTTCACCATTCTTTAACCATTCTCTAGATTATTAAGTTCTAAAATTGAAATTCTTGGGAGAATTAATTATGTGTGATTGTGGGGCTTTAGTATAGTTAATTTACGCGATTCTTCATCAAATTTATGGTAAGATTACATTATTTTTAAGGTTGATTTCTCAATCATTTTGCTAAAATCCCTAAAATTTTGGTGGTTTGATTGTTGCACTATTAGAGCTCAGAATTCACCCATTTTAGGGTAAAGGTTCCTTGAGCATAAAGGGATATTGCGTTGGTTTCAAAAGTGAGATTCCGCAAATAGAACATGGGACTTTTACGTGATTTTGGATCCAAAACACAATAGTGCAATATGGGTATTATTATTCTCGTATTGACTAGTAGATTGTGATTTATGATAGCGTAACATCTTGCGAAAGCTTTTCAAAAAGGATAACTGATGGTTTCGTGGATCCTTCGAGATTTTCTTTGATTTCCAGATAGGATAGGTTTACCCTTTTCATAGATTGAGATATTTTGTAGTATGATTATACTAGATATGAGGTAAGATTTAGGTATTAGAGGTTTGATTGGAAATATTTGGGTTATTTGGACTATTTAGGCTATCTTGCAATCGTAATTTAGACATAATTGACTTTTTTTTCTCATGTTTTAGGAAGAATTGCTATCCTAGGGCTAATTATAGCTTAATTAACATCTAGAAATGAGTTTAGATACTTTATCCTAGTTTGGGGTAGAATTTGCCTAAAATAGATTTAGAGAATTAGGAGTATGGCCTCCGACCCACCTTAGGCCAATATTTGTGTTAGCTTTAGTAGGTTTAATCACGCATGATATACCCTTGTTAAGACTTATTTTGGAACTTTGAAGAGATTAGATGCTTATTGATTATGCTAATTCGGTAGTTGAGAGTTAGTGCTAATTTTGGGCGAGTTATGGTGAATAATTATTGTGATTTAATAATATGACTTAGATTTTGGTTTATTTATATGGTTTGTTATTATGGTCTAATGATATATGAGTTTTGGTTTAAGTCCGATAATTGATGATGATAATGATATTTATATATATATATATATATATATATATATATATATATATGTATATATATGAGTTTCTGTTTGAGTCCAACAATCGATAATGAAAATGATATAAATATATGAGTCCCACTTTAAGTTTGATATTTGATGATGATGTTTGATAACATGAGTTTCGATTCAAGTCTATCAAATGATGGCAACGATGATGATACTATTGAGTTTCGGTTTAAGTCCGGCATTTTTGAGTTATTTATGATATGATATAGTTCGGATAGTTTCCTGATTATGGCATGATAGTTAGTAATTTATTGCTGTTGAGTTATTTACTTTCCTTAATTGTACCCTCCGGGATTATGGGAGCATGCGTTGAGTTATTTACTTTTCCACACTCACTAACTTATGAGAACTAATTTAGTAGTTATAGTGGTGTGATCTTTGTGTTACTTTATGTGTTTGTTTATTTAATCATGCACAATAGTGTTGGAGTGTATTTCGAGGTTTACCCCTTTTACTTTGACTTATCTTACTTTATCTTGTATCTTATCGTATTTAGATTATGATTTAGCTCAGTTGACTAATGATGCCTACTGAGTATCTGTGGTTTTGGTCTATACCTTTTTAGTGCAGATTTGAGTACAAGTATCTACCATTGATTCAACGATCGTGCAGGATTAATTTCGAAGATTGGGTGAGCTCTTGGCCTAGGAGTTACCCTTTTGCCTTCTATTTGTCCATGTCTAGTCTTTTATCAGAACAGATTGTACTTGATTATTTCGTACTTATAGTTCAATTGTAGTAGCGCTTGTATCGACATTACTGAGTCTTGGGATGGTTGTTGCCTGTTTATCTATCTATTAGATTGTTATGACTACTTTATTGTTGTTTTAACTCTTTAATGTTAATTTTTGATTCTAAGGCCATTTTTCACCAAGTTAGCCCATTGCGTGAAGCTTTGAGGTATGGTTTGACTTACCTACTCGCAGGATAAAGTGGGTGCCATCATGACTCATTAATCGGGTCATGGCAAATTGGTATTGGTGCCTAGGTTTTACCGATATTGTTGGTACAAGAGTAAGTGTCTAGTAGAGTCCCGCGGATTAGAACGATGAAGTTTGTTTCTTATCTTTGGGATGCTATAGGACATTCCTAGGCGTTCTTACTTTTTTTAATCATTTCGTGCTAAGAGATTGAGTTGATTTTTAAAGCATTTCTTTGGTTTCACTCTTTCAGACATGACTAGGTCACATGCTACCGCTATATGAGATGAGGATCCCGAGACCAAGCCTAGGGATCTTATTGCTATTCATAGATGACCTATAGGTCATGGACAACCAAGATAGGTGTCCCAGTTAGGGGCCAGGATAGGGGGCCTTCAGCAGACCCTATTCCTGCCTTCGGGACAGAGATTCTTTCGCCCCAACCAACAATAGGCCAGGGACCAACCCAGGTTCCACTGGGGTTTATTTATTCTCTAGTGCTCAGGGATTCTTTGGTTTAGCTTTGATATTTATTGGTGGTGCACCGTCTGATGGTGCAAAGTCCATGGATTAGACTAATACTGAGATAGGGAAGCAACTTGCTTGCTCTGGCACTTGCCCAGTCGGTAGTTGCTCAACTGGTGGTTTCCCAGCCTGCTATATCTATTGAGGAGCAGAAGATGCTGGGTAGGTTCTTTAGAATGGCTTCGCCTAGGTTTTCTGGTACACCGAGCGAGGATGCGTATGAGTTCTTGATAACTTGTGAGGATAAGCTCCATAATTTAGTCCTAGTTGAGACTCCTGGTGTGGACTACACTACTTTTAAGTTGGACTTGACAGCTCGACATTGGTGGAGAGGTCATCTTGATTCCAGGTCAGTTAGATCTTCCCCATTGACATGGTATCATTTCTCTAAGATCTTCCCGGAGAAGTATATGCTTCGCAGTCTTAGGGATCATTTGAGGGGTCAATTCTCAAGGTTGGAGCATGGCTCCATGATTGTAGTGGAGTATGAGGCTCGATTTCATGAGTTGGCCAGGCATGCTACTTTTATTTTGACTCCTTAATATGAGAGAGTTTGGTTCTTTGTTCGTGGATTGAGAGTTTTTTTTTGTATGTCTACACAGAGTTTTGGTGTTATGGGTAGGTCTTTTACTGAGGATTTTAATCATGCTCATGTTACGGAGGAGATGCATCGCTAGGCCTAAAGGGGCATGATAAAATGTTGCATTATTGGATTAGTTTCAGTGGGGGCCCTAGTCACTCACGGTTTAAAGGCAGTGGTTATCAGGGTAGGTACCCTCTACGCCAGCCGTATCAATATTAGGGTCAAACTAGTAACCCCATTCGGGCACTTCAGATTATCGACGGAGGCCAGCCTAGTTTTGGTGATAGTCCTAGTTAATCTTTGAGAGGTTCGTCTTCTGGTTATTCTAGTCATGGTAGTTACTCCGGGTTAGTCGGATGTTCTAGTTTCGGTACAACTCCTGGGCATGTTATGGTTGTGGAGCTTTTGGTCATTTCTCGAGAGAGTGCCCTAGTCATAGAGTGATAGTTCCTTCAGTTCAGAGTATTCCACCCATTCAGGTAGTTCCGCCCCAGCTAAAGGTGGTATGCCTAGTCGTAGATGTGGTCCTCAAGGTGCTCGTAGAGGTTCTCAGGAAGGTAGGAAAGAAATTGGTTAGGTTCCCAACCAGGTGGCGGACGTGGTCAGTTGTATGCAGTACCTGCTAGAACCGAGGCTGAGTCTTTGGATGGTGTTGTCACAGGTATGATTTTGGTGTGGTGTCATTTGACTTTTGCTTTATTTGATCTGGGATCCACTTATTCTTATGTATATGCTTATTATGCCCCACAATTAGAGTAATCTTGGAATTCATTAGCTATGTCATTATGTGTATCTACTCCCGTAGATGATTCTTTAGTAGTGGATCGGGTTTTCAGATCATGTGTTATGATTGTTCGAGAGCTTGATACCCATGTTGATCTTATAATATTAGACATGGTGGATTTTGATGTGATTTTAGGCATGGATTGGTTATCCCATTATCATGTGGTCCTTGATTGTTTTACCAAGATCCTTACAATGCAGGGTGTACCCTCGATCATATGGTAGGAAGCGATTATCCATGAGTCGATGGGGATTATTTTTTATATCCTTGCTAGGAGGCTTATTTTGAAGGGTTGTGAGTCTTATCTCACTTATATTCATGATGTTAGTATGGAAAGTCCATCGCTTGACTCTGTTCCTGTAGTTTGTGAGTTTCCTAATATTTTCCCTACCAATCTAGATAGTCTTCCTCCTGAGCGTGATATTGAGTTTTTATAGATACTGAGTAGGGCACACGACCTATTTCTATGGCACCTTACCGTATGACTCCTGCCAAGCTTAACGAGCTGAATTCTCAACTTTAAGATCTTTTTGGTAAGGGTTTCATTGGACCGAGTGTGTCTCTTAGATCCTATATTATTTATGAAGAAGAAAGATGGTTTCATGCATAGTGTATTAATTATAGGCAGCTTAATAAAATAATGGTGAAGAACCGATATCCTATTTCTCACATTGATGATTTATTTGACCAGATTTAGAAAGAAGTGGTGTTCTCTAAGATCGATTTGAGGTCCGATTACCATTAGTTGAGGATTAGGGTTGAGGATATCCCGAGCATAGCCTTTAGGACCCGCTATGGTAATTAGGAGTTCCTAGTGATATCTTTTGGGTTGACTAATTCCCCAACCACATTTATGGATTTGATGAACCGTGTGGTCATGCCTTATTTGATTTTTTTTGTGATTGCGTTCATCGATGACATCCTTCTATATTCAAAGAGTAGAGAAGAGCATATGCAACATTCGAGGATTGTACTCCAAACTTTGAGAGATCATATGTTTTTTGTCAAATTCTCTAAGTATGAGTTTTGGCTTGAGTCGGTGACATTCCTTGGGAATGTGGTGTCTAAGGATGGGATTATGGTAGACACAACGAAGATTGAGTCTATTTGTGATTAGGCCAGGCCTGCTTCTCTGACTGAGGTTCGTAGTTTCATTGGGTTGGCTAGTTACTAAAGATGGCTCGTTGAGAGTTTTGCTACCATTACAGTGCCGATGACCAAATTAAGTCAGAAGAAAGTTCCTTTCTGATGGTCCAAGGAGTGTGAGTTGAGCTTTGAAAAGCTCAAGTGATTTCTTACTTTGGCTCATATTTTGGCTCTTCCAATTGAGGGTAAGGGATTCACCGTATATTGTGATACTTATGGTGTTGGTTTGGGTTGTGTATTAATACAGCAGGTTCAAGTTATTACCTATGCGTCAAGACAGATGAAGTTTCATGAGCGCAACTACCCTACTAATGATTTGAAGTTAGCAGCGGTAGTTTTCATGCTTAAGATTTAGAGACATTATCTTTACGGTGTGCATTATGAGATTATAGATCATCGTAGTCTTCAACATCTTATGACCCAGAGGGAACTTAATTCTAGGCATCGTAGATGGATGGAGTTGCTTAAGGATGATGACATCTCTATCTTGTATCATTCGGGAAAGGCGAACGTAGTAGTGGAAGCCTTGATCCGTAAAGTGGTAAGTATGCGTAGCTTGGCTTGCATTTCAGTTTCTCATAGGCCGTTGGCACGAGACATTCAGTCCTTAGCCAACTTGATGGTGCGACTTGATATTTCATACCCTAGGAGGATTCTTGCTAGTGTTGAGGCGAGGTCTTTTCTATTTGAGAATATTCGAAGTCGTCAGTTTGAGGATAAGAGGCTTTGCATAATTCATAATCAGGTGTTGATTGGTAAGTTCAAGATGGCTACCATAGATTTCAAGGGTGTCTTGAGATTCGATAGACACATTTAGGTTTCGAGGGTTGACGACTTGATTCAGTCAATTTTGCATAAGGTTCAAAACACCAGATATTCTATTCTCCCATGTATAACCAAGATGTATAAAGATTTGAGATAGTATTATTGGTGGAGTGGTATGAAGAAAGATGTAGTGGACTTTGTAGTTTGTTGCCTATGTTGTCAACAGATGAAAGCCGAGCATCAAAGACCTGGTGGCCTGATTAAAGATTGCCTATTCCCGAGTGGAGCAGATTACCATGGACTTTGTTAGTGGATTTTCTCGTCCTTCCCATGGTTTTAATGGTATTTGGGTCATTGTGGATTATTTTGACCAAGTTGGCACACTTCATTCCCGATTCAGGCCTGATGAACCCCGAAAAGGATGTGATGTTCTTGTTGAAGCCCTCGAGTGTGAAGGTGTCACCACTACATTTGCTTACCCAGGATGCACTACAGTGGAAATTCACCAGGCTCTCACCCGTTGTCCAACCATACAGAATATATTGCCACATCATGAATAGGGCGTCATTTTTATCGCTGAAGGTTACGCACATGCCACCAGGTTCCCTAGTGTTTGTATGGCCGTTTCTGGCCCCGGTGCTACTAATCTTGTTGTTGGTCTTGCTGATGCTATGTCTGATAGTATTCCAATTATTGCTATTACAGGTTAAATATATACATACACTTCCTCCTACCTAGTTTGACGACTTTAAAGTGACAAAAATTAGTGACAAAAATTTAGGATTCGGCTCCTCTCTATTTCCCTTCTCTCTAATTTCTCCAAGTATTGAAGACACGTCATAGTTTAAAATTAATGGTTGAGATTTAATTGGTTAAATCAAAGTTCTAATCATAGTTATCTACTTCTATATATTTAGTTATATTTCTTCCTTAAATATCCATTATGTCTTTTACTCAATATTATAAAAAATCTTTACTGCCACAAATATATATATATAACTTTTCCTAAATATTTTTTTTAAAACATAATATAGTTAAAATTTTAATTTTTCTAGTTGAGAATTCAAAAGAACTACATAAAGAAAATATAATGGATTTATTTGGCACAATCTTTATATTTGATTTGACACATGTATAATGGATTTATTTGTCACATAAAAAAATAAAATTTAAAAAACTTCAAGCTACAATCTTTATTTTTTTATTTGAAAAACATTACTTAAGAAAAATGACAAGCATTAGCAAAAACAAGAAAAGTATAAAGAAAATATAATGGATTTATTTGGCACAACTTTTATATTTGATTCTGCACACTTATAATGAATTTATATGGCACATAAAGAAAATAAATTAAAAAAACTTCAAGCCACAATCTTTATTTTTTTTATTTGAAAAACATTACTTAAGAAAATGACAAACATTAGTAAAAAAAAAGTAAAATCCCAGCAGAAAATTGTTCAAGGATAAAAAGAAAATAGTTTAATATATTTATGAATGATATAATAGATTGTTAAAAAATATTTAAGCAACAAATATATGAAAGTAGATAACTATGGTTAGAACTTTAATTCAACTAATTAAATATCAATTATTAATTTAAAATTATGACATGCGTCTCAATCCAAGTAAGAACTTGGAAAAATTGGAGAGAAGGAAAATGGAGAGGAGCCGGATCCAAAAATTTAGTATTCCCTTCCTTTACTTTTACTTCCCCGGTTTTGTCTTTGCTATTTTGATTAGGGAAAATGATCAAAAATATCTATCTTGTTATAAATATATTACCATATATAGTGAATGTCTACTTTATCATATATAGTGAATATCTACTTTACCATATATAGTGAATATCTATTTATGGAAGAGTTAGAAACCTCATGATTAGTTTTCTCCTATAAATAAAGGGGTTTTCCCTTCATTGTAATGAACCCATCAAGAGAATCCCTCAAGAGAAATAAAATTACTCTCTATTTTCTCTACTCTTCTTCTTTATTTTTTATTAGTTTATAACATGTTATTAGCACGAGACTCTACCAAATAAGGTGAGATTATAAATCTAAAGATAATTTAAAGGTTAGTGATACTTATGTTATTTGTCTTTTGCTACTAATGATATAATTATTGTTGGATTTGAGGAAAAATAATTGGTGCCTTCAATTTGTTCATGAAGAACAATGTTGCTAAAAAATATGATGATTAATTTAAATCTTATCTCATTAAGAGGGTAAGACATTGGGTTAAAAATTTTAATGCACTATGATGATAAGATGTTGGGTTCAATTCCAACCGAGTTATGCCTAAAATGGCTTTATATGGATAAGACGTTGAGTTTGAATTTCAATGCACCATATTAATGATATTATGATGGCTAAGGTAAAAATAATATATATTTGATAAAAAGTCATGAAACTTGTCCATTGAATATGCTCCATTCCATGAAGTGAATGTGGTAGTAATATATGATAAGTCTGAAAGATGACAATTTGCTCCATTCTTGAAGTGAATGTGGTAGAAATATATGATATATACTTTGAAAGATATATATGCCTCGATGTGATCCTGATGTAGCAATATTATGAAAGAGGTTATAAGCCATCAGAATTTGATAGGCTTAAAGCACGATTATATTCCACTCCTGGGAATGAGAAGTTTATTAATGCAAACGTGCACTTGATTGCAATGGCATCACAACTCACCTTTGAAAGAGGCTGAATAATTTATGTCCATCTAGTGTTAAAGCCAATATGTTGAACGAAAGTACATCGTCTTGTGTAATTGGTGTTAATCAACTTATATGTATGAAACTTGCCCGCCATTTGAGGTTATGTGTGATGTGCTTAATAGAACTCAAGTGAGTGAAGTATTTGAAAATGTTGGTCAACAAAATAAGAGTGAACCCGAGAGCTATTCTTGGGATAAAATTGTGCTTGAAATCTCTTTGAAACTCGATATTGATCTTTTAGAGAGTGATGAACGTGTTTGTCCTGAATCTGCCTGTGAAATAGATCATGCTCTCTTTAAGTATAATATCTTATTTGAAGATGATATAAACACTCCTAATAGACCTAGTGGTGAAAATGATGGTATAGCTTGCCTTGGAAACTATAGCCTATATGCTAACCCACTATGGTGTGACAACATTCCTCCTAAAGATGGAAATCTCTTCTTGGAAGATGAGAGTACTCTTAAGGTCAAGGAATGTGTGGTCTTGGAAACTACTTCTCCTTCTACTTTGTGTGACTTTATTGTTGAGAGTAATCATGGTGATGATTGAGAAACTAGTAGTGAGTACACACATGAGGACACCTTAGTAGAAGTCGACTTGAGTGATATTTTTCTCTACTCTCTATTTGCTTTGGATGATATGTATGCTATTGTAGAGAGTATGCCGCTTGTTGGGTGTAGACCACGGGAAATGGGAGTGTTTTCAAGACCCATGTCTATGGCTACTTTTCCCGTTTGACCCCGGTTCAAATGTAGAAATGGTGATGTTGGTGCACCCAACTTGTTGCTTAGTCTATATGACAAGCAAAGTGTCACTCTTGGTGAAACCCATAACCAAATCCTTCGTACATCTTTCATTGAGTTTTTAATATTTCATTCAAAAGATCCTTGGTTATATTAAAAATATATCCAACCTTGGCATATTGAGATGATTTGTTGTGCTAACTCTAACCCTCATTCCATGAGGAGTTTGTATTTGTTTGTCCTCTCTTCGGTTTTGCAAGATTTGAATTCGAGGTCGAATCCTTTTTAAAAATGAGAGGATGATACGGGACAAATGGTCATCTTATCTTTTGATGACATATTTGGAGGACAACACATAGAGGCTCAAGACTTGGTCACCACGAGGATACGAGAACATACATGGATGACCCGTTTTGAGCCTACCATTAAGCATACCATACATCAAGTTCGTGAGTGGAAGATTTCTTGGAGCATTGAAGACTTGAGGACTCATGGATTTGGACACTTAATGGCTCACAGTTTTGGGTCATCTTCATTGAGTACATTTTGGTCACTTTACCTTGCCCAAAATGCACTCCATGGCTGCCCCTATCATTAAGGGTAGTGTAGTCATTTTGTCTCCTTTTGTAATATACTATAAATAGGACATTTTAGGTCTTCTCTTATTAGTTGTTTATTGATGAAAATATGAGACATTGAAAATCCTCTTTCTTGAGAGTAGAACACCTTAGTGTAGTTCTTAGTTAGGTCTTGGATTAGCCATTGTAATTTAGGGCTTAGAAAAATCAATATTGTTCTTTGCTTGGAAACGGTGGATCTTGAAATGAGTTGATTCCCTTAGAGGTCACCGTAAGAGTGTGTTGTTGTTGTTACATTCATTAGGGGTTTTTGAGTTTAATATACTCTTTAGTTCCTAATCTTTGTAATAATCAATGTCTCACATCTATCTTTGCCTTTCTTTCAATTGTGTTAGTGTTTGTATCTCGTAATAGTTTGTTCTTACTGAATTCGAATCTTGTGTTCATTGTGTTCATCTTGTTCTTGTTGTATTGTTGCTGTTTTGGTGTTAAAACACTTTGTAAACTGTTGTTGTTGGCCAAAACTAGCACTCAAAGGGGTCCTCGGGTTGCTCTAAATTTGTGGACTATTTTGTGTAGTTTTTGTGCATTCCGTGGTCTTTCTTGTATCAGACCAACTAATTTTGGGATTGGATCTCTTAAAATCTGAAAAATATTAAAGGTGAATATGGGCCGATTCACCAGTCATATGATCTATTAAGATGCATCGATATAAGATGATCACTTGTATATTTCTTGTCAACCAGCAGTTTGTCATTCATAAAGGTGCTTGCTCAATAAAATTGAATTAAGAGCATAACTTTTAAATTGTGCAATCAAGACAATTCATCTTGATGATGATGGTTTGACATTGAATGCCTTCGATAAATAGCTAAACCATTGCTAATGAGAACAAAGCTTCATGTGTTGGTCTGAAATATGATATGTTGCTTACAATACCACTTGTATGCATTAGACCAATAAATTATGATTATTTCTTCCCTCTCAATTAGTTCAAGATCAGCAACCAACTATTCTATCTAATAGTTGATGTGCAGTATACGATTAATGGATATATCATGATGCACAAAGATGAATTCCTTAAAGAAGGTGGAGGATGTGATATGAGAAGGACTAGGAAGCACGAAACAAATACCAAAATCAGTCCACAAGTTCAAAGAACCGAGGACCCTTTTGATGACCACACTCAGATTCACAAACAAGAATAATAATACACGAGATAGGGGTGTGTTTCAACACCTAAATAGCCACCCAAACTAGATTTAACAACAACAATATGAAGACAAGATGAACAACAACAATGTGGTAACAATAGCACACCTCGCGGGTTACATTAACAAGAACAAGAAACAACGATTACAACAAACAAATGATAGATAGATAGACTACATGAAGATGTAATCTTAAGAACTCACGAGCCTATTCCACTCTTGGACCCTTAATACTACACATGACAATTCACCTATCTCTTACGTTAGTATAAAAGAGACCTCGATCTCCCAAGAATCCAACATTTCTAAGCTTGAATCCAACACGAGTGTTCCACACTTAAGTTGAAATCCCTAGTTACAATATTTCGGCCAAGAGGCCTTTCTCACAAGAGACAGAGTTTCAAATATTACAACTTTCAATATTCATCAAAACTAACTAATAAAACCCTAAAGTGTTCTTTATATAGTTATTACAAAATAGAAGCTAAAATGTCCAAAATGCCCTTTATGAGATAGGCGCCCTTCAAGTGTATTTAGGGGCTCCTTTTTACACTTAAAGTGTGAGATTAGGGTCGGTTTGGTGTGTTTTAAGTCCTTCACTCGCACACTCCAAGTCTCGGGCTTATTACACTCTCACATGCATCCATCTTCGTGGTCGTACTTGTATCATCCTCCCCTCCTTAAAAAGGATTCAACCTCGAATCCATGACTTGCAAAATCAAAGAGAGACAAACGAGCACACTTCCTCATGGCATGAGGGTTAGGGTTAGAAAAAATAAATAATAAGGGTATGCACCCTAAACACTCAAAATAGTCCACACCAAAAAAATAAAATCGAGGACCTTTTGAGTTCAAGTATCAACATGCCAAGGAGGTTCATATTTGACATATAACCAAGAGTCCTTAGTGTTAAACATTATGAAGCCATCGATAAATTCACCAAGGAATTGGCTATAATAATCATAAAGAAGCAATGCACCTAAGCCGAGAGTAAATCTTCCCCACCCTAAGATGGCACCGGGATCAAATGGGAAGAGGGGCCATAAACACGGGTCTAGACAACACTTCTATTTCCCGTAGCCTTTACCATATCTACATGGCATACTCTCTAAATTAGCATACATATCATCACAAGCAAAGAGAGAGTAGATAAAGGTAGCACTCAAGTATACTTCTAGTATGGTGTCCCCGGGAAAGCCACACAAAGAAGAAGAAGAAGAAGTAATTTTCGAGACTACACATTCCTTGCGCGTGAGAGTACTCTCATCTTCCAAGAAGAGATTTCCACCTTGAGGAGGAATTTTTTCACACCATAGTGGGTTGGCATATAGGCTATAGCCTCCAATACAAGTTATGCCATCAACTTCAATACTAGGTGGACACAAATCGATCTTACTAGAAGAGCCGATTCGGTCATCTATAGGATCAACTAGTGTATCCACTTGCATGACATGTACATCATCCACAACTGGTAAGGAATCAATATACTCATATGTAGGTAAACTACTACTAACACTCAATGGCTTATTAGCCACACAATCAACATTCACATGCACCAAAGTGTAAGAGTTAGCTATTTTACCTTGACGTTCATGAGTATGTTTGTCTTTATCTCGGTGTGAAAGTCCTTCACAAGCTTGGGTAGCAAATTTCTTCGGGAAGCTCTCATCGCAAGGTGTTTGGAAAATTAGATTTTGAGGGAAAATTTTGGGTAACAATTGGCGTATAATTTCAACGTTCCGTTTCATATCATCAAGATTGACATCGATGTGATCAAACACGGTATTGAAATTATGGGCAGCCACGGTACCTAACAAAAGACAACAACAAACAAAAGAAAACAACTAGTTAGTTCAAAAAGAGCCTCACCACACTCTCACTCTCGGGTTTACCTCACACTTGGTTTCACAAGTGTTGAAAGACGGTTTGTACTTCGCGAGTGATTAAGGGTCGAGTCTACTCTTGCTCGGAATAGATTTTTGTTTGAGTTGACTCAAAGAAAATTTATTTACGGACTTGAACCAACAAGATACAACGAATTCACAAAAGAGAAAAGCACACAACAAACGCTTAACACGAATGAACGAACAAAAAGACTAACTAACAATCTAGTAGATGAGTACTAGTTTGCTAATTATTATTGGAACCAACAAAATTGAAACTAAGGAACAACAAACGGAAACTATGAAATCTGAAATTTGAGCTAAAATTTGATGTGTGAACAGTAACTTGATAATGTGGCATCCACGTATTGGTTGCGGTCTTTCTAACGAATTGTTATTCTCAGATGTTCATGTCTTAGTCAAAAATTTAATTTGAATTGGTGGAATTTTATTTTAGGAGGGAAAAATAAGCCTTGCAGCCTTTTTCAATTCTCAATTTTCAAAACTTGACTTTTTCTTGTACTTCTCCTTAAGATATGGATCCTTAAATAATGGAAAAGTGTTGGAAAGTGATTAAGACTTGATTGGTAGGTCTTGGTTGGTTGTAGTATCTTTCAAGACTAACAAATAATACACCCTTTTTCTTCAAATTTTTGGATTTAGCATTCACTTTTATCTTCAACAATATATGAAGGTGGTGATGAACATCAAGAACAACAATAATGACACCAAGAAATACAACAATAATCTCCAAGAACACCAACAATTTTCCACATGGCCAACCCCACAACAACAATGTCTCACACAGCCAAGACTGTAACACTTCGACAATATATTCTTAGGCCACCAATTTATAACAACATTCACTTCCAAGCTTAAGAACAACAACTTCAACGTCCACAACAATCAACAATGTCACCAATACACGGCCAAAGGTGAAGCCACAACAACAATGCCAACACAATCGGCCAAGTTATGTTCACAATAACAATATCAACATTTCAAGCTCAAATTAAGATATAAACTCAAGAGTGTTAGATATGAAGAAAACTAACACTAGAAACAACTAAACAAGTAAAAATCTTGTCCAAGACACAAAAATAACACAATTTCGGCCAAGAACACAAACACGGACAAATTTGCTTTTTTTTTTTTTAGTTTTCTAACACTTTTTTTTTCTAACAAGAAAGACCAAGATTGATCTTGTAGGAACAATATCAAGCCATGCTTCAAAGAACCGAGGACCATTTTGATGACCACACTCGGATTCACAAACAAGAACAACAATACACGAGATAGGGGTGTGTTTCAACACCTAAACAGCCACCCAAACTAGATTTAACAACAACAATATGAAGACAAGATGAACAATAACAATGTGGTAACAATAAAACACCTCACGGGTTACATTAACAAGAACAAGAAACAATGATTACAACAAACAAAGGATTACAACAAACAAAGGATAGATAGATAGACTACATGAAGATATAATCTTAAGAACCCAAGAGCCTATTCCACTCTTGGACCCTTAACACTACACATAACAATTCACCTATCTCTTACGTTGGTACAAGAGGGACCTCGATCTCCCAAGCCTCGAATGTTTTCAAGCTTGAATCCAACACGAGTGATTCCACACTCAAGTTGAAATCCCTAGTTACAATGTTTCGGCCAGGAGGTCTTTCTCACAAGAGAGAGAGTTTCAAATGTTACAAATTTCAATATTCATCAAAACTAACTAATGAAACCCTAAAGTGTTCTTTATATAGCTATTACAAAATAGAAGCTAAAATGTCCAAAATGCCGTTTAAAAGCTAGGCGCCCTTCAAGTGTATTTAGGGTCTACCTTGTTGTGTTCTGAGGCTCCTCTTTACACTTAAAGTGTGAGATTTGGGTCATTTTGGTGTGTTTTAAGTCCTTGACTCGCACACTCCAAGTCTCGGGCTCACTACACTCTCACATGCGTCCATCTTCATGGTCGTACTTATAGCAGGATGTATGTTAGTTTTTCTAACATAACGGGGAGATTATAAGCATCTAAAAAATATGTTAGGAATTATCATCAGATCCTCATTCAAAAGATAATTCAAATCAAATACCAAAAGCATCTCATATTTAAGTTGCAAGGCTCCTATTTGTGTCCCTAAAGGACAAAACCTATGCATACGTGAAGTGTGGTAACCAATCGGTTTCAAATAAAATAATTCTTGAAAAGAATAAGGAACAAATAATCATAATAAAAAGGCAATGTGCCCTTGAAGAACTTACGACATAACACTTGATGAAACCTTATGAAAGGTTCAGGTACTTGAAAATAATGAAGTGATGAGATCTCAAAATGTTATGTCAAACTGTAAATCGATACGAAATGATATATCATCAATATCTTTAATACAATATTAGCACAATATTGTAAAGAATATGAGGATCTGAATTCTACGTTTATTAAAGCATGTTGGCGTCAAAAATATTTATCAAGTGGCATGAAAGGATGCATCTTGGTAAGCATAAAAACTTATTTAATTTGCAGTCCAGACACTTGAAGATGTCACACATGATATGATGAATATTGTCACTTGACAAAATTTACATGAAAACTTGTTTAAGGATTCAAAATGTTTAAAGCATATAAGAGTTTCCAGGGAACTTATTTATAATTCTTATATTACATAAGTTTATAACTTGAAAATTATTGAAACTCTTAGAGAGTTTACAAAAGCAATACATTATTTGCTGAAATGAGAAATATGAAGTATCATATCTTAGTGCAATTGATGCACAACACTAATGTATCTTACAAATACTACAAGGCCTGATATAGCCTTTTAAGTCAATTTATTAGCAAGGTGTATATATTTCAACTCCTATTAGGAGAAATCAAAATAAGATAAAAGACATGAGCTTATTTTATTCTAAAGATTGCAGTCCCGATCTTATTGGTCATGCTGACATTGGTTACTTATCTGACATGCATAAAGCTCGGTCTTAAACAGGCTATGTGTTCATATGTGGTGGTACTGTCATATCTTGGAGATATACAAAATAGTCTATCATAGTCACTTCATCGAACCATATTGAGATAATAGTTATTCATGAAGCAAGCCAAGAATGTTTGTGGTTGAGGTCCATGGTACATCTCATTTGAGAAAAATGTGGTTTGAAATGTGACAAAGTACCCATAATTTTTTATGAGTATATAATGCAACATGCATAGCACAACTTAAGGGAGGATTCATAAAAGGAGATAGAACGAAGCACACTTCATCAAAGCTTTTCTACAAACATGAGCTCCAAAATAATGGTGATATTAACGTGCAACAAATTCGTTCAAGTGACAATATGGCTGATTTATTCACCAAGTCTCCTTCAATTGCAACTTTCAAGAAGATGGTGCACAAGATCGGGATTCAAAGGCTCAAGGATGTTCTCATTAGGGGGAGTTAATACGCGTTGTACTCTTTTTTCCTTACGAGGTTTTGTCCCACTGGTTTTCCTTGTAAGGTTTTTAATGAGGCAGCCTATATGCGTATTGTTAGAGATGTGTACTCTTTTTCTTTCACTAGATTTTTTTTTCATTGGATTTTTTCTAGTAAGGTTTTAACGAGGCACATTATATATTAATTATATATTCAAGGGGGAGTGTTATAAATATATTACCATATATAGTGAATGTCTACTTTACCATATATAGTGAATATCTACATTACCATATATAATGAATATCTATTTATGAAAAAGTTAGAAACCCCAAGGTTAGTTTTCCCCTATAAATAAAGGGGTTTTTCCTTCATTGTAATGAACCCATCATGTGAATCCCTCAAGAGAAATAAAATTACTCTCTATTCTCTCTACTCTTCTTCTTTATTCTTTATTAGTTTATAACTTTTATTTATTGGTTAACTTTGCTTTTAACTGTAGTGTAGGGCTAAATATACTCCTGCCATTAGCAAACTTCACATATATGCCAACAATTTAACAAATTTTCCCAAATCAATAAAATTTATCTTGCTTCAATTAAAATTACCTAATAACCTCTTTTAATTCAAACCACACCACACCACTAAATTAAATAAACTCATACCAACTTAAATTTAATTAAAAAAAACATCGCTCCAATCTTATTCCGCTTAAATAAAAAACTAAATCTAAGGTAGACTTGGTTGTACATAGTTCTACCAGCAAACATCTAAAGAAGCTGATTCCAAGAGTACGTTTGGTATGAAGGAGAATATTTTTCATAAAATATTTTTTAATTTTTTCATATTTGGTTGACTTAAATGTTTTGAAAAATATTTTTCAAATGAACTTATTTTCTCAAATTTAAGCAAAATGACTTCTCTTCAACGAGTAAAGAAAACATTCTTCAAAACTCTCTTTCATTCTCACACCCTAACTTTTCAGCCTAACTCGAGTCTTGGGTACGATTTCTAACACTAACTCGAGATCCGACTCTCTATCCCAACTCTCGATATTCAACTCGAAAGCCAACTCCCAAACTTGATCCGAAACCCGACTCTCAATCTTGATTCAAGACACAGGACCCAAGATCCGACCTCGACTCGAGACTCGGCTGTAAAACCAGACCTAGATCCAGAATTCTGACCTTGACTCAGGACCTAAAACTTGATAAGACCCTAAATTCAATCCAAGAACAACTCCCGATGCTAATTCGTGATCCAACCTCGAGACAAAAGTTTGAAGTCCTATATCAACCCGGCTCTCGACTCAAGACTAATCTCCCTATCCTAACCTCAACTCAAGTCCCAAATTGAAAGTTGCAGTCACGTCTCACTAGTATTCGTTAGAACATGCACAATGAAAGCAACAATTCTACAGGATCAACAACTTACATATAATCTTGATAACATAATTTAATATGGGTTTCAATGAAATTAATAACATGTTGAAGCTTTTACAAAAGTCGTCCAAAGCAATTCTCTCCAAGACTGCAATCTTCTATTATTTCCTGACTAACTTTTGTAATCAAACTTGTGTGAGAAAGTGAATTTGTACTTTGAAAAAAGGATCATCTTTTTTCTGTCAACTCACCTCTATTTATCCTAATGTTCCATTCAAGAAGGAAGGGAAAGAGGCAGATGTTTCAGCCTTTAAGCTGATTTAATTATCCATGATGAAAAAAATATTTTTTCATCCTTAATAATCCTATTAAGAGCAAAAACGTTTTCAGTCCTTTAAGTCCATATTTATTGACCATTAAGCTGATTAATGGTACCATATTGGGCCAAATATTTTTCATTATTTTCAACCTTTTTAAGACCATGTTTATTGACCAGTAAGCTGACTTAATGGTTCCATAATGAGCAATTGTTTTTCATTATTTATAGTCAGAAGTATTATTTTCCTTATAGAAGACCAGTAAATAATATTACTTATTCCAGTAGGCTCCTTTTCTTTTTCAAAATTCATTAGTTAATCAAGTATAGCAGGGATCACATATTCTTTAAGTGAGACTTCCAATTATGATATTAATTTGGTAATGAATGAATTATCATATCATAATAATTACATATTATTCCACTAAAAATATTTAATTATACTCCTCGATTTAATTCAAAATCTTCCATTTCATCTTATGTAACTCCCCATGTTAGAATTACCGATACCAAACAATTAATTAAATTCTCCAAAAAAAATTAACTCATTGATTAATTTAATCCTTTATTTATAATGCTTAACTTATTTCACATGACAGATATAAAATTCACCTGCAGGGTTTTCAGGTGAAAACTTATAAGCAACCATAAAGGGGTGTCTTCTATCTCAAGTCCGAGATACGATTCTATCAACTAATTAGTATTTCACTGAGTAGTTTGTCATTATCTAACCTATTAGGAATATATTGACTCATAAAAGAGTCTCACCTTTTAATAGATTAAAATAATAAATCAAATCACATAGATCATAATAATTATATCATGATTAAGAGTATAAGTACATGTAATGGACTAGAGAAGTTGTTTATTAATATTTAGAACATAAACAAGCATCTCTAATTGGTCCAATCAATACATACAAAATGAACTAGCACAAGAAGTTGAAATATTACCACTCTCATAATTAAGATCAAATTATATTTAATCTTGTACTACAATCATCAAGATGTTTGTCCCACTCATATTTGATTGTGAACATTAATTTATTATTTATAAAAACCGACAATTTTAATCTTCCGTGCATGAGTTAAAATACTCCATCCACAATATTGTCTACTATATAAGTAAAGGACACATAGGGGCGGATCTATTAAGGCCCGTGAGGGTGCCACGCCACCCGCAAACTTCGACAGAAATTCTATGTATATAAGTATAAATATACAGAATGTATACAAATAAAACAGATGCCACCCAGTGACACAATGATGTACTTGGTGCAATTGGCAACTGGTCGTCTAGTCCACCCAAGGTACGTGGGTTCAAACCCTGTTGGCATCTTAAATTTTGCATAAATTCAATTGTTCTCTTTTTATTTATTTTTAAAGCCAACTTGTTAAGATTGCTACATAAATTCAATTATGCTCTTTTCATTCATTTTTAAAGACAACTTGTTAAGTTTGCTACATAAATTCAGTTATGTTCTTTTCATTTGCTTTTAGTTATTTAGTTTTTGACCTGTATTAATTTATTTATTTTTTTAATTTAATTTATTAGTCTTTGACTTTTATTTTATTTCTCATTAATTAATTAGTATTTGTTTGATATAAAAAATTTAAAAGATGAATAAGTTTTGTTTTCTCTCCTATCAAATTAAAAAAAAATTGTCCAGATATTGATAAACATAAAAATAATTATACACGAAATTGAGGTTAAATATTGTAAAAAGCTGATGCAGCCAAAAAAAAATTCTAAGGAGGTTAAAATCTAAAAAAGTAAAGACACGAACTAATCGAAGAAGGTTCAATATCTATTATATATACATAAAAGTATTTTTTATCGTATATAAATAATATAGTTTTTTGTCGAAGGGGGGCCTTGACCATAAACTGGTTCTCATTAAAAATTTGAAGTCTTCGATTGATTTAATCGATGAGTCTACTTGGCACCCAAAGATTCAGAATTCTGGATTCGCCTCTGGACACACATGTTAACACAATGATCTATTCAAATAAAGATTTTATTAATATAATAAATTTTCTTTACATGAGATTAAAATATAATACTATAACACAAACTACATGATTAATAGTATATCCTAATAGTATTTGCCTAAATTACCTGGATGATCTTGTTGACAATATTTTATTCTTACCAACCAAATGTTAGAAAATAAGAAAATCACTTATTTTTCAAAATAATATTTTTTAGGAAAACATTTTCTATGAACATATGATGGTTTGTTTTAACAAAATCGTCACAACAGGTAGCTCGAACCGCCATAAATTACATTGTTAAATATGCCAATTTTTTGGTTATTTAATACGACAGTTTGTAACCATGGTACTGCTTATGTTATTCCTCCAAACCTAGAAACAAAATACTGATTTAAAAGAAAAAAATTCAGGTCCATTGAAAATTGTATTTCTTTTAATTTATCATAGGATAAATTGGAACACTACTCAGCAATACTAACAATAGAAATTACACAACTTCAGCAAACTCAACAAATGAAGTAAATCACACTGTTTAAATCTTTTTTGACAAAAAATTTCGCATGAGATACCTTTTGATCATAAGCATTCGTAAATAAATCCCTGGCTGCAAAAAGTATCTCGTGCAAGAAAAGGAAGAACTACAAACTCAATAATCATATTAGTTTTAGTTTTCAATCAACCAAAATAACAAATCACAAATGCATTTAGGACGAGTATATCTAGATCTCTTAGGATTCAATCATCCTCGCATTGATATTGCAGGCATTAATAGATAGGATAAATGAAAACCTCTTCACGAAAGTGATGAAGAAGATTGGAGAGATGAATGTTTTAGATTTAATTTGGTATGAATTTATTTAATTTATGGGTCGGGTTAGGTTTAAAAGAGAAAATTGGGTAATTTCAATTGAAATGAGGCGACTTTTAGGAAAATCCATTAAGTTGAGGGGTATACATGTGAAGTTTTCTTTTGACGACGTGGTTATTTAGCCCTATAGTATAACTAAGGGCAATGTTAATCAATAAATGAAAGTAGAGGGGTAACTTTGACCATTTTCTATTTTGATTACTTTAAAGTGACAAAAATTAGCATTCCCTTAAGTTCATCTTTACTTATTCAGATTTGATTCTACATCCTCCATTAAAAACAATGTTTGACATGAATATTTTACTATAATATTTTATTAATTGATGTTTAATTTAGGCCATGAAAAAAGATTTGAAAAATAAGTAATTAATGTTGAGGTTAAAACATGAAAAAAAAAAAAAATATGTAGACAAGTGAGGCTTGCTAAAGTAGTTGAGCACCTTCATCATTGACTAGTAGGTTGATGGTTCGAGTTACGCTGGAGGATAAGTGAGGACACTATTGATCCTCCTGAGAGTGGTGCGGGAAAAAATATAGTATTTTTTTATATGCTAAAAATAACAATTAAAAGTAAAAATATGTATAGTTGACAAGCAAAAAATGAATGGAGAGATCACTTTACTTAACAAAATTTGTTTAGTCATGACCATTGAAAAATAATAGTAATTTTTTCGAGTGAGCAATGGTATGATACTTCAATTGCCGTCGAGTTGAAGTACTAATCTTGTTAGAGATCTTATGGAGTTCCAATTGTTTCTATTGTAGGTCAAGTTCCACGTAAGATGATTGGAACAAATGCATTTCAAGAAATTCCAATAATTGAGGTAACTAGATCAATTACCAAGCATAATTATCAAATTATGGACGTTGATGATATTCCTAGGATTGTGCGAGAGGCATTTTTCTTAGTAAGATTAGGTCTACCTAGACCAGTTTTAATTGATATTCCTAAAGACGTTCAACAACAAATGGTGATACTTAATTGGGATCAGCCAATGAAGTTGCCAGGTTATATGTACAGACCCACTCAACCACCAAAAAAGATGTTGGATCAAATTGTTAGACTAATTACTGACTCAACAAAGAAGAGGGTTTTATATGTTGGTGGTGGGTGCGCACAATCCAGCAAGGAGTTAAGGCGCTTTGTTGAGCTCACAGGTATATACAATATATTCTAATTGTCAGTAGAAATGTAGAGAGTCAATTCTTACTACCAATTCTATTTTATTAGATCGATATGACTATTTATATAATTAGCTAGGACGAACATACCTGGGATTGAGATGTTTTTGTACGCACAGGTATTCCAGTGGCGAGTACTTTGATGGGTTTGGGAGTGTTTGTTATTTTTAATGTTTTCGGATACAAGAATCTCTATTTAGGCACACAACAACTTCAGTAAGTACCTGCACTGCGCAGATCGCCCCATTGTGTGAAACAGTGTGCCTTTTACCTCGAAGGGTCGCATCCCTTCGAGATACGTTGCGTATGCGCTTGCATGGCATCTGAAATGCGCCCGCACATGGAGTAAAATATTTAGATTAATTTTTCACTTGTAAAACAAGTTTCAAATAAAATTCTTCTAAAAGATAGATCTCATCGATCGATCATTTGACAAATCCAAATCCAAAACCGAAGCCGAAGCCGAGCCGAGCGAGCGACGACGAAGACGGCGCGAGACACCACCTTGTTCTTGTCTCATTATCTATGTGGAGATGTGTTTCTCAATATAAACACATAAAACTTCTTTCTCCCACCAATGTGGGAGAATTTAGTAAGCTTTCCATAAAAGAGTACACTTTCCATTTTAGTCTCTCTTCCCCTCAACTATTTTTTCCTCCATTTTTCATTCATACATACACCTTGAACCCAACAATCTCCGATATGAATGAGGAATGGCTATCTTTTGAAGAAAGATACAAACAAGCATGTGATCATTGAAGAAAGACTGATTGCATCTGGATAAGTGGGTTTTCCTTTAAACTTTTCATAGTAAACATGCATCGGATGCACTCGGTCAATCGGTAGATTTGATATCTTTGAACCATCGAGCTTTAATGTACACCTAGACAACACATGTCACACAACCAACCTTTAAACATTTATGGTTCTCACGATTTTGTTCTTTTCAGTCATGAACACGTCCTGGTTTTATGAGAGCTTAGAGAATAGGCCCTTATTAACATTCTCCTTGAAGCGTTTTCCACTTCGCCCTCACATAGGTGATTTCTAAACGTTCAATCCTATAGATTAAATTATTTTGTCAAATTTGCCAAATTTAGATAATCATTAAAAGACTTTTCACCTTAAGTCTTATCCTCGTGTACTAAACATTGTCTACATCATGAGAATGTGTTGGTACATTGACAATGTTCAACCTGTCAGACACAACATTTTTTGATCTCTTTAAACCTAGCTCTTGGTATCTCCAGTCTATTAGGTAGAGTTACCGCCATGCTGACCTGTCCTAGGCCTTAAACCAATTCCTTTGGATGTCCTCTCAACTCCTTCTCTAGATAGGCCTTTTGTAAGTGGATCTGATATATTATCCTTTGACTTTACATAGTCAACAATGATAATTCCACTAGAGAGAAATTCTCTAACGGTATTATGTCTTTGTCTTATGTGACGAGATTTATCATTATACATCATGCTCCCTGCCCTACCTATTGCCGTTTGGCTATCACAGTGTATACATATTGGTGCCACTGGTTTGGGCCAATAAGGAATATCTTCTAAGAAATTCCAGAGCCATTTTGCTTCTTCACCGGCTTTATCTAATGCGATAAATTCAGATTCCATTGTAGAGAGAGTAATACATGTCTGTTTGGATGATTTACAAGAGACCGCTCCTTCACCGATAGTAAATACATATCCACTCGTGGATTTTACTTCGTTCGATCCGGTGATCCAATTTGCATCACTATATCCTTCAAGTACCGCAGGATATTTATTATAATGCAAAGCATAGTCTTGAGTGTACTTAAGATACCCCAAAACTCTTTTCATTGCCATCCAATGAGTTTTGTTGGGATTACTCGTATACTGACTCAACTTACTAATAGCGCATGCTATGTTTGGTCGTGTACAATTCATTATATACATTAAACATCTTAATACTCTTGCGTACTCTAATTGTGAGTCACTTTCACCTTCATTCTTTCAAAGTGCGAAGCTCACATCCAATGGAGTCTTGGCAATACCAAATTCCATATACTTGAATTTGTCAAGTACTTTTTTGATCTAGTGAGACTGTGACAATGCCAATCCTTGAGTTGTTATATAGATTCTTATTCATAAGATCGCATTCGCAACTCCAAGGTCTTTTATATCAAACTTGCTCTTATGCATTCATTTTGTAGTATTTATGTCTGAAATGTCTCTGCTGATGATCAACATATCATCCACATACAAACAAACAATGACTTGGTGATTTGGAGTGTCTTTAATGTAAACACATTTATCACATTCATTAATCTTGAACCCGTTTGCCAACATGGTTTGGTCAAACTTTGCATGCCATTGTTTAGGTGTTTGTTTTAGTCTATAAAGTGACTTAACAAATTTATACACCTTATTTTCTTTTCCTGGAACCATAAAACCCTCAAGTTGTTCCATGTATATTTCTTCCTCCAATTCTCCATTTAGGAATGTTGTTTTCACATCTATTTGATTGATTTCAAGATCATATACCACTGCTATGGCAATTAACATTCGAATTGACGTTATCCTTATTACAGGCAAGTATGTATCAAAGTAATCAAGGCCTTCCTTTTGTTTAAAGCCTTTTACTACAAGTCTTGCCTTGTATTTGTCAATAGTACCATCCGCTTCCATTTTCCTTTTGAAGATCCATTTAGAACCTAAAGGTTTATTTCCTGGAGGAAGATCAACCAACTCCTACGTATGGTTACTTAAGATTGAATCAATCTCACTATTGACTGCCTCTTTCTAAAAGGATGAATCTGAAGATGCCATCGCTTCTTTAAATGTTTGAGGCTCATTTTCTAAGAGAAATGTTACAAAATCAGATCCAAATGAAGTTGACGTTCTTTGATATGTACTACGTCTTGGATTCTCATCATTATGTACATTCTCACTTGGTTCATCTCGAGGCCGTTTAGACCCTCCACTAGACTGTTCATGTCTAGTTTTATACGTATAAATATTTTCAAAGAATTCAGCATTATGTGATTCAATTACCATATTTTTATTAATATCCGAATGTTCAAAATTTATGAACCAAAAATCAACATGCTTTACTACTTTTAGCATATCTTGTGAACACACAGTCCACCGTCTTAGGTCCTATATTTACCCTTTTTGGCATAGATACTTGAACCTTCGCTAGACACCCCCACACTTTGAAATATTTTAAGTTGGGTTTCCTTCCTTTTCATTTTTCATATGGAATTGATTGTGTCTTACTATAGGAAACTCTATTGAGTATTCGATTGTCTGTAAGGATAGCCTCTCCCCACAAGTTTTGCGGTAAACCTGAACTTATAAATAAGACATTCATTATATCCTTCAAATTTTGGTTTTTCCTTTCCACAATTCTATTAGATTGAGGTCAATACGGGGCCGTAATTTGATAGACAATTCCATTCTCTACACATATTTTGGCGAAGAGAGATTCATATTCTCCGCCCCTATCACTTCTTATAGTTTTTCTTTTTTTCTCTAACTGATTTTCAACTTCAGTTTTGTATTGCCTAAACGCATCTATTGTTTCATCCTTACTATTCAGCAAGTAGACATAACAATATCTAGTGAAATCATCAATAAAAGTTATGAAATACTTTTTTCCACCACGTGATGGTGTTCACTCCATATCACAAATATCAGTGTGTATTAGGTCTAAGGGATTAGAATTTCTTTCAACGGACTTATATGGATGCTTAGCATACTTTGATTCCAGACATGTTTGACACTTTGATTTATTGCACTCAAAGTTTGGCAAAACTTCTAATTTAATCAGTTTTTGTAAAGTTTTATAATTGACATGTCCTAAACGTTCATGCCACAATTCATTAGACTCAAGCAAGTAAGAAGAAAAAAAACTTTTATTGATTTCAATAGTCATTACATTCATTTTGAATAGGCCCTCATTAAGGTAGCCTTTTCTTACATACACTTCTCATTTACTAAGAACAATTTTTTTGAAAACAAATACACATTTTAATCTATTTTTTTCTGAAATTGATACAAAAATCAAGTTCTTCCGTAACTTCGGTACATACACGACATTGTTGAGTGTCAACACTTTGCCTGAAGTCATTTTCAAGCACATTTTTCCTGTTCCTTCTACTTTTGTAGTAGTGGAGTTTGCCATGTAGATCTTTTCTTCTCCTTGAGCTAGAGCGAACGTCGAAAACAACTCCTTATTAGCACAAACATGGCTTGTGGCACCAGAATTCATCCACCATTCGCGAGGATTTTCCACCAAGTTGCATTCAGATAGCATGGCACACAGATCGTCCGTTTCTTTCTTGGACTCAGCCATATTTGCTTGGTCCTTCTTCTTTCCTTTCTTCGGGGCACGACAATCCGTAGACTTATGGCCAATCTTGCCACAGTTGAAGCATTTTTCCTTGAATTTCTTCTTGGGTTGATTGCTTTCATTTCCAGCTTTCTTTCGCTTTTTAGAGTTGTTGTGGTCATCTTCTACAATGTTTGCTCTATTCATTGCAAAATTTCCTCTAGACCTTCTTTCCGCAGCTTTATTGTCTTCTTCAATGCGCATTCGTACTATTAGATCTTCGACTGACATCTCCTTATGTTTGTGTTTTAAATAGTTCTTGAAGTCCTTCCATATAGGTGGTAACTTCTCTATTATTGCTGCTACTTGAAACGCTTCATTCATGATCAAACTTACAAGAAAGTTTATGTAAATATTAAAAACATTTTTAAACTGTTCAACAAAGGTATTTGTAAAAATCATACCTTCCACAAGGAGATCATGGATGATCACTTACAGTTCCTGCACTTGGAAAACAACAGACTTATTGTCTATCATTTTATATTTCAGGAATTTTGCAACGAAGAACTTTTTAGTTTCGGTATCCTCAGTCTTGTACTTCCGTTCTAGCACTCCCCACAACTCTTTTATTGTCTTGGTTCCACTATACACATTGTAAAGGTCATCTTGGAGACCACTCAAAATGTAGTTCCTGCAAAGGAAATCAAAGTATTTTTAAGCCTCCACAGTAACAAATCGCTCTTGGTCAGAGGTTCCCTCGGGCACCTCTGTAGCTTCCTCAAATATGAACCTTTGAAGACAAAGAGTTGTGACGTAGAAAAACATTTTCTATTGCCACCTTTTGAAATCAATACCCACGAATTTTCTGGGTTTCTCCACTAGTGCCATAGCTTGCGGAACATTATTCTGACTCATTGTGACAATACTAGTTGCCGCTGCAGTCGTTGTGGTATCATGCACTTGACTATCCGTAGTCATTTTCCTGTCACCATAAGATAATAACTTTAGTATATCAAAATACTATTAATAAAGTTGCAACAACTTTAAACACCTCTTGTTTCTAGTTTAATGATGAAGTTTCTATTACTTCCAATCGTCAACCAAGTGATCTTTAACTTGTGATGAAGCTTTTATAGCTTCAAATCACTAGTTAAGTTCAAACGGAGTAGAAAGCATCAAGCTTTAATCTCCAGAAACCAAGCTATACAGATTTCAAGTTATTCCTTAAGATTGTTATGCTCAATGTTTTCGGGTACAAGAATCTGTAGTTAGGCACACAACAACTTCAACCCAAGTTCAAGTCTAAAAACAAGAACACCTATGAAGTTACACAACACCTCCAACGGCGACGACGACGACAACGGCGCGAATCCGAGCGAGCGAGCGACGACGACAACGGCGCGAGGCACCACCTTGTTCTTGCCTCACTATCCATGTGGAGATGTGTTTCTTAATATAAACACATAAAAGCTTCTTTCTCCCACCAATGTGGGAGAATTTAGTAAGCTTTCCATAAAAGAGTATACTTTCCATTTTAGTGTCTCTCTTTTCCTCCACTATTTTTCCCTCTATTTTCCATTCATACATACACCTTGAACTAGGGATGTGCAAAAAATTATTGGTTTATTGGTTCGGTTTGGTTTTTTTTTATTGGGTTATTGGGTAAACCGATAACCCAATAAGAATATATATATATATATGACTTATTATATATATCTCTTAACCTCTCTTTAATCTCTACAAATTAACAAACCTACTGTTTCAATTATACAAACTCTTAATTTTTCCTAACAACATTTAGTTCAAACTTGAAGATTTATGTAGGATTTTTGTTTGCTACTAAGATTCGATTTTTTTTCATGTTAGTTTCTACTATTTCTATTTTATGAGTATTTTCTTATCGGTTAAACCGAAAATCGAACCGTTAAGGATTAAAAACCGATTAATTGAAAACCGATAAAAAATATCTTATTGGTTTGGTTATTGGTTAGCATATTTAAAAATTGAAAATCGACAAACCGAACCGATAATATGTAAAACCGAACCGAACCAACCGATGCACACCGCTACCTTGAACCCAACAGTGTTCCCAACAGGTGATGAGCTTTCCCTTCAAATGCTAGGGATGCATGGTACTGTTTATTCAAATTATGCAGTGGAGAATAGTGATTTGCTGCTAGCATTTGGAGTAAGGTTTGACGACCATGTTGCTGGTAAATTTGAAACTTTTGCAAGTAGAGCAAAAATTGTTCACATTGATATCGACTCAAAGGAGATTGGAAAGAACAAGCAGCCTTATGTATCCATTTGTACAGATATTAAGTTCGCATTACAATGGTTGAATTCAATATTAAATCAGAAAAAGGCAGCACTGAAGCTGAATTTTTCTCCCTGGAGAAAAGAGTTAACAGAGCAAAAATTGAAGTACCCTTTGAAGTATAATTTCTTTGGTAGAGCCATTCCTCCACAGTATGCAATTCAAGTCCTTGATGAGTTAACTAATGGAAATGCCATTATAACTAGTGGTGCAGGCCAACACCAGATGTGGTCTGCTCAATACTATAAGTACAAAAAGCCAATGCAGTTGTTGGCATCTAGTGGGTTCGGTGCAATGGGATTTGGATTGCCTGCAAATGCTCTTGCAAGACCAGATGCAATTGTTGTGGACATTGATGGAGATGGAAGTTTGCAACAATTAGAGTGGATAATCTTCCTGTTAAGATGATGATTATAAATAATCAACACTTAGGAATGGCGATCCAGTGGGAGGATAGGTTCTGCAAGGCAAATAGGGCAGACTCTTATCTCGGAAATCCTTCTAACAAGTCAAAGATTTTTCCTAATATGTTGAAATTTGCGGAGGCTTGTGATATACCTGCTGCTCGAGTCACACACATGAATGATGTTTGAGTTGCTATACAAAAGATGTTAGACACCCCCGGACCTTACTTATTGGATGTTATTGTATCTCACCAGGAACATGTTTTACCTATGATTCCTGATGGAGGTACTTTCAAGGATATCATCACAGATGGTGATGAGAGATCTACCTACCGATATTTTCCTATCCAAATTCAGATTTAACAGTACAAATTGTTATTCGATGAACATGGGATATACTATTAATAAGAGAGATGCACAGATCAATTAATGATGTTTTATCTGTTTGGTTGGTGTTTGTCTGATGTGGTGTGACTTTCCTATTGTACTATGAGTACTTGTAGTTACTATGTGTTTGGCAGAAGTTATACATAATTGTCTTCAATTGGAACAATAATAATTTTAGCTGTCTAATTTTGTATATTCTACGTTGATCTGTTTCCCTTTTCTCTCTATATATATTTTTTGGTTTTCTAATTAGCTTAGTGCATGTAGTACAATTAAATTGTCCAAGATTCTTTTGATTTTCTTTCAAAGGGCTGTTTGTTAGCCGTGATTTTTTTTGAAAAAAAAAAATTGGGAGTAAGAAAGGGGACATGGAAAAAGGAATTACCTTATAAGATGGGATTTAAATTTTAAACACTCACCAATAAGGTTAAAGTTTAGGTAGTCTTGCACCAAAAAAAAAAATACAAAAAAAATTAGTTAGTCTTGATTTGTTATAAATGTACCATATATAGTGAATGTCTACTTTACCATATATAGTGAATACCTATTTTACTATATATTGTGTATGTCTATTTATGGAAAAGTTACAAACCCCAAGGTTAGTTTTCCTCTATAAATAAAGGGGTTTTCCTTCATTGTAATTCATCCCTCAAGAGAAATAATAATTATTCTCTCTTCTCTCTCTACTCTTCTTCTTTGTTAGTTTATAACACGTTATCAACACGAGACTCTGTCGTCTCAAATTTGAAGGCTAAGGTATTATTTATTTCTTTTCATATGATTAATGTCTCAAATTTGAAGGCTAAGGTATTATTTTATTTCTTTTCATATGATTAATAATCGTACAAAACTTGAGTTCGTTGCCTCGAGCAAGAACTACCTCTCATGGGTATTGGATGCTAAAATTCACTTAGATGCTATGGGTCTTGGAGACGCCGTAAAGAAAGAAAATACAACATCTAACCAAAATCGTGCTTTCTTGCGTCATCATCTTGACAAAATTCTGAAAATTGAATACCTTACTATTAAGGATCCACTTGTTTTGTGGAATAGCCTAAAGGAAATATTTCATCACTTGAAGATGGTCATCCTCCCAAAACCACGATATGAATGCATACACTATGAAAATAAGACGTTAGGTTCAAACCCCATCGATTTATAGCCTACGACGCCTTTACATGGATAAGACATTGAGTTTGAATCTCAATGCACCACATTGATAATATTATGATGGCTAAAGCAAAATAATGAGTTTGTGAAAAGTCACGAGACATGTCCCATTGATTGTGCTTCATTCTCTAAAGTGGATGTGGTAGCAGTACATAATATGTTTGAAAGAAGACAAGTGATTGAATGTACGAATACAAGCGTGAATGAACAATATGATGATAATCATCAAAAGTGATAATATTCTTACACGCTTATTATGACTATAAGATATGTTAGAGAAAAATTCTCTATATTATGCACACCTCGATTTGCTCCTGAGGTAGCAATATCATAAAGAAGTTATAAGCTATCAATTTGATAGGCTTAAGGCACGATTATATTTCATTTATGGGAATAAAATTTTTAATTGTTGTAAGCATAGATCCATTCCTTGGGGTGAATGTGATGATATTTAGTAAATCTTATCTATACAAATATGCACTTGATTGTGATGGTATCACAATTCGCCTCCGAAAGAGGCAGAATAATTGAGAGGAGTTATTCTGAAATCTACTTTCCAAGTAGTAAATCTGAAACCTATTCATATCATAGTAAATCTGAAATTTACGAAAGAAAAAAATACATGTCATGGTAAACTCGAAGTTTACTAGTATAAAAGTTCACAAGTTGGCATGAACGATTGTGACATCCCAAAGATGTGCATATTAAGTAGTAAATACATATTGAAGAATTCAAAAATTCTTCATGAGCTTTTAATGTTACTTGTTCTCATGATGAGTTGGTTGGACCAACTAATGTTGGGGTTGGATTTCCTAAATTCTGAAAAGTATAAAAGGTGAATATGGGCTCGTTCACCCATCATGTGATCTGTTAAGATGCATCGATATAAGATGATCACTTGTACGTTTGTCAACCTGCGGTTTGACATTCATAAAGTTGCTTTCTCAATGAAATTGAGTTAAGAGCAAAACTTTTAGATTGTGTAACTAAGATAATTCATCTTGATGGTGATGGTTTAGCATTGAATGCCTTCAATAAATAGTTAAACCATTGCTAATGAGAATAAAAGCTTCATGTGTTGGTTTGAAATATTATATAAAAAAGTACTTGTATGCATCAAACCAATAAATTATGATTAATTTTCCCTCAAAGTTGGTTCTAAGTCAGGAATCACACGTTGTCCATCTAATAATTTTGATGTGCGGTATACGATTAATGAATATACCATGATGCACAAAGATGAATTCCTCAAAGAAGATGGAGGATGCATGTTAGTTTTTCTAACATAAGGGGGAGATTATAAGCAACTATGAAATATGTTAGGAATTATCATCAGATTCTCATTCAAAAGATAATTCAAGTCAAATGTCGAACACATCTCATATTTAAGCTGCAAGTGCTCCTATTTTTTGTTCATAAATAACAAAGTCTATGCATGCGTGAAGCGTGGAAGATCAATCGGTTCCAAATAAAATAATCCTTGAAAAGGATAAGGAGCAAATAATCATATTAAGAAGGCAATGTGCTCTTGAAGAGCCTACGACATAATACTTCATGAAACCTTATAAGAGGTTCAGGTACCTGAAAATAATGAAGTGATGAGATCTCAAAATGTTATGTCACACTGTGAACCGATACGAAATGATGTATCTTGTAAAATACTACAAGACCGAATATAACCTTTTGCTCAATTTGTTAGCAAGGTATAGTTCTACTCCTATGAGGAGACATCGAAATAAAATTAAACATATGAGCTTATTTATTTTAAAGATTGTAGTCCCAATCTTGTTAGTTATGCTGATGTTGGGTACTCATCTGACCCGTATAAAGCTCGATCTCAAATAAGCTATATGTTCACATGTGGGAATACTGTCATATCTTGGAGATATACAAAGCAGTCTATCTAGCCACTTTATCGAACCATGATGAGATAATAGCTATTCATGAAGCAAGCCGAGAATGAATATAGTTGAGATCCATGATACATCTCATTCGAGAAAAATGTGGCATGAAATGTGACAATGTACCCACAATTTTATACGAAAAAAATGCAACATGCATAACACATCTTAATGAAGAATTCATAAAAGGAGATAGAACGAAGCACACTTCATCAAAGTTTTTCTACATACATGAGCTCCAAAAGAGTAGTGATATTAACGTGCAACGGATTCGTTCAAGTGACAATGTGGCTGATTTATTCATCAAGTCTCCTTAAATTGCAACTTTCAAGAAGATGGTGCACAAGATCAGGATGCAAAGGCTCAAATATGTTCTCATTGGGGGGAGTTAATACGCGTTGTACTCTTTTTCCCTTACGAGATTTTGTCCCACGAGATTTTCCTTGTAAGATTTTTAATGAGGTAGCCTATATGCGTATTATTACATATGTGTACTCTTTTTCCTTCACTAAATTTTTTTCATTGGATTTTTTTTCTAGTAAGATTTTAACGAGGCATATTATCTATCAATTAGACATTCAAGGAGGAGTTTTATAAATGTACCATATATAGTGAATGTCTACTTTACCATATATAGTGAATATCTACTTTACCATATATTGTGTATGTCTATTTATGGAAAAGTTACAAACTCCAAGGTTAGTTTTCCCCTATAAATAAAGGGGTTTTCCTTCATTGTAATCCATCCCTCAATAATCCCTCAAGAGAAATAATAATTACTCTCTCTTCTCTCTCTATGCTTCTTCTTTATTCTTTATTAGTTTATAACGTGATTAAATTTCTTTGCATTTGTTGTCAAATGTCGTTTCTATGTTTTAGGCGTTGGATCGGATTGGTTAATTTTTTTACTTTCTCCTTTAAAGTTATTTGTAAGAATATACATGCATTTCGCTTTAAAAAATAAATATTATTTTATATGTTTTTTTTCTTAATAAATAATATTCCTTCCATTCCATTTTGAGTTTAAGTTCTATGCATCATCAGTGCACAAAATATTCTATACTATTAGTTAACTTGACCTGCTATTGCAGGTTATCCAATTATTTATAAAAAAAATTAAAAAAGAAAAAGTTAGGTAACCTGCAATAGCAAGTCAAGTTTACCTGATAGTGTAGAATATTTTGTACACTGACGGTGCACAAAACTTAAATTCTTCCAGTTTATGTATGGTCATTTTCTTTTATTCGTCCCAAAAAAGAAGTCATCTTTCTTTATTTGGTAAATATTTAAAGACACAATTTTACTTTTATCCTTATTGGCCTCACTTAATAAAAGATAATAGTAATACATTTTTAATAAAGAACAATTTGGTGAAACTTACCAACTCTTTTCTTATTTCTTAAACTCCATGATCGGTCAAATTATGACACATAAAATGAAATGGAGCAAGTAGTATTTTAGAGATTTAGATTTCAATTTATTCAATAATAACATAATTTTTTCTTATTTTGGTCTTGTCTATTTTCTAACTAATAATAAGAGGATATAAGCAGGCACGTCTTGCCTGCTTGTGTTGTCTGCTTCATCTACTTCAATCATAATTTTACTATATTATTCCTAATTAATTAGTATAAGTCATTTAAGTATTAAAAAATTAATAATATTTAATTAAAAAGATAAAATAAAAATAAAATAATAAATTAACTCTTGATGTTTTGTGTTACCTCCTTCAGCTGCTTCAATCGTAATTTTACTATATCACTCCTAATTAATTATTATAAGTCATTTAAGTATTAAAAATTAATAATATTTAAATAAAAAAGATTGGACATAAAACGATAAGTTAACTCTTGATATTTTAAATTAATTTGATGTCTTATATGAAACCCATTTAAAAAAATTTCACAAGTATTTTTAAAAATAATTTTGTTTTATCACTTCTAATTAGTTATTATAAGTTATTTAAGACATGTCTGCTTTGTTGTTTCTATTGTGATTTTATTATATCACCCTAATTAACTTTTATGGTCATCTAAGCATTAAAAATTTAATAACATTTCATAAAAAAAAAGATAAAATACACACAAAATGATATGTCTAACATAAAATATTTGTTTGACTATCGAAATTTATATTAGTTCCACAAAAATTACGATGGGACAGAGAAAGACATAAAGTAACATATATTATTTAAAAATAAAAAAACATGTAAACTGGGACTGAGAGAGTATTAATATTTTATTGAAAAATTCTGCTAAAAGTATAATAAATCACATATTTAACACTTAAAATTATGAAAGATATAAATATTCGATTGACTCTCGAACTTTTGTCAATGTCACTTAAATTGAAATAGAAGAAAAAATATTATAAATCACAATAATTAAAAAATCAAATTATTTTAATGATTGATTATCGAAAATTATATTTGTGTCACATAAATTAAGATAAAAAAATAAGGGGAAAGGACAGAAACGACACTTCAAATTAAACTATTTCTACGAAAATAACCATGGAATTTAAATTCCACTTTTTAGCCATTTTAATTTGTTGGCTTGTTCTATGCCATTTCTAAACACCTTCTATACAGTTTCTATACATATCTTATACGAGTCCGTTGCATTTTGCACCCTAATGTGTGTTCAGTTTTTGTAAATTGCACCCTATTCTATTTTTTTTAATGATTTACACCCAATCTCTTTATTTCTTTACAAAATAATAAAATCACCATTTTCATAATTTTTTCATGAGGATAAAATAGGAATAACAATAATAATGATTTTATATTTAAAGAGCGTTAAATTATATCTCTCGTTAATTTAATATTAATAAATGAAATAATGAAAATAATGAATTAAGTGTATATTAAAGAAGGGCAATTGAAGTCTAGCACAAGTTCAAAACACAAAAATATAGGTTGTTGCATTTTTATTATAATTTCTACTATACAGAAGAGGGAGTGGAGGAACGACCAAGGGTATATCCGTCAATTCACACCGATAACATCATTCTAGAAGGCAGAAGCACTTTACTATTCTTTTGTTCAAACGACAGACGCCATTTGATTTTTCTTACAATCCTTTAGTTCTCTTCATCTTCTCTTGCAATTCCAGGTAAGTTTTCTCTATTTTTACTTTAATTTTCTCTCAGTTCTTTTTAAATTGCTCAACATATATATAAAAGGGTATAGTTTCAGAAAGTGTGATAAGAATGAACAAAAAGATTATTGATGTACCTCTGTTCTCTGGTGGATTTTCTTCTTCTTTTATTATATTTTTATGTTTCACATTTGATTTCATTATAGAATTTTATTTGTTGCTTGAGACTCCGAAAGTTTAATTTATGGCATGCATCCATTGTATTTGATGAGATGCCCACTTTCGATTTTCTCTTGATGAAATTAAAAATTCAGTTTCGTGGTTTATGTGTAATTACCATAAGATGTCGTCGCTCCTGATTTCGGAGTTCTCAATACAATGGTGTCACATTCTATGGTGACACTAGAAGATGGAAATATTACATCTGGTTAATGCTTCTTTCAATCTTTTAGTGAACTTTTGTGTTTATGCGAAGAGGGTTATTACTTTATTTTCGCAAACAAAGGTTACTGAACTGCCTATGATTTCTTCTTTTACAGAGAAACTCATGATTGTTCTATTGATAATGCAAATAAATCTATGAAGTTATAGCTAAAAACTAACTGTAGTTTCTATGATAGATACTATACAGAGATTGTTGAAAATGAATTTTACTTGGGTAAGCAACTGTGTGCGTTCAATAAAACTACTTTGTTGATATGAATAGTCTCATATTTTGTTTATGAATTGTTTCTAAGTAATTGCAAGCTTTAATATTTTATACATACATTTTTCTACTATATAAGAAGTGTGAGTAAGAATTGGAGGATCGACATGGTTGCTATTTGTCATTTAAATTCTTTTCAAGGGTATATTTGTCATTTTGATTCATTCGGTCTTCCACTTGGTGTACACGTACACCAACTAAAAAGAGGTGCTTTTTTCATCTAAAATGTGCATATATGTGCTTGACTTTCAAATAAATGGCCCCTGTGAGGAGAATTTAACGGTCATATTCGGAATATTTATTTAGATAAAGAGCAAAGGGAAGTAGAAAATATTTGATTTGTTAGTGTTGATCCTTTGCTACAAGTGAATTATGACTAAAATTTAGAAAACTGCATGGTGGTTCCCTGGAGGAGGGAAAAAGAGTGTATTTTCCTATGATATACACATGGGCATTTGCAAAACATCTATACCTCAAGTGTTTAGTTGTAGTTTGATACGACTATGGCTAAATTTTGTGATTTAGACAAGAATTTATCAAAGTTACAAAGGCTTATTTAGTTGGTACACATATTAATGCTTTAATAGTAAAGATCTTATGATTGATGATATGCTTAGCATGAATCCTTACTTGATTTTTATCATGAGAATGGTGTCGTAGTCTGATACACTAACCACTCCTTATCTTAGTTTCTTACTGTTGAATCCTTTACTATGCTCTATACGAAGAAATTTCTCCTGAACTGAAGTTTTTTTGTGTATCCATCTATAATTTCTTTTCTGTTTTGTTTTCCATGGCTTTCTCTCTGCAGATCTTGAGAAACACATTCCTGATATCCACGTGTTGATTTCGACCCCTTCTCATTCTGCCTATGTCATGGCTGAAAGAGTCAAGAAGGCAAAAAATTTACGACTTCTGCTAATTGCTGGAATTGGATAGATCATGTTGATCTAAAAGTTATTGTTATTGCTTGATTGACAGTAGCAGAGGTCATTGAAAGCAATACTGTTTCAATTATGGAAGATGAATTGATGCGAATCTTAATTCTTGTTGGAAATTTTCTTCCTGGACACCATTAAGTTATCAATGGGGGCTGGAATGTTGCTGGCATTGCTCACAGAGCTTATGATTTGGAAGGCAAAACTGTTGGAACTGTTGGTGCAGGACGTATTGGCAGTCTTTTACTCCAACTATTGAAGCTATTTAACTGTAACTTTTATCTACTTTGCCATGATCGTCTTAAGATGGATCCAGAACTGGAAAGTCAAATCGGAGCAAAGTTTGAGGAAGATCTTGATAATATGCTCTCAAAATGTGACATAGTGGTCATCAATATACCTCTTACAGAGAAAACAAAGAAAGATTTCTGTTTTTCTAATTACATGTCATAAACCTATACAACAGGAATTATTGCCAAAACTTCTTATTTTCAAATTATTTTAAGAATGAATTAATGAGGAGATGGATTAAGAAAGATAAGGTGAATATTCATTGAGAATGAATTAAATATTAAGTGAAGGAGAATTTTAGGACTCACTCTTTAGTGTCATCGTAAATTTTTTTATACCACTCTAGATCATATACACCGTAGTTGTATATATAGATTCCCCTATTCTATTCCCTAAGTTAAGTAATTCTCTTGAGCCACCCACCATTTACATTTGTATATTACTTTGGACTAATATTAAAAGTAGTATTTCAAGGATGGCCCTCCATGGCTTCACCTGTATAAGCTGCGGCTAAAATTGCAAAAATTGCTTGGCCAAAGTATCGTTCACCTTTTGGCTTGATGTACAAATATTTGATATTTCGTCTATATGAATCATTGCCACAAGTGATATATTATTAGAGATCACATTTTTTTTCCTTCTTCCTTTAATTTTCTCTTTGAAGCTTTGTCATTAGTTAGAAGTCAGTTAGATGATAAATGTTCTTGCCCTTTAAGGTCATTATTTATTTCCCTGTGCTATAAGTTGAATCCCTTACAATTTTTATTATGTGATCCAGAGGGATGTTTGACAAGGAAAATATTTCAAAGTTGAAGAAGGGAGTTCTAATTGTAAATAATGCTCGAGGAGCAATCATGGACACTCAAGCGGTTGTCGATGCTTGTAACAGTGGCCATATTGTAGGTATCTTAATATCACGTGAACATATCATCCAGAGCTCGACTTTAATATCGATTGAACACATCATTCACACATCACACGATTATGTTTTTTCTTCAATTTCAATAATTTCTTGCTTATTTCTCTTCGGTCCACTCAACTCTACTTTTTCTTGTTGCTCAATGAAATTATTTGAACTTAGAAGTAATCTAATATGATATTGAAACTTGAAGTACATAGTTATCTTGTTGAATCCTTGGAAGAAAGAAGTAATTCTAATTGGTACCACGGATATCTTGCTGAACTTTCATCTATTATTATCAAGGAAGATAATGTTTTTCTTTCTTGAGGTAAATATAACTAAAGGATGATGGTGCTTCATGTTATAGTGATGAAGGAAAATAAAGTAGCTTGATCTATGGAATTGAACAACAACTGCAATATGGAATCAAACATAGACCCTTGAGTAATTAGCCTTCCTTTTTTGTCTATCTTTGACTATATCGACAGAAGCAACCCAAGGTGTCTACTACTGGAAGAATGAAGGAAAACACTTAGGGTTGTGTCAAGTTTGGCATTGGATTAAATAAAATGAAACAAGGGGAGTACCAATTGAACATTCAATTTTAATTTGGTGGGTGCTAAATGTAGTGCGTAAAATGACACTTCTCTTTTAGATCTTTATAGAAGTTTGAAATTACCTTTTGGATTTGTAATGTAGCTTTTTGTGTTATTTATCAAGCTTGAGTTATACATCATTTATGTAGTAATGATATCGCAATAGAAAATTATAGAAACTGACGTAGTACTTACGAATGTTGGGCCCGTGCGCAACACGGGCATTGCCCATCTAGTAGATACTATATAAGACCTCATTTTCTCCCAATTCATTGGGTTCTCCTCTGTTTTGGGATAAAATAATAGATTGGTGGGTGGTAGTGTCATCTAACTACAGTTTTCTCTATAATTTTAACTGAATAAGCACTCTAAGGAGTTGTGATTCGATCATCAACAACTCAACTACAACTGATTATAATAATAAAATTACAAGCCCTCTTAAAAAATAATGCAACTCTGTGCTTCTTTCTTATTTTTGGAGTGATTTTGATGTGCAACATTTCAATGGTAGTACTGGTTGGTATACAAGAGAAAAATATGCTCAAGGCCAACTGAAAATAATAAATCAAATCTCAAATTTTAACCGACAAACATTAGAGAAGGATCTCCAAACAAAAACAAGTAGCTACCAAAATTAAACAAATCTTCTTGTAATCCTTCACTTGTTATTTGCTTTTATTTTACTTCACGCCAAGTCTCTTTTCCTTGGACTTCATTATAGCACTCATATTTTGGAGGCTTTGTAAGGTGATACAATTTTTTTCATTCCACTTATATTTCTCAGCATTTATCATTTGCCACATGAGCTTGTGCAGGCCTGTGAGATGAATTATCCCCCATTACCTTTCTTGGCTGCAAATAAAAATAACGTAAATAATTGTAGTTGCCTCTCACTTATGTTGCTCAAACTCTTTAAAAATATCAACGGCTGCGTGTCGGATTCACCAAAGCTAGTGTATTTTTGGAGAATTCGATGTGAGTGCGGCGTTGAAAGTGAAGAGTCCGTGCAACTTAGCCTCTCACTACATTAAATCACAAGTATTTAAGATTCTACACTTATATTGAAAGAAAATAAATTTATTTTAAAAAATAGTATATGTTATTCCTATTTTTCCATCATGAAAAAGTTATTAAAAGAGTGGTTTTACTGTTTTGTAAGAAAATAAAGAGATTAGAGTGTAAATTATATGAAAAAATAGAATAGGGTGTAAGTTAAAACAGAGAGCACATATTAGGGTGCAATTTGCAACGGACCCTATCTTATACATATAAATCTTCTATACAAAAATTATACAGTTTTGATACATAATTTATATAATAATTGTACTTTTTTGCACATTTTATACAACAATTATATAATTTTTATACACTTTTTATATATATTCTATACATATACATATTTTATAGAACTATATAATTTCTATAAATATATCTTATATAGATACATATTCTATATAACAATTATACCGTTTTTATATAATTATATTTAATTATTATTTCTAAACAATAAAAAAAGTAGAATATTTTTCGGTTAAAAAATTTATATCAAAAAGAAATTGAAATATTTTTAAAAGGGCCGAATGACCCAAGTTGAAAACTGTATCAGTATTGTATATGGACTGTATCAGTATGTATATAGATTGTATCTGAACCACATGGGCCAAAATGATCCAAATTAGGAAATGACTATAAAGTGAAAATATTTTACTAAAAATTACACAAATACACAACTTATGTTTTCAATATTACAAAAAATTCCAACCCCCTAAACATATTACAAAAATTCCAACATAAACATAGAATGCTATGTATATGTCGGCTATGTATGTATATTAATAGGGAGAGAGAGTAAAGTAATTAAAAATATGGGAGAGAGTGTAATTACTTCCAAAAGGGTTGGTATTTATGTTATTTATACAATATTTTATCTGACTGGCCACTTTTTGGCAAAATCTCAAACTTGGGTTATTTATTCTAAAAAGAGTTACACAATGTCCTTTTCCCAAAAAATAATATATATTGGGCCCGTGCTGAACACGTGCCCTTCTATGTCTAGGATCGATAGTAAATACTAAGAAAATTCTTTACGGGACCCACCTCAGACAGAAAGCTCGCCATTATACATGCCAACGAAAAATTTTATTTTGAGTCTCTACAGCCAACAAAAGTTGTATGAGGCCTTATTATTTGATGGACATGTGGCTTGTGGGTGTACTAACCCTTCTTTATGTCTTTTCCTTTACATCATTTTTCATTTTCTAAGTTTTTTTCTTCTTCAAACTCAATGTCAATACCACTAAAATTGAACATAATCTCTGTGTGCAACCTATTGTTTGAAACTATTTTTTATTTTCCCATCTTCATATCATTTTTCTCAGAATTTTCTTGTTGAAATATTGCAATATCCTCAGAAATTCTAGTTCCGAATAACTAATTTTTTGCCAAGTCTCCGTTTGATTATGATTTTTTTTTTCTCAATTTTTTAATCACTTTATTCTAAATATAATTCCAAGTTGATGTTTGATCATGAGAATTTTAAATATAATTTAAAATTGTATTTGAAAAAATAAAAACAAATAAACTTTTTTCACTTTTAGGACCCCTTTGGCCATGAAAATAAAAAATATATTCACTTTATTTGGTATTGTTGAAGTTGAAAATAGAGTTGGAGTTGTGTTTGGTCATAGTATATTCAAAAATATTTTAAGACTTTGGATGTATACGGTTAACATTTGATCATTTAAAATTACATAATTTTATCTATTGCGGAGATTTTTAATAAAGTGTAAAAGTTTAACTCACTTTTCAAAGATTCTTCACACTTGAATATAATAATGTAAATATAAACATATATTTTAGTGTAATCACATATATATTTTACCACCAGAAGTTCTAAGCGGTTGATGAATTATCAATTTTGTGTTTGTCATGCAGTACCTCTTTCCTGAACTGCCAGAGACTAAGAGAGATGTATCAATTTGAACCATATTTGTGGTACAGTTATTTTTTTTATATTTAAAATCTTTCCTTCTTTTTAAAGTCAAGGTACGGTTATTTTTTTTTCTATATTTAATTTTTTTCTTGTTTTTAAAGTCAAATCCTTACAAAATCATTGATTATATTCTTCTTTTAAAAATTTAGTATTTTTTTTTATTATTTTAATGCTTATATATTTATTTCTAGATTTTTCAAATATTCTTAAAATTAAATTTAGTTGATTTAGAAATCTTCAACTAAATGAAAAAAATATTAATTATCATTAATTCTGATGACTTTTAATAAGGAAATGTTTTATCATAAATATATTTAATTAATTTTTAACTCTTAAATATTACGAAAATATAGTGAAAAGACGATTTTGTCTAAAGCAAAAACTTTTAATGAAGGGTAAAAAATTCAAATGACATTTCTAAGGACCTTCACACTTTTTTAGATACTAGTTTAGCCGGACGTGCCTTGCATGTGTACCGTTTGATTATTTAAAACTAAATGATTTTATCTATTTCAGAGATTTTTAATGAAGTGTAAAAGTTTAAATTACTTTTCAAAGATTCTTCACACTTTAATATAATAATGTAACATAAACATATTTTTCTAGTGTAAGCACATATATATTTTATATCATCACTTTGGCGTTTGTCATGCAGTACCTCTTTCCTTTGCTGCCAGAGGCTAAAGATGCATCAATTAAGGTCATATTTGTGGTACAGTTATTTTTCTTTTTTGTTTCTGTATTTAAAATATTTTTTTTTTAATTTTTAAAGACACATATTTACAAAATCATTGGTTACATTCGTATTACGTACTTAAAACTTTTACAAATTTGATGCTTCTTACATTTTTCTTATTCTAACGCTTTAATATTATTTTTTAGATTTTTCAAATCTTCTGAAATGCAAATTTAGTTGATTTAGAATTCTTAAACTAATGGAATAAGTATTAATTGTCATTAATTCTGATGACTTCTAATAAGAAAAGGAGAAAAGTTTTACCATAAATATATTTAATTAATTTTAAATTTTTAAATATTAGAAAAATAGTGAAAAGATGATTTTGTCTAAAGCAAAGACTATTACGGAAAGGAAAAAAGTTCAAACGACATTTCTAAGGCCTTTCACACTTTTAATATATTATAGATTATAGATAAATTATAGATATAGATTATAGATAAAGTGATAGAAAAATTGAGTCCAAAAAAGGTGAAAACACCTCAAGAAGTGTTTTTTCGAGAAACAAAAAATTATGAAAACATATTTTGAAATACATATTTGATTTTCAGGGACAAACAAGTATTTCGAAATAAAGTGAAAACATATTTTGGAATATTATTAGTAATATTTATGGCCAAACACTTATTTACTTCTCTCACAAAATTTTTAAAATAACTCAAATTTATATTCATAATCGAACACAACTCTAACTCCATTTTTTCTCTTGAGATGGAATGAGTATGTTAATATGGCGGTATAGTGTAATTTTTGGTGCGGATTATAAATCTTAAGTTACATTAATTAACATACCAAAAAGTATCGTAAAATAATGAAATAAAAATTAAAAATTAATTGTTATGAAAGACGTTGAAAGAGAATGTAAGAATTCAAAGAAAGAAAAAAAAAATTAGAGGATTTTTCCAAAAAACAAAAAAATATGTGAAGAACATGAGAGGTGGCAAAGTAATAAGAGATGGGTCCCATAAATGCCAAATGTCAAATAATTAATCCCTCATACAAGTATGACGTGGAGTATCTCATTTAAAATAAAAATTTTCCATGCCAATATAACAAACAAAATGAGCAATTCCACTCTAACCCCTCCTCTTTATGGGCAAATGTTTTAGCTAAGAAGTACTCTGTTCATCCTCCCAACAATGCCCATAATTCCTCTCCAATTTGGAGGAACATTCAAAAGGGGTGGCACCTTTGCCAAGATGCAATCCAGTGGTCCATCCACAATGGCAAGAAGGTTAATATTTGGCATGATCATTGGGTAATTTCTTTCCCTCCCCTCTCCAATCTTATTCAAGGGCCCCTCCCCAACCCCTGTCCTACCTTAGACCTGGCTTCATATTGGAAGCATGGTACTTTAAATTTTGACACCCTTCTTTTCTACATCCCTATGAGGTTAGAGCCAGAATTCAGAACACTTTTGTGCCTGACTATATTGTCCAATCAGATTCTCCTCGTTGGACTTTCACAGGTAATGACATTTTTACCTATAAGTCTGCTTATCAGCACATCTCCATTAAAAGAGTTGCTTTAACCAGGAGCAATCTCCATGTGGGTTGGATCTGGAAGGCTAGAGTTCCTAACAAACTTAAATTCTTTCTTTGGCTCGTCCAACATAACAACCTTCCTACAAAAGTCACTCTTGCTCATAGAGGTATCAATATTTCCTCTTGCTGTCATAGTTGTGAGTATTCCCTTGAAGACATTAACCATGTTTTCTTTGAATGTTGCCATACTTCCTCCCTTTGGGAGAATCTGATCATGACTTACACAAGTCACATCACCATCTCCCTTTATCTCTTCAAACTTTCAAACTGGGAAACAACCTGGAAAATCTTGCATACAACCAAGTATGATAATGTTGAAGCAGTAGAATACTCTCATCTTCATCATACCCCTGCTTCCCAAACTCATACCTCTATTATAGTTTCCTGGACCCTCCTCCCTCCTGGGAACTCCTACAAGCTTAATACTGATAGGTCTTGCTTAGGCAATCCTGGAAAGGGAGGTATTGGTGGTGTAATAAGAAACTCAAATGGGGACTGGGTGTTGGGTTTTTCACAACATTTGTTTCATGCTACTAATAACTTGATGGAACTTACAACCCTTATTAGAGGCCTCAAGTTGGTACTGGATCATCAACTGTATCCCATTGAGATTACCATTGACTCAAAGAAAATTATACGTATGCTTAAAAATGGAAATCTACTATATAACCCTTTACTACATGAATGCAGGTTGATGTTAAGCCGACTGGGACGTCCACCTATTTACCATAGCTACCGAGAGCAAAATATGGTTGCAGATGCTTTAGCGAAATATGGAGCAAGGATGGAAGTTTTTTACAACTGTAAGACTTTTGTACCCTCCCCGCTCCCTTTTGTAGCTCAGACTGTTTGGACAGATATGGATGGATCTGGCCATCCAAGAAAGTTCTTGTACATTCTCCTGGGCATAGCCTAATGGTTTTTTCCTTAAAGTCGGATTAAGCTCTCTCTATATGTAATTATAACCTTTTATTAATGCAATCCTTGTTCACCAAAAAAATAAAATGAGCAAACTATATACCAATACATCACTCTATATCAATCACATAACTTCCCTGACACTTATTTAAGAGAAATTACGTAAAACTTCTTAGATGTCTTGCTGTCTTATATAGGCTTCTCCAGGAACATGGATATCTAAAGCTATCTTTGGTATAATAACACCCTATTAATGTGATATGTCTCTTATTGCCAGTCTTGAATGAGCAGCTAATCTAAATATAATAATTATTTTGGATTGACAATATTATTACATACTGTTCTCATCCATGATACTTTTGGGAAGTAACCTCTCATTCTTGGGTACATATTTCTGATTGAGAATATCTCCATGCTAAGTACTTCCTCATGTGTCATAGCCAACTTCATGAAATCTTCTTTAGCCTTCTTCAAAATTTTCCTAATAGTCCAAATGGCTTGTACATATTTCCTTTTGATGTACCAAGAGTGTGTCCATTGTATCCAAAGCCTATTTTTTTTAGGCATAAATTCTAGAGAAGTTTGTCTATTGCTATTAACTTTTCTCATATCGTTGTTACATATGGTTAGCTGGAGTTCTATATTCTTTAGTTGAATTGAAACTGATGTTGTTGCGTCCAGATGAAATTGGTATGTGTAATAGGAGTATCAAATAGGCAAGTTGGGTTGAAATTAGAGAGGCTAAATAGGTTGAACTAAAAATCAAATTGGATCATAACCGGTCCAAATTTACTTTTGGCTAAAAGTTGGATTGGGTGATGAACCATCTGATTCAACCCTGTTAATTTAAAATTAGAAGAAAAGAGATCAATTTCACCAAAAGAAAAGACAAAAGTTAAATGACCCAAGATCCGACTCGAGACACGAACCCAACCCCAAATCATGATTCGAGACTCAACCTTAACATTAACATACGAGATAAGCCCGACTTGAGATTCAAGCATCATCCTAATCCAAGACGTGATCCCAACTCAAGATCCAGGGTTCGAGCCTCAAACCTGACCCGAGATTCAAGCTTGAGACCAAGCTCGATCTTGACTCGGGACTCAATACCCATCCTTGAACCCAGATCGAACCTCGACTCAGGATTTGAGTCTAAGATTTGACCTAATATTTAAACCTGACTCAAAACGTAAGATTAATTCAAACCAAATACCTGACTTAGGACTCTAGATTTGAGCTTTGACCCTGATCTGAGATCCGACTCGGCCCGACCTTGACTTGAGACACAAGACCCCACCTAATTTTAAATTAGATCTGATCTTATTGGATGGATGAAAACTATTTGGGTGAAACGTTCGATTTAGCAAAGACAAAACACAAGTTGAAAATTAAAATTAAATTAGACTAACCTGACAATTTTTTTAAAATAGGCAATACTTGAATGGGTTACAATTTAGGGAATTATCCATTGGATTAAATATCTTACCTAGGATAACCCAGTTATTGTATAATATATAAAGGAAAAAAATTTAGAAATCCTCAGATTATATATTGCAAGCCATAGCAATACTTCTCAGATTGCAACTAATAGCAACTTTTAAAAGAAAAATAAAGAAAAAACAAATTAATAACATATTTAAAACCAAAACAATTAAGGAAAAATGTATCTTTATATTTTTGTTAAAAAAATCTTCCATTTTAATGGGACTTAGTTATTATGTGGTTAAAATTATGGAACCTATTAATGAACATGTTTTTATCCTATTTCTTCAATTATATTTATATTCAATTTTTAAAAAGAAAAACAAATATTCTCCTTCTCTCTACATAGTTCCATCTTACTCAATCTCTCTGTAATTATGGATTATAGTATAATATCTTTGATTTTTAATTCATGAATCTTAAATTTGCAATAATATTGGTGGTGGAATTACCGTATGAAAACTGATGCCAATAAATATTATATGTTAATAATTTAGTTTTGATCTGTGAAAATGGTATACAACCTAGTATTCATATATTATTTTATACGATTAAGTTGGAATCAATTTATATAGAACAAAGCCATATTTTAAATGATTTTCAATTTTTGGGGTCTCAATTTATGAAATTGATTTATATAAGATTCTACATATAAATGATGTACTCTTATAACTATTTTTAGTGTATTAAAGTGGTACATAATATGATATCCATGAATTAATTTAATAAATTTTGTTGAAACCAGTTTATGCTCATTTCATACTAAGTAATGTTATTTTGTAGTACTCAATGTGTGAAATTGATGTTAAAATTGGTATCGATGAAAGCTTCGTATATGTCATATTCGTATGAAATGAGTTTTATGAATGTGAGAATTGATAAGAAAAATAGCGTTGTATATTACATGACTTATTTAGTGTATGTAATGGATATTTAGTGAAAAATATCACCGTAAATATTGAAAATAAACTATTATATGATATCAAATAATTTTTTGTTGCAATAAAAAGGTAATCAATATTAGCCATTGTTGATATTGGTGTTGATTTACTGTATTAATTTTGTTTACTGGCAATTAGTATAGTTCAATAATTATACAAAAATATAGTTACAACTTGCAATAAACAATCTAAAAAGCACATATAAAATAATTTTCACACATAATAAACTCAATACATTAACTGGGTCAGATTTTTAATTTTAAAGGGTTTTGGGTTGCTGAAAATTCATGCTTCCCGTTAATGAAACTTTGAAAGAATTTTGGGTTTGCACTTTGATAATCAACCAATGGATTGAGTTTACCAAACCAATTTCACTGGAAATGGGTTGGCTAATCTTCTTAGTATACTGAAGATTAGGGAGAGAAAGGGAGAAACCAAACAAAAAATCGTGAAACTTTTTTGAAAAGGGTAAGAAGTATAATAAATGAAGATATAATATTAACCGTATTTTACTTCTTTCGTAATTATCAACACAGTTAAATCTTTTATCAATAAAGTAAATATGGAGAATCGTGTAAATATTTAAAAGTAAAAAAATTTACTGAAAAGTCAAAAAATGTGTATCAATGTAGAAAATATCTTTATCAAATTTTTCTCCTTACTTTAAGAACATATTTTGTAAGTTAACAGATAAAGTTAAAAAAATATATAAATAAAGATAATTATTGAAACCAATAATTATTCCTACCATAATTATCAAAAAAAATAATGAGGAGAGATAAATATTAAAGACCAAAACTTATGAGATAATTTGACTAATAATAATGAAAAAATATTTTTTAATTAATAAAATTAATTTTTAAAAAGTTGCTATAACTTGCAATTATTTCTTTAATTCAATAATTATGAAAAAGTGTTTCTATAACTTGCAATAAATAATTTAACAAGTATATACGAAATAATTTTCACATACGGAAAATGACAACTCGACCCAATTAATTGTTGTCGAAGCGCATTCAGCCACTTTGTTGCAATTTCCTCTCTTTAATTAATTCTTCACTAGCTTGTGTAATATAATGAAAAACAGCCTCTTGGCTTCTTTGATCCTTTGAAGTAGGGGTGTACAAATCGAACCGTTAAGTCAAATCGAACCGATTAATCAAATCAAACTGAGGAAAAAAGCCGACTTATGGTTTGGTTTGATTGGTTTGGTGTTAAAAAAAAACGATCATTCTTGGTTTGGTTTGGTATTAGCAAAAATAAAATCAAACCGAACCTAAACCGAACCGACATAATACATCAATTTTAATTTTTTATACGTAAAAAAATATTACTTATAATCTACTTTCTAATTACTTTTATAACTTTTTTATATTCAGAAAATAAATATATATTCTTGGGCCTTTAGTTATAATATTTAGGGAAAAGGACATGAACTGACCATTTTAAAAAGAAATGACCCACACTATGAAAATATGGACAATTGGAGTCAGTCGGCCCAATTTATTTCCTTTTTTTAGCCACTTGGCCCAAAACCACTCTCCTTACACAATTAAGGAAATTAAATGCTCTTTACAGTTGTTACTCTTAAATCACTTTTCTTTTCTAAATATACTTTCTCAAATCTTCTTTTTTTCTCCTCTATTATGCATCGATCAATCTACTGTGTTTTATGATCAATATCAAAAATTTATTTGTTGTTTATTGCATTAGAGCATTGAAAACTATGGACACGAAGCAAAAAATAGGAAATAAAGAAAAGTTAAAATTAACGGGTAAAGCGGTCAATTTTGACCTCAAATTTGTTGTTAATGATGATTATTTTACAGAATCATCACATACGGGTTTGTACTTGAAGCACTGTCATAGTTCTTTAAACTTGAAGAAGAAAAAAAAAATAATGAGGTCTCAAGGTAAGAGAAAAGCCATATCTTGGTCCATGTTCTTCTCAGAGGCTGATTCAATCACGGTGAGTCGGAGATGTTCTTCTCAAAGGCTGACTCAATCACGGTGAGTCGGAGATGTTTTGATGCATGTAAAGATAAAAAGAAAAAAAAATATGCCAATAGCTACTCTTTTATACCAGATTGATACACTTTTTTTAAAAGAGAGCAGGGGAACCTTTGCATGCACATACAGTCTCTATACCCAATTGATACTCTTTTATACCAGTTTGATACACTTTTATACCACATTGATACACTTTTTTTTAAAAAAGAGAAGGGGAACCTATGGATGCATATGCAATCCTTATACCCATTTAATACATTTTTATGTCACATTGATACACTTTTATACTACATTGATATAATTTTTAAAAAAGGGAGAGGGAATTCTTTGCATGCACATGCAATCCCTATACTCAGTTGATACTCTTTTATACAACATTGATACACTTAAATTCAACATCAGATATCCACTGACCTCCGTATTTTATCATTATTGAAACTAAAACTGAAGTTGAAGCCATTATTTTGTATCAATTTTGAGCAAATTTTCAATGGAAAAAAATTATAGAAAGCTAATTGAATGCAGATTTTTGGAGATTTTTGGAGATTTTATACAAAATTTATGGAATAAGAAAGATTAATTGAAGTATTGAAAAAGGTAAAAGAATGGAGGTTTGGTAGTTTGATTGGAAAGAAAATTGTGAATGAAAAGGAAAGAAAGAAAGAGAAGGTTACTTTAACGACATTTTCGATTATGTTTAAGTGTATGATAGTGAAGGTTAGCTAGTGAAATTAGTTTGTGGCTATTTATAGGGTATTTAATTTTGAGTGCTATTTTTATGATATTATTTTAGTTTTAGGTGTTATTGCTGTCCTTTTCCCTAATATTTATCCATTAATAACAGATTAATACAAAACCCAATATTAATATAAAAACATATAACTCTTCAATTGCTTCACTTTACATTTTACTTTCCAAGTTTTCAGAGAGTTCTCATTATTTTCTCATCTTACTTTTCTCATTCTGCTCATTCGTCAAGTTTTGATTTAGGTTTTTTTCTCTTCTTTCTCTTTTTTCTTGTGGAATTATGTTATAGTTAATTATTTTATGGAGTTAAATTTTTAATAAGTTGTCTCCAATTCTTCATTCTTCTTTATGCTCACATTTTATGTGAAGGAAACTTTCAGACAAGCTATTGTGACTAGTGACTTACAAATTGAAACCCCTGAGTATCCACATAATATTACTTTGAGAGATAGTAGTTTAGACGTCTTAGTAATTTGCCAACTTAATTTTAATTGGAACTACTTTATGACAATTTTTTTTTCTATCTTTTTAGTGAAAATATTTAATTTTTTCTTCAATCACATTATAATTGTAAAAAAATCGAGAAAAAAACTGAAAAACCGAAAAAATCGAAAAAAACGATTAAAACCGAAATATAAAAACCGATTGTATATTGATTTGATTTGGTTTATAGATTTATAAAATCGACATTGTTGGTTTGGTTATATTTTAATGAAAAATCGAACCAACCCGAGCTATGTACACCCCTACTTTGAAGTATGGACTTTACTAGTAATTAATTTGCTTTTCTACAAGTATGCAAAGGTAGAATGAAAATTGAAGCTCAAGACTGAAGTCATATTTTTTTTCCCTCTTTCAGTTATAATTGTCGAGTATAAGTTAAATAAAGTCGAAGTATCATGATTTGAATTGAAATAAAATCAGCTTGTTGAGGAAGATGAATTGATGCAATGTATAAATATTGTATAAATAGTGTATATAGACATATATTAATCTGATACAAAGTTATATATCACATATACACAATTATATAGTATTTATACAATATTGATAAATTACATATAGGAAAAAGACATGGCTGACCCTTTTCAAAATAATTGGTCCATGTTTGGGTCACTAGACATTCATGAACAGTCGGTCCAAATAAATTTCATATTATGACCATTTCAGAATTTTGGTCATTTTGGCCTATGTAGTTCAAATAGAGTTCATATACTATATTGAATACAATCCATAAACCATAGTAATACAGTTCGTGAAAAAATAGAGCAGTAAATTTATGGGTAAAAATTATATCATTGTTAAATAGAATATGCATTTCTTAATATGTTGTGCATAGAATTTGCATCATTGTTGTATAAAATTTATAGATATGTATAAGATGCATGAGTTAATAACTCAAATGGTCACTCAACTTATGACTTTTCTCTCAGAAAGTCACTCAACTTTGTTTCTTACTTCAAAAGTCACTCAACTTTGTTTCTTACTTCAAAAGTCACTCAACTAATGGTTCATTCTCTCAGAAAGTCACTCAACTTTGATTTTTACCTTAAAAGTTACTTAACTATAGGTGTTTCACTTACAAAGTCACTCAACAAGTTTAATTAATTTTTTCATTAAAATTTGCTAACATGAAATTTTATTTAAAACCAAAATTCTAAAAAAAGAAATCATTTTTACCATATAATGACATATTCTCATGTTTACTTTACATTTAATCCTCTGAAAATTTAAAATATCCTAAATAGTTTATATCAATTCACTTATAATGTTAATATTAATTTTTAAGATTTTCAGAATCATATTCATTTAACTAATTATATTTAATTAACTTTCAATGTGACACTTATTTACTGAATGAATTTTTCTATCATAATGCAATTTTTTATATACCACTTGCATAATATACATATGCATCAAATAAATATAGTGAATTTTATTCCAAATAAGTTGATAAAAGGAAAGGTTAAAGATTTTAAACTAAAATGATATGGCACAAAACATTAGCAAATATTATTAAACATTAGTAACATTATAATATATATACTACAATGAGGTAAAATTAGTAGCAAAATTATACAATCAAATAATTGTAATTTTAGGATATTAATTGATGATCTGTATGACTATATAGTATATTAATTGATGATCTATATGACTATATATACTTTAAATTATAGAGTAATCATTGGACAAGAAGAACTACAAAAAAAATAGTCGTTTAACCAAAATTTAAGAAATAAATAAAAAAATTATTTAAACCATTTAACTGAAATTTGGATATGGACGGGCCATTAAATTGATTTTTAAATGAAAGTCTATTTTATTTCTTAAATTTTTTGTATTAAATAAAATTACATTTTAGCAAATTTTAATAAAAAAAAAATTAAATAGCTTGAGTGACTTTGTAAGTAAGACACTCATTGTTGAGTGACTTTGTAAGTAAGACTCTCATAATTGAGTGAGTTTTGGAGTAAAAACTAAAGTTGAGTGACTTTCTGAGAAAAGAAATCATAGTTGAGTGACTTTTGGAGTAAAAATCAAAGTTGAGTGACTTTCTTAGAAAAAATCATAAGTTGAGTGACCATTTGGGTTATTAACTTTAAGATGCATATAGAAATTGTATCTTTATTGTATAGAACATATTTGTATAAGATATGTATCAAATTTGTATCAGTACTGTATAAAGTTATCAGTAAATGGCTAGAAAATACAATTAAATTTAATGATCATTTTCATATCTTTTTGGTCACCTGCACAATTTTATAAGCATCCCTTAATTAAAGAAATGTCCCTTCGCCCATTTAATTTAGAGAAATTAGCCTAATTTTCACCAAATTAGCCAAATCTACATATATTGGTGGCCTGATAAGTTTGGTAGTTGTTAGACTTCGCTTTTTTGACATAATTTTAGAAACACCAAACCCCTCAACCCCCACCTCCACCTCCCCAAGGTCTATTCTTTTGATTTAAAAGTTTTTTTTTTTTCTTTTTAAGTGGGGGTTAGGAGAAGGAGAAATGAGGAGGATATTATAAGGTGGAGAATTGAACCCTCAATTCTTATAGGCAATTATACGTTATATAACAATTATACATTAGACTCCTTTGTCATCTTTTTCTACTGTCTGGTAGAATCCTTTGTCATCTAATTGGGAGTATATCTCACATAAACATTCTTATAATAATTATAGATTATATATACAATGCATCTACTTTGTCTAACTATGTATAATCAATGTATCTATTTGTATAACCACATATAACTAGGTTATTAATTAATGTATATTGCATCTACATTGTTTAACTATGTATAATCAATGTATCTATTTGTATAACCATATATAAATAGGTTATTATATAATGTGTTTATAAATAGGTTATTATATAATGTGTAATTGTTTATAAGAATTTATATGTAATATATAACAGTGTTTTAAAAGGCAGTATTGGGATTTGCCCCGAGGCTAGGCACTGATAAAACGCCCCAGGGCTCATGTATGAGACATGATTCTGTGAGGCTTACACCTTAAGCGCCCGACTGTACACCCTAAACACGCCTAATGTCTAACGCTCGGGGCCCACCTAATAGCTCTTAAACAAATTGTGTCAAATTCCTTAGTCAATACTGCTGATCCTCTTAATTCTTTTCTAAATGAACGATGTTAAGTAGTTTTTCCATCTATAAAAATAAAAATATTGACTGTAACTAGCTTATTTTCTATTTGAGAACGTCATGAGGGTGAATATCACTTCTTGTATTCATGAAAGGGTGATGTTTCAGTTATAATATTAATAACTTATTAGATACCAAAAAAATATATTAGCAATTTAATGATAATTTCTTTTAGGAGGGGGAGGTGGTAAATTGAATAGTATGATAATCATATATTTTAAGAAATTGTGATTATTTTTTTGGCAAGTAAAAGATTTTATTTACCAAAAGTGATTAATTTGTACAGGGTCTGCGATGGCACAACCACCAAATACAACAAGCATCAACACACACAACCATGCTACTAGTTCAAAGTATGACTGATTCTACCAGGCTAGTTGTCTTCAAGGATAGAAATTAAGCCTTGCAAGGTCACCTACTAGACGTGCATTTGACGAGCCTCTAAACACTACCTCTTGGATGATCTTCTTGACAATCTGCTGGGGTTCACTTTTCTTTGCCTTGAACACACTACTATTTCTTTCAATCCATGCGTAGTAGGCACAAGCCGCCAAGGTCATTTTATATATAGTATTCCTTGCTCCATTGCCTCGTATCTAATGTTGTGCTCATTCCAATTCTTCTGTCCAAGTCAAAACCTGCATGTGGATATCTAACCACTGAAGGAGTTTGGACCAAATATTAGCAGCATATGGACACATAAAAAAAAAAGATGGTCCATACTTTCAGGGTTTTCAGTGCACAGGGGGCATGTTGAGTCATTTATAATCCTTCATTCCAATAGTCTATCCTCCTTAACGCAGCAAGCTTTAGAATAAAAAGACACTTTGCAGATCCCATGTTATTTCTAAGCATAGTCCACCGATCTACCACTTGAAAGTTTCCTATCAATTTAACATACATATCTTTAATAGAGAAAGCATCTAAAGCTTCAAGATCTGCCTCCTGTATGCCAGCTTCCTCAAGATATTTTCTAGCTTGGAGTATCCTCTGCACCACCTATGCTTGCTTAGGTGTGCATTTCCATATTGACCTGCCCTTTATGTAATAATAATGAACCTATTACACCAACAACTTGTCCTTCTTGCAACACAAGTTCTACTACAACTTACAGGTTGTTATTTTTTTTTCTAAAAATGCCACATCTAGAATATTCAATCCACCAGCTTCTCTGGGTAGGCAGACTTTGTCCCAGGCTAACAGAGCTTTCTTTCTGATTTCTACTCCCCCTATCCGTAAGAATCTTCTACGGGTAGCTTCTACGATTAGTGGACAGTAGATTTGTATAGAACACAGGACAGACTGATTAGTGTTGATTTTCGGGTTTAGTAATCTATATTTTCAACAATAACTTTAAACATATATTCAATCTAACATATGAACTATCAAATGAAGTTGTAACTCTGTATTCACAACTTTTAATGTAATAAGTTCAACCTAGCTTATGAAGAACGAAAAATGAAGTTCAAATTATTTTCTTCAAAATAGCAAAATCAAATGATTAGAAAAAGATGGCGATTAAAAGATTCATGTCCACCTAATTCACGGTGTGTCATTTAGAAAATTATTTCCCTCAAGTACTTGAGGTTATGGAATATATCCTCCCATGATAAAATGAATCACATAAACAAAATAGCGATACCTCAAAACTTTGTCGAACTACGAACGCACTCAACAGTAGCAAATCAGAATAGAGTTTTTCAAGGAAAAAGCTTGTTTTTACTTCAAAATTTCATGTATGTGCTTGAGGAAAAAAATAAGATATTTATAGCCATTAAGGTATTGCTTCATGAAGAGAAGCAATGGTTCAAAAAGATGCACCTCTTCAGAACAAGTGCAAATCTTCAAAAATATCACAACCCATTAGAAAAGTCATAACCATCCAAGTGAAAAGGTGCTTATTCAAATTGCATCTTTTTTCTTGGTGTTTCTTCAGGAAAAATACCTACTCATTGTCCATTCACACCTCTTAAAAAATCTATCAATCCCCTCATGAATGGGGAATGGCTATTTCATCAAAATAATATACGAACAAGGGTGTGATCTACAAGCAAAGACTAATTACATATGGATAAATAGGTTTTCTTTTAAACTTTCTACAGTAAACTTGCATCGGATGCACTCGGTGATGCGATATCTTTGAACCGACGAACTTTAATGTACACTTAGACAATACAAGTCACAACTAGCCTTTTGTCGTCTATGATTTTCATAATTTTATTTGTTTCATCCATGAGCACTTCTGGATTTCATGAGATCTTAGAGAATAGGTCTTTACTATCATTCTCCTGGAAGCGGCTTCCACTTCACCCTCACATAGGTGATTCCTAAATATTATCCTATAGATAAAACTTTTTGGTTAAATCGCCAAACTTAGAAATCATTAAAACAAACTTCAAATCACAAGCCTTATCTTTATTTCCTGAACATTGTCATGAGAATGAATTGATTATGTTGACAGTGTTGAATTGTCAGTCACAACTTTTTTTGATCTTTTTGAACCTACCTCTTGGGATCTCCAGTCTGCTAGGTAGAGTTACCACAGTGATGACTTGTATGAGGCCTTAAACTCATTTCCTTCAATGATCTGTCAACTCCCTCTCTAGTTAGGTCTTTCATAAGTGGATCCAACACATTATACTTTGACCTTGCATAGTCAATCGTGATAATTCCACTAGAGAATAGTTCTCTAACGACACTATCTCTCCATCTTATATAACGAGATTTACTATTATCCATCATGCTCCCGGCCCTACCTATTACAACTTGGCTATCACAGTGCATAGATATCAATGCCAAATGTGTAGGCCAATAAGGAATATCTTCTAATAAATTACGAAGCCATTCAACTTCTTCACCAACTTTATCTGATGCGATAAATTTAAATTTTATTATAGAGCAGGAAATTCATGTCTATTCGGATGATTTCCAAGTGACTTCTCCTCTACCTAGAGCAAATACATATCCACTTATAAAAGTTATTTCATTAGATTCAATGATCCACTTTGCATTAGTATATCATTTAATTACCGCAGGATATTTATTTTAATGCAAAACATAGTTTTTAGTATGTTTTAGATACCCCAAAGCTCTTATCATTGCCATCCAATAAGTTTGATTGCGATTACTCGTGTGTCGAATCAATTTACTAATAGCACATGCTATGTATGATCACGTACAATTCATGATATACATCAAACTATCCAACACTTTTGCATGCTCCAATTGTGAGTCATTTTCACCTTCATTCTTTCGAAGTGTAAAAGTCACATCCAATATTTTTTTTTGCAAATTGACATACCTGAACTTGTGAAGTACCTTTTTAATGCAATGATACTGATAATGCCAATCTTTATAAAGTTCTATAAATTCTTATATCTAAGATCACATCAACAACTCTAAGGTCTTTCATATCAAACTTTCACTCAAGCATTTGTTTCATAGCATTTATGTCAGAAATATCTCTACTGATGTTCAACATGTCATCCACATACAAATAACTAATGACTTTGTGATTTGTAGCATTTTTAATATAAACACATTTATCACACTCATTTATCTTAAATTCATTTGTCAATATAGTTTGATCAAATTTCGCATGTCACTGTTTGGGTGCTTGCTTCAGTCCATATAGTAACTTAACAAGTTTGCACACTTTTCTTTTCTTACTAGGCTCCACAAAAGTCTCAGGTTGTTTCATGTAAATTTCTTCCTCCTATTCTTCATTTAAATGGGAAAAAACATGAATACCTCCTGAACTTGTCGCCATAACTTACTTTAGCACTTTAACTTTACGTATAATTCTTTACCCCCCCTAAACTCGCTTCAGGTGAATTTAATACCTCCATAAAAATAGAGAACCACATTTGTGGTGGGTGGTGTTCTACATGCACCTCCACCGGTTAAATCTTATTTTTTATTTTTTTAACTTCTTAGCTTTTTTTCTTCCACAATTCGTGAAACTTAGTGAGTGAGAGTGCCTCACTATTCTCTATGTTCAAATACATCCATGGAAGCATTTCTTTTACTTTGTTTAAGTACATCAAACTTGAACCTTCAATAGTCCACTGAAATAAAAAAATTCATAAAAGGGTTTACATTGAAATTTCAGCTCGAAAAAATTGAGATTTTTGTGAAGGGTTCCCACTCGTCTTTAATAGTGATTTCACCATTGATGATCGAAAAATTAAGCTTTTCCGCAAATTTCAGATTAATTTTATTTGTTACCAAAGATTTAATTTTTAACAATCTATTCGTATCTTTCTCACTTGTTGTCAAAGATCTGCACTTATGATCTTCTTCTCCACAAATTTCATATTCTTTTATTTGCTGTATCATCACGTCCTTTCCTTGTGCCGCTAAAGATTTTATTTTTTCCGTAATAGAGGACAAAAAAATTGATGTAAGGTGGGATAAATTTTTGAGAGATTAAGATGATATTAAATGGTGATTTGTTTTTTAGAAGAAGAAAGCCTTCATTTTTATTTATTTTTAAAATTATGGATGAAAAATCATAAGAAATAGAAAGCACATTAAAAACTGAGGGGTTAACCAGAAAAAATATCGGATAAAAATTTTAATCTCTGTCCATCATAAAAAAACTGTTCATCATGAAAAGTGATGCAACTCTGCACTTTGGATGAAAAGAAAGAAAGAAAATAAGGAAAAATAAAGAAAGGGAAATAAAAAAGAATGTCCCACTAAAAATTAAGTTAATTAATTAATAACCTCCAATTAAATTATGCCACATGTATAGCTGAATTGATCTTTTTATAGTTACATAAACCTACTTTACGAATAAGTCAAAAAAAACTAATATATCAAAAAAAACATTATATATTGGCAAATAAGATAGTGCCACGTGTGCGATTGGGTTAATTTATATTTTTCCTCCTCTTCTCACACATTTTTTGGAAAGTGAGTACACTCTCTCAGCTTAGGAAGATATTTAATACACTTTAAAGTTGTTAAGAGGGTATACCTGTGAAGTTAAGCTTGTAAAGTAAATTGTGCGAACAAATTTAGGGGTGAAATGATGTCTTTTATCTATTTAAAAAGTTGTTTTCACATCCATTTGATGGATTTCAAGATCATTTACTGCAGCTAATGCAACCAACGTCGAGTATGTGTCAAAATAATCAAGGTCTTCTTTCTGTCTAAAACCTTTCACAACAAGAATCACCGTGTATTTGTCAATAGTACCATCAACTTTTATTTTTCTTTTGAAGATCCATTTAGAGCTTAAAGATTTATTTCCTAAAGGAAGATCAATCAACTCTTAAGTATGGTTGGTCAAGATTGAATCAATTTCACTATTGACTGACTCTTTTCAAAAGAATGAGTTTGAAGACGACACCTCTTTCTTAAACGTTTGAGGCTCATTTCAAGAAGAAATGTTACAAAATTTGATCCGAAAGAAATCAACGTTCTTTGACGTATACTACGCCGTGGATTCACATCATTAAGAACATTCTCCTTTGTTTCATCCGAGGTCATTTAGACTCTCTACTAGACAGCTCATGTCCAACTTTATATGGATAAATGTGTTAAAAAAACTCAATATTATCTAATATTTGTACCATATTTTTATAAATATTAGGACGTTCTAATTTATGAACCAAAAATTGGAATGCTTTATGTCACGATCCAAAAATTGATGTCATGATGACACTTGTCGCGGCGAACCTTGACAAGTAAGTCTTTCACCCAAACTGATATATACAGGGAAAAGACAGAAATGCCCCCAAGATAAGGCTTCTAGAACGAAGCTGAACCACATAGATATAATAAAAGCGGAAAGAATAAAATCAACACATGCAGCCATAACTCCCAAAACCTAGTGTCAACAGTATAAGAACTACTAATAAAATTTTGGAGTCAAATACATCTGAAAAATAACCACACAAAAAAATATTTGTCTCCGAATACTAATAAAGACATAACTAATACAAAAAGAGAGAGGTGAACTTCGAACGCATGAATGTCCAACCGCTACCTTAGAATCTTCAACAATCGCCCGAGTCAAGCAAGTTGAGGTGCACTCAGGCTAGGACCTGGACCGAAAGAGCGCATTAGGCATGAGTATGGTCCACTTGTACTCAATAGGTATTATAGGCCGACCGAAAAAAGTAGAAAATAAAACATACAAAATACATACTAAGGACATGTCACCTGCAATAAAAAAATATCCCACAATGGTAGCTCACACCGCTTGTACTAATAGTTCTAATATATCACATATATTACAACAACACATAAATATAGAACACAAGTATGCATTATGTCACATATAAGTAGAACAAGGGAGAACATGTAGATACAAGATCATCAAATACAAGCAAAGGAAGGTAAGACAAATACATAAATGACAAGTCAATATGGAAATACATCACAACATAAACACAATAAAGTAAGTGCACTGTATATGATGTTGATGATGATGCATGAGGTCGTCGCATAACCTCCAAAATTGTCTTACAATCCCCATATATACCTACGGAAGCGAGCCTCCCAATGCAGGACCCATGGAGGATTTGTCAACCCGTATACAATCCACATATATCATATCTCCTTTTCGGCACATCCCTCGAAAAGAGTTTTATAAGGTGTTACAATATCTCCTCTCTGGCACATTCCTCGGAGAGGGTTTTTAAAAAGGTATTGACAGTGTTACTCAGGTATTGCCACAATGGTACCAATATTTCATGAATGAGTATGATATGAGGATGTAATGCTCACAACCAATCAAAATGAGTATTTTCACAAACATCTACATGATATATTTCCACAACCAACCACAATGATACATTTTCACAATCATGTGAGCAAATATCCACTCATTATTTTTCATTTCAGCTGAAAATTTCCAAATTTCTCATATGTCAATAAAGTATGAATATAATCACAATACACCTGTGGTATCACATTAAGCATTTTAATAACACAATACAATTATCCACCTATGTTCAAGGCTATCAATATCACATAGGATCCTACACGATCACACATATCACATAATATCTCAATTTTGATAATTACATCACATATACGCCCCACACGGGCACAACACATAGATACCCATTTTTCATGATTAGTTCTCACCCTTAACATGCATTTTTGTATCATTATTTACTACCCAACCCAGTCTGAAAGAGTTAAGCCATAACCTACCTCAAAAGTTGAAACCGGTTCGCTACACTTCGAACCCATGACCTTACTTTTCATGAAAGACCCCAAAATCCTATAAAACTATTAAATATGGAATCTATGCATCAAAACAAAATCAATGACACCCATATTGACTACTTTTGATTTAGGGTCAAAACGGACTCCCAAAATGGGTTTTAAAAAAAAAGGGCAAAATCGTAACTTTACTTCAAAAACATATTTTCTATATTTTTAGGAATCTACATCTGAAAACCCAACTCAAATTGAGTAAAAAATGAGATCTAAGTGGAAGAAAAATTACTTTTAAGCTTTACCGGGTAAAATATTTAAAATTCAAGTTAAAATCAAGAATCGAAGTTGTTTTGAAGGTTAAATTGATGAAAAACTAGTAATTATAAGATAAAACATTATTCAAGGGAAATTGGAGTTTAAAAGCTAGCCCTAAGATTTTTGGAGTTTTGAGAAATTAATCAAGAAATTATTAAGAAATGGGTGAATTCTTATCTTAAATCCGTAATAGAATCAAGAAATAGATGTTAATCTAGCTTCCCAAGCTCCCACAAGCTTCATTTTTAATCTCCCACACTATTTTAGGGTTTAACTTTCAAAAGGAAAAGATGAAAAAATGAGCAAAATGGGCAAAAAGGAGGGGAAAACTGTTTTCATACCCAAAAAACTACAATTGCACCAGATTTTTCTATTTTTAAGTCCAACCCGGACTTCGATGGGGTGCCCGCAATTCATTCGGAGTCCGATATATGCAAATAAACTATGTAACCACACTAAATTCAATGCTCCAGATCAATGAAAATATTAATTTTTAAAAAAAATGTTTTCATAAAGTTGACCCCCGAAACCCGAAATCATAATTTTTCAAATCGAGTGTCGAAATGAGATTTAAAAGTCGTAAAAACACACCAAATATGTTACCACTCTAAAATCGACATTCTGAATCTGCTGGTGAAGTTGGATATTCCATCCAAGGTCGTTTCAAACAAATGTGGGTCCCACACTCATATTTCTAATTTTTCCAACTTTTCGACCAATAAGTCAAAATGAGTTTGGGTGCACCGGAACCCGAAATAAAAGTCTACCTAGCCTAAAATTGATATTTTGAAGCTACTGGCGCATTCCATTTAGCCATCCGTCACACAGATCAAAAGATATCCACATAAGTTCAAAATAAGGCTCTCGAAGCCATAAAAAACCACAATATTGCATAATGGTAACAAAATGCATTGAAAACTTTGCCAATCACCCCCACACTCCAAAAATACCATAATGTAACTATGGAGAGGGATAAAATAGTCAAATAACATAGATATACATATTTCACATATTTTATCAAAAAGCTAATTGTTACATCATCCATCTCTAAAAATCTAGTTCGGCCTCGAACTAAAGGCAAAAGAAATACCTGAATCAATAAAGAGCTGGGGATAAGAACTATGCATATTAGAATCAACCTCTAAAGTTGCCTTACTTACAGGTCGATGTCACCACTTAACCTTAACCACGGGGATAACTCTAGAGCATAACCGACTAACTTCCCTAGCCAAAAATGAAGACTGGCTCCTCAACAACAGACAACCTCTCATCTAACTGAACTAACTCCCAACGAATGACATGATACTTATATGGAATATAACGGCGAAGCATAGAAACATGAAAAATGAATGAACAACTGATATATCACGAGGCAAAGTCAACTCATAAGCCATATCACCAACAGTCCAAAGAATCTCAAATAAACTAATATACCTGGGTCTAAGCTTGCCCCTCCTCCCAAATCTCATCACACTCTTTATGGGTGAAACTCAAAGGAAAACACGATCCCTAACACCAAATCCTAAGGCACGAAGTCTACAATCAACATAGAATTTTTACCTATTTTGAGTTGCTCTAAGTCTATCCTGAATGACTCAAACTCCATCCAAAGACTCACGAAACAAGTCCGTACCTCGAGGTCTCACCTATGAAACATCAAAACAGCCCACAAGAGCGACAATGCCTACTATACAATGCCTCAAAAGGAGCCATGTCGATACTGAAATGGTAGTTATTGTTATATGCAAACTCAGCTAAAGTCAAATGTTGATCCCACTAGTTACCAAAATCCATCACGTATGCGCGGAGCATATCCTCCAAAACCTGGACAGTCCGCTCTGAATGACCATCAGTCTGGTGGTGAAACACCGTGCTAAGATCAACCCGAGTGCCTAAATCATCCTGAAAAGTCTTTTAAAAGTGAGATGTGAACACAGAACCTCGATTTAAAATAATGGACACTAGCACACCATGAAGACACACAATCTCATGAATGTAGATACAGACCAATCTCTCAACACTGAATGAGACTTGAACGGAATAAAATGAGATGGCCTGGTCAATGGATCCATGATAACACAAACACTGTCAGAACCAGGAGATGTACGAGGAAAACCAGTCACAAAGTCTATGGTGATCTGTTCCCACTTCCACTCGAGAATAGGTAGCCTCTATAGAAAACCACCAGGTCTCATATGCTCGGCCTTCACCTGCTGAAAACATAGGGAAATAGCCATAAAATCCACTATATCTCGTCATATACCACCCCACCTGTAATACTTCCTTAAATCACGATACATCTTAGTCACACCTGGATGGATGGAATACTTAGATCAACGGGCCTCCCCAAAGATCAACCTAATCTAGTCTCCCACTTGATAACGCTCAATCTACAGCTCTCGTAGGAGTGTAAAGCGGTCGTTAGCAAATATAGAACCCAACAGGGTTGGGTGTCGATCCCACAGGGAATAGCTTGGCCAACAAGTAAGAAAAATTACTAAACTTTTGGTGCAAGTCTCGTAAAAAGGGGGGATTTGTAATGTGTCACCAAAATAATTAAATAAAAGCTGAAAATAGCAAAGTAAAAGAGAAAGATTGTTACGTAAGTTGTAAACAATGAGAATTGAGGCGTTGGGGTTATGTCCACCTTCTGAGGTATACGTCTCTATTGGCTATGAGTGTGTAGAATTCTGACATGCAACTGCTTATAGAGAATTGTATTCGATGGTAAATCCAGGCGTCTTTCGACCTATTCGAGAATTATTTCACTTTAACTCTTTCGAGCTTAAAGCGTGTCTAACGGTACGAATTCTCCAAGAGGTTAGTCCAGTTACGGCACTAGCTTTTTAGTAGGGAATTTTAGGGGGTGACCCTACTACCTTGACATTATCTCTTTTCCAGACAGATAACCTTTCTTTCGAACAAGTTAAATGTTATACTGGCGTATTCTTGCGTTTTCAACCACAAAGAATGTAGACTAAGATGAAGAGAATAATGATATAAGCAGTATACATGTCGCGAACTCACAAACTCACATCAATAGATAGTATCTCATACGGCTTCCATAACCCCAACAGAGAAGTTTAGTTACCCATGAATGCGAAGGAGATCACGATTGACATTGTTGTTATACCACAAGATTGAGTAATTTCATGTAGCTTAGGTGGTAGGTGTGAGGCGTGAATTCCTAGGCAAAGTAACGATTCTCTTGTTATGGAATTTAAGAATAGAAGAGTAGAAGAAGAAAAATAGAATTAATGGAAAGATTAGAAGAGTTGTAGAATTGTTTGTAGTGGAAGATGAGAGGGATGGAAGAAAGTATTGTGGTCTCCCCCTCCAAATTCCTTGCAAATCTCTAGCATGATAGGGTATTTATAATACCCATATCCTAATCCTACTAGATAAATAAAATATCTAACCAAATTCTACTAGGCTAATGTAATACTTAACCAAATTATACTAGGTTAATGTAACATTATCATAATCCAAATAAACTAATGAAATACATAACCCAATTGTACTAGGTTAATGTATCATTGTCCAAATCCAACTAAGTTACTGCAAATCCCCAAAGTCTTCAGAAATGTTGTTTTAGACCGGGACAGATTTTCCATGCAGCAGTTTTGGTCCTTAGGCGTGTAAACTCCCTTCCCTTCCTTCGTGAGCTTTCTTTTGCGTCAAGTAAGCCATAAAATGCTGAATTCTGCATCATTTATACCTGAAACTTTACTAATCATGTTCGTTAGCTCATTTACAGGAAAAAGGACTAAAAGTGCATGAAATATATACTTTGTTCTCAAAACTAGGCTAAAATATGGGCAAAATATATTGATATAGGCGTGTAAATTCGCCTATCATCAACACCCCACACTTAAAGCTTTGTTCGTCCTCGAACAAAATATCATGTCCCTCTAAACATCAACTTAGGGTTTCACAGCAACAACACAAAATATTCGTCAAGACAAGCACAACAATTATCAACAAAGAGTAGTTTTTCGATCATTAGTAGAAACAGTTTAACCTCTAGCATAGACTCGTGATGGTGGTCAACTCATATTCAAAAGTTAAGGCACAAAGAATCATACACATCTACCCAAAACTCATCAACCATGTGTGTCTCACAATATATTACCCATAATCACTCACAAGTATAGCATATTTTTCAAACATGGGTATCAAAATATCCTTGCTCTCACTCTCACAAAGAATTCATATGTAGCAACTGATGACCATAGGCTTGCCCTTAATGTAATACTCTACTAAATGTCAGAATGCTAAGCTTAGGATCAAGTAGGTCTTTTGATGGTTGTAATGTAGGCTAAGGGACGGGTAGGACTATTTTGGCCAGTAATAGTGACTAAGTTCCTAAGCGCTTTAATACATCACTTTGTATCATTGACACCTTTTTTTTTCTTTCAACCTTTCTTTCTTTTATTCTACCACCCTTGTTCTCCTCTTTTGTTTTTCAATTTTAAGCACAACTCGCTTTTCAGCTTTTTTTTCCTTTTTCTTTTCACAACATACCTCTTATGATAGCACTTTCTTTTTCATAACACATTCAAGCACCATTACAATTTATAGCATCCTACTCACCCAATTTCCTCTTATGTTGTCACATGACTTTTTCACTTTAAAGCACTTAGGAGTTTGGATCAAATTACGGTCTTGAAAAAAATGGATTAGGCTTACATACAAGGTTGTCAAAGAAAATAGGCTAAAGGCTCAAAAGGGTTTAACTAGGATGATGTCCATGGGTAGGTAAAACTGAAGGTAAACAAATATAGGTTGCCAAAGAAATGCCTAAATCATATCCTAAACTTACACTCCTTATTTTCGCTTTGCATACATACCAGGCAAGTTCTAGCATCAGCCACACACATAGAATATACGATTATCTCACACACACAAGGCACATGGTCGACTTGCTTGGAAGTAATATAGACTCTCGACCCAACAAGTGAAGGAATTGAACCACACAATATCACATAATGAGTCACAACTAGAGCCTAAACGTCTCAATAGTCACAATTGTAGCACATACTCTTGTTATAATATCATGCTGCCTATCAAAATAATTTCATGCGAAGCTAGAAAAAACAACAAAAACAAAAAAAACTGAAACACGGAAAAAAACAACAAAAAAACAACAACAAAATAAACAAACATAGATGCGATAGAGAAGTATAGCATACGATACCGCCACCCCACACTTAAACGGGACACTGCCCTCAGTGGAAAATAAATACGAGGAACCTGGTTAGTCGGACTCTTCCTCAATGTCGGGGGTCATACCCCCTTCGTCGGAATCATCATAAGAGTCGTCGTCAGAGTTCTCCTCCTCGTCAGAGTCTGGCAAGCGTCGATCGTCATCAGTCGGCACATCATCATCTAGAGGTTCCTCAAAGTATGTACCTACTCCACACATCTCCCGTGCATGAATATTCATTGGATAGTCATGGTCCAGCTGTTGGAGCTCTGCAGCAGTGGGAACACGACCTCCGCTCATCATTATAAACCTCATCATGCCGTACATATGGCGGGAGAAACTCTCATCCCGAGCATGTCTCTCTGCCGTAGTAAGGTTGATGCCATGTGTTGATTCAGCATCTTTGATCTTTGTGAGGTCAACCTTCTTCGGATTGTGTGGGAGTTTATGATCAGCTGGTTCCTCTTCGATATCCTCCTTCCGCAAGATTGCTGTCAACAGATTTCCAAACGTGAAGTGGGACCTTTTGTGGAGTCTGGCCTTCCTCATGGTAGAGCGAATGATTTCCCCAAAGTTGATAGGGACATTCGTCATCAAAGCATAGACCAAACACACTCTATCTCTTGATATCTTGGTGTATTGAGTCCCAGGAATAAGGCATGAGTTGACAATACGCATCCAGATTCTTGCTTCCCTATTCAGTGAAGCATAGGGGAAGGTGTTGTGTCGCCCTGTGTCTTTATGTCTGCCCCACCTTGCCATCGATCTACTTCCACAAAGTGTGTGTCTAATTGCTCTATAAGGAGGCCTGCTGTACAGCTCTTTGAATGGTGCTGGGTCGACCGAAGGTAAGCCAAGAAAAGAGTTGATCCAGTCTGCGTTGAGCTGTAACACTTGGCCCCGAATTTTGACTTTGTTGCCTGTTGTTTTCGGCGACCATTTGGCGTAAAACTCTCTTGTCAAATCAAGATTACATTCTCCCATATCTCGGAAGATGAAATCCAGCTTCAATGCCATGATTTTCGCCAACATACGCGGCTCCTTCTTCGCTAAGGTGTCCTTGTTGATCAGGTCGACGTGAACATATCTTCTTTCTTTGTTGTTCCTTTACCATTCTTTGGCTTCCTCCTCAAGAACCCATTTTATTCCAAACATTCTGCGGGGTAGTTGTGTTGAGGATGATTCTCCTTGGTCCTTTCTACCTCTCTTCTTGCCCTTTTGGGAAGTGGTAGCCTTCTCCTTGCCTTGCCTCGCTTTAGGTGCCATTGTACCTGAGACTAGAAATAGTGTTAATGGCAGCACAATCTCAGTTGATACAATCTATAAACAAGCAGTAGGGGTACCATCCTCACACTTAGTTTTGTTGACACAAATCAGTGAAGTAAAAGTGGTCGATTACTCAGATTTCGTCGACATACGTTTAAGGATTATATTCCGACAAGAAAATCAGTAATGTATTACTACTTGCAGTCATTGCACTACTTTCATGTTAGATATAACAACACTACTACATAGGGGTTGTAACATGGTATGGATGTTTTCAATAATCGCAACCTCCTAAGTCGGTAGTCGACTATAAGGCTTATCCCGATGAACGGGATAGTCTAGCATGTAAGTATCCAAGTAACAAGATCATAGCATGATAGTCAATGTTCATCACCATAGCAATTCTGCAAATCGTATAACAATGCTATTAAAACCAAGTTCAAGTCGGAAACAAGTCAAGATTTTCCTACGTATATGTTTACTCACATGATTTTGTATCAACGATCAAAACACATGAACATCACCAATCAATCTTATATGATGTAATAATTTATAATAGACATAGCAACGTAGTACTTACGAGAAATAAATGAAGAATAAGAGAGTACTTACTTGCTTGAAGCTTTTGGAGATGGTTTTGTGAATTGGAAGAGCAAAAAGAAAAATTTTGGGATGGTTTGGAGAGGGAATACGGCGCCTTTAGGTTAATTTCTAGTGTGGTTATGTTTCAAGACTAAGTCCCCTTTATATAGGAAGAGAATGGGTCGGGTTTTGACCCATTTACAATCGGTTTTGGAGACAAAAATGGTACATATGCGGCGCATAATGCTCGGCATAGTCATGGTATATGCGGCGCATAGTCTATGGCATTTAGGGACATATGCGCCGCATAGTCTATGGCATATGAGATCCTGAGACCTAATGCCATAGCATAGGTGGCGCATAGTCAAAAGCACACTTAGGACTGGGCGGCGCATAGTGTATAGCACACTAGATTCCGAGACCTTAGGCTATAGGATAGGTTGTGCATCGTTCGTGGCCTAGTTTTACCTAGGCCTAGCCTTCCTCGATGCCTAGTTTGGCATGAGCAATGCTCAATCCATAGCCTTATGCATCACTATTCCTAACTTACCAACTTTACCATACAATGCGTCCAAATCGTCAATTAAAATCAATCTCCTCGTTGAATACCTCTTGCACCTATTTTTGCTTAAAACCAAATGAAAACGATTAGTACGATGGGTTGCCTCACACCAAACGCCTTAGTTTTGGTCGTGGCACGACTCTTATTTTTGGATTTTCATTATCAAAAGCAAAACAAGTAAAAAAAAAGAACGATAAAACGATAAAACGATGGGTTGCCTCCCATCTATCGCCTTTTTTATTGTCGTGGCTCGACATAGTTACCTCGAGTACTTAGACTTCGTTGAGATAAGTGATGGCCATAGAATTCATCGAGTCAAGAGGACCGATATAAGGCTTAACACGTTGGCCATTCACCTTGAAGACAACACCAGTATTGTCTTCCAATTCGACTACTCCAGACGAGTAGACTTGGATAACTTTGTATGGACCAGACCACTTAGACTTTAACTTACCTGGGAAGAGCTTCAATCTGGAGTTGAAGAGAAGTACCATATCACCCCTTTGGAAGTTTCGTCGAACAATCCGCTGATCATGATACTTTTTCATCCGCTCCTTGTATAGGTCTGACCTTTCATATGCATGGAGACAGAATTCATCCATCTCGTTCAGTTGCTCCATCCTCAGCTTCATTGCATCATCCCAATTCAAATTCAATCGCTTCAGCGCCCACAATGCCTTGTGTTCGAGCTCGATGGGTAGATGACAAGCCTTCCCATAGACTAGTTGATAAGGAGACATGCCAATGGGTGTCTTGAATGCAGTCCTATACGCCCATAGTCCCTCATCTAGCTTTCGAGACCAATCCTTTCTATTCGTATTAACCGTCTTTGCAAGGATTTGCTTGATCTCGCGATTGGAAACTTCTACTTGTCCACTAGTTTGGGGATGATAAGGCGTAGCTACCTTATGTTGCTTGACACCATACTTGGCCAAAACTGATTTGAATAGCTTGTTGCAGAAGTGAGATCCTCCATCACTTATGATAGTACGTGGTACTCCAAAGCGAGAGAAGATATTCTTCTTTAAGAACGCTACAACACGCTTTCCTTCGTTGTCGGCCAATGCTACAGCTTCTACCCATTTCGAAACATAATCCACAACAACCAAGATGTACTTCATTCCAAATGAATTCACGAATGGACCCATGAAATCAATACCCCACACATCAAAGAGTTCTACCTCAAGAATTTTGGTCATGGGCATTTCATGGTGTTTTGAAATCGCACCTTGACGCTGGCATTGGTCACACCTTCTAACATAGTCGTAGGCATCTCTGAATATCGAAGGCCAATAATAACCACTTTGCAATACTTTTCTGGCCGTCCGATTGCCTGCGTGATGTCCTCCAACTTGCGAAGTGTGGCATGCTTCCAAGATAGTAGGCACCTCTTCATGGGATATACATCATCGAATGATACCATCCGCACATCGTCGAAACAAATAAGGCTCATCCCAATAGTAGTGCTGTACGTCATGCATAAACTTCTTCCTTTGGTGGTAAGATAAATTGGCAGGTATCACATTACTCACCATGAAATTTGCAAAGTCGGCATACCATGGTAATTTCTCCATTGTTGTCGCTAATATCTTTTCGTCCGGGAATGCATCATCAATCTAAATTTCAGGTTGCACCACATGCTCATTCTCAAGTCGAGATAGGTGATCAGCCACTTGGTTCTCGCAACCTCGTCTATCTTTGACTTCGAAATCAAACTCTTGCAGCAGCAATACCCATCTAATCAACCTTGGTTTTGCATCCTTCTTTGTCATTAGATACCTAAGAGCTGTATGGTCTGTATGAACGATCACCTTAGTACCCAATAGATAGGCACGAAACTTCTCAAATGCATACACAACCGCTAGGAGCTCTTGTTCAGTAACAGTGTAGTTCCTTTGGGCTTCATTTAGGACCTTACTTGCATAGTAGATAGGATGAAATAATTTCTCCTTTCTCTGACCAAGAGCAGCACCAACGGCTACACCACTAGCATCACACATGACTTCAAACAGGAGAGTCCAATCTGGTGCTACCATAATAGGGGCTTCAATGAGTTTTCCTTTAACGCATTCGAATGCCTTTAAGCAATCGTCATTGAAGTCAAACTTTGCATCTTTCTCCAATAGTTTGCACAATGGACTCACAATTTTGGAGAAGTCTTTGATGAACCTACGATAGAAACCAGCATGGCCAAGAAAACTACGAACTCCCTTCACCGAAATTGGAGGTGGTAGCTTCTCAATAACCTCAATTTTTGCTCGGTCAACCTCTATTCCTCTTTCAGAGATCTTGTGCCCAAGAACGATTCCTTCTTTTACCATGAAGTGGCACTTCTCCCAATTCAGCACAAGGTTGAACTCTACACATCTTTGTAATGCCATGCTCAAGTTTGCCAGGCATGCTTCAAAAGACTCACCAGCAACTGAAAAGTCATCCATAAATACCTCCAAAGTGTCTTCAACCATATCAGAGAAAATAGACATCATACAACGTTGAAAGGTGGCTGGTGCATTACATAACCCGAATGGCATACGTTTGAAGGCAAACGTACCATATGGGCATGTAAACGTTGTCTTCTCTTGGTCTTCGGGTGCAATACAAATCTGATTATAGCCTAAATAACCATCCAAGAAGCAAAACCATCCTTTCCCCGCTAATCGATCTAGCATTTGGTCCATAAATGGCATTGAGAAGTGATCCTTGAGTGTCCAAGAATTCAGCTTGCGGTAGTCCATGCATACTCTCCATCCAGTGACGGGCCTAAGTGGAATAAGTTCATTCTTTGCATTCGCGACCACCGTCATACCTCCTTTCTTGGGAACACATTGTACAGGGCTTACCCATGTACTATCAGAAATAGGATACACAACTCTTGCGTCTAACCACTTGATGATCTCTTTCTTCACCACTTCTTGCATAGGTGGGTTTAGACGCCTTTGATGCTCAATGGTGGGTGTGCAATTTTCTTGAAGCTGAATTTTATGTGTACAAATCCCAGGTGGAATACCAATAATATCCGCAATGGTCCATCCAATAGCTCTAATATACTTGCGTAGAATAGTAATAAGAGCTGCAACTTGTTGCTCACCCAAATCGGCTACCATAATGACTGGAAGAGTGTTTCCACTTCCTAAGAATGCGTACTTCAAATGACTTGGCAGCTCCTTCAATTCTAACGTGGGTGGCTCTTCAATAGATGGCTTAGCTGGTGGTGTAGGCCGATTCTTGAGATCAAGATCCAGCTTCTTGGGAGTATAGCGATATGTTCCTAATCCCGATAGAGCACAAATGGCTTCTTCAGAATTTTCAGCATCTTCACTCTCTCCATTCATGAGCACAACCTCCAAGGGATCATCAATAATTTGCTCTTCTTCAAGTAGTTCTTTCGGATCATCAAGGAAAACATCAGCCACCGAGAATACACTAAGATCTTTGGGTTGCTTCATTGTTTTGCAAACATCAAAACAAACCACTTCGTCATTTATTCGGAATGAAAGTTCATTAGCTCTCAAATCAATGAGCACACTTCCTGTAGCAAGGAAAGGGCGCCCCAAGATTATGGGAACCTCAGAATCTGCTTCACAATCCAAGATGACAAAGTCTGCTGGAAAGATAAATGAAGAAACTTTTACCAAGACATCGCATAGAATACCAACAGGTCGTTTTACCGACCTATCTGCCATGACGAGCCTCATATTGGTTGGAGTAGGATCTCCTAACCCCAACTTCTTGTAGATCGATAATGGCATCAAATTGATGCTGTCTCCTAAGTCACATAATGCTTTGGCAAAGTTCAAAGATCCGACGGTGCAAGGAATAGTGAAAGCTCCGGGGTCGGCCTTCTTCTGAACTATCGATCGGGTAGCAATTGCACTACAATGATGCACATCGTCTTTCAGCTCATAACTTTCTTCCCTCTTCTTTGTCAAAAGATCCTTCATAAACTTCGCATACCCAGGCATTTGTTCAAGTGCCTCCACCAATGGAACATTAATGGTCAGCTGCTTTAACATAGTCATGAATTTCCTGAACTTAGTGTCATCCGCCACCTTCTTCAGTCTTTGGGGAAAAGGTGGTGGTGGGTATGGAAGTGTTCTCTCCACGGTTTTCTTCTCCTCTTGCTTCCGTTTTCCATTTTTTCAGGCTGCACGTCACTGGGCGTGACGTCCTTGATGTCAGGACTGGTTGTTGCGGCATCTCCTCCTTTTGCGTTATCATCCATGTCCGCAACTTCGTCAACCACTTGCTTGCCTTTTGCTGAAGGTTCCAGCACCTTACCACTTCTGGTAGTGATGGCCATGCATGACCCATCATTCCTTGGGTTTTGCACAGTATCGCTAGGTAAAGTGCCAGCCTTTCTTTGATTGAGTGCTGCTGAAAGTTGGCTCAATTGCTGCTCTATTTGCTTGATTGAAGTGGAATGAGAATCAACTAGTTGTTTCATGGAGGACAAATCATTAATTACCTCAGTAACTCCCGCGCTCGTTGCTTCCGCTCCTTTCAATAATTTAGCCATCATGTCTTCCATACTTCCAGAATTAGATGTGGTGGTATCACGTCTACGAGGGGGAACGTACAAACCACTCTTTTCATTATTTTTCTTCTAACTACCTTGGTCTTTGCTTCCAGATTTATCATAATAGTTCCGACCTTGGTTTCCTTGGGTATTCCCACGGAAACCCCCCTGATTGTTCAAGTAGTTGGCCTCCTCTTCCGAATCAGATTCGTCTCTTCCTTTTAGCGCCACAACTTTCACTTTTTCGGTCTTCCCTGATAATAAATGCTTTGTCAGAAGATCCACTTGCGTTTTCATGTGCGCTAAATCTTGATCACGTTCTTCTTGTCTTCTTCTTTGGTCTGCAGTCATGCCTATAGATAAAGTGGGGCTTGCTACCTCGGAATCCCTGGTATGCCAAGCTCTACTTTGTTTCGTCATGCGATCTAGCATATTGCTTGCTTGACCAAAGGTGAGGTCCATAAAAGATCCTCCAGCTGCGTTATCCACCACTGGCTTAGTTATTGAATTCAAGGCTCTATACAATATCTCCATGAGGTGAACATTAGTCATGTGATGGTTTGGGCATCTCGCTAGCTTTGTCTTGAACCTCTCCCATGTTTCATGAAGAGCTTCAGTGGGAAGCTGACGAAAGTTGCTGATTTCATCTCTCAATTGTGCCCTTTTGGAAGGCGGAAAGAATCTTTCTAGGAAAGCGTCTCTCAATTGCCTCCAATTTGTAATTGAATCAGGAGTCAGCCCATTCAACCATAGTGTTGCCTCCCCAGACAGAGACAATGGAAATAGACGTAATCGAATTGCATTCTGACCAACACCAGGATTGTCAAAAGACTTGCATGTAGAAATAAAGTTGATGAGATGCATATTCGGATCATCGCCTGCTAGTCCACCAAACAATCCCTTGAGTTGCAATAACTGAATCATGGTGCTTGTGATGTTGAACTTGGCTCCGGGCGCTAATGGTGGTGGAATTATAGCTCCAGTGGCTCCGGCACCATCAAGATCATCATCATCATCGTCGAAAGCTGGCTGCATAGGTTGGCGATCATGTCTATACCGAGCTTGTCGACCTCTTCTGTTGGCAGGTGTTGTGATTTCAACATCATGCCTTGGGTTTAGTAATTCGTCATCACCTAAATCCTCATCGTCAGGATTTGTTGCTCGTGCAGGGTTATCAATGTTCTGCTGTTGAACCTGGGCTGCGGCAAGGGCAGCCAATCTTGCTTGTTCCTGTTGAGCAGCCATCCTTGCGATTTCAGCTTGTGCTTCCATTCTACCAATGCGTTGTGGTTCAGGATTGATTGGTAATAACGGTTGACCAGAACTTCGAGTATGGGGCATGCACTAAAATAAAAACCTGCAGTAGACAAAAACAAAAACTAAAAGTAAAAGTACGAGAATCTTTGACCAAAGGGTCTAGTAATTATTACGAACTTAATTGACACTTGTATTCCCCGGCAACGGCGCCAATTTTTGATAACGCTCAATCTACAGCTCTCGTAGGAGTGTAAAGCGGTCGTTAGCAAATATAGAACCCAACAGGGTTGGGTGTCGATCCCACAGGGAATAGCTTGGCCAACAAGTAAGCAAAATTACTAAACTTTTGGTGCAAGTCTCGTAAAAAGGGGGGATTTGTAATGTGTCACCAAAATAATTAAATAAAAGCTGAAAATAGCAAAGTAAAAGAGAAAGATTGTTACGTAAGTTGTAAACAATGAGAATTGAGGCGTTGGGGTTATGTCCACCTTCTGAGGTAGACGTCTCTATTGGATATGAGTGTGTAGAATTCTGACATGCAACTGCTTATAGAGAATTGTATTCGATGGTAAATCCAGGCGTCTTTCGACCTATTCGAGGATTATTTCACTTTAACTCTTTCGAGCTTAAAGCGTGTCTAACGGTACGAATTCTCCAAGAGGTTAGTCCAGTTACGGCACTAGCTTTTTAGTAGGGAATTTTAGGGGGTGACCCTACTACCTTGACATTATCTCTTTTCCAGACAGATAACCTTTTTTTCGAACAAGTTAAATGTTATACTAGCGTATTCTTGCGTTTGCAACCACAAAGAATGTAGACTAAGATGAAGAGAATAATGATATAAGCAGTATACGTGTCGCGAACTCACAAACTCACAGCAATAGATAGTATCTCATACAGCTTCCATAACCCCAACAGAGAAGTTTAGTTACCCATGAATGCGAAGGAGATCACGATTGACATTGTTGTTATACCACAAGATTGAGTAATTTCGTGTAGCTTAGGTGGTAGGCGTGAGGCGTGAATTCCTAGGCAAAGTAACGATTCTCTTGTTGTGGAATTTAAGAATAGAAGAGTAGAAGAAGAAAAATAGAATTAATGGAAAGATTAGAAGAGTTGTAGAATTGTTTGTAGTGGAAGATGAGAGGGATGGAAGAAAGTATTGTGGTCTCCCCCTCCAAATTCCTTGCAAATCTCTAGCATGATAGGGTATTTATAATACCCATATCCTAATCCTACTAGATAAATAAAATATCTAACCAAATTCTACTAGGCTAATGTAATACTTAACCCAATTATACTAGGTTAATGTAACATTATCATAATCCAAATAAACTAATGAAATACATAACCCAATTGTACTAGGTTAATGTATCATTGTCCAAATCCAACTAAGTTACTGCAAATCCCCAAAGTCTTCAGAAATATTGTTTTAGCCCGGGACAGATTTTCCATGCAGCAGTTTTGGTCCTTAGGCATGTAAACTCCCTTCCCTTCCTTCGTGAGCTTTCTTTTGCGTCATGTAAGCCATAAAATGCTGAATTCTGCATCATTTATACCTGAAACTTTACTAATCATGTTCGTTAGCTCATTTACAGGAAAAAGGACTAAAAGTGCATGAAATATATACTTTGTTCTCAAAACTAGGCTAAAATATGGGCAAAATATATTGATATAGGCGTGTAAATTCGCCTATCATCACCACTCTCGACACTCAAACTCGGCCTCCAATCCACAAAACTCCATCTTAGACTCCCTACTCAACACCTTATCACGAATAAACCTCTATCCAACATCATCAAACTAATAAACTCAAATCTGCTCTATCAAAGAATATCTAGCCTCCATAAATGTAAAAACACGCCCAGGTGTCAAAATATTAAGCCTACCCATCTGGTTATCTAAAGAATGAACTTCTAAGGCCAAAGGCCTCTCCTGGGTCAAAAAGTATGCCAAGCTACCATGCTAGTCGACTTCTGGCTCAAGGCATCTGCAACCACATTAGCCTTGCTTGGATGATAGAGAATAGTTAAGTCATAATTATTAAGTAGATCAAGCCAACAACACTGCCTTATATTAAGATCATGCTGGGTGAAGAAATACTGAAGGCTGCGATGATCTGAGAAAAGCACACAACGGACTCCATACAAGTAGTGCCTTCACAACTTTAAAGCAAACACAACTGCGTATAACTTTAAATCATGGGTAGGATAATTCCTCTTATGAGGCTTCAACTGATGAGACGCATAGGCAATCACCTTGCTCTCCTGCATCAACACACTACCTAATCCAACACCCGAAGTATCACAAAACATGGTAAACCCCAAATCCTTCATGGACAAAGTCAAGATAGGAGCTGAAGTCAACAAATCCTTGAGCTTTTGAAAGCTCGCCTCACAAGCATCAAACTACTGAAAAGAAATCTTTTTCTAAGTCAACTTAGTCAAAGGAGATTTAATAAAAGAGAAACCCTCAACAAATCACTGATAATAACTCACCAAACCAATAAAACTTTGATTCTCGGTGGGCGAAGTAGGTCTAGCCCAGTTATGAACCGCTGCAACCTTGGATTGATTAACCATTATACCTTCCTTAGTCACCACAAGACCCAATAAAGAAACAAACTCCAACCAAAACCCGCACTTAGAGAACTTAGCATACAACTCCTCATCCTTGAATCTCTGAAGCACAGTCCATAAATGCTCCTCATGCTTAGCCTCACTCTTGGAATACACCAAGATATCATCTATAAATACAATAACAAATGAGTTGAGATATGGTCGAAACCCCCGATTCATCAACTCCATAAACGCGACAGGGGCATTGGTCAACCAAAAGGACATGACCAAGAACTCATAATGACCATATCGAGTCCAAAAAACTATCTTTGGACTATCCAAAGATCTAATCCTCAAATGGTGATAACCGAACCTCAAATCAATCTTTGAGAACACCGCAACACCCTGTAGCTGATTAAATAAATTATTGATGCAAGAAAGAGGATACTTTTCTTAACCTCCACATTATTCAACTATCGATAATCAATACACATTCGCATAAACCCATCCTTTTTCTTCACAAATAAGACAGGCACACCCAAGGTGAAATACTAGGTCAGATAAATCCCTTATTCGACAACTCCTGCAACTGATCCTTCAGTTATTTCAACTCTATTGGGGCCATCCCATAAGGAGGAATAGAAATGGACTTGGACCTCGACTCAACATCAATATCAAAATCAATATCACGATCCAGAGGAATACCAGGCAAGTCGTAGGGAACACATCTATAAACTTACTGAAAATGCAAACAAAATTTAGGGAAGAAGGCAAAACAACACTGGTGTCACGTATATGATCCAAGTAAGATAAATATCCCCTCTCAATAAATTTATGAGTCTGAACATAAGATATAATCATCTTAGAACCCGAATCAAAGAATATTTACTCGGGACATACCCCCGACCATAGCCAAAAACCAATGTCAAAGAAATAATAAAGTCATAAGATAAACTATAACATGAAATGAGCCTTCCATAGAATGGAAACTCACCACTTCAGTTTGACTCAAGCTATTCCTGAATCACCAAGTCACTGAGCAGGAGGTATAATAGTATGGCCGATTCCTGCATCGCATGGGGATACAACGCTCGAAGAAGGTTAGCGGGTGAACGCCAGCATGTACCTAGGAGTAAGGATAAAATAATGCCATTATTCAAAATCAAAGTAAATAACCATATGCAATCATATATATATACATATATACAATGCCGGGAAAGGGAACGAGGTTTAGCATGTATTTAAAATTATAACCTGGGTTGTGTAGCTTTACCGTCATAATACACCCATGGGCTATATGGGTCCAGTATTACCCCTTGAACGGGCCCCAGTACATATAGCCACACGAACTGGAGATACCATAGGTGGACGAGGATTTCTTTGTACCCTTCGCCCTCTATGATACATATGTACGAGTATATACTTGGGGGATTCCCTTGTACCCCATAAGTATGTGGTCATCAAGACCAATCCTTATGTCGGCAAACATGAATTTCCAGTGTCAACCTTTCATACTCACACCTTCACGGCTAGCTATCACGACCCCCATTAATGCCCAATTAAAATATTTAACACATAACCAAACCACCAATTCCTGGAGTCCATTATTAAGGCATACAATGTGGTATCCTCATACCGACTATAGCTTGAAAGCAATGTCATTAGCTAATACTTTAGGGATTTCCATGTACCCAAAACTTCATTATTAAAATCACTTAGGGGATTCTCGTGTACCCCATAAGGTTTTCATAGATTACTCACTTAGGGGATTTCATCGTACCCCATAAGATTTTCAAAACCATCTTTAACCAAAGACATGGCCACCAAGGCCTTTCCGAAAATCATTTAGAAACCATTTAAACCAATTTAGGTCCCATTACCATATTATGCAATGCAAGGTTTTCAATAATAGTCAAGCTATGTGGCAAAACCACAAAACCATTCTCATAGGCATTTGAACAAACATATTGAGGGCATATAGTTTTCAAAACCAAAACCAAATATCAATTGACCATTCCCATGCAACCACATGTTCAAACCACCATTCTAACAGGAAAAACATAAGAAAAACATCGAAAAACATTATCCAACAAAGAAAAAACAAAAACCTCAACATATATTTCAAAACCCAAACATTATCAAACTAACACCATGAAAACCATCCAATAAAATATGCTTTTAGTTGACCTAACAATGAGGGAGGAATAACATGCCTAGGTTACAAAAATTCATTGAGAGATTTTGATCCTTAAGCCTCGAGATGACTACCTTGAAGAAACCCTAGCCCAATCATCTTGAGAGTTGTTAGAGAGAGTTTAAAGAGTATTTTTAATCTTCTAAAGTGAGTAATGAGAGACCAAAATGTGTTATAGGATGTGGGGTCTTAAGGGTTTAGGGTGGGAATTGTCCAGAATAACCTCAACTTAAAAGCTGTAAAAATAACATAGGTAGGTACGGTTTGGACCCTTCACCCATATCCAATAATACGAGTAGTACCCCTAACTCGTACCCTAGGCAGAAGGTTAGACTACAATTCTGTCCAACATACGGCTTCATGGTCTAACTCGTATCAATATCATACGATTGGTACTCTATAGTCATACACTAAGTAGTACATGATCAAGAATGCATACTATTTAACATACCATTGGCCCTACTCTCTCATACTATCTCTATACTACTCGTATGGAGTCTTGGCTTACCTTGGACAGAAAATGGACTAGAACACACTGTTTATCATATGACTTGGGCTCTTAAGTCGTTAGCACAATATACGACTGGTATGGTTGAGTCGTATGGTTCCCTGAGAGTTCAAAAACTCAGGAAATTTCTAAGGGTCAAAACTCAGGGTATTTTAATTCTCCTCCACATGGATCATTCGTCCTCGAATGATGGAACGAGGCATGACTAAGATGATTTAAACCCCAAACACCTCTACTCTGGACTTTAATCAAGTTAGACAACAAGGATACAAGGAAATCAATCTTTTTTTTTTTAACTAAGTTAGAAAACAAAGATGTTATGAAGAACACCTACTTTAAGCATAATTATCCATAATAGAGAGCAAAAATAGGTAGTCGAGCTCCATGTCCCCTCTAGCTCCCCAACAAAGCTCCTTCCTCCCTAACTAATGCATCTAATACCCATTAAATGCATCTACACTCTCTACCAAGCTTTCAAATATGAAGACAAAACCCCTCTATTTTAACCTCCTAAATCCCTTCCCACGATCACATAACTATGAGGTCTCGAGTATAGCCACATATCCCTCCCATGTTAAACACTAAATTTGAGGTAATGGTGCTAATGAAAGCCATGGGACCCTATACTTTACACTGCCCTAATAATACTACCTCGTCTATCACTATAATCAAGGAGCTATAGCCACATAAAATAATGGTTGGGTATTTATCAATCACCACGCTCCAACCTATCTTCAATACACCCACTGTATGGATTTTCTCACCAAAACTAACACCCTTAATCACTATCACAAAGGTTTTCACCACGCCTCTCCTCCGCAACTATTTCATATGACAACATTCATCTCATTCTTCCATCTACACTCATAACCTTAGCTCTAGTAGTCTCCCTCAAAATTTCACAACAAAGGACATTTACTTTCTCGTCCAACACATCACTATGCTTCTAAGTGTACACCATTCTAACATAAGAAGGGTCATTGGGGAACTAGAGCATAAATATCAAGAAGGGGGGGTTACTTCCCAATTACAACTTCTATCTGTCATACTACCCAAGGCGAGACTTGCAAAATGAGACACAGTACAATAGGAATGAAGTACTCCAAAACGATCATCTAAGTTATAAATGAAGGATTAATCTGACATAAACACACCATAGTACGACTCCTTAGGACTGGGCATCAAAAGAAACACGGCTGCATATATTATCTAGTAGTGTAACGTAAAGCTGGGATTTATATTCAGGGATCAAAATAAGGATTATCTCTTGAAACTACTATTTCTTAGAAACAGGCATGACATGAGACCTGAATATACGAGTCATGAGTACCATGGCTTAGAGCTTGAAGACTTGGAAGCTTGGATTTCTGAGGACCATTAATGCCTTTGATTCAGGGATTGGAGTATGGACATACGCAACACATAGAATGTGGACCTTAGGCATAAGCACTATTAGAATACGTGCAACACTATTAAAGTTCCGTCTTATCCGAAATAGGAGGGAATCGCTAGAATATGAGTAAATTCACCCCGACTTTCCCTTGAAGTCCACCACTAGAAGAAAATTTATTATTATCCCTTCGATCTCCATCTTACTACATCTACAAGCACAACATTCCGCTCTAAAGGGTATCACTATGGACCTGTACTAGGGACACTTGACTCTTTTAAACTTAAAACCTTATCTATCCAGATTCTACCTAGGTTCCAACATAGCCTCACAAACCTCATGCCCTAACCCATTCAATGACTTAGCCCCAATCCATCAGTTCAACCTGGACCTCTGGCCTTTATATCGTAACTTTCCCCACCCCTGTATTCCCTAAGTCATCAACCGCATTTATCTGCAAACCTCACCAAGCCTGCCAATCAGCCCCTATAACTTTTGCATTGTTATCCTCGATCTAACATACTTACTTCACTAAAATCAACATCTAAGGTTCAAACTTAGTGTCTATCAACCATCATACACTACCTATCGAGTACCCCGTGTAAAATATATATAGAGTCTACCCTATGAGGAGGTCACCCCAAATTCCTTATCCACCCGCCAGAAATCTATACATACCTAGAGAAAACCATTCCCTTATGCACAAACGAACGAAAGCACCCTATGGGAACACACTAGGATGGATGAAACCCTTGTCTAAAAAAACCTTTAGCTTCTTCTTAAGCTCCTTAAACTCAGCTGAGGTTATTCTATATAAGGGAATAAAAATAGGACAAGTGTCTGAAATGAGATCAATCCCAAAATCAATCTCCCTATTGGGAGGGGCATCGGGAAGATCATTAGGGAAGGCATTAACCTCCATTTAGGAACCAGGGAACCACTCTCCCTCTCAATAATCAGCTTATTTGGGAATTTAAAGGTAAACTTATGGGTCCGACAGTCTAGAGACACATAGCATGAGTGCAACCAATCAATCCTCAATATGATATCGAAATCCACCATATATAATTCAAACATATCCACTACAGTTTCTTTACTACCAATAGATACTATACACCCCCTATAGACTTGTCTAGCAATCACAGAGTCATCTATTGGGGTAGACACAGAGACAGGATCAGAAATGCACCCAGGATCAAAACCAAAATACACAACCATAAATGGGGTCATATAAGAGGAAGTGGACCCCAGATTAACTAAATGGTACATATCACGAAGTTTCAACATTACAGTAACGACATCAGGCAATGCCTAGGACTCTAGTCAGGTAGTGAGATATAATGATGATCCCGACCAGTACCTAAGCTAGAAATAACACCCCTTGGTGTAGGAGCTAAGGAGGTGGCAACCGGGATTCTATTTGCCTAGTGACAATCATTGTGGGACACTCCCGCTGTATGTCACCCAACTAACCACAACTAAAACACCGATTCCTCCCCTTATAACAATAACTATGGTGAAATAGACCACAACATCGATAGGGAGGATAGGGTGAGGCTGACTGAGCTCCACAAACCCAAAAACGATAATCACCAGAAAATTGAGGATAAGGGACACTGAAAACCACCTTGGAACTTCCTAGATTCCCTTGCTCAAACCACTTTCCACCACCTTTACCACTATTTTCTTGACCCCTCCTCCATTCTGAATATTAAGACTTCTTGCTCCGCCTATTTCTCGATCTTGCCTTATTCTTTCTCCCACTAATAAGACTGGAGTGTCATGACAAATATGTCACTATCTGGGTCAACAGTTGAATAGAACATCAAAACTTGGGTGAGAAATAGATACAACGTCCGAAGATGGGTTAGCGAGTGAATGCCAACATGTACTCAGGAGTAAGGATAAAATAATGCTATTATTCAAAATCAAAGTAAATAACCATATGCAATCACATACATATATACACATATACCATGCTGAGAAAGGGAACTAGGTTTAGTATGCATTAAAAACTTTAACCTGGGTTATGTATCTTTACCGTCACAATCCACCCACAGGCTATATGGGTCCAGTGTTACCCCCTGAATGAGCCCCAGTGCGTGTAGCTGCACGAACTGGAGATACCATAGGTGGCCAGGGATTTCCTTATACCATTTGCCCTCTATGGTACATATGTACGAGTATATACTTGGGGGATTCCCTTGTACCCCATAAGTATGTGGTCATCAAGACCAATCCTCATGTCGGAAAACATGAGTTTCCAGTGTCAACCTTGTGAACTCACACCTTCACGATTAGCTATCACGACCCCCATTAATGCCCAATTAAAATATTTAACACATAACCAACCCACCAATTCTCAAAGTCAATTATTAAGGCATTATAATATGGTATCGTCATACCAACTATAGATTGAAAGCAATGTGATTAGCCAATACTTAGGGGATTCCCATGTACCGAAAACTCCATTATTAAAATCACTTAGGGGATTCCCGTGTACCCCACAAGGTTTACATAGACTATTCACTTAGGGGATTTCATTGTACCTCATAAGGTTTCAAAACCATCTTTAACTAAAGTCATGGCCACCAAGGCCTTTCCAAAAATTATTTAAAAACCATTTAAACCAATTTAGTTCTCATTACCATATTATGAAATTCAAGGTTTTCAATAATAGTCAAGTTATGTGACAAAACCATTCTCATAGGCATTTTAACAAACATGTTGAGGGCATATAGTTTCCAAAACCAAAACCAAGTATCAACTAACCATTCCCATGCAACCACATGTTCAATCCAACATCATAACATAAAAATCATAAGAAAAATATGGGAAAACATTATCCAACAAAGAACAACTAAAACCCCCAACATATATTTCAAAACCCAAACATTATCACAATAACACCATGAAAACCATCCATTAAAACATGTTATTAGTTAAACTAACAATGTGGGAGGAGTAACAAGCCTGAGTTACGAATATTATGGAGAGATTTTGATCCTTAAGCCTCCAGATGACCACTTTGAAGAAACCCTAACCCAATCTTCTTGAGAAGTTGTTAGAGTGAGTTTAAAGAGTGTTTTTAATCTTCTAAAGTGAGTAATGAAAGGCCAAAAGGTGTTATAGGACATAGTGTCTTAAGGGTTTGGGGTGGGAAATATCCAGAATACCTTTATCTTAAAAACTATAAAAATAACACAGGTGGGTACAGTTTGGACACTTCACCCATATCCAATCATACGAGTAGTACCCCTAACTCGTACCTTAGACAGAAAGTTAGACTACAATTTTGTCCAATATACGACTTCATGGTCTAACTCGTATCAATATCATACGATTGGTACCCTATAGTCAAACCCTAGGTAGTACATGATCAAGAATGGACACTGTTTAACATATAATTGGCCCTACTCTCTCATACTATCTCTATACTACTCGTATGGAGTCTTGGCTTACCTTGGATAGAAAATGGACTAGAACACACTGTTTATCATATGACTTAGGCTCCCAAGTCGTTAGCATAATATATGACTGGTATGGTTGAGTCGTATGGTTCCCTGAGTTCAAAAACTTAGGAAATTTCTAAGGGTCAAAACTCAGGGTGTTTCACATAGCAACCTCTACGACCAATCTCAATAGGAGAAGGTACACCTTGTCCCTAATGGCCACCCTGAACTACTGAACTAGAAGATTCATCACCTAAACTCTGCAAATCCGCCTGCACTGGCCTCCTATGGTATCCACGAGAACCTCTAAAATTTCTACCTCGAGAGGTCTGACTTCGGAACTCACCAAAACACCACAACTTCTTGGTGCCTCCCTAAGATGCACTAAGAATACCCTCTATCTTCTTAGCATGATCCAAAATACTCTGGAAAGGATCCCCAAGCACAACCTTATGAGACGTAGCCAACTGAAGGGAGACATCTAAACCCTTCACAAACTTCTGAATCTTCTCAGACTTGGTGGAAATGCTATCATAGGAATATTTAGACAAGGCATGGAAGCATGCCTCATACTCAGTAATTGTCATGAAGCCCTACTCCAAATTATAAAATTCGTCCTGCATATAGTCTCTCAAACTGAAAGGTACAAATCTCTCTAGAAAAGCCTTAGCGAACTGATCCTAAGTCATCTCAGAAGAATCATGAGGTCTACAACTGACAAGAGACCTCCACCAATATCTCGCCGCATCTCTCAACTGATAAGAAGTAGTATAAGACACACCATCCGAGTAAAAAGAGCGAAATATAATTCAGAACACAAGGTATGAAAGAACTTCACTCGATAAAGAATAAAATGAGAGAAGTTTCCTAAAGACGTCCTATAGACTCTTGAAGATAGATACAGATGTCTACGTACCAATTCACAAGACTCTATTAGACATCTCATTCTTACATTGTTGAGAACAATGAAACCTGGCTACTCTGATACCAATTCATCACGATCCAAAACTAGATAGGCCATGATGGTACTTATCACAGCGAACCTTGACAAGTAAGCCTTTCACCCAAACTGATACACACGGAGAAAAGACAGAAATGCCCCCAAGGTAAGGCTTCTAAAATAAAGTTGAACCACATAGATATAATAAAAATGGAAAGAATAAAATCAACACAGGAAACCATAGTTCCCAAAACATTGTGTCAATAGTATAAGAACTACTAATACAATCCCAGAGTCAAATACATAAAAAAAAAATAACTACAAAGGAAAATATCTATCTCCGAACACTAATAAAGACAAAACTAATACCTAAAGATAGAGATGAACTGCGGATGCATGAATGTCCAACCGCTACCTTGGAAGCTCCAACATGCTCAAGTCATGCAAGTTGAGGCGCACTCGATCTAGGACCTGCACCAAAAAGGCACAATAGTTATGAGTATGATTCACTTGTACTCAATAAGTATCATAAGTTGACCGAGCAAAGTAGAAAATAAAGCATACAAATACACACTAAGGGCACATCACCTGGAATCAGAAATGTCTGACAATGGTAGCCCACACCGCTTGCACTAATAGTTCTAATATATAACATATATTACAACAACACATAAAGATAGAACAGAAGTATACATTATGTCACTTATAAGTAGAACAAGGGAGAATATGTAGCTATAAGATCATCAAATGCAAGCAAAGAAAGGTAAGACAAATACATACATGACAATTCAATATGGAAATACAACGCAACATAAAAATAATAAAGTAAGTGCAATGTATATGATGATAATGATGATGATGATGCCTGAGGCCGTCGCACAATCCCCGTATATAACTATGTAGGCAATCCTCCCAACGCAGGACCCATGGGGGTTCGTCAACCTATATACAATATATATATCTCATATCTCTTTTCCAGCACATCCCTTGGAAAGTTTTTTATAAGGTGTTACAATATCTCCTCCCCAGCACATTCCTCGAGGAAGGTTCTTAAAAGATATTGCAAGTGTTACTCAGGTTTTGCCATGATGGTGCTAATATTTCCTGAATGAGTATGATATGAGTATGTAATGCTCACAACCAATCATAAAGAATATTTCCACAACCAACCACATGATATTTTTACATCCAATCACAATGATACATTTTCACAATCATGTGAGTCAATATCCACTCATTATTTTTGTTTTATCCACGAGTTTCCATATTTATCATATGTCAATAAAGTATGAATATAATCATAATACCCCAATGGCACTATATTAAGCATTTTAACAACACAATCTAATTATTCACATGTATTCAAGGCTATCAATATCACATAGGACCCCACACGGCCACAACACATAGATAGACATTTTTCATGATTAATTCTCACCTTTAACATGCATTTTGTATTATCATTTACTATCCATCCCAGTCTGAAAGAATTAAGCAATAACTTACCTCAAAAGTCGAAATCGGTCCACCACACTTCGAACTCATGATCTTACTTTTCACGAACGATCCCGAACTCAACTAAACATCAAATATGGAATTTATGCATCATAACAAAACCAATGGCACCCATATTGACTACTTTTGGTTCGAGGCCAAAACGGATTTTCAAAAGAAAAGGACAAAATCGTAACTTTACTTCAAAAACATGTTCCCCATATTTTGTAGGAATCTACAGTTGAAAACCCAAGTCAAATTTTGTCAAAAATGAGGTTCAAATTGAAGAAAAATCATTTTTAAGCATTACCGGATAAAGTCTTTAAAATTCGGGTTAAAATCAAGACTCAGAGTTGTTTTGAAGGTTAAATTAATGAAAAACCAATAATTATAAGATAAAAAAAGGTGAAAATGGGATTTAAAATTAAGTCCGAAGATTTTTGGGGGTTTGAGAAATTAATTACTCCCTCCCTCCCATTTTACTCGTCCCAAATTTTCTAATTTGATTTTTTATTTTACTTTTCATTTTTTATTAATCAAGACAAGATAATTTTTTTTCTTTTTTACCCTTAGTATTAATTGTTTTATCTCCAAATTAAATTGTAAACATCATTTAATAAGGTTACTATGGTAAAGTAGTCATGTTATTAATTATTTTTCTTAATCAGTGTGCACTGTCAAATTGAGACGAGTAAAATGGGACGGAGGGAGTAAGAAATTACTAAAAAAGGGTAAATTCTTACCTTAAATTCGTAATAAAATCAAGAAATAGATGTTAATCTAGCTTCCCAAGCTCCCAAAGCTTCACTTTTAAACACACCACGATTTAACTCTTAAGAGGCAAATGAAAAAAATGAGTAAAATGGACAAAAAGGAGGGGAAAAGCTATTTTTATACCCAAAAAACTACAATTGCACATGATTTTTCTATCTTTAAGTCCAATTCGGACTTTGATGGGATGCCCGAAATTCATTTGGAGTTTGATATACACAGACGAACTATGTAACCATACTAAATTCGATGCTCCGAACTCAATGGCAATGTCAAATATTTTAAAAAATATTATTTTCACAAAGTTGACCCCCGAAATTCATAATTATAATTTTTTAAATCGAGGATCGAAATGAGATTTAAAAGACGTAAAATCACATCAAATATTTACCACCTAAAATTGATATTTCGGATCTGCTGGCGAAGTCAAATTTTTTACATGAGATTGTTTCGACCAAATGTGGATTCCACACTCATATTTCTAATTTTTCCAACTTTTCGACCTATAGGCCGAAATAAGCTCGGGTGCACCAAAGCCTGAACCAAAGGTCTACCTAGTCCAAAATCAATATTCTGGAGCTGCTGGAGCAGTCCGTTTAGCCATCCGTCACACATATAAAAAGATATCTACATAAGACCAAAATAAGGCTCTCGAAGCCATCAAAAATCACAATATCACATAAATGGTACTAAAATGCATCAAACACTGTGTCAATCACCTCCACACCCTAGAAATACCATAATGAAACTACGGAGAGCGGTAAAACAATCAAATAACACATATACACATATTTCACATATTTTATCAAAAAGTTGGTCGTTACACTTTACTTCTTGTGGCATATCCGCTGAAAACACAGTCCACAGTCTTTAGACCTATTTTTACCTTTTTAGGTATAGGAACTTGGAGTTTGTTTAGACATTCTCATACTTTGAAATCTTTCAAGTTGGGTTTCCTTCCTCTCTATTTTTCATATGAAATAGATTGTGTTTTATTATGAGGCACTCTATTGAGTATTCGATTTGTTGTAAGGATAACTTCCTCCCCCTCCCCTCCCTCTCGCAATAACTTTTGTGGTAAATATGAACTTATGAGTAACGAATTAATCGTTTATTTCAACGTTTGATTTTTTTCTTTTCATAATTTCATTCGATTGAGGTGAATATAGGGCAGTAGTTTGATGGACAATTTTATTTTCCAAACATATCTCTACAAAAGGAGATTCATACTGTCCAACCCTATCACTTCTTATAAAAATAGTAAAAACATAAGATTCTTATTGTAATTAATTTTTTTCTTACCATTTAAAAACTTGATTTACACATATCACTAACTCTAAGATGCTCCATCTTGTTTAAGCACACATCAAAATATTTTGTTGCAGTAGGATAATTGTTTTCCTAATTAATGTAAGTAATAATTGTTGTTCAAAAGTATTTATTTTTAAATTTTTTTGATCAAACTCAAACTGCTAAAACTGCTTCTCACTAAAAACACTTTTTGAAAGCATTTCTAGAAAAAATACTTTTCAAAATAAATTGATTTTAGAAATTTGATCAAACATGCTTTTAATATTATTGTTCGTTACTTTCTCTTATCTCTTTTGCAATTTGGAAAATTAGAATATACCATAGTTAATGCAAAAAAAGATAAAACAAAAGTATTGAACTACTTTCTTTTTTATTGTGAAAAGAAAACAAAAACTCTCTAGCGTCTCTCTGAATCAAAAGCTGAAGCAAAAGTTATATATTGTTTTATAGAATAAAAATGTAGTTATTTTTTATGCTATTATTTCTTGCCCAATAGGTATTTATTTATTTTTAGTAATGATCTAAATATCGTCATAATTTTCTTAATGAATATGTAGTGATATTTATTTATTTATTTGGCGAAATATATTATCAAACCAAGTGCTTCAACGTCTCTTTCTCATAACATGAATTTAAAACCTTTATAAACAAGATTAATAAAACATACTAATAATTTTCTTTTGAAAATATTATCAAACACAAATTATTGTTCATTTGACAAAATATGCCTTCTCTCTAAAAGTAAAGAAAAAAAAATCAAATTTTGTCGTACATGATTATATTTTTCAAAACACGAAGTCCAAGAAAAACCATTGAATACTATGTTGGTTGATCAAAGTATTAGGCATAAATGGTTAAGTTGAAATTTTTTAGCAACAATAGTTCGTTTCTCCTAATATATATATGGGAAAAGGCATCGTTTTCACCTCAAACTATATTTGAAAAGTCGAAATCACACCTAAACTATACTAGTGACCTATTACACACCTAAACTATAAAAAAGTGAAACTATTTACACCCTGTCAGGCTACCACCACTTGCATGTGGTGTAGTGTTTTACACGCGCTGTCACATCAGCACCACGTCAGTAAAAAGTATCACGTTTTTATAGTTAAGGTGTGCAATAGGTCACTTATATAGTTTAGGTGTGGATTCGACTTTTCGACTATAGTTTGGGGTGAAAACGATGTCTTTTCCCTTAATGTTTTTAGCCGTTTACTTTTGTTATTTAATAGGCTGGATGCGCCTAAAATAAGTGTAACACACGCGTCTTAGAATGGGGGTCGCGGGGAGGTAATAATATCACTTCTATATAGTTAAGGTGTGTAATAGGTCACTTATATAATTTAGGTATGACTTAGACTTTTCTTGTATAGTATGGGGTGGAAATGATGCATTTTCCCTATATATATCATCAAAATAAAATTAACATCTCTTCAATCATCTTCATCACTGTACATATTAAAAATATTCCTATAGACAAAATAAAATAAAATTACTAAAAGGACATGAAACAAACATAAGCATAAGCATTTGCAATCAAATTTAAATAGTAAATAAATTATCTATTTTTGCATTCAAATTATGTACAGAATCAGACAGATATAATAAATATATAAAGATCAATTGAATTTGGAAACAACAAAAATTTTTTAATTTTTTTTTATCTTAAGTAGAATTTTTGAAGAGTCTTGTAGTACCAACCTATGTTCATGTACCTTGAATTGCACAAGTAAATTAACATGCAAACATCTATTTTTTAAATTAAAAAAAATAATCTAACTTTTCATTTCTCCTTCAAGGACTTTCCATAGTATTTTTTGAAAAAAAAAATCTAAAAAAAGAAAGAAGAGATTTCATATTGAATCATTGATTTAAAAATATGCATGTACATCAAATAAACTAACTGGTTCTTGAAGAAAGAAGAGATCGATTTCATATAATCCGACATCGTATGCAAGTTTGAATCTATTTTCGTTTAGTCTATTCAAGGTATCAATCTCATCATCTTCAAATGTAGTCGTAAATATATAGGAGATGTAACAAAATAAATTAACTTATCAATATAAAATTAATTTTCTTAGAAAAGAGCTTGACAAGATAAGAATTAAAGAGATGAAATATACATAATCATCTTCCTATACCGAATAAAAGATGCAAACATCTATTATCCTACAAATAAAGTGAATGACAATACCTAAAAATCAATCGTGTCACACCTTATTTTATAATATCTTTCACTTGTTGTAAAATTTATCGGGATGTCTTGATTTTCGCAATGAGATGATTACTCTGCAAATAAAAGAAAATATTAAATATCAATATTGAGGATTCCACACAGGAACATGATTTTGGTGATACTAACTAAATATTTAACATGAAGTAGGAAGAGAAGAAACCCACGAGAAGTTCACGAAAAATCGAGGTTTGTGAAGATAAATCGATTATTAGCACGAATAATTTGAAAATTATGTTTAATTTACAATAAAATCTGGGACATAAATATTTGCAAACAAACAGAAAATTAACAAAGCAAGAAGCAAACAAAAAAGAGTAAAGCATCTAGTACCCCCTTGAATTATGATCAAATTTGTTACGATACACTCCAACTTCACAAGGATTCTATTACCCTCCTAAACTAAATTTTAGCATATTTTTGTTATCCTTTTTAGCTGACATGACATCTTTTTTCAACCTTTTTAGCTGACATGATATCTTTAAAGTGTGCCCCATTTTATGTAATAAAAGTATCACGTCAGCATAAAAGAGTGACAAAAATACACTAAAATTGAATTCAGGGATACTAGGACCCCTGTGAAGTTGGAGTGTGTCGTAGAAACTTTGATCATAGTTCGAGGGGACACTGAATGCTTATCCCAACAAAAAAGATTGAAAAATATTTTTTGAATTAGAAAAAGAAACGAAAGCCAAAAAGGGTTCAAGAAGAAGTGCAAATTACCCTCTTGACCAGCAGCGTCCAAAATTGACCCTGGAATAATCTTCTAATCGAAATCGCTTCCATATAATTTTGACATCTTGATGAAAAAAAAAAACAAAGAATCCTAAGAAGAAATAAAACTGACAAAAAATATCAGCAAAACCTGAATGATCAAACTGAAGAAAAGTCGAGTTATTAAACATATTAGTGTTATGCTTTTATTTTTATTTTTTAAACCAGTTACTAATTAAAGAAGAAGAGTTAAAGAACTTTATACATTTCCTGATGAAGAGTGTTGTGCAGAGAAGTTACGGACGTGGGGTGCAAGTTTACTCAAAATGTAACTTCTAAATTATCCCCAAACATAAACTTAAGAGGCATAAATACATAAAATCTCTTTATGTTTTAAAATTTCATAATATCTCATATTTCTCATTTTCCTCTTGATGCATACTCCCTCCGTCCCATTTTACCCGTCCCAAATTTCCTAATTTGATGTCTCATTTTACCCTTAGTGTAATTGATTAATCCTTGTTATTAGCCATCCATCACTATTGAAACTAATAACAAGACACAATTAAGAGGGGCAAAATGGTAAAGTTACATTACCAATCATTGTTTTCTTAATAGTTGTGTCATCCAAATTTGGGACAAGTAAAATGGGACGAAGAGAGTATTAAGTAAGAAAGTAACATATTTGCATTCACTTAGGAGAGCAAATAATGGAAGAGAATCTCTTAAATATCTTTAAAAAAAATTCAAATTAGAGAATTTTCATTAGGTCTTATCATTTCCAATTTACAAATTGATTCAATTTTTTCCATCTCTATTAATCTTTTTTTTCTTAAAATTTTGAAAGCTTTATTGTGTGCTTCATGTTGATAAATATTCATATTATTTTGAAGAATCTTCATACTGTAGAAGCTAAAAAATCTCATATTTTTTTGTGGAACCATGACAATGATGCTGACCACTGCAATGGTCCGTAGAATTAGCTATCGAATTTAGCGTTGATACGTATATTTTTTATTAATTCACTTGACACACATATAATGTTGTTAATTTATCAATATATTTCCACACTATAAGCGGTGATACATATGAGTGATAAATTTATTGTCAGTATATTGATGATAGATATGTGTGATACATTTGTTGTTAGAATACTGGTGATACATATGACAAATACTCCTTTATAGTGATTCATATTTTTGATTTATTTATAAATGTTTGATACATTTAACATATATTTGACATATGTAAACTATTTATTTTTGCGTGAGATTGAATTTTGGATGGGATATTGAATAATTTTAGCAGATGCATCGTTGTGACACATTTGGAACAAGATGTATCATTGTAATACATCTAAAATCAGATATATTTATGCCACGCTTTGCGCGTGATTTACTCCCCGTAATAATTAAAAATCAATTACTTTCTTATTTAACTAACCATTCAGTTACAAATGTATCGCAGTGCATATGTATCAAGGCTAAAGATATGTATCACAAATACTAAAATCCGAAATATCTTGTAATTTAACAAAATTATGATAAAAAGTGTTACAACCCATTAAAAATCCAAAATTTATGCAAGTTACCCTAAATAGTTGTTATCTTTTGCACGACTTGTATATTGGTGGACTTTAAAATTTAAAAGTCATATTTTGGACAAATTTTGCTGCAAAGGAATAATAATAGAAAATCAATTAAAATATAGCATAAATAATTTTATAACTTTCCACAAAAAAAGTCCTCAGTCCTTATTAAAATTTAACTAGTATATTATTTTTAAAATAATAAAATTGATCATTTTTTTTGTATCAAATTCAAAATTATTAAATTAATAATGAAATGTGAATGTAATTTTTAATAAATAATGCAAAAAATTACAATAAATCATTAATTTACTTGAATTATGTACCCAACCAACCAACCACCCCCACCCCACCCCCGATAATTTCATAATGAAATCTATAATTGTTATAAAAATATCATATATAGTGAATGTCTATTTTACCATATATAGTGAATACCTACTTTACCATATATAGTATATGTCTATTTATGGAAAAGTTACAAACCCCAAGGTTAGTTTTTTCCTATAAATAAAGGGGTTTTGCTTCATTGTAATTGATCCCTCAAGAGAAGAAATAAGAATTACTCTCTCTATTCTCTCTACTCTTCTTCTTTATTCTTTAGTTATTTCATAACATGTTATCAGCATGAGACTCTTCCAAATAGGTGAGATTATAAATCGAAAGAATTTCAAGGTTAGTAATTCCTTATGTTATTTTTCTTTTGCTACTAATAGTATAATTCCTGTTGGATTTGAAAAAAAAAAAATTGATTTGGAACCATTATGTTTTAAATTTATTCCTCAAGAACAATATTATCAAAAGAGATCATGATAATATGTTGGGTTCAAGTCCCATTGATTTATGCCTAAGACGCCTTTATATGGATAAGATGTTGAGTTTGAATCTCAATGCACCATATTAATGATATTATGATGGCTAAGGCAAAATAATGGGTATTTGGTGAAAAGTGATGAAACATGTCCCATTAAATAAGCTCCATTCCTTGAATTGAATGTGGTAGCAATAAATCATATGTATGCCTCAATTTGCTTTTGAAGTATCTATCATAATTTGATATGCTTAAGGCATGATTATATTTCATTCTTTATGGGAATAAGAATGCTTAAGGCATGATTATATTTCATTCCTGGGAATGAGAATTTCGATTATTATGAATACAGATCTATATCCTGGGGGTGAATGCGACTGTATATACACTCGAACGTATTCTTTGTTATGAAGATATCACAATCCACCTCTAAAAGAGGTAGAATAATTGGAAGATTGAATATCTTCAAGTTACTGTTATAAGAAACACGAATGTGAAAATTTACCCAAGCATGATGAAATCACATGCCATAATAAACTAAGAGTTTATTGTTTATTGATACGATATTCATGCAATAGTAAACCTGATGTTTACTAAAGAATTTTTGTACATGTTATGGTAACTTGGAGTCACAAATACAAATCATTTAATCTATTGACATAAATAATTTGCCATCATGAAGATGTGCATATTGACTATTAGACATATGTGGAAAAAATAAAAGATTCTTCGAGAATTGTTTATGTTGCTTGTTCTCATGATAAGTTGGTTGGACCAACTAATGTTGGGATTTGATCCCTCAAAATATGAAAAGTATAAACGGTGAATATAGCCCCGTTCACCAGTCATGTAATCTATTAAGATGCATCGATATAAGATGATCACATATACATTCATTGTAAACCTGCAGTTTGACATTCATAAAGTTGCTTGCTCAATAAAATTGAGTTAAGAGCATAACTTTCAGATTGTGTAATCAAGACAATCTTGATGATGATGGTTTGGCATTCAATGCCTGTGATAAATAGCTAAACCATTGCTAATGAGAACTAAGCTTCATGTGTTGGTCTAAAATATGATATGTTGCATACAATAACACTTGTATGCATTAGACCAATAAATTAAATTATGATTATTTCTTCCCTCTCAATTGGTTCAAGGTCAAGAACTAACTATTCCATCTAATAGTTTTGATATGCGATATACAATTAATAATATACCATGATACACAAAGATGGATTCCTCAATTAAGATGGGTGATAAATGTTAGTTTTCCTATTATAAGAGGGAGATTGTAAGTAGCTATGAAATATGTTAGAAATTATCATCAGATCCTCATTCAAAAGATAATTCAAGTCAAATGCTGGAAGCATCTGTTGACTCAAATTCAGTATCATATTTAAGCTACAAGTGCTCCTATTTTGCATTCTTAAAGGACAAAATCTACGGATGCATGAAGCGTGGTAGACTAATCGGTTCCAAATGAAATAATCCTTGAAAAGGATAAAGAACAAATAATCATAATAAGAAGGCAATGTGCTCTTGAAGAGCCTACGGCATAACACTTCATGAAACCTTATGAAAGGTTCAGGTACCTGAAAATAATGAAGTAATGAGATCTCAAAATGTTATGTCACACTGTGAACCGATATGAAATGATATATCATCAATGATATCTTTGATACAATATTGACGCAATATTGTAAAAAGATTATGAGGATCTAAATTCTATGTTTATTTAAGCATGCTGACGTAGAAATATTTACCAAGTGACATGAACGGATGCATCTTGGTAAGTGTAAAACTTATTTGATTTGCAGTCCTGACACTTGAAGATGTAACATATGAAATGTTGAATATTGTCACTTGACAAAATTCAAATGAAAACTTTCTAAGAATTCAAAATGTTTGAAGCATATAAAAGTTTCTGGGAAACTTATTTAGAATCCTTATATTGTATAAGCTTATAGCTTGAAAATTATTGAAACTCTTGGAGAGTTTTCAAAACCAATAAAATATTTACTTAAATAAGAAACATGCATAATTGAATAAGGATTCATTCCGACCTCGTCAACCCATATACAATCCATATTTCTCAGATGTTTCCACAGTGGTACCAATGTTTCATGAATGAGTATGATATGAAGATGTAATGCTCACAACCCATCACAATAAGTATTTACACAACCAACCACAATGATACATTTCCACAACCAACCACAATGATACATTTCCACAACCACATGAGCCAATATCCACTCGTTATTTTTATTTCATCCATTAATTTCCACAAATCTTATATGCCAATAAAGTATGAATATAATCACAATACACCAATGGTACAACATTAAACAATACAATACAATTGTTCGCATGTATTCAAGGCTATCAATATCACATAGGACCCCATACGGTCAAACATAACACATAATATTTTAATTTTGGCAATTACATCACATATAGGCCCCCACACGGGCACAACACATAGATAGCCATTTTTCATGATTATTTCTCACCCTTAACATGCATTTTTCACCATCATTTACTACCCAGCCCAGTCTGAAAAGTTAAGCCATAACCTACCTTGAAAGCCGAAGCCGGTCCGCTACACTTGAACCCGCAACCTTACCTTTTATGAACAATCCCGAACTTCACTAGAAACATCAAATATGAAATCTACGCATCAAAATAAAACCAACGACACCCATATTGACTACTTTTGATTTAGGGTCATAATGGACCCCCAAAAATGGATTTTCAAAAAAGAATGGCAAAATTAGAACTTTACTTCAAAAACATGTTCCCCATATTTTTAGAAATCTACATCTGAAAATCCAAGTTAAATCGAGTAAAAAACGAGGTTCAAATCGAAGAAAAATTATTTTTGAGCTTTACCGGGTAAAATATTTGAAATCGGGGTTAAAATCCAGAATCGGAGTTGTTTTGAAGGTTAAATTGATGAAAAACTAGTAATTATAAGATAAAAGTATTATTCAAGTGAAAATGAGTGAAATTTGGGTTTAAAATCATGCCCTAAGATTTTTGGGGTTTTGAAAAATTAATGAAGAAATTACTAAGAAAAGGGTGGATTCTTACATTAAATCCGTAATATAATCAAGAAATAGGTGTTAATCTAGCTTCCCAAGCTTTCACAAACTTCATTTTTAAGCTCTCAAAATATTTAGGATTTAACTCTCAAGAGGCAAGATGAAAAATGAGCAAAATGGGCCAAAAAGGGTGAAAAATCTGCTTTTTCTGCAATAACTGGTGTTGTCTTTTTTTCTAAGTCGAAATGGACTTCGACGGGGTGCCCGGGATTCGTTTGGAGTTCGATTTATGTAACAACTATGAAACCACACTAAATTCAACGTTTCGGACGCGATGGCGCTACCAGATTTTCCAGAAAAATTCATTTTCACAAAATTGACCCCCGAAATCATAATTTTTCCAAACCGAGGGTTGAAATGAGATTTAAAAGCCGTAAAATCATACCAAACATGCTAACACACTAAAATCAATATTTCGAATCTTTTGGAAAAGTCAAATTTTCCATACGAGGCCGTTTCAACTAAAAGTGGGTCCCACACCCAACTTTCTAATTTTTCAACTTTCCGACCAATAGGTCGAAATGAGCTCGGGTGCACCAGGACCCAAACCCAAGGTCTACCTAGCCTAAAATTGATATTCCAGAGCTGATGGCATAGTTCGTTCGGCCATCCGTCGTACAGATAAAAAAATATCCATATAAGTCCAAAATAAGACTCTTAAAACCATAAAAAATCATAATATTGCATAAATGATACTAAAATGCATCAAAAATCATGTCAATCACTCCCACATCCCAGAAATACCATAAAGCAACTACGGGGAGGGATAAAATAGTCAAATCACACAAAATTATAAATTTCACATATTTCATCAAATTTTCAGGTCGTTACAAATATCGACACCCCACTCATACGAGATACATAATTTCATTAAGAGTTCTTAGACTCAACCTTCACAATCATTATAGGAACAAAATGCACTCATACCGTAGGGAGGGATAAAATAATAGTGCATTCACAACAAGTCATCATATGATTCATTCTTCCCATTGAATCTGATTATAGGATCTTTAATCCCCAGATTGGGTTTCCTCATATATGACTTAGATTTTTGCGCTTCAATTTCTTCCCCCTCAATGTGATTCAGACCATTTTCTTGCTAAGACCTTAGTTTTGAATCTGCAAGATTATCACAAAGTTAACACAATTAATATTGGTATACCATTGATCAATATGATTTCACAATATTATATTTTTCTCCTTATGATCTGGATTTACCATTATAAAATGGTTTACACTCTATCAATAAATTTTTGGTGCTATCACATAACTCAAAATTAGAGAAATCAATTTCTCAACATAAAGTGGTTGATCAATTCACATTTTCACCAGTTGAAGCTAAAATAGTTAATTCAACCTCCATAATGAGTTAGCAAATCATAATTTATTTCTCATCAATAAATAACATCAAGTTATTTTTTTTTCTCATTTTGCATCAAAAATATTTTTAAGTACAACAAGCCCTAAGTTTTTTTTTAACCAAGTAAATATACTTGATTTGCTTGTGTAACCTGTTTAAGTACTTTTACATAATTTCATGCCAAGTGCAATTAGCCATATATCTCATTTTTCTTTTATTAGGATAGTAAACTCCTTTTTTTTCACCCCACTTTGACATATTTGAATCAAAAGAGGTTGCATGACTCATAAAATGTATTTCACAATTCTTCCTTTTCACCATAATATGACATGTCAAGGAAAAGTTCATCACATAATTTAGGTATTTTTCATTCCAAGAATGAAATTCATCTCACCTAAATATTTAATGTCAAATTGGCTATTCAATTTATCATTTATTTGATAGCATGCATGTTAAAGCCAAAAGACATCAATAAATATACAAATAATAACATGTGATTTATCCCAAGACAAATATATGCACTTGTTAACTTTTTTCAAAGTATTCTCAAAAATTCAAAATCACATTTTTCATGGTGATTTTTTCTCATTTCATTAGCCTCCACTATTTTGAGACTTTAAGAAAATAAACTTTCATGAAAAGTATAATTTTATTCATGAAAAATCATAGGTAACTTTTTATCTTGCCTCCGCAAAAAGTAGAATTTTTCTTTTTTACCTTTTTTCCACGTAAGTTGAGGAGTAGAAAGATATTTTACATGACTATCTCTTGCCATCCATCTTTTGAGATCTCTCATCTTGATATTCGTGGTTTTTCAAATTGTATCAAAACATGAATCTCCTTAAAATTGTTGGTGTAATATACCACAATTACAATAAATGATTACAATTGAAAATAAAATGAATAAAAGTGAAGAAAATAAAATAATCTTCTTCTTGGCTGAGGTGCGGATATTTCACTTTCTTTAAGGAGATTCAAGCCCACTGCGATATAATCTACATCGATCCAGTAGTATACTCATGACTTGTTTCCTCCAGGATACAACAACCCATCAACGATATACAACTCAAATAATTCCGGATTAGTTGAAGAGTCCAAAACTCCACCATAAGAACACCTTCCTTCAACATATATTTACTCTCTTTGTATAGTGAATATAGTTAAAGACTTAGATTATTTTTTTTGTCTCCACTCTTTTTTTCACTAATATAATAACTCTCTTTTGTAAAGTGAATATAATTGTAGACTTAGAATATTTTCTTTGTCTCAATTCTCTCTTTCACTACTACACACTATAATTTTTTTCACACTTATCATATATCCTAGTCCATGCAAGAACATGCAAGACCACCCCTATTTATAGGTGAGGTATTCATCCTTGTATTGAATAGGAAGAATGTGGTGTAGTAAAGTGGGTACATGAATGGTTGGATATTACATGAGTTACAAGCATAATTACATAGTATAATAGGCAAATAAATACTTAGTGGTTATAGGAGTTTCAAGAAACTCATGACCACATTCTTCCACTAACAAATGTAAGTAATAATACTCATAATACATAATTTTTATCCACTAACATATGCACTTAATATATTAATTTAATAATAAAATGCATATACACCAATATTATTATTATTTATTTTAAGAGGAGATAGTGAATCTAAATATATTAAAATATTATTATTATATAATAGATATTTTATTTAAAATAATTTTTTATTAATTATGATATATTTAAAATATTATATTTATTTCACCACGGACTTATGCAATATCCAAGTATGTATATAATGAGATAAAGGTATTAGTCCACTTCACTTCCACGTGGAAGTGGATGGAGTGTACCTCGTCTTAATATTGTTATTAGAGTGACATATGTTAGTGTTTAAGTTAATAACCAAATGACTCACCTACTAGTTTTGAAACTATGCATCTCTCTCTGTATATATATTGAAAGGCATAAGTTATGAATACTTAAAGTTCACTTAGAATTTTTCAATATAAGGTTCCTAGTATCAATTTAATGAATTTTTTAATTATAAAATTTAATATTTTTAAATTTAAATATTTAAATATATCTAATCATTTAATTCAAAAATTTTAGTCCAATATTTATAAACTTGTCCTAAATACTGCACTGCTTCATGACTTTCTATTATACTATCACTTGGCTTCTTCTTGTGCTTTCACTTTTACATTTATATATAATAGTATACCTACTAGCGCATTCTTGTGCTTTCACTTTTACATTTATATATAATAGTATACCTACTAGCGCCATGCACGAATAACATTGAACTATTATTATTATTATTTCATATTGAAATATCTCACTAAACATGTTAAATCATATTATTTTTTTTAAAATAAAATCAACCACCATATTCTCAAGAAAATGAAAAAAAACTCTGCCCCTCACTCACCCCTACCCCGCTTCCATCACCCGTCCCCCCCCCCTCCCCCCCCCAAAAAAAAAAACAAATAAATAAATAAATAAATAAAATTTAATCAATTCTATATGAAAAAACAACCAGATTATTATAAAAAAAACTTTAGATTTAGTATGTTTTTTATTATATTATTCACAATTTAAAAATATTAATCCCCCCCCCCCTCCCCCCACACCTCTAACCCAATTTATATGAATATAAACAAAATTAGAATTAGCAAAAAAATTGTGTTTCATATGATTTATAATTCTAAATACATAATAAATAAATTAAAATATCTAAATGTTAATAAATCTATCTTATAATTCAACTAAAAGATAAATCTTTTTCAAAAAAAAATTATAACCCCTCCCCCCCCTCTTCCCCGACACGCCTCCAACCTCACTCAATCCCTCTAATTCTAATTAAATCTATACAAAGAAAACAATCATGTTAACCTTAAAGATATTAGATTGTTAGTATTTCCTTCGCCCTCTAACAAAGTCTATATAATAAAAGGTTATATAATAAAAGCAAAATAATTATTAGCAAAATAATTTTTATGCTTCGTATTTTTGTAATTTGAATTACATAGTCAATAAAATGTCTATAAATCTATTTTATAATCGACCTAAAAAGTTAATATGTGAATGTAATCTTAATTTATGAACTCGAACAATTATGAATTGCATTTAATTAAATTAATACATAAAAAATGAAATAAAATAATATTAAAAGGAAGAACAAAAATCAAACGCATATTTTAAATAACTTAAGCTTATCAACCATATCAGTAAAACTCCTAATTCCGCAATTATCTATTATCTTTTCTCTTCATTCTTCTTTATCTCTTTTGCAAGTCAACAATAGCAACAAAATTATCACTATAAAAAATAAGAATGAACTCTCAAAAATACTTTCATAAATTAAATAATAGAAATAATATTAATCTAAAATTGATTTACCTATAAATCTTTTACTTATCAAAATTGTCGTTTCAATCAATATCATTTTTTTATTCTTCTTATCTTATTGGAAGTTGTTACCATTTATAGTGATAGGTGAAGAACCGCGAGAAGTAGATGGAGATAACATCAGTGGATGTGGAGCTGTTCCTCTTCGTTTACGTTAACCAAGAAAGATGAAGATAAAAAAGTCACATTGTTCCCGCATATAAAAAATGTTAGATTAAAAAAAACTATAAAATAAAAAATATAAAGAATGTAGTAAACAAATTTACAAATAAAGCTAATGTGATGATAATATATATAAGAGAAGTTAAGAATCTAGAACTACATTTCAGTTCAAATTTCAAATACCATATTAATTTAATAAAAGAGGGTTACTTTATTATTCTTTCTTATCTTATTTTTTTTTTCAAATATAATATATATTTACCTAATAATTTATATAATTTGAATTCAATGAGATAATTATAATTCTTATTACTTCTGTTGCTATTTCTATTTTAAATTTAGATTTCTAATCTTTATCTTGCAGTTATAATACAATTTTTTAATAATAATTATCCACATTTTGTGGGCAGCAAATCGTGTCATAAAGGAATACATACTGTTGACACCTATTTTTGCCCTCCACAACTAAGTCTAATTTCAAGTTTCTTTGATTTTAAATAAAACTACAATATTTATTCTATCCATATAAAAGTTTTCTAAAGTATTTATCTGACTAATTTTTAACATTTTAAGTAACGATTATATATTTTCGTATTTGTGTATACAACATCGTATAATTTTATTACTATAATTATTTTATAGAAAATCAAATTTTAATCGAAGGTTATCTTGAAAATTTATTCAAATGGGTGGAATCTTGATTTAAAAATAATTTGTCCTCAAAAATAATTTATTTGGATAAATATGTGTTTGATTTTATTAAATCAAGAAGCTTGGGATTAAATGAGGTATTAATTCGTATCGAATTTTGATTTAATTTAGTTAATCTATTAGATTTGGCCATAATTGAAATCAAATTGGTCACAATTGCAATACAATTGATCAATTGATTTTCAATGTGGCCAAAACTTAGATGAAATTGGGTGAATCCTAATTCAATTGGGGTTAATTATTAAATAACCCCAAAAATCTTCTAATTTCTCTCCCTCCCTCTGAAAGTGACTCCAATTCAAGCCCCAAAATAATTTCAGCCTAAAACAACCCATTCAACAGCCTAATACCAACCAAATGATCCAGTCCATGTCTCAACCAATGACCCGACCCAAACTCCCTAATCTTTCTCTTTTAACCCATTTACCTGATAGCCATAACTTTCAATTAACAAAATAACAACAACCAAAGCTCCACTATATAACCTGACAGCAAAATGCGTGCAACAACTTCAACTCATCAACCAGCTCAAACCGCAGTGTCAACCCGACCTGACATCAACCCGAATCACCCTCAAACGTACAACTCAAACAACCGCAACACCAACAATTTCAACACAACAATTCAGTGATACCCAACAATAATAAATCCAAACAATAGTAACTCCGACTCGAAAACCTGACATCAATAATCCCGATAACATCCAAAATTTGAATTTTAAATTGTTCGTACCAAAATGATACAATCCCATCTCATCCCTCAAAGAAAATCCCTAAAACGCCCCTCAAATTTTTATCCCACTAAAAATTAGTAATACCATCCCCATTTCATTTCTATAAATAGGTGACCCATCTTTTATTGAACGAGGTTGGAGAGTTCGGATAGCGAGAACCTCAAAAAAGCGGTGACCCCTTATGTGGCTATTAATTTTGGTAGTGGTCCTGAGTTTATGCCGAATCCCTTTTCTGTGTCCACCCAGGTTGGTGACTCTATTGTGGCCCAGAAGTCTATAGAGTTTATATGGTATCTATTTGTAGTAGAGATACATTAGCGAATTTGATAGACTTGGACATGCTAGACTTTGATGTGATTTTGAGGATGGATTGGCTGCACTCGTGCTATGCTTCCCTTGATTATTGGACCCGAAGAGTAAATTTCTATTTCTCGAATGAGCTGGTGATTGAATGGGAATGTAGTTCCCTAGTGCCCAAGGGAGGGTTTATATCTTATCTTAGAGTCTGAAAATTGATTTTCAAGGGATGTCTCAACCATTTAGTGCATGTTAAGGATTTTGGATCTAAAGGTCCTTCATTTTAATCTGTCCCTGTGGTCTATAAGTTCCCCGAGGTATTTTCTGATGATCTTTCTGGTGTTCTTTCCGATAAGGAAATTGATTTTGGGACTGATCTTCTTCCGGACAATCGTACTATCTATGTCCCTACTTATATAATGGCCCTGGCTAAGTTGAAAGAACTCAAAGAGCAGTTGAAAGATCTTTTGGATAAGGGTTTTATCTGCCCTAGTGTTTCTTCTTGGGGCACTCCGAGTCTATTCGTGCGTAAGAATGATGGGTACTTTCGGATATGCATAGATTGCCGCCAATTGAATAAGATGACCGTGAAGAATAAGTATCTCCTTTCGAGGATTGATGATCTGTTTGTCATCTCAGGATTCTAAGTTCTTTTCTAAGATCGACCTTTGATCAGATTATCATCAATTGAAGATTAGGGAGGTGGATGTCCCTAAAAGTGCCTTCCGAACCTGGTATGGTCACTTTGAGTGTTTGGTGATGCCTTTTGGTTTAACTAATGCCCCAGTGGTATTCATGGATCTTGTAAAATGGGTATTTTGTCAGTTCTTGAATTTATTCATGGTTGTATCTATTGATGATATTTTGGTGTATTCGAAGAGTGAGGCAAATCATGTCGATCACTTTTGTTTAGTGTTACAGACCCTTAAGGAGTAGCGATTGTATGCTAAATTCTCTAAGTATGAGTTCTGGTTAAATGCTGTGACTTATCCGGGTCATATTATTTTTAGCGAAGGAATCATGTTGGATCCACAGAAGATTGTGGGGGTTAAGAAGTGGCCTAGACCCACGACTTCAATCGATATTCGGAGATTCTTGGGTTTAGCTGATTATTATAGAAGGTTTGTGGTGAGTTTCTCTTCTGTTGCTTCCCCATTGACTAAGTCAACTCAGAAAAAAGCAAAGTTCTTGTGGTCGGAGGCTTATGAGGGTAATTTTGAGAAGTTGAAGGATAAGTTGACTTCGGCTCCTGTTTTGACCCTACTCGAGGGAATAAATAGTTTTGTGGTTTATTGTGATGCGTACCATGTGGGATTAGGTTGTTTGTTGATGCAAAATGGCAAGTTGGTTGCATATTCTTCTAGACAGTTGAAAGTTCATGAGAAGAACTATCTGACACATGATTTGGAGTTGTTGGTTATGGGTTTCGCCCTAAAGATCTGGCGCCATTACTTGTATAGGGTTCATATTGATATTTTCTTAGACCATAAGAGTTTGTAATATGTGTTCACCCAGAAACAGTTGAATCTTAGGTAAATGAGATGGCTTGAGTTGCTTAAAGATTATGACATAAGTCTCCATTATCATCCAGGTAAAGCTAACGTAGTTGCTGATACTCTTAGCAGGTTGTCCATGGGAAGCTTATCTCATGTTGATGGGGATAAGCAAGAATCGGTAAAAGATATTCACTATTTGAGTAATCTTGGGGTTCGTCTCTTGGACTCCAAAGATGGTGGTGTGATGGTTCAAGAAGTGGCAAAGTCATCTCTAGGTGGTGAGGTGAAGGAAAAACATATTTGAGATCCTATTTTGATGCAGATCAAGGATGATGTTGGTCGCCAGAACGTGATGGCTTTTGAGATTAATGGTGATGGCATCTTGAGGTACCAAGGTAGGTTTTGTGTTCCTCCATTGATGGGCTGCGAGAGAGGATCTTGGCTGAAGCTCACGAGTCGAGGTATACTGTTCATCTTGGTTATACAAAGATGTAGCACGACTAAAAGGATATTTATTGGTGGAATAACATGAAGAGATGTGACCAAGTGTATGGTGTGTCAACAAATAAATGTTGAGCTCTTGAGGCCTGTTGGTTTCTATTAAGAGATTGAGTTGCTCGTGTGGAAATGAGAAGTGGTTAATATGAATTTTGCTACCGGCCTCCTGCGATCTTGTTGCCAATTGGATTCCATTTGGGTCATCGTGGATAGGATGACTAAGTCATCTTATCGGTGAGGACTAATTTATCTTCAGAAGATTATGTCAAGTTGTTTATTGAGGAGATGGTTAAGCTGCATGGTGCTCCAATTTCCATCATTTCTGCAGAGGTACTCAATTTTTATCTCATTTTTGGATCTCACTTCAGAGAGGTTTAGGGACTAAGGTGAATCTTAGCACTTTTCTACCCTCAGATGAATGGATAAGCAGAAAGGACCATTTAGACTTTGGAGGATATGCTAAGGTCTTATGTGATTGATTTTGGTGGTAGTTGGGTTGACCATTTACGTCTTATAGAGTTTGCATACAATAATAGCTATCATTCGAGTATTGGGATGTCTCATTTTGAAGCGTTGTATGGTAGGAGGTGTAGGTCTCCTATTGGGTAGTTTGAGGTTGGCAAAAGTAGATTGTTTGGACTGGACTTGGTTCACCAAGCCTTGGAGAAGGTGAAAGTGATTTGAGATAGTCTTAAGACCGTCCAAAGTTGCCAAAATTCCTATATAGGTGTAAGGAGGAGAGATTTTGAGTTTGATATCGATGATTTAGTGTTTTCGAAGGTGTCTCACATTAAGGAAATGAAGCGGTTTGGAAGGAAGGGGAAGCCCAGTCCCCGTTATGTTGGCCCATATCTTGTTTTGAAGAAAGTTGGGAAGGTTTCTCATGAGTTGGAGTTGCCTTTTAGTTTGAATTCTATTAATTCGGTCTTCCATGTGTCAATGTTGAAGAAGTGCGTCGGTGATCCTTCCTTGCTCGTTCCTTTGGAAAGTGTTGGTGTTTTAGATTCCTTATCGTACAACAAAGTCCTAGTGAGGATTTTGGATCAGCAAGTCAGTTAGATGCGGACTAAGGATGTGGCTTTGGTAAATGCTTTATAGAGGAACCAAAAACGTGAAGAAGCTACTTGGAAAGCCGAAGAGGACAAAAAGTCCAAATACCCATTCTTATTTTCTTCTTTAGATAATCGTACTTTAGGTATGCGTATTCCTTAATATCTTTGTTTTCTGTCTTTGTTAAAGGTAAGTGTAGATGTATTGGGAGTCAAATAGTGTTAATAAATTCCTTGTCCTGTCATTCGGGGATGAATGATCCAAAGGAGGGGAGAATGTAACACCCCAAATTTTTGGTCCTTGGAAATTTCTGAAATTTTATCCTCACTGTCCTGACTACGACTTACCATATGAATCGTAGAGAGTCTTGATGAGTAGTTGTACCTAAATCATATCCTGACCACTGTGTGTGGCCAAGCCTTCTTCTTTGAGTACATGTGTCTTACTACAATTCGTAAGGACTCTTTATGGGTCATTGTGTACAAATCGTAGGATGTCTAGTATATACCCAAATAGATGTTGTGTTGATTACTACTGAAAGCTATAAGTCGTAGTGTACCATGACAAGTTGTATTAGGTAAGTCAGTGGGTCAACAGTGTGTGTGTGCCTTAGAAATTATCTTGGCTACGACTCGTGGTGATGAGTCGTAATGGATCCCTATGTGTCGTATAGTGACCCGTAGTCATTGACTATTAAATTTCAGCTTTTAATTTAAGGGCACTTTGGACAATTACCTTCGTACCCAATTAAAACCTTACATTCATAAAGCACTCAAAGGGGTTATTTCTCATTCATAACGTAATTAAACACTCTCAAAACTCTCTCCAGTTCTCTCAAGCAAGAAACTTAGGGTTTCAAATATGTAGGTCATCCAAGGGCTCAAAGATTGAATTCTTTCCGTAAAACTTAGTATTTCAGGCATGTTACTCTTACCTAATTATTATTTTGTGAAAGGCATGAATTTATTACATGGTTCAATTGAATGGTTTTGAATGTGGGTTTCCAACATGGTTGAGGGTTTTGACATGGTTCCTTCTTGAATTATTTTTCCATGATTTATTTTACATTGCTTATGAATTATTAATGGTTTGGAATTTATGGGGTGCTTGAGAATGGTGAATAAACTAAGGGGTCATAGTTTTCCCCAAATTTATGTTTTAAAAAGAATGGAATTGGCTTCAAATAACGGTGTTCCCTCAACCTACTTGTGTAAATGATTTTGAATTATAAAGATTGTCACTTGGTTTGACTTGCTCACCTATGTTATTGCATTGCATAATTGGTAAACCAATGAACTTGGATTTTAAAGGCCTTGTTGTCTATCATATTAATGAACAAAGGGGGCGAGGCATTCCTCCAAGATTTTGATATTAATGAACAAAGAGGGCGAGACCTTCCCTCGAGTTTTAATGTGATTGTTATGACATAGAGATAAGCTTGCAAGTGTTTGGGTATGACGATGCCCACGGTGTGCCTTAACGCTTAGTTCATTGATTAATAAATGAGTTATGTAAAACTTGCTTTAAATTGGTCTTAGTGGGGATTATGTAGTGAAGCCATGAAGGTGTGGGTCTTGGATGACATATACTGGAAACTCGTGTTTGCCGACATGAGGTTTGGTCTTGATGACCTATGTGTACATGTCACACTTGATATATATATATATATTTTGGGATGGCTAGTTGCCTTGATGGATTTAGCTTTTTCTCAAATTTTCTCCTGTTCATACTGCTAACACGCACTGGGGCCCTTTCAGCAGGGGGAGCTGAACCCATATAGCCCATAGGTGCCTATTATGACTGTTGCGCTATATAGTCCAGGATAATAGTTTAGTTCATGCTAAACCTTGTTTCCTATCCCGGCATACTATTTATATATGTATTATGATATGGTTCATATGGTATTTGAAATGGTTTGACTTGACATTATTTTGTCCCCTGTCCCTGAGTTACATGCTAGTGCGTACCCCACTAACTGTCTCTGAATGTTGTATCCCCACTTGATGCAGGCATCGAAGATACTGCTACTTTTTATGTGTAGAGTTAGGTGGATCAGATCGATTCGTTGATTCATTGTGGTGAGCTTCCATTCTCCGAAAGTCTTAGACATTTCATCAGTTTCTTTCATAGACTGAAATTAAGACTTTACATTTTCATTTTCATTATCATTGTCAGAGTCGGGAATATGTCTCGACCAAGATTGGTTTTAGTTTTCCTTACGTAGAGGCTTTGTTGGATTACTGTGGACTTGGTTGGTGTTGGTTAATTATTTCAGGGTCGGTTGTCGGTTATCGGTTACAGACATATCTCTTATTCTTTGAGTTTATTTCATGCTATTTTGTTATATATTTGGAGTTCATCCATTGTTTGGCAGTTTGTGGTGTTTGAGTTAAGTTCAGGGGGTGGTCTCCGATCCATGATGGACTTGGGATACCCGTCATGACCAGGCTCTAGTTCGGGTCGTGAGATTCTCGATAATACTTTTGGTAATTTTGATCATTAAGATGCATCCTTGCAAAAGCTTTTCAAATTTCAAAGCTTTATCTAACATTGTATACGTCGGGTTTCATCTCGTTTCAACATTGAGACTCACAAGATCATAAGTATCTATCTTAACTTTCTTAACAGATGACTTTAAAATAGCAAATCTTGAAGTGGAAGATCTGAAATATTTCACTGCATTTCTTAAACGAGAAACAGGCTCAATTTTTTCTTTTAATCCCTCTTTTACAGTTAAGTTCAAAATGAGAGAATTACATCTAACATGTAAGAATCCATTTTTAAACATTACCCCTTTCCAATCTTTAATACGTAACTTCAAAATCTTAATGGTAACATCATTTACAATTGCATTATCCAAAGTAATTATAAATGAGTTCTCAATGCCCCAACTTAATAAGTACTCCTCAATTCCTTTGGCAATAGTCTCGGCTTTGTGATCTAGTGCTTGAAGAAAATTAAGTATTCTCTTCGGTAGATTCCATTGATCATCAATCTAATGTGCAGTAACAACCATATAATTAAAATTCTGAAGTGATATCCATGTGTCACTAGTAATACAAACATGTTGGTTCTTGATAAGCTCTTTAAGCTTTTCTTTCTCTTCATGATAAATCTATAAACAATGTGTAGCAATAGTTTCATGAGAAGGTACTTCAAAGTTGGGCAAGACTTTAGTCATTAATTTCTTAAATCCTTTTCCCTCAACAACTCTAAACGGTTGCTCATCAATGATCACAAATTCAACAATTGTTCTTTTAACTTCATCCACATTATACACCACCCTTTCAGTAGAACCAAAACCAGCTTCTAGCGAGCTTCTTTTGACAGATTTATTGTGGTTTGCCTCTTATCGACGGACCTAAATGGGGGGTTGTGACATTTGTCATTTAAATGTGCCCATAATATAGTTTCATTAACGTTGTCGACAGTAAAAGTTTTAAGGCAATAACTGCATTCTTTCCTACATTTACCCCATTTGACAATAAACTTGAAGAAATGGTCCCAATCCGAGACATTTCTCTACTTGTATTTTCAGATTTAGAAGGTATTAGAGTAGTTCTTCATTTTTTATTTTTAAGAGGGATGCGTTGATGAGTAGTGACTTTACCTTGTTGTTGAGATACCATTGGCATAGTTGGAGAAATGTTGGTAATCACCTCAACATCTACTTCAGAAGATGTAGATTTTGCCCGAAAAGAAAATTACTGCACATGCATAGAAATTATTGTTATTCTTTTTATACATAACTTAATTCAAGATTTCTTTATAAATACCCAAATAATATAATTTTTTTGATAAATATAATCAAATTTTTGGCATTGTTAGCAATGAAAACAAAACAAGAATCTCTATGAGACTTGTTGAAAGAAGCTACTTACCCATATAAAGATAAATTGAAGAAGATGATCGAAATTTTTGGTATTGTTAATTCAAGATGACGTTTGGAATTTGGAAAGTTGAAGAGTTTACCTGAAATTAGTAAAGTCAAATAATGATTTGTTAGTATCTGAACTTTGAAAAGTGACCTAACTTATTAGTAGTAGTATCATTTGGGCTTTAGGGGCATTGGCAATAGCTAGTGGGTTTGAATTTCTAGTCCAAGACTGATAATAAAATGGGTATTCCTGAGAAGCTAAAGAACGTATATAATTGTAGTTATAATAATTACTACTACTTTTTATGTATAGAAAAATTTTCAAAAGTTGGTTTAATTTTTTTTAGTCAAAATCAAACAAAATCAATTATAGTCGGATTTTTTTTCAACACCAAATCAAATCTCTAGTCAATTTTTTTTTTTGATTTGGTTTGATTTTGTTCACCCCTAATTTCTACGTAGGAGTAAAACATGGAAGTATATAACGTCGAATGGAGTAAAATGCAAGTTTGTAAAATTTTTAAATGTAAATTAAGACGGATAATTATTTCAAAATTTACATTCAGAAATAGTAAAAACTAATGTGATGTTGTTGCTTAAGGAAAAACAGTTTCACATCACAATTGGATAAGTGATAGTAGATTTTTCTTTTCTAGATTTAGTGATTTTTTGCGATTTTGTAGGGACACTTTTTCAATCCTAGGAGTCAAATTGGACAGTACTTTCTTTTATGTTACAAAACAGACAGTTTACCCAAAAATGGGCAAACTACAACTAATAGCATATGTGAACATTTGGGAGGGAAAAAAATGTTAATAGGGTTTGCCCAAAAATTCATAAATCTATTATTAATAGTTTGCCCATTTGTGGGCAAACTATAATTCTTTCACTGAGAGATTCGACTGATAACTGATTAAACATCACACTGTTAATATCCCTGAAAATATTACTGTGAATGTTTTGTCACTTTAATTTTTGAGAAATGGTATAACTTTTTCACTTATAAAATATGCATTGTTATTTAATCCATTTTACCTCATTCATCACAAAAATAATTTTACTAATATCATTTATTTTGGACTTTCAGAATTGATAATTGTGTCTCAACAATTCTAAATGTTTTCATATTCAATTGAACCGGATGTATTTAAATGTAATCAATATTGTAAAATGAAAATATCAAGGACTCAAAGAAATTTTGGTTGTAAGTTTTGGAGCTTTGCACGTTCAAAGGTAAAATTTTGAAGTTGTTCAATTAAAAATATATGTATGTTAACTTTTTCTTTATTTTGTTATTGTTAGAAAATGGTGAATGTGATTATTTTTGGTGGATAGAAAGTATGTCAACAAATGAAACGAACACCATTCTGTCATGATTGAAGAGATCCACATTCGATGGTTATACCGTGACTTCACAGAACACTATGAAGTTTGACACGCTATTTAATCTTAACGAAGTCATAGAAGAAAGAAATTTTCTTAGGACATTGCTAAAAGAATCCGAAGAAAAACAAAATCATTTGAAGGACATGCTTAATGAAACTGAGTAGGAGAATCGTGTTTTGGAAAGGAAATGGAATGAAGAACACAAAAAAAGAAACTATTGGAAGTTTTTATGTGTTATGTTGATTTACTGTTTGATTTTGAATTTTTTTATTGATTAGTTATCATGTAGTCTCTCAGTAAATTTAATATTTATGCAGTATATTTTTATAATTTTTGTAGTTCGAATCTATCATGTAATATGTTCCTCAATTTAAATTCAAATAAAATCGATTCCTATGTTGCAATTGTTGTTCATTTTACTTCATCTAAGTAATTATTTTCTATTTATTTTTTATTACAAGTTTTAATTTTTGTAAATTATATTTTGTTATCTATATCTTTTAAAATCATAACTTAAAATTAGAGATGCTGATGTTTAACACTGCGAATTTTTTTTTTTTGAATTCAAAAAAGAATTTAAGAAAATGTAGTTTGCCTAATTTTGGGCAAAACCTATTAACATTTTTTCCCTCCCCAAACGTTCATAGATGGTGTTAGTTGTAGTTTGCCTATTTTGGGACAAACTGTCCATTTTATAGCATAAAAAAGTACTGTCCGTTCTGACTCCTAGTATTGAAAAAGTGTCTCTTTTAGCTTCAAACTCCTTTGAATAAGGTGATTTCAAAAGATCTTGGATAAAACTGATTAATATCTTTTTCAATCTTAAATGTCCAATGCAAATGTTTGATTCAATAGGGGTCTACATGAGAAAAATATCATTAATTAATGATTATTTTATTTCGAGGGCAAAAGTTTTTATACCATATGTTTGACTAACTTGCATCTTTGGAGAAATCATTCGTTGTTGAAGTGCATTCTTGAATTCAAATTAGCTAACTTTATTGAGAGAAGAGAACAAAAGTAATTCATAAACATAATGCAAAGAAAAAAAATCATGATAAGGCATAATAACCATAATTTGAAGTTGTAAATGTATGACTAAGTATTAAAAACTAAAAATATGGGAAGGAAGTGAGATAGATATACATTACATCAAAAGCTAAAGAAACTAACACCCCCAAATACTAATGATATAAAACTCCACATCTTGGGTATATTTTCAAAGTTGTTCTTGTAACTATAAAAAATCTAAATGTTTGTCCATATATAGCAATTTCTGCAGGAATGACCATGAATTAAGAATTTCAACTTAGAAATGAACAAAATGGCCAGACATGTAAATATTAATGATTTTGTCAATCAACAACAACTTACACAATGCATTTCAAGAAAATATTAATAATTTTAAAAAGTACACATTAATTTTCTTTTGATTAATGCTTCATATTGCATATATATTAGCTTGAAATTATTTGAACTGAAACTAAAAGTAAGCAGAATCTATACAATCTCTTTTCTTTGTCATGTGAAGTATTTTTCTTTTTGGTAGTAGACAATCTAGGCTTCCTTCTCTTTATTGATGGTGACAATGTGCCTGAAATTAAATAACAAAAAACAGAAGTAGAAAATGAATTTATTTAGAGAAAAAACGACTAATTTCAAAAGATTCCTGTAATACCCCGGGTTTTGAACTCTAAAATTTTTATGTGATTGTGCTCACTATTTGGAGTACGGCTCAGGTGATGAATCGTAGGCCTTGTTCATGAGTCGTAGACAAACCAGTTAGGTGGCCTAATGTTTCTATTTGGATCATGACTTGGCCCTCACGAGTTGTAAGGTCTAGTCACGAGTTGTAGGGTGTAACTCGTGACCATTTTAGCGAGGTGGCCCTGATTTTTTGCCTGGGCTACTAGTCGTGGTGACGAATCATGACCAGTGACCATGAGTCGTTACCCGACCCATAGCGACTAGTGATAGTTTTCGGCATATTTTAAGTGGGTTTATTTTGGTCTATTCCTTCTACCCCATTATTTTACATGACTTAAAACACTCTAAAGGACCCCATAATTCTTCATTACTCAATCATAAACATCATTCTCTCTTCTCAAACTTCTAAAGCAAGGGAAAGGCTAGGATTTCTAAGGATTAAGCACCTAAAATTCAATCAGTGGTTTTCTCTCCAAATTTCTTCGGTATCCATACATGTATCTCTTCGTTAAATTTATTTTCATACAAGCATGTATTTAATTATTGTCCATGTGGATTTAATTGTTGATTTTGAACGGTTTTGAATGTGGGTTGAGGAATTTGGAATGGTTATGGTGTAAATTGATTTTCCATGGTTTTAAATTGGTCATTCATGGTTATTCTCATGGTTTTGAACTCAATATATGCAGGGGTATGGGAATTGGAATAGGGAATATGTCTTTTCCCAAATTTTATGGTTTAATGGTTTGAAATTGACTTTACCCTCAATTCAACTTATGAAATTTGTTTTGGACATGAAAATACACATGGTTCAACTCACTTTTGGAACCATGCATTACGTAAAAGGTTAATGAAACTTAAAAATAATTTTTGGAAGGCCTTGGTGGTTATGGATTGGTTCTTAATTAGAAACTTTGGAGTCAAATTTGGATATCTGGTTTCAGAATGGCATAGTGAAATTAGCTTACAAGCTTAACTTTATTTGATATGATGATACCAACGGTAAATGCCTAATTCAAAAACTCCTTGGTTAATGAAGAGAATGTATAAATGGTTTTAAATTGGACTTAAAGGGGATTGTGTAGCTCGCTATGGATGGTGGAGGGGGATCAATACTGAAACCACATTTGCTGGCGTGGGAGTATTTATGACCATATTTTTAGTTCATACTTTATATATATTTTGGAATGGCTGGGGTCGTGGATTCCCTGGATATTCCTCGAATTTTCTTGGTTTGTGTGACTAACATGCATTGGGACTCTTTCAGTAAGGGGAGGTGAACCCATATAGCTCGTGGGTACCCTTAGGAAAATTAGAGCTACACAGTCCTGGTTAATGATTTTAAAATTCATGCTTAAACCTTGTTCCTATCCCGATATCTTATAAATTATATATATGAATGTGTGCATATGGTTTTTGACTGATTTGATTATGTCATTATTTTATCCCTTCCCTGAGTTATATATTAGTGCTCATCCCACTAACTTTTCCCAGACGTTGCATTGTTTTAGGATGTAGGGTCCTAGGGGTTCTTCGATTAACTTATGTAGAGTTAGGTGATTCTAGTTCATCCGCTGGTCAGCTTGAAGTGGTAAGTCCTCTTATTTTGGAAGGCCTGCTACTTCTTGGTTTTATTATGTTGTCTTAGACTATCACTTTTGGATTAATTTTGGCTATAGTTGAGGGCGTATGTCTCGACCTATGTTGATGTTCGATTTTGTTAAAAGCTTTTGTGGACAAAGTGTGGGTAGTTATTGTCTATTGAATCTTAGTTCCTATTGAGTTGCCTATCTATCTTTCACATTATGTTTGGGTTGCTTTCACTATTATATTTATTGTGCTCAGGTGACTAGGTAAAGTGGGTGGTCTCCGTCCCTAGGTGGGTTTGAGATACTCGTTGCGACTAGGCCCGAGTTCAAGTTATGAAAAGCTTGGTATCAGAGTATAGCTTCAGGATCATTGGGTGTCCACAAATCCATGTCAAGTAGAGTCTCTTTTATGGGTATGTAGCATGCCATACTTATAAAGGGGATGCTATAAGGAATTTAGGAATGTTTCCCTTTCTTGTGTTCTATTTCGGGCTACAAAGTCTGGTGTCTTGAAATTTCTCTAATCTTTAACTTACTCATATTTCAAATGATGCCTTCCCAAAAATTTGATGGTTGTAGAAAATCCCCTGGAACCTCTATCCTACCTGAGGAAGATGTGAATGGAACTCGCCCAGTCTATGGAGTGCATACCCGATATAGGGTCCCTGCTCATGATTGTATTACCCCGCATAAAGTTCCACTGGTTTCTACTAATCCTCCTCGATATTTTTGGGCTGATGATACTCATGCCTTGACGCCTCAGGGTGATGTTTGAAATGTAGAGTTTTGTCAATCTATTCATTTACTTATGTAGTTGGTGGCCTCTCAGTCCTATCAGTCTGACCATGTTAGTTCTGTTGCTCCTTCTTCTGAGGTCACTCGAGTTGGCTAATTTATAGGGTTGAGCCCCCTAACCTTTATAGGCTCTAGGGTTGAGAAGGATCCTGAAGAGTTTGTTGATGAAATAGAAAAGATATTCAAGGTGATGCATACTACTAATTCTGAGGGTGTAGAGTTTTTTGCATACTAGTTGAAGTATGCATCTTATCAGTGATATGAGGAGTGGGAGCAGTTAAGAGGTGATGATGTGGAGCCATCTTTATGGGATGAGTTTTTGGGTGCCTTTCTTGATCATTTCTTTCCTTAGGAGTTGAGGAAAGCTAAGGCTAAGAAGTTTTTGAATCAAAAGTAAGGAAAGATGAGTGTAAAGGAGTTTGATTTGAAATTTTAGCAGTTGACTCGTTATGCTCCAGAGTTGGTGTCTTCTATGAGGGTGAAGATGAGAAAATTTGCTTTTGGTTTGTCTCGTGACTTAGTATTGGAGTGTAAGGATATGATTTTGAATAATGAAATGGATATCTCCAGGCTTATGGTTTATATGCAATAGGTAGAGGATGAAAAGATGAGACAGGTAGAGATGGAAGAGAGGTCGAATAAGAAATTCAGGTATTTAGAGCAGGGTAGAGGTGAGCAAGCTAGTGGGAAAGATGGTAGATAGTGGAGTAAGAAGAATACTTGGAGAAATTCTGGTTCATATTCTTTGGCTAGTGCTCATTATCCGAAGCCGTCTGGTGATCGTCGTTTTGAGGGTAGTAATGATCCTAAGGAACAGGGTGCCCAGTCTTAGGCTAGTGGAGCTCAGTCAGCCCTACCTTATCCTCCTTGTAGATTTTGTGGACAACTTCATTGTAGTTATTGTGATGTGGGAAGGAACATGTGCTTCAATTATGGTCAGCCTAGACATATACAAAGGAACTATCCCGCAGCTAAGGTAGCCTCTAGGGCTAATAAGGTTCTGATCGCTACTTCTTCAGCTCCCGTGCCAAGGGGTGATACTTCTGGTACCGGCACTGGACAAAATTATCTCTATGCTCTTGCTACATATCAAGAATCTGAGGCATCTCCTGATATTATTACTAGTACATTGTATCTTTTCTCTCGAGATGTGTATTATTTACTTAATTCAGGGCCTATACTTTCTTATATGACCCCTTATCTAGCTGTGCATTTTGGTTGTGGTCCCAAAAAGTATTTCTATCCCCTTTTGTGTTTACTTCGGTGGGTGATTCTGTAGTTTGTAGAAGGATCTATAGGGGTTGTTTGGTGTCTATCTTTCATAGGAAGACATTGGTGGATTTGGTAGAGCTTGATATAGTAGATTTTAAGATAATCTTAGGGATGGGTTGGTTCATTAGTGCTATGCTCTCTGGATTGTAGGACCCGAAAGGTCAATTTCAAATTTCTTAATAAACCAGTAATTGAATATGAGGGAAGTTCTTTAGTGCCTAAAGAGAGGTTTATCTCTTATCTTAGAGCCTGAAAGTTGATCTCTAAGGGGTGTCTATATTACCTGGTTCGGGTTAAGGATTCTAGTTTTGAGGGGCCCTCTTTGGAATCTATCCCTATTGTTAATGAGTTTCCTGAAGTATTTCCCCAGAATCTTTCTGGCATTCCTCCCGATAGGGAAATAGACTTTGGGATTGATCTTTTATTGGATACCCATCCTATTCATATTCCTCCTTATAGAATGGCCCCGGCTGAATTAAAAGAGCTAAAAGAGTAATTAAATAATCTCCTTGATAAGGGCTTCATTCATCATAGTGTATCTCCTTGGGTGCTTTCATGCTTTTCATGCGTAAGAAAGATGGGTCTCTTCAGATATGTATAGATTATCGATAGTTAAATAAGGTTACAATGAAGAATAAGTACCCTATTCCTAGGATTGATGATCTCTTTGACTAGCTTCAGGGTTCTAGATGCTTCTCTAAGATTGACCTTCATTCGGGTTTTCATCAGTTGAAGATTTACAAAATTAATATTCCCAAGACTACTTTCCAAACTCGATATGGTCATTATGAATTCCTGGGTATGTCATTTGGGTTGACTAACACTCCGACTACTTTTATGGATCTTATGAACCATGTGTTTAGACAATTTTAGATCTGTTTGTGATAGTGTTTATTGATGATATCTTGGTGTATTTTAAGAGTGAGGGGGATCGTGCCATTTACCTCTGAATTATATTGCAGACTCTTTAGAATTAAAGGTTGTATGCTAAACTTTCTAAGTGTGAGTTTTGGTTGAATGCTGTGACTTTTCTTGGGCATATCATTTCAAGTGAAGGGATCAAGGTGGATCCACAGAAAGTGAAAACGGTTAAGAAATGGCCTAGACCCACGATTCCAACCAAGATTCAGAGCTTTTTAGGCTTGGATAGGAATTATAGGAGGTTTTTGCAGATCTTCTCTTCTACTGCTGCTCTGTTGACAAGATTAACTCAAAAAAGATAAAGTTTTTGTGGTCCGATGCCTGTGAGGGTAGTTTTAAGAAGTTGAAGGATAAGTTGACCTCTAATCCAATTTTGACCCTGCCTGATGGTACTAAGGTTTTTTTTTTGTATATTGTGATACTTCTCGTATGGAACTGGATTATGTACTGATACAATATGGTAAGGTGGTGGCCTATGCTTCCAGACAGCTTAAAGTTAATGAAAGGAATTATTTGACTCATGATTTAGAGTTAGCGGTAGTGGGTTTTTCTTTGAAGATCTAGCGTCATTATCTATATCGGGTGCATGTAGACATATTTTTAGTTAATAAGAGCTTACAGTATGTGCTTACTCAGAAGAAGTTGAATCTCAGACAAAGGCGGTGGCTTGAATTGCTTAAGAATTATGACATAAGTTTGCACTACCATTCAGGTAAAGCTAATGTTGATGTTGATACTCTTAGTAGGTTGTCTTTGTGGAGATTATCTCATGTGGAGGAGGACAAAAGAGGAATAGTGAAGAAATTCACCAATTAGTTAATTTGGGAGTTCATTTTCTGGACTCTGAGGATAAAAGAGTGTTTGTTCAAGAAATAGTTAAATCATCTCTTGGTGTTGAGGTGAAGGAGAAACAGGCTTTGGATCCCATTGTGTTGCAGATTAAGTATGATGTGGGTCAGTAAAGGTCATGGAATTTGATATTGGTAGAGATGGTATCTTGAGGTATTAAGGTAGGTTGTGTGTTCCTGATGCTGAGGGGCTATGGGAAAGTATTTTAGCTGAGGCTCATAAGTCTAAGTATATAGTTCATCCGTGTTCGACAGAGATGTACCATAACTTAAAAATGATCTATTAGTGGAGCAATATAAAGAAGGATGTGGCGAATTTTGTGACCAAGTGTATGGTCTGTCAGCAGGTAAAGGTTGAAAACTTGAGTCTTGGAAGGGTATCTCAAGAGATAGAGTTGGCTATGTTAAAGTGGGAGATGATCAACATAGATTTCATTACGGGTCTTCCGCGGTCTCACAATCAGTATGATTTAATTTTTGCCCCTCCCAGCGAATGTTCTATATGCAAATGTTAAGACTGCAAGGAGAAACATGATGTAGTGACTAATTCTATTAATGCATTAATTGCTTCTGTAAAGGAATTGACATCTAAGAGGGGTGTCATTCCATCAAAGAAGAATTCATATCCATCCACTCTATTAGAGATTAAGGCTAAGAAGAGAAGAAAAGTAATTTCCAAGGCATTATTAAGCATCCAAAAAGCAAAATTGCAACTCCTCTGTCTTTGTATTGCACTATTGAGCAATGTACAAGGGCCACAGGAGAGCAACATGAACTGAAGAAGGTGAATATATATCATCTGTTCCAACTAATAAACAAACACATATATATTCGTTTCAACAGATGACACATCTGCTGAAAATTATCAAATAGATGTATACATCTGTTACAACAGTTGACTAACCTGTTGCATCAGATGCAGTATCTATTGCAACATATGTTTCATCTATTTTAGAAAATCAAATAGCTCTTCGTACCATTTTTATTTGTACCAACAGATGACCAATCTGCTGCAACACATGGGTCGTCTGTTGGGATAAATTAAATCAAGACTTTCTATTATTTTAATTTTTTCAAAAAGATGAGTCATATGTTGCAACAGATGGTTCATCCATTAGAAATTATAATACATGTCATCCTCATGTTTTAATTTGTTACAACAGATTACCATATGTTGCAACAAAAAGATAATCTATTTGCTAAAATAGATGAGTTATACTTTTCCATTTTTTTGTATCTCTGTGATTAGCATTGACAATTCTGGCTTTCCAGGCGGATATCATGGTATAAGCTACCACTGAACAACATTGACAACATGCTACTCTTTTTATGAAAATATGGAGAAACGAAAGTGCAGAAATTGTATGCAAGCAACATCAAAGATCCACGACGATCAAAACCAAATTCCATAGCACCAGATGAAGAAAAACTCATCCATATTGAGTAGATCCTTATAGCTTAAGTCAGTTAAAGTAATAAACTCACCCCTCCTTAGGAACTGTTGGCATCAAAACTTAAATTGTTGATTTATTTGTTGAGATCTGTACCTATAATAATTTATGTACATTTAATTTATTTGTTGATTTATTTCATGTAATTTATGAAGGCTTCGATTTATTTTATGTTGTCTATGAATTTTATTTTATCCTTAGATTTGAACTTATTAATTAAAATGGAATACTAGATTCAAATATTACAGCAGATAAGGTATCTGTTGCAACAGACGACATATCTATTGGAAAATATCAAACAGATTTAGACATATATTGCAACATGTAGCTCATTTGTTGGAAATTATCAAACAGGTCTTCCCATTATTGCAGCAGATAGACCTAGATAGAAACATCGACATAATGCAACAGATGACCAATCTATTGTAACAGATAAATTATCTGTCAGAACAAATAGAATATCTGTTACAACAGATAGACAATCTATTGAATTATAAAAAAGTTCAACTTTCATTAGAGATAAAAAATTGCCTCTACATGTAAAGTGAAGTGACTTGAAATAAAAAAGGTGGAACCCATCGACAGGCACATAAAGTTGCAGTGATCTTTCACTTTGGCACCTCAAGTAGACAGTGTTCATTTTAAACACCTAAAATAGGCATCAAATGTGTCAGTTTGGCACTTTTTGCCCTGTTGGCAGCTCGCGTGTAATTCACGCAACCAAGGAGCGTTGAACCCCCATTTTTACTGACTTGGCATCTGATTTGGCCCCCAACGGTTATTTTCCCCCATTGTCTTATAAATTCATTTTCTTCCTAAAATTTAACCCTAAATTCCAAAATTGTCTTCTTCATCATCTTTTTTCTCTATTCAAATTCTTCAAATTCTTTGTATTTGTTTTTTCTTTATTTTTTATTTTTTTCAACTGAGCTTGACAATGTCGAGCTCATCTTTCACTATTTTTTGTGATAAGGATTTTGATTTTGTAAGTGTGGTCATAAAGCTCTATTAAAGACTTCTTGGACTCAACAAAATCCAGGTCGTAGGTTTTTAACTTATAAGATTTCAAAGGTAATATTTTTTTTATTTAATTAGTTGATTAACTATTGACTTGTAATTATTTTGTAATTATGGTCTTATGTTTATAGAAATTGGGTGGATGTGATTACTTTGATTGGTATGAAGAACGACACCCTTCACAAGAAAATCATGTAATTTGTTGAAGAAAGTCAAGGCTTTTGAAGAGAAACAAAATCGAGCAAGAATATACTACATTGTTGGCGTTATTGCTACTGGTTTGGTGTTGTTAGGCTCATGGATATTCAAGCATAATTTATGAAATTTTTATGTTGGTGTATTTTCTACTGGTTTGGTGCTATTGAACACATGGATATTCAAGTGTAATTGCTGAACTTTTCATGGTGTAATTACTACTGGTGTGATGTACCAAAATTGTTGGTTTTCATGATGGTTTAGTGGTACTGTTTTGATGTGCATTTGACCGCTATTCAGGTGCAGTTTTTATGTAATATTGGCCATGTAACATTCCTTCCTTTTAATGAAATGAAAAGTTTATTTTGGCTTGGCCTTAAATATTCTTAGAAAAAAAGTTTATTGCTGATTTATGGTGTAATTGCTACTGGTACAGTAAAAGGTGTTGTCAAAGTAGACAACCAACACGCCAAAGTTGCACTATAATTAGAAAAGCAACACGCCAAAGTTGCACCATAATCACTTCTATTACATGATTCACATTGAGCTCAAACTAATATCAATACAACTTCATAAATTTGCTTCAAATTGAGCCCAAACCTACAAAATAGTCAGCTTCATAAATATGCTCTAAATTGAGCTCAAAGTAACATCCAAAAAATAGCTCCATATTAAGCTCAAAGTTTGCATAATTTGTATTAACAGACTTCAACTCTAAGCAACTAATTGTTACTGCTATTCATTACTAGCATATTCAAAGGAACAACGAAAACTAATTATTTGGTTGGTACTAAAACTAATTATTTGGTTGGTACCCCAAATTACAAAACAAAATGCACACGTAATCAATATGAGAAACTTCTTCTTGGCTTCTACTTCTTCTTGTTGTTGTTTACCATCTGCTGCAACTGATTTGTGGTGATTACATCTTTATTTTTCCATGTCAAGCCTCTAGGCTTATAACCAAGATCAACTCCTATAGAACTTGTAGCCTTGTAAGTTGCACCAGTTTGTAGGATCCTTTGGCTTGATGTCCCTGGCTATTTTTTTGAGAAAAAAAAGGAATAACATTTTTAGTATATTTACTTATCCATTTACTTTTTTTTTAAATAAACAAAGTTGAAGTAAACTTACATTCAGTATTTGGGTGCCCTTTTCACTTGTGTAGATCCCAAATCCAGCATTCTTAGCCATTTTTGATCCACCTTCTCCAACATCTTTTGTACTAGAAACACTTCCTATCTCCTATCTAATATTTTTACTTCTTTTAGGAGGTAGTTGACTCTTTATTCCTTGTGTAACAGGGATTTTTATATCACCACTTGAATCTTGATTCCATACTTCATTCCACACTTGACTCCGGTTGGACCAGATGTGTCTAGCACACCTTCTAACCTCAGTATTTGGTAACAACTCAAAAACAGCTGCATGAAAACCCTACAAAACAAAAAAACAATTAAAGTAACTGCCAAGAAAAAAAAGTATGTCAAATAATTTACAGTTAACAAGACTTAGAGTAATAAAAGAAGGCATCCCTAACTTCTACGCAGTAGGCACGATCCATGGATGCACAACCTATAAAAAACAGATACATTCAAATTATATAATAATTTGCAGTTAGTTGGATTACATGTTAACAGAGACAACTTATACAACAGATGGTCTTTCTGTCGCAATAGATGATTCATATGTGGAAACAGATTTGTAAGACCCCGCAAAATTCTAATCTTGACTCAGTCCTTTAAAGCCTACTAAGGGGTCCTAGGCTTAGAAAAATTCAGCTAAGTATTTATACTTAGAGTCATTTTAGCCTTCGTAGTTTGACAATCCTAATTCCCGACCTTCCCGACCTTATTTATTTATTTTTCAAATTGATTCATGATCAGGGTCACTTGTAGGCCATCTCGGGTGAGTTTCGAGTTTTTTTCGACTAGTGTAAGGGCGAGTTTGGACGCTAAAAATAGTGAGGGGTTGCAATGGCCCCACATCGCGAGGCCCAGTCAACCCATCTAGGGGTCGCGTCATGATAGGTAGTCAACCCAAATAGGGGTCGCAATGCGAGTGGCAGCCCAGTTCAACAAATTTTAGTTATGGGTTATGGGGGTAAATGGGTCAATTACCCCACCCTTATTCACCCAAAAATATGAAGTTAAGCCCCCATTCACCAAAATTTACTCAATTTCTCTCAAACTCTCTCAAGAACAAGCATTAGGATTTTCAATTCAAGATTCAAATCTCAAGAATTCTACCATCAATCTTCTCAAAAACAAGTATAAAGGTATGTGAAGTGTTCATCCAAGGTTCTCTTTCACCCTTGGAGTTCCAAAAACTCTTTTTAAAATCATAAATCATGATTTCCATGTTGTGGGTTGTTTGTATTCATGTTACTTTTGTTATGTGATTTCCAAGATGATATTTTAATGAATTTCATGAATTTATGTTATTATGTGGGTTGAAATCTTTGAAATTGAAGTAATTAATGTATCCATGATGTATTGAATTATTATTCATGCCCAAGTATAATGTAATGCCTCCCATGTGGCTGCCAAAATGCCTAAGTGAATTAATTGTGCAATTTGATCCATTGTTGATCTTAATTATGAATTCATGAAAGAACTACATATCTAAATGACTCCTATGTTAAAGATATGCCTTGAAGGTGTTTGTTGAAATGCCTATGTTAATTGTTAGTGTACTTATGACATGATAGCATGCATCCCTATACATGTACAAGTTCAGGATTTACAAGTGTTTGATGAAATGCCTTAGAAAGTGAATTATGAACATGTGGCCATTGTTGTGCCTTCAAGATTTATGTTACTCTTTACTCTTTATGCTATTGAGTTCTGGGGGTATTTAATACCAAATAATTTAGCTGTATACCTAGATCTAGTGTCAGTTACAGAATACCCTCAGTCAGGTCACGATGAGTGGTACTTTTAGTCAGTTTCATAATTTAGGAAAACTCAGTAAACTCAATACTAATCTAGTCCAGTTCAGTCCCTAGTAAACTCAGTCAGTTAGCAAGATTCAGTAGTATTCTACCAGTAATGGAATTCAATGAACTCAGTCCAATTCAACTAAATAATATAATCAGTAACAGTTTTATCAAGCCTAGTATGAACTAGAAAATCAGTTCAGTGTCTATTCAGTTGGGAGTAGGATTCAACACTGAGTAAACCCAAGGATGGGGACTCACCTGCCAGTAGAAGGTGTGATTCTTAGAAGCAATCCTGGCATTCCAGAACTACATAGCCAGTGTAGGTTGAGATATCAAATCTGCCAGTCGAGGGTTGATGATGTGTTTTAACTTGTCAGTTGAAGGTTTCACCATTCTCATTAGTGTACCTTCCATATGAGGGTATCTCTTCAGATGTCCTTACCCATGGCACGGTACTGACACCCTTCCAACTGGGGTTACAGGTTGGACCCCAAAATCTATTTAAAAATAAAGGGGCATGTCGGTTAGATGATTACCTTTCACAGTCTCAGATTAGAACTCAGTTCAGTTCTACAGACTTTAGGACTGTCAGATATGGTCATCCAGATAACCAGTAATTATAATAAACTCTGATATCAGTAAATTAGTATTCAGAATCAGTATCCAGTATCATCACGATTTTAGTTACAGTCTACATTTTCATGCATATACTCCCATTCAGTCATATTCATGTTATTCAGTTAGTATTGTTTATGTATAATGAACCCATGTATTTCATCCTACCTCACTGAGCATACCGGTACATTCAAAGTACTAACGCATGCTTTTTGTGCTATGATGTCTTATATTATAGGTTCAGACACACGGTCCCCAGAGCATCCTCAGTAGTACAGTTTCTCAGTATACAATGTAGTGGTGAGTCCTCATATTTTGAGGACATGATTAGTTTTAGAATTTTAGTTATTTCAGGAGTCAGTCAAAGTTAGTTGGGGACTTATCCCATCAACTCCATATTTCATATAGTTTAGAGGGTTATCAGACTAGAGTGTTTTCCGACAGTTGTTTTCCAGCATTTAAATTTCCGTATACAGTACTATTTTCAAATTTGAACCTTATGGTATTTTCCATATTTACTTCCTTATTTTGTTTTTACAATATCTTTATTATTCAGTACTCACAGCAGGTACCAGTCATGGGTTAGCTAATGGTCCTTCGGGATTGTTAGCATCGTGTGGCATCCGGGGTACAGACTCGGGGCATTACAAAACTTGGTATCAGATCCTAAGGTTCAACAGAGTCCTAGGAAGTTTGGAAGCCATATCTAGTAGAGTCTTGTGCATGGGTGTGTAGCGCGCCACACTTATGGACAAGAGGCTATGAGATGTTTTAGGAATAGTTTCCCTTCATTCAGTATTCATATCATGCGAGTGAGCATGAGCTCCAATTAAAATCTCTATCTAATCCAAGTTCTCTTCCATTTACTGATCATGCCTCCTAAAAGAACTAAGGGAAGAGGAACGTGATACCAGCCAGAACCCCAGCCCGTCCAACCAGATCCTCTGGACGAACATGTCTCCCATGCTGAGTTTAGAACAGCTTTCACCACCCTAGATCATGTTGTAGCAGCCCAGAATGAGTGCCCAAATGTTGGTTTGGCCAACCCAGTGTCTAATACAGTAGATGCCAGGATTTGGGACTTCACCCGAATGAACCCTCCATCTTTCACCGGGTCTAAGTCATATCAGGACCCACAGGAATTTATTGATCAGGTGTAGAAAGTTATTGATATTATGGGGGTGACAGGTAGTAAGAGTGATAAGCTAACTACATATCAGTTGTAGTATGTGGTTCACTCATGGTTTAAATAGTGAAAAGCAGAAAGGGCCGTAGACGCAGGGCCCATGGAATGGGAGGAGTTTGCCATTGCTTTTCTGGATAGGCTCTCTCCACAGGAGTTGAGGGAAGCAAAGGTTTTAGGATTTATCAATATGAAGCAGGGCAACATGGTGGTGAAAGAGTATTCTCTAAAGTTTACTCAATTAGCCAGATATGCTCCTCACGTGGTAGCAGATAACAGGTCTAAGATGAGCAAGTTTGTGTCTGGAGTGAATGATATTATGGTTAAGAAGTGCAAAACTGCGATACTAATTAGTGAGATGGACTTGTCTAGACTGATGGTCCATGCTCAACAGATTAAAGAGAAGAATAATAAGGAGAGAGAAAACCAGAACAAGAGGGCTAGAAAAGGTAGTTTCAACTTTGCTCAGCCTCAGTCGAAGGGTGGGAATCGTTCTCAGTTCTGCCCGAAATCTTCAGTTCCATCCCCGTTCTCATCTAGTGCTCCAGTGATGAAATTTAGAGATGGCAACAGAGATAAGGCATCAGGCCCTAAACCTCAGGGTAGTATTAGCAGTGCCCGAATGAATTCTCTCTACCAACAGTATGGCAGTAACCATCAGGGTGTCTGCAGAGTAGGAAGTAATGTATGTTTTGGATGTGGCAAGCCAGGATACAAAGTCAGATATTGTCCCCAGTCAGGTTCCCAGGTTTAGTATAACCATTCTCCAGCTCAGTCTAGTCGCCCTAATCAGCAGGATGACTCATACAGTGCCACTAGTGGGTAGCGTCCAAACAGACTCTATGCTCTTCAGTTCTGATAGGATCAGGAAAATTCTCCTGATGTGGTCACTGGTACGTTACAAGTTTATCATTTGCATATTTATGCTTTGCTAGATCCAGGAGCTTTTTTGTCTTTTGTTACTCCATATATAGTAGTTGATTTTGGAGTCAATCCTAAAATCCTAGTAGAGCCTTTCTCAGTATCTAACCCAGTGGGTAAATCTATCATAGCCCGACGGGTATACAGGAACTGTCCGGTTGTGGTATCTTAGAAAGTCACTTCAGCAGACTTAGTCAAAGTAGAGATGACTGATTTTGATGTCATTATTGGCATGGATTGTCTTCATTCCTGCTATGCCTCAGTCGATTGTAGAAATAGAATTGTCCAATTTTAGTTTTCGAACAAACCCATCCTAGAGTGGAGGGGTAGTACTTCAGCACTTAGGGGTCAGCTTGTTTCTCACCTTCGGGCTAGAAATATGATATCTAAGGGGTGTGTCTACCATCTTGACCTAGTACAGGACTTCAGATCAGATACCCCTACTCTTGAACCAGTGTCAGTAGCTTACGAATTCCCAGAGGAGTTTTGTAAAGATCTTCCCGGAGTCCCTTCTAAAAGGGAAATTAATTTTGGAATCGATCTCCTTATAGATACTCTGCCTATCTCTATTCCGCCATACAGAATGACTCTAGCAGAACTCAGAGAATTAAAAGAGCATTTAAAGAATCTCTTAGATTAGGGATTCATCAGACCCAGTGTGTCCCCATAGGACGCACTAGTTCTATTTGGAAAAAAAAGACAGTTCTCTCAGAATATGCATTGACTACCGTTAGTTAAAAATGTTATGGTAAAAACAAGTATCCACTTTCCAGAATCGATGACTTATTTGACCAACTTCAGGGTGTCAACTATTTCTCTAAAATAGACCTCATATCGGGCTATCATAAGCTCAGAGTCAGGGAGTGTGACATCCCAAAAATAGCTTTCAGAACTCGGTATGGTTACTTCAAATTCTTAGTCATGTCCTTTGGTCTTACCAATGCCTCAATAGCTTTCATGGAATTGATGAACCATGTGTTCAAGCAGTACTTGGACATGTTTGTCATAGTCTTCATAGATGATATCCTTGTTTACTCTCACTGTGAACATGATCATGCAGATCATCTTAGAATAGTATTGCAGACTCTCAGAAACCATCATCTATTCGCCAAATTCAGTAAGTGTGAATTTTGGCTAAGGTCAGTATCTTTCCTAGTCTATATAGTTTACGGTGATGGCATTAGAGTTGATCCCCAAAAGACTGAAGTAGTAAAAAAACTGGCCCAGACCCATCTCTCGATCAGATATCAGGAGTTTCTTAGGTTTGGCTGGCTATTACCGATAGTTTGTTGAGGGATTTTCATATATTGCATCCCCTATGTCCAGATTGACTTAGAAGAAGGTCAAATTCTAGTGGTTAGATTCTTGTAAGAAGAGTTTTCAGGAGTTGAAGACTCGACTCTCTACAGCTCCAGTTTTGACCCTACCAGATGGTTTTGATGGCTTTGTTGTGTACTGTGATGCATCCAAAGTAGGTTTGTGTTGTGTTCTTACGCAGAGAGGTAAGGTCATAGACTATACCTCCAGACATCTTAAGCCACATGAGAAGAACTATCCTACTCATGATCTTGAGTTAGTAGCAGTAGTTTTTGTCTTAAAGAGTTGGAGGCATTACTTGTATGGGGTGCATATTGATGTGTTCAAAGACCATAAAATCCTGCAGTATGTGTTCTCCAAGAAAGATCTTAACCTCTATCAGAGAAAGTGGTTAGAGTTGTTGAAAGATTATGGTATGAGTGTGCTATACCATTTGGGCAAGACCAATGTAGTGGATGATGCTCTCAGTAGGCTGTCTATGGGTAGTGTTGATCACGTTGAGGACAGTAAGAAGAATTTAGCTCAGAAAGTCCATTAGCTTGCCCGACTAGGTTTCCGCTTACTCGATTCAGTAGAACGTAGTATGTGGGTTCAAAACTGTTCAAAATTATCTCTAGTTTTCGAAGTGAAGGAAAAATAGGATACAGATCCCAGTTTAATTAAGTTGAAAGAGTCAGTTAGAGATCATAAGGTTGAGGTTTTCTCCCAAGGGGAAGATGGTTTATTGTGCTGTCAGGGTCGTCTGTGTATCCCGAGTGTAGATGACTTGAGGTAGAAAATTATTGCAGAGGCACATGGTGCATGTTACTCTATTCATCCAGGGGCCACGAAGATGTACCATGATTTGCGGGAAATCTATTAGTGGAGTAGGATGAAGAGAGATAATACAGAGTTTGTAGCTAGGTACTCTACATGTCAGCAGGTTAAGATTGAGCATAAAAAACCTAATGGGTCCATGCAGGAGTTCAACATTCCTACTTGGAAGTGGGAAGATGTGAACGTGGACTTTGTAATGGGTTTGCCTCGTACTCATCGTCAGCATGATTCAGTTTTGGCCATTGTAGACAAGATGACCAAATCAACTTATTTCCTACTAGTCCATACCTCTTATTCAATTGAGGATTACACCAAACTCTATATTAGGGAGTTGGTCAGATTGCACGGTGTTTCATTGTCCATTGTCTCAGATAGAGGTACCTAGTTCACCTCTCATTTCTGGAAGGCATTCCAAAAGGTTCTTGGTACCCAAGTTCACCTTAGTACTGCTTTTCATCCTCAGACAGATGGTCAGGTAGAAAGGACCATCCAGATGTTAGAAGATATGTTGCGAGCATGTGCGATTGATTTTAAAGGTAGTTGGGATGACCACTTTCCTTTGATTGAGTTCACATATAACAATAGCTATCGTTCCAGTATTCAGATGGCTCCGTTTAAGGTGCTTTATGAGAGGAGATGTACATCTCCCATTGGTCGGTTAGAAGTGGGTGAAGCCACGGTGATAGGTCCTGACCTGGTATTTGATGCTTTAGAAAAAGTTTAGTTGATCAGAGAAAGGCTTAAGACAGCCCAAAGCTGACAGAAATCGTAGGCAGACATACGTAGAAAGGATCTCGAGTTCGATATTGGTGACTACGTGTATTTAAAAATCTCACCTATGAAAGGAGTGAAAAAGTTTGGCGAAAAGAGGAAACTCAGAGTTTGGAGAAAAGGGGAAACTCAGTCTCCGATATGTCGATCCTTACCGAATTCTCAGCCATTTCGGAAAGGTAGCTTACAGCTTAAGTTGCCTTCAGATCTAGATTCAGTTCATCCAGTGTTTCATGTCTCCTTGCTAAATAAATGCATAGGTAACCTAGCAGCCGTAGTCCCGATATAAGGCATAGACATTCAAAACAGTCACTCTTATAAAAAGGTTCAAGTCGAAATCCTTGACTATCAAATTCGTTGACTGAGGAACAAAGAAGTCCCTCTAGTCAAAGTTCTTTGGCAGAATTAGTCCATTGAAGGAGCTACTTGGGAAGCAGAAGCAGATATGCGGACCAATTACCCTCACCTCTTAACTGTAAACTCAGACTTAGCTCAAGGTAACAGTTTTCCTTAAAACTTACTCAGAATTCCCTTACAAAACTTGATATCAGTTACTGTTGCATATTCAGTCATGCATTCATGAATTGTTTTCAGTCATGTATTCATTGCATTCAGATATGCATATTCATTATACAAACCCAGTTTGTCAGTATATTCAGTCATGTTTTCATTACATTCAGATATGCATGTTCAGTATGAAGAAAACTCAGTATATCAATAGTTTCAATCATGTTTCATTGTTTATGTCTAGTAAATAAGTTCAGTACATCAGTAATATCAGCTTAGTCAGCCTTATTCGAGGATGAATATTCCCAAGGGGGAGATATTGTAAGACCCCGCAAAATTCTAAGCTTGACTCAGTCCTTTAAAGCCTACTAAGAGGTCCCAGACTTAGAAAAATTCAGCTTAGTATTTATACTTAGAGTCATTTTAGCCTTCGTAGTTTGGTAATCCTAGTTCACGACCTTCCCGACCTTATTTTGTCAATTTTCAAATTGGTTCATGATCAGGGTTACTTATAGTCCATATCGGGTGAGTTTCAAGTTTTTTCGATGAGCATAAGGGCGAGTTTGGATGCTAAAAACAGTGAGGGTCGTGATGGCCCTGCATCCGAGGACCAGTCAACCCAGCTAGGGGTCGCATCGCGATAGGTAGTCAACCCAAGTAGAAGTCGTGATGCGAGGAATAGCTTAGTTCTGCAAATTTCAGTTACGGGTTATGGGGTTAATGGGTCAATTTCCCCACCCTTATTCACCTAAAAACATGAAGTTAAGCCCCCATTCATCAAAATATACTCACTTTTTCTCAAACTCTCTCAAGAAAAAGCATTAGGGTTTTCAATTCAAGATTCAAATCTCAAAAATTCTACCATCAATCTTCTAAAAAACAAGTATAAAGGTATGTGAAGTGTTCATCCAAAGGTCCCTTTCACCCTTGGAGTTCCAGAAACTCTTTTTAAAATCTTAAATCATGATTTTCATGTTGTGGGTTGTTTGTATTCATGTTACTCTTGTTGTTTGATTTCCAAGATGATGTCTTTAATGAATTTCATGAATTTATGTTAGCATGTGGGTTGAAATCTTTGAAATTGAAGTGATTAATATAGCCATGATGTATTAAATTGTTATTCATGCCCAAGTATAATGTGATGCCTCCCATGTGTTTGCCAAAATGACTAAGTGAATTAATTGTGCAATTTGATCCATTGTTGATCTTAATTATAAATTCGTGAAAGAACTACATGTCTAAATGACTCCCATGTTAAAGTTATGCCTTGAAGGTTTTTGTTGAAATGCCTATGTGAATTGTTAGTGTACTTATGACATGATAGCATGCATCCTTATACATGTACAAGTTCAAGATTTACAAGTGTTTGATGAAAGGCCTTAGAAAGTGAATTATGAACATGTGGCTATTGTTGTGACTTTAAGATTTAGGTTATGCTTTACTCTTTATGCTATCGAGTCCTGGGGGTATTTAATACCCGATAATTTAGCTGTATACCTAGAGTTAGTGTCAGTTACAAAATAGCCTCAGTCAGGTCATGATGAGTGCTACTTTTAGTCAGTTTCATAATTTAGGAAAACTGAGTAAACTCAGTACTAATCCAGTCCAGTTCAGTATTCAGTTAAGTCCCCAGTAAACTCAGTCAGTTAGCAAGATTCATTAGTATTCCGTCAGCCAACGGAATTCAGCAAACTTAGTCCAATTCAGTCAAACAATATAATCAGTAACAGTTTCGTCAAGCCTAGTATGAACTAAGAAATCAGTTTAGTGTCTATTCAATTGGGAGCCAGTGTCAGTTACAGAATAGCCTCAGTCAGGTCACGATCAGTGGTACTTTTAGTCAGTTTCATAATTTAGGAAAACTCAGTAAACTCAGTACTAATCAAGTCCATTTCAGTATTCAGTTCAGTCCCCAGTAAACTCAGTCAGTTAGCAAGATTTAGTAGTATTCTGTCAGTCAACGGAATTCAGCAAATTCAGTCCAATTCAGTTAAACAATATAATCAGTATCAGTTCCGTCAAGGCTAGTATGAACTAGGAAATCAGTTCAGTGTCTATTCAGTTGGGAGTAGGATTCATCACCGAGTGAACCCAAGGATGGGGACTCACCTGCCAGTAGAGGGTGAAATTCTTAGAAGCATTCCTTGCATTCCAGAACTACATAGGCAGCGTATGTTGAGACATCAATCCTGCCAGACGAGGGTTGATGAGGTGTTTTAACCTGTCAGTTGAGGATTCCACCATTCTCATTAGAGTACCTGCCAGATAAGGGTATCTCTTCAGTTATCTTTACCCGTGACATGGTGCTGACACCCTTCAAATGGGGTTATAAGTTGGACCCCAAAGTTTATTCAAAAACAAAGGGGCATATCGGTTAGATAATTACCTCCCACAGTCTCAGTTTCAGATTTAGTCTCTGATTAGAACTCAGTTCAGTTCTACAGATTTTAGGACTGTCAGATATGATCATCTAGATAATCAGTAATTACAATATCAGTAAACTCCAATATCAGTAAATTAGCATTCAGACTCAGTATTTAGTATCATCACGATTTTAGTTACAGTCTACGTTTTCATGCATATACTCCCATTCAGTCATATTCATGTTATTCAGTTAGTATTGTTCATGCATCATGAACCCATACATTTCATCCTACCTCACTGAGCATACCAGTACATTCAAAGTACCGACGTATGCTTTTTACGTTATGATGTCTTATATCATAGGTTCAGACGCACGAGCCCCAGAGCATCCTCAGTAGTATAGCTTCTCATTAGACAACGTAGTGGTGAGTCCTCATATTTCAAGGACATAATTATTTTTAGTATTTTAGTTATTTTAGTAGTCAGTCGGAGTTAGTTGGGGACTTGTCCCGTCAACTCCATATTTCAGACAGTTTAGAGGATTATCAAACTAGAGTGTTTTCAGACAGTTATTTTCCATCATTCAGATTTCCTTATACAGTACTATTTTCAGACTTGGACCTTATGGCAATTTCCGCATTTACTTCCTTATTTTGTTATTATAGTGTCTTTATTATTCAGTGCTCACAGTAGGTACCAGTCATGGGTTAGCTAGTGGTCCATTGGGATTGTTAGCGTCGTGTAGCATCCGGGGTACAAATTTAGGGTGTTACAAGATTAAATAGATATTGCATCAGATTACCCATCTGTTGCATAATTTGTAGTAGATGGGTAATCTGTTGAGTCGGGTTCAGAGAACCAAAGCAACAAATAGGTAATCTGTTGCTAAATATGAATTTTCTATAGAAACTGATTACCCATATGTTGCACTAGTTGCAGTAGATGGGTAATCTGTTGCAATAGATGACCCATCTGTCACAACAGATGGCACAATGGTTTCAATATATTTTTTTGAGTCATATTATTTTACTTGAAAGAAGACTTACTGCATCATTCGGAGGGTTAAGATTATCAGCCTCCTTAATTCTTGTATTTCTCTTTACAGCCAACCATCTAAGGATCCTTGGATGAGAAACCTCATCCGGGTAATCCTTAACCTCCTTTCGGAGGGGAGAAATAACTTCAAATGCCCAAGCCTAAAAAATGTAAACAGGAAGCAAGAAAAAAAAAGTCATAATAATTATTCAATATAAATTAAAGGAAGAGTAAACAAATAGTGATTAAATTATTATGAAAGCCCAAAGAAAGCCGTATATGTGATTGTCTTTGGGGATAGCTTTGACAGTAAATATTTGACAGTCAACTTATAGCTGTCATATCCCCAAGGATAACTGTCTATCAGCATCGTAACTTGAAACCTATCAATACTAATGGTTTTGACAGGCTTATACTGGGATTTCAATCTTAATTCATGTTGCATCGATGATACATTATCATCATGTTTATCATCATACTCTTTCTCATTTTCTTCTTCCTCCTCTTCTTGTTTATCTTCATCTTTTACTCTTTACTTTTATTTTCCTCATCACCCTCTACAGACTCTTCTCCACCACCCTCAACGTTATTTTCATGTCTTTCCTCACATTTACTTTTCCCTGACTAAGATTGTTCAGGAAACTCCTTTGAATCCATCTGAACTCTAGCCTTTTTTGTTAGGTGGTCAAAAGTCGATCCGCTTATACTTTCTTTTCTTTTGGGATACATGTTTTACCTACAAATAACAGAAAAATAAAAATACATTACAATTGATGTCACCAATGTCTCTAACACCAACAGCCACCACAAACACCACCAATACCACCACCACCACCATCAATGCCACTAATACCATCGCTAACACTGCTAATACCACCACTACCACGACCAAACCACTAATACCAACACCACCACCAAACCACCAATACTAACACCACCACCAAACCACCAATACCAACACCACCACCTGTAATACCCCAAAAAATCCAAACCAATATTAGAGAAATGTACCAAGATCATGCATAGTACATCATGGTTATTTTATAGTTATATAAGTAGGTTATATGTATATTAAGGGTTCAAATAACTTCCAGCTATCAGATGAATCAAAATATTCCTTACTGATTGAATTCTTGAGAAGGATATTGGTATAGTCAACTTAAAATGAGAATATCACTCATTATACTTGGAATTTTTGATCTAATGAACTATAAGAAAATATATAATTGAATTATATTTCCAATGATACCAATTTTTCCTAAATCCGATATCGGAGCAAAGAGTTATTCCTATTTTACTCCAGCATGTCAGGCTGGAAACCAGCTCCTAAGTGACGACATTCGTGGTAGCTTACCACACTTGTGATGCCCTATCACAATGGTCATCAGCCTTAGGCAGAAACCAGCTACTAAGTGATGACATTCGTGGTATCTTACCACACTTGTGATGCCCTATCACAAAGGTCGTCAGCCTTAGGCAGAATCCAGCTTCAGTGTGACGACATTCGTGGTAGATTACCACACTTGTGATGCCCTATCACGAAGGTATTCATCCTTAGGAAGAATCCAGATTCTGTTTGATGATATTCGTGGTAGCTTACCACACTTGTTACACCCTATCACAAAGGTCGTCAGCCTTAGGCAGAATCTAGCTTCTGTGTGACGACATTCATGGTAGCTTACTACACTTGTGACGCCCTATCACGAAGGTCGTCAGACTTAGGTAGAATCCAGCTTCTGTGTGACGACATTTTTGATGCCTTGTCACAAATGTCATCAGCTATGATTTTCAGCAACTGGGAATTTATTTTATAAGGGTATTTTGGTTATTTCCTTCACCCTTCACGACTTATAACCCTAAAGAGGCATAATTTTTCCCATTTTTCTTCAGTTAAGCATCTCAAAAACCCTCTCTTATGCTCTCAACCACAAGATTAGGGTTTCCATCAAACTCATCTCTCAAAAGCAAGATTCAAGTCTTTTTCCAAGATAATTGAGAATTAAGTTTCCCAATCCAAGAACTCTCTAGAAAATCATCAAGGTTTCCTTTCTAAGGTATGTGTAGTGTTCATCTATAGATCCAATCCATTCATAAAGCTCAAGAACCATGTTTCAATTATTATTTTGTAAACTTTTTGTGGTGATATGAGTATGTACATGTTAATGATTATTGTTTAAGTTTCAATGTGATGTCTAAAGGTGTTTTCATGGAATATATATGTTTGTTAATTGAAAACCAAGAACTTTAGGTGGTTTAATATGGTGCAAGTATGAAAATCACCTATGCCTTAAAGAATGCATGCAAGGTGTTTGATAAAATGCTTAGGATGTTAGAAATTCATGTTTGTATGGTTCTATGATGTCTATATGACAAGTCCATGTTAGCTATATATTTCAATATGAATCCCATGCTTTTCATCTATTGCTATTGTGATGGTATGAAGCATGTAAGATAATGGAGATATACAATATGTACACGAAATATATCCATACATTCCCTACAATGTTTAAGATGTTGAATAACTATATGAAATATGATATCCCCTACTTATGATATTATGAATTGTGGACTCTAATCTTGTGACCAAGTCATGTCATGTATGACAGTTTCCTTCTATAGAATCCTGGGGGTATTCGTACCTGAAAAATATAGCTGTGTTCCTAGAGCCATGTCATGTGACACGATAAATCTCAGTCAAGCTATACTCTGTAGAACATAGTCAGTCATATGACTCAGGAAACATCAGAAATCTCATAATCTCAGTTAACTCTCAGATAATAGTACTACTCCATCAGTCAACGGAAGTCAGTTAATCTGTCCATGTACAATCAGTTGAATCATGCTTATTCTCTTCAGATGGGAGTAGAAGTTAGCACCAAGTGAACCCAAGGATGGGAACTCACCCACCAATTTAGGGTATGATTCTTAGCAGTCATCCTTGTGTTCCAGAACTACGTAGCCAGCGTAGGTTGAGACATATTAGCCTGTCAGATTAGGGTTGATGAGGTGGCTTAACTTGTTAGTTTAAGGTTCCCACCATTTTCCTTTCGAATACCTGTCAGCTAAGGGTCACCCACAATTGCCCTTACCAGTGGCGTGGTATTGACACCCCTCCAGTCGGGGAAGAGATTGGACCCCAACTTAGCTATATGCGTTATTGGGGTATGTCGGTTAAACAACTACCTCCCACAGTTTCAATATCAGTCTCAGTAAAAGAACTCAGACAATTCTTCAGATATCAATATACCAGGACTGTTAGATACTATCAATTCAGTTATAGCACGGAACTCAGAGAGTTCAACCAGATTCAGGGCTTTCAGATACAGTCATCCATGTTATCAGAACTACGGTTCCATCCATGTATTAGCATATAGATTTAGCCATTATGTACTCACGATCTTAGTTACTATGTATGTATGTTTGTACTCTTACGTTTATATCAGTCAGTCAGTAGTATTATTCATGCATGTAAACCCTTTGCATTAGCCTACCTCACTCATATACTCAGTACTCTAGTTGTACTGACGATTTGCGCTATGGTGCTTTCTTTTTATGTTACACCTTAGGTTCAAAGGCACGAGTCCTAGACCAGCAGTAGCAGTCGCATTCAGCATGCAGAGTTACAGTGAGTCCTCTTCATTTGAGGATGACATTATTTAATTTATTCATTTATTTCTTCAGTTCAGTTTTACGAAGTTAGTTGGAGACATGTTCCTTCAACTCCTTATTTCAGACAGTACTTAGAGGCTTTCAGATTTAGTTTTTAGTTGTTTTGGGTATTTTTTTCCCATATGGATGTTATATTATTCAGTTGAACCTTATGGACTACATGCTCATGTTTTCCAAATTAATACGTTATATATGCAGTGTAAAGGTACAGATATCAGTCATGGGTTATCTTGTAGTCCCTCGGGGTCATGAGCACTGTGTAGCATTCCGATTCAGGGGTGTGTTGCATGCCACATTTATGTGCAGGAGGCTATAAGATGTTCTAGGAACAGTTTCCCTTCTTTCAGTATTTATGTCGTGCTAGTGAGCATAATTTCTAGTCAGTCTCTCAGTCTAATCCTCCCTTCTCTTATTTCAGAAACATGCCTCCAAAGAGAAGAAATCAGCCATCTCCTCAGCCCGAAGATCCTTTGGTCGAACATGTTTCTTATGCGGAGTTCAGGACCGCATTTACCGCTCTTGCTCAGTCTGTAGCTGCCCAGAATGAATGACCAGCAGTCGTTCCGACCAACCCAGTGGCCAATTCAGCAGCAGCTACGATTCGGTACTTCACTCAAATAAACCCTCCGTCCTTCTTTGGGTCTAAGCCAAACGAGGATCCTCAGGAATTCGTTGACCAAGTCCAGAAGGTCATTGATATCATGGGACTCACTTCTTGTTAGAGTGCCGAGTTAGCCGCATACCAATTGCAGGATGTCGATCACACTTGGTACAAGCAGTGGTTAGCAGAAAGGTTAGAAGATGTAGGTCCTGTTGAGTGGGAAGAATTTGTTACGGCTTTCTTAGAAAGATTCTTTCCCACAGAGCTGAGAGAGGCCAAAGTTCTTGAGTTCATCAATATCAGGGAAGGAAATATGACAGTTAGAGAGTATTCTCTTAAATTTACTCAGCTAGCCGTATATGTCCCTCATGTGGTTGCAGACAACAGGGCTAAGATGAGCAAGTTCGTGTCAGGGGTGAATGATGGTGTGGTAAATGAGTATAGGTCTGCGATGCTGAACAGTGATATGACTTTAGCCAGGATCATGACCCACGCTCAACAGATAGAGGAGTAGAAGGTTAGGACTAGAGAGAGGCAGAACAAGAGAGCAAAATCAAGCAGTTTCAGTTTTGCTCAGCCCAAATCAGAGGGAGGAAATCGTTCGCAGTTTCGTCCTAAGTCAGCAGTTCCATCCCCTTCCTCCGCTAGTGCACCAGTGCCGAAGTTTAGGTATGGCAACAGAGACAGAGCACCAGGCTCTAAATCTCAGGGCAGTGTTAGCAGTGCCCGAACAAATCCCCTTTGTCAGACTTGTGGTAAGAAACACAAGGGTATTTGCAGAGACGGTAGTGATGTTTGTTTTAGTTGTGGTAAGCTACACCATAGTATTAGGGAGTGTCCTCATTCAGGCCCTCAGGGTCAGCAGAATCGTTCCACAGCTCAGTCCGGTCGCCCTAACTAGTAGGGTGCCACTTCCAGTGCTACTAGTGGGCAACGCCCAAATAGACTCTATGCTCTTCATACCTGACAGAATCAAGAAAATTCTCCTAATTTCATTACTGGTACGTTACAGGTTTTCCATGTTCATGTTTATGCTTTGCTAAACCCAGGTGCATCCTTGTCTTTTGTCACTCCATACATAGCAGGCGATTTTGGAATCAGTCCTGAAATTTTAGCAGAGCCCTTTTTAGTCTCTACCTCAGTGGGTAAAACCATCATAGCTTGGTGGGTATACAAGAACTGCCTGGTTATGAATTTCAGAAATCCACATCAGCAAATTTAGTCGAGTTAGAGATGACTAATTTTGATGTCATTCTCGGCATGGATTATCTTCATTCTTGCTATGCCATAGTCGACTGCAGAAATAGGATAGTTCAGTTTCAGTTCCTGAATGAGCCCGTCCTAGAGTAGAAGGGTAGCACTTCGTCTTTCAGGGGTCAGCTTGTTTCCTACCTTCGGGCAAGGAAAATAATTTCTAAGGGGTGTGTTTATCATCTCGTGCATATTAAGGCTTACATTTATAAATCTCCCAGTCTCGAATCATTCCTAGTGGTTAATGAATATTCAGACGTCTTTCCCAAAGATCTTCCAGGCATTTCTCCCGAAAGGGAAATAGACTTCGGCATAGACCTTCTCCCAGATACTCAGCCTATTTCTATTCCGCCATAAAGAATGGGACCTGTATAACTCAAGGAACTGAAAGATCAATTGAAGGATATCTTAGATAAGGGATTCATCAGGCCCAGTGTATCCCCATGGGGTACTCCAGTCTTATTCGTGCGCAAGAAAGATGGTTCTCTCAGAATGTGTATTGATTACCGTCAGCTCAAAAAAGTCTCAATCAAGAACAGGTATCTGTTGCCTAGGATAGACGACTTGTTTGAACAACTTCAAGGTACCAGTTATTTCTCCAAGATAGACCTCAGATCGGGCTATCATCAGCTCAGAGTTAGAGAATGCGACATTTCAAAGACAGCTTTTTGTAATCGGTATGGTTACTTTGAATTTCTAGTCATGTCCTTTGGTCTTACCAATGCCCTTGTAGATTTCATAGACTTGATGAACTGGGTGTTTAAGCAGTACTTGGACACATTCGTCATAGTCTTCATAGATGATATTCTAGTCTATTCTCGTACAGAGCATGATAATTCAGACCATCTCATAATTGTTCTTCAGACTCTGAGGGATCACTAATTGTTCGCCAAGTTTAGTAAGTGCAAATTTTGGCTAAGATCAGTAGAATTCCTTGGCCACATTGTTTTCGGTGATGGCATTAGAGTAGATCCTCAGAAAACTGAAGTGGTAAGAAATTGGCCTCGCCCTATCTCTCCATCAGATATCAGGAGTTTCTTGGGTTTGGCTGGCTATTACCGACAGTTTGTCGAGGGATTTTCTTCTATTGCATCTCCTATGTCCATATTGACTCAGAAGAAGGTCAAGTTTCAGTGGTCAGAACCTTGCGAGAAGAGTTTTCAGAAGTTGAAAACTCGACTCACCTCAGCTCCAGTTTTAGCACTTCCCGACGGTTCTGATGGATTCATAGTATATTGTGATGCATCTAGAGTAGGTTTAGGTTATGTCCTCATGTAGCATGGTAGATTCATAGCCTACACCTCCAGACAATTAAAGCCCCATGAGAAGAATTATCCTACTCATGACCTTGAGTTAGCAGCAGTTGTTTTTGCCTTAAATATTTGGAGGCATTATGTATACGGTGTTCATGTAGACGTCTTCACAGATCATAAAAGCCTTCAGTATGTCTTTTCCCAGAAATATCTCAATCTTTTTCAGAGAAGGTAGTTAGAGCTCTTGAAGGATTATGACATGAGTGTCCCTTACCATCCTGGCAAGGCCAATGTAATGGCCGACACACTCAGTAGACTGTCGAGGGGAAGTGTTTCCCATGTTGAGGATAGTAAGAAGAAATTAGCTCAGGAGATTCATCAACTTACCAGACTAGGCGTTCGCTTAGTCGACTCTTCAGAGGGTGGTGTATATGTTCAGAGTAGTTCAGAGTCATCTCTAGTTTCCGAGGTAAAAGAGAAGCAAGACAGGGATCCTAGCCCTTTTAAGCTAAAAGAGTCAGTTCAGAGTCAGAAAGTAGAGGTTTTATCCCAAGGAGGAGATGGTGTTCTTCGTTATCATGGTCATCTGTGTGTTCCCGGTGTAGATGACTTGAGTAAGTGAATTCTTACAGAAGTGCATGGTGTGCGATACTCTATTCATCCAGGGGCCACTAAGATGTACCGCGACTTATGGGAGATCTATTGGTGGAGTGGGATGAAGAGGGATGTTGCAGAGTTTGTGGATAAGTGCTCTACATGTCAGCAGGTTAAGATAGAGCATCAGAAACCTAGTGGTTCCATGCAGGAGTTCACTATTCCTACTTGGAAGTGGGAAGAAGTGAACATGGACTTCGTGATGGGTTTGTCTAGAACACGTCATCAGCATGATTCAGTTTGGGTCATTGTAGACAGAATGACCAAGTCAACTCATTTTCTTCCAGTTCGTACCTCTTACTCAGCCGAGGATTATGCCAAACTCTATATTAAGGAGTTGGTCAGATTACACAGTGTTCCACTATGTATCATCTTAGACAGAGGTACCCATTTCACCTCTCACTTCTGGAAAGCATTCCAAAATAGTCTTGGTACCCAAGTTTATCTCATTACAATGTTTCATCCTCAGAAAGATAGTCAAGCAGAAAGGACCATTCAAACTCTAGAAGATATGCTAAGGGCATGTGCAATTGATTTCAAGGGAAGCTGGGATGACCACTTGTCTTTGATTGAGTTTGCATACAACAGCTATCACTCTAGTATTCAGATGGCTCCATTCAAAGATCTCTATGGTAGGAGATGTAGGTCTCCGATCAGTTGGTTTGAAGTTAGTGAGACCACAGTCATAGGGCCTAACTTAGTATTCGATGCCTTAGAGAAAGTTTGATTGATCAGAGAAAGACTCCGGGCTGCTCAGAGCTGACAAAAGTCTTATGCAGATGTTCGTAGAAAGGATCTCAAATTCGAGGTCGATGACTATGTCTATCTCAAGATTTCTCCCATGAAGGGAGTGAAGAGATTCGTCAATAAGGGAAAGCTTAATCCCCGATTTGTCGGTCCTTTCAGGATTCTCAGTCGCTTAGGAAAGGTAGCCTATAAGCTCGAATTGCCTTCAGATCTAGCCTCAGTTCATCCAGTCCTCCATGTCTCTTTGCTCAAGAAGTGCATAGGTGAACCAGAAGTTGTGGTCCCTATTCAGAGTGTTGACATTCAGAATAGCCTCTCTTATGAAGAGATTCCAGTCGAAATCCTCGACTATTAGACTCGTAGGCTGAGGAACAAAGAAGTCTCTCTAGTCAAGGTTCTTTGGCGAAATCAGTCCATGGAGGGAGCTACTTGGGAAGCAGAAACAGACATGCGACTAAGTACCCTCATCTTTTCTCCGCTAATTCAGACTTAGATCGAGGTAACCATTTTCCTTAAGCTTATTCAGTTACATGTTCAAAATTCCAGTATAAAATTGGTATCAAGTATTAGTGCATAGCTTATCATGCATTCATGAGTTCAGTTTATCAGTCATGCATCAGATATGCATGTTCAGATGGGCTATATTCAGTTTAGAATTCAATTCAGTCCTAAAATCATGTGCCAGTTGAGCATAATCAGTGTATGCATCATTTTATCTTTTCTTCCCTCTCAAGAAGTCATCATTCGAGGATGAATGTTTTCAAGGGGGAGATATTGTAATAACCCGAAAAATCCAAACCAGTATTAGAGCCATGTACCAAGCTCATGCATAGTACATCATGGTTATTTTACAATTTTATGAGCAGGTTATATGTATATTAAGGCTTCAAATAACTCCCAGCTATCAGACGAATCAAAACATTCCTTACCGATTGAATTCTTGAGAAGGATATTGGTATAGTCAACTTCAAACGATCATATCTCTCATTATACTTGTTATTTTTGAGCTCATGACCTATAAACAGATATAAAATTGAATTATCTTTCCAACGATACCAATTTCACCTAAATCCGATATCGGAGCAAAGAGTTATTCCTATTTTACTCCAGCATGTCAGGCCAAAAACCAGCTCCTAAGTGACGACATTCGTGGTAACTTACCACACTTCTGATGCACTATCACGAAGGTCGTCAGCCTTACGCAGAAACCAGATCCTAAGTGATGATATTCGTGGTAGCTTACCACACTTGTGATGCCCTATCACGAAGGTCATCAGCCTTAGGCAGAATCCAGCTTCTGTGTGATGACATTCGTGGTAGCTTACCACACTTGTGACTGCCTATCACGAAGGTCGTCATCCTTAGGCAAAATCCAGCTTCTGTGTGACGATATTCGTGGTAGCTTACCACACTTGTGATGCCCTATCATGAAGGTCGTCAGCCTTAGGAAGAATTCAGCTTCTGTGTGATGACATTCGTGGTAGCTTACCACACTTGTGACACCCTATCACGAAGGTCGTTAGCCTTAGGTAGAATCCAGCTTCTGTGTGACGATATTTTTGATTGCCTGTCACATTTTTGATGCCTTGTCACAAATGTGGTCAGCTATGATTTTTAGCAACTAGGAATTTATTTCATAAGGGTATTTTGGTCATTTCTTTCACCTTCCACGACTTATAACCCTAAAGAGGCGTAATTTTTCCAATTTTTCTTCAGTTAAGCATCTCAAAAACCCTCTCTTACGCTCTCAACCACAAGATTAGGGTTTTCATCAAACTCATCTCTCAAAAGCAAGATTCAAGTCTTTTTCCAAGATAATTGAGAATTAAGTTTCCCAATCCAAGAACTCTCCAGCAAATCATCAAGGTTTCCTTTCTAAGGTATGCGTAGTGTTCATCTATGGATCCAATCCGTTCATAGAGCTCAAGAACCATGTTTTAAATATTATTTTGTAAACTTTTTTGTGGTGATATGATAACGCTCAATCTACAGCTCTCGTTTGAGTGTAAAGCGGTCGTTAGCAAATATAGAACCCAACCTGGGTTGGGTGTCGATCCCACAGGGAATAGCTTGGCCAACAAGTAAGTAAAATTACTAAACTTTTGGTGCAAGTCTCGTAAGAAGGGGGGATTCTTGTCTTGCAAGTAATGTAAACAAAAGCTGAAAATAATAAAGTAAAAAGAGAGAGATTGTTACGTTGATTGTAAACAATGAGAATTGAAGCGTTGGGGTTATGTCCACCTTCTGAGGTATACGTCTCTATTGGCTATGAGTGTGTAGAATTATGTCATGCAATTGCTTATAGAGGATTGTAGTCGATGGTAAATCCAAGCGTCTCTCGACCTAAACAAGGACTATTTCACTTTAACTCTCTCGAGCTTAAAGCGTGTCTAACGGTACGAATTCTCCAAGAGGTTAGTCCAGTTACGACACTAGCTTTTTAGTAGGAAAGGGTGTCCTACTACCTTGACATTATCTCTTTTCCAGACAAATAACTTTTCTCTCGAACAAGTTAAATGTTAGACTGGCGTATTCTTGCGTTTGCAACCGCAAAGAATGTAGATTAAGATGAAGAGAATAATGATATAAGCAATATACGTGCCTCGAACTCACAAACTCACAGCAATAGATAGTAACTCATTCGACTTCCATAACCCCAACAGAGAAGTTTAGTTACCCATGAATGCGAAGGAAATCACGATTGACATTGTTATGATATCACGATATTGAGTAATGGCGTGTAGATCAAGTGATAGGCGTGAGGCGTGATTTCCTAGGCAAAGTAACGATTCTCTTGTTGTGGAATTTAAGAATAGAAGAGTAGAAGAAGAAAAATAGAATTGAATTGTAAGATGAGATGAGAGAGGAGTAGAAGAAGATGTAAGAAGATGTCTAAAGATGATAGAAGATGTGAGGGATGGAAGGAAGTATTGTGTTCTCCCTCCTTCCTCCCTCCTTTGTTCAAAATCTCTAGCATGATAGGGTATTTATAATACCCATATCCTACTCCTACTAGATAAATAAAATATCTAACCAAATCCTACTAGGCTAATGTAATATTTAACCCAATTGTACTAGGTTAATGTAACATTATCATAATCCAAATAAAATAATGAAATACATAACCTAATTGTACTAGGTTAATGTATCATTGTCAAAATCCAGCTTTGTGTCTGTAAGTCCCCAAAGTCTTCAGAATTGCTGTTTTAGCCCGGGACAGATTTTTCATGCAGTAGTTTTGGTCCCCCAAAGTCTTCAGAAATGCTGTTTTAGCCCGGGACAGATTCTCCATGCATCACTTTTGGTCCTTTAGGCGTCCAAACTCCCTTTCCTTCCTTCGTGAGCTTTATTTAGCGTCAAGTAAGCCATAAAATGCTGAATTATGCATCATTTATACCTGAAACTTTACTAATCATGTTCGTTAGCTCATTTACAGGAAAAAGGACTAAAAGTGCATGAAATATATAATTTGTTCTCAAAACTAGGCTAAAATATGGGCAAAATATATTGATATAGGCGTGTAAATCCGCCTATCATCAACACCCCACACTTAGAGCTTTGTTCGTCCTCGAACAACATATCATGTCCTTCTAAGCATCAACTTAAGGTTTTTACAGCAACAACACAAAACATTTATTAAGACAGGCACAACGATTATCAACCAAGAGTAGCTTTCCGATTATAAGTAGAAACAATTTAACCTCAAGTATAAACTCGTGATGGTGATCAACTCGCATGCAAACGTTAAAGTGCATAGAATCATATACAACTATCCAAAACTCATCAACCATGTGTGTCTCACCATATAGTACCCATAATCACTCACAAATATAGCATATTTTTCAAACATGGGTATCAAAATGTCCTTGCTCTCACTCTCACAAAGAATTCATATGTAGCAACTGATGACCATAGGCTTGCCCTTAATGTAATACTCTACTAAATGTCAGAATGCTAAGATTAGGATCAAGTAGGTCTTTTGATGGTTGTAATGTAGGCTAAGGGACGGGTACGACTATTTTAGCCAGGAATAGTGACTACGTTCCTAAGCGCTTTAATACATCACTTTGTATTATTACACTTTTTTCTTTCAACCTTTCTTCTTTCTTTTGTTATACCACCCTTGTTCTCCTCTTTTGTTTTTCAATTTTAAGCACAACTCGCTTTTCAGCTTTCTTTTCCTTTTTCTTTTCACAACATACCTCTTATGATAGCACTTTTTTTTTCTTCATAACACATTCAAGCACCATTACAATTTATAGCATCATACTCACCCAATTTCCTCTTATGTTGTCACATGACTTTTTCACTTTAAAGCACTTAGGAGTTTGGATCAAATTACGGTCTTGAAAAAAATGGATTAGGCTTACATACAAGGTTGTCAAAGAAAATAGGCTAAAGGCTCAAAAGGGTTTAACTAGGATGATGTCCATGGGTAGGTAAAACTGAAGGTAAACAAATATAGGTTGCCAAAGAAATGCCTAAATCATATCCTAAACTTACACTCCTTATTTTTGCTTTGCATACATACCAGGCAAGTTCTAGCATCAGCCACACACATAGAATATACGATTATAACACACACACAAGGCACATGGTCGACTTGCTTGGAAGTAATATAGACTCTCGACCCAACAAGTGAAGGAATTGAACCACACAATATCACATAATGAGTCACAACTAGAGCCTAAACATCTCAATAGTCACAATTGTAGCACTTACTCTTGTTATAATCTCATGCTGCCTATCAAAATAATTTCATGCGAAGCTAGAAAAAAATTTACTGCTAAAAAAAACCGAAACAAAAACAAAGCAAACAAACATAGATGCGATAGAGAAGTATAGCATACGATACCGCCACCCCACACTTAAACGGGACACTGCCCTCAGTGGAAAATAAATACGAGGAACCTGGTTAGTCGGACTCTTCCTCATTGTCGGGGGTCATACCCCCTTTGTCGGAATCATCATAAGAGTCGTCGTCAGAGTTCTCCTCCTCATCAGAGTCTGGAAAGCGCCGATCGTCATCAGTCGGCACATCATTATCTAGAGGTTCCTCAAAGTATACGCCCACTCCACACATCTCCCGTGCATGCATGTTCATGGGATAGTCATGGTCCAGCTGTTGGAGCTCTGCAGCAGTTGGAACACGACCTCCGCTCATCATTGTAAACCTCATCATGCCGTACATATGGCGGGAGAAACTCTCATCCCGAGCATGTCTCTCTGCCGTAGTAAGGTTGATGCCATGTGTTGATTCAGCATCTTTGACCTTTGTGAGGTCAACCTTCTTTAGATTGTGTGGGAGTTTATGATCAGCTGGTTCCTCTTCGATATCCTCCTTCCGCAAGATTGCTGTCAATAAATTGCCAAATGTGAAATGGGACCTTTTGTGGAGTCTGGCCTTCCTCATGGTAGATCGAATGATTGCCCCAAAGTTGATAGGGACATTCGTCATCAAAGGATAGACCAAACACACTCTATCTCTCGATATCTTGGTGTATTGAGTCCCAGGAATAAGACATGAGTTGACAATGCGCATCCAGATTCTTGCTTCCCTATTTAGTGGAGCATAGGGGAAGGTGTTGTGTCGGCCGGTTTCTTTATGTCTGCCCCACCTTGCCATTGATCTGCTTCCACAAAGAGTGTGTCGTATTGCTCTATAAGGAGGCCTGCTGTACAGCTCTTTGAATGGTGCTGTGTCGATCGAAGGTAAGCCAAGAAAAGAGTTGATCCAGTCCGCGGTGAGCTGTAACACCTGGCCCCGAATTTTGACTTCATTGCCTGTTGTGTTTGGCGACCAGTTGGCATAAAACTCTCTTGTTAGATCAAGATTACACTCTCCCATGTCGCGGAAGATGAAATCCAACTTCAAAGCCATTATTTTTGCCAACATACGCGGCTCCTTCTTTGCTAAGGTATCCTTGTTGATCAAGTCGACGTGCACATATTTTCTTTCTTTGTTGCTGCTGTACCATGCTTTGTCTTCTTCCTCAAGAACCCATTTTATTCCGAACATTCTGCGTGGTAGTTGTGCTGAGGATGATTCTCCTTGGTCTTTTCGACTTCTCTTCTTGCCCTTTTGGGAAGTGGTCGCCTTCTCCTTGCCTTGCCTCGCTTTAGGTGCCATTGTACCTGAGACTAGAAATAGTGTTAGTTGCAGCACAGTCTCACTTGATACAATCTATAAGCAAGCATTAGGGGCACCACCCCACACTTAGTTTTGTTAACACAAATCAGTGAGGTGAAAGTAGTCGATTTACTCAGATTTCATCGAGATACGTTTTAGGATTGTATTCCGACAAGAAAATCAGCAATGCATCGCTTACTTGCAGCCATTGGACTACTTTCATGGTAGGTATAGCAACGCTACTACATAGGGGTTACCACCTTGAATCGTTATTCTTACAACAATCACAACCTCCTAAGTCGGTAGGCACTATAAGTCTTATCCCTATGACCGGGATAGTCTAACATGTAAGTATCCAAACAACAATCTTAAGTAATATTCATAGCCATAGCAATTCTGCAAATATCATAATAATGCTATTGAAACCAAATTCAAGTCGGAAACAAGTCAAGATATTCCTACGTATATGTTTACTCACATGATTTTGCAACAACAATCCAAACACATGAACATCACCAACAATCTTATATAATTTAGCAATTAATAATAGCCATAGCAACGTAGTACTTACGAGAAATAAATGTAGAATAAGAGAGTACTTACTTGCTTGAAACTTGTGGAGATGGTTTTGTGAATTGGAAGAGCAAAAGAAGAAAATTTTTAGAAGATTTGGAGGAGTATGCGGCGCCTTTAGGGTATTTTCTATTGTGGTTGTGTTATAAAACTAAGTCCCCTTTATATAGGAAGAGTATGGGTCGGGTTATGACCCATTTACAATCGGTTTTGGAGACAAAAATCCTACATATGCGGCGCATTGTCTATGGCATAATGGGACATATGCGCCGCATAGTCTATGGCATTTGTAGACATATGCGGCGCATTGTCTATGGCATAATGGGACATATGCGCCGCATAGTATATGGCATATGAGATACTGAGACCAAATGCCATAGCATAGGCGGCGCATAGTCAAAAGCATACCTAGGAATAGGCGGCGCATAGTGTATAGCACACTAGATTCCGAGACCTTAGGCTATAGGATAGGTTGTGCATCGTTTGTGGCCTAGTTTTACCAAGGCCTAGCCTTCCTCGAAGCCTATTTTGGCGTGGGAAAGGCTCAATCCATAGCCTTATGCATCACCCTTCCTAATTTACCAACTTTACCATACAATGCGTCCAAATCGTCAATTGAAATCAATCTCCTCGTTGACTACTTCTTGCACCTATATTCGCTCAAACAAATGAAAACGATTAGTACGATGGGTTGCCTCCCACCAAGCGCCTTAGTTTTGGTCGTGGCACGACTCTTATTTTTGGATTTTTATTTATCAAAAGCAAAACACATACTAGAACGAAATGAAAAATGAAAAACGATAAACGATAAATGATAAACGATGGGTTGCCTCCCATCTAGTGCCTTATTTATTGTCGTGGCTCGACGTAGTAATCTCGAGTACTTAGACTTCGTCGAGATAAGTGATGGCCATGTCATTCATCGAGTCAAGAGGACCGATATACGGCTTAACACGTTGGCCATTCACTTTGAAGACAACACCCTTATTGCCTTCCAATTCGACTACTCCAGACGAGTAGACTTGGATAACTTTAAATGGACCAGACCACTTAGATTTTAACTTACCTGGGAAGAGCTTAAATCTGGAGTTGAAGAGTAGTACCATATCACCCTTTTGGAAGTTTCGTTGAACAATCCGCTGATCATGATACTTCTTCATCCGCTCCTTGTATAAATCCGATCTTTCATATGCATGGAGACGGAACTCATCTAATTCGTTCAGCTGCTCCAACCTCAGATTCTTCACATCATCCCAATTCAGATTCAAGTGCTTTAATGCCCACAATGCCTTGTATTCAAGCTCGATGGGTAGATGACAAGCCTTCCCATAAACTAGTTGATAAGGAGACATGCCAATGGGTGTCTTGAATGCAGTCCTATATGACCATAGTGCATCATCTAGCTTTCGAGACCAATCCTTCCTATTTGCATTAACCGTCTTTGCAAGGATTTGCTTAATCTCGCGATTGGAAACCTCTACTTGTCCACTAGTTTGGGGATGATAAGGCGTAGCTACCTTGTGTTGCTTGACACCATACTTGGCCAATACAGATTTGAATAGCTTGTTGCAAAAGTGAGATCCTCCATCGCTTATGATAGTACGAGGTACCCCAAAGCGAGAGAAGATATTCTTCTTTAAGAATGCTACAACACGTTTTCCTTCGTTGTCGGCCAATGCTACGGCTTCAACCCATTTCGAAACATGATCCACAGCAACCAAGATATACTTCATTCCAAACGAATTCACGAATGGACCCATGAAGTCAATACCCCACACATCAAAAAGTTCTACCTCCAGAATTTTGGACATGGGCATTTCATGGTGTTTTGAAATAGCACCTTGACGTTGGCATTGGTCACACCTTCTCACATAGTCGTATGCGTCTCTGAATATCGAAGGCCAATAATAACCACTTTGCAATACTTTTCTTGCCATTCGATTCCCTGCATGATGTCCTCCAACTTGCGAAGTGTGGCATGCTTCCAATATAGTAGGTACTTCTTCATGGGATATACATCGTCGAATGATCCCATCCGCGCATCTTCGAAACAAATAAGGTTCATCCCAATAGTAGTGCTGAACGTCATGCATAAACTTCCTCCTTTGGTGGTAAGATAAGTTGGCAGGTATCACATTACTCTCTACGAAATTTGCAAAGTCGGCATACCATGGTACTTTCTCCATTTTTGTCGCTAATATCTCCTCGTCAGGGAATGCATCATCAATCTGAATCTCAGGTTGCGCCACATGTTCATTCTCAAGTCTAGATAGGTGATCAGCCACTTGGTTCTCGCAACCTCTTCTATCTTTGACTTCGAAATCAAACTCTTACAGCAGCAGTACCCATCGAATCAACCTTGGTTTGGCATCCTTCTTCGTCATTAGATACTTAAGAGCTGCATGGTCTGTATGGACGATCACATTGGTACCCAATAGATAGGCACGAAACTTCTCAAACGCATATACAACCGCTAGGAGCTCTTGTTCAGTAACAGTGTAGTTCCTTTGGGCTTCATTTAGGACCTTACTCGCATAGTAGATAGGATGAAATAATTTCTCCTTTCTTTGTCCAAGAACAGCACCAACGGCTACACCACTAGCATCGCACATGACCTCAAACGGGAGCGTCCAATTTGGTGCTACCATGATAGGGGCTTCAATGAGTTTTCCTTTAAGGCATTCGAATGCCTTTACGCAATTGTCATTAAAGTCAAACTTCGCATCTTTCTCCAATAGTTTGCACAATGGACTAGAAATTTTGGAAAAGTCTTTGATGAATCTACGATAGAAACCAGCATGGCCAAGAAAACTACGGACTCCCTTCACCGAAATTGGAGGCGGTAGCTTCTCAATTACCTCTATTTTTGCTCGATCAACCTCTATTCCTCTTTCAGAGATCTTGTGCCCAAGAACGATTCCTTCTTTTACCATGAAGTGGCACTTCTCCCAATTCAGCACAAGGTTAAACTCTACACATCTTTGCAATGCCATGCTCAGGTTTGCCAAACATGCTTCAAAAGACTCACCGACAACTGAAAAGTCGTCCATAAATACCTCCAAAGTGTCTTCAACCATATCAGAGAAAATAAACATCATACAACGTTAAAAGGTGGCTGGGGCATTACATAACCCGAATGGCATGCGTTTGAAGGCAAACGTACCATATGGGCATGTAAACGTTGTCTTCTCTTGGTCTTCGGGGGCAATACAAATCTGATTATAACCTGAATAACCATCCAAGAAGCAGAACCATCCTTTCCCCGCTAATTGATCTAGCATTTGGTCCATAAATGGCATAGGTAAGTGATCCTTGAGTGTCCAAGAATTCAGCTTGCGGTAGTCCATGCATACTCTCCATCCAGTAACGGGCCTGAGTGGAATAAGCTCATTCTTTGCATTCGCGACCACCGTCATTCCTCCTTTCTTGGGAACACATTGTACAGGACTTACCCATGTACTATCAGAGATAGGATATACAACTCCTGCGTCTAACCACTTGATAATCTCCTTCTTCACCACTTCTTGCATAGGTGGGTTTAAACGCCTTTGATGTTCAATGGTGGGTGTGCACTTTTCTTGAAGCTGAATTTTATGTGTGTAAATCCCAGGTGGAATACCAATAATATCCGCAATGGTCCATCCAATGGCTCTAATATACTTGCGTAAGATTGAAATAAGAGCTGCAACTTGTTGCTCACCCAAATCGGCTGCCACTATGACTGGAAGTGTGTTTCCGCTTCCTAAGAATGCGTACTTCAAATAACTTGGCAGCTCCTTCAATTCTAGTGTGGGTGGTTCTTCAATAGATGGCTTGGCTGGTGGTGTGGGTCGATTCTTGAGATCAAGATCCAGCTTCTTGGGAGTATAGCGATATGTCCCTAATCCCGATAGAGCACAAATAGCTTCTTCAGAAATTTTAGCATCCTCATTCTCTCCTTTCATGAGCAAAACCTCCAAAGGATCATCAAGAATTTGCTCTTCTTCAAGTCGTTCTTTCTCATCATCAAAGACAACATCAGCCACAGAAAATACACTCAGATCTTTGGGTTGCTTCATTGATTTGCAAACATCAAATCGAACCACTTCGTCATTTATTCGGAATGAAAGTTCATTAGCTCTCAAATCAATGAGCACACTTCCTGTAGCAAGGAAAGGGCGTCCCAAGATTATGGGAACCTCTGAATCTGCTTCACAATCCAAGATGACAAAGTCTGCTGGAAAGATAAATGAAGAAACCTTTACCAAGACATCACATAGAATACCAACCGGTCGTTTTACCGACCTATCTGCCATAACAAGCCTCATGTTAGTTGGTGTAGGATCTCCTAACCCCAACTTCTTGTAGATCGATAATGGCATCAAGTTGATGCTGGCTCCTAGGTCACATAATGCTTTGGCAAAGTTCAAAGATCCGACGGTGCAAGGAATAGTGAAAGCTCCGGGGTCGGCCTTCTTCTGAACTTTCGATCGGGTAGCAATTGCACTACAATGATGCACATCATCTTTCATCTCATAACTTGCTGCCCTCTTCTTAGTCAAAAGATCTTTCATAAACTTCGCATACCCAGGCATTTGTTCAAGTGCCTCCACCAATGGAACATTAATGGTCAGCTGCTTTAACATAGTCATGAATTTGCTGAACTTCGTGTCATCCGCCACCTTCTTCAATCTTTGGGGAAAAGGTGGTGGTGGGTATGGAAGTGTTCTTTCCATGGCTTTCTTCTCCTCTTGCTTCCGTTTTTCCATTTTTTCAGGCTGCACGTCACTGGGCGTGACATCCTTGACGTCAGGACTGGTTGTTGCGGCATCTTCTCCTTTTGCGTTATCATCCATGTCCGCAACTTCGTCAACCACTTGCTTGCCTTTTGCTGAAGGTTCCAGCACCTTACCACTTCAGGTAGTGATGGCCATGCATGACCCATCATTCCTTGGGTTTTGCACAGTATCGCTAGGTAAAGTGCCAGCCTTTCTTTGATTGAGTGCTGCTGAAAGTTGGCTCAGTTGCTTCTCTATTTGCTTGATTGAAGTGGAATGAGAATCAACTAGTTGTTTCATGGAAGACAAATCATTGATTACCTCAGTAACTCCCGCGCTCGTTGCTTCCACTCCTTTCAATAATTTAGCCATCATGTCTTCCATACTTCCAGAATTAGATGTGGTGGTATCACGTCTACCAGGGGGAACATAAACACCACTCTTTTCATTGTTTTTTCTCCAACTACCTTGGTCCTTGTTTCCAGAATTATCATTATAGTTCCGACCTTGGTTTCCTTGGGTATTCCCACGGAAACCCCCCTGATTGTTCACGTAGTTTGCCTCCTCTTCCGAATCAGATTCGTCTCTTCCTTTTAGCGCCACAGCTTTCACTTTTTCGGTCTTCCCTGATAATAAATGCTTTGTCAGAAGATCCACTTGCGTTTTCATGTGCGCTAAATCTTGATCACGTTCTTCTTGTCTTCTTCTTTGGTCTGCAGTCATGCCTATAGATAAAGTGGGGCTTGCTACCTCGGAATCCCTGGTATGCCAAGCTCTACTTTGTTTCGTCATGCGATCTAGCATATTGCTTGCTTGACCAAAGGTGAGGTCCATAAAAGATCCTCCAGCTGCGTTATCCACCACTGGCTTAGTTATTGAATTCAAGGCTCTATACAATATCTCCATGAGGTGAACATTAGTCATGTGATGGTTTGGGCATCTCGCTAGCTTTGTCTTGAACCTCTCCCATGTTTCATGAAGAGCTTCAGTGGGAAGCTGACGAAAGTTGCTGATTTCATCTCTCAATTGTGCCCTTTTGGAAGGCGGAAAGAATCTTTCTAGGAAAGCGTCTCTCAATTGCCTCCAATTTGTAATTGAATCAGGAGTCAGCCCATTCAACCATAGTGTTGCCTCCCCAGACAGAGACAATGGAAATAGACGTAATCGAATTGCATTCTGACCAACACCAGGATTGTCAAAAGACTTGCATGTAGAAATAAAGTTGATGAGATGCATATTCGGATCATCGCCTGCTAGTCCACCAAACAATCCCTTGAGTTGCAATAACTGAATCATGGTGCTTGTGATGTTGAACTTGGCTCCGGGCGCTAATGGTGGTGGAATTATAGCTCCAGTGGCTTCGGCACCATCAAGATCATCATCATCATCGTCGAAGGCTGGCTGCATAGGTTGGTGATCATGTCTATACCGAGCTTGTCGACCTCTTCTGTTGGCAGGTGTTATGATTTCAGCATCACGCCTAGGGTTTAGTAACTCGTCATCACCTAAATCCTCATCGTCAGGATTTGGTGCTCGTCCAGGGTTATCAATGTTCTGCTGTTGAACCTGGGTTGCGGCAAGGGCAACCAATCTTGCTTGTTCCTGTTGAGCAGCAATCCTTGCGATTTCAGCTTGTGCTTCCATTCTACCAATGCATTGTGGCTCAGGATTGATTGGTAATAACAGTTGACTAGAACTTCGAGTATGGGGCATGCACTAAAATAAAAACCTGCAGTAGACAAAAACAAAAACTAAAAGTAAAAGTACGAGAATCTTTGACCAAAGGGTCTAGTAATTTTCACGAACTTAATTGACACTTGTATTCCCCGGCAACGGCGCCAATTTTTGATAACGCTCAATCTACAGCTCTCGTTTGAGTGTAAAGCGGTCGTTAGCAAATATAGAACCCAACCTGGGTTGGGTGTCGATCCCACAGGGAATAGCTTGGCCAACAAGTAAGTAAAATTACTAAACTTTTGGTGCAAGTCTCGTAAGAAGGGGGGATTCTTGTCTTGCAAGTAATGTAAACAAAAGCTGAAAATAATAAAGTAAAAAGAGAGAGATTGTTACGTTGATTGTAAACAATGAGAATTGAAGCGTTGGGGTTATGTCCACCTTCTAAGGTATACGTCTCTATTGGCTATGAGTGTGTAGAATTCTGTCATGCAATTGCTTATAGAGGATTGTAGTCGATGGTAAATCCAAGCGTCTCTCGACCTAAACAAGGACTATTTCACTTTAACTCTCTCGAGCTTAAAGCGTGTCTAACGGTACGAATTCTCCAAGAGGTTAGTCCAGTTACGGCACTAGATTTTTAGTAGGAAAGGGTGTCCTACTACCTTGACATTATCTCTTTTCCAGACAAATAACTTTTCTCTCGAACAAGTTAAATGTTAGACTGGCGTATTCTTGCGTTTGCAACCGCAAAGAATGTAGATTAAGATGAAGAGAATAATGATATAAGCAATATACGTGCCTCGAACTCACAAACTCACAGCAATAGATAGTAACTCATTCGGCTTCCATAACCCCAACAGAGAAGTTTAGTTACCCATGAATGCGAAGGAAATCACGATTGACATTGTTATGATATCACGATATTGAGTAATGGCGTGTAGATCAAGTGATAGGCGTGAGGCGTGATTTCCTAGGCAAAGTAACGATTCTCTTGTTGTGGAATTTAAGAATAGAAGAGTAGAAGAAGAAAAATAGAATTGAATTGTAAGATGAGATGAGAGAGGAGTAGAAGAAGATGTAAGAAGATGTCTAAAGATGATAGAAGATGTGAGGGATGGAAGGAAGTATTGTGTTCTCCCTCCTTCCTCCCTCCTTTGTTCAAAATCTCTAGCATGATAAGGTATTTATAATACCCATATCCTACTCCTACTAGATAAATAAAATATCTAACCAAATCCTACTAGGTTAATGTAATACTTAACCCAATTGTACTAGGTTAATGTAACATTATCATAATCCAAATAAAATAATGAAATACATAACCTAATTGTACTAGGTTAATGTATCATTGTCAAAATCCAGCTTTGTGTCTGTAAGTCCCCAAAGTCTTCAGAATTACTGTTTTAGCCCGGGACAGATTTTCCATGCAGCAGTTTTGGTCCCCCAAAGTCTTCAGAAATGCTGTTTTAGCCCGGGACAGATTCTCCATGCATCACTTTTGGTCCTTTAGGCGTCCAAACTCCCTTTCCTTCCTTCGTGAGCTTTCTTTAGCGTCAAGTAAGCCATAAAATGCTGAATTATGCATCATTTATACCTGAAACTTTACTAATCATGTTCGTTAGCTCATTTACAGGAAAAAGGACAAAGTGCATGAAATATATAATTTGTTCTCAAAACTAGGCTAAAATATGGGCAAAATATATTGATATAGGCGTGTAAATCCGCCTATCATCATGATATGAGTTTGTACATATTAACGATTGTTGTTTAAGTTTCAATGTGACGTCTAAAGGTGTTTTCATGGAATATATATGTTTGTTAATTGAAAACCATGAACTTTAGGTGGTTTAATATGGTGCAAGTATGAAACTCACCTATGCCTTAAAGAATGCATACAAGGTGTTTGATAAAATGCTTAGGATGCTAGAGATTCATGTTTGTATGGTTCTATGATGTCTATATGACAAGTCCATGTTAGCCATATACTTCAATATGAATCCTATGCTTTTCATCTGTTGCTATTGTGATGGTATGAAGCATGTAAGATAATGGAGATATACAATATGTACACGAAATATATCCATACATTCCCTACAATGTTTAAGATGTTGAATAACTCTATGAAATATGATATCCCCTACTTATGATATTATGAATTGTGGACTCTAATCTTGTGACCAAGTCATTTCATGTATGCCAGTTTCCTTCTATAGAATCCTGGGGGTATTCGTACCCGAAAAATATAGTTGTGTTCCTAGAGCCATGTCATGTGACCTGATAAATCTCAGTCAACCTATACTCTGTAGAACTTAGTCAGTCATGTGACTCAGGAAACATCAGAAATCTCATAATCTCAGTTAACTCTCAGATAATAGTACTACTCCATCAGTCAACGGAAGTCAGTTAATCTGTCCATGTACAATCAGTTGAATTATGCTTAGTTTCTTTAGATGGGAGTATAAGTTAGCACCGAGTGAACCCAAGGATGGGAACTCACCCACCAGTTTAGGGTGTGATTCTTAGCAGTCATCCTTGTGTTCCAGAAACTATGTAGCCAGTGTAGGTTGAGACATATTAGTATGTCAGATTAGGGTTGATGAGGTGGCTTAACCTGTCAGTTTAGGGTTCCCACCATTCTCTTTTCGAATACCTGCCAGCTAAGGGTCACCTACAACTGTCCTAACCAGTGGCGCAGTATTGACACCCCTCCAGTCGGGGCAGAGATTGGACCCCAACTTAGCTATATGCGTTATTGGGGCATGTCGGTTAAACAACTACCTCCCATAGTTTTAGTATCTGTCTCAGTAAAAGAACTCAGATAATTCTTCAGATATCAGTATACCAGGACTGTTAGATACGGTCAAATTCAGTTATAGCACGAAACTCAGAGAATTCAACCAGATTCAGAGCTATCAGATACAGTCATCCATGTTATCAGAACTACGGTTCCATCTATTTATTAGCGTATAGATTTAGCCATTACGTACTCACGATCTTAGTTACTATGTATGTATGTTTGTACTTTTACGTTTATATCAGTCAGTCAGTAGTATTATTCATACATGTAAATCTTTTGCATTAGCCTACCTCACTCGTATACTATGTACTCCAGTTGTACTGACGCATTTGCGCTATGGTGCTTTCTTTTCATGTTACACCATAGGTTCAGAGGACGAGTCCCAGACCAGCAGTAGCAGTCGCATTCAGCATACTGAGTTGCAGTGAGTCGTCTTCATTCGAGGATGACATTATTTGATTTATTCATTTATTTCTTCAGTTCAGTATTACGGAGTTATTTGGAGACGTGTTCCTTCAACTCCTCATTTCAGACAGTACTTAGAGGCTTTCGGATTTACGCTCAGATTTAGCTTTCAGATTCTATTTTCAGTTGTTTTGGGTATTTTTTGCCCATATGGATGTTATATTATTCTGTTGAAACTTATGGACTACATGTTCATGTTTTCCACATTAATACGTTATATATGCAGTGTAAAGGTTCAGATATCAGTCATGGGTTAGCTTGTGGTCCCTCGGGGTCATGAGCACCTGTAGTATTTCGATTCAGAAAATCGGGGGCGTTACACCACCAACACTAATACCACCAATAACAACACAAAGACCACCAACACCACTAATGCCACCACCACGACCACTAACACCACCACCAACAGCCACCAACACCACTTTCAACATCACCACCAATACCACCAAAGCCACCATTAGACCACTAATACTAACACCACCTCCAATGCCAGCGTTACTAATATTAAGACTACCAACTTCACCACCAATGCCACCACCACGACCACCAATACCAACACCACCTAGAATAATCATCAAAAATACAACAAACATCATCCAACAATACCACGAAGGTCAACGAAACACTGCAATAAAAACTAGGATTTTCTTGGGTTCTTCCTACGATTTTGACATCAAAATTCAAAATTGTTAACCTATTCTCAAAGATAATACACCTAAAAGTCTTTTTTTTCATCATTAACTAAAAAACCCTAATTTTTAGAAAAAAATATATATAGAACTCTTCTCAAACTCTGTTACCTACGAAATCAGAGAAAATGATGGATACAAGCAAGAATGAAGTAAAAATAACAACTATGTGGTCAAAAATAGGAAAAAAAATCAATTCATTGTGAAGGGTTGAGCAATATGTTGAGTAGATGTTGTTTGTATTATTTAGAGAGAAAGAAAAAGGTGAGAACTCAAGATTTTAAATGATGAAAGGTTTTTCCCGCAAATGGATGATTTCTATATGTTGATTTGTATTTTGGAAAAGAATAACAAGTTTTGAAAATGTTAATTTGGTCCAAATAATTTGCTCATCCCTAGTTGTAGCTAAATTAATTAAAGTTATTTCAAATAATAAGGTAATATGAATCATTTCAACTCAGATTGATTGATTGACGACTCAGGTCAGGAGGAATACAATGCAAACATCATGCAGTATAGTTAACCTATCAGCTCATCCCTAGTTATAGCTAAATCAATTGAAGTTGTTTCAAATAATAAGGTAATATGAATCGTTTTAACTCAGATTGGTTGATTGATAACTCAAGTCAGGAGGAACGCAATACCAACATCATATAATATAGTTGACCCTATGAACTCATCGCTAGTTGTAGATAAATCAATTGAAGTTGTTTCAAATAATAAAGTAATATGAATCATTTCAACTCAGAATGGTCGATTGACAACTCAGGTCAGAAGAAACGCAATACCAACATCATGTAATATAGTTGACCCCATAAACTCATCCCTAGTTGTAGATAAATCAATTGAAGTCATTTCAAATAATAAGGTAATATAAATCATTTCAACTCAGATTGGTCGAATGACGACTCAGGTCAGGAGGAATGCAATACCAACATCATGCAATATAGTTGACCCTATCAACTCATCTCTAGTTATAGCTAAATCAATTGAAGTAGTAGTTGCACATATGAACTCAATTGAAATTATATTAAAATATATTTCAACTTGTTGCAATAAATAACTTATCTGTTGGAACTTATCAAACAGATAATTGAATGTGTTGCAAAAGATTACATATCTGTTGAAAATTATCAAATAGATGTTGCCATCTGTTGCGAAAGATGACTGAGCTGTTGGAATTTTTAAAACAGAAATTGACATCTATTGCAACAAATGACTTATATGTTTTAAGATCTTTTATTTTTATTTTAAAGCAATTTCCTATCCAAGATAAAGAAAGATAAAATACTAAGACGGTAAAAAAAATTACTTGGATAACTCAAAAATCTCCTCCTTGAGTAGTCTTATCTTGTATTTTTAATATCACCGTCTCCTCGTGCCCCTCAAAAGTTATTAATGAATTTTTGAAACCATCTCTAGAATTCTCTCTCCTTCAGCCATAAATTAATTCATATCTCTTCTCTTCTTTCTTTCAGAATTAGAATTCTCTTTCTATTTTCTTTAGGGTAATCACAACCATCTTCTTTTTTTCTCTCTTTTCTCTCATGTTTTACATGAGTATCCTTTCGGATCTAACCTGATCTATATCTTTTCTCGAATGAAATGGGAGTTTGGATCCCTTTGATTTTTTGACATTGTAGGTATGGTTCACTATTGCTCTTTCCTTCTCGTCTTCTTCTTTATATGTTATTTAAATTAGATATTTACATCTGTTATTTTTATTTATTTATCCATTACCAGTATTCTATTTATTGAGAAAATTGAAGGAAAGATGCCTTTTAAGTCTTGAATGAACGAACCGTTATTTTTATTAAAATATGTGAAAAAGGTCATCTGTTGGGAGAACTTAAAAAGCCTTGTTGTCAATATCATTTTTTCATGTTTTTTGTTTGTTTCTTTGTTGGTGGTGTTGGAACATGTGGTGTTTGTATTATTGATGGTGTTGGAACATATGCTGTTGTTTTTTTGTTGTTAATAGTGTTGTTGATGTTGGTGGTGGTGTTGGTGTTGTTGAAACAGATTCCCCAACTATTTCAACTGATGAATCAGCTGTTGGAATAGATAGAGCAACTGTTAGAAGAAATCAAACCAGTAGCAAGGCTGGTTTGATTTATTCTAAAAGATGACCTATCTATTGTAACATGTCAGCCATCTTTTGCCACAAATGCGTCGCCTGTTGCAACAGATGACTCATTTGTTGAACAGATAGGGAATCTATTACAACAGATGGGTCATCTGTTGGAACTCTTGTTGTGATGTGTTGTATTCATTCAATTTTGTGTTACTCTTTTTAAAATTATGCAGACATCAATTGTAATGTTCCTTTTGTTCTTTTCTTATTTGAAATCAAATATTTTTCACTTGTTTGAAAATAAAAGGAAGTGAAAATGGATCAACTTTTGCCCGGCCAACATTAAAGGCTAGAGTAAAGATGAGTTGGAGGAATAAGCTGCTTGCATATGGAACCATTTCATATGTGGGAGGTATGTATTATAGATCAACCTATCATGAAAACACACATACAGTACACTGATTTAGTGAATATTGGTTCTTTACCTATTAGGCATTAATTATTCAAACAAGATATTGCATTTTACAGTTAAGATTGTAAGGTTCGAACTGATAAGGCTGAGGGACCAACTAGGTGGTGTCGATACCCTGTTATGGTTTAATGAAAATTTTGTTGATGTTTATTTGTCAAGTTTGGAGAAGGGTTCAAGTTGTTGGTGGCAGTGTAAATATTCAATAGTGATTGGACTGATTTTAAGGGTTCAATGGACTTTTAAAAGGCCTCTGAAGCCTCGCACTGCTGCAACTAAGAATAAAAATAAATATAGTTATTGCCTTGGTTCAAATTTATATGGATGGGTTGGTTGAGGAGACTATTATACAATAAAAGGTTCTTGGGGTACCTGTGCGGGAAAGGGGAGGTTGGGAAGACCATATATCAACTCAAACCTTATTAAAGAACAAACACAGGGTAGGAAGGAACGTATAGCAAATCTGGCTGATGAAATTTGTTGACACCTAATTTTTGACCTCCATAACTAAGTTTAATTTGGAGTTTCTTCGATTTTCAAATAAAATCACAACAATTATTTTTTCCAAATAAATGCATTTTAAAATAGGTATTTAGGCTAAATTTTTTATTTAAGTGATAATTATATATTTTCGTATTTGCATTTGTGAAATTGTATAAATGACGTCATCTAAATGAATATTTTCATCAAAATTGAACTTTAAATTAAGGATCATTTGAAAAAATAATAATTAAAATCTTGATCTAATTATAATTTATTCTCGAAAATGATTTAATTGGATAAATATGCATTTGATTTTATTAAATCAAGAAGCTCGGGATTAAACAAGGTATTAATTCGTATCGAATTTCAATTTAATTTAGCCTATCTATTAGATTTGACCATAATTGAAAATTGGTCATAATTGCAATGCAATGCGTCAATTGATTTTTAATTTGGTCAAAATAAATAAATATGGCTAGATTTTAAATTAAAATTGGGGTTATATTTTAAATAACCCTAAAATTCTCAAGAACTCTCATAACTTCTACCCAATTCCCACCAAAAAATAAATTCAAATTGTACTACATTGTACTATTTCCCCCAACTTTGTCCTTTTACAATTTTGAAATTCAAAGATTGTACTACATTGTACTATTTCCCCCCACATTATCTCCCACCTCACCTTATCTTTAATTTTTACATTTCAAAAACCCCCCTAAATGCTTTTTCTCCCACATTGGTGGATGACAAGAAATAAATCTCTATCCTTTCCTATAAATACGTTTCTCCCACATTGGTGGTGGAGAAAAAAAACACCCCATTCTCTGTTGTAAATACTACCACTACTTTGGTAGAGAGGGAAGGAAAAAGGAAGAAAAAAAAAGAGGCTAGAAAGGTGAAAAAATCCTTTTAAGTAAAATAGTTATTTTTATTTAGTAAAAAATTTTGTTTCATAGAGTTGGTCGGCTAATCAAAATTTTTGAGTTGCCGGGGATGTTTTTCGGTGGTATTTGATTCAGAAGAAGCTCGTAGTCTCGTTTTGCTGCCCCCCAAAAGGTAAACACACCTTTTTTTTATTTTAGTTTTTATTATTATTTTCTTCTTCATCTTTTTTCTTCTTCGTAGTTCATAGATATAATTTTGTTTGCTGGGATTGTATGTTGTAGATGGCCGTGAAGGCCCTAAGACGTTGTGGTATCGATATTCTAATTATTTTTATGTTCATGATATAAAAATGAGCTAGCAATAGTTGTATGTGCCTTTTTTTACATTATTCTTTGATTATTTTGGATAAAGTTTTAATCTTTGCTTAAAAGATGTATTTATACTTTGTTTAAACTCATTGTTGTTGGATATATTTATTTTTAGTATGTAAAGTTATTTTCTTTATGTTTAAAAGAATAGTTAATGTTGAATGTTTTGCCTTTTCACCTTATTCTTCGATTATTTGGATAAAGTTTAGATCTTTGATTGAAAAACATAATCATGTCTTGTTCAAACTCATTGTTGTTGAATATGTTTATTTTTAGCATGTAAAGTTATTTTTTTTTGTTGAAAAGAATAGTTAATATTGATTGTTTTGCCTTTTGACCTTATTCTTTGATTATTTTGGATAAAGTTTAGATCTTTACTTGAAAAGACATACTCATGCCTTGTTTAAATTTATTGTTGGCGAATATGTTTGTTTTAACATGTAAAGTTTTTTTTTTTATGTTCGAAAAATAATTACTATTGTTTGTTTCGCGTTAATAAAAATAGTAATTGATTAAATCAAGAATTTGTCATTTGCTTGTTAATTATTTTAGGGGATCTCCAAAATCTTCATTAAGAGATGAAGTGCTAGTTTTATTTTTCATCCACAATGTTTATTCCTCTTTTTTTTCGCATGCTTTTAAATTTGTCAAAATGATGAGAAAGTTCGTATATTTGGCTAAATAGAATTATCTAGATATTTTCGTGACATGCATAGTATGATTATGAAACGATATTTCACTTTTAGAAATGCTAAACTTTTAATCAAATTTTCTTACTCCCTTTGGATTGTTATATGTGTACTTTGTGAGTGTAAAGACTTGATCGTGTCTCTCCTTGATTCATAATATCAAAAGAGAACCAATGATGTCTTAGAATGATAAATCATAGGTCTTTACGTGTTTTTTCCTAAAGTTGGCCATAATTTATATGTGTGAATTTTCGTTAATGTCGCCTTAATTGAAATTTAAAGATTCTCTTCCTTGAAAAGTTAACCTTTATTTTCTTTTGTTATACGGATTAGTATCTATGTTTGTTCAATTTTAGAAGTCATGAGTATTTTTCTTGTTGCCTCATCCTTTACTTTCGCAAGCCTATGTTGTTTGTTTGTCGCATGAATTGATCATTGAATATGACCTTCTTCCTTTTACCTTTATTCATTCTTGTATGAACATAAATCATGAGGCATGTAAGTGGGTGTCTTTGCTTTGCATTTTATTTATTGACTCTCATTCTTGTGCAAGTGTGCTTATCATTGCCATTTAAAAATTGGTTGTTGATATTTTCTTTTGCTTTGAAATATGTCATTTTTATGCCTTGAATGTATATTAATTTCTTTTTCTTTTCTTTGCATGCAAAAAATGTCTCGAGTCCAAATGTATCCCTCTCCTCTTGCATTTCGTAATGGGCCAATGAGGTCTACCTCTTCGAGTCAAGTTTGAAGTTTAAACCCGAGGTCCCCTGCATGACGCGCGGGTGCTAGAAGATAGACGAAGAAGGAAAATGGGTCAAAACCCATTAATGAGGTCACTAAGAGACTTGAAAAGTCTCGATTATTATTATTGTCTTCTTTTTATTTATTCATTTAGTCATTTATTTATTCATTCATTTGGGCCTCGAAGCCAAAGTTGTATTTAATACAGATGGAGCAAGACTCGAGCCAAAGGCATGAAAACTAGATTAGGACAGGTGAAATGGGTAGAAAGCCCATTTAGACTAGGACAGGTCTCATTAATTTAGGCCGATGGCCTAAATCCCTTACTTCCTCCCTTTCCCTCTGTTCTGTATGTTTGTTTTCCTTATGTGCTTGGCGAACCTAGTTAAATCCTTAGTTAAGTCGCTAAAAAACTAGTTTTGCATAAACACCCAAATATTTCCAAAATCTCTTTCTTTTCAAAAAACCAATAACTTTTTGACAAAATTAATCTTTTCGAAGTTAATCAAAAGATGATTTTCAAACAGTCCGGATAACCGCAAGTTAGCGAACGTTTTAGGTGCCTAACACCTTCCTAAAACGTTAATAGGAACCACTTATCTAGAATCTCTAACTTAAAATGATTTTTCTATTTTGAATCATTTGAAGTAACTCTCTAAAGGTTTCTTAATTCCTTTTCAAAATTAAGTGGCGACTCTCTCAAAAGTCAAAATTTCTGCAAAACAGAAATGACGACTCTGCTGGAGATTTTTGAACTATGTTCTAACCGAATGTTTGATTCCGTCTTTTGATTAATTGTGTGTTTATATGTTTTGATTCTGTAAAGTTTAATTATCGTATCTCATGGCATATTCCTACATCATTTAAACTGTTTTGGGGTTTCGTGGGTATCCCGACCCCTATTGATCAATTCAAAAAATGTGTTGGAAATGCAAACAGTTTATTAGCACGTGAGTCATCTGATGGTTGTTTTTATTTTCAAACTCAAGTTGTCCGCTTGAGAACAAGTGTTCAAACCCACTCTAGACACCGAGGATAGAACGAAACCAAAACCCTATTTTAGGCATGAGCCTAGGACGACCCAATACCCGAGCGGGGTATTAGGCCTATTAGAAAAACATCCCTGCGTCTATTGACCCCGAGTCAATTGTAGACGAACCATATTTATGTGTTGATGAAAATGTATACCTGTCTAATTCAATCCATTATCCTTTGGGGGTCGGGAAAAAACTTGATTTGCTTACTTTTGTAAGAATAATTGAAGCAAGATAAGCAAGAAATTGATCGATTTGGGAGGTTGCATCTAAGGCACAGTTTGAACGTCAACGGATGTCACCAGTAAAGAAGTGGACGAAGCTAAGAAGGCGAAGGTTGATAGAAGAAGCACTCGGGAATTAGTATTTTCTATCCCCTGTATGGGAACGTGTCTTCTTTCATGTTATTTCCCTTTCCCTAAAGATTGTATCCCTATTTTGTTATCTTTTGTAGGCATTTATGCCCTTCTAGTGTCTATAAAAGTTGGGGGATAATGGATTGACCTTAAGCAAGCATATATTTTTCTTCAAAATTCGTTAGCCTTAAACCCTTGGCTCAAACGGGCCACCTAATTAGGATGCACGTTTATTACAATATGTTTGTGTAATATAACTGTATATGTGCTTATACGTGTTATGTTGATCTGAATCAAAGGCGAACTGATCCAATCCCATTTTCCATAGAACATCTCTAGGCATAAATATACCCCACTATACAAAAGTACTCCAAGTCTCCCAAGTTTCTCAGAAAAGTCCGTAGTTATTCTCAAAACTTCCAAAATGATCGCTACCATTTTAGGAAAGTTGACTTTAGAATCAGAAAATATCATTATAGTTCGAACTACGTAGGGCCTGATTTCTCCTCCGTGAGATACATAGGCAGCCTTTTGGCCCGGCCCATATCTCCAAAAGCTCTGTTGTCCTCCACTTTCTTGAAGGAAGAAGAAGAGTTAAATCTTTCCGACAAATTCCACCTATCCATATCATTGAGAAATATCATGTTCATTAAAATCCTCGAGTCATCATTACTTCATGGATCAATTCGCATGAGATGAAAAACAACTCTACGTGTTTACTTCCTACCTTATCCTCTTGCTTTACTTATTACTAATGGAATCTAACACATAAGGATTTGAGTTGTTTTTACTTTGCAGGTAATAGAAACTACTCTGTGTTGGCACAAAATGGCCCTACTTCACCAGATCAAAATGAATAAGAGATCCCCTTCTTGACCATTGCTTTGTTACAGGAAAAGAAAAATGACTAGTAGTAAAACTGGACTCTACCAATCATTTTTCAACCCTGTAAGCGATGGTATCGAGGATGGAACAAGGAAAATATAAGGGAAGAATTTCCCAAGACAATCGGGATCATGGAAGATTAATTGGAGGAAACATTGTTGAATTGGACCTCCACTTCACTCATGACTCATCGCCCGGCGTATAACAGTAACTTAAAACCTGCAATTATCATGTCATGTCAAGAAGCAAAATAATGATAGCCCTAAAACAGTCAACAAAAGAGTCAAAGAGTTCGAGAATCAAAGAACCTAATCTAGAGAAAACCGGGGTGGTTAACTAGGAAGGCGATGACTCTATTGGATATTTGATCATTTGTTCTATCAAGACAAACGCAATGCAAACGTCATGTCATCCATAGACGTACTTATTTATATCCTAGTAAGGTGGATAAAAGTATTTTTAGGGCCATTATGAGTTTATCTACGAACTACGTTTGACCTGAATTCCCAAGAAAGGGATACGTAGACGGCCTATGTCGGCTTCGGTCAACCCCTTAGGAAAATTTGTCCTTTCCCTTTATCTACGAACTACGTTTGGCCTGAATTCCCAAGAACGGAATACGTAGGTGGCCTATGTCGGTTTCGGTGAACCCCTTAGGAAAATTTATTCTTTTCCTTTATGTACGAACTACGTTTGACCTGAATTCCCAAGGAAGGGATACGTAGGCGGCCTATGTCGTCTTCGGTCAACCCCTTAGAAAAATCTACCCTTTCCCTTTATGTATGAACTACGTGATGACCTGAATTCCCAAGAAAGGGATACGTAGGCGGCCTATGTCAGCTTCGGTCAACCCATTAATTTCTAAGCGTAGTCCTGAACTATGTTTGACCTGATTCCTGCTTTAATGGGATACGTAGGTGCCCCAACGGCTCGGTCATATAACCCCAGGAAATGGAAACTGGGGCAGAATTTTTGAGAAAAAATCTCGAAAATTCATAAGAAAAGACCGACATCCAACAAAGAGAATGAAGATCAGCAAAGACTTCAGATCCACTCGGATTGGTATCATCTCAAACAACTTTAAACTGGGGCAGAAATTTTGAGGAAGACCTCAAAATTTCCACCAAATGCCGGAACATATTTTAAATTCCCCAGCACCAGAGGTTAAAGTCAAGCTTTGGAAGCCACCAACTGTAACAAAGTCTGGGTAGACTCAATTTTTGGCTATGATAGAACTACTTGAAGAAACCCTCCAACAATGATCATGAGTTTTGAAAACCATCCATCGAATATAGCCAAAACTACGAGGAAGACGTTCGTTGAGCTAGTACATGACATGACTGGCAGAGATTTTCTAAAGTTTTACAGAAGTTTTCGAAATTATTCTAAAAAATTTAAGTCTATTTTCAAAAATCTTACGACTCACTTATTTAGTACTTGCCTAGACATCATTTAGGATGAAGTGTCAGGGTGGAAGTCCCAACATGGCGGAATGCCCAAGAGATGGCAAGGAGCAAATCGAAGAAGGTCAACATGGAGTAATTTCATTCAAACTAATCATTTTTCAGTGGATGCCGGGATCAATACACAAAAATGAGAGTCTCTTTTAAAAATCCCTGAGAAAATTAGGAGTCACAACAGATCATTAATGCGCAAGAACGGTATTTTAGGATAGCCCTAAAAATGGGTTAACAGTTATTTATTGAGGACCTTTTGATTTGTCCATCTCATTTCTTGAGATCATAGGCGACAAACAAAAGCGCCTAGTCTTCTTTACAAATATTGTATTTAGAAGTTTCCTAAAAATATTCGCTAGCAAAAGCGACTTTGTGTCTACTAATCGCCTACCTTGAGCACAGGTACATATACAAATCAAGACGATGACAGATGAATTTAGGTAAAATTATTTTATCATTGCCGTAAGGCACTGCCCCAAGGGCCATTACATATCATTGCCGCAAGGCGTTGCCCTAAGGTCCATTACATATCATTGCCGAAAGGCGTTGCCCCAAGGTCCATTGCATATCATTGCCACAAAGAATTTCCCCAAGGGACATTACATATCATTGCCGCAAGGCGTTTCCCCAAGGGCCATTACATATCATTGCCGCAAGGCGTTGCCCCAAGGGACATTACATATTATTGCCGCAAGGTGTTTCCCCAAGGGTCATTGCATATCATTGCCGCAAGGCGTTGCCCCAAGGTCCATTACATATCATTGCCGCAAGGCGTTTCCCCAAGGGCCATTGCATATCATTGCCATAAGGCGTTGCCCCAAGGGCCATTGCATATCATTTTCGCAAGGCATTTCCCCAAGGGCCATTCCATATCATTGCCGCAAGGCGTTTCCCCAAGGGCCATTGCATATCATTGCCGCAAGGCATTTCCCCAAGGGCCATTGCATATCATTGCCGCAAGGCGTTCCCCCAAGGTACATTCCATATCATTGCCGCAAGGAGTTGCCCCAAGGTCCATTGCATATCATTGCTGCAAGGCGTTGCCCTAAGGGCCATCACATATCATTGCCGCAAGGCATTGCGCCAAGGGCCATTGCATATCATTACCGCAAGGCGTTTCCTCAAGGGCCATTGCATATCATTTCCGTAAGGAGTTGCCCCAAGGGCCATTCCATATTATTGCCGCAAGGCATTGCCCCAAGGTCCATTGCATATCATTGCCGCAAGGCGTTTCCCCAAGGTCCATTACATATCATTACCGTAAGGCGTTGCCCCAAAGGCCATTGCATATCATTGCCGCAAGGCGTTGCCCCAAGGGTCATTGCATATCATTGCCGCAAAGCATTTCCCCAAGGGTCATTGCATATCATTGCCGCAAAGCATTTCCCCAAGGGCTATCACATATCATTGCCGCAAAGGCCATCTCATGCCATCGCCCCAGATGGCATTCAATATCTGTTGATGCGCTAGACAGAAACGCTGGCGTTGAGGATATCATCATCATTTAATATCTATTGACACACTAGACAGAAATGCTAGCATCGAGGATATCTCATCATTTTATGAATCAGCATCTAAATGCATTGAGAGCACACGATTTGAAGGGACGTTTTTAAGTCATTATCTAAGGATGAATGATATATAAGATTTCCTAGAAATTGACAATTTAAGGGTCATCTATAAGTCATATTATTTGAAATAGGATAGTGTGCAAGATCACCTATGAGTTGATAGCCTGTAGGTCATCCGTAAGCCACATCAACATCCTAACAGGATAGTGTGCAAGATCGCCCAAAAATTAATAGTTCAAAGGTTATCCCTAAGTCGTAACTAAATCCTTACCGGAGAATATGCAAGATTATCAAATTGATACGTCCAAGGGTTCTCTATAAGACGCATCACATCCAAGATCGATTATGTGCAGGATTACCCAAAAACTAACAATTTGAGGGATTATCTATAAGTCATATTGTATCCAAAGTCGGATGATGTGCAGGAACACCTGAAAGCTAGCGATTGGAGGGATATCTGTAAGCCATCTCTTATCCAAAGTCGGATAATGTGCAGGATTACCTAAAAGCTAACAATTCAAAGGATATTTGTAAGTTTCCTCGTATCCAACAACAAATAATGCGTAAGATTATCCAAAGATTGACAATTTAAGGAAAATTTATAAATCGATCATCGGCTATAACCGGAGAGGTTATCATTTCACATACAATAAGTGAAATAGGTAGCCAAAAGGGTTGCCACACCAGCATAAGACTACACGGTTGTAGGGACCGTTCTGCATAAAGTATCACCGGTGTCCAAAAAGGTCACCCCAATTTGAAGACATATTCAATCAACAAATGTCATAATTATACAACAACCAAGAGGGTTGTTGTGTTTTTTGTTGCCAGTTATTTCATTCCAAACAGGTACATGAAGATATGATTTCGCTTTTCAGGCCACAACTCACATGGAGATATGGTAAAAGACTACGTACCTCTTTCGTGAATTATGTTAGCACTAATAATTTTGTTTGAAATATTATCGAGGGCATCCAAGAGGATTATGTAGGCAGTCTGATTCCCTGAGTCCTGGGGATATGTAGGCTGGGATTATGTAGAAAAATCGAATGCATTCCAACCTCCCCCCAAATCCCTTTATTCTCCAGCTTTTCGGTTTATCAAAAACTCTAAAACCGTGATAGTTGGTGAATTTTCTTGAAAATTGAGCTTGCAATCAAGCTTTATAAACTACAAATGGCCTGAATTCTCATGTAACCTAAGATATATAGGAAACCTGATACCGAGGTTCAGCCATAACTCCATGAAACTCGTGCGGAAAACCAACCTCTCTTAGATATGAATTTGTGGTCGGACAAAAATTGGGAACGTCAACCTCCCTTTGCCTAGGGTTACTTGCATCTACCCTACCCAAAGGGAGGGGACAATTGTTGACACCTAATTTTTGACCTCCATAACTAAGTTTAATTCGGAGTTTCTTCGATTTTCAAATAAAATCACAACAATTATTTTTTCCAAATAAATGCATTTTAAAATAGGTATTTGGGCTAAATTTGTTATTTAAGTGATAATTATATATTTTCGTATTTGCATTTGCGAAATTGTATAAATGACGTCATCTAAATGAATATTTTCATCAAAATTGAACTTTAAATTAAGGATCATTTGAAAAAATAATAATTAAAATCTTGATCTAATTATAATTTATTCTTGAAAATGATTTATTTGGATAAATATGCATTTGATTTTATTAAATCAAGAAGCTCGGGATTAAACAAGGTATTAATTCGTATCGAATTTCAATCTAATTTAGCCAATCTATTAGATTTGACCATAATTGAAAATTGATCATAATTGCAATGCAATGCGTCAATTGATTTTTAATTTGGTCAAAATAAATAAATATGGCTAGATTTTAAATTACAATTGAGGTTATATTTTAAATAACCCCAAAATTCTCAAAAACTCTCATAACTTCTACCCAATTCCCACCAAAAAATAAATTCAAATTGTACTACATTGTACTATTCCCCAAACTTTGTCCTTTTCCAATTTTGAAATTCAAAGATTGTACTACATTGTACTATTTCCTCCACATTATCTTCCACCTCACCTTATCTTTAATTTTTACATTTCAAAAACTCCCCTAAATGCTTTTTCTCCCACATTGGTGGATGACAAGAAATAAATCTCTATCATTTCCTATAAATACTTTTCTCCCACATTGGTGGAGGAGAAAAAAAAAACATCTCATTCTCTCCTATAAATACTACCACTACTTTGGTAGAGAGGGAAGGAAAAAGAAAGAAAAAAAAAAGAGGCTAGAAAAGTGAAAAAAATCCTTTTGAGCAAAATGGTTATTTTTATTTAGTAAAAATTTTTGTTTCATAGAGTTGGTCGGCTAATCAAAATTTTTGAGTTGCCGGCGATGTTTTTCAATGGTAGTTGATTCCGACGAAGCTCGTAGTCTCATTTTGCTGCCCCCCAAAAGGTAAACACACCTTTTTTTTATTTTAGTTTTTATTATTATTTTTTTCTTCATCTTTTTTCTTCTTCGCGGTTCGTAGATATAATTTTGTTTGCTGGGATTGTATGCTGTAGATCGCCTTGAAGGCTCTAGGATGTTGTGGTATCGATATTCTAATTATTTTCATGTTCATGATATAAAAATGAGCTAGCAATAGTTGTATGTGCCTTTTTTTACTTTATTCTTTGATTATTTTGGATAAAGTTTTAATCTTTGCTTAAAAGATGTATTTATTCTTTGTTTAAACTCATTGTTGTTGGATATATTTATTTTTAGTATGTAAAGTTATTTTCTTTATGTTTAAAAGAATAGTTAATGTGGAATGTTTCGCCTTTTCACCTTATTCTTCGATTATTTGGATAAAGTTTAGATCTTTGATTGAAAAATATAATCATGTCTTGTTCAAACTCATTGTTGTTGAATATATTTTTTTTAGCATGTAAAGTTATTTTCTTTATATTGAAAAGAATAGTTAATATTGATTGTTTTGCCTTTTGACCTTATTCTTTGATTATTTTGGATAAAGTTTAGATCTTTACTTGAAAAGACATACTCATGCCTTGTTTAAATTTATTGTTGGCGGATATGTTTGTTTTAACATGTAAAGTTGTTGTTTTTATGTTCGAAAAATAATTACTATTGTTTGCTTCGCGTTAATAAAAATAGTAATTGATTAAATCAAGAATTTGTCATTTGCTAGTTAATTATTTTAGGGGATCTCCAAAATCTTCATTAAGAGATGAAGTGCTAGTTTTATTTTTCATCCACAATCTTTATTCCTCTTTTTTTTTCGCATGCTTTTAAATTTGTCAAAATGATGAGAAAGTTCGTATATTTGGCTAAATAGAATTATTTAGTTATTTTCTTGACATGCATAGTATGATTATGAAACGATATTTCACTTTTAGAAATGCTAAATTTTTATTCAAATTTTCTTACTCCCTTTGGATTGTTATATGTGCACTTTGTGAGTGTAAAGACTTGATCGTGTCTCTCCTTGATTCATAATATCAAAAGAGAAACAATGATGTCGTAGAACGATAAATCATAGGTCTTTACGTGTTTTTTCCTAAAGTTGGTCATAATTTATATGTGTAAATTTTTGTTAATGTCGCCTTAATTGAAATTTAAAGATTCTCTTTCTTGAAAAGTTACCCTTTATTTTCTTTTGTTATACAGATTAGTATCTATGTTTGTTCAATTTTAGAAGTCATGAGTATTTTTCTTGTTGCCTCATCCTTTACTTTCGCAAGCCTATGTTGTTTGTTTGTCGCATGAATTGATCATTGAATATGACCTTCTTCCTTTTACCTTTATTCATTCTTGTATTAACATAAATCATGAGGCATGTAAGTGGGTGTCTTTGCTTTGCATTTTATTTGTTGACTCTCATTCTTGTGCAAGTGTGCTTATCATTGCCATTTAAAAATTAGTTCTTGATATTTTCTTTTGCTTTGAAATATGTCACTTTTATGCCTTGAACGTATATTAATTTCTTTATCTTTTCTTTGCATGCAAAAAATATCTCGAGTCCATATGTATCCCTCTCCTCTTGCATTTCGTAATGGGCCAATGAGGTCTACCTCTTTGAGTCAAGTTCGAAGTTTAAAACTGAGGTCCACTGCATGACGTGCGAGTGCTAGAAGATAGACGAAGAAGGAAAATTGGTCAAAACCCATTAATGAGGTCACTAAGAGACTTGAAAAGTCTCGATTTTTATTATTGTCTTCTTTTTATTTATTCATTTAGTCGTTTATTTATTCATTCATTTGGGTCTCGAATCCAAAGTTGTATTTAATACAGGTGGAGCAAGACTCGAGCCAAAAGCTTGAAAACTAGATTAGGACAGGTGAAATGAATCGAAAGCCCATTTAGACTAGGACAGGTCTCATTAATTTGGGCCGATGGTCTAAATCCCTTACTTCCTCCCTTTTCCTCTGTTCTTTATGTTTGTTTTCCTTATATTCTTGGCGAACCTAGTTAAATCCTTAGTTAAGTCGCTAAAAAACTAGTTTTGCATAAACACCCAAATATTTCCAAAATCGCTTTCTTTTCAAAAAATCAATCACTTTTCGACAAAATTAATCTTTTAGAAGTTAATCAAAAGACGATTTTCAAACAGTCTGGATAAATGCAAGTTAGTGGACGTTTTAGGTGCTTAACACCTTCCTAAAACATTAATAGGAACCGCTTATCTATAATCTCTAACTTAAAATGATTTTTTTGTTTTGAATCGTTTGAAGTAACTGTCTAAAGGTTTCTTAATTCCTTTTCAAAATTAAGTGGGGACTCTCTCAAAAGTCAAAATTTCAGCAAAACAAAATTGACATAAAAAATGAAAAAAACGAATGAGCTGCAAATGTGAAAGTGTATCCAAAAATGAAAATCAATCATTCCATTTTGAAAAGAAAAATGTTGAAGTGGTCTGGAACTATGCACTTTGTTAGAGAACTACGACTAGCTAGCGTAGCCTGAGTAATGACCCACAAAGTGTAGAATCAAACTCTAAGGTTGCAGCTTTGCGAGCACCAATGGTGATAAGATTTTTAGTCAAAAATGAAACCTGAACCAACAACTCCTGAAGTAAAAATAAGGGATCAAGCCAAGGTGGCAATTTCTGAAATTAAACTTGCATCCCAGGCCTTCTGTTTGTAGTTCTGGTCAGGTCAAAGGCAGTGGAAAAAATAAGGCATGTGATCTCTGCCCGACTTTAGACCTTCTTGTTTTTATTGCCATTGACTTGATTTGAACAACCAATAAAAGGCATGGAATGCATGTTAGACTTTAGAAATTGATGCATTGTCTTCCTTTATTTTTATTTCAGGAGTTGTTGGTTTAGGTTTCATTCTTAACTGAAAATATTACCAATCCTCTGTGCTCGCCAAACTGCTTCCTCAGAGTTTTGATCCTGCATTTAGTGGGTTTTCATTCAGGCCACTTTAGCTAGTCGCAGCCCCTAGCAAAGTGTTCAACTCAAGTCCTCTTTAGAATTTTTCTTTTCAAGAATAACTGGCAGATTTTAATATTTGGATACACTTTCACATTTGCAACTCATTTAATTTTTTCATTTTTCAAGTCAATTTTATTTGCCAGATTAGCTAGAAGCTCCTTGCTTGCTTTCCTGTGTTTTCTCTTAAAAAAGGTTTGAGATGATATATGGTTTCTCCACCTCTCCTTTCCCGCACAGGTATTTTTCCAAGCACTTTCTACTATATAATAGTCTCCTCGAGCAACTCATCCATATAAATTTGGACTAGGGGAATTTCTACTGATTTTCCATTCTTGTTTGCTCTAGTGGAAGACTTTGAAGGCAATCTCAAAGTCCATTGCACCATTAAAATTGATCCAATCACTATTGAATATCTATAATGCCATCAAATATTTATCCCTTCTCAGAACTTAACGCATAAACATGATCAAAACCATCATTAAATTGTAACAGGGTATCGACACCACCTTATTAGAACCCTTCGCCCTTATCAGTTCGTACCTATCAAACTAAATTGTAAAATGCAGGAGCTTGTTTGAAATATTAATGTCTACTCGGTAAAAAACTACATTCACAAAATTATTGTACTTTATGTGTGTCTGTCACGATAGACTGATCAATAATACATAACTCCCACACATGAAAGTGGATCCATCCATCTGCACACACCTTATTCTTCCTACCCCATCAATGTCAGACAATGTTTATTCTTCATTTCCCATCGTTAAGTCGTGTACAAGACTATGGATGCTCAAAGGATAACCATCTTCAATGTCAGAGGACTACATGCCCATCAAGAAAAAACAAGTTCTACAAGTCGTGACTTTTCACTTTTTTATTTTTAAATCTATTTTTTTATTTTATATAATAAAAAAGTCACTAATTTAGATTAATTAAGGTATGTGATGATTATTACAAAAGAGGTGAACAATCATGATTTTTTGTTTAACACATTCAAAACAGCTGGTGAATCAGCTATTTGAAGAAATCAAAACATCTCCTCCAACAGATGGTCCATCTGTCGCAATAGATAATCTATATGTTGCAGTAGATGTCGCATCTGTTGCACATATAGATCATTTGTTGCAATAGATGGTAAATCTGTTGTGATAGCTCAATAATAACGGTTATTATTAAGAGAAAAACGATTTTGAAAAGGTGAGAAGTTTGAATGTAAAATAAAAAGTCATGACTTTTCACAGGAAATAAAAAGTCAGCAGTTTGAATGTAATTAATACAATAGAGCTGAACAGTCATGCCTTTTTTCCTAACACATTCAGATTCAATCCTCTATAAATAGGTCCCTCCCTAATCTCCATTCTAGTCTACTTTATTTATGTCTTGCATTTTTTTTTTCGTATTACATCCTCAACTACTTCTCTTCAAAGAGCATATTTCTTTCTCATTGAGGTAAGTTCTTTTTGTGTGTGTAAATCTACCAGTTGGTAGTATACTTTGTATTACATTTAGACTCTTTTCTTTACTTTTGTGTTTACGTTTTTTGTCAGTTCATGTGTGTTCTAGATATGGATAATCTTGTTTGGGACATTGCAATTTTGTGCGACATCATACAGAAACTTTAGAGGTAGGTTAATGACCTATAGTGGGAGTTGGTAGCCATGAGAGCAAGGAGTTTAAAGAGATGCGCAGGCTAAGGAGAACCCTGTACTGCCGGTTGACGAATGGCCGGGCTGACAATAATAATTAGGTGATATTTTTTCTTTTAGCGTATGTATTTTAATTTTTTCTATATTGAATCTATACCTAATGTATTTTATTTTTGTTTGAGGAAAAAATTATTTTTGGTCAACTTTGACTTTTTAATTTTTATTTAATTTTTATTCTATTTATTTCTTCTTCTCAAAAAACATGTCGATGGTTGGATGTAAGGAGCAATTTTGAATTTAGTAGAAATAGCAAGAGTTTTGAGTTCTTTCACTAGATGGACCATCTGTTGAAACAGATTGATCATCGGTTGGGTTTGTGTCATCAGATTATCCATCTATTGCAACAGATTTGTCATTTGTTATAGGAACACATTCCAGTTTGATGAACTGTATAGTGTTCTTCTAGCAAATGACCATCTGTTGCAATGTCCATCTGTTGCAACAGATGGGTAATCTGTTGTAACAGATGGGTAATTTGTAGAAAATAATTTTGTGGTCTGTTGTATTTAGTTCCTGTTTTGCCTTTTTTTATTGATGCACAAGTTATTCAAAAAGATATTTTATATAATAAATGATAACATTTAAGTTCACAATAATGAGTTTAATATATAAAATCCCATAACAAACAACAACACAAGTTTTTTCTACTACAACGATTATGGTGGATTACGATCCGGGCATGTAGTTCTGTTGTGGCCAGCGTTCTTACATATGGAGCACTTGTTTTTTCTTGATGTAAATGACTCTCCGGCTCCACGCCTCCTCTTATATGGACTTATTCCCAATTTGATAGTGCTTGGGTCAGTATATGAAGGAGATATTAATCTCCCCAAAAGCTCTACAGGAACAACCCAAGATTCTTCGGGAGGCACCGGATTAATATTCTCACTATATGCGATTATATATTTTTCCACCGAATAATATGGATAGGAGAACTCATAAATTTTAGTTCCATAATGTGCACCATATTGAACTCGAAGCGCTGCCATAGCATGCGGATAAGGTATTTTGTCCATGTCAAAAACTCTGCACATACAAGATCTCGTTTGAAGATTAATCGTGGCAACATCACCATGGCCATCGAAACTGAACTTGTAATCTTCTATTTGATGAGAAAATAACCTATTCCCCAGACTAACGTTCGTTGATATTTTTTTCCGTTTCTAGAACAAATTTGGTTCCTGCATTTGCGAACTGCACACACCTTTTATGAGATAATTTGCCATACTTCTTATTTATTTCATCAAATAGCCTTTTGATGGGAAATTCTCTTTTAACGCCAAATAATGAATTCACTAATTTAACTATGTTTGACGTCATAATATTATACATATACAAAAGAATCACTTAGTACAGCATTATACGAAACATGTAACTCAAACAAGACATTAAATTCATAAGAATGTACCTATTTACCGGACAAAATGTCCGGCTCCATCGCTCGAAATCGACACGTATGAGATTTTCGGCTTCCTTGGGATGCATATCCATTATTTGATTGAAATGGTTAAAAAACTCATCTCTATTATATGCTTTAGATGCTCTATAAAAAGGGGTGACAACCCTTTCATTGTGAAAGTTGTTTCAATATTATCTCCAAGATGCCTCATGCAACAACCAAAGTGAGTTGAAGTGTAAAAAATTAAACCCATCTTTGGGATACTTGGATGTCTATCCGAAATAAAGCACAACTCTTCGATTTCATCATTGTTGCTTCGCATTTGTTCAAAAAAATATTCATACTAGGCATAACATTCCTTGTCCGCTACACAAAAAATGATAGGAAAGATGTGCCTCTCTGCATCCTGCGCCACCGCCACTAGCAAAACTCCATTATACCTTCTCCTCAAGAAGGTCCCATCGATGGATATGACTTTTCTCAAATGTTGAAAACCATGAATCCAAACATCATAGGATACAAAAAAGTACTTGAACCTTCTGTTTTCATCAACATGCAATGTCGTCTTACTTTCGAGATTTTTGGACTCAAGCATGTAACGATAGGCATCGAGGACTGCATACCCGTGATTGCGTGTCCCCCTAATCAAGTCATTGATAATTCTCATAGTCGTATATATCTTTCAATAACTGGCCATGACACCTAATTCCGTAAGGAGTTGATTGGCCATATCCCTTGTAGAAGGGACTTTGCCATTGGGGAATCTATTCTTGAAATATTGATCGGGGACCTCTGCTGTGGCATGAGAATTTTGACCCGTAATGTGCTCCGAATCACATGTGTGATACTTTTCATAAACATGAATGATGAATTTGTCAGAACATAAGTACTTCATAGCCCTCAACCACCACTTGCAGTTAGGATTAGCATATCTGTAGGAAAAAACTTTGCTCGAATTAATCACCTTCTTTATTCTAAATTTTTTTTCAAGCAAGCAATAAACAAAGAAGTAGAAAGTTATTTCATATCCTTGAATGACATTCCCTTGCAAAAGCCGAACTCATCATCTTGATGATTGCCATACTGTATCGATTGAGAAGAACTGCCCACTGTATTGCTCGCAGCAATGGGGGTCATATTGCTCGCAGCAACGGGCGTAGGTGTTTGATCATCACCTGGAATATTCATGTCCAGATCATCCAACTTATCATCAAAGATATCTTGTTGTTCTTCTTCTTTTAAATTTTAGTTCTCATTCTCTCTCGTCTTTTCAACCACGTAGACCCTTAATAAAAGCCTAGATGAATCACTAAGATAATCACGTAACCGAACCTAATCAGTTATCTTGAAAGGTAGTACCATCTAATTTTCAAAGGAGTTGTGCATGTAGCTGATGACAAGTTCTTCCGATTGACAATTCAGTCCACAATAGCTAATGATTAAGTTCCCAAAATTATCATACGAAACATCACTTTGGACTGTCATAGCTATCGTCTCTAGCATTTTACCCTCTTTTCAACGCCATACATATCAATTGCTCTTCTCGATCCATTGACTATGACAATCCACCCTTATTGTTATTGATCCCTCTATTAGTGGTATCTCAATAAAGTCATTTGTTAAAAAAAGATAATAATGATATCATAATAAAATTAATAGTGATTTCATAGTGTCGTAACATGAACCCCAACAGATGTGAAATCTGTTGCAACATGTGAAAAATATGTTGCAATAGGTCAGTGATCAGTTGCACCAGATTACTCACCTATTAGGATTCATGTTATGCTTTTAAAGTTGATTCCAGCAGATGAGTCATCTGTTGTAATAGGTGAATCATATATTGCAACAGACTATCCATTTATTGCAACAGATGAAGCACTTTTTGGGATAGATATTACACTACTAAAAAACCTTTAAAGCTGATTCCAACAAATGAGTGACATGTTGCAACAGATTACTAACCCGTTGTGACAGATGACTTACCTGTTGCAATAGACGACACGTCTGTTGGAATCAAATTCAGGTTCTATTACAACAGGTGACTAATCTGTTGCAACAGATAAATACTCTATTGCAACATATGAATAATCTGTTGTAATAGAGGAGTTATCTAAACAGATGACCCATCTGTCGATTCATGTTACGACACTATAGAACCATAAACATGAATCTAACATATGAGTCTTCCGTTGCAACAAATGGCTCATTTGTCGCAACAAATGAGTGATCTATTTAAACAGATGGCTCTTATGTTGCATTCATGTTCGCTTGCTATCTATTGTTGAAAAAATAACACAATAGCAGTTACCCAGATGACAAATTCAGCTAAAAATTATAATTTTACTTACCAAAGTCACCTACGAAGTAATGCCAAAGAGGAAAGAGATGTACGAAATAAAATTTGACCTAAAAAATTGGTCAAGTAGCAGCAATAGCGGTAAAAACAACGACAATGGTCGACAAGAAGAAAATGAAGATGATAATGAAGTAGAAGATGATGATAATGAAGCAAAAGATGATGAATAAAGCAGCAACAATAATGAACAACAAAAATCGCGAAGAGAGAGAAAACAACAATAAATGAGAAGAGAGATACACGCGTGTTCCTCCCCCCCCCCCCCCCCCATTTCTAGTTATATTAGGTTTTACATTTGGATCAAAGTATTAATTAAAAAAACTTGTGGATTATTCTCAAACTTCCCCTACGTTCTTAATCCATAATAAATTAATTATCACCTCCACTCAATTATTAAGACTTGAGTCACCCACACCTCATTTTCAAACTCTTTTGTCATTTTTAACTCAATCACCCTACCTACTACCTTACTCCTACCTCAGAAATTGAAAAAAAATATTTTAAATTCATATAAATAATAGCGTTTGTAAAAATAAAAGAAAAATATATACATATAATAATAGGTAAAGAAAACACAAAGGTCAATTGGCTAAAAAAGAAAATATTACCATTGGCTTTCTTTTGTTTTAAATTTTAATACAATTGGTTTTCTTTTGTTTTAATAAAATGAGGACTATCGTCACATGTTAAAATTTTCCTCCAGCCAAACCTCCACCCTTTCCATTTCAAACCCCAAAATCTCCCCCAAAATATAAAAAAATATAAAAAAATTAAGATTTTCACCCAAAATTTTAAAATTCAATTAAATAATCTAATCCCAATTCACACTTAACAAACACTCATATCTCTTTCGTTTCTCCCCAATCCATTGTTGTTCCCCTCTTCCATTCCCCTCCCCTCCCCGTTCATCTTACCCTTATCTTAACTTTTAATTTCAGTTGAAATTGTTTATGTGATATTTTTCTATTTAACTTTTTCTTTTGTCGGCGATACAATATAGAATTCTCCAAGTAAAGGTAATTTTCTATTTGTGTAGGTTTTAAAGTATTAATATTGAAATTGACATCTCTCACTTGTGAGATTACCTTAAGTATACTATTATTGTATATTGAAATTTGAGATCTATAATTATAGGTTTGAAGAAGTTTATAAAGTGTGCAAGCTTGTTTACATCTTCTGTTGCTTTGCATTTTTTCTTGTTTTTATTTGTTAAAAATTTTAGTAAAAGAATATCTAAGACACATTTTTTCTATTTGAAATTCTATGTATACAAACAATTGCATATATAATCATTATTCTTGATTTTCTTGGTGCTAATATATTTTGCAATTATTGATAGACATATTAGTGAAAAGAGTATATATAAACGACAACTTGAAATAGATATTGATCAAGTTAAGGTGCAGTTCAAGAACATTAAAGGTGAGAGAGAAATACTATGTTTTATTGGACACAAATAAGATATTGTCTTACAAAAATTGTATATTGTGATAATTCTCAAAATTGTAAAATACAATTGTATATAACTTGACAATTATTTTGAAATCTCAAAAATAAATTCGTAGCTACATTATGTATCAAACGAACAAAGCTAGTAAAAAATTCTTTAATTTGTAATAATGAAATTGTTGAAAATTATTTTAGAATTTAATATTTTTTATTTTAGTTACATTATATAAATTCTTGTGATTAATAATGCTTATGACAGTATTCTTCTATTCACTGCAATGAATTTTGTAGTTTAGCCACATATATATTACCAAAAATGTGATTATACATTTTTACTTTTCATACCAAATTAAAAGAATAATTATAATTTGTATATTTCATGACAAAAATAATGAATTGACTTAATTTATATATTTCATGACAAAAATAATGAATTCTTAGCCATGTACAAAAATGTTTGTGGTAAAATTTTTTAGTTGATAGCCACAAATTTTCTAACTCATAGATGACTACAAGTATTTTTCTTAGGAGTCTCAAATATAAAATAGCCACTTCTTTTAATTTTCATAGCAAATATAGTCTTTTGCCACAAATGAAAATATTGTGGCTACGATATAAAATTTGCTATAAATTTTATTTGTTGTGGCAAAAGAGTAAAATTATTTGCTATAAATGTATATTTCGTAGCAAAAGTTTTTTACTATCATGACTACAAACATAATAATTTTATAGCTATAAGTATTAGTACTTAGCCACATGTCATGTAAATTTTGTGACTAACTTTTAGTTACACCACCTTTTGCTACGAATGCCACGGAAAGAAAATTTGTGGCTAAAGTGTTTAGCTACGGACTTTTTCATATTTAGCTATGAAATTAGCTATAAATGCATTATGTTGTAGTGACTTCATGGTTTCATTATGTTGTCTTAGAAAATCACTTTTGGATTCCTTTTGGCTATAGTCGGGGCATGTCCTGGCCTAGGTTGATGTTCGATTTTCTTAGAGGCTTTTGTGGACAAAGTGTGGGTGGTTACCGTCTATTGACTTTTAGTTTCTATTGAGTTACCTATCTATCTTTCACATTATGTTTGGGTTGCTTCCGCTATTATATTTATTGTGCTTAGATGACTAGACAAAAGGGGTGGTCTCCGATCCTTGGTGAGCTTAAGATATCCATCGCAACTAGGCCCGAGGTCGGATCGTGACAATGCGGTAATTGATAAATAAGAGCCAAACAATTTAATAAGTAAACAGTATCAAGTGTGTCTCAAACACTTCCTAACGCCACCCTCTTGACCTACAAATAGCACAGAGTTGGAAAGTAAAAAAAAATGATGTACTGATAACATAGATATAACTTCGAAGTAGGGGTGTCTAACGGGCCGGGCCGGGCCAACCCGGAACCGGCCCTCCCATTTTACCCGGGTTCCGGGCCGGTTCCGGGCCGGGTTTGGCGTTAACCGGGCCGGGCCGGGCCGGGCCAAACAGTAAAAAAATTAAAACCCACCCGAACCCGGCCCACTAAACCCAATCCGGTCAAACCCACCAAGACCCGGTCAAACCCGGTTAAAAACCGGTCAAACCCGTTTAAAAAATAAATAAAAAATCCAATATACACTATATACACTCCAATATACAATATATATTTTTAAAAAAATATATAAAGTATAAACAATTACACATATATACGTACCATTCAATATATAATTATATATGACTATACGTACTACTTTAAATAAAACATTTGCTATAATAGTATAATATATATATATATACACTACAATATATATATATACTAATTTATAAAACATATACACATGTATACGTTAAATATATACTACTTTAGAAGATATATACACATATATATGCACCATTCAATATATATGTACTACTTTAAATAAAATATATACTACAATATAGTGATATACATATATATATACAATAATATGTATATATATATAGTTACATACTAATTTATAAAACATATACACTTGTATACTTTAAAGATATACGTCTATAGAAGATATATACACATATATACGCACCATTCAATATATATGTACTACTTTAAAAAAAGTATATACTACAATATATATACTAATTTATAAAACATAAAGTAATGTATACGTTAAGTATACAAGTCTATAGAAGATCTATTCACATATATACACTCTATTCTATGTATATGTAATACTTTAAATGAGATATATGCAATATATATACATTACAATATATATTTGTATAGTTATATACTAATTTATAAAATATATACACATGTATACATTAAATATACACGTCTATAGAAGATCCATTCACATATATACACTCTATTCTATGTATATGTAATACTTTAAATGAAATATACTATAATGTATATACATTACAATATATATTTGTATAGTTATATACTAATTTATAAAACATATACACATGTATACATTAAATATACACTTCTATAGAAGATATATACACGTGTATACGCACCATTAAATGTATATATACTACTACTTATAAAATATACTACATTATATATACATTATAATATGTATAGATATACTTATATACTAATTTATAAAACATATACACATGTATACGTTAAATATACACTTCTATAGAAGATATATGCACAAATATTCAAAACATATGCTACTTAATATAATAAATTAATAATATTTGGTAGTAAATTAATAATATATTAGAAGTAAGTTTTTAATTTAAAGTAGAAAACTAGAAATTCAATTTAAAATTTTAAATCGTTAAATAAAAAAAAATAAAAAACAACGACTAAGGACTGAATGAATTTGGGGAATTTTATTGATTGCAAAATGATCCAAAATTTATAATTTACATGAATGAAAAATCTATAAATTATGCATCATTTTTTCCAACTCATTCATGTTAATATTAATGGGAACTTGCATAGGATAATCAAAGTCAACGGGGGCAAAACCATGCATTGGACTTGATTCTGCTGAGTTCTCCCGTGAAGTCATAATTTCTTCTAGTTTCAGCTCGTCGCTTGGCTCCGGTTCCATTCCTTGGTTTCTTCTTTCCGCTCTAATCAAATCTCTGAGGCAAACTAGAACATTCATTGCATTGCTTCCCAATGAGTGTCGGTTGTCTCCAAGCTGCTGTCGTCCCTGACTGAAGGCGCTCTCTGATGCAACGGTTGACATTGGAACATTCAAGATATCTCTAGCTAATCTTGAAAGCACAGGATATTGTGATTCATTATTCCTCCACCAATCCAGCGTGTTGATCCGTCGTCTGCGATCCTCTGGTGCCGTCCGAAGATAATATTTCAACTCTTCCCGATAAGTTGATGTGTAAGTTCTCTCATCAACACTGTTCCAACAATTTAAATCATAAAACGAATCAGAAAAACCACTATGTGTCGGCCTTTTAGAAGATGATGGCTCCTCGGGAGGATGAGGAGCGACAGTTGGAGTGATATTTGTAGGTACGGCTGAATCAAATAAATCAGCATAGTGATTATATAATTTTTCTATATAATCTTTTGCATCAGCCGTAGCCGTCCACAAATCAGGTTGTACTTGTTCAGAATCATGGTTAGTATTTATTTCTAAGTTAGTATAAATAAGAGTACTAAAGTGACACATATTATTATATTTCATGCACGGATTTAGCATAGCACCAACCAAGTAAATAGGGGGAATCAGGAAAAAATATTTTTTAAATTTCGTAAACATGGCGCCAACAGCTTCTTTATAACCTTCTTTATTTTTATATTGTTGGAGCAAACCAGAAATATCGGCTATATATGCCAAAATATTACAAACAGTAGGATAGTAAGCACCGGAAAATTCAACCGTAGCTACATAAAAAATTTCTAAAAACTTAACAAGATCATTAATTACAACCCAATCAGAATTATGTAGCATGCAATCAGCAGAATCAGCAAATGAACCGCAATGTTGGTTAAAAACTAATGTAATAGGAATTCTATATTTATAACAAGTTTTTAAAAATTCATACGTAGAATTCCATCTAGTATCAATTTCCTCAGGCATCAAAATCGGTGTAAGTCCATTTTCTTGACATTTAACTTTAAATTCTCTAATTCTCGATCTACGATTATTTCCTTGAATAAAACCAATGGCAAGACGAATTTTTTCAATATAAAGCTCAAAAAACTCAAGACCATCTTTTACAATTAAATTATATATATGACATGAACACTTAATATGAAAAATTTCAGGCAAGGGCGGAGATAGCGTAGATTTTATTTTTGTTATAGCAGTCTTGTTGTTAGAAGCATTATCAAAAGCAATACATAAAATTTTATTTTCTATACCATAGTATCCGGCAATTTTAACAATAGAATCAGCAATAAATTGTCCAGTATGTTTACGATCTTCATCATATAAAAAAGCAAGAATACGTTTTTGCATCACAAAATTACTATCCATCCAATGACAAGTAACGGTTAAATAATCATTTTTATTTACAGCACGACCAAGATCAGAAGTTAGGGACAATCTACATTGAATATTTTTTAACAATGTTGATAAATAAAAATAATATTGTGAATGGAATCTAAAAATATCAGGCCGACAAGTAGTTCTAGGAATACCATTAAACATAGGATTATAAATTGCTTGTATATAACGAATAAAAGCATCAGAAGAAGGAAAACTAAAAGGCAAACAACCCACAGCTACCATTTTAGCTATTTCTTCCCTGTCCCTCAATTTATTATACTTTTTCGCTACTTGACCGGTTGTTGGGTCCATTCTAGTTTGCGTTGACCCACCAACATCCCCACCACCTTTTGCAATATTTAACTCTCTTTTGTGATCTTCATCTATATGTCTCATTAACGTACCCGTACCCCCTTGCTTGCCTCCACTTCTATGCTTATATATTTGTTGACAAATATTGCACTGCACCTCAATATCTGATATACGTTCAAAAAATTGCCATGCAATACTAGTTCTTTTACGAGATTTTGGGGCACTGGGAGGACGGGAAGGGAGATTAACTGATTCAGATCTAACATTAGCATCTCCTACTGCGGGTGTTTCAACAATATTTTCATTATCTTCGTCTAAATTAATTGCATCTACTTCATTTTCTTCTTCTATACCATAATTTTCCTGAGCTTCTACATAATCCATATCGTGAGCACCTACACCTATTTCTTCCTCAAAAGGTGTACCAAGCGGTACCGGAGGCGAAGGCACACGGGTATATCTATTACTTGAACTACCTCTACCGCTAGTAATTCGCTTTTTACTACCACTACCGCTTCCGGGACAAAAAATTTTAACACCTTTAGCAGCGAGGTTTTTTAATTTATCCATAATATAAATTAAATTAAACTAAAAATATTCAAAATACACAAATATAATAAAATTAAATATTAAATAATTAATACAATAAATAAAAATTAAACGTAAGAGATGGAACGACAATACCAAATTTTGGAAGTATCCGAAGATTGCGACTTTAGAAACTTCCGCTCGTACTTTGTAAACGAAAATTAAAAAATTAAAGTGAACACTTTAAGAAATTAAATATATTGAATATTAGAGAATTGAGATTTGAGAGAGAATGAGATTTGAGAGAGTGAAAAATTGTGTGAAAAATGATTTGAAGTTGTAGGGTATTTATAGATTTTTTTTGGGGATTAAAAAATATTTTTTAAAGTTTTTTTTTATTTATTTATTAAATGGGCCCAAACTAGCCGTTTGGACCCAAAAACGGCTATATAGCCGTTGGGCCAACGGCTAGTTGGCCCAAAATCCATTTTTTTTTTTTTAATTTTCCGGGCCGGGCCGGTTAACCGGCGGTCCTGGACCGGGCTTGATCCGAGCCGGGTTAACCGGACCCATTTTAACAAAAAAAACCGGCCCGGGACCCGGAACCCTTAAGCCCTAGGGCATACCGGGCAAGGTCCGACCCGGCCCGTTTGACACCCTTACTTCGAAGCGAAAAACTCATCAACCAAAAGAAAATTTGAAATATATACTTGCGATGCTTCAGAAGAGTTCTTCAATACTACTATTATCGGAAGTCATATTTGAGATATGTTTCTTTAGTTGTGACGGGAATCTCCAGAATGAAATACCAAGAAGGATAATGAGATACAAAATTGATCTTGTAATCTATATAAGGGAGTAGTTACTACAAAGAGTTAAAAAACTGATTTACATTGAGACAGTTTTTTTTTTCTCTCTTTTTTTCGACGTTACGTGGTATGGGAGGTTGTACCTTTTCTATTCTAATTTTTTTTTTTTTCAGATTTTAATATTTACTTTTTAATAATCAGGAATAATTTTTGTGGTGTTAATAAATGGCGATTATTACGTAATAATTATCTAATAATATAGATAGATAGATAGATAGAAATTATTTGGGTAAATTTTCCTAATATTTTAAAGTTCAGATTAGTTAAATACAAGAAGCTTTCTAATTGACAACTGCATATATAAATGATACATTAAGGAAATTTTCCTCGGATTGGGTTCCCCTACGTACGGTAGAAGATCTCTTCAATCCAAGTACACTCATATAATCTTGACACATGTCCTCCTAACTATCTAATGGATCTGATTTATTCAAATAACCCAAAAAAGAAAAAGAAAATCTAACCATTGTGAACAGATGCAGCATAGGATACATATTATATTACTTAATATGTACCTAGAAGCGTAATACTGGTCTGCATAGTACGTTATTACATTTGTAAATGAAATTTCACAAGTATTAATCTCTTAAATAGGAAATAAATCATACATTTTCTAGCTAGTTGTCCTGAGGATTGATCTTTTTCTTGCCATTCTTGAAAGAAGAGGAGACAATTTTACCCATCTTTACAACAGCCATGGCCTTCACCGACTTTTGCTCTTTGGGGAAAACACTTCCACTCTTGGGTTTGTGTGGAAATACTCCATTATTAGTTTTCTCAACCATCACTCCTTTTGCTTTTCCTTTATCAGCCATCTTCAGTCACTCTTTCACTCTTTAATTATGTGAATGATTGTGAGAAGAAGAGCTAGCTTACTTGCTTGCTTTGTGATTATTTGGAGAAGATTTTATAGAGTGGGCTAAAGCTTTGTTTGTGGTCTGTCATGAAATTTCTTGGTGATCTCACGTAAGGTTGTTAGGAGATTCACGTTCATTTCTTGCATGGTGTGTGTGTGTTTTGGGGGTGTGGGTGTGTTGTTTATATGTATTTCTTATGTTTATTTAGTCTCAGACAGTCATGTAACAATGTAAATAACTATTATAATTAATGTTTATTTGAGTTTAATTACTATATATGTTGAACTAGCGATTAAATCTCTGCTCAATCAAACACATTCATATAAACTGAAATGGGATATTAACTACATGTATTCCTATAACAGAGTACATTAGTACTCCCTCCGTTAAAAAAAAATGACTTAGTTTGACTTGATACGAAATTTAAAAATATAAAGAAGATTTTTGAATCTTATGGTCCTAAATTAAAGTTATGTGAAATATATCAAAATGTCCTTTAATCTTGTACTCTTAAACTTGTCATATGAAAAGTTGAACTAAAAATATTATCAAAAATAAATAAATTATTCTTTCTGAAACAGACTAGAAAGAATTTATTTTTAAACGGAGAAAGTATAATGTTTTCACTGTGTATTAGGACTTAGAAGACTCCCTCCGCGTGAGTATGCGTGTTAGACTGTTAGAATGTGTAAAGGATACAGAAGGAACCAAATCACTTTAATTACTTGCCATATAAGGCTCCCAATTAAATTAAAGATATGTCAAATGTACCAAAATACCCTTTAATCTTGTGGTATTAAATGTCATATGAAAAGTTAAAATCAAAAAGTTGCTACAAAGGAAAAGGAATCATTCTTTTTTAAACGAAGGAAGTAAAATTTAAGGGTCAATAATTCTATCGGACCCTTTAAATATTATTTGCACAGGGTTTGCAAAACCCCTATAGTTCCAGTACCAATTCCTTTAATCTGATTTCTAATTAGAAAATTTTCAACTACTCTTTATAATTCTAGCTACTTTTTGTTAGGATTTTTGTCCTAATTTTCTTACCAAAATTAAGTTTTTCTTTTTTAGAAGGAAAATAAAGTTATACCATAATTACTTTTACTTTTTCTGAAATAAAAATATAAAACTTTTCATATTTGGCTAACCTCTTTCTTGAGCAAGTATGCCAAAAAGGTTGTTTTACAAAACTATTTTGCCAAATAGCCAAAAGTTTGAAAAAATTGATCATATACCCACTTAATTCCACCTCACCACCAACTTTTCTAACTTAACAATTTCAGCCACAACTTTTATAACAATTCACTTTAACTAAATACTTCCAACTTAATAAATTCACCCATAAGTTTTTATTAATACACTTCAACTCACTCCATCATCCATTATTATATATACAAAATATCTAGGTTTTCCAAAAATATTTTTTTAAAAAAATTCAAAAGCTAAAAATAGAAGGTGGTTATTTTTTCCTCCAAAAAGCTCCGATTCTGGCCACTTTTCCGGCGTTATTTTCCGGCGATCAACTGTAAATCAGTCCACAAACATCATAAGCTTGTCCATTACATCCATTGTTACCCTATTTGTTTCCTATCTTCTCAAACACACTTTCCACCATTGTTAAAAAACTTTAAATCGCTCACATTACTCAAAACCACTTTAGAAAGTACATTACAACAGTTCAGGCGACTCCAAGTTCATTTCTCTATTCCATAAACCCAACAATCATTGATTAGAAGCAATATTTGTAATTTTAGGTTTTTGTACAGATATCTGCGCAGCCATCGACTCGTCATCGTTAGTCATCGACTGTGCATACATCCCGACATAGACCCTAAGCATAATCTACCGTCGAAGAAAGCTTAGTTCTAGGATGTCTATTGCAGAATTTGTTCTTATTTCTGGTGATTTCATGGGAGAATGGGTGGAGACTCCCAAATGTTGGAAATGGAGATCATTTACCAAGGTGACAATTCACATTCCTGTTCGCCGCAATAATTCATACGACGAAACAATTCGTATGACGAATTCATTGCAAGCGTAATGCAGAGCGGGGATCTAGATTGCACGCCTAGCGACATGGTGGTTAGTTATCTAATGCATTCGAGGGAAAAGGTGAATCCTACGATCATAAATAACGATGTATGTGTGCTGACGTACATAATGGGTACTGATGCAAATGGCTTTAGGCCTATTTTGAGGATAAATGTGGTTGAGAGGTCCTTTAAAGGACCGTTGAATTCATCAGCACCACCACCACATAGCCCAACAGTCGAGGACGATTTGATCGATGGCGATTTGAATGATTACGAGAATGATGACGATCATTCAATTAATATGAAAGATGATTCTATGTATATGGAAGACTTTTCATCAGACTCGCAAGATGATGAAGAAGGTCGTGGAACAAGATCACAATCAAGACATTCATTCACCGACGGAGCCAATTTCTATTATGGTCAAACATTATTCGATAAGAAAAAAATGAAAATGCTACTAGACGCAGCAGCGATGAGGCAGTTTTTTTATTATTACATGGAGAAGAGCTATACCAAATTGATTAAGGAGAAATGCTTATCTCGTGGTTGTGGCTGGTTATTGCAGGCAAAAAAGTATGAAACCTCGGACAGATTTCGCATATACAAGTATGTCGGGTTGCACACATACGGTGTTGAACACGCCACCCGCAGGCATAATAAATTCTCATCCAAATTGATTGCTTTAGTATGCGTAAATCATTTTCGGGATAGTAAGGGTCTAAGCATAAGAGAAATTCAAAGGATTGTGTTTAAGGATTTGCATTGCAACGCAAGCTATTGGATGTATTGGAAAGGAAGTGTAATTGCGAAAAACATCATTCGTGGGACACTGGAGCACGGATATGCTTGCTTTCCAGCTTTTTCTCACATGGTGGAGTTATTGAATCTCGGGTCTTCTTACTCTATCATGGTAAACCGGATGGATGAATCATTCGTTTACTACTTCTTAGCATTCGGAGCTTGTATACGAGGATATGCCCACATGAGAAAGGTAATAGCCGTCGATGACACACATTTGTATGACAAGTACGGGGGTGTTATGCTGAGTTTCGTTGCACAGGACACCGAAAATCATATCTTTCCGATTGCCTTTTGTGTTGTGGATAAAGAGAACGATGCTTTTTGGACCTTCTTCTTTGAGAAGCTAAAGTCTATAGTAGAAGATAAACCAGATCTATGTCTCATCTCTGACAGGAATATTAGCATAGTCAATGCCTTATCCCTTGTATACAGTCGTGCATATCACAGACTTTGCATGAGGCACCTCGTTGAAAATCTTCGCGTAAATCAACACTATGGAGAACATCTTTATCTATTCTACGCTGCGATAAAGGATTATTCCTTTGATGAGTTTAGCGATAATTTTGCAGAATTAAAGACTAATTTCCCCGAGGTAGCACATGTCCTTAAAAATGTTCTTGATTTTGAAAAATGGAGTAGAGCACACTTCCCGGGCAATAGGTACGACGTGATGACCACAAACATCACCGAGTTTCTCAACTCAGTTTTGACGGATGAATGGGATTACCCCGTGTCGTACATATTCAATTCAATTGCTAGAAAATTTGGTAAAAATTTTAGGGAGCGACATGCCTTTGTCGATAGTAAAGAGAACAAATTTGTACCTTATGCAAAAAAAATCCTAAGGGATAATAAGAGTGCGAGTGATTTCTTGTATGTGAGTAATTCAAACGGGGTTATCGACCATTACACGGTGTTTGGAAATGGCGTTACTGCCAAGGTCAATCTCTTGGAGAGGAGTTATTTTTGTCGGAAATTTGACTTAGTGAAAATATCATGCGAACATGTGATGGCATCTTTGCGAGCAAAGTATGGCGATGGCGTAGGTTATGGTAACTCCATCTATGAGTACTCTTCGCCAATTTATAAAGCTAAAAGTTACCTCCCCGCATACTCGAAAGCAATTAACGTTGTCCCTCCACAGGCCGAATGGACTGTGCCACAGGAATTGCTAGATACTAAAATTTCTCCACCTCTCTATGATCCCAAACTCGGAAGGAAGAAATTCAAATACACTATGGACGTCGGTGAGACATTCAAGTCCAAAAGGAGGAATAGGTGTTCAATATGCAAGAAATCCGGCCACAAAAGAACCACGTGTAGAATGACAGCAAATCATAGATAGACTTTTTTTTAGCTTCAGTTGTAAAGCTATTGTTTTGGGGGCTAAATGTGCATTTCTGAAGATTTTAACGTTCAGTTGTAATCGACTTAAAGCGTTGTCTATGATAGACTAAGTAAATTCTACGGTATATATTTCACAAGGTCTACAAAATATTATGTATTGGTTATATCATTGCTCATCAAACACGCTATGTTGGTCATTTTCCTGCCTTATCTCTCCAATCGATGTAATAAATCATTGTTTTCCGTTCTTATTTAATGAAAAGCTGCAAAAATGTTTGTTCACGAGAAAAACTGTTGGTATACGCAAACCAAACATTTTCTCTTCTCAAACACGTCGACTGACCATTGGGTGGATAGATGAAAGGATGCCATTTATAGGTCTATAAGTACAGTGTCTATTTCTACGCAACCCTTCGTTTGTCCCTAAACCCAAAACATCAAAAACCCTCTTCTTCTTCTTTTTCACCCAAATAAAAAACATGCCTGGTCGCAGAATTCTCCTTCACCCAATCAGACGAGTTCCCTCTCGTCACTATGATCTGTTGTTGCTTCAAAACGGCTTTGACCATTTTTTCTATGGCCTGGGAGAAGATCGACGGTACTTGGAGCATGAGCTCCGACGAATTTCTCGTTTCCTCTGAGCAATTCTGGAGCGTTTTAGAATGGACGGCAATAACTACATCACCCCTAACCATCTCCATAATTTAGTTTAATTTTTTATTTTCGTTTATGTTTTTAAGTTTTTTTCATTTGTTCATTGCTGAAGAAGCTTTCTTAGTAGGATTTTGTTAGAAGAAAGCTTATTCTATTTTCCCCTTTTTGCTGTAATTATGTAATGCAATGAACAAATTTAATATAAGTATGCTTCAGTTTGTTTGAACATTATGTTTACCATCTTTGTTGTGATCCCTTGTTTTTTTTATGTGGCGGTTATGCCTTGTTCAATTTACAGTATTGGTGCATTTCTGACTAATTTTCAGAAGAGTAAAAAGTAATATATAGTCTATCATCAATCGTATACTCAGTCTTTCCTCGACTGGACATATTAGTCGATCGTAGATCATGTGAATCGATGGTTCATCAGTTAAATTAAAATAAATAATAACATGTTTTGGGGCTGGTGGAAGAAAATAATTTAATTAAAAAAAATTAAACAGATTATCACGTGTTTTATGGCTGGTGGAAGAAAATAATTAAATTAAGATGATTTAAATAGATAATTACATATTTTGGGGATGGTGGAAGAAAATAATTTAATTAAAAAAGATTAAAACAAATTATCATGTATTTTGTGGCTGGTGGAAGAAAATAATTAAATTAAAAATAATGTAAATAGATAATCACATGTTTTAGGACTGGTAGAAGAAAATAATTAAATTAAAAATGATTTAAATAGATAATTACATGTTATGGGGCTGGTGGAAAAAATAATTTAATTAAAAAAAATTAAATAGATAATCTTGGACTGGTGGTGACACTTAATAGACCATCATAGATCATGACCTATGTCATCCATCGATTAGTCTGGTCTACCGTAGACGTACACCTTTAGTAGTGCATCGATTGATTTCCTGAATATTCATAGACCACGGTGATCTAAGTACACTTCTATAGACCATCACTTAGATGTAGTTAAGAAATGAATAAATAAATTAAAAATAAATGTAGTGTGGATTTCTACACATGTGACTGGGTGTAAACAGGACACATAATCATATTAGAGCTTATACAAATTAGGGAGGATGAATTAAGGAGTGTGTGGATGGGTAGTGGTTGAATGTTCAATATCCTAAGAGTAATGTTTATCAAAGCACATGTATATATTAAGGATATATATTATATTGAGGATGATAATTGTTCAACCACTATCCATTTCACACACTCTTTTGATTTAGGGGTGGTGATGGAAGGAGTATGTGGAATGTGTAGTCATCAAATACAATACATATCCTCAATACATACTTGTGCTTTGACAAACATTACTCTTAGGATATTGAACATTCAATCACTACTCATCCACACACTCCTTAATTCACCCCCTTCCTAATTTTTATAAGCTCTAATATGATTATGTGTCTTGTTTACACTCATTTACATGTGTAGAAATCCACACTATATTTATTTTTAGTTTATTTATTCATTTTTTAACTAAATCCAAGTGATGGTCTATAGGAGTGTACATAGATCACCGTGGTCTATGAATATTCAGAAAATCAATCGATGCACTACTAAAGGTGTAAGTCTACGGTAGACCAGACTAATCGACGGACCCTCAAAGCACAAGTATATTTTTACATGAATTTGACATGGGTCAACATCGATGGGAGTCTATAAGTGTTCACCAACAGTCCAAGATTATCTATTTAAATCATGTGATTATCTATTTAAATCATTGTTAATTAAATTATTTTCTTCCACCAGCCCCAAAATATGTGATTATCTATTTAAATTATTTTTAATTTATTTTTTCATTGTTTTACTATATCCAAGTGATGGTCTATAGAAGTGTACATAGATCACCGTAGTCTACGCATAATCAGGAGATCAATCGATGCACTACTAAAGGTGTAAGTCTACGGTAGACTAGACAAATCGATGTCTGACATAGGTCATGATCTACGATGGTCTATTAAGTATCACCACCAGTTCAAAAAATAAAATTACTATTTCAGCGGTAATAAACGGCTACTTTTATAATTCATCAGTGTCAACACTTCATTTTTACTTCATATTTAAGGTTGGTCATCCCTCAATATTTTATTTCATTCGCTTTGTTTTATTTTTTAAAATTATACAATGTCTCAAGCCTCTCAAACATCCAATTCTAAAAATACTCTAATTTGTCATTTTGGGAATGTGGCTGTCTTGAGGACGTCACGCACGGACTCAAATTCTGGTCGCAAATTTTATAATTGTGCAATTGCAAAGATGAACTGTGTGTGTCTTTTTTATAAAGTTAAGTTAGTCACTATGTAATTATTAATTTTTCTCTAGGATAATGGCGCATACTCATTTTTTTAATGGCTTGATGAGCTATCACCTCCAATCAGTCCATCAACGTTGAGTCCGGGACCCGAGACACCAAATTTTCAAGGTTTGGCAAAATTTAATCTACTATAAAGGCTCCAAAAATGCAAAGAAAATAAAAATGAGTTTGGAGGAATAAGCTGCTTGCATATGGAACCATTTCATATGTGGGAGGTATGTATTATAGATCAACCTATCATGAAAACACACATACAGTACACTGATTTAGTGAATATTGGTTCTTTACCTATTAGGCATTAATTATTCAAACAAGATATTGCATTTTACAGTTAAGATTGTAAGGTTCGAACTGATAAGGCTGAGGGACCAACTAGGTGGTGTCGATACCCTGTTATGGTTTAATGAAATTTTTGTTGATGTTTATTTGTCAAGTTTGGAGAAGGGTTCAAGTTGTTGGTGGCAGTGTAAATATTCAATAGTGATTGGACTGATTTTAAGGGTTCAATGGACTTTTAAAAGGCCTCTGAAGCCTCGCACTGCTGCAACTAAGAATAAAAATAAATATAGTTATTGCCTTGGTTCAAATTTATATGGATAGGTTGGTTGAGGAGACTATTATACAATAAAAGGTTCTTGGGGTACCTGTGCGGGAAAGGGGAGGTTGGGAAGACCATATATCAACTCAAACCTTATTAAAGAACAAACACAGGGTAGGAAGGAACGTATAGCAAATCTGGCTGATGAAATTTGTTGACACCTAATTTTTGACCTCCATAACTAAGTTTAATTTGGAGTTTCTTCGATTTTCAAATAAAATCACAACAATTATTTTTTCCAAATAAATGCATTTTAAAATAGGTATTTAGGCTAAATTTTTTATTTAAGTGATAATTATATATTTTCGTATTTGCATTTGTGAAATTGTATAAATGACGTCATCTAAATGAATATTTTCATCAAAATTGAACTTTAAATTAAGGATCATTTGAAAAAATAATAATTAAAATCTTGATCTAATTATAATTTATTCTCGAAAATGATTTAATTGGATAAATATGCATTTGATTTTATTAAATCAAGAAGCTCGGGATTAAACAAGGTATTAATTCGTATCGAATTTCAATTTAATTTAGCCTATCTATTAGATTTGACCATAATTGAAAATTGATCATAATTGCAATGCAATGCGTCAATTGATTTTTAATTTGGTCAAAATAAATAAATATGGCTAGATTTTAAATTCCAATTGGGGTTATATTTTAAATAACCCTAAAATTCTCAAGAACTCTCATAACTTCTACCCAATTCCCACCAAAAAATAAATTCAAATTGTACTACATTGTACTATTTCCCCCAACTTTGTCCTTTTACAATTTTAAAATTCAAAGATTGTACTACATTGTATTATTTCCCCCCACATTATCTTCCACCTCACCTTATCTTTAATTTTTACATTTCAAAAACCCCCCTAAATGCTTTTTCTCCCACATTGGTGGATGACAAGAAATAAATCTCTATCCTTTCCTATAAATACGTTTCTCCCACATTGGTGGTGGAGAAAAAACACACCCCATTCTCTGTTGTAAATACTACCACTACTTTGGTAGAGAGGGAAGGAAAAAGGAAGAAAAAAAAAGAGGCTAGAAAGGTGAAAAAATCTTTTTAAGCAAAATAGTTATTTTTATTTAGTAAAAAATTTTGTTTCATAGAGTTGGTCGGCTAATCAAAATTTTTGAGTTGCCGGGGATGTTTTTCGGTGGTATTTGATTCAGAAGAAGCTCGTAGTCTCGTTTTGCTGCCCCCCAAAAGGTAAACACACCTTTTTTTTATTTTAGTTTTTATTATTATTTTCTTCTTCATCTTTTTTCTTCTTCGTAGTTCATAGATATAATTTTGTTTGCTGGGATTGTATGTTGTAGATGGCCGTGAAGGCCCTAAGACGTTGTGGTATCGATATTCTAATTATTTTTATGTTCATGATATAAAAATGAGCTAGCAATAGTTGTATGTGCCTTTTTTTTACTTTATTCTATGATTATTTTGGATAAAGTTTTAATCTTTGCTTAAAAGATGTATTTATGCTTTGTTTAAACTCATTGTTGTTGGATACATTTATTTTTAGTATGTAAAGTTATTTTCTTTATGTTTAAAAGAATAGTTAATGTTGAATGTTTTGCCTTTTCACCTTATTCTTCGATTATTTGGATAAAGTTTAGATCTTTGATTGAAAAACATAATCATGTCTTGTTCAAATTCATTGTTGTTTAATATGTTTATTTTTAGCATGTAAAGTTATTTTTTTTTTGTTGAAAAGAATAGTTAATATTGATTGTTTTGCCTTTTGACCTTATTCTTTGATTATTTTGGATAAAGTTTAGATCTTTACTTGAAAAGACATACTCATGCCTTGTTTAAATTTATTGTTGGCGAATATGTTTGTTTTAACATGTAAAGTTTTTTTTTTTATGTTCAAAAAATAATTACTATTGTTTGTTTCGCGTTAATAAAAATAGTAATTGATTAAATCAAGAATTTGTCATTTGCTTGTTAATTATTTTAGGGGATCTCCAAAATCTTCATTAAGAGATGAAGTGCTAGTTTTATTTTTCATCCACAATGTTTATTCCTCTTTTTTTTCGCATGCTTTTAAATTTGTCAAAATGATGAGAAAGTTCGTATATTTGGCTAAATAGAATTATCTAGATATTTTCGTGACATGCATAGTATGATTATGAAACGATATTTCACTTTTAGAAATGCTAAACTTTTAATCAAATTTTCTTACTCCCTTTGGATTGTTATATGTGTACTTTGTGAGTGTAAAGACTTGATCGTGTCTCTCCTTGATTCATAATATCAAAAGAGAACCAATGATGTCTTAGAATGATAAATCATAGGTCTTTACGTGTTTTTTCCTAAAGTTGGCCATAATTTATATGTGTGAATTTTCGTTAATGTCGCCTTAATTGAAATTTAAAGATTCTCTTCCTTGAAAAGTTAACCTTTATTTTCTTTTGTTATACGGATTAGTATCTATGTTTGTTCAATTTTAGAAGTCATGAGTATTTTTCTTGTTGCCTCATCCTTTACTTTCGCAAGCCTATGTTGTTTGTTTGTTGCATGAATTGATCATTGAATATGACCTTCTTCCTTTTACCTTTATTCATTCTTGTATGAACATAAATCATGAGGCATGTAAGTGGGTGTCTTTGCTTTGCATTTTATTTATTGACTCTCATTCTTGTGCAAGTGTGCTTATCATTGCCATTTAAAAATTGGTTGTTGATATTTTCTTTTGCTTTGAAATATGTCATTTTTATGCCTTGAATGTATATTAATTTCTTTTTCTTTTCTTTGCATGCAAAAAATGTCTCGAGTCCAAATGTATCCCTCTCCTCTTGCATTTCGTAATGGGCCAATGAGGTCTACCTCTTCGAGTCAAGTTTGAAGTTTAAACCCGAGGTCCCCTGCATGACGCGCGGGTGCTAGAAGATAGACGAAGAAGGAAAATGGGTCAAAACCCATTAATGAGGTCACTAAGAGACTTGAAAAGTCTCGATTATTATTATTGTCTTCTTTTTATTTATTCATTTAGTCATTTATTTATTCATTCATTTGGGCCTCGAAGCCAAAGTTGTATTTAATACAGATGGAGCAAGACTCGAGCAAAAGGCATGAAAACTAGATTAGGACAGGTGAAATGGGTAGAAAGCCCATTTAGACTAGGACAGGTCTCATTAATTTGGGCCGATGGCCTAAATCCCTTACTTCCTCCCTTTCCCTCTGTTCTTTATGTTTGTTTTCCTTATGTGCTTGGCAAACCTAGTTAAATCCTTAGTTAAGTCGCTAAAAAACTAGTTTTGCATAAACACCCAAATATTTCCAAAATCTCTTTCTTTTCAAAAAACCAATCACTTTTTGACAAAATTAATCTTTTCGAAGTTAATCAAAAGATGATTTTCAAACAGTCCGGATAACCGCAAGTTAGCGAACGTTTTAGGTGCCTAACACCTTCCTAAAACGTTAATAGGAACCACTTATCTAGAATCTCTAACTTAAAATGATTTTTCTATTTTGAATCATTTGAAGTAACTCTCTAAAGGTTTCTTAATTCCTTTTCAAAATTAAGTGGCGACTCTCTCAAAAGTCAAAATTTCTGCAAAATAGAAATGACGACTCTGCTGGAGATTTTTGAACTATGTTCTAATCAAATGTTTGATTCCGTCTTTTGATTAATTGTGTGTTTATATGTTTTGATTCTGTAAAGTTTAATTATCGTATCTCATGGCATATTCCTACATCATTTAAACTGTTTTGGGGTTTCGTGGGTATCCCGACCCCTATTGATCAATTCAAAAAATGTGTTGGAAATGCAAATAGTTTATTAGCACGTGAGTCATCTGATGGTTGTTTTTATTTTCAAACTCAAGTTGTCCGCTTGAGAACAAGTGTTCAAACCCACTCTAGACACCGAGGATAGAACGAAACCAAAACCCTATTTTAGGCATGAGCCTAGGACGACCCAATACCCGAGCGGGGTATTAGGCCCATTAGAAAAACATCCCTGCGTCTATTGACCCCGAGTCAATTGTAGACGAACCATATTTATGTGTTGATGAAAATGTATACCTGTCTAATTCAATCCATTATCCTTTGGGGGTCGGGAAAAAACTTGATTTGCTTACTTTTGTAAGAATAATTGAAGCAAGATAAGCAAGAAATTGATCGATTTGGGAGGTTGCATCTAAGGCACAGTTTGAACGTCAACGGATGTCACCAGTAAAGAAGTGGACGAAGCTAAGAAGGCGAAGGTTGATAGAAGAAGCACTCGGGAATTAGTATTTTCTATCCCCTGTATGGGAACGTGTCTTCTTTCATGTTATTTCCCTTTCCCTAAAGATTGTATCCCTATTTTGTTATCTTTTGTAGGCATTTATGCCCTTCTAGTGTCTATAAAAGTTGGGGGATAATGGATTGACCTTAAGCAAGCATATATTTTTCTTCAAAATTCGTTAGGCCTAAACCCTTGGCTCAAACGGGCCACCTAATTAGGATGCACGTTTATTACAATATGCTTGTGTAATATAACTGTATATGTGCTTATACGTGTTATGTTGATCTGAATCAAAGGCGAACTGATCCAATCCCATTTTCCATAGAACATCTCTAGGCATAAATATACCCCACTATACAAAAGTCCGACCAAAAGTACTCCAAGTCTCCCAAGTTTCTCAGAAAAGTCCGTAGTTATTCTCAAAACTTCCAAAATGATTGCTACCATTTTAGGAAAGTTGACTTTAGAATCAGAAAATATCATTATAGTTCGAACTACGTAGGGCCTGATTTCTCCTCCGTGAGATACATAGGCAGCCTTTTGGCCCGGCCCATATCTCCAAAAGCTCTGTTGTCCTCCACTTTCTTGAAGGAAGAAGAAGAGTTAAATCTTCCCGACAAATTCCACCTATCCATATCATTGAGAAATATCATGTTCATTAAAATCCTCGAGTCATCATTACTTCATGGATCAATTCGGATGAGATGAAAAACAACTCTACGTGTTTACTTCCTACCTTATCATCTTGCTTTACTTATTACTAATGGAATCTAACACGTCAGGATTTGAGTTGTTTTTACTTTGCAGGTAATAGAAACTACTCTGTGTTGGCACAAAATGGCCCTACTTCACCAGATCAAAATGAATAAGAGATCCCCTTCTTGACCATTGCTTGGTTACAGGAAAAGAAAAATGACTAGTAGTAAAACTGGACTCTACCAATCATTTTTCAACCCTGTAAGCGATGGTCTCGAGGATGGAACAAGGAAAATATAAGGGAAGAATTTCCCAAGACAATCGGGATCATGGAAGATTAATTGGAGGAAACATTGTTGAATTGGACCTCCACTTCACTCATGACTCATCGCCCGGCGTATAACAGTAACTTAAAACCTGCAATTATCATGTCATGTCAAGAAGAAAAATAATGATAGCCCTAAAACAGTCAACAAAAGAGTCAAAGAGTTCGAGAATCAAAGAAGCCTAATCTAGAGAAAACCGGGGTGGTTAACTAGGAAGGCGATGACTCTATCGGATATTTGATCATTTGTTCTATCAAGACAAACGCAATGAAAACGTCATGTCATCCATAGAAGTACTTATTTATATTCTAGTAAGGTTGATAAAAGTATTTTTAGGGCCATTATGAGTTTATCTACGAACTACGTTTGACCTGAATTCCCAAGAAAGGGATACGTAGACGGCCTATGTCGGCTTCGGTCAACCCCTTAGGAAAATTTGTCCTTTCCCTTTATCTACGAACTACGTTTGACCTGAATTCCCAAGAACGGAATACGTAGGCGGCCTATGTCGGTTTCGGTGAACCCCTTAGGAAAATTTATTCTTTTCCTTTATGTACGAACTACGTTTGACCTGAATTCCCAAGGAAGGGATACGTAGGCGGCCTATGTCGTCTTCGGTCAACCCCTTAGAAAAATCTATCCTTTCCCTTTATGTATGAACTACGTGATGACCTGAATTCCCAAGAAAGGGATACGTAGGCGGCCTATGTCAGCTTCGGTCAACCCATTAATTTCTAAGCGTAGTCCTGAACTATGTTTGACCTGATTTCTGCTTTAATGGGATACGTAGGTGCCCCAACGGCTCGGTCATATAACCCCAGGAAATGGAAACTGGGGCAGAATTTTCAAGAAAAAATCTCGAAAATTCATAAGAAAAGACCGACATCCAACAAAGAGTATGAAGATCAGCAAAGACTTCAGATCCACTCGGATTGGTATCATCTCAAACAACTTTAAACTGGGGCAGAAATTTTGAGGAAGACCTCAAAATTTCCACCAAATGCCGGAACATATTTCAAATTCCCCAGCACCAGAGGTTAAAGTCAAGCTTTGGAGGCCACCAACTGTAACAAAGTCTGGGTAGACTCAATTTTTGGCTATGATAGAACTACTTGAAGAAACCCTCCAACAATGATCATGAGTTTTGAAAACCATCCATCGAATATAGTCAAAACTACGAGGAAGACGTTCGTTGAGCTAGTACATGACATGACTGGCAGAGATTTTCTAAAGTTTTACAGAAGTTTTCGAAATTATTCTAAAAAATTTAAGACTATTTTCAAAAATCTTACGACTCACTTATTTAGTACTTGCCTAGACATCATTTAGGATGAAGTGTCAGGGTGGAAGTCCCAACATGGCGGAATGCCCAAGAGATGGCAAGGAGCAAATTGAAGAAGGTCAACATGGAGTAATTTCATTCAAACTAATCATTTTTCAGTGGATGCAGGGATCAATACACAAAAATGAGAGTCTCTTTCAAAAATCCCTGAGAAAATTAGGAGTCACAACAGATCATTAATGCGCAAGAACGGTATTTTAGGATAGCCCTAAAAATGGGTTAACAGTTATTTATTGAGGACCTTTTGATTTGTCCATCTCATTTCTTGAGATCATAAGCGACAAACAAAAACGCCTAGTCTTCTTTACAAATATTGTATTTAGAAGTTTCCTAAAAATAGTCGCTAGCAAAAGCGACTTTGTGTCTACTAATCGCCTACCTTGAGCACAGGTACATATACAAATCAAGACGATGACAGATGAATTTAGGTAAAATTATTTTATCATTGCCGTAAGGCACTGCCCCAAGGGCCATTACATATCATTGCCGCAAGGCGTTTCCCTAAGGTCCATTACATATCATTGCCGAAAGGTGTTGCCCCAAGGTCCATTGCATATCATTGCCACAAGGAATTTCCCCAAGGGACATTACATATCATTGCCGCAAGGCGTTTCCCCTAGGGCCATTACATATCATTGTCGCAAGGCGTTGCCCCAAGGGACATTACATATCATTGCCGCAAGGCGTTTCCCCAAGGGTCATTGCATATCATTGCCGCAAGGCGTTGCCCCAAGGTCCATTACATATCATTACCGTAAGGCATTTCCCCAAGGGACATTGCATATCATTGCCATAAGGCGTTGCCCCAAGGGCCATTGCATATCATTTTCGCAAGGCATTTCCCCAAGGGCCATTCCATATCATTGCCGCAAGGCGTTTCCCCAAGGGCCATTGCATATCATTGCCGCAAGGCATTTCCCGAAGGGCCATTGCATATCATTGCCGCAAGGCATTTTTCCAAGAGCCATTACATATCATTGCCGCAAGGCGTTCCCCCAAGGTCCATTCCATATCATTGCCGCAAGGAGTTGCCCCAAGGTCCATTGCATATCATTGCTGCAAGGCGTTGACCTAAGGGCCATCACATATCATTGTCGCAAGGCGTTGCGCCAAGGGCCATTGCATATCATTACCGCAAGGCATTTCCTCAAGGGCCATTGCATATCATTTCCGTAAGGCGTTGATCCAAGGGCCATTCCATATCATTGCCGCAAGGCATTGCCCCAAGGTCCATTGCATATCATTGCCGCAAGGCGTTGCCCCAAGGGCCATTACATATCATTACCGTAAGGCGTTGCCCCAAAGGCCATTGCATATCATTGCCGCAAGGAGTTACCCCAAGGGTCATTGCATATCATTACCGCAAAGCATTTCCCCAAGGGCCATCACATATCATTGCCGCAAAGGCCATCTCATGCCATCGCCCCAGATGGAATTCAATATCTGTTGATGCGCTAGACAGAAACGCTGGCGTTGAGGATATCATCATCATTTTATCTATTGGGGGGAGGTTGGAATGCATTCGATCTTGGATGTGATTATGTAGAAAAATCGAATGCATTCCAACCTCCCCCCAAATCCCTTTATTCTCCAGCTTTTCGGTTTATCAAAAACTCTAAAACCGTGATAGTTGGTGAATTTTCTTGAAAATTGAGCTTGCAATCAAGCTTTATAAACTACAAATGGCCTGAATTCTCATGTAACCTAAGATATGTAGGAAACCTGATACCGAGGTTCAGCCATAACTCCATGAAACTCGTGTGGAAAACCAACCTCACTTAGATATGAATTTGTGGTCGGACAAAAATTGGGAACGTCAACCTCCCTTTGCCTAGGGTTACTTGCATCTACCCTACCTAAAGGGAGGGGGCAATTGTTGACACCTAATTTTTGACCTCCATAACTAAGTTTAATTCGGAGTTTCTTCGATTTTCAAATAAAATCACAACAATTATTTTTTCCAAATAAATGCATTTTAAAATAGGTATTTGGGCTAAATTTGTTATTTAAGTGATAATTATATATTTTCGTATTTGCATTTGCGAAATTGTATAAATGACGTCATCTAAATGAATATTTTCATCAAAATTGAACTTTAAATTAAGGATCATTTGAAAAAATAATAATTAAAATCTTGATCTAATTATAATTTATTCTCGAAAATGATTTATTTGGATAAATATGCATTTGATTTTATTAAATCAAGAAGCTCGGGATTAAACAAGGTATTAATTCGTATCGAATTTCAATCTAATTTAGCCAATCTATTAGATTTGACCATAATTGAAAATTGATCATAATTGCAATGCAATGCGTCAATTGATTTTTAATTTGGTCAAAATAAATAAATATGGCTAGATTTTAAATTACAATTGAGGTTATATTTTAAATAACCCCAAAATTCTCAAAAACTCTCATAACTTCTACCCAATTCCCACCAAAAAATAAATTCAAATTGTACTACATTGTACTATTCCCCAAACTTTGTCCTTTTCCAATTTTGAAATTCAAAGATTGTACTACATTGTACTATTTCCTCCACATTATCTCCCACCTCACCTTATCTTTAATTTTTACATTTCAAAAACTCCCCTAAATGCTTTTTCTCCCACATTGGTGGATGACAAGAAATAAATCTCTATCATTTCCTATAAATACTTTTCTCCCACATTGGTGGAGGAGAAAAAAAAAACATCTCATTCTCTCCTATAAATACTACCACTACTTTGGTAGAGAGGGAAGGAAAAAGAAAGAAAAAAAAAAGAGGCTAGAAAAGTGAAAAAAATCCTTTTGAGCAAAATGGTTATTTTTATTTAGTAAAAATTTTTGTTTCATAGAGTTGGTCGGCTAATCAAAATTTTTGAGTTGCCGGCGATGTTTTTCAATGGTAGTTGATTCCGACGAAGCTCGTAGTCTCATTTTGCTGCCCCCCTAAAGGTAAACACACCTTTTTTTTATTTTAGTTTTTATTATTATTTTTTTCTTCATCTTTTTTCTTCTTCGCGGTTCGTAGATATAATTTTGTTTGCTGGGATTGTATGCTGTAGATCGCCTTGAAGGCTCTAGGATGTTGTGGTATCGATATTCTAATTATTTTCATGTTCATGATATAAAAATGAGCTAGCAATAGTTGTATGTGCCTTTTTTTACTTTATTCTTTGATTATTTTGGATAAAGTTTTAATCTTTGCTTAAAAGATGTATTTATGCTTTGTTTAAACTCATTGTTGTTGGATATATTTGTTTTTAGTATGTAAAGTTATTTTCTTTATGTTTAAAAGAATAGTTAATGTGGAATGTTTCGCCTTTTCACCTTATTCTTCGATTATTTGGATAAAGTTTAGATCTTTGATTGAAAAACATAATCATGTCTTGTTCAAACTCATTGTTGTTGAATATATTTTTTTTAGCATGTAAAGTTATTTTCTTTATGTTGAAAAGAATAGTTAATATTGATTGTTTTGCCTTTTGACCTTATTCTTTGATTATTTTAGATAAAGTTTAGATCTTTACTTGAAAAGACATACTCATGCCTTGTTTAAATTTATTGTTGGCGGATATGTTTGTTTTAACATGTAAAGTTGTTGTTTTTATGTTCGAAAAATAATTACTATTGTTTGCTTCGCGTTAATAAAAATAGTAATTGATTAAATCAAGAATTTGTCATTTGCTAGTTAATTATTTTAGGGGATCTCCAAAATCTTCATTAAGAGATGAAGTGCTAGTTTTATTTTTCATCCACAATGTTTATTCCTCTTTTTTTTTCGCATGCTTTTAAATTTGTCAAAATGATGAGAAAGTTCGTATATTTGGCTAAATAGAATTATTTAGTTATTTTCGTGACATGCATAGTATGATTATGAAACGATATTTCACTTTTAGAAATGCTAAATTTTTATTCAAATTTTCTTACTCCCTTTGGATTGTTATATGTGCACTTTGTGAGTGTAAAGACTTGATCGTGTCTCTCCTTGATTCATAATATCAAAAGAGAAACAATGATGTCGTAGAACGATAAATCATAGGTCTTTACGTGTTTTTTCCTAAAGTTGGTCATAATTTATATGTGTAAATTTTTGTTAATGTCGCCTTAATTGAAATTTAAAGATTCTCTTTCTTGAAAAGTTAACCTTTATTTTCTTTTGTTATACAGATTAGTATCTATGTTTGTTCAATTTTAGAAGTCATAAGTATTTTTCTTGTTGCCTCATCCTTTACTTTCGCAAGCCTATGTTGTTTGTTTGTCGCATGAATTGATCATTGAATATGGCCTTCTTCCTTTTACCTTTATTCATTCTTGTATTAACATAAATCATGAGGCATGTAAGTGGGTGTCTTTGCTTTGCATTTTATTTGTTGACTCTCATTCTTGTGCAAGTGTGCTTATCATTGCCATTTAAAAATTGGTTCTTGATATTTTCTTTTGCTTTGAAATATGTCACTTTTATGCCTTGAACGTATATTAATTTCTTTATCTTTTCTTTGCATGCAAAAAATATCTCGAGCCCATATGTATCCCTCTCCTCTTGCATTTCGTAATGGGCCAATGAGGTCTACCTCTTTGAGTCAAGTTCGAAGTTTAAAACTGAGGTCCACTGCATGACGCGCGAGTGCTAGAAGATAGACGAAGAAGGAAAATTGGTCAAAACCCATTAATGAGGTCACTAAGAGACTTGAAAAGTCTCAATTTTTATTATTGTCTTCTTTTTATTTATTCATTTAGTCATTTATTTATTCATTCATTTGGGCCTCGAATCCAAAGTTGTATTTAATACAGGTGGAGCAAGACTCGAGCCAAAAACTTGAAAACTAGATTAGGACAGGTGAAATGAATCGAAAGCCCATTTAGACTAGGACAGGTCTCATTAATTTGGGCCGATGGTCAAAATCCCTTACTTCCTCCCTTTTCCTCTGTTCTTTATGTTTGTTTTCCTTATGTTCTTGGCGAACCTAGTTAAATCCTTAGTTAAGTCGCTAAAAAACTAGTTTTGCATAAACACCCAAATATTTCCAAAATCGCTTTCTTTTCAAAAAATCAATCACTTTTCGACAAAATTAATCTTTTCGAAGTTAATCAAAAGACGATTTTCAAACAGTCTGGATAAATGCAAGTTAGTGGACGTTTTAGGTGCCTAACACCTTCCTAAAACATTAATAGGAACCGCTTATCTATAATCTCTAACTTAAAATGATTTTTTTGTTTTGAATCGTTTGAAGTAACTGTCTAAAGGTTTCTTAATTCCTTTTCAAAATTAAGTGGGGACTCTCTCAAAAGTCAAAATTTCAGCAAAACAAAATTGACATAAAAAATGAAAAAAACGAATGAGCTGCACATGTGAAAGTGTATCCAAAAATGAAAATCCATCATTCCATTTTGAAAAGAAAAATGTTGAAGTGGTCTGGAACTATGCACTTTGTTAGAGAACTACGACTAGCTAGCGTAGCCTGAGTAATGACCCACAAAGTGCAGAATCAAACTCTAAGGTTACAGCTTTGCGAGCACCAATGGTGATAAGATTTTTAGTCAAAAATGAAACCTGAACCAACAACTCCTGAAGTAAAAATAAGGGATCAAGCCAAGGTGGCAATTTCTGAAATTAAACTTGCATCCCAGGCCTTCTGTTTGTAGTTCTGGTCAGGTCAAAGGCAGTGGAAAAAATAAGGCATGTGATCTCTGCCCGACTTTAGACCTTCTTGTTTTTATTGCCATTGACTTGATTTGAACAACCAATAAAAGGCATGGAATGCATGTTAGACTTTAGAAATTGATGCCTTGGCTTCCTTTATTTTTATTTCAGGAGTTGTTGGTTTAGGTTTCATTCTTAACTGAAAATATTACCAATCCTCTGTGCTCGCCAAACTGCTTCCTCAGAGTTTTGATCCTGCATTTAGTGGGTTTTCATTCAGGCCACTTTAGCTAGTCGCAGCCCCTAGCAAAGTGTTCAACTCAAGTCCTCTTTAGAATTTTTCTTTTCAAGAATAATTGGCAGATTTTAATATTTGGATACACTTTCACATTTGCAACTCATTTAATTTTTTCATTTTTCAAGTCAATTTTATTTGCCAGATTAGCTAGAAGCTCCTTGCTTGCTTTCCTGTGTTTTCTCTTAAAAAAGGTTTGAGATGATATATGGTTTCTCCACCTCTCCTTTCCCGCACAGGTATTTTTCCAAGCACTTTCTACTATATAATAGTCTCCTCGAGCAACTCATCCATATAAATTTGGACTAGGGGAATTTTTACTGGTTTTCCATTCTTGTTTGCTCTAGTGGAAGACTTTGAAGGTCATCTCAAAGTCTATTGCACCATTAAAATTGATCCAATCACTATTGAATATCTATAATGCCATCAAATATTTATCCCTTCTCAAAACTTAACGCATAAACATGATCAAAACCATCATTAAATTGTAACAGGGTATCGACACCACCTTATTAGAACCCTTCGGCCTTATCAGTTCGTACCTATCAAACTAAATTGTAAAATGTAGGAGCTTGTTTGAAATATTAATGTCTACTAGGTAAAAAACTACATTCACAAAATTATTGTACTTTATGTGTGTCTGTCACGATAGACTGATCAATAATACATAACTCCCACACATGAAAGTGGATCCATCCATCTGCACACACCTTATTCTTCCTACCCCATCAATGTCAGACAATGTTTATTCTTCATTTCCCATCGTTAAGTCGTGTACAAGACTATGGATGCTCAAAGGATAACTATCTTCAATGTCAGAGGACTACATGCCCATCAAGAAAAAACAAGTTCTACAAGTCGTGACTTTTCACTTTTTTATTTTTAAATCTATTTTTTTATTTTATATAATAAAAAAGTCACTAATTTAGATTAATTAAGGTATGTGATGATTATTACAAAAGAGGTGAACAATCATGATTTTTTGTTTAACACATTCAAAACAGCTGGTGAATCAGCTATTTGAAGAAATCAAAACATCTCCTCTAACAGATGGTCCATCTGTCGCAACAGATAATCTATATGTTGCAGTAGATGTCGCATCTGTTGCACATATAGATCATTTGTTGCAATAGATGGTAAATCTGTTGTGATAGCTCAATAATAACGGTTATTATTAAGAGAAAAACGATTTTGAAAAGGTGAGAAGTTTGAATGTAAAATAAAAAGTCATGACTTTTCACAGGAAATAAAAAGTCAGCAGTTTGAATGTAATTAATACAATAGAGCTGAACAGTCATGCCTTTTTTCCTAACACATTCAGATTCAATCCTCTATAAATAGGTCCCTCCCTAATCTCCATTCTAGTCTACTTTATTTATGTCTTGCATTTTTTTTCGTATTACATCCTCAACTACTTCTCTTCAAAGAGCATATTTCTTTCTCATTGAGGTAAGTTCTTTTTGTGTGTGTAAATCTACCAGTTGGTAGTATACTTTGTATTACATTTAGACTCTTTTCTTTACTTTTGTGTTTACGTTTTTTGTCAGTTCATGTGTGTTCTAGATATGGATAATCCTGTTTGGGACATTGCAATTTTGTGCGACATCATACAGAAACTTTAGAGGCAGGTTAATGACCTATAGTGGGAGTTGGTAGCCATGAGAGCAAGGAGTTTGAAGAGATGCGCAGGCTAAGGAGAACCCTGTACTGCCGGTTGACGAATGGCCGGGCTGACAATAATAATAATAATAATAATTAGGTGATATTTTTTCTTTTAGCGTATGTATTTTAATTTTTATATATTGAATCTATACCTAATGTATTTTATTTTTGTTTGAGGAAAAAATTATTTTTGGTCAACTTTGACTTTTTAATTTTTATTTAATTTTTATTCTGTTTATTTCTTCTTCTCAAAAAATATGTCGATGGTTGGATGTAAGGAGCAATTTTGAATTTAGTAGAAATAGCAAGAGTTTTGAGTTCTTTCACTAGATGGACCATCTGTTGAAACAGATTGATCATCGGTTGGGTTTGTGTCATCAGATTATCCATCTATTGCAACAGATTTGTCATTTGTTATAGGAACACATTCCAGTTTGATGAACTGTATAGTGTTCTTCTAGCAAATGACCATCTGTTGCAATGTCCATCTGTTGCAACAGATGGGTAATCTGTTGTAACAGATGGGTAATTTGTAGAAAATAATTTTGTGGTCTGTTGTATTTAGTTCCTGTTTTGCCTTTTTTTATTGATGCACAAGTTATTCAAAAAGATATTTTATATAATAAATGATAACATTTAAGTTCACAATAATGAGTTTAATATATAAAAGCCCATAACAAACAACAACACAAGTTTTTTCTACTACAACGATTATGGTGGATTACGATCCGGGCATGTAGTTCTGTTGTGGCCAGCGTTCTTACATATGGAGCACTTGTTTTTTCTTGATGGAAATGACTCTCCGGCTCCACGCCTCCTCTTATATGAACTTATTCCCAATTTGATAGTGCTTGGGTCAGTATATGAAGGAGATATTAATCTCCCCAAAAGCTCTACAGGAACAACCAAAGATTCTTCGGGAGGCACCGGATTAATATTCTCACTATATGCGATTATATATTTTTCCACCGAATAATATGGATAGGAGAACTCATAAATTTTAGTTCCATAATGTGCACCATATTGAACTCGAAGCGCTGCCATAGCATGCGGATAAGGTATTTTGTCCACGTCAAAAACTCTGCACATACAAGATCTCGTTTGAAGATTGATCGTGGCAACATCACCATGGCCATCGAAACTGAACTTGTAATCTTCTATTTGATGAGAAAATAACCTATTCCCCAGACTAACGTTCGTTGATATTTTTTTCCGTTTCTAGAACAAATTTGGTTCCTGCATTTGCGAACTGCACACGCCTTTTATGAGATAATTTGCCATACTTCTTATTTATTTCATCAAATAGCCTTTTGATGGGAAATTCTCTTTTAACGCCAAATAATGAATTCACTAATTTAACTATGTTTGACGTCATAATATTATACCTATACAAAAGAATCACTTAGTACAGCATTATACGAAACATGTAACTCAAACAAGACATTAAATTCATAAGAATGTACCTATTTACCGGACAAAATGCCCGGCTCTATCGCTCGAAATCGACACGTATGAGATTTTCGGCTTCCTTGGGATGCATATCCATTATTTGATTGAAATGGTTAAAAAACTCATCTCTATTATATGCTTTAGATGCTCTATAAAAAGGGGTGACAACCCTTTTATTGTGAAAGTTGTTTCAATATTATCTCCAAGATGCCTCATGCAACAACCAAAGTGAGTTGAAGTGTAAAAAATTAAACCTATCTTTGGGATACTTGGATGTCTATCCGAAATAAAGCACAACTCTTCGATCTCATCATTGTTGCTTCGCATTTGTTCAAAAAAATATTCATACTAGGCATAACATTCCTTGTTCGCTACACAAAAAATGATAGGAAAGATGTGCCTCTCTGCATCCTGCGCCACCGCCACTAGCAAAACTCCATTATACCTTCTCCTCAAGAAGGTCCCATCGATGGATATGACTTTTCTCAAATGTTGAAAACCATGAATCCAAACATCATAGGATACAAAAAAGTACTTGAACCTTCTGTTTTCATCAACATGTAATGCCGTCTTACTTTCGAGATTTTTGGACTCAAGCATGTAACGAGAGGCATCGAGGACTGCATACCCGTGATTGCGTGTCCCCCTAATCAAGTCATTGATAATTCTCATAGTCGTATATATCTTTCAATAACTGACCATGACACCTAATTCCGTAAGGAGTTGATTGGCCATATCCCTTGTAGAAGGGACTTTGCCATTGGGGAATCTATTCTTGAAATATTGATCGGGGACCTCTGCTGTGGCATGAGAATTTTGACCCGTAATGTGCTCCGAATCACATGTGTGATACTTTTCATAAACATGAATGATGAATTTGTCAGAACATAAGTACTTCATAGCCCTCAACCACCACTTGCAGTTAGGATTAGCATATCTGTAGGAAAAAACTTTGCTCGAATTAATCACCTTCTTTATTCTAAATTTTTTTTCAAGCAAGCAATAAACAAAGAAGTAGAAAGTTATTTCATGTCCTTGAATGACATTCCCTTGCAAAAGCCGAACTCATCGTCTTGATGATTGCCATACTGTATCGATTGAGAAGAACTGCCCACTGTATTGCTCGCAGCAATGGGGGTCATATTGCTCGCAGCAACGGACGTAGGTGTTTGATCATCACCTGGAATATTCATGTCCAGATCATCCAAATTATCATAAAAGATATCTTGTTGTTCTTCTTCTTTTAAATTTTAGTTCTCATTCTCTCTCGTCTTTTCAACCACGTAGACCCTTAATAAAAGCCTAGATGAATCACTAAGATAATCACGTAACCGAACCTAATCAGTTATCTTGAAAGGTAGTACCATCTAATTTTCAAAGGAGTTGTGCATGTAGTTGATGACAAGTTCTTCCGATTGACAATTCAGTCCACAATAGCTAATGATTAAGTTCCCAAAATTATCATACGAAACATCACTTTGGACTGTCATAGCTATCGTCTCTAGCATTTTACCCTCTTTTCAACGCCATACATATCAATTGCTCTTCTCGATCCATTGACTATGACAATCCACCCTTATTGTTATTGATCCCTCTATTAGTGGTATCTAAATAAAGTCATTTGTTAAAAAAAGATAATAATGATATCATAATAAAATTAATAGTGATTTCATAGTGTCGTAACATGAACCCCAACAGATGTGAAATCTGTTGCAACATGTGAAAAATATGTTGCAATAGGTCAGTGATCAGTTGCACCAGATTACTCACCTATTGGGATTCATGTTATGCTTTTAAAGTTGATTCCAGCAGATGAGTCATCTGTTGTAATAGGTGAATCATATATTGCAACAGACTATCCATTTATTGCAACAGATGAAGCACTTTTTGGGATAGATATTACACTACTAAAAAACCTTTAAAGTTGATTCCAACAAATGAGTGACATGTTGCAACAGATTACTAACCCGTTGTGACAGATGACTTACCTGTTGCAATAGACGACACGTCTGTTGGAATCAAATTCAGGTTCTATTACAACAGGTGACTAATCTGTTGCAATAGATAAATACTCTATTGCAACATATGAATAATCTGTTGTAATAGAGGAGTTATCTAAACAGATGACCCATCTGTCGATTCATGTTACGACACTATAGAACCATAAACATGAATCTAACATATGAGTCTTCCGTTGCAACAAATGAGTGATCTATTTAAACAGATGGCTCTTATGTTGCATTCATGTTCGCTTGCTATCTATTGTTGAAAAAATAACACAATAGCAGTTACCCAAATGACAAATTCAGCTAAAAATTATAATTTTACTTACCAAAGTCACCTACGAAGTAATGCCAAAGAGGAAAGAGATGTACGAAATAAAATTTGACCTAAAAAATTGGTCAAGTAGCAGCAATAGCGGTAAAAACAACGACAATGGTCGACAAGAAGAAAATGAAGATGATAATGAAGTAGAAGATGATGATACTGAAGCAAAAGATGATGAATAAAGCAGCAACAATAATGACCAACAAAAATCGCGAAGAGAGAGAAAACAACAATAAATGAGAAGAGAGATACACGCGTGTTCCTCCCCCCCCCCCCCCCTCATTTCTAGTTATATTAGGTTTTACATTTGGATCAAAGTATTAATTAAAAAAACTTGTGGATTATTCTCAAACTTCCCCTACGTTCTTAATCCATAATAAATTAATTGTCACCTCCACTCAATTATTAAGACTTGAGTCACCCACACCTCATTTTCAAACTCTTTTGTCATTTTTAACTCAATCACCCTACCTACTACCTTACTCCTACCTCAGAAATTGAAAAAAAATATTTTAAATTCATATAAATAATAGCGTTTGTAAAAATAAAAGAAAAATATATACATATAATAATAGGTAAAGAAAACACAAAGGTCAATTGGCTAAAAAAGAAAATATTACCATTGGCTTTCTTTTGTTTTAAATTTTAATACAATTGGTTTTCTTTTGTTTTAATAAAATGAGGACTATCGTCACATGTTAAAATTTTCCTCCAGCCAAACCTCCACCCTTTCCATTTCAAACCCCAAAATATAAAAAAATATAAAAAAATTAAGATTTTCACCCAAAATTTTAAAATTCAATTAAATAATCTAATCCCAATTCACACTTAACAAACACTCATATCTCTTTCGTTTCTCCCCAATCCATTGTTGTTCCCCTCTTCCATTCCCCTCCCCTCCCCGTTCATCTTACCCTTATCTTAACTTTTAATTTGAGTTGAAATTGTTTATGTGATATTTTTCTATTTAACTTTTTCTTTTGTCGGCGATACAATATAGAATTCTCCAAGTAAAGGTAATTTTCTATTTGTGTAGGTTTTAAAGTATTAATATTGAAATTGACATCTCTCACTTGTGAGATTACCTTAAGTATACTATTATTGTATATTGAAATTTGAGATCTATAATTATAGGTTTGAAGAAGTTTATAAAGTGTGCAAGCTTGTTTACATCTTCAGTTGCTTTGCATTTTTTCTTGTTTTTATTTGTTAAAAATTTTAGTAAAAGAATATCTAAGACACATTTTTTCTATTTGAAATTCTATGTATACAAACAATTGCATATATAATCATTATTCTTGATTTTCTTGGTGCTAATATATTTTGCAATTATTGATAGACATAGTAGTGAAAAGAGTATATATAAACGACAACTTGAAATAGATATTGATCAAGTTAAGGTGCAGTTCAAGAACATTAAAGGTGAGAGAGAAATACTATGTTTTATTGGACACAAATAAGATATTGTCTTACAAAAATTGTATATTGTGATAATTCTCAAAATTGTAAAATACAATTGTATATAACTTGACAATTATTTTGAAATCTCAAAAATAAATTCGTAGCTACATTATGTATCAAACGAACAAAGCTAGTAAAAAATTCTTTAATTTGTAATAATGAAATTGTTGAAAATTATTTTAGAATTTAATATTTTTTATTTTAGTTACATTATATAAATTCTTGTGATTAATAATGCTTATGACAGTATTCTTCTATTCACTGCAATGAATTTTGTAGTTTAGCCACATATATATTACCAAAAATGTGATTATACATTTTTACTTTTCATACCAAATTAAAAGAATAATTATAATTTGTATATTTCATGACAAAAATAATGAATTGACTTAATTTATATATTTCATGACAAAAATAATGAATTCTTAGCCATGTACAAAAATGTTTGTGGTAAAATTTTTTAGTTGATAGCCACAAATTTTCTAACTCATAGATGACTACAAGTATTTTTCTTAGGAGTCTCAAATATAAAATAGCCACTTCTTTTAATTTTCATAGAAAATATAGTCTTTTGCCACAAATGAAAATACTGTGGCTACGATATAAAATTTGCTATAAATTTTATTTGTTGTGGCAAAAGAGTAAAATTATTTGCTATAAATGTATATTTCGTAGCAAAAGTTTTTTACTATCATGACTACAAACATAATAATTTTATAGCTATAAGTATTAGTACTTAGCCACATGTCATGTAAATTTTGTGACTAACTTTTAGTTACACCACCTTTTGCTACGAATGCCACGGAAAGAAAATTTGTGGCTAAAGTGTTTAGCTACGGACTTTTTCATATTTAGCTATGAAATTAGCTATAAATGCATTATGTTGTAGTGACTTCATGGTTTCATTATGTTGTCTTAGAAAATCACTTTTGGATTCCTTTTGGCTATAGTCGGGGCATGTCCTGGCCTAGGTTGATGTTCGATTTTCTTAGAGGCTTTTGTGGATAAAGTGTGGGTGGTTACCGTCTATTGACTTTTAGTTTCTATTGAGTTACCTATCTATCTTTCACATTATGTTTGGGTTGCTTCCGCTATTATATTTATTGTGCTTAGATGACTAGACAAAAGGGGTGGTCTCCGATCCTTGGTGAGCTTAAGATACCCATCGCAACTAGGCCCGAGGTCGGATCGTGACAATGCGGTAATTGATAAATAAGAGCCAAACAATTTAATAAGTAAACAGTATCAAGTGTGTCTCAAACACTTCCTAACGCCACCCTCTTGACCTACAAATAGCACAGAGTTGGAAAGTAAAAAAAAAATGATGTACTGATAACATAGATATAACTTCGAAGTAGGGGTGTCTAACGGGCCGGGCCGGGCCAAATAGTAAAAAAATTAAAATCCACCCGAACCCGGCCCACTAAACCCAATCCGGTCAAACCCACCAAGACCCGATCAAACCCGGTTAAAAACCGGTCAAACCCGTTTAAAAAATAAATAAAAAATCCAATATACACTATATACACTCCAATATACAGTATATATTTTTAAAAAAATATATAAAGTATAAACAATTACACATATATACGTATCATTCAATATATAATTATATATGACTATACGTACTACTTTAAATAAAACATTTGCTATAATAGTATAATATATATATATACACTACAATATATAGATATACTAATTTATAAAACATATACACATGTATACGTTAAATATATACTACTTTAGAAGATATATACACATATATATGCACCATTCAATATATATGTACTACTTTAAATAAAATATATACTACAATATAGTGATATACATATATATATATACAATAATATGTATATATATATAGTTACATACTAATTTATAAAACATATACACTTGTATACTTTAAAGATATACGTCTATAGAAGATATATACACATATATACGCACCATTCAATATATATGTACTACTTTAAAAAAAGTATATACTACAATATATATACTAATTTATAAAACATAAAGTAATGTATACGTTAAATATACACGTCTATAGAAGATCTATTCACATATATACACTCTATTCTATGTATATGTAATACTTTAAATGAGATATATGCAATATATATACATTACAATATATATTTGTATAGTTATATACTAATTTATAAAATATATACACATGTATACGTTAAATATACACGTCTATAGAAGATCCATTCACATATATACACTCTATTCTATGTATATGTAATACTTAAAATGAAATATACTATAATGTATATACATTACAATATATATTTGTATAGTTATATACTAATTTATAAAACATATACACATGTATACATTAAATATACACTTCTATAGAAGATATATACACGTGTATACGCACCATTAAATGTATATATACTACTACTTATAAAATATACTACATTATATATACATTACAATATGTATAGATATACTTATATACTAATTTATAAAACATATACACATGTATACGTTAAATATACACTTCTATAGAAGATATATGCACAAATATTCAAAACATATGCTACTTAATATAATAAATTAATAATATTTGGTAGTAAATTAATAATATATTAGAAGTAAGTTTTTAATTTAAAGTAGAAAACTAGAAATTCAATTTAAAATTTTAAATCGTTAAATAAAAAAAAAAACGACTAAGGACTGAATGAATTTGGGGAATTTTATTGATTGCAAAATGATCCAAAATTTATAATTTACATGAATGAAAAATCTATAAATTATGCATCATTTTTTCCAACTCATTCATGTTAATATTAATGGGAACTTGCATAGGATAATCAAAGTCAATGGGGGCAAAACCATGCATTGGACTTGATTCTGCTGAGTTCTCCCGTGAAGTCATAATTTCTTCTAGTTTCAGCTCGTTGCTTGGCTCCGGTTCCATTCCTTGGTTTCTTCTTTCCGCTCTAATCCAATCTCTGAGGCAAACTAGAACATTCATTGCATTGTTTCCCAATGAGTGTCGGTTGTCTCCAAGCTGCTGTCGTCCCTGACTGAAGGCGCTCTCTGATGCAACGGTTGACATTGGAACATTCAAGATATCTCTAGCTAATCTTGAAAGCACAGGATATTGTGATTCATTATTCCTCCACCAATCCAGCGTGTTGATCCGTCGTCTGTGATCCTCTGGTGCCGTCCGAAGATAATATTTCAGCTCTTCCCGATAAGTTGATGTGTAAGTTCTCTCATCAACACTGTTCCAACAATTTAAATCATAAAACGAATCAGAAAAACCACTATGTGCCGGCCTTTTAGAAGATGATGGCTCCTCGGGAGGATGAGGAGCGACAGTTGGAGTGATATTTGTAGGTACGGCTGAATCAAATAAATCAGCATAGTGATTATATAATTTTTCTATATAATCTTTTGCATCAGCCGTAGCCGTCCACAAATCAGGCTGTACTTGTTCAGAATCATGGTTAGTATTTATTTCTAAGTTAGTATAAATAAGAGTACTAAAGTGACACATATTATTATATTTCATGCACGGATTTAGCATAGCACCAACCAAGTAAATAGGGGGAATCGGGAAAAAATATTTTTTAAATTTCGTAAACATGGCGCCAACAACTTCTTTATAACCTTCTTTATTTTTATATTGTTGGAGCAAACCAGAAATATCGGCTATATATGCCAAAATATTACAAACAGTAGGATAGTAAGCACCGGAAAATTCAACCGTAGCTACATAAAATTTTTCTAAAAACTTAACAAGATCATTAATTACAACCCAATCAGAATTATGTAGCATGCAATCAGCAGAATCAGCAAATGAACCACAATGTTGGTTAAAAGCTAGTGTAATAGGAATTCTATATTTATAACAAGTTTTTAAAAATTCATACGTAGAATTCCATCTAGTATCAATTTCCTCAGGCATCAAAATCGGTGTAAGTCCATTTTCTTGACATTTAACTTTAAATTCTCTAATTCTCGATCTACGATTATTTCCTTGAATAAAACCAACGGCAAGGCGAATTTTTTCAATATAAAGCTCAAAAAACTCAAGACCATCTTTTACAATTAAATTATATATATGACATGCACACTTAATATGAAAAATTTCAGGCAAGGGCGGAGATAGCGTAGATTTTATTTTTGTTATAGCAGTCTTGTTGTTAGAAGCATTATCAAAAGCAATACATAAAATTTTATTTTCTATACCATAGTATCCGGCAATTTTAACAATAGAATCAGCAATAAATTGTCCAATATGTTTACGATCTTCATCATATAAAAAAGCAAGAATACGTTTTTGCATCACAAAATTACTATCCATCCAATGACAAGTAACGGTTAAATAATCATTTTTATTTACAGCACGACCAAGATCAGAAGTTAGGGACAATCTACATTGAATATTTTTTAACAATGTTGATAAATAAAAATAATATTGTGAATGGAATCTAAAAATATCAGACCGACAAGTAGTTCTAGGAATACCATTAAACATAGGATTATAAATTGCTTGTATATAACGAATAAAAGCATCAGAAGAAGGAAAACTAAAAGGCAAACAACCCACAGCTACCATTTTAGCTATTTCTTCCCTGTCCCTCAATTTATTATACTTTTTCGCTACTTGACCGGTTGTTGGGTCCATTCTAGTTTGCGTTGACCCACCAACATCCCCACCACCTTTTGCAATATTTAACTCTCTTTTGTGATCTTCATCTATATGTCTCATTAACGTACCCGTACCCCCTTGCTTGCCTCCACTTCTATGCTTATATATTTGTTGACAAATATTGCACTGCACCTCAATATCTGATATACGTTCAAAAAATTGCCATGCAATACTAGTTCTTTTACGAGGTTTTGGGGCACTGAGAGGACGGGAAGGGAGATTAACTGATTCAGATCTAACATTAGCATCTCCTACTGCGGGTGTTTCAGCAATATTTTCATTATCTTCGTCTAAATTAATTGCATCTACTTCATTTTCTTCTTCTATACCATAATTTTCCTGAGCTTCTACATAATCCATATCGTGAGCACCTACACCTATTTCTTCCTCAAAAGGTGTACCAAGCGGTACCGGAGGCGAAGGCACACGGGTATATCTATTACTTGAACTACCTCTACCGCTAGTAATTCGCTTTTTACTACCACTACCGCTTCCGGGACAAAAAATTTTAACACCTTTAGCAGCGAGGTTTTTTAATTTATCCATAATATAAATTAAATTAAACTAAAAATATTCAAAATACACAAATATAATAAAATTAAATATTAAATAATTAATACAATAAATAAAAATTAAACGTAAGAGATGGAACGACAATACCAAATTTTGGAAGTATCCGAAGATTGCGACTTTAGAAACTTCCGCTCGTACTTTGTAAACGAAAATTAAAAAATTAAAGTGAACACTTTAAGAAATTAAATATATTGAATATTAGAGAATTGAGATTTGAGAGAGAATGAGATTTGAGAGAGTGAAAAATTGTGTGAAAAATGATTTGAAGTTGTAGGGTATTTATAGATTTTTTTTGGGGATTAAAAAATATTTTTTAAAGTTTTTTTTTTTTTTTTTATTAAATGGGCCCAAACTAGCCGTTTGGACCCAAAAACAGCTATATAGCCGTTGGGCCAACGGCTAGTTGGCCCAAAATCCATTTTTTTTTTTTAATTTTCCGGGCCGGGCCGGGCCGGTTAACCGGCGGTCCTGGACCGGGCTTGATCCGAGCCGGGTTAACCGGACCCATTTTAACAAAAAAAACCGGCCCGGGACCCAGAACCCTTAAGCCCTAGGGCATACCGGGCAAGGTCCGACCCGGCCCGTTTGACACCCTTACTTCGAAGCGAAAAACTTATCAACCAAAAGAAAATTTGAAATATATACTTGCGATGCTTCAGAAGAGTTCTTCAATACTACTATTATCGGAAGTCATATTTGAGATATGTTTCTTTAGTTGTGACGGGAATCTCCAGAATGAAATACCAAGAAGGATAATGAGATACAAAATTGATCTTGTAATCTATATAAGGGAGTAGTTACTACAAAGAGTTAAAAAACTGATTTACATTGAGACAGTTTTTTTTTTCTCTCTTTTTTTCGACGTTACGTGGTATGGGAGGTTGTACCTTTTCTATTCTAATTTTTTTTTTTTTCAGATTTTAATATTTACTTTTTAATAATCAGGAATAATTTTTGTGGTGTTAATAAATGGCGATTATTACGTAATAATTATCTAATAATATAGATAGATAGATAGATAGAAATTATTTGGGTAAATTTTCCTAATATTTTAAAGTTCAGATTAGTTAAATACAAGAAGCTTTCTAATTGACAACTGCATATATAAATGATACATTAAGGAAATTTTCCTCGGATTGGGTTCCCCTACGTACGGTAGAAGATCTCTTCAATCCAAGTACACTCATATAATCTTGACACATGTCCTCCTAACTATCTAATGGATCTGATTTATTCAAATAACCCAAAAAAGAAAAAGAAAATCTAACCATTGTGAACAGATGCAGCATAGGATACATATTATATTACTTAATATGTACCTAGAAGCGTAATACTGGTCTGCATAGTACGTTATTACATTTGTAAATGAAATTTCACAAGTATTAATCTCTTAAATAGGAAATAAATCATACATTTTCTAGCTAGTTGTCCTGAGGATTGATCTTTTTCTTGCCATTCTTGAAAGAAGAGGAGACAATTTTACCCATCTTTACAACAGCCATGGCCTTCACCGACTTTTGCTCTTTGGGGAAAACACTTCCACTCTTGGGTTTGTGTGGAAATACTCCATTATTAGTTTTCTCAACCATCACTCCTTTTGCTTTTCCTTTATCAGCCATCTTCAGTCACTCTTTCACTCTTTAATTATGTGAATGATTGTGAGAAGAAGAGCTAGCTTACTTGCTTGCTTTGTGATTATTTGGAGAAGATTTTATAGAGTGGGCTAAAGCTTTGTTTGTGGTCTGTCATGAAATTTCTTGGTGATCTCACGTAAGGTTGTTAGGAGATTCACGTTCATTTCTTGCATGGTGTGTGTGTGTTTTGGGGGTGTGGGTGTGTTGTTTATATGTATTTCTTATGTTTATTTAGTCTCAGACAGTCATGTAACAATGTAAATAACTATTATAATTAATGTTTATTTGAGTTTAATTACTATATATGTTGAACTAGCGATTAAATCTCTGCTCAATCAAACACATTCATATAAACTGAAATGGGATATTAACTACATGTATTCCTATAACAGAGTACATTAGTACTCCCTCCGTTAAAAAAAAATGACTTAGTTTGACTTGATACGAAATTTAAAAATATAAAGAAGATTTTTGAATCTTATGGTCCTAAATTAAAGTTATGTGAAATATATCAAAATGTCCTTTAATCTTGTACTCTTAAACTTGTCATATGAAAAGTTGAACTAAAAATATTATCAAAAATAAATAAATTATTCTTTCTGAAACAGACTAGAAAGAATTTATTTTTAAACGGAGAAAGTATAATGTTTTCACTGTGTATTAGGACTTAGAAGACTCCCTCCGCGTGAGTATGCGTGTTAGACTGTTAGAATGTGTAAAGGATACAGAAGGAACCAAATCACTTTAATTACTTGCCATATAAGGCTCCCAATTGAGCCAAAAAGAATGAAAGCAAATTTATATAGTAATAAATACTCCCTTAGTTTAAAAAAGAATGATCTAATTTAACTTAGTACGGAGTTTAAGAAAATAAAAAAGACTTTTAAATCTTGTAGCGTTAAATTAAAGATATGTCAAATGTACCAAAATACCCTTTAATCTTGTGGTATTAAATGTCATATGAAAAGTTAAAATCAAAAAGTTGCTACAAAGGAAAAGGAATCATTCCTTTTTAAACGAAGGGAGTAAAATTTAAGGGTCAATAATTCTATCGGCCCCTTTAAATATTATTTGCACAGGGTTTGCAAAACCCCTATAGTTCCAGTACCAATTCCTTTAATCTGATTTCTAATTAGAAAATTTTCAACTACTCTTTATAATTCTAGCTACTTTTTGTTAGGATTTTTGTCCTAATTTTCTTACCAAAATTAAGTTTTTCTTTTTTAGAAGGAAAATAAAGTAATACCATAATTACTTTTACTTTTCCTGAAACAAAAATATAAAACTTTTCATATTTGGCTAACCTCTTTCTTGAGCAAGTATGCCAAAAAGGTTGTTTTACAAAACTATTTTGCCAAATAGCCAAAAGTTTGAAAAAATTGATCATATACCCACTTAATTCCACCTCACCACCAACTTTTCTAACTTAACAATTTCAGCCACAACTTTTATAACAATTCACTTTAACTAAATACTTCCAACTTAATAAATTCACCCATAAGCTTTTATTAATACACTTCAACTCACTCCATCATCCATTATTATATATACAAAATATCTAGGTTTTCCAAAAATATTTTTTAAAAAAAATTCAAAAGCTAAAAATAGAAGGTGGTTATTTTTTCCTCTAAAAAGCTCCGATTCTGGCCACTTTTCCGGCGTTATTTTCCGGCGATCAACTGTAAATCAGTCCACAAACATCATAAGCTTGTCCATTGCATCCATTGTTACCCCATTTGTTTCCTATCTTCTCAAACACACTTTCCACCATTGTTAAAAAACTTTAAATCGCTCACATTACTCAAAACCACTTTAGAAAGTACATTACAACAGTTCAGGCGACTCCAAGTTCATTTCTCTATTCCATAAACCCAACAATCATTGATTAGAAGCAATATTTGCAATTTTAGGTTTTTGTACAGATATCTGCGCAGCCATCGACTCGTCATCGTTAGTCATCGACTGTGCATACATCCCGACATAGACCCTAAGCATAATCTACCGTCGAAGAAAGCTTAGTTCTAGGATGTCTATTGCAGAATTTGTTCTGATTTCTGGTGATTTCATGGGAGAATGGGTGGAGACTCCCAAATGTTGGAAATGGAGATCATTTACCAAGGTGACAATTCACATTCCTGTTCGCCGCAATAATTCATACGACGAAACAATTCGTATGACGAATTCATTGCAAGCGTAATGCAGAGCGGGGATCTAGATTGCACGCTGAGCGACATGGTGGTTAGTTATCTAATGCATTCGAGGGAAAAGGTGAATCCTACGATCATAAATAACGATGTGTGTGTGCTGACGTACATAATGGGTACTGATGCAAATGGCTTTAGGCCTATTTTGAGGATAAATGTGGTTGAGAGGTCCTTTAAAGGACCGTTGAATTCATCAGCACCACCACCACATAGCCCAACAGTCGAGGACGATTTGATCGATGGCGATTTGAATGATTACGAGAATGATGACGATCATTCAATTAATATGAAAGATGATTCTATGTATATGGAAGACTTTTCATCAGACTCGCAAGATGATGAAGAAGGTTGTGGAACAAGATCACAATCAAGACATTTCTTCACCGACGGAGCCAATTTCTATTATGGTCAAACATTCTTCGATAAAAAAAAAATGAAAATGCTACTAGACGCAGCAGCGATGAGGCAGTTTTTTTATTATTACATGGAGAAGAGCTATACCAAATTGATTAAGGAGAAATGCTTATCTCGTGGTTGTGGCTGGTTATTGCAGGCAAAAAAGTACGAAACCTCGGACAGATTTCGCATATACAAGTATGTCGGGTTGCACACATACGGTGTTGAACACGCCACCCGCAGGCATAATAAATTCTCATCCAAATTGATTGTTTTAGTATGCGTAAATCATTTTCGGGATAGTAAGGGTCTAAGCATAAGAGAAATTCAAAGGATTGTGTTTAAGGATTTGCATTGCAACGCAAGCTATTGGATGTATTGGAAAAGAAGTGTAATTGCGAAAAACATCATTCGTGGGACACTGGAGCACGGATATGCTTGCTTTCCAGCTTTTTCTCACATGGTGGAGTTATTGAATCTCGGGTCTTCTTACTCTATCATGGTAAACCGGATGGATGAATCATTCGTTTACTACTTCTTAGCATTCGGAGCTTGTATACGAGGATATGCCCACATGAGAAAGGTAATAGCCGTCGATGACACACATTTGTATGACAAGTACGGGGGTGTTATGCTGAGTTTCGTTGCACAGGACACCGAAAATCATATCTTTCCGATTGCCTTTTGTGTTGTGGATAAAGAGAACGATGCTTTTTGGACCTTCTTCTTTGAGAAGCTAAAGTCTATAGTAGAAGATAAACCAGATCTATGTCTCATCTCTGACAGGAATATTAGCATAGTCAATGCCTTATCCCTTGTATACAGTCGTGCATATCACAGACTTTGCATGAGGCACCTCGTTGAAAATCTTCGCGTAAATCAACACTATGGAGAACATCTTTATCTATTCTACGCTGCGATAAAGGATTATTCCTTTGATGAGTTTAGCGATAATTTTGCAGAATTAAAGACTAATTTCCCCGAGGTAGCACATGTCCTTAAAAATGTTCTTGATTTTGAAAAATGGAGTAGAGCACACTTCCCGGGCAATAGGTACGACGTGATGACCACAAACATCACCGAGTTGCTCAACTCAGTTTTGACGGATGAATGGGATTACCCCGTGTCGTACATATTCAATTCAATTGCTAGAAAATTTGGTAAAAATTTTAGGGAGCGACATGCCTTTGTCGATAGTAAAGAGAACAAATTTGTACCTTATGCAAAAAAAATCCTAAGGGATAATAAGAGTGCGAGTGATTTCTTGTATGTGAGTAATTCAAACGGGGTTATCGACCATTACACGGTGTTTGGAAATGGCGTTACTGCCAAGGTCAATCTCTTGGAGAGGAGTTATTTTTGTCGGAAATTTGACTTAGTGAAAATATCATGCGAACATGTGATGGCATCTTTGCGAGCAAAGTATGGCGATGGCGTAGGTTATGGTAACTCCATCTATGAGTACTCTTCGCCAATTTATAAAGCTAAAAGTTACCTCCCCGCATACTCGAAAGCAATTAACGTTGTCCCTCCACAGGCCGAATGGACTGTGCCACATGAATTGCTAGATACTAAAATTTCTCCACCTCTCTATGATCCCAAACTCGGAAGGAAGAAATTCAAATACACTATGGACGTCGGTGAGACATTCAAGTCCAAAAGGAGGAATAGGTGTTCAATATGCAAGAAATCCGGCCACAAAAGAACCACGTGTAGAATGACAACAAATCATAGATAGACTTTTTTTTAGCTTCAGTTGTAAAGCTATTGTTTTGGGGGCTAAATGTGTATTTCTGAAGATTTTAACGTTCAGTTGTAATCGACTTAAAGCGTTGTCTATGATAGACTAAGTAAAGTCTACGGTATATATTTCACAAGGTCTACAAAATATTATGTATTGGTTATATCATTGCTCATCAAACACGCTATGTTGGTCATTTTCCTGCCTTATCTCTCCAATCGATGTAATAAATCATTGTTTTCCGTTCTTATTTAATGAAAAGCTGCAAAAATGTTTGTTCACGAGAAAAACTGTTGGTATACGCAAACCAAACATTTTCTCTTCTCAAACACGTCGACTGACCATTGGGTGGATAGATGAAAGGACGCCATTTATAGGTCTATAAGTACAGTGTCTATTTCTACGCAACCCTTCGCTTGTCCCTAAACCCAAAACATCAAAAACCCTCTTCTTCTTCTTTTTCACCCAAATAAAAAACATGCCTGGTCGCAGAATTCTCCTTCACCCAATCAGACGAGTTCCCTCTCGTCACTATGATCTGTTGTTGCTTCAAAACGGCTTTGACCATTTTTTCTATGGCCTGGGAGAAGATCGACGGTACTTGGAGCATGAGCTCCGACGAATTTCTCGTTTCCTCTGAGCAATTCTGGAGCGTTTTAGAATGGACGGCAATAACTACATCACCCCTAACCATCTCCATAATTTAGTTTAATTTTTTATTTTCGTTTATGTTTTTAAGTTTTTTTCATTTGTTCATTGCTGAAGAAGCTTTCTTAGTAGGATTTTGTTAGAAGAAAGCTTATTCTATTTTCCCCTTTTTGCTGTAATTATGTAATGCAATGAATAAATTTAATATAAGTATGCTTCAGTTTGTTTGAACATTATGTTTACCATCTTTGTTGTGATCCCTTGTTTTTTTATGTGGCGGTTATGCCTTGTTCAATTTACAGTATTGGTGCATTTCTGACTAATTTTCGGAAGAGTAAAAAGTAATATATAGTCTATCATCAATCGTATACTCAGTCTTTCCTCGACTGGACATATTAGTCGATCGTAGATCATGTGAATCGATGGTTCATCAGTTAAATTAAAATAAATAATAACATGTTTTGGGGCTGGTGGAAGAAAATAATTTAATTAAAAAAAATTAAACAGATTATCACGTGTTTTATGGCTGGTGGAAGAAAATAATTAAATTAAGATGATTTAAATAGATAATTACATATTTTGGGGATGGTGGAAGAAAATAATTTAATTAAAAAAGATTAAAACAAATTATCATGTATTTTGTGGCTGGTGGAAGAAAATAATTAAATTAAAAATAATTTAAATAGATAATCACATGTTTTAGGACTGGTAGAAGAAAATAATTAAATTAAAAATGATTTAAATAGATAATTACATGTTATGGGGCTGGTGGAAAAAAATAATTTAATTAAAAAAAATTAAATAGATAATCTTGGACTGGTGGTGACACTTAATAGACCATCGTAGATCATGACCTATGTCATCCATCGATTAGTCTGGTCTACCGTAGACGTACACCTTTAGTAGTGCATCGATTGATTTCCTGAATATTCATAGACCACGGTGATCTAAGTACACTTCTATAGACCATCACTTAGATGTAGTTAAGAAATGAATAAATAAATTAAAAATAAATGTAGTGTGGATTTCTACACATGTGACTGGGTGTAAACAGGACACATAATCATATTAGAGCTTATACAAATTAGGGAGGGTGAATTAAGGAGTGTGTGGATGGGTAGTGGTTGAATGTTCAATATCCTAAGAGTAATGTTTATCAAAGCACATGTATATATTAAGGATATATATTATATTGAGGATGATAATTGTTCAACCACTATCCATTTCACACACTCTTTTGATTTAGGGGTGGTGATGGAAGGAGTATGTGGAATGTGTAGTCATCAAATACAATACATATCCTCAATACATACTTGTGCTTTGACAAACATTACTCTTAGGATATTGAACATTCAATCACTACTCATCCACACACTCCTTAATTCACCCTCTCCCTAATTTTTATAAGCTCTAATATGATTATGTGTCTTGTTTACACTCATTTACATGTGTAGAAATCCACACTATATTTATTTTTAGTTTATTTATTCATTTTTTAACTAAATCCAAGTGATGGTCTATAGGAGTGTACATAGATCACCGTGGTCTATGAATATTCAGAAAATCAATCGATGCACTACTAAAGGTGTAAGTCTACGGTAGACCAGACTAATCGATGGACCCTCAAAGCACAAGTATATTTTTACATGAATTTGACATGGGTCAACATCGATGGGAGTCTATAAGTGTTCACCAACAGTCCAAGATTATCTATTTAAATCATGTGATTATCTATTTAAATCATTGTTAATTAAATTATTTTCTTCCAACAGCCCCAAAATATGTGATTATCTATTTAAATTATTTTTAATTTATTTTTTCATTGTTTTACTATATCCAAGTGATGGTCTATAGAAGTGTACATAGATCACCGTAGTCTACGCATAATCAGGAGATCAATCGATGCACTACTAAAGGTGTAAGTCTACGGTAGACTAGACAAATCGATGTCTGACATAGGTCATGATCTACGATGGTCTATTAAGTATCACCACCAGTTCAAAAAATAAAATTACTATTTCAGCGGTAATAAATGGCTACTTTTATAATTCATCAGTGTCAACACTTCATTTTTACTTCATATTTAAGGTTGGTCATCCCTCAATATTTTATTTCATTCGCTTTGTTTTATTTTTTTAAATTATACAATGTCTCAAGCCTCTCAAACATACAATTCTAAAAATACTCTAATTTGTCATTTTGGGAATGTGGCTGTCTTGAGGACGTCACGCACGGACTCAAATTCTGGTCGCAAATTTTATAATTGTGCAATTGCAAAGATGAATTGTGTGTGTCTTTTTTATAAAGTTAAGTTAGTCACTATGTAATTATTAATTTTTCTCTAGGATAATGGCGCATACTCATTTTTTTAATGGCTTGATGAGCTATCACCTCCAATCAGTCCATCAACGTTGAGTCCGGAACCCGAGACACCAAATTTTCAAGGTTTGGCAAAATTTAATCTACTATAAAGGCTCCAAAAATGCAAAGAAAATAATAATTTTCTCATGACTTTATTCAAAGAAGCCGAAGAACAGAGGGATCACTTTTAACTATTGCTATATGACACCCAAATAGAGAGGAATCAACTAAAATAAAAATTAATTTTGGCCGAAGAAAGGGAGAATGGCCTAAAAATGATGTTATGTGCTATAATGCTAGTATTCGTTCTTTGGAAAGTGTAAGATGGATGTAGTGTTATTGAATAACTAATAATACTTCTATTTTTCTAGAATGTTAATACTATTTTGGATAAAATCATAGTCGATTAAACAACACGTCAACTTAAATTCGACCAGCAGGGTAATGATAGACTATGCATGCGGTCTATGAAAGATTAAGTATGCATTCTATGATATCAAGCATACACTGTACTAACTATGACCACACCCTGCATATCAAATTTCATGCCACAAATCAGTTTGATAGAAACAGATTCACTACAGAATCATAACAAATTTCATAAAATAAAAGAATAATTGTCATATCCTACCACCAGATCCTTCAACCTTCATATTTGTGAAATAAAAAAAAATTCATATCCTAACAACTTATCATTCAACAACACATTAAACGGCTTAGGATTCAAATGTCTTTTTCCCTGTGTTCCTCATCAACACAAATGTTACTATTGATTTCATCAATAATATCCATGACCACATCTTTTTGGTTAGCTTTAGCTTCTTTTTTCTTAACAGCTGCAGCTTCTTCTATATTCTCACCTTCTTCCCCTTCTTTTTCAACATCTGTAGCAGCTAGTGCTTCTTAAGTTTCCTTTTCTTCCACAACTTCTTCTCTTTCTTCACCTGTAGCAATTTTTTCTTCCCAGCTTCTTCTTTTCGTTCACCTACTGCTTCTTTCTTAAATTTTTCTTTGTCAGCTTTGTCAACTTCTTCTTCATCAGCTTTTTCTTTTTCCTCTCCTTCTTGTTCATCTACTGCTTCTACAGCTGCTACTTTTTCACCTTCTTCTTGTCTCTTATCTTCTTCCATTTCTTCTTCTTCATCCTTTTTTTTTCCGCTTCTGCCACAACAGAGGCCAACTCATCCATTTTTTTTCTCCATCTTCATTCCTCTCTGATTCACAAAGGTCCATATGCACTGTATCATCATATTACAAAGTGTTAGTGATATTTAAAGCTGAAAATTCATTAACAACATCAATTATTGAATAAAGTTACCTCGCTCGTGTTGTGGCTCATCATTTTTCTTTTACTTCAGTCTTTTCTCTCTGATATAGGCAGCAATATCCAACACTGCTTCCTCGAACGCAGAAACACGCTTATGAAAATTCCCGAGGGATGAGGTGCCCGCTGCATCATTGGAGGTGCTTGGAGAATCATCATCACCAACACGTACTCCAACGGGGTTACCACCCAAATCCCCATCATCATCACTGTCCTCATTTGAAGTAAGGACAGTCATCCCTTCTAACTATTTCTTCAAGCCATCGAGGACGTTATTCTTCACCTCGTCCATATATGGCTCAAACGTAATAATGTAATCCATTTTCGTCTCACGAATAGTAGGAATGATGTACGAGTGCACGTTCTACAAAATATCAATTAACAATTGCATAACATTCGATAAAACGGTAGTATTATTGCATAATAGAAAATAAGTTCATACCTCACTAACTTTTTATTTATACTTGAATGGGTCGCCTTCGATTATCTTGTCACTTTTTGTAGTGTGCCATCTAAGGATGCGGGAAATGGGAAAGGGCTCATTCATTAATTTTCCAACAAACTCTCCAAGATGAGGAAAAGCCTCATATATCCAAATCTATAAGCAGTACAACAGTGATAAAAAGAACTCAGAGTCTATGACAGAGTATAAATAAAATGAGAATCTACGATAAACTCACTAAACGATTTATGGTAGATAGCATGAATTCCCAGGAAAATCCGAATAGAGCATAGAATGACTTCTTCTTCTCATCAAATACTTCTCTTTGCTTCTTCAGGTCACTTTTCTTCTTTAGATAGTCCATGGTCAGATGAAATTTCTTTTTCCCCACAGATACTTCTCGAATAAACTCAAAATCAACCATTCGAATCAGTTTTGTGTCGACAACCTTCGTAGAATCTTTTGCAAGCAACATGGTGTGAAAGAACCACAACAGACAATACTTAAACTTTTGGTCCTCATTCATCTTATTTCCTCTGATCAGGTGTAACAAGTTGACCGCCGTGATATTTTTATTTTTCCTCACCTTAAATCAAAAATTGTCCCCCTTTGCTAACACATTATTCATTTTTAATTCATGGGTTAATGATGAGAAGTTCAGCCTCGTGATCAAACAAAACTCTTTCAAGACAAAATAGACAGGCTTGTTTTTAACGCAGAACCACATCTCATTGACGTATCTTAGCGTTCTTGATGTGTCGCAACAGCAAATAATCGATCAATTGCCCATTGAACTTGAGATGTTCCGACAGGTTTTTCATGTGTCCAAAACAGGACCACTTGAATCCTTTCTTCAATTCTTGGTCGACAAGAACTTGCTTAAATTCTTGATAAGAAGCCATTCTTGATTTGACTGATATCTTTTTCGGAAAAGATCCGATCTCATCAATTATCGTTCGAAGGTCATACCGCTCCACAGAAATATACCTTGAAAGAGAAAGCATGGACAAGGGATCATTATCCCCACCATCACTATTTCTCTCACTTCCCTCGCTTTCTTCACTGTCACCACTAACACTGCGCTTGGCAACATCTTTACTAGACTCGACGTAGTCGCTTATCTCTTTTAACTTTGAATCTGATTCGGATACTGGCTCTTGAATTTTCTTCCTTTTTGAGACATTTTCAACTGCCTCAACTTTTCTTTTTCTACTGTTACCAGCAAAATCAGAAGCAATACCATCTTTGCATTTAGGAAGGATGGTTTTTTTTTTGCCATTTTCAATACAATGTACACTTGCAGAACAAATCTCCCATTTTCAGTTTACAGACCACAAGTCTATCAAACTACTGCACCTAATCAAACTAATTAGCTATTAATCTTTCAATTTTCACTATTTCAGCAATCATATTTCAAAAGAATTTCATACGTCTAAAAATTGATTTCAATCTAGGGCATTCTCATTTCATAGACCACGAGTCTACGGACAGAAATAGATCACTGTTCAGATCAAAATGCAAAAATAACTCTTCAAATAGAAATTATCCCACCATTCAACACTTCGTTGCTAAAAAAAATCACAACTAAACCAAAACTCCTAAAAAAAAGTTTCAAAATTCAACACCGTAATCGACAAAAAATTCTGTCAAAAATACCCCATAAAACCTCAACAATTTCTTCAAAATCAAATTCATTACCTATAAAAAAAAAAATTTAACTACTTAATCAACCAAATTCAAATTTTTTTTTTTTTACATCACTACGAATCGATTAACAAAGAAAATCATTTAAATAGATCTAAAAATGATCGAAACTTAATTTTAACTGACCTTGCGAAGCAATAACGTGCCCTTGGAAGCTGGAGAAGAAGAAGAAACGAAAATAATATTTTTGGGAGAAGAAGTTTAAAAAACGAGAGTTGAGAATTGAAGAGGAGAGAGAGAGGTTTTTCTTTTTGATATTTGAATAAGTGGAGGGTGTTAGGTGTATAATATTAAATTTGTAAAATTGTAAAAATAATGAATTGGTCACTTGGCCCACGGGTGGGCCCCACTTTTTTCATTTTTCCCACTTTTTATACCCTAAACCTAAAAGATAAATCAAAAAGAAATTAAGTGGGCATATGGCAAAATAGTTTTGGAAAGTGCCCCTTTTGCCAATTATTCCCCTCTTTCTTGGAGGAAAGATTTTGAAACTCTATAAATAGAAGATCCTTCTTCTCATATCATAACACAAGAGCATCCACAATGTAGTCTTAAAGAGTCTTGTTTAGGGGAGATTTCTCCTAATAGGTTTTAAGTTTTTTTTTTAATATTATTTTTAATATGTAGGTCGTTTGACCAAATCATATTAATAATATGATTTTAGTTTTTAGTTTTCTTTGTCATCGGATTTATCATCTCATGGTTTGCAACTAATAGCTTCCGCATGACACCCTCTCGATTTCGAACCCAACAAATGGTATCAGAGTCAATGGTTCAAAGATCAGATGGTTCGATTGAGGATAGTTTAAGATTAAAGTTGCAACCAATTTGATGATAATGAAGATATATGTCAAAAAGGTACATGTGGAGACGAATGTCAATCATATTTTCAACAATCCTGTGTCACATATTTGAAAATAAAGTTTTCTTTTAACTCTACGGCTCCAAGATTTTTAACCCGAAAGGGCTCATATATTTTTTTAACACAAAAGCTCCATTTTTAAACATGCCAAGCAAAAATGATGAAGATTATGTGAAGAACAAAGATCAAAGATGTGAAGAAGGCGGATCAAGTGAAGAAAATCAAGCCAAAAAGGAAAAATTTGTTAGGGTTTTTTCCCTGATTTTCTTACCAAAATTAAGTTTTTCTTTTTCTTAGAATGAAAATAAAGTAATACCATAATTACTTTTATTTTTCTTGAAAGGAAAATATAAAACTTTTTCATATTTGGCTAACCTCTTTCTTGGAGGAAAGGTTTTGGAACTCTATAAATAGAAGACCCTTCTTCTCATGTCATAACACAAGAACATCCACAATATAGTCTTAAAGAGTCTTATTTAGGAGAGATTTCTCCCAATAAATTTTAGGTTTTTTCAATTTTATTTTTAGTATGTAGGCTGTTTGCCCAAATCATATCAAAATATAGTTTTTTAGTATTGTTTTCTTTGTCGTCTGATTTATTGTCTCAAGGTTTACAAACTTTAAGCTTCCGCATGACTCCCTCTCGATTTCGAACCCAACACTTTTCAGTTATAAGCAATCGTATTTTAATACTTTCAAAAAGCTACTTTTGTCTGTATTATGAGCTACATGTTTATTACTTTTAGTACCTTTTAGCACTTAATTACTCAGTCACATTGGTAAAAATGATAATTAAAACATGGTAAGTAAATTATAACACAAAAACAGAAATATTAGTCTCTATACATCGACACGCCACTCCTGTCCAACAAAGAGTTCAAGTAATTAAATTCTATGTATTGACGATATAAAAAAAATTACTTATATATAATTAGGTAACAGGATATGTAATTAAAACTAAATCTTTTGTAAATATTTATGTGTTATTTCAAGTGTATAGGCCACTTTCATGGGATTTTTACATTATATATAACCGTTTATTAAAATAATAGCGGATAAATATATATTTTTGTATATTAATTTTAATAAATAAAAAAACATACAATATTTTATACATAACTTACATAAATTTCAGATTTTTAATGATTCTAACACTTTTTTTCATAATTTTATTTAATTTCATGATATCCTGGATTTTAATCTTTATGATACATATTTTTAGCCTTGATACATATGCATTATGATACATTTATAATTTAGTGGTTAGTTAAATAAGGAAGTAACTAATTTTCAATTATTACGGGGAGTAAAATTAGGCACAAATCATGAAAATGATACATCTGGTTTCAGATGTGTCACTGTAAAATTACTCACTAACCATTAAAAATTCAATCTCACACCAAAATAAATAATTTACATATGTCAAACATATGTTAAATGTATCAAACATTTATAAATAAATTAAAAATATGAATCACTATCACAAAATATATGTCATATGTATCACCACTATTCCAACAACAAATGTATCATGCTGGTAATGTATATATTTTAATAACTGATTAACAACACCAATACATATTTTTCATACTATTATATCAGTGTTACACATGTCGTTTCTCACAGAATAAAATGTATCAATGGTGCACGTATAAATGTATCACGGAATTAAATAAAATATCATATGTATCAATTGAGATATATTCAAACTGAAAGAGGGTGGTGAAACCATTAAATGAACAAAAAACATATGCATCATCCTTAAAATAATGAAAAGAATATACAAGTTCTTGATATATATATTTATAGATGTATTAAATACATTTATTTGATACATATGATTGATACATACGTATATGTCTTGATACATATGATTGATACATACGTATATGTCTTGATACTTATGATTGATATATATAATCCTCCTCCCTCTATTATTTGTCCGCACCATCACCGTTATCTTGGCTACCCCCTCCGCCATTCGTCCTCACCATCACTGCTATTTTGATCGTTATCGTCAAAAATCTAACAACTGATTGTTCAATTTAATTATGTTTGATATATATAATCCACCACTACCACCACCCCTGTCGCTCGTACGCACCATCACCGCCACTTGGCTACCCCACCCCTTCGTCGTTCGTCCTCACCACCACCGTTACTCTGATCGTTCTCGTTGGAAATCTAACAACTGATTGTTCAATTTCTCCTATTTTCCTTAATGAGTACTGATTTAAAAGTTGAAAAAGAATTTAAAATTGATAAAAGAAAAGTTGATAAAAAGATTAAAAAAAGACAATGAAATTAGTGAAGAAGTTGCAGTAAAGGAGATGAAAGTTGTATCAATTGATGATAATTTGGGAGAGATTTTAGAGGATGAAATATTTGAAAAAGAAAATCTTCAAAGATAAATAGATTGCATGTTTTAATTGTGGAGTAAAATTAGCGTGGGGTTTTTATTCATATGTATCAAGAGTAAAATATAAAATTCAAAATTTTAAATAATTGTTTAAAAGATAAGGCATTTTGGATAATAAGGTCATTTAAGTTTGTGATTTTGTATAATTTATCCTATTTTTTGTATATTTAACTAGCAAACTTAATTACTTTTTGCCATCAGATAAACCTGTATAACCTTGCCCGTCACTTTAATTGGGGAGTTCTAAAAAGTAAAAAGGTAGTAAAAGATACCATTCAACTTCTAGTCTACTTTGCGACTAAAAATAGAATAATGGCTTGACCATGTAAGAAAAGAATTGGAAGCCAAAATCAGCAAGAAACACACACAATCGCATATATACCTTATCATATTCCACAAAGACATACGACTTGATACTAAGTCTCCTCTTTCACAATGTTACCTAAATTACCACCAAATAAAAAGTAGAAAATTGAATAAGAAACTTCTTGTGCTCCTTGAGCTTGATCTTCTATATAATGACTTGCAAAACTGAAATATATACAACATCCAGAAACACTAATATATATCTATAAAGAGAGGGAGAGATATATGGAAACACATAAAGGAAGCAAATTAGCCATTAATGGAAAAGGAGGCATGGGACATAATGGAAGCGAGACAAGCTTAAGCAATGGGGTATTTCCATTGAAGCGTAAAGTTGGGAGTGTGTTTCCCAAAGAGCAAAAGTCAGTGAAGGCCATGGCATGTGATAAGTTGGGGAAAATTATAGTTTCTCCTTTCAATGAAGACAAGAAAAAGATATTTCCGTAATGCTAGCTCTAGTTTATCATCATTCTAGTTCCATATACATAAATTAATATATATATGTGAACTTTTGTAACAGCATTAGTATTAGAAACAAAACAATTCTGTCCAAGCTTGTAGGACCACATGATGGATGCTTGATGTTTAACCTAATATATAATACTCCATGCATGCATGTGATCAGATGTAATGAAATAGAATTTGTGGGATCCAAAATGTTGTCCGGATAAAATATGTTATCAAGAACTAGAATTCAATGTATATAATCTTGGCCGATCATTTGCGTATGCTTTACAATTTGTCCTTTTTCACTCTCAAAACTTCATCATAGTAACTTGAGAAAATTTTGATTTCTACCCACTTTCAAAACTTATTTTGAGTCATAGACATCAAATTTCTTTTTCATTTATTTTTTAGGGTTAAGTCTAAAAAGTGAGCCAGGGTTGTGGGTTCATGGGTTCCTTTGATATTTTTAAAATTTGACGAAAAAATATAACTTTTTTAAAACTACAACATGGTCTCTTTTTATATTTTTCAATTTTGAAAATATTTATTAAAACCATTTAATATTTTCAACTACATATTTCTCTCTCCTCAAACTCTTCCTTCTCCCAATTTTGATTCCTATTTTTTCGAAAAAACAATTAGGCTGATTCTTGCTTCCTCAGGCGATTTTTTTGAATTTCTCTTGCTCAGGTAAGTGTAATTTTCTTCCCCAATCAATTCTAGATCCATTTTAGTAATTTTTTTCGATGACTCTTTGTGTTGGGGGTTTTCGACCTTGACAAAAATTGCACTGTTCTTCGTTGAATTAGTCGAAATTTGAGTGTTTTTAGTTAAGATTGTCGATTTCACATGTTTAATCGGGTTTTTCTTTGGATAATGATTTGAAATTTTTTAAATTTTTGTAGTTATATTGCGTTTGATTTTGAATTTTTTGAACTGAATTGAACTCATTTTAATGGTGTTCTTGTTGTTGTGAATTGCACTGCCAAAGTTGAAACTTGAATTGCATGTTTGATGTGAGACATTTTTTCATTTTTCTTAATAGACCAGTGATCGGTAGATCAACCATTGCAAATTTATTTTTGCTGCATTTTTTTAATAGACCAGTGGTCGATAAATCGACCACTACAGATTCGTTTTTTGCTGTAGATCATAAATGGTGAGAAGAGTTCATAGAGAGGTTAAAAGACCTGCTTCCACTGCTTCCACCAGCAGAAAGCGAAAATTCGAAGAAGTTTTAAAAACTTCCAAGAGAAAAAAACCCGTAGTCAATGAATTGGAGTCGGAAACCGAATCAACAATCCTTGCCGATATTTCTGAATATGACGAAAGTAGTGCACACGAGAGTGAGGATGCTGAGGATAGAGAAGGTAAAAGTGAGGGTAAAAGCGAAGAAGAAAGTGAAAGTGATAGCAGGGACGGTGAGGATAGGAGAGATAGCGGAGATGGGGAGGAGGATCCCTTTCCTTGCCAATTTATAAGAGAGATATCTCCGTTGAGTCATATGGCCTAACAACCTGGATGGATGATCTTGAATCTTTTCCTGCAAAGATTTTTGTGAGAGCAAGAATGGCGGTGTATCGAGAGTTTAGACGGGTTCTTGTTGAACAAAAGTTGTATTGTGATTTTAAGAAGACATGTTTCAGAAACTCGAGGCATATTCCGAAATATTTTATATTTAATGGATAGATGGTTCATTATATGTTGTTGCGACGTATAAAAAATAAAAATAAAACTACATGAAATTTGGTTTTGTGTGAACGGTAAGCCAGTTTTTTTCGGCTTAAAGGAATTTGCTTTGATTACGGGGCTGAATTATTCAGCATATCCCCGTGAATCAAAAATAAAAAAGTCCTCCAAAATGGATAAAGCTTTCATTTTAAGGTGACGAAGAAAAAGAGCATTATTGCTGCAAAGTTGATTAGTCTGATAAAAGGTAATAGGCTGAATAAGCAACAAAAGTTGAAGTGTGCTTTGGTTTGGTTTGTGCACGTGATGTTGTTGGTAAAGAACCCATCAAAGAAGGTGGATTCGGACCACATCAAGGTGGCGGCTGATTTAGAATTCTTTGGGGGGTATCCATGGGGAAAAGAGTCCTTTGAGCTGACCTTAAGCTATCTGAAAAAGAAGACTGATCTGACCAAGCAGAAAGAAGCTTTTGTCAAGAGGAATAATGCATCGTACGCGTTATTTGGCTTTCCCTGGGCGTTTCTGGTACTTATAATCAACCACCCTATTGATTTATTATAGACCCCTACATATTTATGCAGTAATACATAGACACTGTAGACTTACTTGTACTTCTATTGATTACAGGTTTGGATATATGAGGTCGTTCCTCATCTGGGAAGGTACGCCAGCAAGTCGTTGGATTCTCCCCTGCCCATTCCCCGTCTTCTTCGATAGTACACGTTGAAGTATGACAACATAATGGAAGGTGACCCATTTAAGTACAAAGGAAACAACACAAAGGTAAAATTATACTTATTATGATTCATACTAATATTATTATATTAGTGAATGTCTTGTAATTTATTTTTATTTTTTATAGATTGTGCACCCGTACCTTATCCCTACTGTCCGTGAGATGGAGAAGATATACATGAAAAATTTTAAGATATACACGAATGAAGTTAAGGATACGTCCATCAATGCGTTGAAGGTGCAACTAAAAGGCGTGACTGTCCTGACTTCATCAGCGGAGGTCGCGAACGAAGACAAAGATTTGGGTGGCCACCATTATATTCTAAGTCCACCACGCGTTTGTGATCATGCTGGTTCAAGTGGACTAAAAACTTTACCAGACGCTTCTAATGATGATGACCTACATGAGCGTGTTGCCTTGCTCGAGAAAAGTGTACTGGATATTGCTTCTTTTGTTAGAGATGAGAGGCTAAGGAGAATCGAGAAGAATAAGAAGAAGCAACAAGAAGAAGGTAAATTAATTAATTTATTTTTTTTTGAATTTAATTTTGTTGCATATGTTTAGTAATCCTTTCAAAATAATACAGTTCACCTCGATAGCCTCCGTCTTAGCCGGCATTAACTAAATCTTGAAGAAATTACAGTCGTAGTGACAGACATGGCTGCAGCAGATGAAAAAGGTGAAGAAGAAGAAGAAGAAGAAGAAGAGGAAGAAGAAAAAAAGGAAGAAGAAAAAGAGGAAGAAGAAGAAGAGGAAGAAGAAGAAGAGGAAGAAAAAGCAGAGGAAGAAAAAACAGAGGAAGAGGAAGAAGAGGAAGAGGAAGAAGAGGAAGAAGAAGGAGGAAAAAGAAGGAGGATGAAGAAGAAGAAGAAGAAGAAGAAGAAGGAGAAGGAGGAGGAGGAGGAGGAGGAGGAGGGGGAGGAGAAAGAAGAGGAGGAAGAGGAAGAAGAGGAAGAAGAAGAGGAAGAAGGAGAGGAAGAAGGAGAGGAAGAAGAGGAAGAAGAAGAGGAGGAAGAGGAGGAGGGGGAGGAGGAGGAGGAGGAGGAAGAGGAGGAGGAGGAGGAGGAAGAGGAGGAGGAGGAAGAGAAGGAGGAGGAGGAAGAGGAGAAAGAGGAAGAGGAAGAAGAGGAAGAGGAAGAGGAAGAGGAAGAAGAGGAAGAGAAAGAGGAAGAGGAAGAGGAGAAAGAGGAGGAGGAGAAGGAGGAGGAGGAAGAGGAAGAGGAGGAAGAAGAAGAAGAAGAAAAAAGAAGAAGAAGAGGAAGAAGAAGAAGAGGAAGAAGAAGAAGAAGAAGAGGAAGAAGAAGAGGAAGAGGAGGAAGAGGAGGAAGAGGAGGAAGAGGAAGAGGAAGAGGAAGAAGAGGAGGAAGAGAAGAGGAGGAAGAAGAGAAGAGGAGGAAGAAGAGGAGGAAGAGGAAGAGGAAGAGGAAGAAGAAGAAGAAGAAAAAGAAGAAGAGGAAGAGAAAGAGGAAGAGGAAGAGGAAGAGGAAGAGGAGGAAGAGGAGGAGGAAGAGGAAGAAGAGGAAGAGGAAGAAGAAGAGGAAGAAGAGGAAGAAGAGGAAGAGGAAGAAGAAGAGGAAGAAGAGGAAGAGGAAGAGGAGGAAGAGGAAGTGGAAGAGGAAGAGGAAGAGGTAGAGGAAGAGGAAGAGGAAGAGGTAGAGGAAGAGGAAGAGGAAGAGGAAGAGGAAGAGGAAGAGGAAGAAGAAGAGGAAGAGGAAGAGGAAGAAGAAGAGGAAGACGAAGAAGAAGAGGAAGAAGAAGAAGAGGAAGAAGAAGAAGAAGAAGAAGAAGAAGAAGAAGAAAAAAAAAGGAAGAAGGAAGAAGAAGAAGAAAAAGGAAGAAGGAAGAAGAAGAAGAAGAAAGAAGAAAAAAAAGAAGAAGAGAAGATGACAACTAAAGCAGAATAAAAAAATGAGGAGTAAATAAAAGAAGACAGTTAAAAGAAATCAAAAGAAGAAGAAGAAGATAAAAATGAGAAGGCAATTGAAGAAGAATTAGTGGTCGGACGGGAGGTTGAAAACATTGAAGAAGAGAAGAAATGATTAGAAGAAGAAGAGAAGGAAAATGAGAAGAAACAAGTTGAAGAAGAGGAGAAAAAAAAGTAGATGTGATGGGCATCGTTGCGAAACTCAATTACGAAAATAAGTAGTTTTGTGGATTTTGAACAAAAAATTTTCTTAATGATTTATTTTTTCTAGTGATTTGTTCTTTATGGATAAATTGAATTACATATATTTCACATATTTTTTTAGTGATTTATTATTTATGTATTATTGAATTACATATATTTGACATGTCAATGATGGCATTTACTGATAAAATAATGTTCAGCTATTCCATTGTCTCGTTAGATTAAACAGCTGGTTGCATTCGGTTACCAGTTCAGTTGTTGTCCTAATTTATAGTGGTTGATTAAAAACATAATAGAAGTTGTTCTCTATAATTTATAGACTTAACATACTATCGATTGAGTAATTCATACATTTACTTACCTTAAATATCATGGTTTATAGAGATCGATGATAAAAGACGTAGACATAATTCTATATTAATTATAGATTACACCCAGGATTGATTTGAGAAACCTTACGTCTATTTATTCAGTTTCCTATATCCCTATTACACCTTTCCAAAAAGCCAACAACAATAACAAACCATACAATAAACTTTTTAGGCCTTTCTCATTTTCCTCGGCCAAAATTAGCCTTTGCTTTACTTGATCCCTCTCCATTTTGACTTCTTCTAGCGATCCTTTCAAGTAATACCTTTTCTCTTTGGCTTTTTTTTTTGAAATATCATGAGTACATCTCTATTTTCTTCGGATTACTGAAGCCTTTGCAGTATATGAAACTTAGAAGCACTTTAAAAATTTGATGTCGATGGGTTGCTCGTCGGTGAGTCTTCGTCAAGCCAATTAAAGGAGCTTGAACAAGTCATGTGATCGTATGAGAGTCCACGTAAATTGAATAAGGTGATCAATGATGTGTGAGGGTGGATAGTGGATGAACAACAAACACGCATGGGGCAATGTTTACCCAAAGCACAAGTATGTTGTGAGGAAATTCATTTGTTCAACCACAACTCATCACCTCACACCTTGTTTCACCACTTTTAATTTATATAGACCCTCATACGATCAAATGACTTGTTTAGGCTCATTCGATTGCATAAAATTCAATTACTTATTATTTTATTAATTAATTAATCATTCTCAAAATATGTGCTAGTTATGATCTATGAATAAATATCATAGTCTAGTTATTTCTTTGTGGAAGTAGTTAATAGTCTATGATAGACTATATAAGGTCGAGTACAAAACTAAGCATAGTCTAGCATAGATTTTGTACAACTTCATTAATACATGCACTAGACTATTACACATATTTATAGACCATGACTAGCACATATTTTGAAAAGGATTATTTAATTAATAAAATAATAAGTAATTGAATTTTATGCAATCAAATGAGCCTAAACAAGTCATGTGATCGTATGAGGGTCCATATAAATTGAATGTGGTGAAACAAGGTGTGAGGTGATGAGTTATGGTTGAACAACCAACATCCTTAGGTCAATGTTCACCAAAGCACAAGTATGTTGTGAGGAATTCATTTGTTCATCCACTACCCATCCTCACACATCATTGATCACCTCATCCAATTTATGTGGCCTCTCATACTACCACATGACTTGTTCAAGCTCCTTTAATTGCATAAAATCTAATTATTTATTATTTTACTGATTAATTATTTCTTTTTTTTTCAAATATGCTACTAAGGGCAATAAGCCAATACTGTATATTATTGACAAGGCTTACAATTTATGAAATTTACTGAACACAATCCATGGACCTGTATTATTTAAAGCATCAATTATATATTTTTTTGAGCATAGATATTGAGACCAGTATCGAATAAACCCCATCGACTCTATAATTAATTTTGTATAAATTAACATAATCACGGATAGACCAAATTAGTTTTCCATTAACGTATATGAATTAATTTGACGTCTGACATTTATCCCGTTCATCTTCTACCTTGATCTCATGCAAAAATTCTAAAAAAGAAAAAAATGTAAAATTACAGTGGCAAAAAATTCAGGAAACAAGAATTAAACCAGAAACAAAAATTAAACAAGAATTAATTTCACATCTCACAACCGTTTGATTCATCTTCTAACATCAAAAATTGCAAAATATTAAACCAGAACAAAATTGCAACATTTAAATTTACATAAATGTAGGCAAACAAACATATTTCATTGATAATTCGTTGCAATGATGGTGCAGAACCATATTTACAGCAAAAACAAAGAAAAATGAAGAAGCTTTCATCTAACATTCCTAATCATGAAAGCTTCTCCTTGCAACAAACTTAAAAAAAAAACAGAAATAAAAAAACTTAAAACTAAGGGGATGGTGTGGGGGGGGTGATCATCTTATCCGGCTTCATGTTGAGCCGCTCCACAATTGCCCGTAAAAAATGGGCAATCCATCAGAGTTCGCGGTGGACATGCTCCTAGTCCTTCCCCACTCTATAAAAGAGGAAATTGAAGTCGTTACGGAGGAGGAGAAGGTTGTAGTTACGGTTGATCCTCCTTCTGGGTCTCAAAGGAATGTCTAGCATCTTGTCGATTTAATCTGATTTTAAGGTGATGAAGATGAATTTTGGTTGCAGTAGATGGGTGTTTATATAGACCAAAATAGAACCCTTTGGTCTTCCCGCTCTTTCGTTGGTAGACGTGTGAATGGTGAAAATCGAAGGGAGGTAGCGTATACCCAATCGATGCAACGTGTGATTGGACGTGCAACAGTTTTTTGAGGTGTAATAAATGCTCAACTGTTCACATCTGTCCTATTTAATATTTAGGGTTTTTAATAGACTGTAAATTAGATCGATAATATACCATGTGTTAAATAAAGAATAAAATAAATAGACCGGACACACAATATATGCAATACTTTAAAAAGGACAATAATAGACGAAGAGTTAAGTCAATAAATCTGGCATTAATCAGACAACTGAAGGTTTTTCAAAATACATGCGTTGCCATGACTTACAAAAACACAAATTCATACAAGACTAACTACAATTTGTTGTTGTTACAAGTGGTTCTTTTGTGCTCGGGTCTTTTGTACAGAAAACACTTGTTCCTCCTCTTTGACTTAAAAGTCTAGCAAAGCAGCCATTGCGTGATCGCATGGTATTTTGACCAGGTCAAACTTCCTGCAAGAACATGACTTTTCCAGTAGATCGACTTTGGCCATACAACCACTTCTGAACACAGTGTATTGCCTTTTGTCCCCACTTATGTTCTCCACATAGAAGGAGTCGCCCTCGCTCATATTGTCTCTTAATTTCTTTTCAGCAGCGGAAACAAATTTGTTATCCTTATATTTAAGGACGTAGGCACTGATAACGCTCAATCTACAGCTCTCGTAGGAGTGTAAAGCGGTCGTTTGTCAAATATAGAACCCAACTGGGTTGGGTATCGATCCCACAGGGAATAGCTTGGTCAGCAAGTAAGCAAAGATTACTAGACTTTTAGTGAAAGTCTCGAAAAAGGGTGGAGTCTTGTTGTGCAAGTAATGTAACCAAATAGTAGAGAAAAAACGGAAATAGCAAAGTAAAAAGAAAGAATGTTTAGTAAGATGTAAACGATGAGAATTGAGAAGTTGGGGTTATGTCCACCTTATGAGTTGTACGTCTCTATTGGCTATGAGTTATGCGGAGTTCAGACATGCATGTGCTTATAGAGAATTGTATTCGATGGTAAATCCAAGCATCTTTCGACCTGAACAAGGACTATTTCACTTTAACTCTTTCGAGCTTAAAGCGTATCTAACGGTACAAATTCTCCAAGAGGTTAATCCAGTTACGACACTAACTTTTTAATAGGGGATGGGACCCTATTACCTTGACATTATCTCCTTTCCAGACATATAACCTTTCTTTCGAACAAGTTAATGCTATACTGGCGTATTCTATGCGTTTGCAACCACAAAGAATTTAGATTAAGATGAAGAGAATAATGATATAAGCAATATACGTGTCACGAATTCACAAACTCATAGCAATAGATAGTATCTCATATGGATTCCATAACCCCAACAGAGAAGTTTAGCTACCCATGAGTGCGAAGGAAATCACAATAGACATTGTTATTATACCACAATAAATATTTCGTGTAGCAAAGTATGGTAGGCGTTAGGCGTGAATTCCTTGCAAAGTAACGTTTCTCTTGTTGCGGAAATTAAGAATTGATTAGATGAATAGAAGAAGAATAAAAAGTAGAATTAATAGAAAAGGTCTTGCGGAAGTAGAATAAGAATTGAAAAGTAGAATTAGAATTGTAATTCGAAGTATTAAAATCTCTAGCAAAATAGGGTATTTATAATACCCATATCCTATTCCTACTAAGCTAATGAATTACTTAACCCATCCTACTAGGTTAAGGTATCATTATCCTAATCCTAATAAGTTACTGCTAGTCCCCAAAGTCTTCAGAATTATTATTTTTGCCCGGGACAGATTTTCCATGCGCCACTTTTGGTCCTTGGCGTCCAAGATTTGGTTTCCTCCTTTCGTGAAGTTTCTTTGGCGTCAAGTTATCCATAAAATGCTGAAATCTGCATCATTTATACCTGAAAACTTGCTAATCATGTTCGTTAGCTCACTTACAGGAAAAGGACTAAAAGTGCATGAATTATATAATTTGTCCTCAAAACATGGCTAAAATATAGGTAAAATATAGCACTATAGGCGTGTAAATTTGCCTATCATCAACACCCCACACTTGAAGCTTTGTTCTTCCTCGAACAAAATATCATGTCCCTCTTAACATTTACTTAGGGTTTCACAGCAACAACACAAAATATTCGTCAAGACAAGCATAACAATTATCAACAAAGAGTAGTTTTCTGATCATTAGTAGAAACAATTCAGCCTCTAACATAGACTCGTGATGGTGGTAAACTCATATTCAAAAGTCAAGGCACAAAGAATCATACACGACCACCCAAAACTCATCAACCATGTGTGTCTCACAATGTATTACCCATAATCACTCACAAGTATAGCATATTTTTCAAACATGGGTATAAAAATATCTTTGCTCTCACTCTCACAAAGAATTCATATGTTGTAACTGATGACCATAGGCTTGCCCTTAGTGTAATGCTCCACTAAATGTCAGAATGCTAAGCTTAGGATCAAATAGGTCTTTTGCTGGTTGTAATGTAGGTTAAGGGACGGGTAGGACTATTTTGGCCAGAAATAGTGACTATGTTCCTAAGCGCTTTAATACATCACATTATATCATTAACACTTTTCTTTCAAACAACCTCTCTACTTTCTTTTAATCTACCACCCTTTTTCTCCTCTTTTGTTTTTTCAATTTTAGACATAACCAAGTTTTTAGTTTTCCTTTACTTTTTCTTTTCATAACATACCTCTTATGATAGCACTTCTTTTTCATAATGAATTCAAGCACCAATACATTCTAAAGCATCATATTCACCCAATTTCCTCTTATTCTGTCACATGTCCTTTATACTTTAAAGCACTTAGGAATTTGGATCAAATTATGGTCTTGAAAAAAATGGATTTGGCTTACATATGAGGTTGTCAAAGAAAATAGGCTAAAGGCTCAAAAGGGTTTTATCTAGGATGATGTCCGTGGGTAGGTATAAAGAAGGTAAACAATCATAGGTTGCCAAAGAAATGCCTAAATCATCTCCTAAACTTGCACTCTTTATTTTTGCTTTACATACATACCAGGCAAGTTCTAGCATCAGCCACAAGCACAGAATATACTATTATCTCACACACACAAGGCACATGGTCGACTTTATTGGGAGTAGTATAGACTCTTGACCCCACAGATGAAGGAATTAAACCAAACAATATCACATAGTGAGTCACAATTAGAGCCTAAACGTCTCAATAGTCATGATTTTAGCACAAACTCTTATCATAATCTCATGCTGCCTGTCAGAATAATTTCATGCGAAGTTAAGCAAAAAAAAAAATGAAAAACGAGAAAGAAAAAAAAACTAAGTTAAGCAAACAAACATAAATAAATGCAAATGTGGATAGAGAAGTATAGCATGCAAATACCAGCACCCCACACTTAGACGGGACACACTGTCCTCAGTGGAAAATAAATAAGAAGAACCTGGTTAGTCGGACTCATCCTCTATGTCTGGGGTCATACCCCTTTCGTCGGAATCCTCATCAGAGTCGTCATCCTCAGAAGTTCCTCATAAGTATCCCACTTAATTCCAAGAGTGAGTCGAGGTATTTGCAGCGAGGAGGGTTCTCCTTACTCTTTTCGGCCTCTTTTCTTGCCTTTTTGTGAAGTGGTAGCCTTATCTTTGACTTGTCTTACTTTGGGTGCCATTGTACTTGATTGATGCCTTTGGATGATGTTCTTCTGAAAAAAAAGAGCGAATGGAAAAATTTTGAGAGGATTTGGAGACTATAGGCGGCGCCTAGGCTAGGTTTCCAATGTGTTTTTGGTTCAAGACTAAGTCTCATATTTATAGGAGAAGGCTGGGTCGGGTTTTGACCCATTTAAAATCAGATTTGGAGATAAGAAGTGACCATAGGCGGCGCCTTTTGCTTTGCCTATGCTTGGCATAGGCGGCGCCTTTTGCATAGCGTTGTTGAGCATAGGTGGCGCCTATGACATGGCATTCCTAGGCATAGGCGGCGCCTTTAGAATGGCATATGAGATTCAGTGACAAAAGGCTTTAGCATAGGCGGCGCCTATGCTATGGCATACTTGGGCATGGGCGGTGCCTATGCTATGGCACACTAGATTCCGAGATCTTAGGCCATAGTATAGGCTTTGCCTTGTTCGTGGCCTAGTTTTACCTAGGCCTAGCCTTGTTTGATGCCTATATTTTCATGAGCAATGCTCAATCCATAACCTTTTGCTTCCTCATTCCTAACTTACCACCTTTAACATGCAACACGTCCAAATCGAGATTTGAAACCAATCTCCTCGTTTTACACCTCTTGCACCTACATTTGCTCAAAGATAATAAAAACGATTAGAACGATGGGTTGCCTCCCATCCAGCGCCTTATTTTTGGTCGTGGCACGACACTTATTTTTGGATTTTTATTTATCAAAAGCAAAACACGTACTAGAACGAAAGGAAAAATGAAAAATGATAAACGATGTGTTGCCTCCCATCTAGCGCTTGATTTATTATCGCGGCATGACATAGTTACCTCGAGTACTTAGACTTCATCGAGATAAGTGAGGGCCATATAATTTATCGAATCAAGAGGACCGATATAGGGTTTTATTCGTTGGCCATTCACTTTGAAGACAACACTATTATTGTCTTCCAACTCTACTACTCCAGACGAGTAGATTTGGTTAACTTTGTATGGACCAGACCACTTGGATTTTAACTTACCTGGGAATAACTTCAGTCTGGAATTGAAAAGAAGGACCATATCATCCTTTTGAAAGTTTCGTCGAACAATCCGCTGATCATGATACTTTTTCATCCGCTCCTTGTATAGGTCTGATCTTTCATAAGCATGGAGACGGAATTCGTCCATCACGTTCAGTTGCTCCAATCTCAGATTTATTGCATTATCCCAATTCAAATTCAATCGCTTCAACGCCCACAATGCCTTATGCTCAAGCTCAATGGGTAAGTGACAAGCCTTCCCATAAACTAGTTGGTACGGGGACATGCCAATGGGTGTTTTGAATGCAGTCATGTACGCCCATAGTGCATCATCCAGCTTCCTAGACCAATCTTTCCTATTAGCATTCACCATTTTAGCAAGGATTTTCTTGATCTCTCGGTTGGAAACCTCTACTTGGCCGCTAGTTTGTGGGTGATAAGGTGTGGCTACCTTATGTTGTTTGACACCATATTTTTCCAACACGGATTTGAATAGCTTGTTGCAAAAGTGAGATCCTCCATCGCTTATGATAGTACGTGGTACTCCAAAGCGAGAGAAGATATTTCTCTTCAAGAATGCAACAACACCCTTTCCCTCATTGTCGGCCAACGCTACTTCTTTAACCCATTTTGAGACATAATCTACAGCAACTAGGATGTACTTCATTCCAAACGAATTTACGAATGGACCCATGAAATCAATACCCCATACGTCAAAGAGCTCTACTTCAAGGATTTTTGACATGGGCATCTCATGGTGTTTCGAAATAGCACCTTGTCGCTGACATTGGTCGTATCTTCTAACAAAGTCGTAGGCATCTCTAAATATCGAAGGCCAATAATATCTGCTTTGCAATACCTTTCTTACTGTCCGATTACCTGCGTGATGTCCCCCAACTTGGGAAGTATGGCATGCTTCCAATATATTAGGCACCTCTGCATGGGATATACATCGTCGGATAACACCATCCGCGCATCGTCGAAACAAATATGGCTCATCCCAAAAGTAGTGTTTTATATCATGCATAAACTTCCTCTTTTGATGGTAAGATAAGTTTGCAGGTATCACATTACTTACCACAAAATTTGCAAAGTCGGCATACCATGGTAACTTTTCCATTATCGTTGCTAAGATCTCTTCATCAGGGAATGCATCATCAATCTCGATTTCAGGCTGCGCCATATGCTCATTTTTGAGTCTAGATAGATGATCAGCCACTTGGTTCTCGCAACCTCTTCTATCTTTAACTTCGAAATCGAATTCTTGCAGCAGCAACACCCATCGAATTAGTCTTGGTTTCGCATCCTTCTTTGTCATTAGATATCTTAGAGCCGCATGGTCTGTATGAACGATCACTTTGGTCCCCAACAAATAAGCATGGAACTTCTCAAACGCGTATACAACCGTTAGGAGCTCTTGTTCTGTGACAGTGTAGTTCTTTTGGGCTTCGTTCAGGACCTTGCTAGCATAGTAGATAGGATGGAATAATTTCTCCTTCCTCTGGCCAAGTACAGTGCCCACGGCTACCCCACTAGCATCACACATGACTTCGAACGGTAGAGACCACTCTGGTGCAACCATGATAGGGGCTTCAATTAGTTTTCCTTTGAGGCGTTCGAATGCCTTCAAACAATCTTCATTTAAGTCAAATTTTGCATCTTTCTCCAAGAGTTTGCACAATGGACTAGCAATTTTGGAGAAGTCTTTGATAAACCGCCGATAGAAACCTGCGTGACCGAGGAAACTACGAATTCCCTTTACGGAAATTGGTGGTGGTAGCTTATCAATAACCTCAATTTTTGCTCGATCAACCTCAATCCCTCTTTCGGAGATTTTATGCCCCAGAACAATACCTTCTTTAATCATGAAGTGGCATTTTTCCCAATTAAGCACTAGGTTGAATTCTACACATCTTTGCAACGCCATACTTAGGTTTACCAAGCACGCTTCAAAAGACTCACCAACGACTGAAAAATCGTCCATGAATACCTCCAAAGTATCTTCAACCATATCAGAAAAAATGGACATCATACAACGTTGAAAGGTGGCTGGTGCATTACATAGCCCGAATGGCATACGTTTGAAGGCAAACGTGCCATATGGACATGTGAACGTTGTCTTCTCTTGGTCTTCGGGGGCAAAAAAAATTTGATTATAGCCTGAATAACCGTCTATAAAACAAAACCATCCTTTCCCCGCTAATCGATCTAGCATTTGGTCCATAAATGGCATTGGAAAGTGATCTTTGAGTGTCCAAGAATTCAGCTTTCTGTAGTCCATGCATACTCTCCATCCGGTGACGGGTCTGAGTGGAATAATCTCATTCTTTTCATTTGCGACCACCGTCATGCCTCCTTTCTTGGGAACACATTGTACCGGGCTTACCCATGTACTGTCGGAGATTGGATACACAACTCTTGTGTCTAACCACTTGATAATTTCTTTCTTCACCACTTCTTGCATAGGTGGATTGAGACGCCTTTGATGCTCAATGGTGGGTGTGCAATTTTCTTCAAGTTGAATCTTGTGTGTACAAATCCCAGGTGGAATACCAATAATATCAGCAATGGTCCAACCAATGGCTCTTATATACTTCCGTAGAATAGCAATGAGAGCTGCAACTTGTTGCTCACCCAAATCTGCTGCCACAATGACTGGAAGTGTGTTTCCGATTCCTAAGAATGCATACTTTAAATGACTAGGCAGCTCCTTCAATTCTAATGTGGGTGGCTCTTCAATAGATGGCTTGGCAAAATTCAAAGATCCAACAGTGCAAGGAATAGTGAAAGCTTCGGGGTCAGCCTTCTTCTGAACTAGTGATCGGGTAGCGATGGCACTGCAGTGATGAACATTATCTTTCAACTCATAGCTTGCTGCCCGTTTTTTCGTCAAAAGATCTTTCATAAATTTCGCATACCTAGGCATTTTTTCAAGTGCCTCCACTAATGGAACATTAATGGTCAGCTGCTTTAACATAGTCATGAATTTGCTGAACTTTGTATCGTCCGCCACCTTCTTCAATCTTTGAGGAAAAGGTGGTGGTGGGTATGGAATTGTTCTCTCCACGGATTTCTTCTCCTCTTGCCTTCATTTTTCAGCCTTTTCAGGCTGCAACATACTCGGTGTACCGTCATGGACGTCGTGGGTGGATTCTACGGCAGCTTCTCCTTTTGCCTTGTCATCAATATCTTCTACATCATCGACCACTTGTTTGCCCTTAGATGAAGTTTCCAGTGCCTTACCACTTTGAGTAGTAATAGCCATGCATGATCCCTCATTCCTTGGATTTTGCACAGTGTCGCTAGGTAAAGTGCCAGCCTTTCTTTGATTGAGTGCTGCTGAAAGTTGGCTCAATTGCTTCTCTATTTGCTTGATTGAAGTGGAATGTGAATCAACTAATTGCTTCATAGAGGACAAATCATTTATTACCTCCGTTACTCCCGCGCTAGTTGCTTCCACTCCTTTCAGTAGTTTAGCCATCATGTCTTCCATACTTCCAGAACTAGATGTGGTGGCGTCACGTCTTCCGGGGGAACATACAAACCACTTTTGTCATTCTTGTTCTTCCAACTACCTTGGTCCTTGTTTCCATATTTATCATAATAGTTCCGACCTTGGTTTCCTTGGGTATTACCTCGGAAACCCCCCTGATTGTTTAAGTAGTTGGCTTCTTCTTCCGAATCAGATTCGTCCCTTCCTTTTGACGCAATGGCTTTGACTTTTTTGGTCTTCCTTGATAATAGATGTTTTGTAAGAAGATCCACTTGTGTCTTCATGTGCGCCATATCTTGATCACGTTCTTCTTCTCTTCTCCTTTGGTCTGCAGTCATGCCTATAGATAAAGTGGGGCTTGCTACCTCAGAATCCCTGGTATGCCAAGCTCTACTTTGCTTCGTCATACGATCTAGCATATTGCTTGCCTGACCAAAGGTGAGATCCATAAATGATCCTCCAGCCGCATTATCCACAACTGGTTTAGTTATTGAATTCAAGGCTCTGCAAAGTATCTCTATTAGGTGAACATTAGTCATGTGATGGTTTGGGCACCTCATTAGCTTTGTCTTGAACCTCTCCCATGTTTCATGAAGGGCTTCAGTTGGAAGCTGATGAAAGTTGTTGATTTCATCTCTCATTTGTGATCTTTTGGATGGCGGAAAGAATCTTTCTAGGAAAGCGTCTCTCAATTGCCTCCAATTTGTAATAGAATCAGGAGTCAGCCCATTCAACCATAGAGTTGCCTCCCCAGACAGAGACAATGGAAATAATCATAACCGAATTGCATTCTGACCAACTCCAGGATTGTCAAATGACTTGCATGTAGAAATAAAGTTGATGAGATGCATATTCGGATCATCACCTGCTAGTCCACCAAATAATCCCTTGAGTTGCAATAACTGAATCATAGTGCTCGTGATGTTGAACTTGGCTCCGGGTGCCAATGGTGGAGGAATAATGGCTCCTGTGGCTCCGGCTCCATCAAGATCATCATCATCGTCGAAATATGGTTGCATAGCTTGGCGTTCAGGCCTAAACCTAGCTTGATGATCCCTTCTGTTGGCAGGTGTTGCAATCTCAGCGGCATGCCTAGGGTTTAGTAGCTCGTCATCACCTAGATCTTCATAGTCAGGATTTGTTGCTCGCCCAGGGTTATCAATATTCTGTTGATGCACTTGAGCGGAGGCTAGCGCAGCTAGTCTCGCCTGTTCCTGTTGAGAAGCCATCCTTTCAATTGCATGTTGTGCCTCCATTCTGCGAATACATTGTGGTTCAGGATTGATAGGTAATAACGGTTGACCAGAACTTCGGGTATGGGGCATGCACTGAATAAAAACCTGCAGTAAACAAAAACAAAAACTAAAGGTAAAAGTACGAGAATCTTTGACCAAAGGGTCTAGTAATTATTACGAACTTAATTGACACTTGTATTCCCCGGCAACGGCGTCAATTTTTGATAACGCTCAATCTACAGCTCTCGTAGGAGTGTAAAGCGGTCGTTTGTCAAATATAGAACCCAACTGGGTTGGGTATCGATCCCACAGGGAATAGCTTGGTCAGCAAGTAAGCGAAGATTACTAGACTTTTAGTGAAAGTCTCGAAAAAGGGGGGAGTCTTGTTGTGCAAGTAATGTAACCAAATAGTAAAGAAAAAACGGAAATAGCAAAGTAAAAAAAAAGAATGTTTAGTAAGATGTAAACGATGGGAATTGAGAAGTTGGGGTTATGTCCACCTTATGAGTTGTACGTCTCTATTGGCTATGAGTTATGCGAAGTTCAGACATGCATGTGCTTATAGAGAATTGTATTCGATGGTAAATCCAAGCGTCTTTCGACCTGAACAAGGACTATTTCACTTTAACTCTTTCGAGCTTAACGCGTATCTAACGGTACAAATTCTCCAAGAGGTTAATCCAGTTACGGCACTAACTTTTTAATAGGGGATGGGACCCTATTACCTTGACATTATCTCTTTTCCAGACATATAACCTTTCTTTTGAACAAGTTAATGCTATACTGGCGTATTCTATGCGTATGCAACCACAAAGAATTTAGATTAAGATGAAGAGAATAATGATATAAGCAATATACGTGTCACGAATTCACAAACTCATAGCAATAGATAGTATCTCATATGGCTTCCATAACCCCAACAGAGAAGTTTAGTTACCCATGAGTGCGAAGGAAATCACAATAGACATTGTTATTATACCACAATAAATATTTCGTGTAGCAAAGTATGGTAGGCGTTAGGCGTGAATTCCTTGCAAAGTAACGTTTCTTTTGTTGCAGAAATTAAGAATTGATTAGATGAATAGAAGAAGAATAAAAAGTAGAATTAATAGAAAAGGTCTTGCGAAAGTAGAATAAGAATTGAAAAGTAGAATTAGAATTGTAATTCGAAGTATTAAAATCTCTAGCAAACTAGGGTATTTATAATACCCATATCCTATTCCTACTAAGCTAATGAATTACTTAACCCATCCTACTAGGTTAAGGTATCATTATCCTAATCCTAATAAGTTACTGCTAGTTCCCAAAGTCTTCAGAATTGTTGTTTTTGCCCGGGACAGATTTTCCATACGCCATTTTTGGTCCTTGGCGTCCAAGATTTGGTTTCCTCCTTTCGTGAAGCTTTCTTTGGCGTCAAGTTATCCATAAAATGCTGAATTCTGCATCATTTATACCTGAAAACTTGCTAATCATGTTCGTTAGCTCACTTACAGGAAAAAGGACTAAAAGTGCATGAATTATATAATTTGTCCTCAAAACATGGCTAAAATATGGGTAAAATATAGCGTGTAAATTCGCCTATCATCAGGCACGCCTCTCCCTGAATATTTCACCAAACCTCTTGGCAATCGAATTGAACATGGATGCCATGGGGTACTCCCTTTCGTCAATCAACATAGCATTCATCGACTCGGTAATATTTGTGGTCATCACGTCAAACCTGTTGCCGGGGAATTATGCCCTGCTCCATTTCTCAAAACCAAGCTCATGATCGAGGAAAAAGGCTACCCCAGGACAGTAGTTCTTGAATTCCACAAAATGGTCGCTAAACTCCTCGGGAGAATATGCCTTTGCCGCATTGTAGAATAGATAGAGGTGTTCTCCGCCGTGGTGATTTACCCAGAAATTTTTACCTAGGCGCCTCATGTAGTACCCGTGATAAGCATAGTTTATGCCTTCGCGATGCTGTTGGCAATGCTCTTGTGCCTATCGGATATAAAGCACAAATCTAGTCCATCGACCATAATAGACTTCATCTTGTTAAAGAAGAACGTCCAAGATGCATCGTTCTCCTTGTCAACTACACAAAAGAAAATGGAATAAATATGGTTCTTCGTATTCTGTGCAACCACGCTTAGCAGCACACCGTCATACTTACCGTAGAAATGAGTGTCGTCGACCGCAATAACCTTCCTCATGTGGGCGAATCCCCTAATGCAAGGGCCCAACGATAAAAATTAATACTTAAACCTACAATCGACCTTGTTAACCATGATGGAATAGGTAGTGCCAATATTAAGAGCGTCGATCAAGTACAAACAAATGGGCAGGCAGGAATACCCGTGCTCCGCTGTCCCTCGAACCATTTCCTTGGCAATCACACCCCCAGCCAACATTTCCAATAGCTTGGTCTACTTTTCATGTTTTTGAAAATGATCTTCCAAATTTCACTAGTGTCTGGACCCTTTCCTTCGCGATACATGTTCACACACAGTGATGCAATGACTTTAGATGAGATTTTCCTATGGAAGTGGGTGGCGTATTCGACGCTGCAACTGTGATCACCGATGTATTTATAGTTGACGAATATGTCCGTGCATTCATACTTCTTCGCCCGCAACATCCACCCGCAGCTAGGACAAACACATTTCATCTTGAGAAATTTGCTCCAGCTCTTCAACGTAGCATAATCAAAATAATTCTGCACAGCTACTATATCCAACAACAATTTCAGCTTTTTTTTACTTCTAAATATTTGATTTACCTGAAAAGTAGTTCCGTCGAAGAAGGTGTGGTTGGTTTGTGCTCCCAATTTGCACTCTTCTCCCCATTCTTCAGAGAAAATTGGATCTTTCAATTCCATTGAATCATCTTTCGAATCCATTGGATTAGCATCCAAACTCTCATCTTCAAATGAATCATCTTCGTTGATTGTCGGCTGTGGTGGCGGGATTGTCGGAGACCCCGAAATGATATTTATTCTCAATAATGGCCTAGAGCCATCGGCAGTGACCTCCAACATGTATAAAGACACATGTCGATCATTATTTATGAACGTGAGATGTATTTTACCCCACCCATTCATTACATGGCTAATCACAATGTTCATTAACTCGTATTCTAGTTCTCCGCTCTCAATTATGCTTCAAACCATGTCGTCGTACAATCCATTGTGACGCAGCGAGATGGGCATTGTCTTCTTTGTAGATGATTTTCACCTCCAACAGTTGGGACCCTCATCCTACGCACCCATATAATTACCACCCACGATAACTACCTCAGCTACTGCCATAATAGACCACACAAATCGATAATAGATCAAGATTTAGGTCTATAGATGGTCGATGACTGGTTGATCACTGGTATGAATACGTCCGTACAAAGATGCGAATCGACTGATTTTTGATATAATCGTTGCCCTCCTAGCTCTGGGATGGAAAAATGTATGTTTAGGACTTCTAACTACTGAAATATATCTAATGATGAAGTATTCAGCGGATTTGGAAAGCTTTTCGAGCTAGTAGAAATGGTGAAAAAACTTTATAATTTTTTTTTTTCAAAAAGGATGGAACAACAATGGAGGCAATGATGAAGAATGGAGATTTTTAGTTGTGATGAACAATTTTTCGTCGGGAAAGTGGCCGAAATCGGAAGTTATTGGTGAAAAGGGGAGCTCCTATTGGTGGCTTCTTGGACAATTTTCTAAATTAAAATAGAAAATATGAAAAAATAGTGGAAATATAAAAAAGGTAGAAAATATTAAATATTAAATGGATGAGGTAGGGGACTAAAGTGTAAAGTTTAAAACTTGTGTGGTAGGTTTGGAAGAAAGAATGGATGATGTCATAAATGTGTCTAAACACCTAATTTTCCAAGACTTGTGACTAAATGTCAAAATAAGTTTTGAAATGTCTAAATGTCAAACTATCTCTAGTAACTTGGGTATGAACCTTTTTACACAACTCTGGGCAACTCTATTCCCTTGATTGTATCTTGTTTGGTCTCAACTCTCACTAATGGTGATCGTCATATAGTGATTGATCATTCTGATATTTTACACAACCCTATCATAGATTAGGGGCATAACCTCTTAGTGAGAATCATTCTGTTAGTACTTGGTGAGAATCATATGTTGTCACCTCATCTTATTTTAAGCAAAGTCCTAGTTAGGTATTTAACTAGTAATCTCACACCAAGTACTAGCCTGATGAACTGTATTAGCTGTTGTTGTAGGCTGTTTAACCCCCAATTTCATATTACTAAGTTGAGTAGTGGTTCTAACATGTTCAAGGCCTCATCCCCAGCCTTATATATTTCAGCTCATTCTCGGCATCAATAATTTCACATTACGAGGGCAACATAAATACCTCATACACTACGATCTCAAGACATTGATGTCGTCAATTGCATGCGCGCTTGACCATTGAGTCTTCCGTGCTCGTGTCATTTGTCGTTCATCCATGAGGGTGATAGAAGTAGGAATTAGATCCTTTCAATTTTTACCCACAATTTAAAATTTAAGAAGGAAAAAGTTTGTATATGCCTTGTAACCACCCAATTATAAATATGGCGTGCAACAATCTATGTAACCACCCTATCACTGAATATGGTACAGAGCATTGTTGTACTACTACTGATCATTGTTCATTTGATCAAGGAAATACTATCTTTGGACTTATCACTTATATGCTGGAACATTTCTTTCTTTTAGAAATTTAAAATCGATTTATTAGGAAACAAATCTTGTGAGTTAGATTAACGCCTATTGGCATATGATATTTCAAGTTACTTGTTATTTGTTTTATTTTGTGGAGCTGATGGAGACATAGCATGTGAGTTGTACCACAAATACAAGGTGTATACAGTCACTCTGTTTTAATCTGATTCTTTAACTTTCCTGACTTCGATAAATGAACATCATAAAATAAAATTTGGTACCGTCAAAAGTTAAAGGAGAGTGATGTCTTGTTAGAATTATAATTGATATATATTAGTTATAAGATGGACAACTACAATGAGAAAATTATAGATGTAGAGTCAGATAAAATTCTTAATTATTGTAATTTACAGAACTGCAATGTATGTGTACAACTTCTCCTATCTTTCAACTTTATTAAAAGCATACCAAAGAAAACATTGAACTCTGGGTCTTTAAGCCTTGCTCTTGAACAGTATTATCAAAAGTAAAAAGCGTAGAATTTCTGAACTCTCTTTTCTCCTCCAATTTTGAAGTTCTAAACTTTTGGTGTTGAATCAGTGAGTGTTCTAGGTTTAGTGGATTAGTTCTTAAGATGGTTAATCATAGCACCTTCATCTTGATAAAAGTAGAGGCGGAACTAGAATTTTGAATTTACGAATTCTGGATTCGGTAAAAGACAGCATACTAGGTTCCAAATCAATTATTTACACTCCCTCCATTGCAATTTTATTTTTATGGTTTTAAACGAAAGATATGTAGAATGTACCAAAATGATATTTAATCTTGAAGTCTTAAACATGCCATAAGGAAATTTTTATAGACAGGTTAAAAGAAAAAATAAGACAAATAAATAGAACAGAGGGAGTGCAAAATAAGTGGATCTTAAAACACAAATGCAGGGTCAAGGTCAAAATTCTGAGCTTATAGACATGCTTGTAGCTCCATCCCTAGATAGAGAAAGAGGAAAAGTAATGGTTATAGTACTCTACTACTCTATTTTTAGACTAGAGGGTCCATTATATGTCCAAGGAAATGATAAATATTGTTTCTTTATGAAAGTTAAATCAAATTTTCATGAGTTTGGTTGAAGCACAATAAGCTCTAATGCTGAGATAGCCACTGAAGTTTTTTTTTTCTAGCTTCTTAAATGTTCCAAGAATAGATTTAGTTCTCTCTATCCAAAGTGAGCACTCTTATTGGATGAGTATCTTTTTATTACCCAGTCATGATGTTTCTATTTTTTTTACTTTTTTTGTAGTTGAAAGTTGTCTATAATATGAGAAGGCTATTGAGAATGTGAGATGTTCAAATGCTACTCCAATAATTTGTATTAATTTCAAATTTTGTTGAGTTTACTGAATTCAAATTCAGTTTTTGGCTACCGCTCAGTCCAAAGATTAGAATATGATGTATTTAATTGTTCAATTATAGTGTAAGATTTCTTAAGTTCTCAAGATATCCATGTAACCTCAAGAATTTTTTTGGTCCAGTAAATAAATTAAGAGTGTTGTGGACTTCAGTGAGTCTGTCCACCTTCCAATTATTTGGAGATATCTTGAAACTAAGATTCCATCCTTAGTTGCTCCATACTTCACTAATGCTATCCTATTCCTTTGTTGTTGATTTAAATTGAAAACAACTGGATAAATAATCCTGAGGGGATCATTTCCTATCCAATTTTCCCACCGAAAGGATGTTATCTCCGTATACAACTTAAAACATCCTTTTGACAGGACAACTGGAAAGAAGATTGTCCCCTCATGCTCTTATACTTGGATGTTTTCAATTTAAATCAACATCAAAGGAGCATTAGTGAAGTTTGGAGTGACTAGGATGAGATCATTTTTAAGGCTTCATTGTGTATCAGATATCTCCCCTTTAAGAAAACCCCCTCTGTTTTAATCATGTGTAACCAAAGCTACATCTAAATGTACATGCAAACAAATTTGCCTTTTCAGTTTCAATTTATTTTTTATTAAAATTATATGTTCATGTTTTACTGATTATAGATCATAAGTTTGCAATAGGAATTTTTACAATCACACCCGAAGCATTTTCGAAAAAGCTAAAAAAGACTATTATATTGATTTCTAAGTCACGTAGAAGCAAAAAGGCTGTTAAATTGTATACTTCATTTTTTTAATTTGTCCAGCACATTACATTTGTGACTAGTTTCTCTTTGTTTGACTATAGATTTGGAGTTTGTTGTGATATTTACAATACACTTCGATCTTGTATTTATTTTGATTATTGTCATACCTGTATTTTTAATTAATTGATTGATTTATTTTAATGATATAAAAGATAGGAATGGATAAAAGTTGGTTGAATATCACAAACAGAGTCGACCAAAGATATAGACATGGAGCAGATAACTTTCTTAATTAGGCGTTCAATAAATCTAGGGTGAGCTTTATTATTCGATGTCCTTGTAAGGAGTGTAGAAACACCGTGTTTAAGCTGAGAATTGATGTACGACTACACTTGTTGAATAAGGGCTTCTGGACTTCTTATAAAGTGTGGGAGTATCATGGAGAAGTGTTAGATAGGGTTGAAAATTCTAATCCTGCTGGTAGTGAAGAAGTAGAAGATGATGGAATTGAAGAGGTTGATGTTATTGAAATGATTCATGATGCTTTTGGATATACAAATATACAGGATACTACTAATTCTCGGGAAGTCAATGAAGATCCAAATGTGCATGCAACAAAGTTTTACAGATTATTAGAAAATTCTCACATAAAACTTTATCCAGGTTGCACAAAAGTCTCAAAATTGTATTTTGTTGTTAAATTACTTCACTTGAAGTGCCTTAACCATTGGAGCAAAAAATCGATGGATGAGTTGTTGAACTTCTTTAAAGATGTTCTCCCTGAAGAGTCATTTGTACCCAAGTCTTTCTATGAAGCAAAGAAAGTTCTTTTTGATCTCGACTTGGGGTACACCAAAATTGATGCATGTAAGAATAATTGTTTATTATATTGCCGTAATTATGAGAATGTCCAATCATGTCCCAAGTGTGGTGAATCTTGATGGAAGTCAGAAGAACATAAAGGCAAGAAAGTAGCTCATAAAGTATTGCGGCATTTTCCAATCAAACCAAGGCTTCAAAGATTGTACATGGTGAAAGAGACGGTAAAAAGATGAGGTGGCACAAGGAGGAAAATATTAATGATGGTGTCATGTGACATCCATCTGACTCAATTGAATGGAAATCCTTTGATGAGCGCTATCCTATCTTTTCAATTGAGTTAAGAAAAATTTGATTAGGTTTAGCAAGTGGCGGGTTCTAGCCTAATGGGAATATGAGTTCCAATTATAGTATTTGGCCCGTCGTACTAGCTACAAATAATTTTCCACCATGGGATTGCATGAAAAGTTCATATTTCATGACGACTCTTCTTATTCTAGGCCCTAAGTGTCCAAGTAATGATATTGATGTATACTTACAATCAATGATTGAAGAGTTGAATGAATTATGGAATGGGGTGGAGACTTATGATGCACACTCAAAATCAAAATTTCTTATGCGTGTTTCTCTCATATGGACGATTAATGACTTTCCTACATATAGTAACTATTGCGTCCTATTTTTCTCGCGAAAAATGGGATTCGACGTGACCACTCTTTTGGGGATTTGTTTAAAAGGTGAAAGTGAAGAGTCGTCACCTAATGAATTAAAGGTAAGTTAGGGCACCGGTCAAGGCTAACTACAAACCTATTTTTTTATTAGTCTTAGTTCTCCAGAAATTCAGGTAAGGATCCAAATTACCTCAAAAGGAAGGTTCTAAGCACCTTTCGAGGTCCACAAAAGTTGTTCCCAGCCAAATTTGTATTTTACGTAGGGATTCTATGTGATCAAATAAAGGTCGCTCATTTTATTAATTTAATTTTTCTAAGTGATAATAAAGAACACTTTCAATTAGTGTATATGTCATACAGAGAATGGAAAGTCCAAGAGATATAAGACTAACCTTTCGCGACATGCAAGTGGTAAGTAAAAACGTACCGTAATTTGTATAATTTTTGTTTTCGTCGGATTACAGTCTCTCGAAAATTCCTTTTCTTTGTAGTATATCCAAATTGAAAATATTCAAACTTAGATCAAAATAACAATAGACTACAAATAACGAGAGACACGTTAGTAAGATGTGCCACCTTAATTTGGTGGTAAATTTAACGTAAAATTTAAACAAATTGATAACACATAAAGTTAAAATTGAGAAAGAGAGAGTGAAAGAGAGTGGGATCACGTATGACAAGGCTGAAATGGGCCCAATACGATGTTACTCCCTCTATTTCAATTTTTATATTGACTCTCTTAAATGCTTTAAGACCAGCGAAAGAAATTCTTAAAGAAATTTATGTAAGTACTAAATAAAAATGTGTTAGTATTTAAAATTCATGTAAGGCAAAAATATGTGAATAGAATATATAAATTGTGTCAAAGCATGTTGATATAGTACAGTAATAAAAGTTGTTCAGTCTTTAAGACGTTTAAAATAGTGACATACGAGATAAGAAAAGAAGGGAGTAACGAGGTCCTTTATATTTTAATAAAGCTATATGTATATGCTTCATACAAGAAGTCATTTATATCCTATCTTTGTCATCATATCCCCGAACGTACCTGATCCCCACTGGGGGAAGACTGCTTCTTCACACGAGGACTCCTCCACTAGTTGTGGTTGAACTCCAAGCAATTCCAACTCCATTGTATTGTACATGTAAAAAATATTCAAAGAGGGTGAGAGTATATCTATTCTTAGTGCTTAACTATTCAAACGAAAATAAGATATAAAATAATTAAATTTCTTGATCTATGTAAATAGACAGAAATAGCTCAATTCATTAGTACTCCGCATACTCTGTATAAAAATTTATTGAGTACAAGCATGAAATGGATCTCAACTAAAAAAACATAATATCTGTACGAAACTTAGGCTAATTAAAGAACCAAAACATCTTTTAAAATGTCAAGAGACTTGCAATTCAAACACAACTAGGCGGATATTTCCTTTCTCCAAATTAAAATAAGCTTAACAAAATAAATCCAAACATAAGTGAGATAATACCCAACAAATCAACATTGCATTGCAATTTATTACCCATCCATGTTCAAGTCTAGCAAGTTGACATATAAAAAACCCTTTAAATAAAATGTTCTCTCAATATAAAAATAAGATAATTTAGTGAAATAAATTAAAATATGATTTGGCATATTGATAATTTAGTGAAATAAATTAAAATATGATTTGGCATATAGTAATGAGATAAGGGAAACACCTTCGTGCAATTGACAAATTAAGAATCTCTCCTTTAATGATGAAGAATAAGTAATGAACTAAACTTTTAAAAACTTTTAAACATTGAAACTTAATTAATTGCTGAATATTCAAACAATCAATTTTAAACTCAATACACAAAAATTTAAAATATAACAATCCAACAACATGTAACAAAAGTAAACTTAACATCATTTAGCAAGTAGATTGCGAATAATAAAACATCAGTGAGAAAAGAGTGGACGTATCATAAAGTTAAGACAATTGATGTGAAGCACAAACTAAAACACTCATGAGTAGCAAAAAATGAATAAAGAGAAACAATATACCTTTAGTGAGTAAAAGAACAAATACTAAAGTGATTAGTTTAGACACAATAACTAATATTACCCTTAAACCCATATATAATTTCATTAGTAAAAAAAACAAGAAAAATTACATGCATAAAACAATCACGTATATATCCAATTTTAAATTAAAATAGAAAATGTTATAAAATAGTACAAATGCATGAAAAATATAAACTACTTCAAAGTGAAGGAAAAAATTTAAAAGATTGGACCTTTTATTTGATTTTCTGGAGTACACAGTGAGAAGCTAGCCATGAATCTTTCAACCAAACTCGAACGAAACCATAAGTGATGAACACGATCAATACCGAGATCGAACTTCACTGGAAAATACCCAAAAGACAAACCACAACTACAATTCGGTGACAAGTGGTTCGTAATTGGAACAAGGATGGTATAAGTAGCAGGATGAGATTTAACTATCGAGCTTCAATAGTTGTCTTTTAATGGCTGGTTTATGGTGAAGCAAATGAGATTTCAGGTGGTGGTTATGCACCCGCCATTGTTTTCTCATGGTGGAGAAAGTTTTGGACTTTGGAAAGTTCACGTCTGGAAATTATTTGGGGACCATGTTAATGGAGATTATGACCGATTTCATGGCTTCAGGTGGCTGAATTCTTCATCGGTATTTTAAGATCACAATGTCGTGATATTCTGCATGTAATTGCCTCATAAAGAAGGACGTGAGAGAGTTGTGTGCGCTCCTCTTTGTGTGTATGTATTCATGTCTACCCGCTTTGGTGGCTATGGTGTAGGGTATTTATGAAAAGGGGAGAAGAAATGGAATGTTAGGGGTGGAGGAGTGAAATTGGTAGGGAGATCCCTCATGGAAAGGATTGACAGGAAATAATTATTTTTGGAGGAAAATAAAATTCTTCCCTTTAATAAAGGATTTTTGATTTTATAGGAAGATTTTGTGGATATGGAGAGAGTAAAATAAAATATGTAAAATGATTTGAAATGATTTTGAGAATAAAAAATATTCTTCTACCTAAAGAAGATTTTAGGAGGATATGGGAAGATTTTAATAAACTAGAATTTAAAAGCTGAATTTTGAACCTGTTTAGGACTAAATAAGCTTCTTTTAAAAAATAATATATAAAATGAAGAAATACTAAATTACTAAATGAAGGAAATAATATTAAATTAATAAATCAACCATTATATTTTTAGTAAAAAAAATTACAATAAAAGAATAATAACTCTTAAATATTTGATCAAATATTTATAAAATAAACTAAATGAGAAATAAAAAAAATTAAACAAAACTTTGCGAGTGAAGAATCCTATATTATAAACATAGAAATAATTAAAAATAATAGTAATAATAAGGATGATGATGATGATGATAATAATCATACTTAAATAATGTAAATATTATCAGGAATCACAATTTTTATAAAAAAAAAGAGGTAAATAATAGCAATTCTGGTCTCGCGAATAAAATAGGCGCTTGATTGAGAAAAAATGACAAATGGGAGGATCAAAATTGGGTGTCAATAGCTGTCCCTTCGTTGCTTGAGAATAATAAGAGAATTGTCAAGCAACGAAAGTTGACGTAGTAGCCAATTTTGTCCGACCGAGAAGAGGGTTTGTTGAATCTGTCGTAACGGGAGGTGGTTTTAAAAATAGTTTGGCCGAGACTTTTGTTTTAAGTCACCTACATATCTCTGGTTTTACGAGAATTAGGTCGTGTGTAGTTCTAGATTTAAGAATGAACAATATTTCTAAAGAGTGTTAATGATAAAGGACGGGCATAAATTACGATGTCATGGTTCAATGAGATGGGCATGAATATGATTTTGAAATAATGACAGGAGGAGAGGCGTGGAGATGAAAGGTAAGTGAGTTTCTGGTTGGGTTTATGTGACTGGTAGATAAATAGGGTGATATATTAAAAGTAGAAATGAAAATTGTTTCTGTTTGTTACTCCTTCTCTGTCACCTGTGTACTTTACAATATACTAGATAGCCAAGGTTAGAGTATGTACTTGATAAGCAATTGATAGACATAAAGTAAATATGGGAGTAGAGAAAGCTTATCTGTTGTATTATTGGATCAACCATTGGGATTCTTGATATAACATTGGATTGGTTGTTGGCCCACTTGATGTAGCGTTGGATCAGCTGTTTGGCTTCTCGATATAATGTTAGATCGGTTGTTGGGCCTCTCGATGTGGCGTTGGATCAGCTGTGTGTCTTCTCGATATGACATTGGATCGGTTGTTGGGCCTCTCGATATAGCGTTGGATTAGTTATTTGGCTTCTCCATATGATGTTGGATCGGCTAGTGAGCTTCTTGATGTAGCATTGGATCAGCTGTTTGGATTCTCGATATGATATTGGATCAGTTGTTGGGACTCTCGATGTGGTATTGGAGTGACTATATGTTCTATCATTATAGGGTGGTTCCTATCATCTATACCTGTTAGTCCTGCCACTTTAACTCAACTAAATGGTTAGCACGGACATATATGTATGCATAGAGGATTGAACAATGTAGTGAAAATAACCATAACAATAATGATAAGAGAGATAAAAAAGAGTATCTGTCATGAGAGAGCAATGTTTTGTTCATATAAATTTGAAGAGGTTGTGCTTAATCCACACCATGTCCAGTAAAGCAGTAGCATTTAATAACGTCAAGGCAATTGTGCTTAGCATGTTCAGTATTAGAAAATAGTGTTCATCTTTGAGTAAGCCGATCGACTTCAAGAGGAAAATGCTTAGCCTCAGATAATTTCTAAAGAAAGGGTAGGGCTTAACCCTTTCCAAGGACAATGCTTAGCCTTAGTCTATTTCTCAAAAGAGGGTAGTTCTTAACTCACTTAACTTTCCAAGGGCAATGCTTAGCCTTAGAGAGTTGTATTTTTGATAGAGTAGTTCTTAAATCCATCGAGTTTTTAAAATAATTCTTAGTTCGGATGATTTCTTGAGAGAGGGTAGTGCTTAACTCAACTAACTTCCAAGGACAATGCTTAGCCTCAGTCAGTTTCTCGAAAGAGGGTAGTTCTTAACCCACTTAAATTTCTAAGGACAATGCTTAGCCTTAGAGAATTTTTGATAGAGTAGTGCTTAACTCCATCGAGTTTTTGAAACAATGCTTAGTTTGGATGATTTCTCGAGAGAGGGTAGTGCTTAACCCAACTAACTTTCAAGGATAATGCTTAGCCCCAGTCAGTTTCTCGAAAGAGGATAGTTCTTAACCCACTTAACTTTCCAAGGACAGTGCTTAGCCTTAGAGAGTTTTTATAGAGTAGTGCTTAACTTCATCGAGTTTCCGAACAATGCTTAGTTTGGATGATTTCTCCAGAGAGGGTAGTGCTTAACCCAACTAACTTTCAAGGACAATGCTTAGCCTCAGTCATTTTCTCGAAAGAGGGTAGTGCTTAACCCACTTAACTTTCCAAGGACAGTGCTTAGCCTTAGAGAGTTTTTGATAAAGTAGTGCTTAACTCCATCGAGTTTCCAAAATAATGCTTAGTTCGGATGATTTCTCGAGAGAGGGTAGTGCTTAACCCAACTAACTTTCAAGAACAACGCTTAGCCTCAGTTAGTTTCTCGAATGCAAGTAGTGCTTAACCCACTTAACTTTCCAAGAATAGTGCTTAGCCTTAGAGATTTTTTGATAGAGTAGTGCTTAACTCTATCGAGTTTTTGAAATAATGCTTAGTTTGGATGATTTCTCAAGAGAGGGTAGTGCTTAACCCAACTAACTTTCAAGGACAATGCTTAGCCTTAGTCAGTTTCTCGAAAGAGAGTAATGCTTAACCCACTTAACTTTCCAAGGACAATGCTTAGACTTAGAGAGTTTTTTATAGAATAGTGCTTAACTCGATCAAGTTTTCAAAATAATGCTTAGTTCGGATGATTTCTCGAGTAAGGGTAACGCTTAACCCAACTAACTTTCAAGGACAATGATTAGCCTCAGTCAGTTTCTCGAAAGAGGGTAGTGCTTAACCCACTTAACTTTCCAAGGACAATGCTTAGCCTTAGAGAGTTTTTGATAGAGTAGTGCTTAACTCCATCGAGTTTTCAAAAAAATACTTAGTCTGAATGATTTTTTTTAGAGAAGGTAGGGCTTAACCCAATTAACTTTTCAAGAGCAATGCTTAGCCTCAAGCAGTTTCTCTCGAGAGGGTAGTGCTTAACCCACTCAGAATACAAGACAATAAAACTTAACATTATATCTTCTGACGGTATATAGTGTACTCAATATTTGTACTCGTCACTTTATTCCTATACTCAAAGAAGAATTGTTAGTTTAAGAAAAGGGGGAAGGATTGATTCGTATCTCTGTCAGCTCTTTTATTCAAGTTCTGAGTCCATTGTCTTTGTATCACTTTCTTGAGATGAAATCCTTGATGAAATTTTTGAGTATTTCTCAAAAAATTCTGCCCCAATTTCATGGCCTCAATCTTGCTAGCCTTGAATTTGTTGAAATGTTTCTTGATAGATTTTGTGGGACCCTCTCAAAAAATATCCCCCAGTTTCATGTCTCATCTGTCTTAAACTTGTAGAATCATAGAATTTTTTAAATCCTTTCAAAAAATTTGCCCCAGATACATGCTTCAGTAAAATATGAAAAATTCATTATGATAAGACCGAACTCCATAGGATCGCCTACCCATCCCTCTTAAATGGGAATCAGGTCAAACATAGTTCATATTACATAGGAGAAATTCATATTGTTCCAAGCATATGTACAAATTATAGTAAATCAAGTGCTTGAGAGTCTGGAATGAGGAAACGACGTGATATCCCTTCATTAATGCCAATCATTCTTAATCAACATTAAGATATGGCCCTGTCACATTTATCACCTTGGTATCAATGAGTACTTGAATTTTTTCCTTTAAAGCACGACATTCTTCTATGGTGTAGCCTGTCATCCTTGAATGATAACCACAAACTTTGAAATGATCAATCAGTTTTGCATATGTATTCATTATAATTTTAGGAATTGGAGTAATGTGGCCATCAACCCTTAATCTCTCATAAAGTTGAGTTACGGGTTCGGCCAAAGAAGTGTATTATCTTGACTAATTTTTCTGGAGCTTGGCTCGAGGTGTGAAAAATTGATTGGATCATTGATTTGTTGGTGGATTCTGATAAGCTAATGGTTGTTGGAATGTATTTGGAGGAATTTGGAAGTTAGTAGGATTATAAGGTAACATGGGGTAATTGTATGTCGTTTTGGGAAATGGATATGAAGGTGCTTGATATATGGGTGTGTGGTATTGCAGCGGAGGAAGTGGTGTTTAGTAAATCGATGGGATTTTAGGATCTTACATAGTCAAGAAAGAATCCTTCATATCGTTGTTCTCATCAGCCTGTGAAGTCTTAATCTCTTGTGGCGCCTCTAAATTTATTATCAGGCCATTTTTAATGCCTTCTTTAATTCTCTCACACAACTTGATGATGTCAATAATCTTTCGATCGTCTATAAGAATTATATTTTCATAATATTATGGCTCTTGGGCATGCATGAAAAAATCCTTTATTTGAGTTTCATCTAAAGAAGGGCGCACTTTAAAAGCTTCACGAATCCATCTCATTCCATATTCTCAAAATGATTCTGTAGGTTCTTTTTTTAACTTCTGAATGTAGAACCAATCACGTGCATTCTCAATATTAAATCCAAATCTTTCTATGAAATCAGAGGCTATGTCGGTCCATTTTGACCATTTTCTTGCATCTTGTGTGACATACCATGATAAAGCATCTCTAGTGAGACTTTTCATGAATAACTTTATAAGAATCTTCTCATTTTTGCCAACTCCTACTAACTTGTCATAGTATAGTTTCAAATAGACTTTCGATTCTCCAGTCCCATCATACAATTTAAATTTAGGAGGTTTGTCCCCCTCCAACAGTTTAACATCAGGGTGTACACATATATCCTCGTAACTTAGTCCTTTAAACCCCTTACTACATTCAAGTTGTTCCAACCTCTCAACCACAGATTGCATAAGGGCATCTTTTTTTGGAGGGTTGGATTTATATTGGTGGTGGGTGAATGGAATCGTTTTGACATAATTTAGGTCTAAAGTATAGCTTCTTGGATTATGAAAATGGGCCATATTTGAGGTAAAAGTTGGTGGTATATTGTAGACGTATGATGTTGTTTGCAAATTTAGTGGAGTTGGGCATGTATTGTATTATGGTGGGCAAGAATGTGTATATTGGTTGTTTTTAGGAAGCGTATATATGTGACTTGGATTATTTGGAGGTAGTGAAATAGGAAGTGATGGTAAGGGATGGCTCATGAATGTGGCATGAGATTTGATAGCAGTTTTACCCTCAACTTGTGGTTCGAGAGGAGCATTCAAAGTAAGGGGTAGATTAGACAAGTTATGGTCTTGTGACAATTCCCCTTGTAATTGAAGAATCCTTTGTTCTATTTGTAAGATCACCTCATTATGCTCATTTCTAGCATCATTGTTATCACCCATTTCCTTGTCTTGGTGACTAAGCCTTAAGAGAAGAAGACCGAGGCTTTTTCAATTGACGCGATGGGTGAGAGAATGCACGAATCAATCCTTGAGGAGTAGGAGAAAAAAATAAGATTGAAAAAAAGAAAGAAAAGAGAAAAAAAGAGTCAAGTTAGTAAGGTGAATATGATATATAGTGAAAGAATAAACATGTTAATATGCAAGAATAAAATGTTCTATAATGGACAAAGCCATTAAGTCTGAGCTTGGTCTAAAATGACAAATATATGTGACTTATGATATTATAATTCAAGTTTGACGCAATAGAAGTTTGGAATTAAAATTTCCTAACCTCATTTGTCGAATTTTTGGTTTGGATTACTTGATGACGATCACGAGACGCATAGCATGAATACTTGTCATTGGTAAGAGGTAAGCGAGAAGAAAAATGATGAAATTTTTCTGAATATAGAGTGTATTTGTCATATCACAGATTTTTAGAAGAGTCGATGTTCGAAAAAATACCAATTTGAACAAAACAGAAGTGAGTGTATCCAAAAAGAAAGGAGATAGTATGATAATATGAGTCATCTTATCAAAGAGGACTTTAGGACGAATGGGTGATCTAGGAATTAAGCTTTAGAAGTGAGTTGATGTCAAAAGATAGAAGCTAAACGATAAACAAGACCTAGGTACTGAGTTCATACTTGGAGTCAATGGGGGAGAATAAGTATATAATAATAAGATGTTTAAAAGATGCACGCAGAATGTTTTAAAGAAATTTTGTCTTGAAGAAATGAGAGGATTGAAGTTTCGAAGCATTTAGTTTGAAACATTTGAGAATTTGAAAGGTTGTGAAAAGAATCATTCGGATTATCCAAGGAATGGTTTGATTTTTCACCCATATAACTCTATGAAAAGGTGAAAGAAAGGGGAAATATGATTTGGTAGAAAAACTACTCGAATGATAAAGATTGTTTTGCATATTTAAATATTAGGACATTTTGTAAAACAAAGGAAAAAGAAGACCACATCCTTATAAAGGATTGCCTATGTATCTTATTGGAACAAGAATCAGGTTAGACGTAGTTCAAAATTTTGAGTTATAGAAGTTGAATAGCAAGTGGAGATGGCTAGGAGGATTTTGAATAGGCCTTAAGAGTGTATTGTAGGGACCTAACATGACAAGAATTTTAAGAGTAACGATCTCTAAAGTAAGGAACACTAAACATAAGGAGTGACTAAGGCAAGAACGGAAACAACAAGATAGGCAAGATGTCAATACATACATAGAAATGCAACACATAGCAAATAATTGTGAGTCTCTTTGAGGTCGTGAACCTCTTTGGGCTTTGAATGAGACTAACATTCAACGCGTCAAGGATGCCAAGTCATCCTACGTTGAATGGGACGCATATTCCTTACTAACAGAAATATGTAGCCAAGACCAAAAGGACAAGAGTGGGTTTATGACATAGTGCCCTCGAGTGGACTGCTCGAGAGTGGGAAAGCTTTTGACTATCGACGCACCGTTGATTGACCAATCCACAAAGCATTTCCCAAAGGGTGTTTTAAGAAAGAACGTTCGTGCAACCATGCAATCGTTCGTAAAAAAAAATAAAGGAGGTTTTAAGTGGAGGAAAGTATGAGCGGAATGCCAGTTATATAAAGCAGTAACACGTAGCACATAGCAACATACAATAGCATGCTTTAGCAATATAAAAAAAAATCAAAAAGCATAGCCAATAACAGAAAAAATGGAGGAGAAATAAACATAGAGAAATTTGAATAACACATAAAAGGGAAAAGGAGATGAGACTAACATGTATAAATGAATCATGATATAAACGATAAAAGGAAAAGAGAGAAATTAATTACGAAAAATAAACAAAGTGAAAGAATCCCACATAAAACACAAACTCGTAACTGTTAGAACCTAAGATCCCCAGCAGAGCCGCAATTCTATCGCGCCCCATTTTTCTCGCGAAAAATGAGATTCGATGTGTCCATTTTTTTTGGGATTTGTTTAAAAGATGAAAGTGAAGATTCGGGACCTGACGAATTAAAGGTGTGTTAGGGCACCGGTCTAGGTTAACTACAAACATATTTTGTTATTTAATCTTAGTTCACCAAAAATTCGGCTAAACGTTCAAATTACCTCAAAAGGAAGGTGGTAGACACCTTTCGAGGTCCACAAAAGTAGTTTTCGGCCGAATTTATATTTTACGTGGGGAGTCTATGTGATCAAATAAAGGTCGCTCATTTTATTAATTTAATATTGCTAAGTGTAATAAAGAACAATTTCAATTAGTGTATACGTCATACAGAGAATGGAAAGTGTAAGAGATGTAACATTAACCTTTCGCGACATGCAAGTGGTAAGTGAAAAAGTACCGTAATTTGAGTATTTTTTGTTTTTCTCGGATTACAGTCTCTCGCAAATTCCTTTTCTTTATAGTACATCCAAATTGAAAAATATTCAAGCTTAGATCAAAATAACAATAGACACGTTAGTAAGACGTGCCACCTTAATTTGGTGGTAAATTTAACGTAAAATTTAAACAAATTGACAACTCATAAAGTTAAAATTGAGAGAGAGAGTGAAAGAGCGTGGGAACAGGTATGACAAGGCTGAAACGGGCCCAATACGATGTTACTCCCTCTATTTCAATTTCTATATCGAATCTCTTAAATGCTTTAAGACCAGTGAAGGAAATTCTTAAAGAAATTTATTTAAGAGTACTAAATAAAAATGTTTTAGTATTTAAAAGTCATGTAAGGCAAAAATATGTGAATATAATATATAAATTGCATCAAAGCATGTTGATATAGTATAGTAATAAAAGTTGTCAAGTCTTTGAGACATTTAAAATAGTGACATATGAGTAAAGAAAGAGAGTAACGAGGTGATTTATATTTTAATAAAGCTATATATATATGCTTCATACAAGAAGTCAGTTATAGCCTGTCTTTGTCATCATATCCCCGAACGTACCTGATCTCCGCTTGGGGGAGACTGCTTCTTCACACGTGGACTCCTCCACTAGTCGTGGTTGAACTCCAAGCAATTTCAACTCCATTGTGATGTACATGTAAAAATATTCAAAGAGGGTGAGAGTATGTCTGTTCTTAGTGCTTGACTATTCAAATGAAAATAAGTTATAAAATAATAAAAATTCTTGATCTATGTAAACAGACAGAAATAGCTCAATTCATTAATACTCCACATACTCTGTATAAAAATTTAATGAGTACATGCATGAAATGGATCTCAACTAAAAAAAAATATAATAGTTGTATGAAACTTCGGCTAATTAAAGAACCAAAAAGCTTTTAAAATGTCAAGAGACTTGCAATTCAAATACAACTAGGCGGGTATTCCTATTCTCCAAATTAAAATAAGCTTAACAAAATAAATCTAAATATAAGTGAGCTAATACCCAACAAATCTATATTGCATTGCAATTTAATACCCATCCATGATCAAGTCTATGAGATTGACATATAAAAACCCAATTAAATAAAATGTTCTCTCAATATAAAAATAAGCTAATTTAGTGAAATAAATTAAAATATGATTTTGGCATATATTAATGAGATAAGGGAAACACCTTTGTGCAATTGACAAATTAAGAATATCTCCTTTAATGATGAAGAATAAGTAATGAACTAAACTTTTAAAAACTTTTAAACGTTGAAACTTAATTAATTTCTGAATATTCAAACAACCAATTTTAAACTCAATACATAAAAGTTTAAAATATAACAATCCAACAACATGTACAAAAGTAAGCTTAACATCATTTAGCAAGTAGGTTGCGAATAATAAAACATCAATGAGAAAAGAGTGGACGCAACATAAGGTTAAGACAATTGATGTGAAGAACGAACTAAAACACTACTGAGTAGCAAAAAATGAATAAAGAGAAACAATATTACTTTAGTGGGTAAAAGAACAAACATTAAAATGATTAGTTTAGACACAATAACTAATATTAGCCGTAAACCCATATATCATTTCATTAGTAAAAAAACAAGTAAAACTACATGCATAAAACAATCACGTATATATCAAATTTTAAATTAAAATAGAAAACGTTATAAAATAGTACAAATGAATGAAAAATATAAACTACTTCAAAGTGAAGGCAAAAATTTAAAAGATTGGACCTTTTATTTGATTTTCTGGAGTACACAGTGAGAAGCTAACCATGAATCTTTCATCCAAACTCGATCGAAACCATAAGAGATGAACACGATCAATACCGAGATCGAACTTCATAAGAAAATACCCAAAAGACAAACCACAGCTATAATTCGGTGACAAGTGGTTCGTAATTGGAACAAGGATGGTATAAGTAGTAGGATCAGGTTTAACTATCGAGTTTCTATAGTTACATTTTAATGGCCAATTTATGGTGAAGCAGACGAGGTTTCGAGTGGTGGTTATGGACCCGCCATGGTGTTCTCATGGTGGAGAAAGTTTTGGACTTTGGGAAGTTCACGACTGGAAATTATTTGGGGACCATGTTAATGGAGATTATGACCGGTTTCATGGCTTCCGGTGGCTGAATTCTTCATTGGTATTTTAAGATCACAATGTCGTGATATTGTGCATGTAATTGCCTCATAAATAATGACGTGAGAGAGTTGTGTGTGCTCCTCTCTGTGTGTATGTATTCATGTCTATTAGCTTTGATGGCTATGGTGTAGGGTATTTATGAAAAGGGGAGGAGAAAAGGAACGTTAGAGGTCGATGAGTGAAATTTGTAAGGAGATCCTTCATGGAAAGGATTGATAGGAGATAATTATTTTTGGAGAAAAATAAAATTTTTCCCTTTAATAAAAGATTTTTGATTTTATAGGAAGATTTTGTGGATATGGAGAGAGTAAAAATAAAATATGTAAAATGATTTAAAATGATTTTGAGAATAAAAAATATTCTTCTACCTGAAGAAAAGATTTTAGGAGGATATGGGAAGATTTTAATAAACTTGAATTTAAAATCTGAATTCTGAACTTGTTTAGGACTAAATAAACTTCTTTTAAAAAATAATATATAAAATGGATAAATACTAAATTACTAAATGAAGGAAATAATACAAAATAAATAAATCAACCATTATATTTATATTAAAAAAATTACAATAAAAGAATAATAACTCTTAAATATTTGATCAAATATTTATAAAATAAACTAAACAAGAAATGAAAAAAAAAAAATTAAACAAAACTTTGCGAGTGAAGAATCCTATATTATAAACATAAAAATAATTAAAAATAATAGTAATAATAAGGATGATGATGATGATGATAATAATAATAATAATAATACTTAAATAATGTAAATATTATCTGGAATCACAACTTTTAAAAACAAAGGTAAATAATAGCAATTTTGGTCTCGCGAATAAAATAGGCGCTTGAGTGAGAAAAAATAACGAATGGGAGGGTCAAAATTGAGTATCAACAGTAACCTTTCAGGATGGTCAACCCAAGGCAAGCTTGCATGCCCTTGTTTCCATATAGATACACATTCGATTTCCTTATGTAATAAGTTGTGTTATATGGGTCATCATCATTTTCTTCCTATGAGCCATCCATGGCATAGAAATAGAGTTTTATTTGATGGAAAAGTTGAAATGGGGGCTACACATATTCCTTTAATAGGTGTTGAAACACTTGTGCAGTTACAAGATTTAGGCAATGTGACTTTTGGTAAAGGCCAAAAAAGAAAGCGTAATGTTTCTAATGATGCTTATAATTGGAGGAAAAAAAGTATCTTTTTAAAATTATTTTATTGGGATGGTCTTCACCTACAACATAACCTTGATCCGATGCACATAGAAAGAAATGTGTCTGAAAGTGTTTTATCAACTATGATGAGTATAGTTGGAAAGATAAAGGACACATTAAAAAGTAAATATGATTTGGTGGACCTTGGAATTAGGCAAAGTTTGCATCCAATTGAGGTTGGAGATAATATTTTATTACCGGCAGCATGCCATGCTTTGTCCCCTGAAGAGAAGTTGAAGTTATGCCACTTCTTATCTAATTTGAAGGTTCCAGATGCCCTTTCATCAAATATTTCTAGGTGTGTTAATGTGCTTGAGAAAAAGATACATGGATTGAAGTGTCATGATCATCATGTATTATTACAATATATTTTATCAGTAGATATACATGTTTTATTGCCTAAGGAAATTTGTGAACCAATTATTGCCTTAGGCAAATTTTTCAAGAATCTATACTCTAAATGCCTGACAATTGAAGATCTTGATATCCTAGAGGCTGAAATTCCTATCATATTGTGCAAACTTCAAATGGTTTCTTCTGGGGTTCTTTGATATCATGATTCATTTGCCAATTCACTTAGCAAGAGAGGCAAAACTTGGTGGACCCGTTCAATATCAGAACATGTACCCTTTTGAGAGGTATTGTAGCAATCAAAAATTTAAATGTCATATTCCATAATTCTATAAATGAGATATCTTATAGGTATTTGCGAGAACTTAAAATATATAATCGCAATAAAGGTTGTCCAGAAGGTTCAATTGCTGAAGGGTATTTGGTAAAGGAAAGCCTAGCGTTCTGTTCACGATATTTAAAGAACATCTCAACTAAGTTTAATAAATTAACTAGAAATGACGATAAATCTTTGTCAAATGGTAAAATGTCTATCTTTAAACACAGTGGACAAACAAAAGAGGATTTAGATGGAGGAAATAGGCTACCTCATGATGAGTTCCATCAAGCATGTATTTATGTGCTTCAAAATTGTGAAGAGATTTCACAATATAGGGAGTAAGTCTCTTATTAGTTAAACTATAATTTGACATTAATGTAATTTAGTTAATCTTAACTAATACAAACTGTAGGGAATACATGATACAGATTGAAGTAGAAGGTTCAAGGCGTGTTCATAGGGTGCATAACAATGAATTTATTGATTGGTTTCGTGCACGCGTAGCTGTCTAATTAAACGGCACAATAAATATTAGCATTTTTCAAAATTCTTATACTAGTCATAATAGTGTTGCTTGTTTTTGTAGATATTTTTTCTATCTTCACAAGGTTATGCAAATGATGAGCTCATAAGTCTAGTTGTTGGTCCAGAACCATTGGTACATCGATATTCAACATGTATGGTCAATGCATTTAGATTTCAAACAAAAGACCTTATAAGAAAAACACATAACAGTGGAGTTCTTGTGAGAGAAGATGTTTCAAACTGTAATAAGGAGTATTATGGGGTCTTAAAGGATATCTATGAGTTGCGTTATACTGGAAATAGAAAAGTTCATCTGGTCAAGTGTCATTGGTTGGATGTGGCTCACCTAGAAAGAGGATATAAAATTGACAAATATGGTTTTAAAAGCTTGAATATTCATTGTGTTTTGAATACAAATGAGCCATTTGTGTTGGCTTCTTAGTCTGAACAAGTCTTCCACTTGAATGATTTGGTGGATAAAGATTGGATTGTTGTTGTAAATACTAATCCTCGTGACCTTTTTAATGTGTCTGAAGAAATAGAAGCATCATTGAATGAAGAAGTTTATCAACAATATTAAGTTGAAGATATTTTGTGTGCCAATAATCAAAAAACTGATATTGAGGTGTCTTTGCATAGGGATGATGTTGAACCAGAAATTATTTTACGAACCAATGATTAAGAAAATGAGGAAGATGGTTTCATTAATGACAATTATACAGACGTTTCAGATAATGAAGAAAGTGAAGAAGAGTTTTTATATGATAATGATAGAGAAAATAGTGATATATCTTGCTGAAGATTGAGAAGAAAAGACTGAAGAGAAGTTCTTCGTATTTTGTGCTCATATTAGGCTGGCATTTGTTTTGAGAATTTATTATTAGGCTGATATCTGGTGTTTTGTGTTCTTAATAGGCTGACATCTTGTATTTTATGTTCTTATTATGATACCTTGTATTTGGCATTGTTATGCTTGCAACTTTTATTTATAAATGAAAGAGAGAAATATCAATTACCCCCTAAACTTGTCACATTTTATTCATGGTACACCTGAACTTTGACTAGTCCTAATTACCCCTCCTCCCCCCCCCCCCGCTCCCCCCGAACTTGTTCTTTTAGTACGTCGCGCCCCCTTTTTTGGCCCACAGTCCATAGCGTGTAATACACGCGCGTACACGTAGAAAAAATACGATGATGTGGCTGTCCACATGGATAATACCATTAACTTTCCTTATATTTATCCTATATTAAAAAATAACCCATTGCTACCCTTAGTTATCCAATTTCTCTCTAAAAAAATTATATTTTTCAATTTTCCTCTACTCCAAAATAGTAAAAGGTATAATTTACGTCGATGGAGTGAGCTATTATCTAAAAATTTATAATTTTTTGTGTTAAAAATATGAAATTATTTTTTTTGATTAGTGTTTCATAATATGAAATTATTATTTTTCGGTTAGTGTTTCATAGTAGTTTTCAATTAGTGTTTCAATTAGGACTTTGAGGAGACTAACATGCACAAATACGTTTCTTATTATAATTAATGGATTAAGAAATTGCAATTTAAGTTAGGGGAGTACAAAAATCGAACCAATAAAAGTGTTATTGATTTATCATTATTGGGTTAACGATTTTTTAATGATTTTATAAAAAAAAATATTGGGTTATTGATTCGATTTTTATTTTATGAGTATTTTCTTATTGGTTAAATCAAAAATTAAATCGTTAGGGATTAAAACCGATAACTAATATAACTAGATTTATTATAAGTATGTGTCTTAGTTTCTTTAGTATTTGTTTTGTTAATATTGTTTAAAATATCTTCTTCGATATTTAGTACATTTTTTTAGTTACAATAACTCATATGATATATATAATTAAAATTACAAAATTGAATGAGTTTCATAGGAATGAAAACTGGAGTTTTAGATTGAACTAATTAACGGATGATTTTTTTTAGATTAATAAACGTAATTTCTACAATACTAATAAACAGATGAAATTTTATTTCATAAACTAATTAATAAATTAGAGTTTTACAAAATTAATAAAGGGATGAATTTTTTTTTTTAGATTGGAAGTAATGAAGAAGAGGGATAATAAATAGGAAGAGGGATAGTTGAACTTTTTGAAAAAAATAAAGGAAAATGGATTTTTTTTTTATTTTTTTATCATTAAAAATACTGATTTGGCAAAAAAATACCTCCATCACGCGCTTGATGGAGGTTGAACTCAAAACATTTTCCCACATCAGCAAAAAGGGGTCACACGATATTGCAAAAGAGCAAGTTCGAGAGGGTACTTAGGACTAGTCAAAGTTCAGGTGTACCATAAATAAAACGTGACAAGTTCAGGGGGTTAATCGATACTTCTCTCTAAATGAAATTAGTGTTTAAGTAGAATCAATAATTTTAAATAGTTCAACAAAATGTTTGATATTTTATAATTATTTGTTTTAATGTTTCAATTTATAAATTGATATTTTCCTCAATAGTAGATATATATTTTGTCATCTTTAATTTCTGGTTCTGATACACTTCTCCTTTTAACCCAATGTTGCAGGAATGAGAGGAGCTGGACGAGGTAAAAGTGGGAGAAGAGGTGTGGGACGTAGACGTAGATGTGGCAGCTTTCCAGAACGTGTAAGTTCTGAAACAACATCTCATCCACAAATACAACCAATAGGAGTTATTGCGCCTTCTTTGAAGACTGGACAGTCATCTAATCCAAGCCAAGGACCTCTACAAATAGAACAAATATCAAGTGGCACTGTCCAAAGGACATCCCCAGAGACACAATCATCAAGAAATCTAGATGAAAATGTACGACTTAGCCTAAAGGCTGAAACTAGTGCAGGTTAGTTCACGATTAACTTCCCTTCTTATTAATTTCTAACATTTACATAAGAACCATCGTGTCGTCATACAGTTTTGATTCTCAAGGTATTACAATATAATGAACTAATGCAGGTTAAAGTCCTATTTGCAATCTGTTGAAGTGGTTGTCACAAAATTTAGCAGTGTAATTTTTTCCTTTGGAAACTAAAGGGATTTCATATTATTTCATATGGAAGGATGAAAAAATAGTCATGGATTGTTACATATGATGTTGAAACAAGCTAACAGTAGTCAGATTGTCAAGCTTAGGCATGATACCAGCAGAATCATGTGCCTTCTTAGAGGTAAACTATGGGATCAAAACTCAAGTCATTTCTTCTGACTTGTCATTATCAGTTCGAATAAAATTCCTTGCTCAATGGCTACGAGCAACATACGCAAGAGATATTGCAGAAACAAATGTTGTTGCTGAAGATAACATGGTCCAAAAATTATTTTTGTGTGTGCTTTAGCTTCTAAAATCGCAAGAACTCAACCTGTCTCTGCATCTCCTCAACTTTGTTCTCTTTATTCTTGATAGCATTCATGATAGCTTCCAACTCTTCTTCATAAGGTTTGACAACTTCCCTATTCATTTGTTTTTTGCCAACCACACTAACATTTGCACCTTCGCCATCCAAGCGGACTGAACCTGCAGCAGTCCTCAAAGCATTCAAGATTTCCTTGTACTTACTGTTTGTCAACTCATACTTGTACTGTATAGTAATAATTTTCTTCAGTGCTTCGTCGATTAAGGTTTGCACACTAGCAATCTCTTTGTTCAATACTTGACATTGGGTTTCCAACTCTTTCTTTTCTCTAATAGCATTGAGGTAATCAGTTTTGGTTTGATCAACCTCCTCCGCTATTTTTTAATATGATCCTCTATTTCTTCAATCTATTTCTACATATTTATACCATTCTTTTCCTCATCGACAAATCGACTGAACCTTGTTTTCTCTATCTTCAGTTTCCTTCTTGAGGGCAGCATATTCAACCCTTAACTTCTCAACTTCAACCTCAATCTCCTTCTCTCATTTCCCAATTTCAACCAATCTCACTCTCAATTCATCCGCTTTTTTTTCTTGCGCGTCAAGTTTCATTTTCATTTTATCCTTCTCCATACAAATCCTCTTGTAAACACTTCTCTCATTCGCAATCTCATCACTAACATCACTCAATTTCTTTCTAAGAAGACCAATCTCACTCTCTTTTACATTTAACATCTTCTTAATCTTATCTTTCTCTCTTAAAACATTGTGTATTTCCACCTTCACACTCTTCAGCTTCTCGATAATCCCATCATTCTATTAACGTAACCCATCGCTCTCATTCTCAACCACCTTAACATATTACACAACCTACATAGCAACAAACACATAAACCAACTTCTTCTTAATATCTAGCTGGATAACCTGTTCAGCTAACTAAGTCAACTCGATCAGCAACTCAATTTTCTCTAAGTCAGCCCTTTTCAGTTCGGATTCCAGACACCTTTTTGCCTGTACAAGTGAGTCCATCTATTGCCATTTCTAAATAGTCTCCTTCAAAAGCATGATGTTCAATTTCTTTAGGTTTTCAAGTTTCTCAGAAGCTTTTTCCATTGCTTTAGATTGATTGTTTTCTTCCTTTAACTCTTGTATGTTGTTGTTTTGAAGTTGTTGTACTTGCGGGGTCAGCTTTTTTTTGGTCATTGTGTATGGCGGTTTTTGGCTAGTGGGATATTTTGTGGTAGGTTTTAGTAGTGTGATGTTATAGTGCTAATAAATACTTAATTTTAATCTTCTTTATTTGGCTAGAATTTTCGCGGCTATTGAGTTGTCTTCCTGATTGTACTACAGAAATTATATGCTTATAGTTTTAGAACACTTGAAAATTAAGATAGGAGATACAATACCATGGGTATTAATTAAAGAATCCATACATTATGTGTTATGAAACTGATACTGCTTTTTTGATCATGCTGCATATTTACCCTTCTTCGACTCTTATCTAACGTAGAATAATAGTATGTGTTATGAAACTGATACTACTTTTTGGAAGATTCTCTTGTGAGGTAATCTTATCCTTTTCTCTCCTTCTAGCTAGAATGGCATCTTCATTCATGAGGTTTTCTAGATGTGCACCACTAAATCCTAGTGTTCTCATTATAATAACACTTGGAGACACATCTTTATCAAGCTTTTTGTTGTTGCTGTAAACCTTTAATCTGTCGTCCCTTTCTTTTATATCAGGCAATCCAACAAATACCTAGTGAATTACAATGTAAATTTAATGTCCATATTAGTGAAGTTTATCCTGGAAACTAAGATATTTTTTTAGAATTTTGCAAAAAGACTCATTTGTTACATGTCTATCAAACCTTCCAGGTCTAAGTAAATCTTGATCAAGAATTTCAGGCCTATTAGTAGCTGCAATGACAATGATTCCAGTGGTTCCGATAAAACCATCCATCTCAGTTAGAAGTTGATTAAGTGTCAACTCTCTTTCATCATTACCTTCACCAATACCAGTTCCTCTCTACCTCTCAACAGCATCAATTTCATCAATAAAGATTATGCAAGGAGAATTTTGTTTTGCCTTGTTGAATAAGTCCCTGACTCTAGAAGCTCCAACACCAACAAACATATCAATGAAATATGACCCATAGAGAGAGAAAAATGGTACTCCTGCTTCTCCGGCAGTCGCCTTAGCCAACAATGTCTTCCCGTCCCTGGTGGCCCTACTAATATCACTAATCTTTGCTCTAACTGCAACAAAATTTTTTGAGGTCTTCATGGAGCCTGCTAACTGTCTATACTTTGTATTGCATCATGAATTTCCTCTTTATTTATTGGCCTAATCAACATTAATTATTCTGATCTAGGCAGCTTCCTCCTTTATATTATTTGTCCTTGATGTTGAGTGTCTTCAATCTTGATGCATACTGGTGTATGTTCTTAAAATATTAGATCCATCATAACATCAATTAGATGAGGGCATGTTGCATCTTCTTTTAAATAAAAATATATTTTCTTGGTTTGCAGTTTCCCGCATCAATAAAAGAAAGAAACAGGAAAATACAAATCTAAAACTGTGGATGTTAAGATTAAACATGGAGGAAAAATCAAAATTATGATTCCAGATGACGCTGATAGAGCTATAGGTTCTGGAGATAGATACATTATCAATTACTCTGGTTGGATCATGAGAACCACTATCTCATTTCGAGATGAAAATTGACAAAAGATAATTTTAAAGCATGGAGAAGCAATGTGGCTTAGGGTTAGAGTAATCACTCTTAATATTGTATTGCCTTTAAATTTTATGATTTATCTATATGCAGTTAGAATATCAAATATACGGTTACAATGTGTGCAGGATAAATTTAAAGTTTGAAATGGGCTGCCAGAGCATAAGTTGTAAGGCTTTGTGATAAGCACTATGCAAAGACTTTTTAACGCATGGAAAACTCAATTACATGTTATCTACTCTAGATATGACAATGATAAAGATAGATTATCTCATCGACCTGAGGATGTTGAGTTGGATGAGTGGAAGCACCTAGTGGAACATTTTGGCAGTGATAAATTCAAGGTAACTTAAAAAATAATTAGAATTTTATACAAAAGAATAACTATTTACTGATTGATTAGATATTTCCTAATCTACTAACTTAAGTGCAGGTTGTCAGCGAGAGAAACAAAAGAAATAGAGAAAAACAAATAACCAAACATTTGTGTGGTACAAGATCATTTGCAGAAGTAGATGAATATACGGTGAAAATACATTATATTTATTCTCTTGTTATTACATATACTTCTTTGATATAAATATAATTCTTTGCTTATATTTTTCCTTTTTATCTTATAGAGAAATCCTCTTACAGGAGAAAAGGAGACACCATATAAAATCTGGGAGATCCAACACACACGTAAGAATTTTAATGGAGAACGTGTATGGTTGGATCCACAATCCCGACAGATTTATGTACTTTTCTAAAATTACTGCCTTATTACCTTTCCGATGTACTATAATTTATGCTATGGATGTAAATAGTTATGTATTATTATAGGGACAGCTTCGGCAACTTGTCGTTGAACAACAGTCAGAAGAGATCGAGAATCCCATGACTAGTGATAAGATTTTATCTTCGGTTCTTGGTCAGAGATCAGGATATGTTCGGAAAAAAGGATATGGAAAGAATCCTCCTAAAAAGAGTCAAACGCAGCAGGAAAACATAGAGGCCAGCATGTCTTCAGCAATAGAAAGTATGCGTCAAGAGATGCAACTTGACATGGAAAGAAAGTTGCAAGAAAAGCGTGAACAAATAGCTACCGACTTGAAAGGAGATATGGATCAGGATTTGCAAAAGAAATTGGAAGAGGAACGTGAACACATGAAAGAAGAAGTAGAAAAATATTTCAAGAAAAAATGGTTTCTCGCATGGCTGGAATGCAACAGGTATTTTCTTGACTAGAATTCAGTTTTTAGATTGTAACGACTTCAACTGTTTATGTCCACTCTTTTCAATCATGGCTTCTTAGACAATTTTTCCCTGAACCCCAAAAGTTTTATTGAAAAAAGTAAAGTGAAAATAAACAACATAGACAACATTAAACCAGCAAGTGAAAATAACTACATTGAGAAATAGAAACAAAACTAAAAGATCGTCTTTCTTCACTTGTTGTGCATATGATCATTTTATCTGAGTCTTGACTGCAGGCTATAAATAGAGCTTTTTTTGGATGGCGTGACATTTTATCTATTATCCAATCAAATGATAGAATAAATCAAGCACATGTTACAGTCATTTGGGATTTATATCCAATCAACTTAGTGTTGAACAAAGTAGAAATAGGGAATTGATGATACAATCATACTTTGATCCTTTAAGAGGCTCTTGGAACTGTTTACTGGCCGGAAATTGACAAAAGAATTCAGTTTCAATTTGTTTCATCACTGATAGCTAGAGTGTTAATAGCTACATTCTTGAGTCTTCAATTTCAATTTGCTTCATCCTTTATTACTTTTAAGATTTATGACAGAAAGCTCTTGTTCAACATATTCACCGGCACAAATGGGAGGATACATGCTTGCAAGAGGACTCTCTGAAAATGACCTAAAGATTTTAGAACTACATTTGTTGCTATGTGTGCAGATATTCAGCAAATACTTCCCTAAAGCTTCAACATATTCACTTCCATTTTAGCCCATTTCTAAGCCAAATACTCAGTCCAGGATGTGGTATCCTAAAAATATTGTTCCCTCTTTGCCATAACGCCTCAGGTCACTTCCCGTTGGAGCAAGCAAATATGGTCCCTGCTGTATTAGGAAAGTAAATGCATCCATTGAGATACCAAAACCAATGGTAGCCATTTCAGCAACAAACTCTAAAGCAGATACCATCTTATAGACTGTGGACAGAATCACCCGACTATAAATAGAGAAACTAGCAATATAAAAGCATTTTTTATGCTTTAAGACCACATAGTCCAAAGGACCAAAAAGGAATGTGAGTATGCAAACCTCTCAAGGCATGCAAACCTCTGTAAATGTAATAGTGTAGCAGCTCACCTTGAATAACCTCAAGCTGAAATCTACACCTGCTCACGTACACAACTAGCACAAAGGTTGATATGTATATAAAAAGTGCAACAAGTGTTATCAAAGTGCAGCAACTAGCTCTACAGTATTCATTTTTCCTATAATAGTTCTTGGTCTTGTTATACCTTTTTGAGATGATTGATGCAACATTTTAATAGCTAGAGTACACCAATGTTTTCTTCATATATGGTCATTATTCACTCAAGAAGAGGCAAAGAAAGATATCAATAAAGCAACCTTTTCTGGTGACTCACGTACTATAGATGAATGAGAGAAGATGCACCCAAATAAACAGGAATATGCTTTGGAATTGCCTCACATCTCTTTAACCGACTGGATATATATTTTGTTTTTGAAATATTATGATAATATAATAATATTCTAATTTCATGATTTATTTTTCTTACTAGCATCTACATTTTTGTAGAAATGATCTGCTTATGTTAATTATGTTCATTTTATTTTGTGTAAAATTCAATCTCTTATAAGAAATCGATAATTATTTTTTTATTTATAGATTTGAAAAAAGCCTCTTAGTTTGAAGCTTTTCAGTAAATAAAATGTAAATATTTATTCACACGAAAAATCAACAGAACTTATCAAGGCTATGTGATTGAATGAAAATATATATTAGTCAAACACTTAATGTTAAGTGAGAGTTGTGTGTCTAAATATATGTCTCCATTGATTTAAGTGTAAACACCTATATTAATCTTTGACTGAAAAATAAAGACGAATAGTTTATCAAAGCAAAGAACTTGCAATAATAATAATAATAATAATAATAATAATAATAATAATAATAATAATAATATATATATGCACTTCCTCTTTGTTTCTAGAATTATAAAGTGATTTGGCGCCTTTTAATAGCAGGGACGTTCTTAAACAATGGGTTGACTAAGGAGGAGCATGAAGGCATAGAATGCATTTTTTATTTTTGATCATATGTATGAATATGATAAAACTGAAGCACTATGTCGTTTTTAACGTATATACCATTGACTTCTTATTAAGGGAAGTACTTATAATATTTGATCGGAGGATGATTTTGTAAAACACTATTGGATGCTTTTACTAGCTAATATTATATGTAGTTCTTAAAATTTATTATCAATTTTGTCTAATATAGGTACAAATTTAATTTTATGATTGATTAAAATAATATTTTTATTTGTGCACAAAATTTAAGTGGCAAAATGTGACTTGCCACTAATGATTTAGTAGATTTTGTAGCGATGAATTTTGCTATTATAAGTTCTTTTCAGAAACAAGATAGTAGTGTCACCACTAATATTTAAAGGTATAGCAGCGATATAGATTGCTACCAATAAATAGGTTTTAGTGATGAAATTTATGTGGTCACTATTGATATTGATTTTATGGAGACAAGGTCGCTACTAATGCAGAGATTTTAGTAGCGAAAATAAGTGGTCACAATATATGATGATTTTCCAGTAACAAAAGAATGGTCACAATTGATGGTGATTTTGTAGCGACAAAAGGTGATCACAATTGATGGTATTTTTGTGGCGATAAAAAAGTGATAACAATTGATGGCATTTTTGCGGCAACAAGGTCGCTGCTAATTCCAGTATATCAGTGGCAATCTAGCCCAAATATGTTTTGTTAAAATATATTTTGCAGCGTATTTGTCTATCTTTTGTGGCGGTAGAAGCCGTCACAAATATATTTTTATTATGGAGACGATACTTTGTCATCACAAATAATCTTTAGTTACGGAGTTATTACCGACGGCGTAGTTATCGCTGCCAAAAATATTTAGTGGCGACTTTTGGTTCTTTTGAGGTGACTTTTTTTGCCACTAAAAACCAGATTTCTTGTAATGTAGGGAGGAGTAAAAATAAAAGAGCAACTTTTCAAGGATATGTATATAGAGAATAGCAGAAAAGTATAATCAAGGAAACCTTCTGCTAGTCCAAGATTATTAACTAAGATCGAAAGATTCAACTAAGAAGAGGAAGCTATGAAAGGTGAAGAAAGATATTGAAAAAGAGAACTTTGATATAGAAAAATACTACTTGAATATGATTATTTTGGGTTGCTTACAAATGTACAATGTCACTCCTATTTACACTTGCCTGTGGATGATTCTATTCTTCTAGATACATCTACAAGAAAATTCTAGTAACTTCTTCATCTATTCTAGGTATTTCAACAAGATGCTTATCCAAGTGACCATACCAAACTATTCTAGAAAATTAATTAGACTAATATGATATTCTTTCTTTCAAAAAAATTCACTTTAGATATTTTTTACACTTCACCTTAAAGTAATTTTTTGAAAAATATCCCAAACATGTTATAGAAGAACTCAATCGAAGCTTTTAAACGTGCCTCTTTTTCCTTCTTAATATGATGAAGTTTTTCTATTAGTAATTGAGCTTGCAAAGGAACATAAATACTTATTGAAAATATTTTTTTGCTTCTTGTTGATGACATCGAGACCTTTTTTTTCCACGCGATGGACTATATTATATCCTGAATTCGCCATTCAATCTCTTTCAAAATTGATGAAAGCCAAGGCATCTATTTCTCGACTCTCAACTTCTAAGAACCTTTCCCAGTCTTCTTCTTTTTCTTTCACAACTTTTTTAGTTTGTGTCATGTTGCTCTCTGTGGCTCAACAATATCATTTTATGTATCCTTCTTTACCATACTGATAACATCTAAAAGGCTTCTTATTGTAATTAACAGAGAACACTTCTTTCTTTCCTGGTGAACTTAAATCACTTGAGGATTGAGAGTGAGACATATATCTTACTTTTTCCTTAAAGTTCCTTTTGTCAGCTACCAGAGCAGTTTATTTTCCTTTTTTGACAAATACATCAGTCAATTATTTGTCTAGTAGCTCCCGTGACGATAACAAACTCTCAAATTTCTCCAAGAATGATTGTTGAGTCCTTCCTTGAACTGATGTAACAAAAGAAATATATTTTGATTTCAAACTACGAATTATAATACTTCTCATTCGTGCATCAGAGATAGCCTTATCCACATTCAATAAGGAAACCTCAAAACCTAAGTTCTTAATCTTTAACAAATACTCAAGATAGAGAGATTACCTTAAATGGTATTAGCCAATTCATTCTCCAATATTTGTAGCCGAGTTTCATTCTTCTTGTTGAAGAACTGATCGAGGGTCTTTCATATTTCATGAGTTGATTTGCACCTTATAATATGATCAAATAAAATGGATGAGATTGTCTTCTTCGGGATGAGCTCGCCCTCTTCAGGATGAACTCTGCCTTCGTATTGATTTGATTCCACTTCTTGTATGCGCTACTATTTGTTGGTCCGTCGTCAGGAGGATTTGTGTTACTCCCATTAACAACATTCCACAAATCCTCATCCACAAGATGTGATTTCATACATGTCTTCTATACTTGTAATTTGACTGATTCAACAACTCCATGCGTAGTCCACTAATACGACCACTTAAATCCATTCGTACAAACCAGATGAATTGACTACAAATCCGGTCTTGAAATAAAAGACAAAAGACGATTTATGGCTATGGCTATGACAATATGTAAGACTAGCAGAAGAAAGATATAACTGGGAGAAAACTTTTGCCAACCCAAGATAGTTTACTAAGATCGAAAGATTCAATTAAGAAGAGAAAGCAATGAAGAGAGAAGAACGATTTTGGATAGGAGAACTTGGTTATAGAAGAAGAGTACTTGAATTGGATTATTTTGAGTTGCTTACAAATGTACAATATCACCCCTATTTATACTTACTTGACTACGAACGATACTAGATATTATTCTAGATATATTTACAAGAAAATTCTAGTAACCTTATCTTCTATTCTAGATATTTCCGCAAGATGCTTATCCAAGTGACTATACTAGCCTATTTTAAAAAAAAACATAACTAGAAAACCATAATATGCATGTACTAAATCTAAAAATTTAACTAGAAAATTATGATATTCATTCTTCCTAAAAATCCACTTTAAATATTTTTCATAAAAATAAACTTGTAATTTCTTGGCACCAACCTTACTTGTGACCAAGAGTAAATTAAGATTGAGAGCAGGTGTCTATGGCCAGCCCACATAAATTTGTCGCGCCTGATGCCACACATGTGAACATCTTTAATATTGGCATAATTTTGTGTGAAAAAATCTGATTGATTAATGATTTGAAGTATTGAAAATAGTAGTCAAGTGCTACCATTTTCTTTCAAATTAAACCCATAACCAAATTCTTTTTGTATCGGCAGTTGTGCTTCTTTGAATTTAGTCATTTGATCTGTTGAAATTTCTCGCCCCCTGCTTTATTCTCCATCTTCTATTGTTCCCAAGTTTCCTATCCAACTCCAAAATATTTTTATTTCGTTCTCAACAATTCACAAATCACATGGCTTTATTATATTCCCATAATGTAAGCATTAATCAAGTTTAAACAAATTCAAAACATTTTGAAACGCTACGTATAGTGCTATCTATATGGTTATTCAGTCGATCAAATAATAAAGGGCAACTTACATATTTGGCCGGTCGTCAAAGTTATAATTATATCTAGGGGCGGATCTATTCATTATCGGGGGTAGCACGCCACCCGCAAACTTCGACGGAAACACTATGTATATAGGTATATATAGGTATATATTGATATATTCAAATATTAAATCTTCCACTCATAATATCAAAGCAGTATCTAGTGCAAGTGGCAAAGTGTCATTTTGTTGTCCATAGGTCGTGTGTTCGATCCTAGTTTGCAACTTTTGTTTTTTTAATACTATTATGATATTAGTAATATTATTGAAATATCAAGTTTTGTCATTTTATTATTGTTTTTTTAATTAATTGATTGGTTAATTGTCCTATATATCAAAAAATGAATAATTTGATTAATTTAATCGATAAGTCATACTAATATTATATTATGATATTAGTAATATTATTGAAATATCAAGTTTTGTCATTTTATTTTATTTTTTTTAATTAATTGGTTGGTTAATCGTCCTATATATAAAAAAATGAATAATTTGATTAATTTAATCGATAAGCCATGGCAGAGCCAGAAATTCAACGAAGGATGTGCAAATTTTATTCTCAGTTATGTTAAGAGTGTGCAAAATTAAATATACACTCATTATAATTAACATTTAATCTCTATTCATCACATAATTTTCCGACGAAGGGTGCATCTTACCACCCTTTCATCGAAGGTGACTCCATCGCCCTATCGATAAGTTTACTTGGCACTCAGAGAGTCCGGATCCTGGATCCACCTCTGATTATATCCGCTAGTTAAAGATATAAAAATATATATTACTAATTTATATAAAAAATATACTCAATTCATTTTCAATACTTTCTCCTTTTTAGTCCGTTTAAAAAATAAAATTTCTTTCCTTTTTTTTGGAAATTATTTAATTTAACTTCTATATGACATGTTTAAGATGGCTAAACAAAAGACCATATATTTGACAAACGTTTAGTTTAAAACCACAATATTCAAAGTTATAATTATATTTGCTAGCTGAGGATATAATAATATATATTACTATTTTATATATCAAAAATATAGTCCGTCCATTTTAATACTATTTTTTAGTCTGTTTAAAAAAAAATGTCTTTTATTTTCTTGGAAAATTATTAATTTAACTTCTAAATGATGCAAAATAAAGACCATATATTTGACAAATGTTTAATTTAAGACTATAACATTTAAAGTTTTTTTTACTATCTTAAGCTCCATATCAAGTAAAAATATTACAAACGAATTGAAATTGAGGTAATACTATATTTTATGTGTCCTAATAAACGATTGTAAATTTTAAAATAATTTAGCATAAATTTTATTTTACGTCTTAAACTTTTATAATCCAAGTAGATTGGAGGGAGTAGTTTAGCGCAACAAAATGATGACGCCATGAAGATGAGGTCATGTATATTACATCACTTGTTTTTCTACTTTTATATAATGGCGCAGCCTTCACCACTTGCAATACTAGGCCCCATGCAAAAAAACGTGGCAGTATAGTGCTGTTTGTTAATTTCAGCAACAAATAGGACCACAAGGAAAACATCTAGAAAAAGTTGGACCAAGAACCTTTGTATACTCAATGTACTTACTAATAATTGTATCAATATGTGGATCTAATTGAATTTAAGATAATTTAGTTATATGTTCTTTTCAAACCTCTAGTTGAACGAATTTAAAAATGACCTGACCAATGTAGTAATTCACACAAGGCGTAGCCAGAGAATATTATTGTTGGCTGGAAATTAGGATACTAACCAACGAATTGATTGCATTCCAAATTTCCAATTAACTATGATTTTGAAAACCATTATTGCTTGAAGCGTCCTTTAGATGGTTACCAAAATGAAGTTTTTATATAGTAATACATAAAGGTAAGTCTAAAGAAACATTAGTAATAGTAAGGAATTGGGATGAATGGCAGATAATATTGACTTAGTGATTGGAATTAAGGGACCTTTAATTTATTTATTTTTAGAAAAAGATTGAATTTAAGGGAAGGATTTTGCTCCTTTGTTATGAATTAACTTAGGTTACTTGTTTGCACTTCACGCGGTGATGAATCACTTCATTAAGCTTAATAGGAAACAATCTTTTTTAATATATAAATATTAGTGTTGGTGCATTTTAATATTAAAATTAAATTGCATGATAATTGATGGACATGAAGGGTGTGTTTGGTATGAAGGAAAATATTTTTCAGAAAATGTTTTTCAATTTTTTCATGTTTGATTGGCTTAAAGGTTTTGGAAAATGTTTTTCAAATCAATTTATTTTCCTCAATTCTAAGGAAAATGACTTCCCTTCAAAAAGTAAGGAAAACATTTTTCAAAACTCTCTTTCAACCTCACTCTTAAGTTGAAATATTCATACAACTCTCAAAATCATCCATCCCTACTCCGACCCTCAATCCCCCTCCCCCACCCCCACCCCCACCCCAACCTATTAAAAAAATATTTTAAATTTTTTTCTTACCTCACCCCTATTCAAAACCCAAAACCCAAACCCAAACCCCTACCCCCTTCAAAAAAAAAAAAAAAAGAATCCAAACTGTTTTCTTACCTCCTCTACCCGACCCCCTACCAACCTCCCCCCCACCCCCCTCTTCCCCCGTTAAAAAAATTTAATTTTTTAAAATTATTTTTTGAAATTTTTTAATTTTTTCCTTACCCCATCCTCACTCCCCCACCCCGACCCCCACCCCCCAATACTCCCCATTCAAAAAAAAATATTTCAAATTTTTTTCTTACCCCACTCTTTCTCCCCTACCCCCACCCCCTAATAGCCCCCCAACCCCCCAACTCCCCCGCCCCTCAAAAAAATAAAATTAATTTATATTTAAAAAAATTAAAATTATTTTCTTACCTCACCCTTATTACCTATTTTGACAACCCCAACCTCCTCTCCAAAAAAAAAAATATTTTTAATTTATCTTTTAAAATAAATTCAAAACTTTTTTCTTTTCCCACTCTTTTTATCCTATTCATTCTCATTATTTTTGTTAAATATATACAAATACTTTTAGAAAACATGTACTTATCCAATTTGCATAACGATCACACGAATATAAGTAAGAAATAACTTATTTTTCTAGAAAATATTTTTCCTTCTTCATATCGAACGCACCCTAAAAAAGTATTTTTTGAGATCAAAAATTATTTTTCTAAAATGTATTTTTACACTTTAGCTAAACACTAGAATGTATGTTTTGAAAAATATTTTTTCATTCACCAATCAAACACTATAAAATATTTTTCATCAACTAACCAAATATAGAAAAACAAGTAAGAAATCAACTTGTTTTTCAAGAAAACATTTTCTAGGAAAACATTTTCCATGGAAAACAGTTTCCTTCATACCAAACACACCCAAAGGGAAGAAAGTGAAGTCATTATATTTTGATAATTCTTGTAACTTCTAACACTTTATTTGTCTATTATCTACCACATTATCTCGTGTCTTTAATCTTATGAGTTAGTGGTAAGAATGTAGCCATAAATTTCTTGTAACTACTACCATTATTCTACCTCTTTATGTATTGTAACTCATATAACATATGAAATCCCTAAAACATTCATCTTCCTCACTTAATATCCATTACTCCCTTATTTACTAGATGGAAGAGTACTACACCTATATAAATGGTGTTTTTTTCCTTGTGTTTAACAACACATGAAAAGAGATGAGTGGTAGTACATTGTGAGTGATAAGAAAAAGATGATAAGTACGTGAAAGAGAGAGTTGAGACATAGAAAATATTCTAAGTCTTCAATTATATTAACTACACAAAAAAGAGTAATTATATTAGTGAAAGAGAGAGTTGAGACAAAAAAAATATTCTAAGTCCTTAACTATATTCACTATAAAAAAGAGAGTTTTATATGTTGAAGGAAGGTGTTCTTTTGGTGGAGCTTTGGACTCTTCAACTTATCTGGAGTTGCTTGAGTTGTACATCGTTGATGGGCTGTTGTATCCTAGAAGGGACAAGTCAATAGATATACTGCTATATCGGTGTAGATTATGCCGCAGTGAGCTTGAATCTCTTTAAACAAGCAAGATATTCGCGCCTCATCCAAGAAGAAGATTATTTTATTTTCTACATTCTTTTTATATTTTCAACTGTAATTTAATTATTATAGTATATTATTCCAACAATTAGAAATAATAAAAACTCAAATTATATATAAAATTTAGTCTCTACATTTAAATATATCAAATTTTCCTCTTGTCTTATATATTTGGTTAAGTTATATATCTTTTTCCTCTTGTCTTATTTTTTTAAAAAATGTTGTTATTTCTTACTCTTTTTATCTTTTAAAAATGTTTTAATAGTAGGTATCAAAAGAAACTCAAATATGGTTACAATATTATTATTTTTATTCCTCCCTAGGAGCTCTTACTCCTTTTGCTTCTTTGAATTCGAACCCACAATCTCAAGATTAGAGGTGACAAATGCTTATCTTCCGATCAGCTATCTCATGATAAATATGATCTCAACAAGTTCTAGGAGCAACCCATTGCACTTTTATGCAGTTTATTTTTCATGCATATTCAGGCACTTCCACATTCGAGTAGTTAAGAGTATTCAACTTCTATTTACATATCTGGAGATATTATTTTATAACATTCAAGCTCATGTAGTTTATACATCACAATGGATACTCTTTCCTTTTAGAAGCTTTTGGCACAACACATTTGTGAAATAATAATTTTTGCACTAATGTCGAAGTGGGGCCGCATTAATGGATCGTTGTAGGTTTTGTTACCCAAAATCGTACTGTATGTTTCCCATCCTTACAATAGTGACATCTAAATAATAGAGGTAACTTTCTAGTTTCCTTTCTGCTCAACAAAGTTGAGCCTGCATCATCTTGAGTTCATTTTCAAGGCCAACCATCATAATCTTGGGCTCTACAACATGTAGAGATAGATATGCAGAGTTTATGCTTCTAGATCTTAGATATTGTTGTTGTACCTATCCCCCTCTTTCCATCCAATGCTTCCTGATGGAATCAATGCATTCACTACTTGTTCTAAAAATTTAGTTTTCAGTTCCCCCAAAGCAATAATTTGTTCCTCCTGAGTTTTTGCGAAAAAAAGCTTTCTTGAGTCAACCATATCTTCTCACTCATAAAACAATTAAAGGCCAAACTCATGAGTAGAAACTTTGCTTTTCACAAAAAGGCATTTAATTAAGAACTGAATCGGTTTATCTATTTCTCCTTCATGAAGTATACCACTTGCTAAAACATTACTATTTAAATGCAAAAAAAGTATTATCATGACAGACTCGGCAAAACATTTTTACAAATGAACGAAAATATAATGTATAAATATTATACAATGATCTTTCAAGGTGTACTCACCAGAAATCATCGTGGACAGAGGTCCCGAAGCTTTAAACCACACTCTATAATAAAATTAACTGCAACTTCAATACTATCATCTATAGGTTTATCCAATAAAATAGTAAGTAGTTCGAGAGCAATAAACTCGTGAACAATTTTGTGATTTACAAGGTGAGCAATAAATTTGACAGCTGCTAACAGTCGAGGCTACAACAGTCAATGATTAAAGGTAAAACATATTATGAAAATATTCAAATTATGAAACATGTATTGAAAAAGTAATTAGAGTAAATGGTACAGTAACCCTCTCTCTTTTTTCTCTTGTAGTCATACTCTAGGGAAAAATTGGCAAGACTACCCACTTCCAAAATTATTTTGTCATTTACCCACTACAATTATTTTTTATTTAATTTTAGGGTTAGGGTATAAAAAGTTGGAAAAAGTAAAAAAAAAAAGTGGGGCCCATCGATGGGCCAAGGGACCATTTCATAATTTTTATAACTTTGAAAATTTAATATAATACACCAACACTCTCCACTTATTCCAATATCTAAAAAAAATCCTCTCTCTCTTCTCTTCAATTCTCTCAACTCCCGCTTAAGAAACCATCATCCCAAAATTATCATTTTTCATTTCTTCTTCTTCTCCAGCTGCTAAGGGATCGTTATTGGTTCGTAACGTTAGTTAAAATCAAGTTGTGATTATTTCTAGATTCATTTAAATGGGTTTCTTTTCTAATCGATTCGTAGTGATGTAGGAAATTGAATTATTTTTTTTTGAATTTGGTTGATTAAGGAGTTTTGGTTTAGTTTCGATTTTTTTGCAAAGAAGTGTTGAATGGTGGGATAATCGTTATTTGAAGAGTTAATTTGGCATTTTGATTCTAACAGTGACCTGTTTCGTCCGTAAACCCGTGGTCTATGAAATCGACCCGTGGTCTATGAAATTTAAATGCCCTAAATTGAAATCAATTTTTAGACGTATGAAATTCTTTTAAAATATGACTGCTAAAATAGTGGAAATTGAAATATTAATAGCTAATTAGTTTGATTAGGTGCACTAGTTTGATTTTTAGAAATTATTGTGCTTTGATACTGCATGTTGGATTTTGGTTCAGTTATTGATGTGTGTAGTGAACTGTTTGATGGTGGAAGAGTTATTTTGGCATTTTGATTCGAATAGTGACCTGTTTGTGTACGTAGACCCGTGGTCTATGAAATGAAAATGCCCTAGATTGAAATTAATTTTTTGACGAATGAAATTCTTTTAAAATTGAGTTATTTCTATTGATAGGCTTATGGTCTATGAACTGAAAATGAGAGATTTGTTCTACAGGTGTAGATTGTGTTGAAAATGGGTAAAAAAATACATTCTTCCTCAACACAAAGCCAGTACCGCTTCTGATTTTGCTGGTAGCAGTAGAAAAAAAAAACTGAGGCAGTTAGAAATTTCTCAAAAATGAAGAAAATAAAGAATTAGTGTTCGAATCACATTCGGAGTTAAAGAAGATAAGCGACTACGTCGATTTCGATGAGAATGTTGCCAAGCACAGTGCTAGTGATGACAGTGAAGAGAGCGAAGTTAGTAGAAGAAAAAGTGTTGATGGGGATAATGATCCCTTGTCCATGCCATCTCTTTCAAGGTTCATTTTCGTGGAGCGGTATGACCTTCGAACGATAATGGACGAGGTCGAATCTTTTTTAGCAAAGATATCGGTCAGATCAATAATAGCTGTTTATCGAGAATTCCAGCAAGTTCTTTTCAACCAAGAGTTGAAGAAAAGATTCAAGCGATCCTATTTTGGACACCTGAGAAACCTGCCAGAACATCTCAAGTTCAATGGGCAGTTGGTCCATTATTTGTAGTTGCGACGCATCAAGAACGATAAGAAATGTCACGAGATATGGTTCTGCGTTAACAAAAAGCCTGCCTATTTTGGCTTGAAAGAGTTTTGTTTGATCACGGGGTTGAACTGCTCATCATACCCCAGTGAATAAAAAATAAAGAAGGTGTTAGCAAAGGGGGAGAATTTTTGCTTTAAGATGACGAAAAATAAAAACATTACGGCGGCCAACTTGCTACACCTAATCAGAGGGAATAAGTTGAACGAGGACCAAAAGTTTAAGTGTTGTTTAATGTGGTTCTTGCACACCATGTTGCTTGCAAAATATTCTACGAAGGTTGTCGACACAAAACTGATTCGAATTGTAGATTCTTTGAGTTTCTTCGAGAATTATCCATGGGGGAAAGAGACATTTCAACTGACCCTGGACTATCTAAAGAAGAAAAGTGACCTGAAGAAGCAGAGGAAAGTATTTGATGAGAAGCAGAAGGCATCTTATGCTCTATTCGGATTTTCCTGGGCATTCATGGTATCTACCATAAACCCTTTAGTGAGTTTATCATAGATTTTTTGTTTATTTATACTCTGTCATAGACTCTGAGTTCTTTTTTCACTGAGGTAGTTTGGATCTATGAGGTCTTTCCTCATCTTGGAAAATTTGCTAGAAAATCAACGGATGAGCCCTTTCCCATTCCCCGCATCCTCAGGTGGCACGCCACAAAAAGTGACCAGATAATCGAAGGCGACCCATTCAAGTACAAAGGAAAAGTTACCGAGGTAGGAAATTATTTTTATTATCCAATAATAATACTACTGTTGTATCGAATGTTATGTAATTCTTAATCGATATTTTGTAGAACGTGCACCCGTACATCATCCCTACTCTCCGTGAGATGAAGATGGATTACATGATTTCCTTTAAGCCATATACGACCGAGGTGAAGAATAACGTCCTCGATGGCTTAAAGAAAAAGTTAGAAGGGGTGACTATACTTATTTTAAATGAGGACAGTGATGATGACGGAGATTTGGGTGGTAACCCCATTGAAGTATGCGTTGGAGATAATGATACTCCGAGCACCTCCAAAGATGTAGAGGGCACCTCATCCCTCGGGAATCTTCATAAGCGTGTTGCTGCGCTCGATGAAGTAGTGTTGGATATTGTTGCCTATATTAGAGAGAAAAGACTGAAGAAAAAGGAACAAGATGAGCGACAACACGAGCGAGGTAACTTCATTCAATAATTGATGTTGTTAATGAATTTTCATCTTTAAATATCAGTAACACTTTGTAATATGATGATACAGTGCATGTGGACCTTCGTGAATCAGAGAGGAATGAAGAAGGAGAAAAAGAGAGCAAAATGGATGAGTTGGCCTCTGTTATGGCGGGAAAGGAAAAAAAAGAAGAAAAGAAGGATGAAGAAGAAGAAATGGAAGAAGATATGTTCCAAGAAGAAAGTTCAAAAGAAACAGCTGCAGAAGCTAAAGAAGAAGATGAAAAAGAAACAACTGCAGACGTTGAGAAAAAAAAAAGGAGAAGAAGCACCAGCCGAAGAAACACTAGCTGTTGTAGATGATGAAATAGAAGGGGAAGAAGGCGAGCATGATGAAGCAACTGCAGCTACTGAGAAAAAAAGAGCTGAAGCTGACAAAAAAAATGTGGTCATGGATATCGTAGGTAAAATCAACAGTAATATTTATGTTGATGAGAAAGATAGGGTAAAAGACATTTGAATGCTAATATTGTTAATGTGTTGTTGAATGATCAGTAGTTAGCATCGGACAAATATTTTTTAATTTGATAAGTATGAAAGTTTAAGGATCTGTTGGTAGGATATTAAAAACATTCTTTTATTTTATGGTAGTTGTTATGATTCTGCACTGAATCTGTCTCTAGCAAACTGATTAGTGGTATGGTCATTTGAATATGCAGGGTTTTGTCATAGTTGGTACAGTGTATGGTTAATGTCATAGAATGCATACTTAATCTTTCGTATACTGCATGCGTAGTCTATCATTATCATGTTGGTCGGTTTTAAGCCGACGTGTTGTTTGATCGACCATGATTTTATCAAAAATAGTATTAACATTATAGAAAAATAGAAGTATTATTATTTATTCAATATCACTACATCCATGTTACACCGTTCCAAAGAACGAATACTAGCATTATAGCACATAACATCATTTTTAGGCCATTCTCCCTTTCTTCGGCCAAAATCAATTTTTATTTTAGTTGATCCATCTCTATTTTGGTGTCATGTAGCAACACTTTAAAGTGATCCCTCTATTCTTCGACTTCTTGGAACAAAGTCATAAGAAAATCTTTATTTTCTTCGCATTATTGAAGCATTTGTAGTAGATTAAATTTTGCCAAGCCTTGAAAATTTGATGTCTCGGATCCCGGACTCAACGTTGATGGAATGGTTGGAGGTGATAGCTCATCAAGCCATTTAAAAAATGAGCATGCACCATTATCCTAGAAAAAAATAATAATTACATAACGACTAACTTAAATTCATAAAAAAGACACGCAGAGCTCACCTTCACAATTGCACAATTATAAAATTTACAACCTGGATTTGAGTTTGTGCGTGAAGTCCTCAGAACAGCCGCATTCCCATAATGACAAATTAGAGTATTTTTAAAATTGGATGTTTGAGAGGCTTGAGACATTGTAGAATTTTTAAAAACAAAACAAAGCGAATGAAATAAAATAATGAGGGATGACCGACCTTCAATATGAAGTAAAAATAAAGTGTTGACACTGAGGGATTATAAAAGTAGTCGTTTATTACCGTTGGAGAAGTAATTTTTTTTTTGAACTGGTGGTGACACTTAATAGACCGTCATAAATCATGACCTATGTCAGCCATCGATTTGTCTAGTCTACCGTAGACTTACACCTTCAGTTGTGCATCGATTGATCTTCTGATTATGCGTAGAATACGGTGATCTATGTACTCATATATAGACCATCACTTGGCTGGTGGAAAAAAATAATTTATATAGATAATCATATGTTTTGGGGCTGATGGAAGAAAATAATTAAATTAAAAATGATTTAAATAGATAATCTTAAACTATTGGTGACACTTATAGACTCCCATCGTTGTTGACTCATGTCAAAAATATACTTATGCTTTGAGGGTCCATCGATTAGACTAGTCTACCATAGACTTACACATTTAGATGTGCATCGATTGATATCATGAGTATGCGTAGACACGTTGATCGATGTACACTGCCATAGACCATCACTTGGATGTAGTTAAAAATGAATAAATAAATTAAAAATACATGTAGTGTTGATTTCTACACATGTGAGTAAATGTAAACAAGACACACAATCATATTAGAGCTTGCACAAAGTGAATTAAGGAGTGTGTGGATGGATAGTGGTTGAATGTTCAATATACTAAGAGTAATGTTTGTCAAAGCACAAGTATGTATTAAGGATATATATTGTATTTGATGACTACACATTTCACATACTCCTTCCATCACCACCCCTAAATCAAAATAGTGTGTGGAATGGATAGTGTTTGAACAATCATCATCCTCAATACAATATATATCCTTAATACATACTTGTGCTTTGACAAACATTACTCTTAGCATATTGAACATTCAACCACTACCCATCCACACACTTCTTAACTCACTTTGTACAAGCTCTAATATAATTGTGTGTCTTGTTTACACTCACTCACATGTGTAGAAATCAACACTACATTTATTTTTAATTGACTTATTCATTTTTTAACTACATCCAAGTGACAGTCTATGGCAGTGCACATCGATCAACGTGGTCTATGTATACTTATGATATCAATCGATGCACATCTAAAGGTGTAAGTCTACGGTAGACTAGTCTAATCGATGGCTGACATAAGCCATGATCTACTACGGTCTATTAACTGTCACCACCAGTCTATAGACCAGACTAATCGATGGACCCTCAAGATTATCTATTTAAATCATTTTTATTTTAATTATTTTGTTTCACCAGCCCCAAAATATGTTATTATCTGCTTAAATTATTTTTAATTTAATTATTTTATCCCACCAGCCAAAAATATGGTATTGTCTGTTTAAATCATTTTTATTTTAATTATTTTATTCCACCAACCCCAAAATATGTTACTGTTTGTTTAAATCATTTTTAATTTAATTATTTTATTCCACCAGCCCCAAAATATATTATTGTCTGTTTTAATTTAATTGGTGATGCATCGACTCACACGCTCTACGATCGACTACCATACAAGGTCGATGAAAGACAGAGTATATAATTCATGATAGACTATATATCACTTTTTATAGCAACTTGAAATTAATCAAGTCAAACTACAGTACTTTGAATTGAATGAGGCATACATATTTGAAATTTGTGTCTGTACAGAAGAATAACTGCCACAAGAAAAAAAAAATATCATAACAAAAGGGTAAACATAATGTTCAAACTGAAACTTGTTCATTAAACTGAAACTGAAAATTACATTAAATTTGTTCATTGTATTACTTAATAAAATTTACAGTAAAAGGGGGAAAATAGAAGAAGCTTTCTTCTAACAAAGTCCTACTGAGAAAGCTTCTTCAACAATGAAGAAACCAAAAAAAACTTAACAACATAAACAAAATAAAAAAGTAATCTAAATTATGGGGATGATGGAGGGGTGATGTAGTCGTTGTCGTCCATTCCAAGACGCTCCAAAATTGTTCGGAGAAAACGAGCAATTCGTCAGAGCTCACGCTCTAAGTAACGACGGTCTTCTCCCAGGCAATAGAATAGCCTGTCAAAATCATTTTGAAGTAGAAGAAAATCGTAGTGACGAGGGGGAACTCGTCTGATTAGGCGAAGGAGGATTCTGCGACCAGGCATGATTTTTGATATTTTAGGAAAGAAGAAGAGGGTTTCTGACATTTTGGGTTTAGGGACAAGTGAAGGGTTACGTAGAAATAGGACTTGTACTTATATACCTATAGATGTCGTCCTTTTATATATCCAACCAATGGTCAGTCGACGCGTGTGGGAATAGAAAATGCTTGGTTTGCGTATACCAGCAGTTTTTCTTGAGAACAGACGTGTTTGCAGCTTTTAATTAATTAGGAACAAGAAACAATGATTCAATGTATCCATTAGAGAGATATGGCGGTATAAATACCTACATAGCGTCTTTGATGATTAATCATATAACCAATATATATTATTTAATAGACCGTGTTAAAGATATACCATAGAGTGCATGTAGTCTATCGTAGACAAAGCCTTAAGTCGATAACAACTGAACGCTAAATTCTACTGAAATACACATTTATATCCCAAGACAGCAGCTTTACAACTGAAGCAAAATAAAGTCTATCTATGATTTGTTGGCCATGCTATATGTGGCTCTTTTGTGCCCAGATTTCTTGCATATTGAACACCTATTCCTCCTTTTGGACTTGAACGTCTCACTGACGCCCTTAGAACGTTTGACTTTCTTTCTTCTAAGTTTGGGATCGTAGAGAGGTGGAAATTTTTTAGTGTCTAGCAATTCTTGTGGCACATTCCATTCAGTCTCTGGAGGGACAACGTTAATTGCTTCCGAGTATGCGAGGAGATAACTTGCAGTTTTATAAATTGGCAAAGAGTACTCATAGATGGAGTTTCCATAACCTACACCATCGCCATACTTTGCTCACAAAGCTGCCATCGCATGTTCGCACGATATTTTCACCAAGTCAAATTTCCAACAAGAATAACTCCTCTCCAAGAGATTGACCTTGATAGTAAAACCATTTCCGAACACCGTGTACTGGTTGAGAACCCCATTTGGATTAGTCACATACAAAAAATCGCTCGCACTTTTGTTATCCCTTAGGATCTTTTCCGCACAAGGAACAAATATGTTCTTTTTACCATTGACATAGGCATACCTCTCCCTAAACTTTTCACCAAAAATTTTAGCAATTGAATTAAATATATACGACACGGGGTACTCCCGTTCATCCATCAAAACTGAGTTGAGCGACTCGGCGATGTTTGTGGTCATTACATCGTACCTATTGCCCCGGGAAGTGTTCTCTACTCTATTTTTTAAAATCAAGCACACTTTCAAGGACATGTGCTACCTCGGGGAAACTATACTTCAATTCCTCAAAATTCTCACAAAACTCATCAAAGGAATACGTCTTTGCCGCGGCGTAGAATAGATAAAGATGTTCTCCACAGTGTTGATTTACATGGAGATTTTCAGTGAGGTACCTCATGCCAAGTCCGTGATGTGCACGACTGTATACACGGGAGAAGGCATTGTCAATGGTAATTTGCCTGTCGGAGATGACACATAGATCTGATTCATCTTCTACGATAGACTTCAACTTCTGGAAGAAGAAGGTCCAAGAAGATCGATCTCTTTATCGACGACACAAAAGACAATTGAAAAAATATGATTTTCGATGTCCTATGCAACTGCACTCAGCAACACGCCCCCGTACTTTCCATACAAATGTGTGTCATCGGCGACAATTATCTTTCTCATGTAGGCATATCCCCGTATGCAAGCTCCGACTGCTAAGAAGTAGTAAACGAACGACCCATCGATCTGGTTTACTATGATCGAGTAGGAAGACCCTGGATTCAACAACTCCACCATGTGGTAAAAACCCGACAAGCAAGCATATCTGTGCTCCGGTGTCCCGCGAATGATGTTCTTCATAATTACACTTCCTTTCCAACACATCCAGTAGCTTGCACGGCAATGCAACTTCTTGAACACAATCATTTGAATTTCACTTATGCTTGGATCCTTACCATCTAGAAAATAATTTACGCATAGTGAAGCAATCAATTCGGATGACATTTTCTTGTGCTTGCGGGTGGCGTGTTCAACACTACACATGTGCACCCCGGCATACTTGTATATATGAAATCTGTCTGAGGTTTCATACTTCCTTGCCCGCAACAACCAGCTACAACCAGGAGATACACATTTCGCCTTCAATAATTTGGTGCAGCTCTTCTCCATATGATAATCAAAAGACTGCCTCACCGCTGCTCCGTCTAGTAACATTTTGAGTTATTTCTTGTCTGCAAATGTTTGATCACGATAGAAATTGATTCCGTCGGAGAAAGAATGTACTGGTTGGGATCCCGTTCCACAGTCTTCTTCCGTATCTTGCGAGTCAAATAAAACATCTTCCATAAGCACACAGTCATCTTCCATATTCATGGGATGATCGCCATCGCTCTCGTAATCATTCAAATCGTCATCGACTGTCGGGCACCGAGATGGGGATGGGGATGAATTCATCGATCCTTCGAAGGACCTGTCGACTATATTTATCCTTAAAATAGGCCTAAAGCCATCTGTATCAACATCCATCATGTAAAGGGACATACGTGCATCATTATTTATGATCGTAGGATTTACCTTTTCCCTCGGATGCATTAGATAACTAATCCCCACGTTGCTCGACGCGCAATCTAGATCCCCGCTCTGCATTACGCTTGCAACCAATTCGTCGTATGAGCTGTTGCAGTGAACAACAATGGGCAGTGTCACCTTGGTAAAAGATCTCCATTTCCAACATCTGAGAGTATTTACCCATTCTCCTATGAAACCACCTAAAAACAAGAACAAATTCTGCAACAGACATCCTAAAATTAACCTTTGTTAATGATAGATTAAGCTTAGGGTCTATGTCGGGATGTATGCACGGTCGATGAATGACGATGACGGATCGATGACTGCGCAGATATTCATACAGAAACTTAAAATTGCAAATAATGCTACTAATCAATGGTCGTTGGGTTTATAGAATAGAGAAATGAACTTGGAGTCGCCTCAGTTATTGTAATGTACTTCTAAAGAGTTTTTAACTGATGTGACTGATTTAAAGCTTTTTAACAATGGTGGAAAGTGTGTTTGAGAAGATAACAAACTATTGGGGTAAAATGGATGCAATGGACGAGTTTATGAGGTTTGTGGACTGATTTAGAGCTGATCGCCGAAAAATAACGCCAGAAAGGACGTCGAAATCGGAGCTTTTTTTGGAGGGAAAGAACCACCTTCTATTTTTAGCTTTTAAATTTTTTTTTATATTTTTAGAAACCTACATATTTTATAATGGTGAATGATGGAGTGGGTTGAAGTGTATTATTAGAAACTTGGGGATGAATTTGTTAAGTTGAAAATATTGGGTTAAAGTGTAGTATTAAAAAACTTGTGGGTGAATTTGTTGAGTTGGATAAATTTGTGGTGAGGTGAATTAAATGGGGTGTTTGACAAATTTTTCACAACTTTTTAATAAACTACTAAATAGTTTTCAAAAGAGTCTTTTTGACCAAATTGCCCCATACTCTAATGGAGGATTTTCAAGTATCTCCAAAGAGACTGTCTGTTCTTGATCGTACAAACAACAATAACTTACAACAACAATATAGTATGTTGAACAAATAAAACATCCTAGACTCTTAAGAAAAGATTTTTAGGCAGTGTCTGGAAAAAAATGATACTCTCTCGGTTTAAAAAAAATGATTTACTTTCTTTTTTGGTCTGTTTAAAAAAGAATAACCTTTTTCCTTTTTTGGCAATACGTTAATTTCAACTTTCCACGTGGCATGTTTAGGACCACAAGATTAAAGAGCATTTTGGTACATTTGATACAACTTTAATTTAAGACTACAAGATTCAAAAGTCTTCTTTATTTTCTTAAACTTTGTATCAGGTCAAAGCAGATCATTCTTTTTGAAACGGAGGAAGTAGTAAAATAGTAATATACAAAGAAAATGAAGAAACCATAGTAATGCACATTGAGAAATGAAAAACTTCCTGATAACTAAAATAAAACTAATAATAGTGAGAAGTAATGAAGGGGCAATCTCGCTGCCTCTCCCACTTAAAGTGCAATATCACTTGACTACCTACTAACCTTCTACCCTTATCTTTCACCTCTTTATCTTTCTATCTAGAGTCATATCCTAAATTATTGTCAAAGTACTCAAGTAAAGTCAATGTTAGTTTGCCAGTCTTGCATGCCCTAAACATAATATGTATGAGATGTTTCTATTAGTTTCAGGAAAGCTTTTGGTAAGATGGTGCAACTTCTTTAAGGCAACCAGATTTAGTTTTTCTCTTTGCCTTAGCTAGGCAGATTGAAGACCCACAATTAAAAAAAAAAACACATTACAAAAATATATAAAGGTAAATCGAGGAGAAACATTCAAATAATAAGGGTAGTAACAAATAGTTATTTAGCTAATAAATTAAAGACGAATATACAGTAACAAATTTAAAAAATGAATCTAGTCTAAACAAAAATGCCTAATAGGTGCCCTATTGAATCTACTTGGAGGAGTTTTTAATAGATTGTGCACATTCACTAATATCTATGAAATTAAATGTGGTTATTTCTGAGAAATCTTAAGCGATGGAATACAAGTACAAACAAGCTTTGAGAAATAGCCGCTCAAGGCATGCAAAGTGGTCACAATATGCTCTCTAGTAATGACCGATTCTTTCAATAGAAAAACTTCAAGAAAGGAAATCCTTTCTCAAACACTTCATAGTCCTTGCCTTTGTCGAACAAATATGTTAATTCAACAACCTCGAGCTTTGGCAACCTATAATCGATAATGCTGATCAATCCATCATTGCAAAAGAAATATTGCCTAAATCTAAACTCTTATAGTTTTGTAGAACAGCACCAGCACGAGAAATGAATAAAAGTGGTGAATCAGGGAGAAATCCATAGGAAAGATCATAGAAAAGGTTGTTCCTGTTATTACTTCTTTAATCTTATTCAATAACACACATTAAAACTGCTCTACCTTGGGAAATAGTATAACATCAAAAGGATAATAAAAAGGGATTCCACCCAGACAGACACTACATTAGATTTTCAGAATCAAAGTCCTCTCAGTTGGCTTGAAATATTAATTCTAGTCAGTTCTCCCTAAGGATTTATTGAAGCAAAACTCTTGCAGCCTTTTATCTCACCATGATTCATATCTTAAGCGAGAAGCAAAATGAAAAAAAAGTGATAGAAAAGCTTAAAAAACACCCAAGGAAGGATTACAATTTTTTTTCGCTTTAGACCAGAACTCTTCAAAATGCAAATATAATTCTCATGAAATAGTTTGAAAAAGTTAAACTACTGACATTATTGAATCTCAATGTGTTCAATCTCGCAGAAAAATAAAAAACTTTTAAATTTTGATCCGCCTTTCATAATTGTACATTATTTGAGTACTATTTTTTAATTGAACAATAACACACAATATTGAACTGTTAACAATATAAAACTGAAGAAGATTAAGAATTATAAAACTTCATGGTCGAGAGAAATTAGAAACTAATTAAATGAATTTTGACGTAAACAATTGAAACTAGAAAGCCATGAGGATATGAGTATACATACCTTACAAATGCGAATAACGTAAAAAAAAAAAAAAAGAACGAATCACCTAAAGGAAAAGTTTCAAGCAATGAAATTGCAATACATAAGGCCTAAAACATTTTTAAAATATAAAATAATAAGACAAAAAGAAAAAGTGAAGGCAAAATAAAATGTCATACCTTTATTTGTTGATTCTCATGCTAAGATTTATTTGAGACATTTTTCAAGAGAGTGGTTAGTGATGAAAGGGAAAATAGAACAATGAGATTGAGAGATTACTGTGAATATTGAGTAGGAAAATATCAGATATAAGGTGAATTTGATAGTTTGATAATATCACGTTAGACATTGTCCGAATATAAAATTGTAGAAGTATAATGCAGATAATCATGAAGGCAAGTACAAGGAAAATATGAAGTTTTATACCTTTTGATATTTTTCAAAGTAAATAATCTCTTGATTTCTTCTTAGTCTGCAATTGCAATTACAAGTGAAATAACATAACCTGACGGGTTAAATTCATCTTCTCTGTTATTTAAATTTTTTTCCTGAGAGATATGCGTTTAACTTTGATTTATTTGTAGATTTGAAGGATCAATGGCAATTGGTGAAGGGAAGATCGAGGGTTTGATGCTTTGAAACGGAATGATGTGTTGTTTTTATGAAGGGCGGACTGTTTTGAAATGGTATTTAATAGATTCATTAAGGAAACTAAATCGACATATTTTTAATTAAAAATAAGAATTAAATTGAAAAAACTCCCAAAAAAATCAAAAAAATGAAAGAGAAATAAAAAAAGTGACTTTTGAGGCATGCCACATCAAACATTCTATAGTTCATCCTTTGCATATAAATAGAGATAGAGAGATTCCAAGATTACTGCTTGAAGGTCCTTATAACGATAGTTACAAAATGAAGTTTTTCTTAATGTTATAAAAGTCCTAAATAAGTCTAAAGAAACATAAGTACTAAGAATTCGGATGAATTGACAATAATATTAACTAGTGACTGAATCATGTCCGGCATTACAAAAAAAAGGGGGTTCTATTTTTGGCTTGGAACAGGCTACTAATTAGCACCACCTGTGCCTGTGCTCGTCAGTCGTCACTCTTATTAGTGTTGTTTACAGGTGTCAAACGGGCCGGGTCGGGTCAACCCGGAACCGGCCCTTCCTTTTTAACCGGTTTGAAGGCCGGTTTGGAGGCTATCCGGATCGGGCCAAACAGTAAAAAAATTAAAACCCACTCTAACCCAGCCCACTAACCCAACCCGGTCAAACCCACCAAAACCCAGTTAAAAATCGGTCAAATCCGTTTAAAAAATAAATAAAAAATCCAATATACACTATATACACTCCAATATACAATATATATTTTTAAAAAAATATATAAACAATTACACATATATACGTACCATTCAATATATAATTATATATGACTATACGTACTACTTTAAATAAAACATATGCTATAATAGTATAATATATATATATATACACTACAATATATATATATATATATATATATATATTTATATACTAATTTATAAAACATATACACATATATACGTTAAATATATACTACTTTAGAAGATATATACACATATATATGCACCATTCAATATATATGTACTACTTTAAATAAAATATATACTACAATATACATATATATATATACAACAATATGTATATATATATATAGTTACATACTAATTTATAAAACATATACACTTGTATACATTAAAGATATACGTCTATAGAAGATATATACACATATATACGCACCATTCAATATATATGTACTACTTTAAATAAAGTATATACTACAATATATATATATATATATATATATATATATATATATATATATATATACTTACATACTAATTTATAAAACATATACACTTCTATATGTTAAATGTATACTACTTTAGAAGATATATACACATATATACGCACCATTCAATATATATGTACTATTTTAAATAAAATATATACTACAATATACATATATATATACAACAATATATATATATATATAGTTACATACTAATTTATAGAACATATACACATGTATACGTTAAAGATATACGTGTATACGCACCATTCAATGTATATATACTACTACTTATAAAATATACTACATTATATATACATTACAATATATATAGATATACTTATATACTAATTTATAAACATATACACATGTATACGTTAAATATACACTTCTATAGAAGATATATACACGTGTATACGCACCATTCAATGTATATGTACTGCTTTAAATAAAATATATACTACAATATACATACATATATATATATAGTTACATACTAATTTATAGAACATATACACATGTATACGTTAAAGATATACGTCTATAGAAGATATATACACATATATACACAACATTCAATATATATGTACTATTTTAAATAAAATATATACTACAATATACATATATATATACTACAATATGTATATATATATATAGTTATATACTAATTTGTAAAACATATACACTTGTATACATTAAATATATACATCTGTAGAAGATATATACATTTCTATAGAAGATATCCAATTTATAAAACATATACACATGTATACGTTAAATATACACTTCTATAGAAGATATATACACGTGTATACGCACCATTCAATGTATATGTACTGCTTTAAATAAAATATATACTACAATATACATATATATATATAGTTACATACTAATTTATAGAACATATACACATGTATACGTTAAAGATATATGTCTATAGAAGATATATACACATATATACACACCATTCAATATATATGTACTATTTTAAATAAAATATATACTAAAATATACATATGTATATACTACAATATGTATATATATATAGTTATATACTAATTTGTAAAACATATACACTTGTATACATTAAATATATACATCTGTAGAAGATATATACACATATATACACTTCTATAGAAGATATCCAATTTATAAAACATTTACACATGTATACGTTAAATATACACTTTTATAGAAGATATATACACGTGTATACGCACCATTCAATGTATATATACTACTACTTATAGAATATAGTACATTATATATACATTACAATATATATAGATATACTTATATACTAATTTACAAAACATATACACATGTATACGTTAAATATACACTTCTATAGAAGATATATACACGTGTATACGCACCATTCAATGTATATATACTACTACTTATAAAATATACTACATTATATATACATTACAATATATATAGATATACTTATATACTAATTTATAAAGCATATACACATGTATACATTAAATATACACTTCTATAAAAGATATATACACAAATATACAAAACATATGCTACTTAATATAATAAATTAATAATATTTGGTAGTAAATTAATAACATATTAGAAATAAGTTTTTAATTTAAAGTAGAAAACTAGAAATTCAATTTAAAATTTTAAATCGTTAAATGAAAAAATATAAAAAGCAAGGACTAAGGAGTGAATGAATTTGGGGAATTTTATTGATTGCAAAATGATCCAAAATTTATAATTTACATGAATGAAAAATCTATAAATTATGCATCATTTTTTCCAACTCATTCATGTTAATATTAATGGGAACTTGCATAGGATAGTCGAAGTCAACGGGGGCAAAACCATGCATTGGACTTGATTCTGCTGAGTTCTCCCGTGAAGTCATAATTTCTTCAAGTTTCAGTTCGTCGCTCGGCTCCGGTTCCATTCCTTGGTTTCTTCTTTCCGCTATAATCCAATCTCTGAGGCAAACTAGAACATTCATTGCATTGCTTCCCAATGAGTGTCGGTTGTCTCCAAGCAGCTGTCGTCCCTGACTAAAGGCGCTCTCTGATGCAACGGTTGACATTGAAACATTCAAGATATCTCTAGCTAATCTTGAATGCACAGGATATTGTGTTTCATAACTCCTCCACCAATCCAACGTGTTGATCTGTCGTCTACGATCCTCTGGTGCCGTTCGAAGATAATATTTCAGCTCTTCCCGATAAGTTGATGTGTAAGTTCTCTCATCAACACTGTTCCAACAATTTAAATCATAAAACGAATCAGAAAAACCACTATGTGCCGGCCTTTTAGAAGATGATGGCTCCTCGGGAGGATGAGGAGCGACAGTTGGAGTGATATTTGTAGGTACGGCTAAATCAAATAAATCAGCATAGTGATTATATAATTTTTCTATGTAATCCTTTGCATCAGCCGTAGCCGTCCACAAATCAGGTTGTACTTGTTCAGAATCATGGTTAGTATTTATTTCTAAGTTAGTATAAATAAGAGTACTAAAGTGACACAAATTATTATATTTCATGCACAGATTTAGCATAGCACCAACCAAGTAAATAGGGGGAATCGGAAAAAAATATTTTTTAAATTTTGTAAACATGGCGCCAACAGTTTCTTTATAACCTTCTTTATTTTTATATTCTTTGAGCAAACCAGAAATATCGGCTATATATGCCAAAATATTACAAACAGTAGGATAATAAGCACCGGAAAATTCAACCGTAGCTACATAAAAAATTTCTAAAAACTTAACAAGATCATTAATTACAACCCAATCAGAATTATGTAGCATGCAATCAGCAGAATCAACAAATGAACCGTAATGTTGGTTAAAAGCTAGTGTAATAGGAATTCTATATTTATAACAAGTTTTTAAAAATTCATACGTAGAATTCTATCTAGTATCAATTTCCTCAGGCATCAAAATCGGTGTAAGTCCATTTTCTTGACATTTAACTTTAAATTCTCTAATTCTCGATCTACGATTATTTCCTTGAATAAAACCAACAGCAAGACGAATTTTTTCAATATAAAACTCAAAAAACTCAAGACCATCTTTTACAATTAAATTATATATATGACATGCACACTTAATATGAAAAATTTCAGGCAAGGGCGGAGATAACATAAATTTTAATTTTTTTTATGGAAGTGTTGTTGTTAGAAGCATTATCAAAAGCAATACATAAAAATTTATTTTCGATACCATAATATCCGGAAATTTTAACAATAGAATCAACAATAAATTGTCCAGTATGTTTACGATCTTCATCATGTAAAAAAGCAAGAATACGTTTTTGCATCACGAAATTACTATCCATCCAATGACAAGTAACGGTTAAATAATCATTTTTATTTACAGCACGACCAAGATCAGAAGTTAGGGACAATCTACATTGAATATTTTTTAACAATGTTGATAAATAAAAATAATATTGTGAATGAAGTCTAAAAATATCAGACCGACAAGTAGTTCTAGGAATACCGTTAAACATAGGATTATAAATTGCTTGTATATAACGAATAAAGGCATCAGAAGAAGGAAAATTAAAAGGCAAACAACCCACAACTACCATTTTAGCTATTTCTTCCCGGTCCCTCAATTTATTATACTTCTTTGCTACGTGACCGGTTGCTGGGTCCATTCTAGTTTGCGTTGGCCCACCAACATCCCCACCACCTTTTGCAATATTTAACTCTCTTTTGTGATCTTCAGCTATATGTCTCATTAACGTACTCGTACTCCCTTGCTTGCCTCCACTTCTATGCTTATATATCTGTTGACAAATATTGCATTGCACCTCAATATCTGATATACGTTCAAAAAATTACCATGCAATACTAGTTCTTTTACGAGGTCTTGGGGCACTGGGAGCACGGGAAGGGAGATTAACCGATTCAGATCTAACGTTAGCATCTCCTACTGCGGGTGTCTCAGCAATATTTTCATTATCTTCGTCTAAATTAACCGCATCTACTTCATTTTCTTCTTCTATACCGTAATTTTCCTGAGCTTCTACATAATCCATATCGTGAGCACCTATATCTATTTCTTCCTCAAAAGGTGTACTAAGCGGTACCGGAGGCGAAGACACACGAGTATATCTACTACTTGAACTACCTCTACCGCTAGTAATTCACTTTTTACTACCACTACCGCTTCCGGGATAAAAAATTTTAACACCTTTAGTAGCGAGGTTTCTTAATTTATCCATAATATAAATTAAATTAAACTAAAAATATTCAAAATACACAAATATAATAAAATTAAATATTAAATAATTAATACAATAAATAAAAATTAAACGTAAGAGATGGAACGACAATACCAAATTTTGAAAGTATCCGAAGATTGCGACTTTAGAAACTTCCGCTCGTACTTTGTAAACGAAAAATTAAAAAATTAAAGTGAACACTTTAAGAAATTAAATATATTGAATCTTTGAGAATTGAGAATTGAGATTTGAGAGAGTGAAAAATTGTGTGAAAAATGATTTGAAGTTGTAAGGTATTTATAGAATTTTTTTTGGGATTAAAAAATATTTTTTAAAGTTATTTTTTTTTTTTTTAATAAATTGGCCCAAACTAGCCGTTTGGATCCAAAAACGGCTATATAGCCGTTGGGCGACTAGTTTGGCCCAATATATTTTTTTTTTTTAAAATAATGTTATCCGGGCCGGGCCGGTTAACCGACGGACCTGGATCGGGTTTGGTTCGGGCCGGATTAGCCGGTTCAATTTTAAAAAAATAACTGGTCTGAAATCCGAAACCCAAAACCCTAAAGCCCTAAGGCTTATCGGGCCGGATCAAACCGGACCAGTTTAGTTACTAGGGCCGGGTCTGGCCGGATCGGCCCGGCCACTTGACACCCATAGTGTTGTTTTAACTATAAAGTGAAAGCTGAACAAGCATTTCAAAGACACAATAATCACCGGCCACCATAATATATAGTCCTAATAATATCAGTGAATATCTTTCATATAAAAGATGTGATGTTGATTTCTATTCCCTTTTCCCCTTGCCCTCGATCTCATGATGAATGGGAATTTCTTCTTCTTTTTGTATTCCTGCTTCTCATTATTTTTCTGTCTCAATAACTCAAACTCAATAGTTTTAAAATTTAAGATGTGGATATTTACAAAATCTATTTTCTTTAGGAAAAAACAAAAAACCAGCAGACAAAGACAGGTGGACCCTAAAGGTATAAAAGGACCTCACGAATATGGGGGGCTTCTTTATGCAAACGTCGGCAAACACAAATGAGCCAAGTTTTTTTGGATAACTTTGACTATTATCAGAGTAACCATTGGCCTATGATCACCTAATTGAAATATTTTTTATTTTTTTCATACTCCCACCGTCTCAAATTACTCGTTCCAAATTTTCTAATTTAATTTTTTTATTGTACTTATTTTTTTCATTAGTTAAGAAAAGATAAGTTTTTTTTTTCCATGTTTTACCCTTTGCATCAATTATTTTTTATTTAAATTAAGATATAAACATCATTTAATAGGGACACTATGATAAACTAGTCATACTATTAATTATTTTTCTTCATCAAGGTGTCATCTCAATTTGAGACGAGTAATTTAAGATGAAAAAAGTATATTCGAATGCAAAAACAGAATAAAGATGACCATTACCAAGTGTGATGGCATGAATAGTATATTCTATACCTTTAAAGGTGAATTTAAAATTTTAATTTTATAGGAGTAAGTTTTAAAATTTGGGCGAACGTTATCAGATGATATCTCAATAATAACAATAATAAACTCAGTATATTCTTACCAAGTGAGATTTGAGGAGGGTAAAGTGTACGCAATTCATATCACTATCTCTAAAAAAAAGTAGAGAGACTATTTTCGATAGACCCCCGAATCATGATCAGTATCTCAGTTTTGATTTTTTTTTTTTCATACATATTTAGTTGATTTCTTTATACAAACACAAAGTTTAAACTAATTAGGATATTGAGTTCATCAAATATGTGAGTAACCTTCTAGCCTGCCCCTGCCTTCGCCCTTTATTTTTGTCGATTGAGGAAGCAAATTTACAATCATCTTGATATATATATTTACAAGAAAATACAGGTTAATGCATGCAAAGAGACGTAGCCAGCCAAAGCAAGAATCATCACTTAAACAAGATGAGAAGGGAAAGAGTCTTTAATTTATTTATTTTTTATTGTACATATGAAGAAAATGGAGGCGGAGGAGAAATCCTGACAAATCTATCCATTTGCACAAGTTTTTAATGAGGTCAAAATTAAATGAATGTCCTTCGTGAGGACATGGGTATAAATTGATTCAGCAAAACCAAATGCCTAAGCCCTTGGGAACAATGGCTATTTTCCCGGTAACAACTGCAATCACCAAACCACTCAGAAAACTTTTCTTGCAAATATGGGAACGCAACAGAGAATAAGAAGGTTATTAATAACAAGGAGAGATCATCAAGGGTATGGCGATTTTCGCTAATCTTGATATCAAGTCTCGATTTTCACTTTCTAGAATTGAAGAAACTCTTTGTGTATAGGGCTTGCGTCTCTTTATATGAACACAAGGCACAAATTCAAATTAATCAGGCTAGAATTAAATGAATACTGAACATCGAATAAAGAGAGAGAGAGATCAGAAGGGTGTCCATTGAGGATGGGAATTTCAAATCATCATTGACATATATTTACAAAATAAAAATAGGAAGATAAAGCGTTAGTGGACCAAATCGACAGGACCTCCTTTGCTCAAGCAAATAAGTACATGAAAAGAGAAGTATCTAGCTTGCAAACTAAAACACAAAGGGTGTCCCCTAACTTAAAGCAAGAAGATGAAAAGAGGTCCTCATGAGTTAGCCTGAGTAGTTGGAGGAGTCCCAGGACTAGACAAGGAACCCCATACTTCTCTAAATACCCTTTTCGTTATGTTCCCCCTTTTAGGTGGTACCCTTCCTTTGCCGCCATTATTATTGCTGCCTTGTCCATGGCCACCACCAGATTCTTGATCTTGTCCACTACCTTCATTAGAATTGCCTGTAGCTCTCTCGCCACGCCGACCTGATTCACTCATGTTTAATAGCTGAGTTTCACTCTCTCAACGCTTCTTTTCTTTCAGGAGTTGGTACGTAGTTTATACAGATTTTTTTTTCAAAAAGAAAATTAAATGAGAAGTCTAGTCATGAAGGGAAGGCAATAGACAAGAACTGGTCCCATGAAAGAGCATGCGCATTTGTACACTTGCATTCTCTGGGATAGTTTGACATTTAAATACATCCAAAATTTATTTTGGTATTTAGTCACAAATCTTAGAAAATTAGGTGTTTAGACATATTTATGACATCATTCATTCTTTCATCTAAATCTATCATACAAGTTTTAAACTTTACACTTTAGTCCCCTACCTCATTCATTTAATATTTAATATTTCCCACCTTTTTTTTTATATTTTCATCATTTTTCATATTTTCTATTTTAATTTAGAAAATTGTCCAAGAAGTCATCAATAGGATCTCCCTTTTTCACCAATAATTTCAGATTCCGGCCACTTTTTCGACAAAAAATTATTCATGACAACTGAAAATCTCCATTCTTCACTTGCCTCCATTGTTGTTCCATCCTTTTGAAAAAAAAAAATCCATTTTTTTTTCACCATTTCTACTAGCTCGAAAAGATTTCCAAATCCGCTCAATACCTCGTCATTAGATATATTTCAGTAGTTTAGAAGTCCTACACATACATTTTTCCATCCCAGAGCTAGGAGGGAAACAATTATATCGAAAATCAGTCGATTCGAGTCTTTGTACGGACGTATTCATACCAGTGATCGACCAGTCATCGACCATCTATAGACCTAAACCTTGATCTATTATTGATTTGTGTGGTCTATTATGATAGTAGCTGAGGTAGTTATCATGGGTGGTAATTATATGGGTGCGTGGGAGAAGGGTCCCAACTGTTGGAGGTGGAAATCATCTACAAAGAAGACAGTGCCCATCCCGCTGTGTCGCAATGGATCGTACGACAACATGGTTCGAAGCATAATTGAGAGCGGAAAATTAGAATACGAGCCAAAGAACATTGTGATTAGCTATGCAATGAATGAGCGTGGTAAAATACATCCCACGTTCATAAATAATGATCAGCATGTGTCGTTATACATGTTGGATGTCGCTACCGATGGCTCTAGGCCATTATTGAGAATAAATATCATTTCGGGGTCTCCGACAATCCTGCCACCACAGCCGACAATTGACGAAGATGATTTATTTGAAGATGAGAGTTTGGATGCTAATCCAATAGATTCGGAAGATGATTCAATGGAATTGGAAGATCTAATTTTCTCTGAAGAAAGGGGAGAAGAGTGTGAATTAGGAGCACAAACCAACCACACTTTCTCCGACGGAACTACTTTTCAGGTAAATAAAACATTTAGCAGTAAAAAAAGCTGAAATTATTGTTGGACGTAGCAGCTGTGAGAAATTCTTTTGATTATGCTACGTTGAAGAGCTGCAACAAATTTCTCAAGGTGAAATGTGTTTGTCCTAGCTGCGGGTGGATGTTGAGGGCGAAGAAGTATGAATGCACGGACAGATTCGTCATCTATAAATACGTCGCCGAACACAGTTGCGGCGTCGAATACGCCGCCCACTCCCATAGGAAAATCTCTTCTAAAGTCATTGCATCGCTGTGTGTGAATATGTATCGCGAAGGAAAGGGTTCAAACACTAGAGAGATTCGGAGGATTGTTTTCAAGAACTTGAAAAGTAGACCAAGCTATTGGAAATATTGGCTGGGGGTGTGATTGCCAAGGAAATGGTTTGAGGGATAGCGGAGTACGGGTATTCCTTCCTGCTAGCTTTGTCGTATATGATCGACCCTCTTAATATTGGTACTACCTATTCCATCATGGTGAACAAGGTCAATTGTAGGTTTATGTACTACTTTTTATCGTTGGGCTCTTGTATTAGGCGATTCACCTTCATGAGAAAGGTTATTGCGATCGACGACACTTATTTATACAGCAAGTACGAGGGCGTGATGCTAAGCGCGATTGCACAGGATACGGAGAACCATATTTATCCCATTGCCTTTTGCATCGTTGACAAGGAGAACGATGCATCTTGGACGTTCTTCTTTGAAAAGCTGAAGTCTATTGTGGTCGATGGACCAGATTTGTGCTTTATCTTCGATAGGCACAAGAGCATCGCCAACGACATTGCAAAGGCGTACAACCATGCTTATCACGGGTACTGCATGAGACACCTAGGTGAAAATCTCTGGGTAAATCACCATTGTGGAGAACACCTCTATCTATCTACAACGCGGCAAAAACATATTCTCCCGAGGAGTTTAGAGACCATTTTGTGGAATTCAAGAACTACTATCCCGAGGCAGCCTTTTTCCTCGAGCATGAGCTTAGTTTTGAGAAATAGAGCAGGGCATATTTCCCCGGCAATAGGTTTGACGTGATGACTACAAATATTGCCGAGTCGGTGAATGCTATGTTGATTGACAAAAGAGAGTACCCCGTGGCATCTATATTCAATTCGATTGACAAGAGGTTTGTTGAAATATTCAGGGAGAGGCGTGCCTACGTCCTCAAATGTAAGGATAACAAATTTGTTCCCGCCGCCGAAAAGATCTTAAGAGACAATATGAGTGAGAGTGACTCCTTCTATGTAGAGAACATAGGCGGGGACGAAAGCCAATACACTGTGTTCAGAAATGGCTGTACGACCAAAGTTGACCTACTGGAAAGGTCGTGTTTTTGCAAGAAGTTTGACCTGTTCAAAATACCATGCGATCACATGATGGCTGCTTTGTGATCGAAGCACGGTGAAAATTATGGTTTGAGAGTCTATGATTACTCTTCGCCCCTGTATAAAGTGGAAGAGTATCTCCTTGCATATTCGGAATCAATTAATGTTGTCCCTTTGGAGTCTGAATGACGTGTGCCACAAGAATTGCTAGACGTGAACATTATTCCACCTCTCATGGTCACCAAGCTTGGAAGGAAGAAAAAAAATGCGTTAAGGGTGTGGGCGAGACTTTCAAGTCAAAGAAGAGGAACAAGTGTTCAATGTGCAAGAGACCCGGGCACAAAAGAACTACTTGTAACATCAACAAATTGTAGTTAGTCTTGTATGAATTTATATTTTTGTAAGTCATGGCAGTGTATGTATTTTGACAAACCTTCAGTTGTCTGATTAATGCCAGATTTATCGACTTAACTCTTCGTCTATTATCGACCTTTTTAAAGTATTGCATATATTGTGTGTCCGGTTTATTTCATTTATTCTTTATTTAACACATGGTATATTATCGATCTAATTTATAGTCTAGTAAAAACCCTAAATATTCAAAGGGACAGATGTGAACAGTTGAGCATTTATCACACCTCAAAAAAGCTGGTGTACGTCCAATCACATGTTGCGTCGATTGGGTATACACTACCTCTCTTCGATTTCCACCATTCACACGTCTACCAACGAAAGGGCGGGAAAACCAAAGGATTCTATTTTGGTCTATATAAACACCCATCTACTGCACCCAAAATTCATCTTCATCACCTCAAAATCATATTAAATCGACAAGATGCCAGGCATTCCTTTGAGACCCAGAAGGAGGATCAACCGTAACTACGACCTTCTCTTCCTCCGTAACGACTTCAATCGCCTCTTCTATGGACTGGGGCAGGACCGGGAGCATGTCCACCGCGAACTCCGATGGATTGCCCATTTTTTACGGGCGATTGTGGAGTGGCTCAACATGGAGTCGGAGGAGATGATCAACCCCCCCCCCTCCCCAATCCCCTTAGTTTTAAGTTTTTTTGTTTCTGTTTTTTTTTTAAGTTCGTTGCAAGGAGAAGCTTTCATGGTTAGGAATGTTAGATGAAAGCTTCTTTATTTTTCTTTGTTTTTGATGTAAATATGGTTCTGCACCCTAATTGCAACGAATTATCAATGAAATATGTTTGTTTGCCTACATTTGTGTAAATTTAAATTTTGCAATTTTATTCTGGTTTAATTTTTTGCAATTTCTGATGTTAGAAGATGAATCAAACAGTTGTGAGATATGAAATTAATGATTGTTTAATTTTTGTTTCTGGATTAATTCTTGTTTCCTGAATTTTTTGCCATTGTAATTTTATATTTCTTTCCTTTTTAGAATTTTTGCATGAGATCAAGATAGAAGATGAACGGGACAGTTGTCAGACGTCAAATTAATTCATATACGTTAATGAAAAACTAATATGGTCTATCCACGATTATGTTAATTTATACAAAATTAATTGTAGAGTCGATGGGGTTTATTCAATATTGGTCTCAATATCTATGCTCGAAAAAATATATAATCGATGCTTTAAACAATACGGGTCCATGATTGTGTTCAGTAAATTTCATAGACAATAAGCCTTGTCAATAATATATAGTATTGGTTTATTGCCCTTATTAGCATATTTAAAAAGAAAAAAAATTAATCAGTAAAATAATAAATAATTAGATTTTATGCAATTAAAGGAGCTTGAACAAGTCATGTGGTAGTATGAGAGTCCACATAAATTGGATGAGGTGAGCAATGATGTGTGAGGATGGGTAGTAGATGAACAAATGAATTCCTCACAACATACTTGTGCTTTCGTGAACATTGCCCTAAGGATATTGGTTGTTCAACCACAACTCATCACCTCACACATTGTTTCGCCACTTTCAATTTATATGGACCCTCATACGATCACGTGACTGGTTTAGGCTCATTCGATTGCATAAAATTCAATTACTTATTATTTTATTAATTAAATAATCCTTTTCACAATATGTGCTAGTCATGGTCTATAGATTTGTGTCATAGTCTAGTGCATGTATTAATGAAGTCGTACAAAATCTATGCTAGACTATGCTTAGTTTTGTACTCGGCCTTATATAGTCTATCATAGACTATTAACTACTTCCACAAAGAAATAAGTAGACTATGATATTTATTCATAGACCATAACTAGCACATATTTTGAGAAGGATTAATTAATAAAATAATAAGTAATTGAATTTTATGCAATCGAATGAGCCTAAACAAGTCATTTGATCGTATGAGGGTCCATATAAATTGAAAGTGGTGAAACAAGGTGTGAGGTGATGAGTTGTGGTTGAACTAATGAATTTCCTCACAACATACTTGTGCTTTGGATAAACATTGCCCATGCATGTTTGTTGTTTATCCACTACCTATCCTCACACATCATTGATCACCTTATCCAATTTACGTGGACTCTCATACGATCACATGACTTGTTCAAGCTCCTTTAATTGCATAAAATTCAATTATTTATTATTTTATTGATCAAATAATCCTTCTCAAAATATGTGCTAGTTATGGTCTATGAATACGCAACATCGTCTAGTGAGGTTATTAAGGAATTAGCTTTTAGTATATGTTAGACTGTATATCTATTCGGTGAATCATCTATCAAAAGTCTGAAAAGGCATCGATTTTAAATATGGTCTATGAAATAAGACCAACAGTAAAAAAAATCAATTGTCAGATTTTTATAACGGTAATAAAGTACACGTCAAATCAACACCCAACAGTAATATCTCACTTTTTCTTCTATAAAAAGAAGGTTATTTTTGTGTTAACACTCTCATTTTTTTGGCTTTAATTTTTTTTAACGACTACAATGTCTCAAGCACCCCAAAAATCAAATTCAAAAGTGTCCTCCATATGTCATTGTGGCAATCCAGCTGTTTTTAGGACGTTACGCACAGATTGGAATCCAGGTCGAAAATTCTTTAACTGTGCGGTTGAAAAGGATAATGGTGGATGCTCCTTTTTTAAGTGGCTTGACGAAGACTCTTCGACGAGCCGCCCATCGACATCAAATTTTTGCGGCGTTTCCAAGTTTCATATACTCCAAAGGCTTCGAGAATCCGAAGAAAATAGAGATCTACTCATGACATTGCTAAAAGAAGCCGAAGAGCAAAGAGATTGAAAGGATCGCTTAAAGAAGTCAAAATAGAGAGGGATCAAGTAAAGCAAAGGTTGATTTTGGCCGAGGAAAATGAGAAAGGCCTAAAAAAATTATTGTATGGTTTTTTATTATTGTTGGCTTTCTGAAAAAGGTGTAATAGGGATATAGGAAACTGAATAAATAGACGTAAGGTTTCTCAATTCAATCCTGGGTGTAATCTATAATTAATAGAGAATTATGTCTACGTCTTTTATCATCGACCTCTATAAATCATGATATTTAAGGTAAGTAAATGTATGAATTACTCAATCGATAGTATGTTAAGTCTATAAATTATAGAGAACAATTTCTATTATGTTTCCAATCAACCATTACAAATTAGGACAACAACTAAACTGGTAATGCAATGCAGCCAACTATTTAATCTAACGAGACAATGGAATAATTGAACATTATTTCATCAGTAATAGCCATCATTGACATGTCAAATATATGTAATTCAATTATCCATAAAGAACAAGTCACTAAAAAAACATGTGAAATATATGTAATTCAATTTATCTATAAAGAACAAATCTCTAAAAAAGAAAATCATTTAGAAAATTGTTTGTTCCAAATCAACAAAACTACTGATTTTCTTGATTGAGTTCCGCAACGATGCCCATCACATCTACTTCTTTTTCATCATGTTTTTTCTCCTCTTCTTCAACTTGTTTCTTCTCAGTTTCCTTCTCTTCTTCTTCTGATGATTTCTTCTCTTCTTCAATGTTTTCAACCTCTCGTTGGACCACTAATTCTTCTTCAACTGCCTTCTCGTTTTTGTCTTCTTCTTCTTCTTCTTATTTCTTTTCACCATCTTCTTTTGTTTTCTCCTCATTTTCTTCTTCTGCTTCAGCTGTCATCTCTTCATCTTCTCCTTTTTTCTTTTTCTTCTCTTTTTTTTTCTTCTTCTCCTTCTTGTTCTTCTTCTTCTCCTTCTCCTCCTCCTTCTCCTTCTCCTTCTCCTCCTCCTTCTCCTTCTCCTTCTCCTTCTCCTCCTCCTTCTCCTCCTCATCCTCCTCCTCCTGCTTCTCCTCCTTCTTCTCCTTCTTCTCCTTCTTTTTCTCCTTCTTCTCCTTCTTCTTCTTCTCCTCCTTTTTCTCCTCCTTCTTCTCCTCCTCCTTCTCCTCCTCCTCCCCCTTCTCCTCCTCCTTCTCCTTTTTTTTCTCCTTCTTCTTCTCCTTCTTCTTCTTCTCCTTCTTCCTCTCCTTCTTCTTCTCCTTCTTCTCCTTCTTCTTCTTCTTCTTCTTCTTCTTCTTCTTCTGCTTCTTCTGCTTCTTCTGCTTCTTCTGCTTCTTCTTCTTCTTCTTCTGCTTCTTATTCTGCTTCTTCTTCTGCTTCTTCCTCTTCTTCTTCCTCCTCTTCTTCTTCCTCTTCCTCCTCTTCTTCTTCCTCCTCTTCCTCTTCCTCTTCCTCTTCTTCTTCTTCTTCCTCTTCTTCTTCTTCTTCTTCTTCTTCTTCTTCTTCTTCTGCTTCTTCTTCTGCTTCTTCTTGTGCTTCTTCTTCTTCTTCTACTTCTTATTCTGCTTCTTTTACTTCTTATTCTTCTTCTGCTTCTTCTTCTTCTTCTTCTTCTTCTGCTTCTTCTGCTTCTTCTGCTTCTGCTTCTGCTTCTTCTTCTGCTTCTTCTTCTTCTTCTTCTTCTTCTGCTTTTTTTTTCTTCTTCTGCTGCTGTGGCTGCTATATTCTTCTCTTCCATTTCTTCTTCTTTTTTCTATTTTTCACTTTTTTCATCTGCTGCAGCCATGTCCGTCACTACGACTGCAAGTTCTTCGAGGTTTACTTGATGCCGTCTAAGAGGGGGGTTTTCGAGGTGCACTGTATTGTTTTGAAATGATTACTAAACATATGCAACAAAATTAAATTCAAAAAGCAAAAAATAAATTAATTTACCTTCTTCTTGTTGCTTCTTCTTATTCTTCTCGATTCACCTTAGCCTCTCATCTCTAACAAAAGAAGTAATATCCAGTAAACTTTTCTCAAGCAAGGCAACGCGCTCGCGTAGGTCATCGTCATTAGAAGCGTCTGGTGAAGTTTTGAGTCCACTTGAACCAGCATGATCACAAACGTGTGGTGGACTTGGAACATAATGGTGGCCACCCAAATCTTCATCTTCTTCCGCGACCTCCGCTGATGAAGTCAGGACAGTCACGTCTTTTAGATACTCCTTCAATACATCGATGGACGTATCCTTAACTTCATTCGTGTATGTCTTAAAAGTTTTTATGTATCTCTGCTTCATTTCACGGACAGTAGGGGTAAGGTACGGGTGCACAATCTATAAAAAATAAAAATAAATTACAAGACATTCGATAATATAATAATATTAGTATCATATCATAATAAGTATAATTTTACCTTTGTGATGTTTCCTTTGTACTTAAACGGGTCGCCTTCTATTATGTTGTCGCACTTCGACGTGTGCCATCGAAGAAGATGGGGAATAGGCAGGGGAGAATCCAACGACTTGCCGGCGTACCTTCCTAGATGAGAAAAGGCCTCATATATCCAAACCTGCAATCAATAGAAGCACAAGTAAGTCTATAGTGTCTATGTATTACTGCATAAATATGTAGGGGTCTATAATAAATCAATAGGTTGGTTGATTATAAGTACCAGAAACACCCAGGGAAAGCCAAATAACGCGTACGATGCATTATTTCTCTTGACAAAAGCTTCTTTCTGCTTGGTCAGATCAGTCTTCTTTTTTAGATAGCTCAAGGTCAGCTCAAAGGACTCTTTTCCCCATGGATACCCCCCGAAGAATTCTAAATCAGCCACCATCTTAATGTGGTCCGAATCCACCTTCTTTGACGGGTCCTTTGCCAACAACATCGCGTGCACAAACCAAACCAAAGCACACTTCAACTTTTGTTGATTGTTTAGCCTATTACCTTTCATCAGGCTAATCAACTTTGCAGCAGTAATGCTCTTGTTCTTCGTCATCTTAAAATAAAAGCTTTCTCCATTTTGGAGGACTTTGTTTATTTTTTATTCACGGGGATATGTTGAACAATTCAGCCCCGTAATCGAAGCAAATTCCTTTAAGTCGAAACAAGCTGGCTTACCGTTCACACAAAACTAAATTTCATGCAGTTTTTTTATTTTTTATATATCGCAGTAACATATATTGAACCATCTGTGCATTAAACTTAAAATGTTTTGGAATATGCCTAAATTGTCCGAAACATGTCTTCTTAAAATCACAATACAACTTTTGTTCAACAAGAACCCGTCTAAACTCTTCATACACCGCCATTCTTTCTCTCACAGAAATCTTTGCAGGAAAAGAGCCAAGATCATCCATCCAGGTTGTTAGGACGTACGACTTAGCGGAGATATCTCTCGAACAAATTGGCAAGGATAGGGGATCCTCCTCCCCGTCTTCGCTATCTCTCCTATACTCACCATCCCCGCTATCACTTTCACTTTCTTCTTCGCTTTCCTCCTCCCTTTTACCTTCACTATCCTTATCATCCTCACTCTCGTGTGCACTACTTTCATCATATTTAGAAATATCGGCAAGGATTCTTGATTCAATTTTTGACTCCGATTCATCGACTACGGGTTTTTTTCTCTTGGAAGTTTTCAAAACTTCTTCAGATTTTCGCTTCCTGCTGGAAGAAGCAGTGAAACCAAGCCTTTTAACCGCTCTATGAACTCTTCTCACCATTTATGATCTACAGCAAAAAACGAATCTGTAGTCTATTAAAAAAATGAACAAATGCAGCAAAAACAAATCTGCAGTGGTCGATCTATCGACCACTGGTCTATTAAGAAAAATGAAAAAATTCCTCACATCAAACATGCAATTCAAGTTTCAACTTTGGCAGTGCAATTCACAACAACAAGAAAACCATTAAAATGGATTCAATTCAGTACAAAAAATTCAAAATCAAACACAATATAACTACAAAAATTGAAAAAAATTCTAATCATTATCCAAAGCAAAACCCAATTAAACATGCGAAATTAACAATGTTAACTAAAAATACTCAAATTTCGACTAATTCAACGAAGAATAGTGCAATTTTTGTCAAGATCGAAAAACCCCAACACAAAGAGTCATCGAAAAAAATTACTAAAATGGATCTAAAACTGATTGGGGAAGAAAATTACACTTACCTGAGTAAGAGAAATTCGAAAAATTTGCCAGAGGAAGCAAAAATTAGCCGAATTATTTTTTTCAAAAAAATAGGAACCAAAATCGGGAGAGGAAAGAGTTTGAGGCGGGAGAAATGTGTAGTTGAAAATATTAAATGATTTTAATAAATATTTTCAAAATTGAAAAATAGAAAAAGGGACCATGATGTAGTTTTAAAAAAGTTGTATTTTTCTCCAAGTTTTAAAAATATTAAAGGAACCCATGACCCCACAACCCTGACCCACTTATTAGACCTAACCCTACAAAATAAATGAAAAAGAAATTTGGTGTCTATGGCTCAAAATAAGTTTCGAAAGTGGGTAGGAATCAAAATTGTCTCCATTCTCTGTATTGATGGTTCATGCATCAAGCTTAATTACTTGGAAAAATTTGGCAAGAAAGACACTTTTCAAAATTATTTTGTCAAATACCCACTAAATTTTCTTTTTACTTAATCTTTAAGATTAGGGTATAAAAAATAGGAAAAATTTGGAAAAGTGGGGCCCACATGTGGGCCAAGGGACCATTTCGTCTTTTTTACAACTTTACAACTTTAATATAATACACCTAACACCCTCCACTTATTTCAATATAAAAAAAAACTTATCTCTCTTCTTCAATTCTCTCCCAACTCCTGCTTTTGAAACCTTGCTCCCAAAAATGTCATTTTTGTTTCATCTTCTTCTCCAGTTGCTAAGGGCTCGTTGTTGCTTTGCAAGGTTAGTTAAAATCAAGTTTTGATCATTTCTAGATCCATTTAGATGGATTTCTTTTCTAATCAATTCGTAGTGACACTACTAAAAAAAGGAAAATTGACCACAAAAACTATGTGGTTGGTTTTTCTTAATTTTCGACCACAAAACCGACCAAAGTGCGTGGTCGGTTTTTAAGTGGTAGCTTTTTAAAAATCAACCACGTGTGGTCGATTTTTTTAAAAATATACATATGTTTTTAAAAGTCATTATTATTTTATTAAAATACAAAAAACTAATTTTAAAAATAAAAAATTTAAAATATACCGACCACAAGTGATTGTTTTTTTTTTTAAATTTATTAATTAATTTTAATAAAACCGACCATGAGTTGTCGATTTTAATAAAATTAATTAATTAATTTTAAACAAGTGGTTGGTTTTTCTGGATTTTTTTTAAAATAAAAAGCAGCAAATGAAATAATACAATACAACAACAACAACAAACCAAATGTATTCCCACTCAACATACAAAATGCCACTACAACACATACAAAATGTCCAACAAAAGTGTAAAAGTGTAACAACTACAACAATACATACAAAAGTGTAAAAACTAGAACAAAATGTCCAAATCCAAAGTAAAACACATACAAAAGTCAAAAAACTAAAACTCATCTTCATCTTCGTCGTCATCGTCCTCGTCTTCTGCACACTTATCTGAGCTGATATCATCCAGTGGGCCTAGACCTTTTACAGCTCAAACTGCATCAGCAGGACATGGAGGAATAACCCCTGCAGACTAAATGAAAGAGCTTAACTGCTACTGCAGCATCCTGACTTGTGTTGTTGTTTCATCCTCCCTCTTCTACGCCCTTTATCTCTCTGCAGCAAGCTCTTCAGTAAGTTTAGAAACCGTATTTTGTAGTTTTTCAATGGTTTCTCTATCAACTGAAGATTTATAGTATATGTAGGGCCAGACGAAGACCTAACATTCTCGCCAATTTTTTTTTTGTGGTATCCGTAGTAATGGCCTCTAACTGCAGGACTCACAGCTTTTTCCCATAACTCCTCCTCTACATGTTGGGGTAGTCGGTCACCCTAACTTTCAGGAGGTTGAGTACTATGATACTCACTAACGAGCTGCGTATATTTGTCCTATATTCAAAGTAAAGTTAAAATTAAAAGTCAAAAAATATTAAAGTACTTATACTTGAATAATATCAACTTTGAGAAAAAGATTCATAAATTAAAAATTTGATTCTTACATGGGCAAATTTTGCACGAGGTTCAACCCAGACATCTTCATCCGTTGGGTTCTTTTTCTTTTTCAGATGCGTCTCCTAGAATAGCTCATCGTGTGGTATCTTCCTACCCTTTTATTTTTCCTGCATATGAAAAAATTATCAATCTTTCAATAGTTAAAAATTTAAATTGAAACAAACAATTAAAACTGTAAAAGTTACATACCATTTTTTCCTCCACAACAATTACACTTTTGGCACCCGCAGTATGTAGGGAACCACCTTTGGATGATGCCCGGGATTTCTTGCCTTTGTCACTCAACAATTGGTATTCTTCGCTATTTCAATAGTGAATATACTGTTGTCATAAGGATTCACTTATCCAGTCAGGTCGTACCAAGTTGGTTCGGGCATAATCCAGCAGACCGTTAAATCTGGATCTACATCTTCTGAAAAAGTTCCTCTTTATAAGATATGCATTCACATTATCCCACCAGTAAAATTTCTACAAAAAAAATAAAAATATAATATTCAATCTTTTGTTCTAACAATGTGTTAAATAGTCGATAAGTTAAATCCTTACATGAAATTCTTGAAACATTCTTTCCCTGTCAATTTTTGGAACTTTTACCAACTGGTCCAGTAGCCGTTGAAGTTTTGACAAATGTATTTTCTCGCAGTTTGTCCAACTCCAGCATCCGGCCTAAACCTATAACACAAGATTAAACAGTAATTTCATAGAGTATAATAATATAGTAATGAAAAAATAAATAATGTTATTATATTTAGAAATCTTATCCTGTCCCATATGAAATAAGATAACGCCTCTCAAAATCATCACTATCTCTTGGCCGCGGAGCAAGGGATAGATGAACTGGTGTGGGCAGATTTGAAGCACCAGATGGAGTACCACCAAGATGAAGATCCGACAACCCAATAGAGCTAGCAAAATCACTATGCGAACCTGGGTGACTGCTACAGGAGGGTACTGATGATGAAAGATGTCTGGATGTGCCAGCGGTTGTCCGATAGCACTGTGGTGGCGGTGGCACGGTGATAGAAGAAGAATGAGTTGGTGTAGACTCACGTAGTGTCCCCACATGCATAGGAGTAGGAACCAAATACTGAGACGACCCAGAATATGAGGATCGTACTGTCGCGTCAGTAAACCGACCCTCAGATATATGAATACCTGTCGGTCGTCTATAAGGCGGAGGTTGTTTTTTTCTTTTTTGTTTTCATAGGATCAACTTTTCTCTTACCTTTGTCACCTCTACCTGACATCTAAATTATGTAAAGTTAACAAGTAGTTAGTTCCTACAAAATAAATATATAAGAAAACATTCCAAGTAACTAATTTCAAGTTACTAATTCACATTTCAAATCGCTCCAACAACATGAGATAGACAAGAATATTTTTATTACTATATAAATTGTGGGAAAGTGAAAACAAAAATCTTAAATAGTATATTACATATCAATCTTAAACAAGAAATATAAAGGTAAATATATAGTACAAAGCATTAAGACATCAATACATAATAAATACAACCTACACAACTAATCCTTCTCTTATGAAGACTCTCCACTAAACCATTCACCCTCTTCGAAAGTTTCCTCATCTCCTACCCACTCAGCCTCTTCTTCCGCAATATTAACTTCTTCAAATATATTTTTCAGGTGATTCAAACTATCCACCAAGTCAACGTCCACTAGCTGGCGATCAATCTGCATTTCATTTTGATACACAGTTTTCAGCACATTCTAAACTTCCACCCGTCCTATAGGCTTTGTTTTGATTACAGCCTACCAATTAGACTTATCACTGCGCAACGGATAAGGAGCATAATACACTTGTTTAGCATTTTGCGCTAGAACAAATGGATCGTAAACAGGATACGACCTATTGTGCTTCACTTCAATGATATTATGCTCCTTATGTACTCTTATGCCTCTTGTGTTTGGATCAAACCACTTACATCGAAAGAGTATAATTTATTTTATTGGGAAACCATCATACTTCAGTTCTAAGATCTCGTGTATGATGCCAACGTAATCAACATCATCATCACCCTAAACCCAAACACCACTATTGTTTGTTTTCCTTGTTCTGGAGTGTTGTTCGGTGGAAAATTTAAACTCATTTACTGTGTAATGGGACATTTCATGAGCTTCAACTGGACCCAAAGAGATATCTCTCAAGAGATGATCGTATGCGGCTGTATTTGGTGACTGATGTACCTAAAAATATTATACATATATATATATATTATATGTTAGTTGAGAAATGTGTAAATGTTTAAAATTTGTAGAAATATTAATACACTTACGAACCTCATATGTAAACCATGTTGCAAAGGATGCATACACTTGATTTTCGTGGAATTGAGTCTTAAATGAACTGAAGATCCAACATGTGAAACACAATTAGTTTCTTTAAGAGAATGAGTAAAAAAATAAGATATGTTAAAATTTTAATCTCCTTACTTCAGAAAGGGCTCAACTTCCGGGAAATTCAGCAAGACATATAAAGTTTCTGATTTGTGCTCCGTGGGAGTGAATCGGCGGCGTATGGTCTTTTTAGCCTTACAACCAGATTGATTGAAAATTGATATTGGTTGCAAATGAGGCCCATTCACATCGTCCCAATGACGATTCAATCAATTTTTTAACAAGCAACTTCATCATGAAAGTAGTATAAATAAGATTGAGACGTTTCTCTTGCAAGATATGCCTCAACTATAGAGTCTTCCACCCTATGTTTGTTTTTGGGACCCCTTTTTAATTTTTTAATTTCCCTGCACAATTTTAAGATTAGATGTTTACTATATTAAAAAAAGATATGTATGAATTAAAATATATTGTAATTGCTTACCGTTCCAGTGGATACATCTACCTAGTTTGAACTGGACCGCCTAGCCGAGCTTCATCCACAAGGTGAATGAAAAGATGTTCCATCACATCGAAGAACGCTGGCGGAAAAATCTTCTCCAACTTGTTGGTGATATCAACAATATTACTTTCCATTCGCGCCAGATTTTCTTTTTTTAATGTGTGGCATATAAGTCTTTGATGAACAAACTGATCTCTGCTATTGGTTTTCATATGTTTTCAGGTAAACCAATAAATGCAATTGGAAGTAATTGTTCCATGAAAACATGACAATCATGGCTTTTCATTCCGTGCAAGATTCCTTGTACCATATCAACCCTTTTTCCTAAATTTGAGGCATATCCATCGAACATCTTCAAACTTTGGACCTACTCACATATTTAACGCTTTTGGTCCAACTTGAATGTAAAACTAGACTTGGGCTTAAGAACATTGCCATTGGGACCCTCCTGTAAGTGTAATTCTTTGCATTTGCAATATTCTAGTAAGTCAAGTCTGGCCTTAGGATTATCCTTTGTTTTGCCGGTGACATCCACAACTGTGTTGAACTAGTTGTCAAAATAGTTCTTCTCAGTATGCATGGCATCAACATTATTTCTATGTAAATTATCTGGCCAATATTTTAACTCCCAAAATATACTTTGCTTAGTCCAGTTATGCGAAACTCCACATCCATCAAGCCTGTACAATGGTTCCTCCCTGGCTTTAGGCAAATCCTGAACTATCTCCCAGATATCATAACCAGACAGCCTTGGAGGTGGACCATCATGTTCTCTTCTATTCCTTCTGAATGCATTCTTGAGTCTCCTAAAGTCATGATCAGGTGGCAAGAAATAACGATGACAATCAAACCATGAATTTTTCCTGCCATGTCTCAATGTGAAAGATTTTGTTTTTTCCATGCAGTATGGACAAGCCAACTTTCCAGCTGTCATCCACCCAGACAACATTCCATAAGCAAGAAAATCATTAACAATCCACATTAGATATGCACGCAGATTGAAATTCTGTTTAAGTGAAATGTCCCAAGTTTCAACCCCCTCATGCTATAAAATTTGAAGTTCATCGATCAAAGGTTGCAAGTAGACATCTATTCTGCTTTTTGGATTACGTGGGCCAGGAACAACACAATTCAGAAATATATAGGGACTAGTCATCAACATTTCAGGAGGGAGATTATGCGGGGTGATAAATACATGCCAACATGAATATGTCACAGCACCAGCTAAAAAGGGAAATAAGCCATCCCCACATAATCCCAAATGAATATTTTGTGGCTCAGCTGGAAAATCTGGATAAGTTGCATCAAAATGCTTCCAAGCCTCTCCATCAGATGAATGACACATAACACCAGTGAAACTTTTATTTTCATTGTGCCATCTCATATGAGGAGCTGAGCTGTTTGAAGCATAAAACCTCATCAACCTTGGTATTAGAGGTAAATAATACATCGCCTTAATAGCAATTTGATTTCCACTATAACCACGCTTATATCGAGGGTACTGACAAAACATACAGGACTCTAGGTTAGTATCTTCCTTAAAGTATAACATGTAACCATTTTTACAATAATCAATTCTAACCGAGGAGAGACCTAACTTTAACACCAATCTTTTTGTCTTATAGAAAGAATCTGGAACCTCTAAGTCGAGGTCAACTAACTCTTTAATAAGGTCTATCATTGAGTCCATTCCTCCTTCAATAATATTCCAGTCAGATTTAATACTTAATAATCTAACAGCAACAGACAAACGAGAGTGCGAACATCCGTCAAACAAAGGATGACTAGCAATATTCAATTGTTCATAGAATTTTCCCACTTCGCTACTAGAAACATCTTCAACAATTTCACTAAAGTCGCCCCTGTGTTGCATCCCAAAAGCCTCGTGCACCATTTCTGTCATCCCAGTATCTTGATATTCATTATGCCCTGTAGACCTACTACTTTCTCCAACAACAAAGTTATTTTACCCAATATCACCATCCAAAGCACGCAATCTTAAAAAGTCATCGTGGAACCCCTTTCTATAAAGATGTTCCTTCACAACTTCTTCTTTTAAAAGATTTATACCATCACATCTAATACAAGGACAACGAATAGCCCCAAAACGTGACCAAACATCAAGTGTCTTAGCATGTTCAACAAATCGTCTGACACCTTCAACAAATTCCTCCCTAATACCCATTCTATTATCATTGTTCCGTTGATATATAAGTCTATAATCAGGCTCCATCTACGCAATCAATCAGAATCAACTAATTAATTAAGTCACTAAAAAGTTTAGCAAGTGATGACTACGCTTTATCAAAACAAAAAATCACCTTTAAGGTCCTTACACTTAAATCATTTTCAACCTACCAAGTCGCTAAACATAACCACATTCAAAACAAAAATTCACCTTTAAAGTTCCTACACTTAATCATTTTCAACCTACCAAGTCACCAAGCACAACCACTTTCAAAACACAAAAACACCATTAAAGTTTCTACGCTTTATCATTTTCAACCTACCAAGTCACCAAACATAACAACATTCAAAATAAAAAATCACCTTTAAAGTCCCTACACTTAATCATTTTCAACCTACCAAGTCACCAAGCATAACCACTTTCAAAACACATTTAAAGTTCCTCCACTTAGTCATTTTCAATCTACCAAGTCACCAAACACAACCACATTCAAAACTAAAAAACTCATTTAAAGTCCCCACACTTAATCATTTTCAACCTACCAAGTCACCAAATATAACCACATTCAAAACAAAAAAAAACACCTTTAAAGTCCCTACACTTAATCATTTTCAACCTACCAAGTCACCAAATATAACCACATTCAAAACAAAAAACCACCTTTAAAGTCCCTACGCTTAATCATTTTCAACCTACCAAGTCACCAAGTATAACCACTTTCAAAACACAAAAACAACTTTAAAGTCCCTACACTTAATCATTTTCAACCTACCAAGTCCTCAAACATAACTACATTCAAAATAAAAAATCACCTTTAAAGTCCCTACACTTAATCATTTTCAACCTACCAAGTCACCAAGCATAACCACTTTTAAAATAAAAAATCACATTTAAAGTCCCTACAATTAATCATTTTCAACCTACCAAGTCGCCAAGCATAACTACTTTCAAAACACAAAAACACCTTTAAAATCCCTACACTTAATCATTTTCAACCTACCAAGTCACCAAACACAACCACATTCAAAACAAAAATTACCTTTAAAGTCCCTACACTTAATCATTTTCAACCTATCAAGTCGCCAAACATAACCACTTTCAAAACAAAAATTCACCTTTAAAGTACCTACACTTAATCATTTTTAACCTACGGAAGTCACCAAGCATAACCACTTTCAAAACACAAAAATACCTATAAAGTCCCTACACTTAATCATTTACGACCTACCAACTCACCAAACATAACCACATTCAAAACAAGAAAATCACCTTTAAAGTCTCTACACTTAATCATTTTCAACCTACCAAGTCACCAAGCATAACCACTTTTAAAATAAAAAATCACATTTAAAGTCCCTACAATTAATCATTTTCAACCTACCAAGTCGCCAAGCATAACCACTTTCAAAACACAAAAACACCTTTAAAATCCCTACACTTAATCATTTTCAACCTACCAAGTCACCAAACACAACCACATTCAAAACAAAAATCACCTTTAAAGTCCCTACACTTAATCATTTTTATCCTATCAAGTCGCCAAACATAACCACATTCAAAACAAAAATTCACCTTTAAAGTACCTACACTTAATCATTTTCAACCTACCAAGTCACCAAGCATAACCACTTTCAAAACACAAAAATACCTATAAAGTCCCTACACTTAATCATTTACGACCTACCAACTCACCAAACATAACCACATTCAAAACAAAAAAATCACCTTTAAAGTCTCTACACTTAATCATTTTCAACCTACCAAGTCACCAAGCATAACCACATTCAAAATAAAAAATAACCTTTAAAGTCCCTACACTTAATCATTTTCAACCTACTAAGTCACCAAACATAACCACATTCAAAACAAAAAATCACCTTTAAAGTCTCTACACTTAATCAATTTCAACCTACCAAGTCACCAAGCATAACCACTTTTAAAACACAAAAACGCCTTTAAAGTCCCTACACTTAATCATTTTCAACCTACCAAGTTTTCAAACATAACCACATTCAAAACAAAAAATCACCTTTAAAGTCCCTACACTTAATCATTTTCAACCTATCAAGTCACAAAGCATAACCACTTTCAAAATAAAAAATTACCTTTGAAGTCCCTTCACTTAATCATTTTCAACCTACCAAGTCTCCAAGCATAACCACTTTTAAAACACAAAAACATCTTTAAAGTCCCTAACTTAATCATTTTCAACCTAGCAAGTCACCAAACATAACCACATTCAATTAAAAATCATCTTTAAAGTCCCAACACTTAATCATTTTCAACCTATCAAGTCGCCAAATATAACCACGTTCAAAACAAAAATTCACCTTTAATGTCACTACACTTAATCATTTTCAACCTACCAAGTCACCAAGCATAACCACTTTTAAAACACAAAAATACCTTTAAAGTCCCTACACTTAATCATTTTCAACCTACAAAGTCACCAAACATAACCACATTCAAAACAAAAAATCACCTTTAAAGTCCCTACACTTAATCATTTTCAACCTACCAAGTCACCAAGCATAACCATTTTCAAAACACAAAGACACCTTTAAAGTCCCTACACTTAATTATTTTCAACCTACCTAGTCACCAAACATAACCACATTCAAAATAAAAAAAATACCTTTAAAGTCCCTACACTTAATCATTTTCAACCTGCCAAGTCACCAAATATAATCAAATTCAAAACAAAAAATGAACAACAAGACCAACAAGATGTCAACAACAATGCTAGTGAATTGAACAAGGCCACACATGGCTTCACTAGACTTCAATATGAACAAAAATAAGAAGATAACAACAATACTAGTGAATCGAACAAGGCCACACACGGCTTCACTAAACTTCAATATGAACAATAACAAGACTTCATTATAAGAAAATATAGACAAATCAACTTACCTTTGTAAATTAAAGTGAAAGAGATAAGCGGTCACCGAAAAAAATAGCAAAGCAATCCTTTTATCGAATTCGAAATCTATCAAATAGTAAAATTTTTACAAAGAATAATCTTTCGCTTAAATAATTACAACAATTTAGTAAAAGAATAGGAATAAGATTTCCCCCCCTAAAAAATCAAAAAGGAACAGTAAAAACGACAATGAATTTGGTAAAATTGAGCTAAGGTTTTGCTCAATCTCTTCTTAAAGATTCAATTTTTTAACACAATTCGACCAAATAAAAGATCTCAACAATTACTAGTAGCATAAATAAGAAAACCCCAAGATTTAGGTAAATGTCAAGATTAACGAGTAAAATGGAGAAATAAATGTCAAGACTAACCAAAATTTATGTAATTCGAAAACTTTAGCTAAAATCTAACTCAATAAAATGAAATCTTAAACCCTAGAATTCAATTTACAGAAAAATCAAATAATCAAAGAGGCAAATAATGGCAGTAACCTCAATAGAATGGTAGCTTAGATAATTAAACTTCAAATTCAAAAAACCATTAGCTAAAATCTAACAAATTACACAAAATTCCAAAATTAGCTAAAAAAATCTAACTACTAAACCAAAAATCTAACTAACTCGCAAGTTGGATTCGCCGAAAAAGATGGCCAACCTCCGTCGCCGTCACTGTCGCCGGATCCATTTCATGCGACGTGTTTCATATACATACTCTGATGAGTGATCGATTAATTATATTTAATTAGCTTAATTATATTCTATACTAGGTTTTGACTACATCGTTCATCAATCAATCACTACATGATATATATATATATATATATATATATATATATATATAAAGATATTTATATATATGAACTCTTGAATGCGTACTTTATATATCACATCCACAAGTATATTACCTTATAATAAAACACGTTCATTATATTCTGATGAATGATCGATTATATATTACATTATTAGGACTACAATAGTAATATAATATCATTATATTAACGGAATGCTATATATATATATACCCATATTCAGTATACAAAGATTATGCATGGTTAACATCATTTAACGTATATCCAAAGAAAAATATTAATTTTACATATTGAAATATAAGTAAAAGATAAAGATTATGTGTAACGTAATTTATTTATTTTATTTGATATATTATTTAGTGTAATTTTTTCACAAAAATTTAAGATTGATTGATTGATTATTATTATTATATTGGTTATCGACTATGTATGATCAGTGTAATTTCAAAAAATTATATATATATTAGATTATATATATAATTATTTTTTACTGAAAATAATATATATATATATTATTACATATATATATTTTATTACATATATATAATTATTAGTTTCTAAAAATTATTTACTTTTTTATTTTTTTAGTTCAAAAACCGACCATAAGTGGTCGGTTTTTTTAAAATTATTTTCTTTTTTATTTTAATTAAAAACTGACCACAGGTGGTCGGTTTTTAAAAATTATTTTCTTTTTATTTTAATTAAAATTCGACCACAAGTGGTCGGTTTTTTAAAAATATTTTTTTATATATAATGAAAAATCCACCACTAGTGGTTGATTTTTTAAAAAATTAATTAAAAAAGAATTTTTAAAAACCGACCACAGTGGTCGGTTTTTAAAACTATTTTTTAATTATTTTTTTAAAGAAAATTGACCACAAGTTGTCAGTTTTGTTATTTTTTTAATTTTTATTTGTAAAAATAATAATAATCAATATAAAAATTATTGAAATAATTATTTTGATATTTTGAAATAAAGAAGCGACCACATGTGGTCGTTTTTAAAAAAGAATTTTTTCTTTTAAAAAAAGCGACCACCTGTGGTCAGTTTTTTCCGACCATAATTTGTGGTCGGTTTTTTCGGTTTTAGTAGTAGTGTGATGTAGGAATTTTTTTCGAATTTGGTTGATTAAGTAGTTAAAAAAAATGAGAATTTTATAGGTAATGAGTTTGATTTTGAAGCAATGGTTGGGGTTTTATGCAGCATTTTTGACAAATTTTTTTTGTCGATCAGAGTGTTGCATTTTGAAACTTTTGTTTAGGTGTTTTGGTTTAGTTCTGATTTTTTTTAGAAAGGACGTGTTGAATGGTAGGATAATTGTTATTTGAAGAGTTATTTTGGCATTTTGATCTGAACAGTGACCTGTTTCTGTCCGTAGACTCGTGGTCTATCTGTAGATCTGTGGTCTATGAAATGAGAATGTACTAGATTGAAATTAATTTTTAGACATATGAAATTCTTTTAAAATATGATTATTGAAATAGTGAAAATTGAAAGATTAATAGCTAATTAGTTTGATTAGATGCACTAGTTTGATTTTTAGCAATTGTTGTGTTTTGATACTGCATGTTGGATTTTGTCTGAGTTATTGTATGTTTGTGTAGTAACTTTTTAATGGTGGGGTATTTCTTAATCTTTTGGAGGGGTTTTTATTTGAGCATTGAGTTATTTCTGTTGATAGACTTATGGTCTATGAACTGAAAATAGGAGATTTGTTCTGCAGGTGTACATTGTGTTGAAAATGGCTAAAAAAAGCATCCTTCCTAAATGCAAAGACGGTACCACTTCTGATTCTGCTGGTAGCATTAGAAAAAGAAAAGTTGAGGCAGTTGAAAATATCTCAAAAAGGAAGAATATTGAAGAGGCAGTGTCCGAATCAGATTCAGAGTTAAAGGAGATAAGCGTCTACGTCGAGTCTAGTGAAGATGTTGTCAAGCGCAGTGTTATTGGTGATAGTGAAGAGAGAAAGAGAAGTGGGATAAACAATGATGATGGGGATAATGATCCCTTTTCTGTGCCATCTCTTTTAAGGTGCAATTCCATGGAGCGGTATGACCTTCAAATAATAATGGACGAGGTCGGATCTTTCCCGGCAAAGATATCGGTCAGATCAAGAATGACTGCTTATCAAGAATTTAAGCAAGTTCTTGTCGACCAGGAATTGAAGAAAAGATTCAAGCGATCCTGTTTTGGACACCTGAGAAACCTACCGGAACATCTCAAGTTCAATAGGCAGTTGGTCCATTATTTTCTGTTGCGACGCGTCAAGAGTGATAAGATGCGTCATGAGATGTGGTTCTGCGTTAAAAACAAGCCTGCCTATTTTGGCTCAAAAGAATTTTGTTTGATCACGGGGCTGAACTGCTCATCATACCCCAGTGAATCAAAAATGAAAAAGGTGTTAGCAAAGGGGGACAATTTTTTCTTTAAGATGACGAAAAACAAAAATATCACGGCAGTCAACTTGTTACACCTGATCAGAGGGAATAAGTTGAACGAGGACCAGAAGTTTAAGTATTGTTTACTGTGGTTCTTTCACACCATGTTGCTTGCAAAAGATTCAACGATGTTTGTCGACACAAAACTGATTCGAATGGTCAATTCTTTGAGTTTATTCGAGAATTATCCGTGGGGGAAAGAGACATTTCAACTGACCATGGACTATCTCTAAAAGAAAAGTGACTTGAAGAAGTAGAGGAAAGTATATGATGAGAAACAGAAGGTATCCTATGCTCTATTCGGATTTCCCTGGGCATTCATGGTATCTACCATAAACCCTTTAGTGAGTTTATCGTAGATTCTCATTTTATTTATACTCTGTCATATACTCTGAGTTCTTTTTTTAACTGTTGTACTGCTTACAGATTTGGATCTATGAGGCCTTTTCTCATCTTGGAGAATTTGCTAAAAAAATCAATGGATGGGCCTTTTCCCATTCCCCGCATCCTCAGATGGCACACTACAAAAATTGACAAGATAATCGAAGGCAACCCATTCAAGTATAAAAGAAAAGTTACCGAGGTATGAACTTATTTTTTACTATGCAATAATACTACTGTTGTATCTAATGTTTTGTAATTGTTAATTGATATTTTGTAGAACGTGTACCCATACATCATCCCTAGTATTTGTGAGAAAAAAAAGGATTACATAATTATGTTTAAGCCATATACAGATGAGGTGAATAATAACGTCCTCGATGGCTAGAAGAAAGAGTTAGAAGGAGTGACTATCCTTACTTCAAATGAGGACAGTGATGATGATGGGGATTTGGGTGGTAACCCCGTTGGAGTACACGTTGATGATGATGATTCTCCGAGCACCTCCAAAGATGCAGTGGGCACCTCATCCCCTTGGTATCTTAATAAGCATGTTGTTGTGCTCGAGAAAGCGTTGATGGATATTGCTGCCTATATCAGAGTGAAAAGACTTAAGAAAAAGTAAAAGAATGAGCGACAACATGAGTGAGGTAACTTCATTCAATAATTGATATTGGTAATGAATTTTTAGCTTTAAATATCAGTAACACTTTGTAATATGATGATACAGCACATGTGGACCTTCATGAATCAGAGAGGAATGAAGAAGGAGAAAAAAGAGCAAAATGGATGAGTTGGCCTCTGTTGTGGCAGAAGAGGAAAAAAAGAGGAAAAAGAAGAAGAAAAGAAGGATGAAGAAGAAGAAATTGAAGAAGATAAGAGCCAAGAAGAAAGTAAAAAAAAAACAGCTGCAGAAGTTGAAAAAGAAGCAGCAGCAGATGAAGAAGAAGGCAAGGAAAAAGAAAAAACTGATGAAGAAGCTGAGAAAGAAGCAACATGTGAAGGAAAAGAAGAAGGTGGGGAAGAAACAACTGTTGCAGGTGAAGAAAGAGAATATGAGGAAGAAAAGGAAGCTGAAAAAGCACCAGCTGCTGTAGATGCTAAAAAAAGGAGAAGAAGGTAAGAATGAAGAAGCAGCTGCAGCTGCAGCTGTTGAGTAAAAAAGAGCTGAAGCTGACCAAAAAGATGTGGTCATGGATATCGTTGATAAAATCAACAATAACATTTGTATTGATGAGGAACATAGGAAAAAAGATATTTGAATGCTAATATTGTTAATGTGTTGTTGAATGATGAGTTGTTAGGATATGAAAAAAAAATTATTTCAGAAATATGAAGGTTGAAGTATCTGGTGGTAGGATATGACAAACATTCTTTTATTTTATGAAATTTGTTATGATTCTGCACTGAATCTATTTCTATCAAACTGATTTGTGGCATGGAATTTGAATATGTAGGGTGTTGTCATAGTTGGTACAGTGTATGCTTGATATCATAGAATGCATACTTAATCTTTTGTTTACTGCACGCATAGTCTATCATTACCATGCTGCTTGAATTTTAGTTAACGTGATGTTTGATTGACTATGATTCTATCAAAAATATTATTAACATTATAGAAAAATAGAAGTATTATTATTTATTCAATATCACTACATCTATGTTACACTTTTCCAAAGAACGAATACTAGCACTATAGCACATAACATTATTTTTAGGCTATTCTCCCTTTCTTCAGCTAAAATCAATTTTGGTTTCAGTTGATCCCTCTCTATTTGTGTATCATGTAGCGATACTTTAAAGTGATCCCTCTCTTCTTCGGCTTATTTGAACAAAGTCATGAGAAAATATTTATTTTCTTCGCATTGTTCGTGCCTTTGTAGTAGATTAATTTTGCCAATCCTTGAAAATTTAATGTCTCGGATCTCGGACTCAATGTTGATGGACACTGGTAGGAGGCGATAGCTCATCAAGCCATTTAGAAAATGAGAATGCACCATTATCCTAGAAAAAAATAATAATTACATAACGATTAACTTAACTTTATAAAAAAAGACACACACAACTCACCTTCGCAATTGTACAATTATAAAATTTGCGACCTGAATTTGAATCCGTGTGTGACATCCTCAAGATAGTCGTATTCCCACAATGACAAATTAAAGCATTTTTAGAATTGGATGTTTGAGATGCTCGAGACATTATAGAATTTTTAAAAACTAAACAAAGTGAATGAAATAAAATAATGAGGGATGGACACCTTATATATGAAGTAAAAACGAAGTGTTAAAACTGATGGATTGCAAAAGTAGCCATTTATTACAGTTAGAATAATATTTTTTTTTGGAACTGGTGGTGACACTTAATAGACTATCGTAGATTATGACCGATGTCAGTGTAACGCCCCAATAACCTATCCCGAGACGTCACATGATGCTCAAGGCCACACGTGGCCTCAAGCTAACCCTCTAAGCCTGTCATCACTTTTAGAACTTATTATAGCGCAAATCATGCTAAGATAAAGAGGAATAATCATGTCATGAACATACTGAAACATGAAGTAATACTGCCCTGTACAAACAAAATACTGAAATCTCTGTACACGCTGGTACACTAGTCTGACAAAGCCTCTACAACATAGGACTGAGGAGCCATTGGGACAGATCCCCAATTGACTCTAATGAACTGAAAGTAAACAACCATCTATTAACAAGAAAAAATTAGAGAGACAGGTCCTCGAACCATGAGGACTCACCAACCGCAGAAATTTAGATGAAAGCGCTCAAAGATCACTGTCGCTGCTGAAACTGAGCACCTGAACCTATTTCATGAGGAAATATAGAATACAAAAGAGTATGAGAGTTAGTACTTGGGAATGTACTGTATATGTGGAGGTGGATGTAACATTTTAAATAGTATCATAAATGTATAAGAAAATCATGCATGCTGACAATAATAACTCTCTTCTCTTGAATTATCTAAAACATCATTTCCGTAAGTCATCAGTAATAACATATGCTTCATAAATCTCATAAATCATTTAACTCAACTCAAACTCTTTGAATCATGACTTAGAGTGACTCGGTAACTCATGGTACTTAGATCATTATGTACGTGGGAGTTTCTTATAACCGGCATAACTACACCAAGTGAGCCGCATGGAGTCCAACGTTTTACCCTCCTAAGAAGAGAACCCCACATTGGCGGGGGTGTCGTACTCTTTCCAGGGAGTACAACCTCAATCTCGTTACCACAATCCCATAATCGGCCTATGGCCCACAATTATCAACATCAATCCTACGGTGGCACGTAGTTTCAAGAAAATACCACATTTCTTGTTCGGTGCTAAATACTCCTCCCAGACTCAGCTCAGAACGCATTAGGAAATCCACCTCAATCAATATCAACTCATGAGTCTATTTTAAAGACCAAAACATATATATATATATATATATATATATATATATATATCTCATCTGCAAATCATAAACATCTTGTGGATTCCTAACCCGACTCAACTCAACATAATCTTTCTCAACATCAAGTATATTTGCTTTTCGAATCATTTTCAAATATCAAAGCTTCAAGGAAACATCATAGGACTCATTCTTAACTTTCAATCTCAAATATCGATATATATTCAATAGTCAAATTTCTCATGGAAAGGCATAACTCATGACACTTGTCTTAAATCACTTAGAAATCATCAATACATAATGACAATATACAACTCATGGAATAAATTCTCAATATAAGAAACATGATGGTGAAATAATCATAAATATCAGACTTATTCAACTCAAATCTCATAAATCATAAACAAAGAAATTTGGGTGTAAATCCACTTGCAAAATCATGTAAATCAATAATAGAAAGTAAATCTTTAGGCACAAAAACGAAAGGAGTGTTCTTGTTCAAGCCCCACATACCTTGGATTATAATTTTTGGAGATGTAGAAACTTGTTTGGATCTTCTTCCTTATATTTTTGAGCTAATATCCTTGATGCCTTTGACTAGGGGAGCTTAATTCTTGGACAACTTGGAGAAATCTATGGAAGATCCTTGAATTTCTTGGAAGGAGTTTTGATTTTTGGGTTGAGAGAAAACCCTAGTTTTCTAGAAAATTCTTGGAGAAATTGGAGAGAAATAGGAGAAAATGATCTTCTCTTTACTACTTTGATGTATATATAAGTAAACAAGGAGAGGAAATGACCAAAATGCCCTTTTGAAAAAGCTGAAATTTGCTGATCGGGGCCTGTGAAGGTCGATCTGACGGTCCGTCAAGTCTCCTGAAGGTCCACCAGTTCTTCTAACACTCGAGTGCCAAAATTGGAATGTTCTTCCTCGACGTGATGGTTGAAGTGACTGTCCGTCAGGAAACTGACGGTCCACCAAGTCGTCCGTCACTCGAGGGCCAGAAACGAGACATTCTGTCTCGACATGATGGACCCCATGACGGTCCGTCAACTTTTTGATGTTCCACCATCTTGGCCATCATACGGTGACCAGGAAGAGTGGTCACTGCCTTAGCTTGACGGGATACTTGACAGTCCACCAAGGACCTGATGATCCCCCAGGTCGACCGTCAGACATGGGAGATCCGATATCGCTGAGTAAAACAACTATAACTCCCTCGTTCGAAGTCGGATTTCAATGAAATTGGTATAGATGGAAAGCTTATTCAATGCTCTACAAGACATAAAGTAGAAATTAGAGGAATACAACATGGTTTAAACATCAATCACTTTGGAAGTCATATATATCCACTCAAAATACGGATTTAAGCTTAAGAAACGATTGGGGTATTACAATATCTCCCCCTTGGACACATTCATCCTCGAATGTTCCCAGATAGGCCAAGAACAAGAGAAAACGAGGACGTATAGCTGCAACGACTAACATCTAAGGGCTCACTTTACTCTAAACTTTTGAGTACTCCCCCAAATGCACGAACCATAGAGAGAATAACCATATAACTGAATATATTAGATTAGAAGAAAACTGAATTAAGGGAATAGTACCTTCAGATTGATTCGAATTCATGGAGAAAAGATGAGGGTAACTGGCTCGCATATCTACTTCTGCTTCCCAAGTGGCACCCTCGACTGATTGATTTCGCCATAGAACTTTAACCACGGGAACTTCCTTGTTCCTCAGTCTACGGACTTGATAATCCTCAGTCTACGGACCTGATAATCTAGGATTTCAACTGGGGTTCATTCTATGAAAGGCTATCCTGAACATCACAACCTTCCGATGGATTAACAAAAGTAGAGTCTCTAATGTGCTTCTTGAGCATAGAAACATGAAACACAGGATGGACAACTGACAAATCTGCAGGCAACTCAATCTCATAAGTTGTTTTCCCAACACGATTCAAAACTCTATAAGGTCCAGTATATCTGGGACTCAGCTTCCCTTTCTTTCCAAATCTTTTTACCCCTTTCATGGGTGAAATTTTCAAGTATACCATATTACCAACTTTAAACTCAAGAACTCTTCTTCTCACATCTGCGTAAAACTTTTGACGACTCTAGGCTGTCTTCAACCTCTCCCGAATTAACTTAACTTTCTCCATAGCCTCAAATACAGCATCAGGTCCAATCACAACAGCTTCACCTACTTCAAACCAATCTATGGGCGATCTACATCTTCTCCCATACAAAGCTTCAAATGGAGCCATTCCAATGCTAGCATGAAAACTATTGTTGTAAGCAAATTCAATCAACGACAAATATTCATCCCAACTTCCTTTGAAATCAAGAACACAAGCCCTCAACATATCCTCCAAAGTATGGATAGTTCTCTCAGCCTGACCATCTGTCTGCGGATGAAAAGCGAAGCCAAGATAAACTTGGGTGCCAAGACTTTTCTGAAAGGCTCTCCAAAACTGAGAAGTAAACTGATTACCTCTATCGGAGATGATAGACAACGGAACTCCATGCAACCTGACTAATTCTCGAATATACAGCTTAGCATAGTCCTCCGCGGTGAAAGATGTATGTACTGGTAGGAAATGTGCTGACTTAGTCAACCTATCTACAACGACTCAAATAGAATCATGATGATGACGAGAGAGAGGTAAACCGGTCATGAAATCCATATTCACCACTTCCCACTTCCAAGTAGGAATGTTAAATTCTTGTATCACACCACCGGGTATCTGGTGCTCTATCTTTACCTGCTAGCAAGTTGTACACTTTTCTACGAACTTCGCTATATCCTTTTTTATACCACTCCACCAATAAATTTCCCGCAAATCGCGGTAAATCTTGGTAGCACTTGGATGAATAGAATATCGTGCGCCATGCGGCTCAGCCATAATTCTCTGCCTCAGATAATCAACATCAGGCACATACAATCTATTCTAAAATCTCAATACATAATATCCCCCTTGGGATAAAACCTCCATCTTTTGGTCTTTAACTGATTCTTTCAGTTTGACCAAATGAGAATCTGTATCCTGCTTCACCTTCACTTCCGAAACTAGGGAAGATTCGGAACTACTTTGGACCCAAACATTACCCTTAGCTGAGTCAAGCAATCTAACACCTAACCTAGCCAAACGATGCACTTAACGGGCTAAGTCCCTCTTATCTTTCTCAACATGTGCTACATTACCCATGGACAATCTGCTAAGGGAATCTGCCGCTACATTGGCCTTGCCTAGGTGGTACAACACACTCATATCATAGTCCTTCAGTAATTCTAACCATCACCTCTACCGAAGATTCAACTCTCTCTGAGTGAACACATACTGTAAACTCTTGTGATCCGTAAAGACATCAACATGAACACCATACAAATAGTGTCTCCAGATTTTCAAAGAAAAAACCACTACAGCTAACTCGAGGTCATAGGCCGGATAATTCTTTTAGGCTATAACTTTACCCTTCTGCATCAATACGCAACCCAAACCAACTCTGGAAGTATCACAATATGCCGCAGAATCATGTACACCATTAGGCAGGTTCATCACAGGGGCTGAGGTGAGTCGAGTCTTCAACTCCTGAAAACTCTTCTCGCAAGAATCTGACCACTGGAATTTAACCTTCTTTTGGGTCAACCGGGTCAAAGGAACAACAATGGAAGAAAAACCTTCGACAAAACAATGGTAGTAGCCAGCTAGACCCAAGAAACTCCTAATATCAGATGGGGAAATAGGTCTAGGCCAATTCTTCACAGCTTCTACCTTTTGAGGATCAACTCGAATACCATCAGAAGAAATAATTTAACCCAGAAAGGCAACTGACCGAAGCCAAAATTCACACTTTCTAAATTTGGCAAATAACTGCTAATCCCTAAGGGTCTTTAAGACAATTCGAAGATGATCTGCATGGTCATTTTCACTCTGGAAATATACAAGGATATCATCTATAAACACAATAACGAACATATCTAGGTACGGTCTAAACACCCGATTCATGAGGTCCATAAAAGCTGTCGGGGCATTCGTTAGCCCAAAAGATATGACCAAGAATTCAAAATGATCATAACGAGTGCGGAAAGCCATCTTTTGAATATCACACTCTCTGACTTTAAGTTGGTGATAACCAGATCTCAAATCTATTTTTGAGAAGTAGCTAGCACCTTGCAGCTGATCAAATAGGTCATCAATTCTAGGATGAGGGTACTTGTTCTTGACTGTGACCTTGTTAAGCTGACGATAGTCAATGCACATGCAGAATAAACCATCTTTCTTTTGCACGAATAGAACGGGTGCATCCCAGGGAGACACACTGAGCCTTATAAAACCCTTATCAAGAAGATCTTTGAGTTGCTTTTTCAACTCCTTAAGTTCTGCGGGGGCCATACGATACGGAGGAAAAGAAATAGGCTATGTATCAGGGAGAAGATTAATTTCAAATTATATCTCTCTATCAGGAGGTACCCCTGAGAGATCTTCCAGGAAAACATCAGGAAACTCATTGACAACACTAAGAGACTGAATAGTTGGAGTCTCAGACTTAGTGTCCTTTACTTGGACTAAATGATAGATACAACCCTTGGATATCAATTTCCTAGCTTAAAGATAGGATATGAAATGACTTTTAGGAGATACAGAATTTCTGGACCACTCAAAGACTGGCTCATTGGGAAACTAAAACTTGACTAGCCGGGTACGACAGTTTATAGACGCATAGCAAGAGTAAAGCCAATCCATACCCAGAATAATATCAAAATCAACCATATCTAGCTTAATCAAGTCTGCAAACATGACCCTGTTAAGAACAGTGATAGGACACTTCTTATATACTTGCTTAGCAACAACAAATTCACCCACTGGTGTAGAGACTAGAAAAGGCTCGAAAATCATTTCAGCACTGATTTCAAAATTCACAGCCACCAATAGAGTCACATAAGAAAGACTTAACCTAGGGTCCATCAACACATACACATCAAAATGAAATACACGAAGCATACCAGTAACAACATCTGGTGAATCCTCCTACTCCTAGCGGGGTGGTATAGCATAAAAACGATTCTAGCATTGACCACCTGCAGTACTAGATGAGGCACCCTGGGGAGGAGTAGGACGAATTACAGGGGCTGGAGCACTAATAGCCTGACTCTGGGGACGAACATCGCGACTCCCCTGTCTAGCATAAGGGCAATCCCTGAACTTGTGGCCCAACTTACCGCAACCAAAACAAACCCTTTGACCGACTAAGCATTCACCGGGATGGTCTCTACCGCACTTCAGACATGGGGAAGGATGAGGTATGTTACTCACACTATCCTAGGACCTGGACATAGTAGGCCTAATACTCTACTCCGGCCTAATTCTGAATGCAGGAGTACTGGCTGATGAAAGTGCTAGCACAAGAGAACGGCTCTGGAACTGAGAACGGATCCCTCCAGAAAATCTAGTCTGACTATAACCCTGTTGCGCTGATCTAATTCTCTTATTCCCTCTCACTCTCTCTCTCTCCTTTACTTTGTCTGCTTCAATCTGCTGAGCATGAATCATTAGTCTTAAAAGGTCTATGTACCCATTAAGCATAGCCGATCTACACTCTTTCACAACATAACCAGATACACTAGCCAAGAACTTACTCATACTAGTTCTAGAATCAGCCATCATACTGGGAACATACTTAGATAACTGGTTAAACTTATGACAATACTCCTTAACTGTCATGGGGCCCTGTCTCAAGTTCATAAATTCTTCTAATTTTGCTTCCCTCAGCTCCGGGGGAAAGAATTTATCTAAGAAGGCATCTTGGAATAATTGCCAAGTCACAGGAGTATTATTCTCCCCTCTACTCATCCTCCACATCTCCACCCAATCATAAGCAATATATTTCATTCGATAGGCAGCCAATTCAACACTCTCCTCCTCCGTCACGTGCATAATCTAAGTGATCTTTCGCACTTTATCTAAATATATTTGCGGGTCTTCACCTACTTTCGACCCAAAGAACTCAGGTGGATTCATTCGTATAAAGTCACGAACCCAGGCTGCAGTAGAATTATTCCCTTGTGGAGGTGGAACAGTAGCCTGGTTGTTGGCTTGGGCATTGGGAGTGACCGCCTGGGCTAGCACTTGGAAAACTGCTCAGAATTCGGTATGGGACACTGTCTCACCTAAAGAATCAATGGGTTGAGGTCGTTCGTTGTTTCTGCAAGCTTTACGAGGAGGTATTTTCTGTCATAAGAGAGCAAGAATTAACAGCAGAGAGAAAAAGTCATAGGCACGATAGACTCTTGAAAGAAAGAAATAACTTTTCCTAATACGTCCCGTAGCCTCTTGCTCATAGATGTGGTGTGCTACACACCGATGATCAATACTCTATGTAACGTGGCTTGTCAGACTCCCTAGGACTCCTTGAACCTTAGTCTCTGATACCAAGCTTATAACGCCCCAAGAACCTATCCTGAGACGTCACATGGTGCTCAAGGCCACACGTGGCCTCAAGCTAACCCTCTAAGCCTGTCATCACTTTCAGAACTCATTATAGCGTAAATCATGCTAAGATAAAGTGGAATAACCATGTCATGAACATACTGAAACACGAAGTAATACTGCCTTGTACAAATAAAATACTGAAATCTCTGTACACGCTGGTACACTAATCTGACAAAGCCTCTACTACATAGGACTGAGGAGCCATTGGGACATATCCCCAACTGACTCATAATGAACTGAAAGTAAATAACCATTTATTAATAAGACAAAATCAGAGACACGGGTCCTCGAACCATGAGGACTCACCAACCGCAGAAATATAGATGAAGGTGCTTAAAGATCATTGTCGCTTCTAAGACTGAGCACCTGAACCTATATCATGAGAAAATATAGAATACAAAAGAGTATGAGAGTCAGTACTTGGGAATATACTGAGTATGTAGGGGTGGATGCAACATTTTAAGTAATATTGCTGACAATAATAACTCTCTTCGCTTGAATTATCTAAAACATCATTTCCATAAGTCATCAGTAATAACATATGCTTCATAAATCTCATAAATCATTTAACTCAACTCAAACTCTTTGACTCATGAGTTAGAGTGACTCGGTAACTCATGGTACGTAGATCATTATGGATGTGGGAGTTTCTTATAACCGACATAACTACACCATGTGAGCCACATGGAGTCCAACATTTTGCCCTCCTAAGGAGAGAACCCCACATTGGCGGGGGTGTCGTACTCTTGCCAGGGAGTACAACCTCAATCTATTTATCACAATCCCATAATCAGCCTATGGCCCACAATTATCAACATCAATCCTACGGTGGCACGTAGTTTCGAGAAAATACCACATTTCTCGTTCGGTGCTAAATACTCCTCCCAGACTCAGCTCAGAACGCGTTAGGAAATCCACCTTAATCAATATCAACTCATAGGTCTATTTTAAACACCAAAACATAAATATATATATATATATATATATATATATCATCTGCAAATCATAAACATTTTGTGGATTCCTAACCTGACTCAACTCAACACAATCTTTCTCAACATCAAGTACATTTGCTTTTCGAATTATTTTCAAATATCAAAGCTTCAAGGAAACATCATAGGACTCATTCTTAACTTTCAATCTCAAATATCGATATATATTCAATAGTCAAATTTCTCATGGAAAGGCATAACTCATGACACTTGTCTTAAATCACTTAGAAATCATCAATACGTAATGACAATATACAACTCATGGAATAAATTCTCAATATAAGAAACATGATGGTGAAATAATCATAAATATCAGACTTATTCAACTCAAATCTCATAAATCATAAACAAAGAAATTTGGGTGTAAATCCACTTGCAAAATCATGTAAATCAATAATAGAAAGTAAATCTTTAGGCACAAAAACGAAAGGAGTGTTCTTGTTCAAGCCCCACATACCTTGGATTATAATTTTTGGAGATGTAGAAACTTGTTTGGATCTTCTTCCTTATATTTTTGAGCTAATATCCTTGATGCCTTTGACTAGGGGAGCTTAATTCTTGGACAACTTGGAGAAATCTATGGAAGATCCTTGAATTTCTTGGAAGGAGTTTTGATTTTTGGGTTGAGAGAAAACCCTAGTTTTCTAGAAAATTCTTGGAGAAATTGGAGAGAAATAGGAGAAAATGATCTTCTCTTTACTACTTTGATGTATATATAAGTAAACAAGGAGAGGAAATGACCAAAATGCCCTTTTGAAAAAGCTGAAATTTGCTGATCGGGGCCTGTGAAGGTCGATCTGACGGTCCGTCAAGTCTCCTGAAGGTCAACCAGTTCTTCTAACACTCGAGTGCCAAAATTGGAATGTTCTTCCTCGACGTGATGGTTGAAGTGACTGTCCGTCAGGAAACTGACGGTCCACCAAGTCGTCCGTCACTCGAGGGCCAGAAACGAGACATTCTGTCTCGACATGATGGACCCCATGACGGTCCGTCAACTTTTTGATGTTCCACCATCTTGGCCATCATACGGTGACCAGGAAGAGTGGTCACTGCCTTAGCTTGACGGGATACTTGACGGTCCACCAAGGACCTGATGATCCCCCAGGTCGACCGTCAGACATGGGAGATCCGATATCGCTGAGTAAAACGACTATAACTCCCTCGTTCGAAGTCGGATTTCAATGAAATTGGTATAGATGGAAAGCTTATTCAATGCTCTACAAGAAATAAAGTAGAAATTAGAGGAATACAACATGGTTTAAACATCAATCACTTTGGAAGTCATACATATCCACTCAAAAGACAGATTTAGGCTTAAGAAACGATCGGGGTATTACAGTCAGCCATCAACGAGATACCAAAGTCTACCATATACACTCGTAATCAATGGACCCTCAATAATATGTTAAATAAAAAATATTACAGTAAAAAATATCCTTATGTTTTGAGGGTTCATCGATTCAGTTGGTCTATCGTAGACTTATACCTTAAGGAGTGCATCGATTGATCTCCTGATTACGCGTAGTCCTCTGCTATAGACCAACACTTGGATGTTTTTTAAAAATGAATAAATAAATTAAAAATAAATGTAGTGTGGGTTTGTACACATACGAAGGAGTGTAAACAAGTCACATAAACATATTAGAGCTTATACAAATTAGGAGTGGTGAATTAAGGAGTGTGTGGATGGGTATTGGTCGAACAAACAATATCCTAAGAGTAATAGTTGTCAAAGAACAACTATGTTTTGAGGATGATGATTGTTCAACCACTATCCATTCCACATACTCTTTTGATTTGGGGGTGGTGATTGAAGAGTGGTGATTGAAGGAGTATGTGGAATGGGTAGTCATCAAATACAATCAACATCTCTTTTGCTTCGACAAACATTACTCTTAGGATATTATTTGTTTCGACCAATACCCACCCACCCACTCCTTAATTCACCATTCCTAATTTGTATAAGCTCTAATATGATTATGTGACTTGTTTACACTCCTTCATATGTGTACAAACCCACACTATATTTATTTTTAATTTATTTATTCATTTTTAAACAACATTCAAGTGTTGGTCTATAGAAGTGTACATAGAACTATGTAGTCTATGAATAATCAGGAGACCAATCTATGCACTCCTGAAGGTGTAAGTCTACGGTAGACCAAGCGGGTCAATGGATCCTCAAAGCACAAGTATATTTTTTACATGGATTTGACATGGGTCAACATCGATAACAATCTATTATGTGTCACCAACAGTTCTAGATTGCTTGTTTAACTACCCCCCAAATCACGTGATTATGTGTTTAAACCTTTTTTAATTTAATTATTTTCTTTCGACACCCCCAAATTATGTGATTGTATTTTTAAACTTTTATAAATCAACTTATTTTCTTTAATCAGCCCCAAAACTCGCAATTTATCTATTTAAATCTTTTTTAATTTCACTATTTCCTTTCACCAGCCCCAAAACATGTTATTATCTTTTAAAATATTTTTAAATTTAATTATATTTTTTCACCAGCCCCAAATCATGTGATTATTTCTTGAAATCTTTTTTAATTTAACTATTTTCTTTCAAACTACAAGCTACTCATGGGCCATCGATTCATATAGTATATCGTCGACTACTATGTTTGGTCGATGCGAGACTGAGTCTAAGATCGACTATAGACTATTTATGTGATTTGTATTTATAGATGCATTCACTATAGATACATTCACTATAGATGTAAAAACAAACAATAACAATAACCAAAAAGAGAAAAACAAAATTTGAAAATAGAAATACTTTTATTAAAATTTGTTCACTGCACAATCATAGAAATTTTACATGGGGAACATTGGCACAACGGCCAGAACAACCAAAATAAGCAAAAAATGAAGAATCTTTCTTCTAACAACAATCCAACTAAGAAAGCTTCTTCTGCAATGAACACAAAATAAAAACCTATAAACATAAAACAATACATAAACTAAAAAACTAATTTCATAGGGATGCTGGGGGGTGATGTAGTCAGGGTATTCCATTCTAAGCCTTTCCAGAATTAACCTCAAGAAAGGAGAAATTCGACAGAGTTCCCGCTCTAGGTAGATACGGTCTTGACCCAGGCCAAAGAAAAGGCGATCGAAATCATTCCTAAGCAGGAGGAGATCATAGTGTCTTGGGGGAACACGTCTGATGGGGCTCAAGGGTATCCATCTGGGAGGCATGTTATTTTATTTGGTGAAGAAAAAGAAGAAGAGGGTTTCTGATATTTTTGGTTTAGGGAGAACTGAAGGCTTATGTCACGCCTCAAAACCTATTGAAGCGGACAGGCACCCGTAGCCGTGAAGGCCCAAGAGAACCAATCCATAACCTTGTACTTATCATACATGTAACTATGATAACCAAAGGTTCTAAAAAACATGATATTATGCATCGATGAGAATAACTACGTAGGCAAGCAAGAAATTATATATACAACACTTGGTCGTTGGGGCCACCACATCTAAAATACAAGACACTACCATGTTTAACTTTACATTAGTCTACAAAGCCTCTAAAAGATACATAGACTTAGCTAGGGTCGGGACAAACCCCCTCCCTACTCTTGACTACTGTATAATACCAAAATATAAGGAACAAACTCAAAAAGCCCTGAATCAACTTGGAGCTCACCAATAGTCACTGAATAGCCTATGCTTCTACTAGTGAGGTTTATTAGCTGAAGCACATGTGCCTGCAGCATGAAATACAGGTCCCCCGTGAGGGACGTCAGTACAAAAATATGTACTGAATATATAAGGCTGAAGGTAACAACACATGATACAAGAGCTCAATAGAAATCAGATACAAGTGAATAAATAGTGCTAGTAGACCACCTTTATATTTGTAGGATCAGGTACATTATATTTCTTTCTTTATTTTACCTTTATTACTTCATAATCTTTGTAACTTATATAATACAAATAACCAATTGATCAATGGTAAATAGATAAATTGGGATTGGCCCATGCTAGGCTTACGCCCCTGAGCTGCCACCCATAAATAAACATTGGGATAGGCCCATGCTAGGATTATACCCCTGAGCTGCCACCCACATATAAATGCATTGAGATCGGCCCATGCTAGGCTTATTCCCCTAAGCTGCCACTCGATTTATAGATTTGCATTACTTAGTTTGCTTAACCTTTGAGATTGTTACTTTGGTGGTCATAACATTATGGTACGTTGAAACAATAATCTATCAATAAGAGACATGTAAATGGGAACTTAATGCAACAACAATGAGGTAGGGAGCTATTGGAACATAAATGAAGTGTATAGGAGCTAAAAATAACACATGGGTCTTATTTGAGTAAACGGAGAATCTTGAAATTCTCTAGTCAAAATAGACGTGCAAGTTTAATAATAAGTATGTATTGAGGTATTTTAACATGTTAGAGAGTGAGAACAAGGTCATTGACTACATTGGATATAATACGCTGCCATTATGTATCACTTGTTATAGGATAACATTGGAAGCTTACTTGATGGACCAAATGTCCGATTTCATGCCAATGAGTGTAAAATATAGTATGCCTTACATACCTGATTATATAACTCTGAAACTAACAAAACTTGACTTCCCACCTTTTAGATCACTTATCTATAATAGAAGATATGGTAAACTAATATTAGCAACCAACCGACATATTTGGGCTACTTAACTTCACCAAAATAGTAACCGAGAAGTAAGCACTTAATCTATCAATCAAGGGAGTTATTTTAACCCTTTTATCCTTAAATTACACCCACATACCATACATGTTCTTATAAGATTCACCGCAACCACCTTGGCTTCATTACACTCTCTAAATAATACACAAAATAATTTGGGCAGTAACCAAAAGCAATAATTAGTTCGGTGGTGTAATGCCACACCTTTCTTCTATATTTCAATTCTAACTAGTTACACCTTTCTCCAACATCAACCTGGTAGCCTATAACATACACATACAAAACAGTCCATAAAACAACCCTAAATCTCTTTTATTGTAGCAATCAATGATTGAACTCATCATCCCTTGAGTTCTTGATCTTGGGTGAATTTATACGCCTAATCACCATAATTTATCCATATTTTATCTAAGTTTAAAGAACAAAGTACCTAGTTTCTTATGTTTTTACTCTACTTCTATGTAATTGAGCTAACTGATGTGATTAGCATGATTTCAGGTATTAATGAGGTAGATGAAGACATAATGGGACTATGGAATGCGGATGGCATATGACACAAGAGAGAGTAGCAATCTGGACCAAATGTGGTGCCTAGAAACTATGTCCAAGACTAATTTGTCATTTATAATTAGTTCAGGGACTTAGAAGGAAATTATGAGAGAAGAGATTATTAAAAGACTTAATTTCTGAATTTTTATTCATTATTCATTATTCTGTAGTATTCTGAGAAGGGAATAGCGTCTTAGGGTGGAGAGAGAAAAACGTTTCTCTCTTGTTTCACTATTCGCACATTAAGATCGTCTTCTAGTTTTTGGTATGATGAATATATTTATGATGTTTTTTGTTTTATTCATGAGTAGCTAAGTTTATTAGTTAGGGTTATGGAAGCCTTGTAGCATACAATCTATCACTTTGGATTTTGAATTCATTATTCATTGATTTGTTTACATCATACTCTCTTCGCTTATCTTGAATTCTCGTGGTTGCAAACATAGAGGATATGCCTTAAAACGCAAATTGTTCGAAAAAAAGGTTGATTTTCGGAAAAGAGAGTAGTGATACGAAAATAGGATTACCAACCCCTATTTTATAAGTTAATGCCTTAGCGGGATTAACTACTTGGAGATTTCGTATTGTTTTTGGTAAACGCTTTTGATTCGAGAGAACTAAAGTGAATTAGTCCTTGATGGTTGAGAAACACTAGGATTGTGTTGTTAAATACAATACGTTTCTCTATAAACACGATGCATGTATGAATTCGTAAAGCCCATAGTTAGAATGTATTGAAAACTACAAGTGGACATAACCCTAGCTTGCTATTTCTCTGAATTTTAATACTACTACACATATTTCATCTTGTTAAACTGAAACCATTAATTTGTGAGCTGAACCAAATCCCCCCTATTTATTTTACGGAAACAAACGATTAAAAGTCAACTAATTTGCATACAACTTAATTAGCACCACATTATCTGTTGGATTCGACCTCAACCTAGTTGGGTTATATATTTGACAATGACCGCTTATTCTCTCGTAAGAGAGGTGTAATTTGAGCGTTATCAGTTCTCAATAACAACACATCCATAATTCTTTCTTAAATTCATACATAAGGAGAACAAAATGGGTAGTCACCTTACCCTAATTCTACAACTTATTCTTTTAATTTGAACTCTTCAAGAACTTCAACTTTCACTTTCCTTCATACTTTAAACCAAAGAAGAAAAGAAATCTCTTAATAACAAAGAAAAAGTGAACAAGTAGCTTGTTCTGTATTCTGCCATGAATTAATAATGAAGAACTTTCAACATGTTTTCCTAATCTTCCATGAGATAATTAAGCTAAACCATAAGTTTTTTCACTTACCTTGGGCTGCAAAAGGTTGGGGCTTCTTCAAGAACCCTACAAAGAAAAATAGGGTTGCTCCTTGTTGTTTAAAATAAAGTAGAGAGAACTTATGAAGTAACCCTTTTTTTGTAACTTAAGAATGAGGGAAAATGACCAGCAACTTGGTCTTATAAAGGCCCTAATTTTAGCCATCCACTTAGCTGATTTTGGACCACAAATTTAATCAAATTGGTCCAAGTAGGTGATGCACCTACTTAAGGAGTCCAAGCAGCTCAAAATGTCAAAGTAGGTGATGCACCTACTTTCTTAATTTCTTAGTTGGGCTCAATTATATTTGGGTCTTGGCAGATTTGAGCATTGGGCCTTTTCTCCATTTTCTTTCTTCTTTTACTTAATTTGGGCCCAAATAAGTATATTAATAAAGGCCCGAATCTGATTGATGAACTTGGTCCATTAACTTGGCTCATATAACCCAAGTAGGTGACTCACCTTCTAGATTAATTAAATCAAGTTAGTACCTCAATATTTCATTCCATTTCCAGCTCCTAATCACTTTAATCTAACTTACAACTTGTACACACCTGGTCACTTTAAACTTTAGATTCAAATATCAACTTACAATTCCAAGTTAAATAGTTGTATCGATGTTAACTTGATCATGTCACATAAAAAGGAACGGACAGCGTCTAGAATTTCATCTACACCATTAATATTCGCATAACAAATCTTATCCATTACCTACCACAAGGCTATACCAAGTTACATATAAATAGAAAAAATACATACAACGTACGGGGTGTCACATCCTCCCCTCCTTAGAAACATTCATCCTCGAATGTTAGCATAACTACCCAACCAAAACAAGTTCAAGCCTAAGTTAAATATCCCTATTATCACATAGTACTTATATATTATACTTACTTGTTATTGCTCCAATTCAGCATCTTGAACTTTTTCTTCGTATTTGAACAAATGAGGGTACTTATATTTCATCGCTTCTTTAGTTTCCCATGTTATCTCCTCTACTTATTGGTTTTTCCAAAGCACTTTTACAGAAGCTATTTCTTTATTCCTTAACTTCTTAACTTATCGATCTAGAATTGCAATAGGTGTTTCTTCATAGGTGAGATCTTCCATAACTTGTACATCTTCAGTGGGAGTAATATGAGATGGATCTCCGATTCACTTTTGAAGCACTGAGACGTGAAATACTGGATGAACTGTTGAGAGCTCTTGGGGTAGCTCTAATTCTTAAGCAACTTGGCCAAACCTCCGAGTAATCTTATATGGGCCTATATAACATGTACTTAGCTTTTCTTTCTTACTAAATCTCATTACCCCTTTCATTTGTGACACCTTCAAAAATACCCAATCACTGATAGGAAACTCTAGCCCCCTTCTTCTAATATCCGCATATGATTTGTGTTGACTTTGTGTTGTTTCCAACTGCTGTTGGATCACTTTAACCTTTTCTATAGCTTGATGAACAAAATCTGTCCCGAACAAGGCAGTTTCACCCACTTCAAACCATCTAATTGGTGATCTACGCTTTCTTCCATACAAAGCTTCGTATGGTGCCATTTTGATACTTGTATAATAGCTATTGTCGTAGGCGAACTCGATGAGAGGTAAATCATCATCCCAACTACCTTTAAATTCTAATACACAAGCTCGTAGCATATCTTCAAGTGTTTGAATGGTACGTTCCGCTTGCCCATCTGATTGAGGGTGAAAAAATGTGCTTAAAGTAACTTGTGTTCCCAAATTTCTCTAAAAAGACTTCCAAAAAATTGCAATAAATTGATCTCCCCTATCTAATATAATAGAGATTGGTACTCCGTGTAATCTAACTATCTCTTTGATATAGAATTTGGCATATCTTCAACTGTATAAGTGGTCTTAACCGGTAGGAAGTGTGCTGATTTGGTAAGTCTATCAACTATCATCCATATGGAATCAAACTTTAGAGATGTATGAGGCAAACCAATAATGAAATCCATGTTGATCATGTCCCACTTCCAGATTGGAAGATCTATACATTGCATATAACCCCCAAGCTTTTGGTGCTCTACTTTAACTCTTTGATAATTTGGATATTCGGCTAGAAATTCTGCAATGTTTTTCTTTATGCCACTCCACCACTACATTCATTTCAAATCACGATACATTTTAGTTGACCCTGGGTAGATGGAATACCTTGAATGATGTGTCTCTATCATAATCCTCTATCTTATCCCATCTACATTAGGCACACATAATCTATTTTAGCACCGAAGTACTCCCTCTTTCGTTAGCTCAAACGACTTTGTCATACCACATTGTACATTCTCCTTAAGTTGTAATAGTATGGGATTTGCATGTTGCTTCTCTTTCACTTCAGCTACTAATGAAAATTCTGCCGCATTATGCACAATACGCCCTTCATCTGGAGTTTTAAGAAGGCGAACCTCCAAATTGGCTAGTTGGCACAAATCTTTAGTCATCCCTTGTCTTTCTATAGATGGTGCCATAGTCTTCCGACTTAACATATCTGCTACCACATTTACTTTCCCCGGATGATACAAGATATCAACGTCATAGTCTTTTAATATCTCAAGCCATGCCTTAAATTTAGGTCCTTTTGGCTAAAGATCTTGTGGTCAGTATATTTGTTAACATGAATCCCATACAGGTAGTGACGCCACATCTTTAAGGCAAATATAACCACTGCTAGCTCCAGATCATACATTGGATAATTTTACTCATGTGGCTGTAATTGTCTTGAGGCATATGCTAGGCTATCACTTTACCATGATACATCAACACACATCCTAAACCAATTCTTAAAGCATCACCATACACGGCATACCCTTTTGTGCTTTCTGGAAGTACCAATATGGATGTAGAAGTTAACTTATTCTTCAGATCCTGGAAACTCCTTTCACATGCATCATTCCATTGAAACTTGGAAGCTTTGTGTGTTAGCTTTGTTAAAGGTACAGAAATTGAAGAAAACCCTTCAATGAACCTCCTATAATAACCTGCCAACCCAAGGAAACTACGAACCTACGTAGGCGTTATAGGTCTTGTCCAGTTCTTCACAGCTTCTATCTTTTGAGTATCAACCTTTATTCCTTCATCAGATACAATGTGACCCAAGAATGCCACATATTTTAACCAAAACTCACATTTAGAGAACTTTGCATATAGATTACGATCACGAAGAATCTATAATACCTGTCGTAAGTGACTGGCATGGTCCTTCTTTGATCTTGAATAAACCAGAATATCATCTCTAAAAACTACCACAAACACATCCAAGAATGGCTTGAACACCCTATTCATCAAATCCATGAAAGTTGCAGGGGCATTAGTTAGCCCAAAGGACATGACTAAAATCTCGTAATGATTGTATCGTGTTTGAAAAGATGTCTTGGGTATGCCCTTCTCTTTGACCCTCACTTGGTGCTAACCTGACCTCAAATCAATCTTTGAAAAACACTTGGCGCCTTGCAACTGGTCGAATAAGTCATCAATTCTCGGAAGGGGATATTTGTTCTTAATAGTCACCTTATTCAGTTGTCGGTAGTCAATACACATTCTCAATGAGCCATCTTTCTTACGCATAAATAACACTGGTGCGCCCCATGGGGACATACTTGGCCTTATGAATCCTTTTTCTAGCAAGTCTTTCAATTGCTCTTTCAACTCCCGTAATTCTGCCGGGGCCATTCTATATGGAGGAACTGAGATTGGTTGAGTACCTGGAATTACATCAATACCAAACTCCACTTCTCGTTCTGGTGGAAAACCTGGATGATCTTCAGGAAATACATCAGGAAACTCCTTTACCACTGGAATAGTTTAAAGAGTTGGTGGATGCACATCTGTATCTTCACTCTAAGTAGATGATAATGTAACCCTTGGAAATCATCCTTTTAGCCTTAAAATATGAAATAAATTTACCTCTTGGCGCACCAATGTTACCCCTCCATTCAAGGGCTACCTCTCTTGGAAAATAGAAATACACCCTCTTAGTTCGGCAATCTACTGTGGCATAACAAGAAGCCAACCAATCCATACCCATTATAGCATCAAGATATACCATTTCTAACTCAACCAGGTCAGCCATTATATCCTGACCACAAATAGTTATTATACAATTGCGATACACTCTCCTAGCTATAATAGATTCACCAACCGGTGTAAACACTTCAAACGGCATAACTAACAATTCTAGTGTCCTTTTGAACTTTCCGACAACCAATGGAGTGACATATGATAAAGTAGAACCCGAATCAATTAATACATATACATTATGTGAAAATATGGACAATGTACATGTAACCACATCTGGAGAAGCCTCTAAATTTTGTTGATCTGCTAGAGCATATGTACGATTCTGAACTCCACTAGATCTAGCTACTTTTTTTGCACCTCTACCATGACCTATAGGTTGTACACCCCTACCTAAAGAAGGCACCAGTGATGATGATGCAATGGCTGATCCATTAGGTCGTGCCATACCACTCATGCCTGTTTGTGGGCATTCTCTCATCATATGCCTCGACGTACCACACCAAAAACAAGAATTTTTCCCAAACCAATATGTACCTAAATAAATATTTCCACATTGTTTACATAGCTTCCGAGGAAGCCTTAATTGTCTCATACTCCCTTGCTCTTGATACCCCGTTGTTCGTGAACTCTAACTCTCACTTCTTTGACTAAACTGGTTGTCTTTGGACCCTTAAAACTATAGTGGAGCACTAGTTCAGAATAAGAAGATAATGGCCTAGGCGGTCTATTAGAAAACCGAGGCCTAAACTCTCCTTGGGATGCCATAAACTGCCCCATAGATCTGTCCCTCTTGGAATACCTCTTTCTAATTCTTGTGTTTTTCTTCTTTGTCTCTGATCCTCCATTTTTTGTGCAAATGCTTGCATCCTTTCTATGTCCATGTCTTGGTTCAAAGCAACAATATTACAATCTCTAACCAAATATAGATCCAATCTATCCACATATCGATGAACTCTATCATCCATAGTATCTACCACATTAGGAGCATACCTAGCCAAAGATTTAAACCGGAGGTTGTACTCCCTCACGCTCATATTTTCTTGGCAAAGATTCAGGAACTGATCTGCACAGGACTGTCGAATCTCAAACGAAAGGTAGTGATCAAGAAATGCCTCTTTAAACTCTTTCCAAGTAGATGAAGGTGCATTGATACCCCTAGATCTTTTCCAATCTTCATACCAAAATATAGCCTCCTTTTTGAATCTATATGTTGCTCGCTCAACTTTCTCTTTACCCGATACATGCATGATATCCAGAGCCCTTTGGATTTGATCAATAAAGTCCTGTGGGTCTTCATTAATATCTGACCCGATGAATGTGGGAGGATCTAACTTAAGGAAATACTGTGTCCGTAGGCTAGCTTCCCTATCTGCACCATTAGAACTTGTGGTTGGAATAGTTTATCCTTGAACTTGTCCAGTAACTATACGAGCTAACAATTGCACCGCATTGCTTAGATCTTGGTCAGTAGCATTAATAGGTGGTTCTGAGGATGCGGTTCTTCTACTCCTTAGTTTTTTTGGAGATGTAGGAGTAGAAGAAGTTTGTGATACAAACTCAGCTTGAGCCTTACTTTGATTAGCTTGTCTAGGTGGTGACTTGTTTGTCCCTTCTTCGACAGCCACGTCTACTCGTTTACCTGTATTCTTACTCTTTCTTGTAATCAACATCTTTACTATAATAAGAAAGAAATAGGTTTAGTGGTTAAATATGACTTCACCTACGACTTGGGCTCTATTGCACGATCTAAGATGTGAAAAAAAAATGACCCCTAAATGCCCATAGCCTCTTGTTTATAGATGTGGTGCACAACACACCCATAAGCAAGACTCTACGAAGACAAGGCTTTGTAGACTCCCTAGGATGACCTGCTCTGATACCACTTTTGTCACGCCTCAAATCCTATTGGGGCAGACAGGCACTTGTAGCCGTGAAGGCCTGAGAGAACCAATCCATAACCTCGTACTTCTCATGCATGTAATTATTCATCGATGAGAATAACTACGTAGGCAAGCAAGAAATTATATATACAACACTTGACCGTTGGGGCCACCAAGTCTAAAAGACAAAACACTACAATGTTTAACTTTACATTAGTCTACAAAGCCTCTAAAAGATACATAGACTTAGCTAGGGTTGGGACAAACCCCCCACCCTACTCTTGACTACTGCACAATACCAAAACATATGGAACAAACTCGAACAACCCCGAATCAACTTGGAGCTCACCAATAGTCACTTAATATCCTATGCTTTTACTAGTGAGGTTTATTAGCTGAAGCACCTGTTTCTGTAGCATGAAATATAGGTCCCCCGTGAGGGACGTCAGTATAAAAATATGTACTGAATTTGTAAGGCTGAAGGTAACAACACATGATACAAAATCTCAAAAGAAATCAGATACAAGTGAATAAATAGTGCTAGTAGACCACCTTTATATTTGTATGATCATGTACATTACATTTCTTTCTTTATTTTACCTTTCTTACTTCATAATTTTTTTAAGTCATATAATACAAATAACCAGCTGATCAGTGGTAAATAGATAAATCGGGATCGGCCCATGCTAGGCTTATGCCCCTGAGCTGACACCCATAAATAAAAGTTGGGATCGGCCCATGCTAGGCTTATACCCCTGAGCTTCCACCCATATATAAAGGTATCAAGATCGTCCCATGCTAGGCTTATGCCCCTGAACTGCCACTCATTTTACAGATCTGCATTACTTAGTTTGTTTAACCTTTTAGATTGTTACTTTGGTGGTCATAACATATGGTACCTTGAAAAAATAATCTACCAATAAGAGACAAGTAAATGGTCACTTAATGCAACAATAATGAGGTAGGGAGCTATTGGTACATAAATGAAGTGTTTAGGAGCTGAAAATAACACATGGGTCTTATTTGAGTAAACGGAGAACTCCTGAAATTCTCTAGTGAAAATAGATGTGCAAGTTTAATAATAATCATGTATTGAGGTGTTTTAACATGTTAGAGAGTGGGAACAAGGTCATTGACTACATGGGATATACGCTACAAGGTCATTGATAATTGAAAATATTTATTGAGGTATCTAAAAGTAATTGAAGGCTTAGATTTGAGTATTTTTGCTCTATAAGATATTAATTTGTGTAATTAAGTATTCTTCGATCTCTATCCTCATGAGCTCTTTTATCTCATTGTACGTAACAGTAATGATGCTAGAGCAGAACGAGGTGCTAGAGCAAATTTTTCTGTGCAATCTTTAGTTTCAAAGTAAATTTTCCTTGGGGTGTCAAGTCATGTATTTTTCTGTAATGATGCTAGAGAAGAACGAGGAACAAATTAGTTGGACTAATTACATAATATTCTACATTTGGAAGCTGCTATAATAGCAAAAACTCAGGATTATTTACCAATGTGATACTAAACAACTTCACTTGTTCTGATCATCTTACGAGTTGCGATTATGGGGCGTTGTTTATTGTATAAAGTACCTTTGATCATGTATGTTGTGTCCATGACACCATATATCAATACAGTTCAATATTCATATCTTGTCCTTGTTAAATTTAGGCTTATGTGGTTTATTCTTCTAAATTGGCAGCCTGTTCTCACTGATACAGTCGTAGCCAACTCAAAACAGCCCTAAAAAGGTAGGAAATCCAACTAAATTGCGCACTTGAGAACCTCGCAAAGACTTGTCCTGCTTCTTACTACCCGTCAAAGTTCACTGATCAAAATTGATCCTCTGCATCAACTCATCGACCTACATGTCCAGGTTACTTTCGCTGGACCTATACTGATATATGGCCTTGGAGAGAAACAGGAATCACCAAAGAAATGCTGATGTGAGCCACAAGTAATGCAAAATTTTGGTTGGTGATAGTGAATGGGAGAGCATATGTTGAAACCTATAGGAAGTCATTTCAAAGTAGAGACACATTTACATTATGGGGCATTTTACAAATGTTGAGGTACCTGGTGAAGTGACCGATTTGGACTTGATATTCACATGTGGTGACCGAACAATTGTTCAGACTAAATTCTATAAACGTCCTAAGGCTCCTTCTCCTCCACATGTTGTATTCCATTACTGTTCAAATGATGCGAGTTTGGATATTGTTTTTCCAAATTGGTCATTTTTGGGATGGTAGACTTGCCTTTTACTTGCATTATTGATATGATAACGTACTAAACAGTTTTACGAACCTGATCTCTTTTTTGTTCCAAAAACATTATTTAGGACAGAGACTAATATAAAACCTTGGGAGACATTGTCAAAGGAGTTAAAGAAAGCGAATGAGAATAAAAAAATGGACGAATAGGGAACCGTATGCCTACTAGAAGTGCAATTTATATGTTATTTTAAGGACGAAGTTGTGCAAGTGCAATGCTTTATAAAAATAGGACACAGATGCATGCATATATGGTTAGGTATATTGTTCTGCAACATATGTAACCATGCACGTTCATCGTCAGGAATACAATATAGAAGATACAATGTAAAATAAACTTAACTTATGAATTTGGAACATGTATGTGTAGGACTGGAGTCAAGAACTGAATCATGGATTCAAGCATTCAAATTTAGCTAGTCAGTGCATCCACGGGTATAAAAATGGATTTGTTTTTCATTATCATGTCCCTTCTATATCATCATAAATATTTTCCTATTTAATTTGTTTTTTCTTGCTTGTGCAATTATGTCAGATACAAGATTTATGTAGGACAGACATAGTCTGTTGAGTTTAAAATACATTCTGGCTTGTGATTCTGTTACATTACTTATATCATCCCAATACTATGATATCTATAGTAGAGATTTGATGCCGATGAAGCATTACTGGCCCATAAATATAATGAAAAATGTCAATCTATCAAGCATGTTGTTGATTGGGGAGTACTCATGAACAAGAGGTAAGCTATTTTCAAGAGACTTCCTGCATTTGTCCCCAGGGCCTTGGTCTAGTGGTAAGAGTATATTACGAATACACCCAGCACATGGATTAGGTGGATATCACTTGATGCAGATCAAGTCGCAGTCGAATGCATGAAATGTAAGTAGGAAAAAGCAAAGGGCAGACCAACTATCTACCAAGTTCCAAACTATGCTTCATTCTCCCTAAGGGGATTTCTCAATTCTTAAAAAATGAAGGAATGAGATAGACACTTCATGTGTCAACCTTGGTTTTAGTTTTCTACCTATCACTGTTAACACAACCTCGAAAAAAGTGTGAGAAGCTTTAATCTTAACATTATTCTTCTTACACATTTTTTCATGCTTATTAAAAGACCCTATTTTTTTTCTTTTGAGGAGGGGTGGTGCCTTCTCTTTCATACATGGGCTAGTTCTTCACATTATAATGTCATTATTGTTCTTTTCAAATCACACAATTAATGGGATGATCTAGAACAAGGACGAACAGAGAAGTAAAGTTCAAAATGGGCATGTTGGACTTCTTAGCTGTGAGTCTTGTGACAACAGACTAATATGACATGCCTATTTTTTCTAACCTCTGCATCATACTTTGGGCCTTATAACTTCCATAGTTACTCATCTGATCTCACCGGGGTAGCTGCACATCTTTCTAGTTCTAACAACCAGTATATCAGAAGTATAAGTCAAGCGACGACAACAAAGACAATATTATTTACCTTAATAAGAAAGTGATAACAAAAATAACATGGTTAATGATAAATCTTGGGTACCTTCTTAAACCTAACCTGATTTGATTGATTATGAGGAAAATTGGAAATGGGAGACTATGGAAGGCCATGAAGGCTAAACTTTGAGGTGTTTTTGCCGTCTATATGAGCTTTTTTTTAAAAAAAAAGTGTATGTGTGGTGGTGGGTGGGTGTGGGGATAAAAAAGTAGAAGATAAGAGTTTGAGTGCGTGTTAGTATGTATTAGGGAGGGTTGATAATATAGCTTCACATTTCTTAAATCATGGTTGAGATATCTGTTATGGTCTGAGGGTGATCTTTTGCCTCTGGCACCACCTCCTTTTCTTTTGTACTCCTTCCATCCCAATTTGTTCTGTATAGTTTGTCTTCTCTTTGTTATTTTAGCGTTTCTAAAACCCTCCATTTTCTAATGAATTTATTCTTCCAGGTCTACAAATTTAGATTCATGGTCTCTAGATCAGTTAAAGATGATGTACTTTGGTGGAAATAATCATGCTCAAGTTTTTTTCAAGCAGCACGGATGGACAGATGGAGGCAAGATTAAAGCCAAATATACCTCTAGGGCTGCCAAATTGTACAAACAATTACTCTCAAAAGAAGTTGCTAAAAGTAAAGCAGAGGAAAATAAAGCAGAGGATATAGGTTTGCCAGCATAACCTGTTGTTGCCTCTTAGGCTGTCCAGACTACAAATGGATTTTCTAATAAGACTAGTGAAGCCCCAAAAGAAACCTCATCATTTAAGGATGAGACACTAGAGGTTTCTGTTTCACCCAAAGAATCACAATCAGATTTTACTACTTCGATTAAGAAACCTATAGTTGCAAAGAAATCTGGCAAGCCAGGTGTACTTGGAGCTCGAAAACTTACTAAAAAGGTACGATCTTAGTCTTCCAAGCTAGTGAGTTTTTTCTAGCTGTTTATTTATTTGTCCAAACTTAAAACCTCATTCCAGATTGAAAAAATATTTGAATATTTGTCGAGCATAATATTTTTCTATCTGTTTATTTATTTTGAATGTGTAGGAAAACTGCGGGCGATCAAATTTTAATGTTGGCCACCACCAGTCAAGTTGATCTAGATTGAAGTGAATGATGAAGAACTTTTTGAGCTATATTTTGATATATGTTTAAATATATTTTATTTTGTGTGGAACTTAGTACAAATCTTTAAAATATTGTTGCCTAATTAGTATGTGCAATAAAAGACATATTTTTTTTAAGTTTATTGCAAATCTATGCATTTGAATTATTTATTAGCTAATTGGTGTGTGAGATTATATATATGTATGTATATATGTAATGTGATTAGTGATGTATATGTTCGGATCAAAATAATTATTTTTTAGGTCTAAAGTCATTTATGTAAAATGTGGCTTGAACTATCAAATTTTAGACAATATTGGCACATTTTAAAAGTGTGACTTATTAATTAAATTGTGACATGTACCTAAAACATGCTTTCACTTTACAATTCCTGTCATAGAGTATGTATAAAAAGCTACGCTTTTGAAGTGTGGACAGTAATAAAGAAAAAAGCACTTTTTTTAAGTGTTGTTATGGAGGTGCTATATAAGGCTACACTTGTTAAGTGTACCCAATAACAAAGTAAAGGCAACACTTAAACGTGCAGCTTTATCAGATAAAAGTGTAGCCAATTAGAAGTTGCAAAGCGTGACCTTTGCATTTTAATGGCCACTCTTTTTAAACGTAGCTAATATGGCAACACCTGAAAAGCGTGGCCTCAAGTCAAAGGTTATGTCTTTTTAAGCCACACCCCAAAAAGTGTTGCCTAAAGTCCAAAAGCGTAGCCTTTGATCAAAGGCCACACTTTATAAGGGTGACAGTAGGACTAAAATGTTGTAGTGACTCTCACGTAATACTTTGATCAGTCTTTCTAATATGCCTTTGAGTTTAAATATAGTAATGGCAAAATGACCTTCTAGACCCCTGTACTATGTCAGTTTTGTAAGTTGGACATTTCTACTTACCTGTTTGTCATCTGGACCCTTGAACCCATCAAAAAGTAATATTTTGCACCCTTTGACCGTTGACCTTGCCCGTTGACCTTGCCTATGTGGCAAGATCATGGTGACTAGGACAAAGAGAGTGTAGACACTCGCCTGGGGGTGCAAGTGGGTGTCAATTTTTGGCCAATTTTACATTAAAATAATTAAAAAGAATAAAAAAATATTAAAATTTAAAATAAAAAATAAAAAGGGTCCTTTTTTTTCTCCATCTTTTTAAATTTAAAAATATTTTTAACAATTTAAAAATATTTTTAAAAATTTAAAAAAAATAAAAAAGGGTCTTTTTTAAAAAATATTTTTAAAATTTTTTAAAAAATAAAAATATATTTTGCTCTCCCCACCCCCAGACCCCACCCAGCCCCGTCCCACCCCACCCCAACACCCGTCCAGCCCTTCCCCACCCCCACCCCAGCCCGTCCCCACACCCTACCCAGCCCCATCCCTAGCCTCTCCACCCCACCCAGCCCCGTCCCCACCCCCTCACACCTCACCAGCCCCATCCAGCCCCTCCTCACCCCACCCCCAGCCCTCATACCCCTCTCATCCCCATCTCAACCCCACCCCAGCCCCTTTCATCCCCCACACCCCACCTCAACACTCTTCCACCCCCCCCTCCCCCCCCCCTCACACACACGTTCCCTTTTTATTTTAATTTTCCCTCTCAATTCAATTCTTTTCATTTTTTTAATTAAAATTCAAATTTGAAATCTTTTTATTTTTTTGGGGATTAAAATTTAAATTTAAACTGAAAGTGAGTGATAATGAATATTGAAAAAAATTTAGTGAATTTCGCTTGAAAAAAATTAAATTTTTTGTGAATTTGTTAAAAATATTCAAATTTAAAAATAAAAAATTATTATGATTGTATATATGAATTTGTAGTTAAAAATTTAAATTAGTTGGAGAAGAATTTTAATTATTTGGAATGGATTTGATGTTTAATTTGTGAGAAAAAATAAAAACATGATTATTCAAATTTTTCTACAATTTATAAATTTTTCTTATTTAATTAAATTGATTTTAACATTTAATTTGTTATGTAGCATTTTAAAAATGACTTGGAATTTAATGTAATTTTTTTTTTAAAAAAAATAATGTGGCAAATGACGTGGCAGGCGTGGTAGCTGACATGGCAGCTGACGTAGGGGAGAGTGTGTTACACTCACCAAAAAAGGGTTTAAAATATTGTTTTTTAGTGGGTTCAGGGGTCCAGATGACAAACATGTAAGTAGAAGTGTCCAACTTACAAAACCGATATAGTACAGGAGTCTAGAATGTCATTTTGCCTATAGTAATTAATGGCAACTTGAAAATAGATAACATTTAGGAAAAATTACATATTATAGACAAAATACTATATTAATTACATGATATGGTTAATGTTTTAAAAAATTACAGTTCATAGTCATTTGGTAGTTAAAAGTCAATTTTTTTTGTTGGTCCTGTATACAAATATATTAAGATTTGTATATATCAATTTTCTCTCTCATATATTTATTTTTGATATTTTCTTTCTATTCTCTCTCTATCCTTTTGACTCAAAAAAGGCAACAATGGAATATCAAAACACAAGATTTTTTATGATATCTTCTTCAACTATTTTTTTCTTAATTTTCTCTCAAAATCACTCTAATATCCTAATTTTAAATTAAAGAAACGACAACATTGGCAACATCATAATACATGATTATTCAAGAAATCTTCTTTAACTTTTTTCTCCTTATTTTTCTCTCAAAGTCACTCTAATATCACAAAATATAATCCTTGATTTTTCTGTGATAAATTGTTTTTACGAATTTTTCACCATAGAAATCAGTTTAGGATATTTATTGACATTAGATTTAATTTTTTTAAAATTTTTATATATTATGTCAGTTAGTCGTTAAATTTCTTCGTTGTTCATATATTTTACAAAAAAAATAAAAAGGGGGAGCACTCCCCCGTTTTTATATTTTTTTTATTTTTGCGGATTTTTATTTTATAAAATAAATTTTTATATATTATGTAAGTCACTCCTCCATTTTTTTTGATGGGTGATTTATCAAAAGAAAAGAAAAGAATTTTGCATCTTCTAGCAAAGCGGAAAGGAAAATATATTTTAAGGTATCTAAATCTAAAAGGGGGAGCAATGAAGTTGACAATGATTACGAGGATTTTTTGTATATATTCTCATGAAACAGAATTGTTGGTCAATGTACATTTTTGTTTTAATATATGTAGATACATATACTTTTTTTTTGTAGAATAATACATGCATATATATACAGAGTTAGAGTGTATGTATGTATATACAGTTTGTATTTTTAATATATGCATATACAATTTACATATATGTATAGACAGTTAACTTTCATATATACATTTTGAAGAATAATGCATATGCAGATATATACAGTTTTAGAGTGCATATATGTATATACATTCCAATTTGTTATTATGTAAAACATTCAAATTTGTATATATAGATATACAAACAACAGATATACAAATAATAAACATATATGTATATATTTATTTTGTTTGCATATATATATATACAGATATACAAACAACAGATATACAAATATGTATATTTCGTTTGCATGTATATTTCGTTTACAAACAACATTCAAATTTGTATATATAGATATACAAACAACAGATATATAAATAATAAACAACAATTTTGATTTGAATATATGTATATTTCGTTTGCAATATCGTTTACAAACAACATTCAAATTTGTATATACAAATATACAAACAACAGATATACAAATAATAAACAACAGTTTTGATTTGAATATATGTGTACTTCATTTGCATATATGTATATATAGATATACAAACAACAGATATACAAATATCAAATTTATGTAAACTAATATACAAATAATAAAACAATCTTTGTAACCTTTAAAACAGAAATACAAATACAATTATACACTTATGGTAACAGATATACAGAAATTCAAATATACTATTAATAGATATACATAAAAAAATATTAAAAGACTGTCAATATGTATATTATGAAATATGCAGTAGAGTAATGAATGAATATATCACACAAATTACAATTACAAATGGGAATTAGAAAAGAAAAAAAAACTAACACAAACAAGGATTATAACATTTTAACAACTTCTGTGAAAAAAAAAAATTAAAATTACGAAAATAAAAATTGAATACGAAAATTGAAACACAAAATTACAATTGAAGTTATTGTATACAAAAATAATAGTAATTACAAAATTGACAATTTGAAAGTGTTTGAAGTTTATATTATGCATTCAATTTCGAAAATCTAATTCAAACCAATAATAAAATCGATTTTCATTATGTTGAAATTGAATTAATTTTTATTGTGTATTATATTCAAAAAAGGATTTCAGTAAATAAATTTAAGTAAAAAAATAATTTGCGTAAATCGTATATACCAGAATTTTGTATGCACGAATTACCAACTTTCTCCTGTAGATCACATTTAAAAAAAAAAAATTATCAACTTTTGAGGGAGTAATTAACGCATAAATTCATATTTATTGATCTGTTATATCAGAGAAATAAATGGAAAGTTGGAGAAGATTAATGTAACACCCCGTAAATTTTTTCGTACACTTATCGCGATTATATGGAGTCCTAAAGGCTTGCGTATGGGTTAAATTAAGTTTATGGTGTTCGGAAGTATCCCGTAAATAGTTGTATGTGTAGGTATTGGAATAATATTTCCAACGATATAAAGTTTTCCCAAAACAGAGGAGTATTTCATATAAGCGAGCACATTCGAAATTTCAAAACGGTGGCCGGGAAGCCTGTGAACAGTAAATCTGCAGGAAAATTACTGCAGCTAGGCAATTTTTTTTGGATCAACTTTAGACGATCATAACTCCTTGTACAAAAAGAACTGTGTGAGATACTATATATCGTCGAAAATCTCCGAGAGTCTTCTTTCCTATGAAATTGGTTTCATCCAAATCCAATGTCTGAGTAAGGATCTATACCCGTTTTACTACAGCCTATCAAAAAAAAAACAGAATTTTGGGACAGATTTTTGGGTCAACTTTAAACGACCATAACTACTTGTACAGGAAGAACTGGGTGGTATACTTTATATAAAAATGAAATCCCTTTGAATTATCTTTCCAATTCAATTGGTTTCACCCAAATCCGATACCGGAGCAAAGAGTTATGATCGATTTACTTCAGCCTGTCAAAACTGTCCACTGGGGACAGATTCGGATTTATTTAAATTTTTAGGGCAAAATGGTCATTTTCTATTACCTCTTGGACGAAAAATTGGTCTTTATAAACATACACTTATCCTCATAGATATCATATATCATCCAATTATTAAGAGAAGGTGAAACCCTAGCCTAATTTCAACTTCAAATATTTTGTGATTCAACCGTAGAAAATTCGAATTGGTTCCGTAGTTGTGTTCACCATCTTGAAAGCTTCGAGAAGCACCCCATGGTTATGTAAGGAGGATTCTAAATACAAGAGTTCATTGTTAAGGTATGAATATTGTTTATTCTTGATTCTTATCCATGAATAAGTATTGATAAGGGATTATGAGTATTGTCTTGATGTTGGAAGATAACTAGAAACATAGTTATGAATTGTTTTGTATAAATTGTTAGTAGTAAATTATGGAAGTTGTTGTATTGGATTATGGAGGATGAATTGTGGTGATATATCATTATGTTAGTGGTTATGTATGCCTAGTGATCATGTTGGTATTGGATGGTGATTAAGAGGGGAAATAACGGCTAAGAGTGATGTTGAGGGATATTGCATGAAAATGCATGATATGTGAATGTAATAAGAGTATAAGAGGATGTATGTAGCACTCTTATTGATGAGTTAAAGGATTACTTCCTAGACATTATTTGGTGAAGTTAATACCTAAATGATAAGGTTTGGTTGCTAATACTAGTTGCCACAAATGACTTATTGTAGATAAGTGTTCGAAGAGTACGGGAAGTCAAGTTGGCCTTGTATTGAAGTGGTTATATCAAGGTATGTAAGACATACTCTATCTAATCTTTGGCATGAATAATGACCCATGGCACTCTCAAGTAAGCTTCCAACATTGTCCTACGACACATGACACATAATAACATCATATGATCTTCGACACTACCAATTGAACTTGTTTTCACTTTTAAGATGTCTGGCTAGTCAAAAAAATGTCCATATACTATTGTTGACTCCGAAATGGTTTAATGAGGTATCCATGATTCTCTACTTCATTTTCATGATATTGATTACCTATTTACATGTTTTTCCTATTGAGGTATCATGGTTTCAAGTTCCATAAGGTGTGACCACAAAGTAACCAATCTCAAAGATTAATTGAAGTAAGAAATGAAATGTCTTTATTTTAAATTGTTGATATGATGTATTGTATTAGTACCACTGATCAGTTGACCGTTGTATTATAAAGATTATGTATATATGCTATTCCAGGGGTGGTCCCTGATGTATTGTATTAGTACCACTGATCAGTTGGCCATTGTATGACATATGTTATGTATTGATAAGGAATACGGGAAGTAATGATATGAAAGTAATGTGCAGGTATCCCATCAGCCCTTTTAAGTGTGGTCTACTCATACTGTTTATTCACTGGTATCTGGGTTCTGTTGATCTTTTGTATCTCATCTTGATACTCACTGCCTTACATACTCAGTGCATATTTCCGTACTGACGTCCCTCATGGGGGACCTGTATTCATGCCTGCAGGAACAGGTACTTCAGGTCGTACACCTCCGCAGTAAGAGCCAGGACATTCTGTTGATAGTGGTGAGCTCCAGTTGTTTCGGGGCATCCCAAGTCGTTTCTATATGTACTTTAGGTATTTTTATAAAAGTCTTTTGTGGGCGGGAGTTTGTCCCGACCCTAACTCAGTTGTGTATCTATGTAGAGGCTTTTGTAGACATATTGTACAGCCATAGGAGTGTTTGGTTGATAGACGTGATGGCTCTGACGGCCAATTACTGTTTATATATATATGCGTGTCTGTTGGGCTGATACAGGTACTGTTTTCTTCTATTTACAACGAAGTGCTGCCCAAATTTCTAATTTTCATAAGTAATGTAAATGTGAAAGTATAGGTTATGAACGGGTTCTCCCGGGCCTCCTCGGCTACGGGTGCCAGTCCGCTCCAATGGGATTTGGGGCGTGACAATTAAGGACATTTATTACATTAAAATTTCCTTTTTTTTTTATCTCTTTTTGTTGTTATGGACTTTACCTTCTTTTTTGTATATATATATACGTAAAACTGTCATTAATTTTGTCTATGAATTGTAAATATGAAATTTAGACTAGGAAGTTAGTTATAGATACTCTAATGAGACTATATGAGAATTTTTGCCTAAATTTAATAGGGATAAGTTGATAAAGTTGCCTTTAATTTTTTTGGAGTGAATAGTTTATTAAAGGGGTACCAAAGCTGAAAGGAGCACTTAGTTAAAAATAGAGGAAGTAATGAAGTATTATTATCATGTTTAAATAATGTTAAGTCTCTGATTATAATTTATTGTAACTTATATATTCCTTATTTAGTTAATTAAGGATTAGCTTAGTCTATGTATATAAGTGATTGATTATGGACGAATGATGATATTGAGCGGAAATAATATATATTAACAATTTACCCAAGCCGATTCAAGATATGCTTATAGTCCATTGCATTTGCGCAAATTAGGGTTTGAGGTTTTCAATAATTCGTTAGGCTTCTAACTTCCACCACCAGTACTCATCTTTATTTTCATTGAGTTGTTATAGATTATTAGACTTTTATTTTAGTTTTCATTTTTTTTCTAAAAACTAGTTCCCAATCAAAATAAGTTCACGTGAATTAAAGCAAAGTGAGCACTTGGTTGGAAGGATTTAGCTCCTCTCCATTTCTGTTATCTCCATTTTCCCCAAGTTTCTATTTAGATGTGTGACATCTATGCTATTTGGGGCTTTGGACTCTAGGTGACAAAAGAATTTTAAAATAAAGTGTGGGTGACACAAGTCTTAATAATTGAGTGGAGGTAACAATTACTTTATTAAGGGTTAAGAAAGTAAGAAAAATTTGAAAATAACCCACAAGATTTTTAATTTACACTTTGATCCAATATAAAACCTAATATAACTAGAAATGGAGGGAAAAAAAGCATATTTCTCTCTCTTCTCATTTATTGGAGTTTTCTCTCTCTTCGTGATTTTTGTTGTTCATTGTTGTTGTTGCTTTATTCATCATTTTCTTCTTCATTATCATCATCTTGTTCATCATTATCATCTCTTCTTGTTCATCATCATCATCTTCTTGTTGTTGAACATTGTTGTTACCGCTAGTATTGCTACTTGATCAAATTTTTTAGGTCAAATTTTATTCGTATATCACTTGGGAATTACTTATAGGTGATTTTAGTAAGTAAAATTATAATTTTTAGTTGAATTTCTCATCTGGGTGTATCTGCTACTACTGTTTTTGCAACAGTAGATAAAACATGTAACGCGAATCCAACAGATGAGTGATCTATTGCACAGATGAGTAATATGTTGCAACATATTGACTAATCTGTTGCAATATATTGACTAATCTGTTGCAACATATGAGTATTCTGTTGCAACTTATGAGTAATCTGTTGCAACATATATGACTAATCTATTGCAACAGATTACTCATCTGTTGGATTTATACTATAGTGTTGTAACATGAATCCAACATATGGGTCATCTGTTGCAATAGATTAGTCATATGTTGCAACAGATTACTCACTTGTTGCAATAAATGATTCATATATTGGATTCATGTTGCAGGTTCTATAAATTGTAGCAGTAGAAAATATACCAAATAAAAAATTCAACAAAAATCATAACTATACTTACAAAATCACCTATGAAGTAATGTCCAAGTGATATACGAACAAAATTTGATCTAAAAAAATTCTAAAAATTTCAACAAGGGCATAACGAATAAGTGAAACACATGAAAAAATTCATGAAACAGGTAAAGAAGACAAAAATAGTGTATCATACATCAAATGCAAAAGGATCGAGGGGACAAATGTTTGAGTTCTCCTAAAAACATTTAAGTTCCCTAGTATTTTAATTGCTTTTTAATGGATAACCCATCTATTATAGCAGATTTTCTATCTGTTTGATAATTTTCAATAGATGAATCATCTGTTGCAACATGTTGGTCATCTGTTGATTCAAATTAAGCAATTATTAGTAATAACTAAATTGATTTAGCTAAAATTTTAAGACAATGGGAAAAACATTTGAGTTCTCCTAAAAATATTTGAGTTCCCTAGTATTTTAATTATTTTCCAACTGATCACTTATTTATTGCAACAAGTTAGTCATCTGTTGCAATAAATGCTTATAACAGATTAGTCATTTGTTGATTCAAATCAAGCAATTATTAATAATAATTAAATTTATTTAACTAAAATTGAAGACAAGACCTTAGACAAGGGGGAAAACGTTTGAGTTCACCTAAAAAAACATTTGAGTTTTAATATTTTAAATTACTTTTCAACACATATTTTGTCTATTTAGTAATTTCCAACAGATGAGTCATATGTTGAAACAACTTAGTCATCTGTTGCAACAGATGTCTATATCTGTTTGATAATTTTCAATAGATGAATTAGTTGTTGCAACAAGTGAGTTATTTGTTGCAACAGATGTCTATATTTGTTTGTCATTTTCAACGGATGCTTTTATTTATTTGGTCATTTCCAATGTCTATATCTATATCTGTTGTAACATGTTAGTCATCTATTGATTCACATTAAGTCATTATTAGTAATAACTAAATTGATTACTAAAATAAAATATGAATTAATAAGTTCAATTACAGTTTCAATTAATCTCATGGTAATTACATGATCAACTAAGTATGTTCGTCCTGAGTAGAGTGATCAATTGACCAATTTTATTTGAAATGATTCAAACTAAGTCATCATTAGAAATAACTATATTGATTTAACTAAAACTAAAGATGAATTAGTAAGTTCAATTACGATTTCAATTAATTTCATAGTAATTACATGATCAATTAAGTGTTTCGTACTGAGTAGAGTGATTAATTGACAAATTTTATGTGAAATAATTCAAATTAAACCATTATTAGAAATAACTACATTGATTTAACTAAAATTAAAGATGAATTAGTAAGTTCAATTACGATTTCAATTAATCTCAGTAATTAAATGATCAATTAAGTGTTCCATCCTTAGTAGAATAATTAATTGACCAATTTTATTTTAAATGATTCAAATTAAGCCATTATTAGTAATATCTATGTTGATTTAACTAAAATTAAACATGAATTAATGAGTTCACTTACAATTTCAATTAATCTCATCGTAATTACATGATTAACTAAGTGTATTCGTACCGAGTAGAGTGATCAATTGACCAATTTTATTTAAAATAATTCAAATAAAGATATTATTAGTAATAACTAAATTGATTTAATCAAAATTAAAGATAAACTTACAATTTCAATTAATCTCATAGTAATTAAATTATAAACTAAGTGTATTCGTCATGATTAGAGTGATCAATTGACCAATTTTATTTGAAATGAATTAAATTAAGCCATTATTCGTAATAACTAAATTGATATAACTAAAATTAAAGATGAATTGATAAGTTCACTTACAATTTAAATTAATTTCATAGTAATTACATGATCAACTATGTGTATTCGTCTCAAGGAGAGTGATTAATCGACCAATTTTATTTCGAATGATTCAAATTAAGTCATTATTAGTAATAAATAAATTAATTTTGACCAAATTAAAGATGAATTGATAAGTCCACTTACAATTTCAACTAATGTATTCGTCCTTAATAGTATGATCAATTGATAAATTTTATTTAAAATGATTCAAATTAAGCAATTATTAGTAATAACTAAATTGATGTAACTAAAATTAAAGATAAGACCTTAGACAAGGGGATAAACATTTGAGTTCTCTTAAAAACATCTGAGCTTTAGTATTTTAAATTATTTTCCAACATATATCTTATATGTTTGATAATTTTCAACAGATGAGTCATCTGTTGCAACAACTTAGTCATCTGTTGCAACAGCTTAGTCATCTGTTGCAACAAATGTCTATATTTGTTTGATAATTTTCAATAGATGAGTCATTTATTGCAATAGGTTAGTCATCTGTTGCAACATATGTCTATATTTGTTTGGTCATTTCCAACAGATGTCTTTATCTGTTTGGTCATTTCCAACAGATGTCTTTATCTATTTAGTCATTTTCAATAGATTACTCATCTTTTGCAATATGTTAGTCATTTATTGATTCATATTAAGACATTATATTAGTAATAACTAAATTTATTTAACTAGAATTAAACATGAATTAATAAGTTCAATTACAGTTTCAATTAATCTCATGGTAATTACACTATGAACTAAGTGTGTTCATCCTGAGTAGAATGATCAATTGACCAATTTTATTTGAAATGATTAAAACCAAACCACAATTAGAAATAACTATATTGATTTAACTAAAATTAAAGATGAATTAGTAAGTTGACTTACAATTTCATTTAATTTTATAGTAATTACATGATCAACTAAGTGTTTCGTCTTAAGTAAAATGATCAATCGGCGAATTTTATTTGAAATAATTAAAATCAAGAAATTATTAGCTATAATTAAATTAATTTAACTAAAATTAAATATGAATTGATAATTTTAATTACGATTTCAACTAATCTCATAGTAATTACATGATCATCTAAGTGTATTCGTCTTGAGTAAAGTGTTAATTAATCAATTTTATTTGAAATGATTCAAATTAAGATATTATTAGTAATAACTACATTGATATAACTAAAATTAAAGATGAATTGATAAGTTCAATTACGATTTCAATTATTCTCATATTAATTACACGATCATCTTAGTGTGTTTGTTCTGAGTAGAGTGATCAATTGACTAATTTTATTTGAAATGATTCAAATTAAGCCATTACTAGTAATAGCCAAATTGATTTAATAATTATAATTTTAATTAATCTCATAGTAATTACATGATCATTTAAGTGTATAACCTATTGCAACAGATTTAATCTGTTGCAACAGATGAGTCATTTGTTGAAAATTATCAAACAGATATACACATATGTTGCAACAGATTAATCATTTGTTGTAACAAATGTCTTTATCTGTTGGTCATTTCTGACAGATGACCAATCTGTTGCAACATATGACTTTATCTGTTTGTTATTTCCAACAGATTACTAATATGTTGCAATAGGTGACTAATATGTTGCAACAGATGTCTTTATCTGTTTGGTCATTTTCAACAGAGTACTCATCTTTTGCAACACTTAGTCATCTATTGATTCATATTAAGCCATTATATTAGTAATAACTAAATTGATTTAACTAGTATTAATAAGTTCAATTACTGTTTCAATTAATCTCATGGTAATTACACGATCAACTAAGTGTGTTCGTCCTGAGTAGAGTGATCAATTGACCAATTTTATTTGAAATGATTCAAACCAAGCCATAATTAGAAATAACTATATTGATTTAACTAAAATTAAAGATAAATTAGTAAGTTCACTTACAATTTTAATTAATTTTATAGTAATTACATGATCAACTAAGTGTTTCGTCTTAAGTAGAATGGTCAATTGACCAATTTGATTTGAAATAATTAAAATTAAGTAATTATTAGTAATAACTAAATCGATTTAACTAAAATTAAAGATGAATTGATAATTTAATTACAATTTAAATTAATCTCATAGTAATTACATGATCATCTAAGTGTATTCGTCTTGAGTAAGTGTTAATTGACCAATTTTATTTGAAATGATTCAAATTAATACATTATTAGTAATAACAACATTGATTTAACTAAAATTAAAGATGAATTGATAAGTTCAATTACGATTTCAATTAACATGTTGCAATAGATGAGTAATCTGTTGGAAAAGACCAAATAGTTAAAGACATTTGTTGAAAATGACCAAACATATATAGACATCTGTTGCAATAGATGACTAACCTGTTGTAATAGCTAACTCATCTATTGAAAATTATCCAACAAATATAGACATCTGTTGCAACATATGACTAAATTGTTGCAACATATGACTCATCTATTGAAAATTATTAAATAGACAAGATATATGTGAACTTAGAACCAAAATGAGCCACAGAATTTAAAAAGTGACCAAAATAGGTCACCTATTTAAAAAGTTACCAAAATAGGCTAAACGTAATAATTTATTACGTTTTCTATTTTTTTCTTAACGGTCAACTAACGGAGTTGACTTTTACTAAAACGTAATAATTTCTTACGTTTTACATTTTTTTTTGTAAAACATAAGAATTTCTTACGTTTTACACGATGACCGAGGAAAAAATGCAATGAATTATCAAATCAATTAAAAAGATACTAAAAACGTGTTGTTCAACATAACAAAAAGTTACGTTCTTAACTTTTTTATAGCAGTGGTCCCCCACCCACAATTTTTTTTTCCACAGATGTCCCATCACTTCTACTTTTTCCTCTTTTTACATATGATAATTATGAATATTTTGATTAGTTAAATTTATTTATATTTTACACGTAGTTCAAATAATTTATTTTTTCCTCTATGTAATAAATTTTTACGTTTTACATAAAAAAAAATTAAAAATAGAAGTATCAATTACCTCATTAACTTAACAATTTTCTTATATTTATTCTATATAAAAAAATAATCACTTTTATCCTTAATTATCCGATTTTTCTCTAAAAAAAATTATACTTTTGAGTTTTCCTCTACTCCAAAATAGTGAAATGTTGAATTATCGTCGATCAAATATGCTACTACATACAAGAATTATATTTTTTTGGTGTGTTAAAAATATGAAATTAATTTTTTCGGATAGTGATTCATCGTAGTTTTCGATTAGTGTTTCGATTAGGATATTGAGGAGACTCACATGCACAAATACGTTTCATATTATAATTAATGAAGTAAAAAATCACAATTTAATTTAGGAACACTTCTAAATTAATATAAGAAAATATATTTTTTTAGGAACACTCCTAAAAAAATATAATTCTTGTATATAGTAGCATATTTGATCGATGATAATTCAACATTTCACTATTTTGGAGTAGAGGAAAACTCAAAAGTATATTTTTTTTAAAGAGAAATCGGATAATTAAGGATAGAAATGATTATTTTTTGATATAGAATAAATATAAGAAAATTGTTAAGTTAATGAGGTAATTGATACTTCTTTTTTTTATTTTTTTTTATGTAAAACGTAAAAATTTATTAGAAAAAATAAAATTTTGAACTACATGTAAAATATAAATAAATTTAACTAATAAAAAAATTCATAATTATCATATGTAAAAAGAGGAAAAAGTAGAAGTGATGGGACATTTGTGGAAAAAAGAATTGTGGGTGGGGGAAAAGTTACGTTGAACAACTCTTTTTTTAGTACCTTTTTAATTGATTTGATAATTCATTGTATTTTTTCCTCTATTATTGTGTAAAACTTAAGAAATTCTTATGTTTTATATTTTTTTTATAAAACGTAAGAATTTCTTACGTTTTACAAAAAAAATATAAAACGTAAGAACTTCTTACGTTTTTGTAAAAGTCAACTCCGTTAGTTGACCGTTAAGAAAAAGTAGAAAACGTAATAAATTATTACGTTTAGCCTATTTTGATAACTTTTAAAATAGGTGGCCTATTTTGGTCACTTTTTTAATTTCGTGGCTCATTTTGGTTCCGAGTTCATATGTTGAAAAACAATTTAAAATACTAAAGCTCAAATGTTTTTAGGAGAACTCAAACATTTATCTCCTTGTCTAAGGTTTTGTATTAAAGACTTGTCTTCAATTTTAATTAAATTAATTTAGTTATTATTAATATTTGCTTAATTTGAATAAACAAATGACTAACCTGTTATAAACATTTATTGCAATAGATGACTAACTTGTTGCAATAAATAGATAATCTGTTGGAAAATAATTAAAATCTAGGGAACTCAAATATTTTTAGGAGAACACAAATGTTTATCCCATTGTCGTATAGACGTCTTTAATTTTAGCTAAATCAATTTAGTTATTACTAATAATTGCTTAATTTGAATCAACAGATGACTAGTATGTTGCATCAGATGATTCATCTGTTGGAAATTATCAAACAGATAGAAAATCTATTTTAACAGATGGGTCAACTATAAGAAAATAATTAAAATATTAGGGAACTTAAACGTTTTTAGGAGAACTCAAATGTTTGTCCCCTTGATCCTTTTGCATTTGATGTATGGTATATTATTTTTATCCTTTTTACCTATTTCATGAAATTTTTCATGTGTTTTACTTATTTGTTGTGCCCCTGTTGAATTTTTTTAAAAAAAATTTAAGTCAAATTTTGTTCGTATATCACTTGGACATTACTTTATAGCTTATTTTGTAAGTAAAATTATAATTTTTATTGAATTTCTTATTTGGTGTATCTGCTACTGCTACAATGGATAAAACCTGCAATATGAATTCAATATATGAGTCATCTATTGCAACAAGTGAGTAATCTGTTGTAATATATGACTAATCTGTTGCAACAGATGACCCATATGTTGAATTTATATTACAACACTATAAAATGAATCCAACATATGAGTAATCTGTTGCAACATATGAGTAACATATTAGTCATATATGTTGCAACATATGAGTAACATATTAGTCATATATGTTGCAACAGATTACTCATTTGTTGCAACAAATTAGTCATATATGTTGCAACAAATTAGTCATATATGTTGCAACAGATTACTAATTTGCGCAACACATTAGTCATATATGTTGCAACAGATTACTAATCTGTGCAACAGATTACTAATCTGTGCAACAGATTACTAATCTGTGCAACAGATTAGTCATATATGTTGCAACAAATAATCATCTGTTGGATTCACGTTACATGTTTTATCCATTATTAAAAAACAACAGTAGCAGATACATCCAGATGAGAAATTCAACTAAAAAATAACAAAAATAAAATAAAAAAAATAATAAAAATAACAAACACCAACAAATCAAGTTCCTCATTTTCGTCATAACTTAAAATCCTTAATTTTTTACTTGTGAAAATAGAAAAGAAACGATGAAGAACTCGAAGTTGTTGTCGCCGGAGAATGTTGTCACGTCGACTGACTGTTGAAAGTCAAAAAGGAACGGGCAAGAACTCAAAACTATTTGTTGCCAGAGGTTGAAGTTGCACAAGATTGAAGGGAGAAATTTGATAAGTTGTTGGTTGAGAGAAGTTAGAGAGAGAAACTATCGAGAGAAAGAAAGAAGAGAGAGAGTTTGATTTGCAGAGGGAGGAAAGTTTTGTGGGTTTGGATTAATTTGTATTTTTAAAAAGATTAAAAAGTTTAGAAAATATTAATCAAGTCCACAATTAACCTAATCAAGTTTTTTAATTATGTTTGGCCCTTTAAATTGGTCAATGTCACCAATCCTTCATTCAAGACTTAAAAGACAACTTTCCTTCATTTTTTTCATGTTACTTAAATATCAAAGGTCTAGATTAATTAATTTTCTTAACCAAAAAAGTATACTAATTAACCATGATTAAAAGAAGAGATGTTGGTATTTAAATTTTCCAATTTTGGCAAGAAAATATCCATTTTTCAAAATTTTGATACAGAATTGAATTACTTCAATTAAACAACATTAAACTTTTGATATAAATTGATTTCTTCCATAGTTTTATTACAACTTTTCTTTTTTAAGAAAAAATATTCTATCTATTTTTGAAAAAGTTTATCTAACAAAAAAAATTATTTTATATTTCTTTGACATTTTTGATGGCAGAGTAATTTTCAATACTTTTTATTTAATATCTAAATGGTGGAAATTTTATTTTATGATTTATAATTTATTTTTCATCGTAAACTAACTTATTTAAATGTTGATTTGAATTGACAGAATATTAGTCTACAAAGAAATTAAAAAAAGGTTATGAATAGAAAAAATAAGTTATGTATAACTAATGAAAATGATTTATTGTGGTGCTAAAAAATTGTGAGAAGTTTTTTTTAAAAAAAATATAAAATGGGATAAACTTAAAGAGACTTAAACGACAGTAATATATATATATATTTTAACCATGATTAAGGTACTTGATTACTTAAAAATCTATATCATTAATATTTAAATAAGACAAATGTCATGAATCTAAGAGATAACTTAGAAAAAATGAAGAGATGAGAAATGGAGAGGAGCCGAATCCTGATTGGAACATTAGACGTTCATACAGAAATAGACAAAAATGAAATTCTTAGATTAAAGTTTGAAAGAGAATATACATCCGCCAGCCACCTCCAAAGACCATATAAATTGTCGCAACTCCTTTGAAATCCGAAGAAGGCTTTCTGGCTAAACTACATAAATGATTTTTATGACTTTATTTTTTTGTTTCTCATATTAATAGTCCTATAAAATCAGTTTCTTTTATATATATATATATATATATATATATATATATAACATAATTACCTATTTATTCTCAATATTTTAAATATTTCTAAATAATTTCATGCTTATTTATCTTTCAACTGTTATTATTTTACTTTTACTTTAATTTTCATCTTTTCTCTCTCTCCTTATTTTAGTTTTTCTCAATCCTTACTTTTTTCCCCCTTTTCTCCTCTTAACTTCTATTTTTTAAAAAAAAAAATATTTTTTATTTCATTTGATTTATTTTTGTTTTTTTCAACCCTTACTTTTTTTTCTTTTCTCGTCCCAACTTCTATTTATCTTTTTATTTTTTTCTCCTTTTTATTTTTCTTTGATTTTTCTTTTTTTTAAAAAAATAAATAAATAATTCTCAATCTTTATTTTTATTTTATCTTTGTTTTTATTTTTTTTCAACCTTTATTTTTTTCTCTCGTCAACTTCTATATTTTCATTATTTTTCTTTTTTTATTATCTTTATTTTTTTAAAAAAATATTTTTCTTCATTTTCTTCTTTTTTCATAATTTTTATTATTTTTTACTTTTCTTCGATTCCTTCCAATTAAGTTATGCTCCATGAGCAAGAGTTTACACTACCACATTGTAGATGCAAGACTTATGACTTTCAAATAAGAAGTTACGTTTCATGGGCAAGAGCTAACACTATCACGTTGTGTTTTGATTTATAAGATGTTCTATAACCCCCACCTTAGAGGCACTCAAGGACTTTCAAACAACAAATTATACCCCACGGGTAAGAGTTGAATCTACCACGTTAATTATGTTTTTATTTATGAGATGTTCTACAACTCTTGCCTTAGAGGTATGACTTAGATCAAGGACTTTAAAATAACAAATTATGCCCCACGGACAAGAGTTAACACTATCATGTTATGTCTTCATTTATGAAATGTTCTACAACTCTTGCTTTAGAGGCAAGACTTAGCTCAAAGACTTTCAAATAATTAATTATGCCCCACAGACAACAGTTGATACTACCACGGTATGTCTTCATTTATGAGATGTTTTATAACTCTTGCCTTAGAGGCAAAACTGTCACGACCCAGACTAACGAACCGTGCGGGCACCTACGCTATTCTAAGTAGCTAGGAGAACCCTTATTACCCAACTAAAAGTATGCGGAAGACTTCTGTTTTTAAGGAAATATAAATTAAATTAAATACTAATAAACAAACTTTTTACAAATACTTCTTACATCACTATTCCTCTTTATTCACCTTATCTTTTTCATTACTCATATTCACAGGAACAAACCCGTAATAATACACAACCCACACTAAATTCTCGGGCTAACAATCAAATGCTCTATTATAATAGTAAAGAATGATAACTAGCCATTCTGGTAAGCTACTATTAAAACACGTATAAATGAAGCAAGTCAACCAACATATAAGTAAGAACAAAGTTTCACTTTTTCAAATATATATCACACAATCAAACACCCAATGAATCAATAATACAATAATAACAAATCAAACAGTGCTCACAAACAAGTCACATAACCATCAAGAGTATCAACCATACTGTAAACATCCACAGACTCAACACAATATGTACACACATGCTATGAGCCTTATTTTTGCCCAAATAGTCATGACCTGCAGGGAACAATCTATATTCATGTACCGTACTAGCATGGTACCCGATCCAACATATACATATTCGTACCGGTGTGGTACCCGATCCAACATATATATATCCGTACTGGCGTGGTACCCGATCCAACATATACATATCCGTACCGGTGAGGTACCCGATCCAACATATACATATCCGTACCGGCGTGGTACCCTATCCAATATATACATATCCGTACCGGTGTGGTACCCGATCCAATATATACACATCCGTACCAACGTGGTATCCGATCCAATATATACATATTTGTACCGGCGTGGTACCCGATTCAACATATACATATCCATACCGGCGTGGTACCCGATCCAACATATACACATCCATAGTGACGTGGTATCCGATCCAACATATATGCATCATTACCGGCGTGGTACCCGATTCAACATATACATATCCGTACTGGCGTGGTACCCGATCCAACATATACATATCCGTACCGGTGTGGTACCCGATTCAACATATACATATCCGTACCGGCGTGGTACCCGATCCAACATAAACGAGTATTATCAATATCAAATTTACACAACCTCACAGCATACAACGCAACGTACCAATTTTACAAGTACACTTAAAGTCATAAGATAATTTTATCAAGTAAATTTTCAATAATCCTTTATACACTCATTAACAATCCAAACATCAACAATATCAAGCATGTCTGAATACCAATCAACAAGTTTTCATATCATTACTTTAAGGAGTTATCATTATCAAACAAGCCACTCATAGGCACAATTCAATAAACCATCATTATCACCAATTTAGCCTCTCATGGGCATCAAATAGATATAGTATTTTTATAAATATCAAAACAAGAATATCATAACATAAATCACTATTTAATTCTTACACATACAAGTCACTATTGGAGCCTTAATTACTCATTAATTATTAAAAGTATCATTACCTTCTTAAATACCGCAACTTGAGTTCTAACCTCACCACCTATAACTAGCACATTCACGCATATCATTATCATCTACATCTTTTTACATAATACAATCATCACGCTACTTCAAGTCATCTATTCTCCTCATCATATTTTTGCACAATACATACAACTAAATACCATTACAGCTCAACTAGGTTCATCACTAGAACAACTAAAAAAACATCATGTTCATATATTACATTTACAACAATCTCCTTTCGGGCACATAACACATAATATCATAAATATCACATAATTATGATTTTTAGGATTAAAGTTAAGTACTCGTGTCTTTATCCACCTCAACTCCATGCCTGCAGGCCTAGGCATGCTTTCTCTCATCAATTCTAAATTATAAAAATATAAATTAACACAATCTTCTACTCATTAAACCTAGCCTACCTGGACGCCAATCTTTTGGAAGAAACAAGCTGCAACAAAGATGCTCTTTCCTTTCATTTATGCCTTGAAATAATTAATCATCTAAAAAATCAAGCAATTATAAAAGTAATAAGTAATTACTCTTCAATCAAACATCTTGGGAATTCAAACCCACTAATTCTATCCTTAATTCTAGGTCTATACCATCCCCCAAATTCAATTAATCATTAATTAGCTTTTTCAAGCTTAACCCATCTCCATTAATGGAGCTTTTATACTAAAGGTCTCATCTTTACTGAATTTAAGATTCCTAACCATCAAAATTCATAATCTAGTTTATGAAATTCATGTTAGGAATCTTTAATTTATAGTTTAGAATCAACTCTAGGTCATATTAAAAACACCCATGAGTATTCTCCAAAAGAATTTCATCATTAAAGGTCTTTCTAAAGATTATAAAATATTAAAGGATTAAAAGACAAAGAAAAATAATGGAAAAACTTACCTCCACGAAGGAATTTCACCTTAAGCTTTGGGAAATCACCTCTCTAGGGTTGGGGAATGAAATTTGGGGTTTTTAGGCTTCAAAAATGGCTGAAGTTGGTTTAAATACAATCAGAATTTTCGCTACAGCGAAATCCATTTCAGCTCGGATAGTGCTCAACTAAACAATCATAACTTTTTACTCCGAATTCGGATTGAGGAACGGTTAATTGCGTTGGAAATAAGACTTAGAGATATTCAATTTAATAGGTTATGGTTTTTGTAAATCCTTATATTCTAAGAGATATGATCATTTAAAGTTGGCCTAATAAAAACCCATATCAAAACTGTATTGAAAAGAAAGTTTTATACTTAACTTTGTGCTAGGGATATTGTAAAACCTTAATTCACACCTAAAGAAATTTCAAACTAAACTATTGAAATTGTCACTTATGAATAATTAAATTTATCGGGATTGACTCTATCTAAACACATCTGAAGGCTAAAATCTTCGTCAAAAAGTTTAAGGTGACATAATAAATAAAATATTGGCTAATTTGGACCCAAATTTATATTGAGGAATGAATTTATTACGAATAATTTAGTAACGGCGAAATGGGTCGTTACAAAGACTTAGCTCAAGGATTTTCAAACAATAAATTATGCCCCAGTGGCAAGAGTTGACATTACCACATTATGTTTTTTTTTATCAGATGTTCTACAACTCTTGTCTTAGAGGCACGATTTATCCCAAGAATTTTCAAACAAGTTACATACTTCGGGCAAGAGTCAACACTAACACACTGTGTTTTTTGCTTATGAAATGCTCTATAACTCTTGTCTTAGAGGTACGACTCAACACAAGGACCATCAAACAATAAGTTATGCCCCATGGGCAAGAGTTGACATCACCACATTGTGTATTGATTTATGAGATGCCTTATAACTCTTCCCTTAGAGGCAAACTTTTGACCAAGGGCTTTCAAGCAACAAGTTGTGCCTTATGAAAAAGAGTTGACATTATCATATTGTGTTGACATTATCACATTATGTTTTGATTTATGAGATATTTTATAACCCTTGCCTTAGAGACAAAACTTAACCCAAGGACTTTCAAACAACAAGTTGCGCTCCATGGGTAAGAGTTGACACTATCACATTATGATTTGATTGATGAGATGTTCTATAACTCTTGTCTTAGAGGCAAGACTTAGTCCAAGGACTTTTAAACAACAAGTTATGCTCCATGGACAAAATTTGACACTATCATATTGTGTCTTAATTTATGAGATGTTTTATAAATCAAGAACTTTCAAACAACAAGTTATGTCCAATGAGTAAAAGTTGACACTACCACATTATGTCTTGATTTATGAAATATTCTATAACTCTTGCCTTAGAGGCACGAATTAGTCAAAGGACTTTCAAACAACAAGTTCTGTCCCCATGGGAAAGAGTTGACACTACCACATCGTGTCTTGATTTATGAGATATTCTATTAACTCTTGCCTTAGAGGAAAGACTTAGCCGACAAGTTACACCCCATGGACAAGAGTTGATACTATCATATTGTGACTTGATTTATGTGATGTTCTATTAGTCTTGCTTCTAAGACAAGAATTCACCCAAGAACCTCCTAAAAGAAAAAGTTATGCGCAATGAACAAGTGTTGATACTGCCACATTGTTTCTTGATTTATGAGATGTTCTATAAATTTTTCCTTAGAAGCAAGACTTCACTCAAGGATTTTCAAACAACAAGTTATACTCCACCAGCAAGACTTGACAATACTATATTGTGTCTTGATTTATGAGTTGTTCAATAATTTTTGCCTTAGAGGCAAGACTTATCCCAAAGGACTTTCTAACAACAAGTCATGCCCTTAAATTTACTTTGATGTAAAAAAGAAGAAGATTCTTTTGTAGATAGTTCAACTTTTTATTTATTAGCAAAATATAATAGAAGTTGAAAAAAAAAATAAAAAAAAATAGAGAAATAAAAAAAAGATTGAGAAAAAAAGAAAAAAATAAAGGTTAAGAATAAAGAGAAGAATAAAAAACAAAAAAATTTGAGAAAAACAAATATGAGAAAAAAATAAAAATAAAGTTTGAGAAAAATGAGAAATGATAAAAAAACAATTGACACCAATGAATTAAAAAAAGAGAGAGAAATGAACAAATAAATAATGTTTGAGAAAAATAAAAGAAAAAAAGAAAAAGAAAAAGAAAAGTTGAGACAATGAATTAAAACAAGGAAAAAATAAAAGTTAAGAAAAAATTAAAAAATTAAAATGGAAGTTGAGAGACAAATGAGAATGCAAAGTTTAAAAATATTTGAGATGTAGAGGGACAAAAATGTACTTGTATTATACATAAAAAGGAAGGAAGACTAGTCTTTAAAGACTTTTCTTATGGATGTCAAAAATTCAAAGTCACCCACTATTGGGGTCATCCCACGTACTTTTCTGTTTCCCAAGGGATGAGGATGGGGCCCAGTAGGGGCGCACTAGAAAGAAAAATTAGTGGTCCTTGATAAGAAAATGAATGAGCATGAAAAGCTCAATATATATTTTTTCGCCTGGTAGGGATCCTCAGCTAATTTGAATTGTGTATTGCAGGATTATTCTGAGGATAGCATTCTTAATAGAGTTTTTTTTCATATTCAAAATTCAAATTTGAGATCTTTAAATTCTGATTAAAGAAGGAGCAATTCCATCACTACACTGCAACGCTTCTAAAAGTACCTAATAAATTGATTTTTATCAACCTAACTTGAGAATATTGAAAGAGATTAGTCATTTCTTTGAATATTCAAATGATGCACAAAAAATATTAACTTCCTTCATTTATAAAGACTTGTAATTCTTATAAATAATAATGAGCTATAATACTTATTATTTTATAAAATTAAAATATAATATTAGCTGCTTATTTCACTTTTACCTTTTTCATAAATACGAAGAGATATTAATATAGTCAAGAAAGTAGAAATATCAACTTGAAATGAATAATAAATATTTTTCCTAAGAAGTGTTCAAAAAACAAACAAGTATGATAATTTAAACGATCTAAATTGATTACTTTTGGTTTAATTGTTACCTACATATGAAACAAGTTGCCTAATGCATTTCAATCAAACAGTAAAAATATAAAGTAAAGAACACAATATTTTTACGTAAAAGACTGATATGAGAGACGAAAACAACGCGAAAACACGAGAAAACAAAGAAAATGAAACAATAAAGTAAAGGATATATAGATTGACACAAAATGATAAAGAGAGGGCAACCTAAGGGTATATTAAACCCGAAGATCTTCCTATCGAAATATCACAAGAACTAACCTCTTATGAGAAACTCACGGGAATGGCCCCGAGCAACCCACGTTTCACACAATCAGTGAAACTCCCAACAAGTTTCCATAAAAACACTCTCAAGTGTATTCAAAACATCATCATTCATTAACTAAGTCTAAAATGAAGGAAAACTAGATATTTATAGTCACGGGCTACTTATTACAAGATGGGCCCAAAAGTGACCCTAAATATCAAGGGGCCTATATGTGGGACCAAATGCCCTTTCTTTGCTTTGTGGACCTCGTACACTCCATGCTATCTTCCAAACGCGATGTGGCTCAATACCACAAGGGCGGACATAATCAAATATAGCTATTCCCATGCTCCAAGATATCCTCCAATCTCGTATGTGCTTCCCTAGGATGATCAAGTCGTAGATTCTAAGGTTTGGCCCTTGAAACATAGATCCCAAAAGAGTGGAGCTCATTTGGAGCGTATCATCCTCCCTTTCATGAAGAGAATTCGTCCTCGAATCCAACTCTTTTATCGACTTGTCATCATACTTTCCAAGCTTGGAATCCTTTGGCAAGAATTTCGTTAGGCCTTTAAGCTCGTTTTCATAAGGCATTTTTCTTGCATCCTCCTTTGAGATTGTTTATTCATGAACCTGCACAAATAAAGGAGTGATGCTAGGTAAAATGAGCATCATGGTTAACAAGTAACAAAGGATCCATGTTGGAATTGCCTTTTTCAATTTGGGAAGACTCATTGCTTAATTGGATATGTTCTTGAGGTCTTGGGGTACAATTTTGATGGTTGAACCCCGGTGTTTGATTAATGATTCATTTCTCCATGTTTTTCAATATATCTTCAATTCGTATCATGGATTCATTTATTTTATCCACCGTTCGTTGCATCCCCATGAGAGCTTCCATAAGGGTATCAATGGTTGCTCCACCCATAGCTTCTTAGTACAATTGAGAAAAGAGAGGAAACAACTATTGATGACTCCTTTTAATAATAAAGGTAAGGACTTTGAATTCAAAAATAAAAATAAGAAAGAAACAAATTAGAAATGACAAAACGAACAAAGAAATATAACACGAGAGACTTGAATCCAAGAGTTTAACTAAGAAACCAAAGATAAAAGAAAGAAAAGACACAAGAAATTAAGACACAAAAGAAGAACAAATAAGAATGACGTTTAAGAATGAAGAAAATGAAACTAGAATTCAAACCTTGAGCAATAGAGCTTTTTTAGAGTGATGAGATGTGTTTAGGACTTGGATTTGATGTTGAGAAGAGGTTGATAAACTTGGATTGGTGTTGTTAGGGGGATGCTTTGGACGAAAATTCAAGAGTTTTTGGACTCTTTAGTTTGAATTTTCAAACTCAAGAAACTTGAATTTCTTTTGGTCCCCCCTCCTTTGTACTCTCCTTTGTCTTCTTCTTTTGGAATATTTCTTTTTGATGTCTTTTGATTGTTTTCTCATTTTGGAAGATTGGAATATTTTCAAGAATAAACAAGTACAACACCTTTTTCTTGGCTCTTTTTGGATCAAACACCTTTTTTTGGATGAAATTTTAAGATGAATATAGCAATCTCCCCAAGAATACACCAAGAACACCAAGAACATCAATCTTTCTAACTTTTGAACCGATGATCAGAATGCGATGAAGTTTTGAACCAATGCTATTTTCAACCTTCTAAACACATTCCAAACATTAATTTTTTCAATTTCTCAACCAAAAATTTCAGATCTCGAACCCACCTCACTTTCTTCAAGTTCAAGCCCACAACAATGGTAGAACACTCAAATCAACTCCGACTTAGCTCAAATTCTAATCCTAGACTCCTATAGTATTAGAGAACACAAATCTAACACTAGAAACACAAGAAAAATACAAAATCAAAAACTCAAAGTTTGACCTAAGGTCAAAGCAGGAATAGTGATTTTTTTAGAATTTTTATTTTTTTGACACTTCTTTTTTTGCGATTTTCAAGATAACAAACCCAAGATTGACTTCGTAGGAATGAAATCAAACTCGGTTATGATACCAAATAATATGAGACAAGATACGACAGGCGAAAACAACATGAAAACACGGGAAAACAAAGAAAATGAAATAATAAAGTAAAGGATGTTTAGATTGACACAAAATGATAAAGAGAGGACAACCTAAGGGTATATTAAACCCGCAGACCTTCCTATCGAAATATCACAAGCCCCAACCTAGCTCAAATTTTGGATTTAGACTCAAATAGTGTTAGAGAACACAAATCTAACTCTAGAAACGCAAGAAAAACACAAAATCAAAAACTCAAATTTTGACCAAGGGTAAAAAACGGGAATAGTGATTTTTTGGGGATTTTTATTTTTTTGATACTTTTTTTTTTGTGATTTTAAGGATAACAAACCCAAGATTGACTTCGTAGAAATGAAATCAAGCTCGGCTCTGATACCAAATGATACGATACAAGATATGATAGATGAAAACAAGATGAAAATATGAGAAAACAAAGAAAATGAAATAATAAAGTAAAGGATATATAGATTGACACAAAATGATAAAGAGAGGAAAACCTAAGGGTCTGTTAAACCCGAAAACCTTCCTATATAAATATCACAAGAACCAACCTCTTACGAGGACCTCACGAAAATGGACCTGAGCAACCCACGTTTCACATAATCAATGAAACTCCCAACAAGTTTCCATAAAAACACTCTCAAGTGTATTCAAAACATAAACATTCATTAACTAAGTCTAAAATGAAGGAAAAGTAGTTATTTATAGCCATGGGCTACTTATTACAAGATAGGCCCAAAAGCGACCCTAAATATCAAGGGGCCCATATGTGGGACCAAACACCCTTCCTTTGCTTTGTGGACCTCATACACTCCACACTATCATCCAAACGCGACATGGCTCAATACCACAAGATAGTTATTCCCATGCTCCAAGCTATCCTTCAATCCCGTTTGTGCTTCCCTAGGATGATCAAGTCATAGGTTCTAAGGTTTGTCCCTTGACGCATAAACCCCAAAAGAGTGGAGCTCATTTGGATCATATCAAAGACACCTGAATCACAAATGATGTAAAAAAGTCATGATTTGTACCTCTCCAGGATTTAACCCAACTTCACTAAATCACAATGTGTCTTTCAAAAAAAGATTGCAAACCTATGTAACCTACGAAATTATAAACTCTAATTCCTAAGAAACTCACAAACCCCCGAAGGTATGTGGTCCCAAATCTTTGAGTTTTTCCCAATTTAAAGACAATAATCCTAAATCAGTTTATACTTCACCAAACTAAGATTACACCAATATTACAAATCAGTAACCAACTCCTAATACATGTAGATTAAGACTCCTTATCTAACTTAGTACTAGGAGCAGGTTCAACAATGTGTTTCTTCAAATAGCACGCTGCCAAGCAAATTTGTCAATTGCCTTTTTGCGTAAGTGAATGAGAGATTCTAAATAGCATTTTTTCTATTTAAGCACCAACTCTCAAAAGAGTTAATCTTCAAGTTTAACTCCTTTATATGAACTCTCAAGGCATAAAGTTCTACCTCAACTGGGACTCATTCTTCAAATCAAACTCATGCATATTTAAGCATTGTAGTCAAACTCCAACTCTTCAATTTAGCACATGAATTATTCCTTTGAGTTTATTAGAAGTAATCATTATCCACTCCTTTATTCTTGCACCCTTATCTTTGCTCATCTATGATCTTGTGATGAGTTTTAGCATGTTGTAATTGTGTACCTGTGAAGAAGCTTAACTAATATATTTCAACCAGTTTATAAATCATTAAAATTTCATAGAACCCAACAAAATACTTATTTAAAAATAGAAAAAGTATCTTATGTTCATATCCACTACAAAAAATGGCATTTAGCGACGAAATTTACCGACAGATCATTTTTCGTCACAGTTTAGCAATGAATTTGCAATGGAAACATTAATTTTGTCGCAAGCATAGCAAGTCTCTTTTTAATTTATGATATAGCAACGGATTCAAGATGATTTTTTTTCGTCGCCAAATTTCATCGCGAAAATTTGGCGCCTTAATTTCTTGATGGATTTAGCAACCAATTATGTGTAATTATTTTAATTAATTTGTAGCGATGGATTTTGAAACAAATATATGCGTCAGTATCATTTATAATATTTCTATAAATTTTATTTATTATTAGCGACAGAATTATCCATCACAAGTATTTATAATTATTAAAATAGTATATGTTTATATTCTCAAAACAAATTAGGGCATTCTCATTTTAGCTTCACTTTACTGCATCTCTCTCTAAATTTTTCTATCTCTAAAATGCATCAAATTTGTATGCCCGTTTGGTAGCTTGAGTCAGGTAGAGATTTATGTTCTCTTTCTCTCTCTACCTTTTGTCTCTAAATTATTGTTCGAAGAAGCTGAGAAATTGAGTTTTCATTAGTCATTTTTTTTTTGGTATTTTGAGATTTTTTGATATTTTGCCCGTAAATCTGTGATTTTCATGGATTTTATTTACTTTCTACTTGGTTTACTACTTTAACCCCATCTGCATTTGTGATTTTTTTTATCTTTTTGGATTTGTGGACTGAATCTAGGGTGCATGAAAGCATTTGGTACTAAATCTGTATATTTTTATAGAAGTTTTGATTTTTATTATTTTTTGGTTAATATCCCAGAAATTAAAGTGTTGGGAAAGTGAAGAGTAGATAAAAAAGCAATGCAAAAGTGTGTTCTGAAGTTGATTGAAATTTTTACGTTCAATAATTTGGCCTATCAGGTAAAATATTCTCAGTAAATTTGATTTTTTTATGTGTTGGTAGGAGAAATTGGGTATTTAGATATTTATCCCATTGGTTGTGAACAAATTAGATGCAAAAATATTGATATTTGGTAATGGCTAAAAAGTTAAAAAAATGTATCGATTAGGCCTTAATTTCCCAATGCATGCATAATCTTGTTTGTTTTAAGCTCTGTTTTGGCAACATGTTTGATAAAATGGATATCTATAGTTGGATTCACTAATTCTTTGAGGGGTTTGGGTTGGCCTGATTAAGTTGTTGTGTTTGCTTTGGGTACACTTAGTGTTGTTGAGCTTTGTGCAACTATTCCTGTTAGTTATTGGTTGCAACTTAAGCCTGTTGTATTGATATTTTTCTCTATTCTTGGGTAAGTTCGAATGCCCTTTTTTGCTTTCCAAAATTAGAATATGTCTCTTTGATATTGTCCGAAACATGTTTCCTATGTTCCATGAAGAACACAACATATAGTTTCATTGTCAAAGTTGTTCATACTCGGGAAGACCTCGAGCTAATGAGCAACAGGTGACAGTGGAAAATCTTGATAGGCAGGATCCTATTTGATAAGTTACTTTTATTTGACATGGCTAAACTTTCCTGTAATGTCTTTATGCTTTAGATATTGAATTAAATACTCATGTTTCAATTTTATTTATGAGAGTTGGTTTACACTTTTAGTTATAACATGGTTGATACTTCTGCTAACTGGTATGGACTCATGGATAAACTTCTGATATTAAGAAAAAATAATACCACGGAGAATGAAGAGATAAAGTATGTGAAATAAAAGTTGTTGGAGTTGATTAATTTGTATTATAATGCTATAGATGCTCCAAAAAGTGGGAATAAGGTTAGTTACGCTAATCTGATCTCTGTTTGATATCTTTTATTAACAATCCTATACTTGATCACTTTGCTCATTGAGTGTTTCTACTTTTCCGTTCTCTAAATATTTTCTATTAGTGTGATGCCTATCTTGCCCGAAAACTTATGATTCACTATCATATCGTCTAAAGAAAATATGCGCATCTAGTCAATAAACGATTGACAATCTAATCTTGCTTCCAAATCTAGAGTAGGATTGATAGAATTTTTTTGTTTATGTTTTAATCTTAATTAGCCTCCATGGGACAGGGGTAAGGTCTCTGTGTAGACTCTACCTCCTCATACCTTACTTGTGGGATTATTTTGGATATGTTGTTATTTTCATCTTGTTAAGTTATCTAGTTTTTGTCTTACGACTCCTCAAACCACAGGTCTTCATCCCAAAGAGATTGAAAGTAGACAGGTTTCCACATTTCTTACAAAAAAAAAGCTATAACTCTACCTCAGTTCTAGGAGAAATCTATGACCGGGTTGAGAAATTTATAGCTGAAGAACTAGTTGTTGTAGGCAAGTGTTTGATCCATGTACTGATAAAAAAATTTCCATTGCTTACTTGTTGTGGATTTGATATATCTCATTTTTTGTATTTCTAGAAATTAAAAAGCTCTCGACTTTTGAGGTTGGAATCCATGCGGCATGATTGAGGTTATGGGAAGAAAGGTACAAAAATTACAGACTTGAGATGAAGCAAGCACTGAACACTAGCAGTGAATCAAAAAATGACTTAGCTGACAAGGTTATTAAAACGTACAGGAAAGTAAAACCTTCTTCTCTCAATCTTAATAAATTTAACTTCAATAATTTCATTACGTAAATACATAAATAGATACTCAAACTTAGCCTCAGCTGGCAAGTAAGCACTCCAATTTTTGCAAAGAATGTTTGCAATAATACTCAAGCTTGAATATACTTAAATACAACTTCAAAGTGAAAAATGAGTTGAAAAACAAGTTATAAGCTATTTTCCAAATTTGAAATATAACTTTAAGTTGAATTTTCATTTCCATGGAGAAACGCTGAAGACAGTGAAAAAATATTCCAGAAAAAGTGAATAATTTTTATGGACAAACAAGTACTTAAATTATATGTAGTTCAAGTCAAAGATAGAGGATGTATTTGTTGTACAAAAACATACATCCGCCTTTGTGTATTAGAAAATTTAGAGACTGAAACTGACACATAATCTCTTGTTTTTGTTATGCCAATTTTAGAGCGCTGGTAGCTCGTGCTCAACCATTACATGGATGGTGACTGTGTAATACAATGCAGAAATTATTTGTACAATATATATCAAGTTGAGCTTGAGCTTGAGCTTCTACTCAGGATATGCTCTCAAAGTCTCTGTTATGTTCTAGAGCTAGTTCAACCATTGTGGATGAATAAGAAAGCAGTGAGAGAAGTGACGAGGTAGTGTCTCCATTTTTCAATTCATTAATGCTGCTTTTAGGTAGGAAGAATCAAATAGGATTTTACTGTTTCTGCGTCTGTTTTCATGTCCTACACTTAACGCCTCTTAACAACTGAATATACATATTGGTTCTTTGTTATACATCTTGTTAAAGAATGAGTAGTATAACTTACTCTCCAAGTAATTTCAATTTGAGGTGCTTAGAACTGTTCTACTTTCAGTCATGAGGTTGAGTTTATCATCACGAGACTTGAGTTAGCATCCTTAGCTACTCCCTATGCAATGCTTGACGTGTTTGTTTCAAACTTTTCATCAGTATTTATCAAATTTTCCTTTTCTCTTGCCTCACAGATTATCATCACTTCTATCTTTTCTGTATGCAAAGATGTGCCTTAATGTTTCCTTCGGTTATACTTTGGGGGTCATTCGTAACCTTGTTGTTATCAAATTTTCTTGTATTCCTTGAACCTTAATGGAGCTCCAGTGTGGATCCTAACTAAAGTATAAGTGAGGATAACTCGGTTCACTCTGGAACTCTGTTAATGACAAGACCTAAAGTATTAGATGGGGGTAAGACTAGCTACTTTGTTTGGTAAATGAGTAAATCTGGATGATATCCCTTGAAAGAAGACAAACATGAGTATCATAATCTAAAGAATTGTTAGTTCAATTCTCACTGTCCCCATCTCTCCTTCCTCTCCGTGATTCCCCAATGTAACACATTTATCTTTTGAAGCCACTATGAATGCACATTTATACATTGATTTTTCAAAATTTTATGTAGCTTCTATATGAAGCGCCGGATATGGAGGAGAGCATGAGGAGTAAATCAGACATAATTACCGATGCACTTGCTATCTATCACACAACTTATATATAGGCGAAAGCTATAGGCGACGTCAGAAAGTGTGGTTTTGCATGGAAAGTTGTTGGTTCAATACTCTGTAGGCTTCATGTTGAGCTCGATACTAAAGAACATAGCCAAACAGTCATAGCTGTGTCACTTTCTATATTGCACAAATTATTGAACTTGAGGATCAAAGAAGTGTCTAACATGTAAAAAACCTGTATTAATAATTTAGGAGTTGTTTGATAGGCTGTAGTAGGAGAAATAGTCCATGTATTTTGTATGATATTATTTAATACTATGTTTGGTAGGATTTTGGACGTTTGGTAGGGTGTATTAGGAGAAATAGTCTATGTATTATGTATGGTGTTATTTAGTACTAGAGAAAAGACGTAACAAAAAAATTAGTGATTAACTTTTTTCGTTGCTACAATGGATAAATTTAGTTGCTAAAGAAGGATGCAATTAGCGACAAAAAATTAGTGACTAACTTTTGTCGTTGCTACTGAAAGACATTAGCGATGGATAAATTTGGTCGCTAAAGACGGTTGCTCAGTCAGCCAAACTATGTTACAACGGATCAGCGAAAAAATATTTAATCGTAAATTTAGCCACGACGAAAATGAATTTTAGAAATAGCAACGGTATAGCAACAGAATAGTCTGTCGGTAACAGCAACAACCGATAAACTTCGTCGCTAAACGGTCATAAGTTTTGGGACGGAAATCATTTTTTTGTCGCTAAGAGGCTAGCAACGAGCAATATAGCGACAAAAACAAATCCGTTGTTATTCCATCGCTATTTTTGTTTAGCGATGGATTTACATAGGATAGCGACGAAAAATGACTATCACTAAATGCTGTTTTTTGTAGTGATCTTTGTGACTTGAATATTATGAATTAGCATTTATAAAAAAAGGTCATCATTTTGCAAATTCCTTTCGGTGGGGTCTTGAAATTGTAGCATTAGTTTTATTTGAATTTATTACTACTTTTAAGTTTTAACACAGTATATATTCTTTTATGTATTAATCATCTTGTTAAAATTGTATAATAAATAATAAATGTAAATCCATAATACAAAAAATATATTAGATTTTATACTAAAAACTTAAAGGTTAACCCATAAATTTAAATTATGAATTTGTTGTGATAATTCAAAATTTTCTCAACATGCAATACGTCTATCACTACCTCGTCCAAGCACTTTTGGGAGGATTTGAATGAGATGGTGAGAGATGTACCACACATTGAGAAGATTTTCATTGGTGGAGATTGTAATGGTCATATTAGGTCAACTTCTAGGAGCTATGGTGATGTTCATGGAGGATTTGGTTTGGGGATAGAAATGGCAGTGAAGCCTTATTTTTGGGTTTTGCCATAGCTTTTGAGTTGGTGGTTGGTAAATCGTACTTTCTGAAGAGGGAAAAACACTTACTCATATTTCATAGCATGATAGCTAAAACTCAGATATATTACTTAATTTGTAAGAAGGGTGTTAAAGGTTTTGTAAGGACTATAAGGTTATGCCAGTAAGAATCTTACTACAACACATGCTTTTGGTGATGGACTTGAAAATTAAGAGAAATGGAAGGAAAAAGACCCTATATGACTGACCAAGGGTTAAATGGGATAGCTTGGCCCCTACTCTCTTTCTGAAGATGTGGTAGAAGTTGATTTAAATAGGATACAAATTAGTAGAGGCAATGCAAACAATATATGTGTAAGATAATTAGTTGTATTAGGAAGTAGCCAGAGAGGTACTAGGAGTATCAAGGGGTAAATTTGGTGGTCCCCGAGGAGATTGGTGGTAAAATGGAGAAGTACAAGACAAATTGGATAGAAAGAAGATTGCTTATGGAAATTTGGTGGAGTGCGCAGAAGAGAAGGAGAAACAAATGATTAAAGGAGTATATAAGGAGGCGAAGACGAAATCTAAGTTAGAGATTACAACAACTAATAAGATTGCAGCTTTTGAACGCCTGCATGTAGAGCTAAGGGACAAAGTCAGGATAAGAAATTAAATAGGCTCTAAAAAGTGAGATAGGAAGGCTTCAGAATTAGATCAAGTAAATCAAGGATGAGGAATTCAAGGTGTTGGTGGAAGAGATCATCATTAAGTAAAGATGACAAACATACCTTCACAAACTCTTAAATAAATAAGGAAATAGAGACATTGCATTGGGTAATTTGGGGCATTCTGAGATCTTTGATACTTTGGGTACTATAGGCTATTAAGGTTGAGGAGGTTAAACCTACTATCAGTAGGATAATTAAGGGGAAAAAATGCCCAACAAATGGAGGTGGAGTGCAATGATTCCATTATAACAAGAATAAAAGTGATATCCGAAACTATAGAAATTACAGGGACATTAAGTTGCTAAGCCAAAAATGAGAATAATGATAGGGGTGTCTATTTAATAGAACCAATTTGGATTCATGCTGAAATGACTGGCTACAGAAGCCATCTATCTTGTGAGGAGACTAGCGGAGAAATGTAGGAAAAGAAAGAGGGTCTTAAATATAGTGTTCACTGACCTTGAAAAGACCTAGATAAAACCCCGAGGAATGTCCTTTGATGGTTCTTAGAGGCCAGAGGTGTATCGATTCTTACATTAATGTAAGATCGAGCAAAATTCTAAGCTTAACTCGGTCCTTTAAAGCTTGTTAAGGGGTCCCAGACTTAGAAAACTTTAGCTAAGTATTCAGACTTAGTGTTATTTTAACCTTCATAGGTTGGAGACTCTATTTCATGACCCTCATGACCTTAAAGTAATGATTTTTAAGTTGAATCATGATCAGGAATGTCAGTAGGTGTTCTCGGACAAGTTTTGAATTTTTCAAACTTCGTTTGAAACACATTTGAAAGATCAAACTAGTGGATCGATGCGATCTCGACGCACTGCGTCTCCCATCACATCGATGAGTATTTTTCCTTAGCTCCCAGTGCAAATTCTAGTGAACCAACTCGGACTCGACGCGACGTGTTGGCTATCGCGTCGATGCCAACGACGCGGTTCGTCGGTCTGTGCGTCGATAAAAAATATTCCAGTCATTAAAAAGCCGCATCCTCAGGGGTTAGTTGGTCTTTTCCCACCTTATATCATCCCCCAAAACACTAGATTAAGCCCCTTTAGAGGCAAAATCCATTCATCTTTCTCAAAATTTCTCAAGAAGCAAACCTTAGGATCTCTAATTCAAGATTTAGCCTTCAAGAACACTCTATCATTCTTCATAAATTTGAATACCAAGGTATGTACAGTGTTCATCCAATGGTCCCTTCCACCCTTGGAGTTCAAGAAACTATTTTTAAAACTTCAAGTGTATTGATTTCACGAATTTCATGTTGGGTTTGATTATATTCATGATTATAATGATTAATTGGGTTTCTAATCCATGTTTTGTTACAAGTTTCATGTGGAGTTATTTGATATATGTATAGAATCATATGAATCCATGCTAAACTCTTGAAATTGTAAATGGGAATTTGAATTATGATGCCTATGTGTTGTTTAGTGCCATGTGCATGGATTATGTTCTCCAAGTGTTTGATAAATTACTCATGTGAACAAAGAAAAGGGAACAAAATCATGTTATGTTAGCTTATGTGCAAGTTATATCATGCAAGTGTTTGATGGAATGTTTCTATGAATGAGTTATGATCAAGTGCATATGGTTATGCCTTTCAAGTTTATGCTATGATTTATTTTTCATGCTATCGAGACCTGGTGGTATCCATACCCGAAAACTTAGTTGTTTACCTAGAGCTATGGTAGTTACAGAACAGTCTCAGTAGTGTCACGAACAGTAGCCCCAGTAATCAATCACAATTACAGTTTAGTAGTCAGTTCAGACCTCAGTAAATCCAGCTCGTCAACAGAACTCTGTAGTATACCATTAGTTAATAGAATTCAGTAGTACTTCATCAGTTAGCGGAACTCAGTAAACTCAGTTCAGTTCAGTTAGATATTATGATCAGTAACGGTTCAGTCCATCCTAGTGCAGTTCAGAAATCAGTCCAGTGTCTATTCAGTTGGGAGTAGGATTCAGCACCGAGCGAACACAGGGATGAGGGCATTCCTGCCAGCAATGGGTTTGACCCTTAGTAGAAGTCCCTGTGTTACAAAACTATGTAGCCAACTTAGGTTGAGATATCTTTCTCCCAGACTAGGGTTGATACATCTCATACGAGCTTTCCAGCCAATGAGGGTTGATGAAAGAGTTTCCTGTCAGATAGGGTTAACTCATAGCTTATCTTTACCCGTGGCACGGTACTGACACCCTTTTCACTGAGGTTACAAGTTGGACCCCAATTTATCCAGAAAGAGGCATGTCGGCTAGATGATTACCTCCCACAGTCTCAGTTTTAGTCTTCAGAATAGAACTTAGTTCAGTTCTACAGAAATTAGGACTGTCAGACATAGTCACTCAGTTCAGTACGAAACTCACCATAGTTTCATAGAATCACGACTGTCAGCTACAGTTATTCACCTATCAGTTATACAGTATCAGTAAACTTAGATATCAGTAAATCAGTAATTAAGAACTCAGTATCCAGTATCATCATGACCTTAGTTACAGATTACGTATTTTATGCATGTACTCTCATTCAGTTATACTCATGTTATTCAGTCAGTATTGTTCATGCATTTGAGTCCATGCATCTCAGCCTACCTCACTTAGCATACCAGTACATTCAAAGTACTGACGTATACCTTTCTTTTGTGCTATGATGTCTTATATCATAGGTTTAGACGCATGGGCTCCTAATTATACTTAGCAGCCCAATCCATCAGCAGTAGACTAGTGGTGAATCCTCATTATTCGAGGACAAATTTATCATTACAGTATTTCAGTAGTCGGAGTTAGTTGGGGACTTGTCTCATTAACTCTTTTTTCAGACAGTAGAGTCTTTTTAGACTAGAGTATTTATAGACAGATATTCATTTTTTGTATTGATATATCGTACTCAGTATTTATTTACAGTTTTGAACGTTATGAAAGTTTACACCAACTTCCACATAATACAGTATTATTATTCAATTATTATAGTAGGTAACAATCATGGGTTAGCTTGTGGTTCCTCGAGATTATGAGCATCATGTAGCATTCGGGGTATAGACTTGGGGCGTTACAAACTTAGTATCAGAGCCTAAGGTTCAACGGAGTCCTAGGAAGTCTGAAAGCCGCATCTAGTAGAGTCTTATGGATGGGTGTGTAGCGCTCCACACTTATGGACATGAGGCTATTAGATGTTTTAGGAAACGTTTCCTTTCTTTCAGTAATCATGTCATGCGAGTGAGGACAAGCTTAAGTTAAATTCTCTATCTAATCCAAGTTTCTCTTCCGTTTACAGAATATGCCTCCAAAGAGGACTAAAAAAAGAGAAACAGGAGACCAGCCATCACCTAAGCCCGTCCAGCCAGATCCCCTAGACGAACATGTCTCCCACGCTGAATTCAGAGCAGCTTTCACCACCCTAGCTCATTCTGTGGCAGCCCAGAATGAATACCCAGCTGTTGTTTCGGCCAACCCAGTGGCCAATACTGCTGCAACCAGGATTCGAGACTTCACCCAAATGAACCCTCCATCTTTTACTGGGTTTAATTCAGATAAAGACCCTCAGGAATTTCTTGGTCAGGTGCAAAAAGTTACAGTTATTATGGGGGTGACTACTAGTGAGAGTGCAAAAAGTTACAGGAATTTCTTGATCAGGTGAAAAAAGTTACAGGACCCTAAAGAATGATCAACTCATGTGGATAAACTATATTTGGGAAATACTAACTTTGTTCTTGGACAATCCCTCCATACATACCAACCTTAACTCTCTCTAACTTTAATAATCATCATCACATACTTACAACCTTCTTGGTAATCATACCTGCCTCAGCAAATACACAATCTGTCCTTATCTTCTTAGCTTACTAATATCACACCTCTAAGCTTATATTTTCCCCTAAACCATGATAATCAAAATCACACCAAAAGACTCAACATCATCTATTCATAGCCCCTTAACTTATCTAATAAGAACATTATTTACTATATACAATATTTTTTCCCTCTTAGTGACTCAATGGTACTATCTAAGCACACACGACCCTTAATAATCTTAGAAAATAATGCAACCCTATATCACCTTGGGCATATCTCTATATCATACCTACATCATCATACTTAATTTCTATAAATGAGCTTACATTCTTGCATACATTATTTCAAGTTGCCTAGCTCAACTTCCATACAACTAGCATCACTATCACAAGCAATTATTATTTCTACTTTGATGATCATACATTATTAAAGCTTAGATTCTAGTACTAGACATGATTAACCACAACCTCACATACCATTCTTGCTTGGCGAAACATCAAGAAACACTAGTCCACTGGAACCTCATAATAACAATAATTGATCATAATCTTACGGTCTATCTTAGTATAATATATTATCATATCCTATTTTCACACATTACTACTACTTATCCATCCATATATCTAAATTATACTCCTAGATCTACAAACATCAACAAATTTCTTTTTCACAACCACAAAGGGAAGCCTAGATTAACAATCCTTAACCACCAAAACTTTTACTAATAACATATACTTTTCTAAAACAATGAAATACCATCAAGAACTCCTCTCCTACCTCTAGCATACTTTAGGTCACCCTAAATACTAACCCTTTCTCTACATTTTATCATGAAATTTAAACCACACTCACTAATACGTAAAAAAATATATCACTTCAATTCTAACTCAATAGCATGCATAGATTTATCTATACACTTTCAATCAATCGTTACACCCACCTTTCTTGTCACTACACTTCTAAATCTATACTTTCAACTCTAAGGATGTTCTATTACTTATGAATCATAACACTTTGGATTATAGTATCCCTTAATGAACTTTCTTGAGTGAAACTTGAAGTGGAGCCTTAGATGTTAAACTTTGGGAAGAAAACCTAATTTTATTTTTCTCGGGAGTGAAGAGAAGAATGAGATTAAAAACTGACTAATTATGGGTAAATAAATCTTATTAAATGATTTAAGTCATGAGGGAGGATTTAGAGGTGAGGAAAAGACCAAACTAAATCTAATGAAACTTTAAAATATTTACAGGAATTTCTCAGCTAACGACGGATTTGACAGTCCATCAACTTGTTGATGGCTCATCAACTTAGTTGTCAATCTCTAGCTGAATTTCAAATTTACTAGTTAAGGTTGATGAGGAGTTGACAGCCCGTCAACTAGTTGACAACTTGTCAACTTAGGCATCAATATCTGGCAGACAGACAATTCCAGGTAAAATGAGCATACCTTTCTACTTTGATATCGAATTAAGGTAAAATTGGATGCATTGAAAAGAAGACTCGAAGATCTTTTATTTAGTGGATGTTGAGCTCCAAAACTCTATATATTCCAGAAGTTATACTTGCTTAAAGTTGACCCTTGTAGGATCAAATACTAAAACTCAATCGATAACAAATGTTCTCAACTCATCTATGCTCTAAGAGCTTCCTATGACCATGATTCGCAATTAAAACACTTTACACACAAGGTGAATGGTCATGACACTTATCTATGGTTTAAAATAATCACTTTTAGGCCTTGAAACATATGCCAAATGGTTAGAAACTTATCTAGGAGTTTGTGAGGTATTACAATATCTCTCCCTTGGGATCATTCATCCTCGAATGAATGATGATATTTGGATGAAAAAACTATGGTTAATATCTTAAAAATGAATTTCTAAAATGGATCACATCATGTACTGGTCATCTTTTGATAGGGTATTGACTCAGCTGATACATTTGGAACAGGAACATATACATAGAAATTTTATGGAATAATGTAGACCTGACATGGTTGCTAATGAAGGATATAACTGAACTGAAATGATAAAAATTATAACATAAAACTTATTTATGACCTAACTTGATTGATTGTAAGGTGCTTCTTCATCTGAGAGTTTAGAACTCAGTTGAAACATTTATGACAAGATCATAAATACAGAATTGCAAAGTGATAGCTAATGTGATAAAATTTCTGAGTTACTAAGAATAGAATATAAGCTATCAGACTCTCCTTATCTTAAATTCTAATAAAAATCAAGGAAAAGAATTTTGGGCATGATTTGAGTAAGGAATTCGAAAAAGAAATCACAACATGGCTACAACTCGTGGAATATAGGCATATAGAACACAAGCTAGAATAGGATTATTATGTCTTAGGCAATACAACGGCTAACTCTAAATCTTAACCACACTTGTCAAACACTCTCCTCAACTATAATTTTCCACTTGAATACTACACTTTATTTGACACAACTTATAATATTCACAGGGGTATTGATGACTCCTCCTGTTAAAGTATGAGTTGAAGTACATCCTTTCACCATGTTCAAGCCTAACTCGAAGGCACAAGGTACTTGTAACGCCCCGCATTTCAGGCTAGAATAAAATATATGACTCTGATGCGTTGATAATCCCCGATCCTTAAATCCTATGCCAATTTGGCATGTTAATCAAGTTTGTAGTATGTGAATCCATTTGAGCATGAATTTAGACCATAGAAGTCCTTCAACTCAAGGACGAGTTAAAACTATTTCGATCGATTAAGTTTTAGTGGACGTTGTAATTTGTGTCAAATTCTATTGACCATAACTCATTGTATATGATGAACTGGGTGGCCTACTATATACCAAATTTTAGATAATTGAATAAGATTTGCAACGATACAAAATTCACCTAAAACGGACACCCGGTGAAGAAGTTATGGCCTTTCAAAGTTGAATATGTCGCCTATGCACATATAGGCGATGCATAGGGCGGCGCCTATGCAAATATAGGCGATGCATAGGGCGGCGCCTATGTAAATTTAGGCAATGCAAAGGGCGGCGCATAGTTATGGTTTCAGGTGACGAAAACACTCCGTTTTGAGTTACTTTAAGTGCAAGTTAGTCCTTACAAAACCCAAAATCGTCCTTACCCACTCCTAAACGGATTTGGGCCTATTAACAACATTGAAGCCTCCTATAAAATCCCAAAAATCTAATCCTTCAAGAACTTAAGAGAAGGAGAAACTAGGGTTTGAGAAAATAAGCTTGAAGGACCGATCATTCCAAAACTTCTTCGTGAAACAAATTACAGATTCGGAATCCTCTCGACGTAGGCTTCGATAGACACCAAAAATTCATGGAGAATAAGGTACGTGGGGTTTTCCTAAAATCTCATGGGCATAGAAATCATGTTTTAAGAATTGGGTTTTCGAATTCATGTACATACTCATGTTTCAGAAGCTTTAATGATATTGTTTTGGCCTTTTGGCTTTCCCCCAAAGTGATTTGAAAGTTATATGTATATATATATGCGTTTGTCCTGAAATATGAATTTAGAGCATGATTTTCATGAAACCTCTCTCTTAATGTAAATTTTTCCATGTTTCACGTAATATACAATGTTTTGAACACGAAAGAGAGGGTTGTGAATGTTGAATATGCATGTAATGAAAGAATGCATGGTTTTGCCAAAAATGCACATGACCACCATATGTTTGATGAAAGTTTTGCATGGATTTGACTTGAGTTTTGGAAAATGACATATTTAATGCAAATTACATGTTTTGGTGGTCTAAACTATGTTTTGAATGAAAGCTCTTGCTTAATACATTATGGCTCAGAAATAGGACTTGCAAGTCTTGGTATGACGATACCAACTCAGACAAATGCCATAATAGACACAGACTAGTTCAGAAATCAAATTTTTATCAGACTCTCATGATTTAGAAATTTCAGAAACATACATGTTCAGAAAAGGCTAAAATAGGGCATAAAGAGAGCTTAGGTGGTTCCCTGAAGAAGGCGGGAGTTTCAGACAACTCTTTGCCTAAAACCTTGGTTTGCCGACCCGGGTATATTATTATGCGCTGACTTAAATGTACTATGGCGTATCAGACTCAGACACTCCAACCCTTGCGGCACACTTGGGTTGGGGGCTTCCCCGCCGACTCAATGGCGGATTCCATACAGCTCGTGGAATATTCAGACTTGTAGGGGAATACCACCTAACTCAGAAGTAAAACACAGATCATGATTTGAAATGAACAGACAGGTTGCATGTTTTCAGAAAATGCCCATGTATTTTTCAGAAACAGTTTTATACATGATGTCTTGATGAAAAATTGCTTTCCCTTAATATATATATATATGTATGTTCCATTATACTACTTTTGGATTGCTTCGCGTGCCAGTACTTTTGTGCTGACCCCCCCTCCTTCCAGGTCTTGAGGCACAGTCTAGGGGTCCAGCTACTCAGTAGACATTCTCGGGTTTGCAGACTTGATCTCACAGTGGTGAGCCTTCTATTATTTGGAAGGCCTAATTATGTCAGACACTATCTTATTTATTATGTTTTTGGTTTACTGGGGGCCTTGTCCCAGCTTCTTTTCAGACAAATATTTATGTTCCTAGTAGAGATTTCGCAGACTGATGTCAGATAGTATTATTCAGAAATATTGCAGGACTTGACCATATTTTCCTTACTCAGTTTCAATTCCGCATTTTATTATGATTATGAATGTTGTGCATGATAACCAGATAGAGAATGGGTGTTCCAGGCCTTCATGGTTCGGGATGCTCATCACGGCTAGGGCCTAGGCTCGGGTCGTGACAAAATTGGTATCAGAACATGGTTCATGGTCCCAGGGTGTCTGTGAAATCGCGTCGGGTAGAGTCTTGTTTATGGGTGTGTAGCGCGCCACACTTATAAACAGGAGGCTACTAGGCGTTTAGGAATATTTCCCTTCTTTGTGATTTAGTTCGTGCTTCAGAGTCTAAACTGTCCCCTAATCAATGATCTCTTGTATTACAGTGAAACACGACTATGCCTATCCGTCACAACATCGATCAGAGTGCTCAGGAAGATTTGGTCCATCCCACCCATGGGATGTGGACCCGTAATAGAGATTCCACGCCAGAACCTGTCCCTACTCCGGGAGTCCCTCCAGTTCCAACCAGTCCACCTCGGGCTCCGCGAACTAATGTTAACCGTCCACCAACTGCTCAGAGAGATATCTCAAATGCATAGTTCAGGAGGTCTATCCATATGCTGACACAGCTGGTAGCTAACCAAGATCAACGATCGGAAGATATTGGGTCTGCATCCATTACGTCTGAGGCTACTAGAGTCGGGCATTTCATGAAGATGAATCCACCTAAGTTCACTGGTACAAAGGTGGAGGAAGATCCACAGGAGTTCGTGGATGAGATGGAGAAGATCTTTAAGGTAATACATGCAGATGAGATTGAAAAAGTGGAATTGGCAACTTATCAGCTTAAGGATATTGCAAATCAGTGGTATGCAGACTATGAAAATGCAAAAGGTGAGAGTGCTGAGCTCACAGTTTGGGGTGAGTTTGTAGAAGCTTTCCTTGACAGATTCTTTCCTCTGGAGTTGAGGGAGGCCAAAGAAGAAGAGTTCATGAATCTGAAGCAGGGAAGTATGAGTGTACAGGAGTACACTTTGAAGTTTAATCAACTAGCCCGCTATGCACCAGAATTGACTAGCAATATGAGAGCCCGGATGAGGAAATTTACATCCGGCCTTGCTGATAACCTAATACTTGAGTGCCAGGGGGCAATGCTGAATAGGGAGTTAGACTTTGCTAGACTGACAGTCCACATGCAGCAGGTGGAAGAGAAGAAGAGAAAGATCGCTGAATCTAGAGAGAAGGACAAATAGGCCAAGAGAGTTAAATCTGCGGATCGGCACCAGAGTCAGCTGCAGAGTGGTAATTGGGGAAATAGATGGTCGAAGAAGACGAGGTTTTGGAATAATACACAGTCAGCGGCCAGCGCCCCAGCGCCCAGACCCCCTGCAAATAGACAGACTCAGAGCTTTCAGACTCCTCATGGATCTAGAGCACCAGATACTCAGTCGCAGGGTAGTGTGGCTCAGCAGCATCATACTTACTCGCGATGTGAAAATTGTGGTAAGAATCATCCGGGGAAATGTCAGTTGGGCACACTTGTATGTTATTCATGTGTCCAGTCAGGCCATTTTCAGAGGGACTGTCCATCTTCTAGGAGGAGTGCTGGTGGTGCAAAGTTTCAGGGAAATTCCACAGCGCCATCCCCATCTCAGAAGGGCGCCACATCAGCTGCCGGGAACAGTCGCAACCGGTTATATGCCTTGACCAACCGCCAGGAGGCGGAAGCTTCCCCAGATGTTGTTACCGGTACGTTACAAATCTTTTCCCGTGATGTCAGTGTGTTACTTGATCCCGGATCCACCTTATCCTATGTGACCCCTTATGTGGCTGTTGGTTTCGGGTTTGAGCCCAGTGTGATTTCTAAACCCTTTTCTGTTTCTACCCCAATGGGGGATTCTGTTGTTGCTAGAAAGGTATATAGGGGTTGTGTGGTGACTGTTGGCAGTCGGGATACGGTGGCAGACCTTATAGAGTTGGACATGGTTGCATTTGATGCTATCTTAGGGATGGATTAGCTCCATTCATGCTAGGCCATATTGCATTGTAGGACCCGTAGAGTTACCTTTTCTTGCCCGAATGAACCAATGATAGAATGGGAGGGACATTCTTTAGCACCCAAGGGGCACTTTATATCTTATCTCAGAGCCCAAAAACTCATTTCTAAGGATTGCTTGTATCACCTTATTCGAGTCAAGGACTCTAAAGTTGAAAATCCTCATCTTCAGTCTGTCCCTGTGGTGAATAAATTTCCAGAAGTATTTCCCGAAGATCTCCCAGGGGTACCCCCTGATAGGGAGATAGAGTTTGGTATTGATGTGTTGCCAGATACCCGTCCCATGTCTATTCCGCCATAAAGAATGGCTCCCGCAGAACTAAAGGAGTTGAAAGAACAGCTAGCAGACCTCCTAGATAAGGGATTTATATGCCCCAGTGTATCTCCTTGGGGTGCACCTGTACTTTTCGTGCGTAAGAAAGACGGTTCCCTTCGTATGTGCATAGATTACCGTCAGTTGAACAAGGTCATAATTAAAAACAAATATCCTCTTCCGAGGATTGATGATCTTTTGGACCAGCTTCAGGGTGCTAGATGTTTTTCAAAACTAGACCTTCGTTCGGGCTATCATCAGTTGAAAGTTAGGGAGACAGACATTCCCAAAACAGCTTTCCGAACCCGATATGGTCACTATGAGTTTCTCGTCATGTCCTTCGGGTTAACTAATGCCCCTGCAGCCTTCATGGATCTTATGAACAGAGTTTTCCGTCAGTTTCTTGACTCGTTTTTCATTGTATTTATTGATGATATTCTGATTTATTCTAAGAGTAAGGAGGATCATGCCGATCACCTCCGAATCATTCTTCAGACCCTTAAGGATCATCGGTTGTATGCTAAATTTTCTAAGTGTGAGTTCTGGTTAGATGTTATTGCCTTCTTAGGGCATATTGTGTCCAGTGACGGGATTAGAGTGGATCCCCAGAAAGTTAAGGCAGTGAGAAGATGGCCCAGACCCACGACTCCAACCGATATTCGGAGCTTCTTGGGTTTGGCAGGTTATTACAGAAGATTCGTAGAGGGTTTTTCATCCATAGCGGCTCCACTCACTAAACTGACTCAGAAAAAGGTAAAGTTTGTGTGGTCTGATTTATGCGAAAATAGTTTTGAGAAGTTGAAAGACAGACTGACCATTGCACCTGTTTTGACTCTTCCCGAGGGTGTTGATGGTTTTGTGGTTTACTGTGATACGTCCCGTGTGGGACTTGGCTGCGTTTTGATGCAACATGGTAAGGTGGTAGCTTATGCATCTAGGAAGTTGAAGGTGCACGAGCGGAACTACGCTACTCATGATTTGGAGTTAGCGGCTGTGGTGTTTGCCCTTAAGATTTGGCGGCACTACTTGTACGGTGTTCATGTTGATATCTTCACTGATCACAAGAGTCTGCAGTATGTCTTCTCGCAGAAAGAATTGAATCTCAGGCAGAGGCGGTGGTTGGAACTCCTGAAAGACTATGATATGAGCCTGCATTACCATCCGGGCAAGGCAAATGTTGTGGCCGGCGCCCTCAGCAGGTTGTCTATGGGCAGCCTTTCTCATGTAGAAGAAGAAAAGAAGGAGATAGTGAAGGATATTCACCTCCTTGCGAATATGGGAGTGCGACTGTTAGATTCCGAAGATGGAGGGGTAGTTGTTCATGAGTTAGCTAAGTCATCCCTTTGTGCTGAAGTGAAGGAGAAGCAGGTTGAAGATCTCATCTTGATGCAAATCAAGAAAGATATGGGTCAACAGAAGGTGATGTCTTTTGAAATTGATGGTGATGGCATCCTGAGGTTTCAAGGTAGATTATGTGTTCCGAATGTCGATGGGCTTCGAGAAAGAATTCTTGATGAAGCTCACACCTCGAGGTATGTTGTTCATCCTGGTTCTACTAAGATGTACCATGATTTGAAATCTATGTTTTGGTGGAATAATATGAAGCGAGATGTGGCTAACTTTGTTTCTAAGTGCTTGAATTGCCAACAAGTGAAAGTAGAACATTTGAGGCCAGGAGGTACTTCCCAAGAAATAGTGTTGCCCTTGTGGAAGTGGGAAATGATCAATATGGACTTTATTACAGGACTTCCGAAGTCCCGAAATCAGTATGACTCTATATGGGTGATTGTAGATAGGCTGACCAAGTCAGCTCACTTTCTGCCTGTCAGGACTAACTATTCGGGGGAAGATTATGCCAAGCTGTTCATTGCAGAAATTGTCCGTTTGCATGGAGCGCCTGTCTCCATCATATCCGACCGAGGTACGCAGTTTTCTTCTCAATTTTGGAGATCGTTTCAGAAAGGTTTAGGTACCCAGGTGAACTTAAGTACAACATTCCACCCTCAGACTGATGGGCAAGCTGAACGCACCATCCAGACCCTGGAGGACATGTTGAGGGCCTGTGTGATAGACTTTAAAGGTTGTTGGGTTGATCACTTGCCACTGATAGAGTTTGCCTATAACAACAGCTTCCACTCTAGTATTAAGATGGCACCTTTTGAGGCATTTTATGGTAGGAGATGTAGGTCTCTAATAGGCTGGTATGAAGTAGGTGAGATGCAGATGTATGGGCCTGATCTTGTTCATCAAGCAATGGACGATGTGAAACTCATTAGGGAACGACTAAAGGAAGCTCAGAGTCGTCAGAAATCCTATGCCGACGTCAGAAAAAGAGAGTTAGAGTTTGAGATTGGAGATTGGGTTTTCCTCAAAGTTTCTCCCATGAAGGGGGTTATGCGTTTCAAGAAGAGGGTTAAGCTAAGTCCTCGCTATATAGGCCCGTATCAAATTATAAGAAGAATAGGTGGAGTTGCGTATGAATTAGAATTGCCTGCAAGTTTGGGTTCTGTTCATCCAGTATTCCACATATCCATGTTGAAGAAGTGCATCGGAGATCACTCTTTGGTGGTGCCCATTGATGAAATCAAGGTGAGCGATTCCTTGTCTTACGAGGAAGAGCTCGTGGGAATCCTAGATCAACAAGTGAGAAAATTAAGGAGTAAAGAGATAGTCTCGGTTAAAGTGTTATGGCGAAATCAGAAAGTTGAAGAAGCAAATTGGGAGTCAGAGCATGACATGAAAGTGAGATACCCGAGCCTATTTGAATCAGCAAGAGATGAATTGAAAGGTACAATTCTTGCTTTATGTTTCCTTCTATGTATGAATCTATTTGAAATCATGCGTGACTATTTCCGCGTCATCATTTGGGGACGAATGATCCCAAGGGAGGGATAGTGTAACGCCCCGCATTTCGGGCTAGAATAAAATATATGACTCTGATGCGTTGATAATCCCCGAGCCTTAAATCCTATGCCAATTTGGCATTTTAATCAAGTTTGTAGTATGTGAATCCATTTGAGCATGAATTTAGACCATAGAAGTCCTTCAACTCAAGGACGAGTTAAAACTATTTCGATCGATTAAGTTTTAGTGGACGTTGTAATTTGTGTCAAATTCTATTGACCATAACTCATTGTATATGATGAACTGCGTGGCCTAATATATACCAAATTTTAGATAATTGAATAAGCTTTCCAACGATACCAAATTCTCCTAAAACGGACACCCGGTGAAGAAGTTATGGCCTTTCAAAGTTGAATGTGTCGCCTATGCACATATAGGCGATGCATAGGGCGGCGCCTATGCAAATATAGGCGATGCGTAGGGCGGCGCCTATGTAAATTTAGGCAATGCAAAGGGCAGCGCATAGTTATGGTTTCGGGTGACGAAAACACTCCATTTTGAGTTACTTTAAGTGCAAGTTAGTCCTTACAAAACCCAAAATCGTCCTTACCCACTCCTAAACGGATTTGGGCCTATTAACAACATTGAAGCCTCCTATAAAATCCCAAAAATCTAATCCTTCAAGAACTTAAGAGAAGGAGAAACTAGGGTTTGACAAAATAAGCTTGAAGGACCGATCATTCCAAAACTTCTTCGTGAAACAAATTACAGATTCGGAATCCTCTCGACGTAGGCTTCGATAGACACCAAAAATTCGTGGAGAATAAGGTACGCGGGGTTTTCCTAAAATCTCATGGGCATAGAAATCATGTTTTAAGAATTGGGTTTTCGAATTCATGTACACTCATGTTTCAGAAGCTTTAATGATATTGTTTTGGCCTTTTGGCTTTCCCCCAAAGTGATTTGAAAGTTATATGTATATATATATATATGCGTTTGTCCTGAAATATGAATTTAGAGAATGATTTTTATGAAACCTCTCTCTTAATGTAAATTTTTCCATGTTTCACGTAATATACAATGTTTTGAACACGAAAGAGAGGGTTGTGAATGTTGAATATGCATGTAATGAAAGAATGCATGGTTTTGCCAAAAATGCACATGACCACCATATGTTTGATGAAAGTTTTGCATGGATTTGACTTGAGTTTCGGAACATGACATCTTTAATGCAAATTACATGTTTTGGTGGTCTAAACTATGTTTTGAATGAAAGCTCTTGCTTAATACATTATGGCTCAGAAATAGGACTTGCAAGTCTTGGTATGACGATACCAACTCAGACAAATGCCATAACAGACACAGACTAGTTCAGAAATCAAATTTTTATCAGACTCTCATGATTTAGAAATTTCAGAATGATACATGTTCAGAAAAGGCTAAAATAGGGCATAAAGAGAGCTTAGGTGGTTCCCTGAAGAAGGCGGGAGTTTCAGACAACTCTTTTCCTAAAACCGTGGTTTGCCGACCCGGGTATATTATTATGCGCTGACTTAAATGTCCTGTGGCGTATCAGACTCAGACACTCCAACCCTTGCGGCACACTTGGGTTGGGGACTTCCCCGCCGAGTCAATGACGGATTCCATACAGCCCGTGGAATATTCAGACTTGTAGGGGAATACCACCTAACTCAGAAGTAAAACAGAGATCATGATTTGAAATGAACAGACAGGTTGCATGTTTTCAGAAAGTGCCCATGTATTTTTCAGAAACAGTTTTACACATGATGTCTTGATGAAAAATTGCTTTCCCTTAATATATATATATATATATATATATATATATGTATGTTCCATTATACTAATTTTGGATTGCTTCGCGTGCTAGTACTTTTGTGCTGACCCCCCCTCCTTCCAGGTCCTGAGGCACAGTCTAGGGGTCTAGCTACTCAGTAGACATTCTCGGGTTTGCAGACTTGATCTCACAGTGGTGAGCCTTCTATTATTCGGAAGGCCTAATTATGTCAGACACTATCTTATTTATTATGTTTTTGGTTTACTGGGGGACTTGTCCCAGCTTCTTTTCAGACAAATGTTTATGTTCCTAGTAGAGATTTCGCAGACTGATGTCAGATAGTATTATTCAGAAATATTGCAGGACTTGACCATGTTTTCCGTACTCAGTTTCAATTTTGCATTTTATTATGATTATGAATGTTGTGCATGATAACCAGATAGAGAATGGGTGTTCCAGGCCTTCATGGTTCGGGATGCTCGTCACGGCTAGGGCCTAGGCTCGGGTCGTGACAGTACTACACATAACACCATAATACTAGTCTAAACCACAAGATTCAATATCATATTTCATTTTGGAGCTCCCATTTCAAGAATAATACCCATTACCACTTGAACAACTAACTCTGAGCTCATATTAGGAATTTACTAGTGCACAATGCATTCATCTACTTATATACCAACATGAAATTCAAACCTATCGTTATAACCACATATGAACTGCTAGGAAAACAACCCAGCTAGAATCCATATTATTTAATATCTCTATCAATATCAATAGCATGAATTATCCCCAAGAAGACACACCAAGAACTCTCAACTAACTATGACATATACCAAAGCTTTGCCTCAATCTTCCTTCACACATATAACCTTAGATTAAACAAGCATATAATAATCTTCCCTAATGAGGAACATCTACTCTCTCTCATCTAAATTATTGTTCAACCATTTTTATCACCACTATATTAAAAGAAAGAGGGCCACTAAAAGGCTAGAACATGATGACCTAGAGCATGAAAGAATATACATAACTTATCTTAGTCACTTGATTACGGCCTGAAGAAAAGAGCATCATAGATATGGATTCATTAAAGAGCTCTAAACTGAGAACATAAATGCATAATGTGAGATTCACTGGTCATTAAGGGTTTACCACGAGTTTTGAGAACTAAGCATACTCTGAAATATAAGTTCATATTTATCATAAGTTACTTAATATAAGACTGGAGTTTATAGATTCATGGGGAATGACTTGGATCACAAAGTAAAGTTGTTACTTATTTTAATAGGAGATAAGAAAGAATATGAATATGCATGAAATGTATAAGCATTAGTCATACGTGTGTCTCTTTCACGCAAGACAAGTATAAGGTGTCAAAATGACAGAAATCCAAGAAAAGGAATACTCTAGAGTAAGAATGGATCATTATCTCATCACAACTCTTATTGTCATGCATCATAATCTAATTCACAAAATTTGACTTGGTTCTTTACCTTATAATCTCCCCCTTAGATCAAAACCGACATTATATGCCTATGGGCCTATTCCATGCCCCTAAGACTAAGTAATAATGTCTTTACTCTAACGGTATACACAAGAATGCTCAACTCATATAGATAAAATATATTTGGGAAATACTAACCTCATTCTTGGACACTTCTTTCATATGTACCACCCTTAACTCTCTCTAATTTTAATAATTATCATCATATACTTACACCCTTCTTTGTAAACATATGTACCTCAATAAATACACAATCTCTCCTTTTCATGTTTTCTTAATAATATCATACCCCTAAACTTATATTTTTTTCCTAAACCATGAGAACCAAAATCATACCAAAAGACTCAACATTCATCTATCCATAACTCCTTAACTTAGCTAGTAAAAACACTATTGACTATATTCTATCTTTTTTCCTGCTTAGCGACTCAAGAGTGCTATCTAAGCACACACAACACTTAATAATCTTAGAAAATAATGCAACCCCATATCACTTTGGGCACATCTCTATATCATACCTACACCATCATACTTAATTACGATGAATGAACTCATATTCTTGCATACATTATTTCAAGTCATCTAGCTTACCTTCCATACAATTAGCATCCTTATCCCAATCAATCACTATTTATACCTTGATAATCATCCACTGTTCAAGCTTAGATTCTCGTATTAGACATGATTAACCAGCACCTCATATACTATTCTTTCTTGGCAAGACATCAAGAAACACTAGTCCACTAGAACCTTATAATAACAATAAATGATCATAATCTTATAGTCTATCTTAGTATAATCCATTAGCATATCCTCATTTCACACATCACTACTACTTATCCATCCATATATCTAAATTATACTCCTAGCTCTATAAGCATCAATCAATTTATTTTTCACAACCACAGGGGAAAGCCTATATTAACAATTCTTAACCACCAAAACTTTCATTAATAACTTATACTTTTCTAACATAATGAAATACCATCAAGAACTCTTCTCCTACCTCAAGCATACTCTAGGTCACCCTAACTACTAACCCCTTCTCTACCTTTCATCATGAAATTTACACCACACTCACTACCTCTAGCTAACACCTAAAAAAACATATCACTTCAATGCTAACCTAATAGCATGCATTGATTCATCTATGTACTTTTAATTAATCTCTACCCCTACCTTTTTTTTCACTACACTTCTATATCCATACTTTCAACTCTAAGGATGTTCTCCTACTTATGAATCATAACACTCTGGGTTACAGTATCCTTTAATAAAAATTGTATTCGATACTCTAGGTACATACTCCCTCCTCTCATGAATGTTATCTTTAATGAAGGGTTAATAAGGAATCTAAATACATATCATATTATGTCTTAACTACATAACTTATATGGATAAGGACATAAGATTTTGAACTAAAGGACTTAAAACACACCAACAGGATCTTGTCCAGCCCCTTTGTATGATTTCTAAAGTTTATAATAGTCAATCTAAGAGCATCATATCGAAAGAAATTGAAATTTACTACTTACATTAACTTAAAGAAAAGTCATAGTTAGAGGAATTTAGAGTAAAACACAAATCGACAGAAGTTTCTAAGAGAACATATTTACTGCATGATCTAGAGTATGAAAGAAATGAGACATTTCTTAAATGCCCAATAGCCTCTGAAATAAAAGTACAGACGTCTCCGTACAATTTCACAAGACTCTACTAGGCATGGATTCATAGACACCCTAGGACACATAAACTCTGTGCTCTAATACCAAGTTTGTTGAGACTACCCTTTAGACGTCACACAGTGTTTAGAACCACAAGTGATCCTAAGCTAACCCATGATACTACATAACTCGTGAGCAACTGTATAAAATACACAAAACTAGAAATTATAAGTAGAAGAGATGTTTTTATCTAAACTTGTTCAATACAATACTATTCAAAAACTTACAATACTGGTTATACAAAAGAAAAATAAAACTGAATACATCAACTCTAACTGACTGTGTATGAAGCCTCTACTAATACTAACTATAGGTAGCCGAGATATAACCCCCAACTATCCCTAATTAATACAAATGAATAGAAATAAAATACTCAATCTTTAAGCTGACTGGAGTCCTCGAATAAAAAGAACTCATCACCTGTTGGATAGGAGATACGAACTGTTTGACCATGATATTGTGGGCTACAACTGATACCTACATTATAAAACATTGTAGCCACACAGACATATATGTGGCCAGTACTTCTGGAATATACTAAGTATGTGGGGATGAATGCAGTAAGTAAAAATTGAAGTTAAACATACTTTCAAATCATGCATTCTAAGTGTAAAAAGGACTTACCTTGATCATGAATAAAACTGAAAGCTGAAATTTCATAAAACATGAATAATAAAGCATAATCTAATAAGCTTAGTGAGTCATTACACTTAGTTTCTAAAAACTTCTTTACTGTGGGAGATTCTTATAACCGACATAAATTATGTGAGCTAAATGGAGTCTAATATCTTAACCACATTAAGGAGAGTTGTTCTACCCTTTCCATCATAATAGAACCTGAACTGAACTAGAGTGATCACTAAACTGAGTTCATTAGACAAGGGGGACACTCTCTGGCGGGGCCCCTAAATCGATGGTGGCACGTAGTTTTTAAGAAATAGGATGCGCTAAACTCACATTCCCCTCTCGATGCTAAATACTACTCTCAATATATATATATATATATATATATATATATATATATATATATATATATATAGTATAGACTGTATGCTCATATTGATGAAATTCACCTTAAAATAAGCATAGGGTTTATAAATCTAAAAACCAATCATGCTTCTATTAATAAATCATACTCATGAATAACTGTGTGAATTTTATATCATGTTTGAGATCATAAGATCAAAACTAAAATCTAAATCATACTGTAGTAATCTGAAATAGTAAATTTGAACTTCTTGTAAACTGAGGGAATCATGATAAATTCATATGCTCTTATTTGTAAACTGACTAAATCATGCTAAAAATCGTGTATAGTTATCAACTCATGAAAATTCAAGGAAAAATACTAAAATTCATCTCATAATAACAATCATGAATTTAAAACATGAGTAACAGTAAATTTTTGTGCTAACTGAACTTTAAATCACATGATAGTGTTACAATTTTGAAAACAATGAAATTGGATATGAACCCTAACAAATCTCATAAATTTAATTATAAATTAAAGCTTTTAGGCACCAGGACAAAAGGTTATCCTTGTTAAAACCCTCCATACCTGAACTAGATGAACTTTCTATAGAAAAACTTAAATTAGAGCCTTAGAAGTTGATCTTTAGGAAGAAATCCTAATTTATTTTCTCTTGAGAGTGGAGAGAAGAATAAGGTTTAACTGATAATGATGGGTAAATAATGCTTATTGAATGATTTGAGTCATGGGGGAGGAGTTTGGGGTGAGAAAAAGACCAAACTACTCCTAAGGAAACTTAAAAAAAATTGTAGGAATTTCTCAGTTGACGACGAAGTTGATCGCCCATCAACTTGTTGATAGCTTGTCAACTTAGTTGTAAATCTCTAGCTGAATTTGACATTTACTGGTTAAGTTTGACATCAGAGTTGACATCCCATCAACTAGTTGGCATCTCATCAACTTAGTCGTCAATCTCTTGCAGATAGACACTTCCACATAAAATGAGCATAACTTTCTACTCCGGTATCAGATTAAGGTAAAATCGGACGTGTTGAAAACAAAACTCAAAGATATTTCATTTGGTGGGTGTTGAGCTCTAAAACTCTATATATTATAAAAACTATACTCATTTAAAGTTTATCCTTGTAGGATCGTATACTAAAACTCAATCGATAACAAATGTTCTCAATTTTGCTCTAAGATCTTCCTATGATCATAATTCACATTGAAAACACTTTACACACAAGGTGAATGGTCATGACACTTATCTGTGATTTAAAATAATTATTTTTAGGCCTTTAAACATATGACGAACGGTTAGAAACTTAGCTAGGAGTTTGTGGGGTATTACAAAGTAGGCCAAAAAAATATTGGAGGGAGGTGATTATGAAGCAGTTGCAACTTACAGAGGACATGACCCTAATAAGAAAGTCTCGAGGATGTGTATTAGTGTAGAGTGTTAGTGGGTAGAAGTGTGTCCTTACGGATAGAGAGGAGTGCTTTATGTAGTTGTGCCTGTAGGCATAATGTTATGCATATGTCTTGGAGTTTTCTATTTGTGGTGTTTTGATGTTGTTCGTGATTTCAGGCAGATAGTTTATAATATTAATCTATGGGTGTTATGTTCCTTGTATCATTCTATTGTGTGTTTTTATATTTTTTGTTTGATATATTGACGTTTGTCTTGAGTCGGGATCTATCGAAAACAGTTTCTCTATTTCATTTGAGGTAGTGGTATGAAATGCGCATACTTTACCCTCTCCAGACCCCAATTTTTTCCACTTTATGATTACACTAAGTATATTGTTGTTATTTTTGTTGTTGTAAGCATTTAAAAGATTTGGAATGTAATTGATTTAAAGTCGTCGTAAGAATCTTCTAAAGGAAAGAAAATCATAAAGTCTCATCATAAGCAACATTAACAAGGAGTGACAAACAAACGGGTTCCGGGTGGGTTGAAAATAAAGTAAATAACAACATATAAAATATTTGACTCATTCATATTTACCATGAATAAAAACTAATTATTATCTATTGGATAAAATGAATATTCGTATTACCCAAAGTTGACTCTAAACAAGACATGATACTAAATACTTTTAGCATATCGGAAGCGAAGTGAATTTCAAATGCAAAAAAAAATAAAAACCAATAACACATTCCAAGATTTGAATGAGAGCTAAGCATTTAAAAGAATGTATCTAGTCCAATTCGAAGAGATAAATCAATTGGTAGATGTAGGTTTTATTCATTTTATCCATCATGTTATTCATATTTTAAATGAATAAAATGGATGACCCAAGTTATATATTCTAAATGAATAATGTGTTGACTCAAGTTATATATTCTAAATGAATAATATGGGTTGACTCATTTTTTAAAGGAAGAATTACATAAACTAGCAACCTTAAGATATTAATTACAAGAAATAATAATATTTTGATAAAATTACAACTAATAACAAAACTAGTAATATTTTACCTTTTTTTCTTAAAAGCACGTGAAATCTACTCTCTTATTTTCAATTTCCCTATTTTTACTCTACTTTACCTATTTCACTTCCCCCAAACTTCCTTTTTTTTTTTTTTCAAATTCCCCCAATTCCGCATGAAATCCCACATCTTGATAAAGACCATCTCCACTTTTTAAGGTAAGTTTTTATTTAGTTAATGCATGTTATTTTTTTTCATTTAATTTCTGTTAAGGTATTTTAGTGTCGCCATTTTTTCAAAATTAATTTACGAAACTCGTCTTTTTAGGTTTTTTTTTTTTTTTTGAAATTGTACGAGTTAATGTATAATGGCTCAACATGCAAATAGTAGTAGTTCAGTTAGAGAAAATCAATCGAAGAATTTAGTTTCCGATGAACTACCATCGTTTAGTCTTGGTTTAACACAAGATGAAGATTTTAACTTGGGTTCTACTAATATTTTGTCTAACGAAGGTGTTATCATTGAAGAGTTGATGTCGAAGCACTGTAACAATCCCGAAAAGATTGTGGAGCATTGACAAAATCTTCATCCCCAAAATCCATAAAATTTCAAAAATCAGTGAAAAGGAGAAAATCGGATGAAAAAGGAGAATGTAGTAAAATTGCAAGTCTCGTTGCATCAGATTATGAATCTGAACAAGAAAAAGTGGAGGAGGTATGGTACTAAAATTTGTGTAAGATATTTGTATTTATCAATGGCAAGGTTTTTGTATATATATTTTTATATAGAAGTGTATTATGTATTCTGAAAATACATTTGTTATATAATTTGTATATGTGTTGTTATACTCTGTTCTTGTAAATTAATTGTACAATTCATGTATTCATAAAATACATATGTGTTTGTTGAAATATAATTCTAATATGTATTCTGAAAATACATTCAGTTTAGATATGTGTTTTTATGTTTACCTCTAAGAATTCTATTCGATGTTAAGTTGTATTTGGTAGTCATTACATTTTGAATGTGATATGTAGTTCTTGTTTGTTGAAATGTATTTTTTACATGCATCAGGTGGCGATAATTTTTGTATTTTGATGTGTTGATAACTTAGATATTGACTAGTAATGTAACTTTTAGGATGTATTTTCTTAAATACATATGTTGCATTGTTTAGACATATAATTATATTTTTATGTTGTATAGGTGTTGCGTTCTCAAAATATACATGGCAAGAGTAATTCATGTGTATGTTTCAACTGTTGACGGTGTTCCAACTCTTGATTTTGATCCAGATCTTCTTCGCACGAGATATGCTTTAATGTTGTGGCATTATGATTCGAGGAAAGAAGAAGAGAAGGCACAAAGTGATGATGAAGCACCAATGAGGTATCTTAGGAATATTGGGATAACAGAAGATATTGAAGTGCATGATATTTGAAGATTATTTTGAATTTGTTGTATTTTACAATAATAAACTTTAGGTAGACTAAGATTTAGTTGAATATTTCTTAGGTTTAATATGTCACTTTAATGTTGAAAATTGATATCTTAATATTTTCTTTGCTGTAATTGTTAGATTTTTGATGTTTAAATTTCTAAAATACAGTTGTTCGTGCTTAGTTTATGCTACTGTTATGCATATTTTGGTATGAAAATGTGCTTTCTAGTTTTGAATATAATTTTCAGCATTGAATATGTATGTTTCAGTCATTATATGTATTTTTCAATTATGCATTTGTATTTTTCATTTTATGCATATATATTTTTGAGTAATGCATATGTATTTTGAGCAATGTATGCGCTTTTTTTCAATTCTGCACATATACTTCTGAATAATACATAATTATTGTATAATTTTACATAAGTCTATATATTTTTATGATGCGTATATATTTATGATTAATACATAAGTATTTTAACAGACATGCGTATATATATATATATATATATATATATATATATATTTCTGAATATATACTTTTTTGGTCATGCATATGTATGTGTATTTGTCCAGTTTAATACATATGTATTTTACCACATAAGCATATGTATTTATGAGTTATTCATAGATTTTTTTCATATATGTATATATATCTATGAATAATGCATATTAATGTATATGTTTTTTTTAAAAAAAAAAAATGTATTTAAAGTTTTAGTTATGTAATTGATAAGTCATTATATGTATTCTTAATTACTTTTATTTATTACATAAATGTATGTTAACTTATTCTTATTTTTTATAGATTGGCATAGGTTTTTATTAGATTCTCATATGTATTTTTTTTAGATTAAAAATCTGACTTGTGTAACGTACAGTTCATTACACGTCTTGTATACTATATTCTTAATGATAGCATTTGCAACAATTTAACTACAAAAAGTTCAATAACATTAAAAAAATTATCAAATTTTAGAATCATATAATAATTAGTGAAAAAATGAAGCAATTATTTTTTGACTGAATACATCAATAAATTTATCATTTATTATATTTTCTACATGAACGTCTATTATGAATGAACTACAATAATTTTTTTTTATACATACCTCTTCTCGATTTTTCACGATTCTTCTTTGCAGGTCTCCCAGGTGGTCGCTTGTATTTTGAGGGCAAAACTATCTCCTCCAATATCTCCTGTGGAATTATCCACTCATTTTGTGTGGTATAGGATAAATGGAAAGATCATACGTTCTTAACACAATTTTTAGCTTGTATAGATAATAGCAATATGGTCCCTTTTGAAAACTCTTGCTATCAAGTACTGCACAAACATGCACACACAGTATCTCGTTCAATTGGAATGAATGGCAAGAATATTTTTTTTCCTTAAGACAAACAATAAAATATTTATCCATGTCGTGGATTGTATAGACATACTCTGAGGCTGGTATAAGCTGAAATTATTAATACAAGAATAATTTTTAAAAAATAATTGACAATTCAAATCATTCCAGTTTATCAAAAGTATTTATTCTGAAGCAACATATGTATATTACAAGTCTTAATATGTATATTTATGATATACATATGTATTTTCATTACAACATATAAATTACTGCATATGTATAATATAAATACATATACCTGGAAACATTTGAAACAGACAGTGAACACATAAATAGACTGCATATGTATATTATAAATACATATAACTGTTAAAATATATAAAGTCAAATACATATAGCTGTTAAAATACGTACTTTAAAAATAACTATTTCGTATATACAAAAATGCAAAACGAATTCCAACAAACATGAACATTTTTTTTTAATACTAGTTATCATTAACTAAAATTTAAATTTATCGTATAACAATTGTATCTCAAATTTCAAATTAAATAACGACATGAATAACTTTAAATTTGAAAGAAATAATTCGCTCAAACCATTTTTTTGAGAACTGATAGAATTCATATACAATCTCAAATTTTGGAATTCCACGACTATTACGCAACTTTGTTACAAGTTTTTCAGCAATTCTCGCGATATTTTTTTTATGAAATTCACAAACATAATCAAGTTTGTTTATTGATACCTGTAATTGGAGAGTTGTATTTTCAATATTTTCTTCAAAATTTTAGAAGATCATCAAAAATATTGGAAGCACTTTGTTTTTTGGCTTAGCTTTGATTTGTTGTTTATGAAAATTGTTGTTTGAATTTGAATTATGTTGATGTAAATTAACGGCTGAGGTAAAAACAAAAGTGTCATATAAAGTAAAGGAATCTGTTTAATTAAATGTGGCATAAATCAAGGAACAGTTTCATTCCTTATTTAACTCTAATTGATTAGATTTACTTTTTTTAATTTGAATCTATATTTTGGATTTTGATTTTAGTTTTTGATTATTGAAAATATTTTTTGAATTTGAATTAATTGTTGTAATTTAACATTGATGTAAAAAAAGAGTTTTAAAAAGTAAAGGAATCTGTCAATTAATTGTGCCATAAATTATGAAACCGTTTTTTCCATTTTAAATTGAAACTGAATTACTTTATATTAGGAACATAATATTCTGTTGTATATGTATTTAACTAGCAACAGTTTACTCAAATACAAAATACATATTGCTATTTTTTGTAATTTTAAAACTGTTGCTAGAAAAATTACAATTAAGACTCTATAGTTGCTATTTTTGAAAGTTTTCCTTTTTTAAAACATCAAATACCTAACCTACTCAAAAGAAAATTAAATTGAACAGATAACGGTCAAATTTAACCATTTTTTAGCACTGGCATTAAGCAACAAGTGAAGATGAGCATAATACCTACAGTAAATGATAACTCACCAAAGACTCGTTCGGTAGGGTGGATTATTTTCATAATCCATGGATTAAATGGTGGGATTACTTAATACATTATTTGGTAGCAATTTTGAAGTTATGTATAACTAATACATGGATTAGTTATACATCATATATGGTATTATAGGGTGTATAACTAATACACCCAATTTGATGGAATTAGTAATCCATGGATAAATATGTGTCAAGACAAAAACACCCTCAAATTTCTTTAATTTTTTTTCTAAATCTTTTCAATTTATTCAATGTGAGTTATTTCTTTTCAATTTATCAAGATAATAATATCCCTCCAAATAATTTTAGTCATAAAAAAACTACTCCATTAACTTAAAAAATACTTATTGGTCAAAATCCGAAAATAAATTGCATGATTGCATACAAGCTTTAATTTTGTAAATAGGATATTCATAAATAAAAATAATTTTTCTAATTAGCTTTAACACTTTACGGAACACAAATTTATGTTAATAATAATTCTATTGTCTCATTCAAAAATTACACGTATCTCCCTCCAACGTAAGAACATCACAAAGTGGAAACAACAAATAAATGATGAACAAATAAAGAAAAGATAACGAAAAAAAAATTGTAAGTGAATGATTGAATCTTAAAATTCCAAAGTAAATAATTAGTTATATTTTTACTTTTTTTTTTTTTAAAAAAAAAGAATAATAAAGTTTTGCAAAGAAAATACACAAAGTTATAATATGTCAAAGGTATTTTTGTAAACAAATAATATTCTTTCTAAAATATAACAATACATATTGTTTTCAATACATCAAACCAAACACTGCATAAAAAATAATCCCAGTATTACTAATCCCTGTATTACTAATCCCTGCACTACTAATCCCAACATTACTAATACAACCTATTCAGTATTATCTTATACACTCTACCAAACGATAAGTATTTGAGATTAGTTATTTTGGGACTAGTTATCCTGATAGTATTTCTTATTAAGTGTTTGATTTGTTGTATTAAAAATAATATGAATTGCATAATTTCTAAAAATAAATTATTTATTTACAAAAATACCCTTCACCTTATGTTAATTTTATAATTTGTTTTCAAAACTTAAGTTATTTATTCTTAAAAATAAAACCTCCACCTAATTTAACTTAAATATTTGCATTTCCATGGCTATGCCGAGTAGTGTGGTTTTCAACCTTGTATCAAGCTTATATATATACTAGTCTTAGTATACGCGCTCCGCGCGTGTAGTTTACTTTAATGAGTTTAATTTTATAAAATCACTTCGATATCTATCTTTTGGCGAGAAGAAGTTTGTGTTTAACTAATAAATTTAGAAACCACTTTAGAGCAACTACTATTATTTGACTAAGTTTTTAAAGTGCTTTTAAATGTATTTTTCTCAAAAATACTTTTAGAACAAAATTACATTCATTAACCAAGCACAAATAAATATAAATATTTTTGTTCATAAGAAAATAAATCTGAAAATCACAAAATTGAATATTCATTCACAAAACTTACAACTCTAATTCATAAAGTTCTATATAATAAAAAATATACTCATAAACCTAGAAAACTATTGAACTTGAAGTTGAAATAACATGACGGTATGTGGCGCTTACATTACAATCATTCACAAAATAAGATTACAAAGAAAACTATAATAAAAATATCATAGGATTTAATATGCTTTAGTCAAGTGACCTACATATTGAAAAACTGATATTACAAACACAAAACCTAGAGAGAATAATCTCTCCAAAGCAAAACACTTTACTTGTGAATGCTATTGTATTATTTGCAGCAATAAAGAATCCTCAATTTATATAAGTCCAAATTTTTTTCCTCCAAAAAAGGATTAATCAAATATGGAAGAAATATTTTCAAAAAAATAAAATATTTTCCATAAAAAAAACATTAATTATGGTAGAAAATTTGAGTAAATCCTAATAAAAAAGAAACACTCTCAAACTTGGAATAAAAACGTGATATTTAATATAAAAATCAAAGATTTGTTTAAAAATTTCCTTAATTAGAAAGTCCATAAATTACGTGATATTTAATATAAAAATCAAAGATTTGTTTAAAACTTTCCTTAATTAGAAAGTCCATAAATTACAAAAATAAATATTTATAATGTATGTTTTTAGGGATCTTTAGACTTTTCATAATTAATTAATAATTGAAAGAAATAGGTGAAAAGATAATTTTATCTATTATGAAATTTTTTAATAAAGGGTAAAAAGTTCAAATAACTTTTCTAGGGGTCTTCACACTTTTAATAATTATAGATTATAGATATAGACATAGATATATATAAATATACTAGTTTAGGTGTACGCGCCTCGCTCGTGTACTTCACTTTATTGAGTTTAAACATTACACTAAATAGGATATTTATTTAAATAATAAAGATGAATACAATAATTAAATTCAACATCTTTTGGAGATTTTATTTAATTAAATATAACCTTTACCAAAAAAAATTCTCAAAGCTGATCGACATTCATCTATCACCTGTAAACTGCAACAAAATAATACGATGATAGAGACATCAAAATAATATAATTAAATCTAACCTTTACACAAAAAAGTTCTCAAAGCCATCCGACGCTCATCTACCATCTGTAAACTATAAGAAAATAATACGACAATAGAGATATCAAAATAATACAACTAAACTTTATCTTCACATAAAAAAAATTCTCAAAACAGAGATATAAAAATAATACAATTAAACCTAACCTTTACCTAAAAAACTTCAAAATCAATCGACATTCATCTACCACCTGTAAATTCCTCTACGACCTGTAAACTACAACAAAATAATAAATAGTGATCACAAAGCTTTAGTTTTGATGGAAATAATTATTGTCTGAGCGAAAATTTTGACACTAAAGAATGACAATAGTGATCACAAAGCTTTAGTTTTGAATGACACACACACACATGTTGAATTCTATTATATTGACAAAAATAGTGAAAAAGTTAAGGGTCAGAAAATTAAGCATCCACCAATCTAGACATGTAACCGAATCAAGTTAAATGAGCATCAATCATATTCTTCCAATAAGTAAATCAGTTTCTTCTCTAGTTTATAGTGAATCTCAATATTTATAGAAGTATTTCCTTAATAGAGTCCTATTTTAGGAGTATTTTTCTATCCTATTTTAGGAGTATTTTTCTAATTGATCAGTACAAAGAAAAATATGAATTGATTCTCCTTCCACATATTTTAGGAGTCCCATATATTTTAGGAATCTAGTTAATATAATAAAAATAATTAAATAATAAATTAAAAAATAGTAAAAAGATAGTTTTATCTAAAGGAGAGTCTTTTAATGAAGGATAAAAAGTTCAAATCACTTTTCCAAGGGTCTTCACACTTTTAATATATATATATATATATATATATATATATATATATATATATATATATATATATATATATATATATATACATTAAAAATCAAAGAAAAAAAATCGAATAACAAGCACTGACACAAAATTATATTCCTCCAAATTGAGAAAAATACATAAAAGGTTCCCTTCATTTAGTAGAAATCACTCCAACTTTCAAAGGAGGATGGTTTTTAGAGTAAATTATTTTCATCATTTTATACAAGTATTGAATTTGATAGTTCGCACTTTGCAATACTTTGTTATGTAGAAATTTTATACAAGTATTGTTACCTTTCTTAACAAAAAAAAACATGAAGCTAGGATTTGTAGCTGCATATGCCTCAAGTATATGCCTAGACGCCTAATATATAAAAGAGCACATATACTATTTTTATCAATTTAACTATTTTACTGATAGATAAGTTGGGTAAAGAATGTAAAAAGTAATGTATAAAAAGGGATTGAAGGGTATCTTTGTCAATTTAATCATTTTATCTGGGATAGATTATCCCAGTATTATTGTTCCACCCAAAGACAAGGATAATTTATCCCAACACTAATTAATTAAGGATAAATTATGCAAAAACACAAACTTAAGAGGCATAAATACATAAAATTTCTTATCTTTTAAAATATTTTGTAAAATCTCATATTTCTCTTTTTCCTCTTGATACATGTTAAATAAAGAAGTAAAATATTTGCATTTATTTTAAGAGAGTAAATAATGGGAGAGAATATTTTAAATATCTAACAAAAAATTCATATTAAAAAAATTTCATCAGATCTTATCATTTGCAATTTATAATTTGGTTCAATTTTTTTCCATCTCTATTAATTTTCTTTTTCTTAAAATTTTGAAAGCTTTACAGTGTGCTTCATGTTGACAAGCATTCATATTTGTTTGAAGAATTTTCATACTATAGAAGCTAAAAAATCTCATTGTTTCCAGCAGAACCATGTCAATGACAATGAACACTACAATGGTTTGCAGAATTAGATATCGAATTCGGAATTGATACATATATTTTTTGTTAATGCACTTGATACATATATAATGTTGGTAATTTTCCGATACATTTTCGTACTATAAACGGTGATACATATGAGTGATACATTTGTTGTCAATATATTGGTGATAGATATGAGTGATACATTTGTTGTCAGAAGACTGATAATACATATGCAGATACTTGTTGATAGTGCTTCATATTTTTTATTCATTTATAAATGTTTGATATATTTAACATATATTTGACATATGTAAACTATTTATTTTGAGTGGGATTGAACTTTGAATGGGTATTGAGTAATTTTATCAGATGTATCTTTATGATACATCTGAAAAGCTAGTTCATCATATAAAAATTTAAGATCAGTTTGTGAACACTCCCAATAATAACAAGACATGTTTAAATTATGGGAGAAAGAAGAAAAATTTGAAAGTTGACCAATTTTGGATATTTCAGAGATTCATTTGAAAGTGAATATGGTATGCTATGATTTGCCCACGATTTAATCCCCGTCATAATTGAAAATCAGTTACTTCCTTATTTAACTAACCACTAAATTACAAATATAACACAATGCATATGTATCAAGGCTAAAGATATGTATCACAAAAATCAAATTTCAAGATATCTTGTGATTTAACAAAGTTATGGTAATAAGTATTACAACCCATTAAAAATTTGGAATTCATGTAAGTTAATCATTAATTAATTCTGGGATAAGTTATCTCATGCTTTTTAACCAAACAATGGATAAAGAGATACTAAAAATTTATCCCGAAATTATCTTTTCTTATTCCTCACACCTACGACCCTTACGCTATTATAAAATTGACACCTTCACCGGTTGGACTCATGAATTTGAGCATCTGCATGAGTCAAGATGATGTTACAAGGAAAAAAAAAATCTATATAACCATCCTTAGATGATTAAATGCAAGTTATAGAAAAAAAATTTAGTTTACAACTTGTAGCAAAATTTCGGTATAAAAAAGAGAAAAATATTTTTTTACTAAAAAGGTAAAATACAACTACATATAAGGAAAAAAGATTTTATATCCATTAAAAACATATGACAGTTATTATCAGGATATCGATCATCCTTTTTTTTCTCTTATAAATGACTCTCTTATTCTTCATTAACGACATATTATTTTTTTTCTCAAATATTTATTATCAAGCATTGTATTTTCTTATCATTCACCATTTTCTTTAAATTATTTCATCATATTTTTATTTTTCTTCTTCATCTAAAAGAATGCTGATGTAAGTATTTTATTTGAATCTGACTTATAATGGATGGTGATAGTTTACATTCTTTTCTTGTGATGCATGGATGAACATGAGATGTAATCGGTGTTGTTTTTGTTGTTTTAATCAACTAATTGTGTGATTTTATTAGTTCTTTTAGAAATTCAAATCGTTTTTTTGAACGTAACTGTGCAAATTTTGTTGTTTTACTCAATAAAACATAGTTCAGATTCTTTTCACACCTTAATTAAATCTGTCAATGTTTGTCTTGTTGATTTGAGTATAAGCAGTTAATCTAGTTTTTTTTTTATGTGTATGTTTTGTTAGAATTAAAATTTATTGAAATTTTTAAATTTCATATCTTTACATTTTTTTGAGCATTGATTCGGCAAAAATTCTATTTTATGTTTACAGGTTGGCCTAATAATTTTTCAGTAGATGGGATTATGAATGATGCAGATACCAAGTATAAAAGATTGATAAATGCAATAGCAGAACAACTCAAGATTAACATTAACTCAATTCAAATTGAGATTAAGTTCTTGATAAATGATAGATGTCCACCAATTCTCATACCTAATTATACGGGAGTAATGATGTATCTAATAGCTGCAAATGAAAAAGATATAAAGCACCAAATGAAGAAAAGTGTAAAGGAGTCAAGGTGACGTGTAGTAGTTACTATTCTATCCCTTTTTAGCTCGAAGGGTTGAAAAATATTATTTTAACTTTTAAAACTATTTCAAACTTTTAAAGAAATTTTTTAAAATAATTTAAGAAATTACAGAGTCGCTACTTGATTTTTTTAAGAAAATATCAAGAAAAACTAAAAGTATTTTTAAGACTTGAAAAACAGAAATAAATCCTTAAAATTAGAGAAAGTGGGTAAGAATTCAGATAAAGCTTTGAGAAGGTTTTTAAGGCACTCAAGAATATCCGTTAAAAAACGGTTGACCAAAAGACTATTTGACTGATTTATAAAAAGGTGACTAACTTTAAAAATGTAGCTAACTTTGTAATATTTTGAAATCTATTGTAAAATATGGCATTTATTTTATTCAAATGAAAAATTATTTATTTAAATTGAAAAAAAAAATTCTCTCAAAAGAAAAGGTTAATTAAGTCCAATTATTTTATCCATTTGAGAAACACAAATTATTTTTAATAAAAAAAAGAAAATAAACAAATTAAGAAAATTTGACCAATTATAAAAAAAGTTTTAATTTCTTATAAGAAAAATCTATTTTTTATATTGAAGAGAATTCTCTTTAACTTAAATAAACTAAGTTAACACATTGATAAAATAAAATGTCATTTTGATTTCTAAAAGGCTTGATCTTAAGAAAAACATAAAGAGACTATTTTTATTAATTCAAGAATTTAGATGCATGACGAATCACAAAAAAAGAAATGTCAATTCAAAAGAAAATTTAATTTGACTCAATCAAATTTAAGAGTTCATTACAAACAAATAATCAAGTATGAATATATAAATAACTAAAGAAGAAAAGTTAAGATTTGGGGCCCTGTTTGGCATTTCAAATTTGGCCAGCTTTTGGGCCCTTTTTTCAGGCCTTTTTCAGCTGTATATCATCTTCTCTTTTCCATGTTTTTGGCTGTATACACATTGTATATCAACTTGAGACCAGCTTTCTTAGCTCGATTTTTAACCCGTTGTATCTATCTGTATATCAGCTTTCAAGACCTGAGCATAATGTATATCTGTTATATATCTTTGTATACAACCTTGATCTTCTTAGTTTTAGTCCATTTTGGATTTATAGGAAGCTTGGACTCGAAGATAAGCAGATGCTAGGGAGAGTCCAAATAGACTCGTCATATCATGCATACAAGGAAGAAATGAAAAGGATTAGTAAAATAACTAGTCATCATGCAACCAATTAAGAAACAGAGTGTCAACAGTAATCTTAACAAAATTCTCCAAATAAATGAGTGATTCTTTGAGCAAACAAAGTTTAACTACTCGGAACTTGAACTAAAATCGAGCATGCAATTGAAAAGACTAGAGTCGCTGATTAGCTTGGTATTCTAAAGATATTAATATATCGAGAGCGAAGAAATGTTAATAATGAATAAGTAAATAAATAAAATACTTAGTGATCATACTAAATCTTATTTACTGGAAAATGCCTTTTGAACATCAACACTTCAAGAATAAGTGCACATAATATTCTCAAGATGAAACACTCATAAATTAAGATAACATATGATTTAACCTCCTTTTGCTAGAAAAATTGGGGAAGAGAAGAGCAAGTTATGTAGTAACATCTCAAACAAGTAATACTTTTAAATTTGTATAATAAAACTGATCAGCCACCAAACCTAAAAAAAATCATACTTTAATTAAAAAGCTAACTACATAAGGATCATGCCAAAGAAAGGAAACAATTCTGTTCTAACTTATCGGAAACTAAATAAACGATTGCAAAATTATGACACACTTTTGTTTATTAACAACTTAAAAAGTAGGAAAACTGGTTCACAAATTTCACATACAGACATAACACCAAACATAGTTCGAAATCAGTAAACATGCTACATCAATCACAAATTTCATCACGCAGAAAATCCTATGACCTTTATAAAGCTTTATACAACAAGTAATCCCATCAATAAAAGAAACTAAATTCCTACCACGAAAATGAAGAGAGGCAGAATTACAAGAAAAACAAAGTGTCGAGAGGTTTACCTTTTCTGGAGCAACAAATTGGACTACGAGCTCGTCAAAATTCTCGCCACCACCGGTATTAAGTTAGATTCTTAGCCTGGAGATTCCAACTCAAATGAGTCTTAGCGAATTTTTTGGCACCAAAACCCTTCTTCGGGTAGTAAAATCCTACGTTTTTCGGGATTTCCACTATCCGACCTCTCCAACATCTTTTCTGCTAGAATAGTAGTGGTATTTATAAGAGTATTTGTGACCCGACCTGACCAGGGGCCTTATCGTAATAGGCATATCAAGTCTAACTAGGACCCGAGACCACCCCCGATACCCAACCCAACCATCCATCATATGCCCTGAGTCAGATGAATTCCGAACATAGAACAAGATAGAGACTAATTCAGACTCTGCGATAGGTCTATGACCGAGACTGACCCAAATGAGCCCAACTGTCCCAAATCCAACCAACAATCATAACCATCAAAAACCGTAAGCCAAAACAAAAATAATAACCAAACCAAGTTCCATAACATAAAAGGATGGAACAGTGAGAAATTTAGACCAACAGTATCAGCCCCAATACCAATGCCAATACTAAGGCTAACACCAATACTGATCCCACCCATACCAACCTATAGTAGTTCCATAAAAGCCTCTAACCAAAAGAAAATCAATATCTGGTTGGGACATGCCCCCAACCATAGCCAAAACCAATATCCATAAATAAACTAAAGCGTGTAAAAATAACCATGAAAATGAAATGGAGCCTTCCAGAAAGATGGAAGCTCACCACTTCAATCCAAAAGTTGATCCTGAAATTCAATCATTATGCAGGAGGAGTAGAATGGTAAGTTCTTGCATCGCGTGGGGATACAGCTGCCCAAAAATGAGTTAGCGGGTGAATGCTAGCATGAACTCAGATTAAGGATTAAATAATGTCATCCAGTAAAACTAAGTAAACCAACCATATGCATACAAACCATACATATATATATATAACCATGCCGAAAAAGGGAACCGGGTCTAGCATGTATTTAAAATCATTAACCTAGGTATGTGTAGCTTAACCATCCTAAAACCACCCACGAACTATATGGGTCCAGTGTAACCCCCTGAACAGGCCCCGATGCGAGTAGCTGCACAAATTGGAGATACCATAACTGTAGGGGATTCAGAAATACCCTTCGCTCTCCATGATACATATGAACAGTGTACTTAGATGATTCGCGTGTACCTTATAGTATCATATATAATCGCCATGACTAACCCCTCATATCGGTAAACATGAGTTTTCAGTGATCGTTCATTGAACTCCCACCTTCACGGTTAGTTATCACCACCCTCCATTATTGCCCAATTTAAATCATTTTCAACCAACTAATCCATTATTCTATTTATTATTTACGAAGGCTATTAATAGTGGTATCGTCATACCGACTATAACTTGCAAGTATTATCCTCAACCAAACTTTGAGGTTAAGAAATTCCGTGTACCCATTTACCAAGTTAACTTGGGGGAGTCCTATGTACCCCACAAGTGTTCCATCATTATGTTTGCTTGGAGGAGTCCCATGTACCCCACAAGTTGTTCATTAACATGTTTACTTTGGGGATTCCATTGAACCCCACAAGCAGTTCAATTGACCATAACCATGACCACCAAACCATTCTATTTAACCATTCCAAATCATTTAAACCATTTGTACTATTTAGGGTTCTATTACCAAACCATACCATTTAATAGTTCCATTAAAAACTCCAACAATAAAGTAAAAGCATTCTCATAGGCATTTTATCAAACATATTGGGGGCATAGTGTTTTCAAAACCAAAATCAAATACCAATTAACCATTCGCATGCAACCAAGTATCCAACCCACCATTAAAATATGTAAATATATAAGTAAAACATGGGAAAACCATAACCAAGCTATTATAACCAAAACCCCCAATATATATTTGAAAACCCAAAATAATATAACAATTATGCCATGAAAACAATTTACAAAATATGCCTTTAATTGAAACTAACAATGAGGGAAGGCGTACATGCCTTAAATTGAATAGATGATGGAGAAAAATCACCAACACAAGCCCCAAATTGATTATCATAGAGAAACGCTAGCCTTCCTTTACCCAAAAGCCTTAGAGAGGATTAAAGAGTGTTTTCTAAGTGTTAATGAATAGAATAATAGGGAAAATAACCTCCCAAGTGTGTTAAAAGTCGTAGGGAAATAATAGGTTAAGTGGGGAAACGTCCTAATTACCCTCACTTAAACTGCATAAAATTCCAGTCAGAGGGTACGACTAACCATACCAGTCATACCCTCCAATACGAGTGGTACGCACTACTCGTAACTTAGGCCTCCCCCTTGGACCAAACACTGTCCAAGGTACGGCTTACCCAAACTAAGACGTACCCAAAGCATACGACCCGTACGTACCCCTGGTAGAATAGAATAAAAAAGGATTGAACAATGTCCACCATATGAGTCCATGGTACTACTCGTACCCTAGCTTACGGCTCATGGTGAGCTACTCGTATTCAGATCCAAGTTAAGCTTCCAAGCCTAAGATTAAGTGAAGGAAAAACCCCAAACCGGATGACCCGTATCTACCAAGTCGCATCCATTCCAGAAACTAATCCAACCCACCAACCAACACTAGTCAGCATACGACCAACCCATATGAACCGTACCCCAATATACGACTGGTATCCCTTAGTCTATCTTGTACAAAAACTAGAAATCCGAGAAATTTTCTAAGGGTAAAAAACCCAGGGTTTTATAGTCTCCCCCACTAGGAACATTCTTCCCTGAATGACAGAAAAGGTAGGGTAAACACAAGCACGATTCATTTGCATTATCAAATATCAATCCAGCCTTTAACCAAGTTAGAAAATAAAGATGCAAAGATATTAATCTTTCCTTTAACAAAGTTTGATAAAAAAGTATGTTGAAGAAAACATACCTTTCGTACAAATCCTAGAAGCAGAAAACAGATGTGAATACTTGGACTTCATATCCTCCTCTGTTTCCCATATAGCCTCTTCCACCTTGTGGTTCCGCCATAGAACCTAAAATGAGGCCACATTCTTGGCATGTAACCGACAAACCTGCTTATCCAAGATCTCAATAGGGACCTTTTTATAAGATAGAGAATCAGAGATACCCAGTCCCTCTAAAGGACCAACTGAAGAAGGATTGCCAACGCACTTCCTCAACATAGAAACGTAAAATACTATGTGAATAGAGCTCAAACTAGAAGCCAACTCCAATTCATAAGCCACATTGCCAACCCTCCGCAAAATCACATAAGGACCAACAAATCGGGGATTGAGCTTCCCCTTCTTACCAAACCGCATTACTCACTTTATGGGAGATACCTTTAGGAACACCTTATCCCCAATATCAAATACCAATTCTCTATGCCTTACATCTGCATAAGACTTTTGGTGGATTTGGTTAGCCTTAAGCCTATCCTGAATCACCTTTACCTTTTCCATAGCTGGATAAACCAAATTCAAATCAAACATAGCTGCCACACCAAGCTTAAACCATCCCATAAGAAATATACACCTCCTACCATACAATGCCTTAAAAAGGGCCATATCAATACTAGAATGATAGCTATTGTTGTAAGCAAACTCTAACAAAGGTAGATGCTCAACCCAACTGCCACCATAATCAATCATGCACGCCCGAAGCATATCCTCCAATCTTTGAATAGACTTTTTTGCTTGCCCATCAGTCTGGGGATGAAAAGCAGTATTCAGACTAACCTTAGTCCCCAATCACTTCTGAAAAGACCGCCAGAAGTGAGATAAAAACTGCGTACCCCGATAAAAAATAATTGAAACAGGTACCCCATGCAGATTTACAACCTCATGAAGATACAACCTCACATAGTCCTCAGCTGAAAAGTTAGTCTGCACTGGCAAACAGTGAGCGGACTTGGTCATCCTATCCACGATGACCCAAATCGAATCAAATTAATTCTGAGACCGAGAAAGACCAGTAACAAAATCCATATTGATTACCTCTCATTTCTATTTGGGTAAATCAATTTCTTGATACAACCCACCAAGCCTTATGTGTTCAACTTTGACTTGTTGGCACACGAAACATTTGGCTACAAAATCTGCCACATCTCTTTTTATACCACTCCACCAATACATTTCCTTGAGAGCATGATACATTTTTGTCAATTCATGTGCCTCAGCCAAAACCCTCTGTCGTAAATAGTCGACATCAGGAACACTCAACCTCCCTTGGTACCATAAAGTACCATGACCACTGATCTCAAAGACCATCACCTTTTTCACACCAACATCACTCTTTATTTTCATCAAGATATGATTTAGTAATTGTTTCTCCTTAATCTCTGCACTAAGAGATGACCGAACCACTTTTTGTACCATCACATCACCATCATTGGAGTACAAGAAACGAACTCCAAGATTAGATAAGCGGTGAATATCCTTCACTAATTCCCACTTCTTCTGATCCGCATGAGTTAAACGCCCAAAGCATAACCTGCTAAGAGCATCAACAACCACGTTAGCTTTTCCTTGGTGGTAGTGAAGACTCATCTCATAGTCCTTGAGAAGCTCCGACCATCTTCTTTGATTGAGATTTAGCTCTTTCTGGGGGAACATATACTGTAGACTCTTATGATAAAAAAGATGTCTACGTCCACTCCACACAAATAATTTCACTAGATTTTCAAAGAAAAAAACACTGCTAAAAGCTCCAAATCATATGTAGGATTATTGTTCTCATGCACCTTCAACTTCCTGGAAGTATAGGCTGTAACCTTCCCATGTTGCATCAAAACAAAACTAAGTCCTACCCGACATACATCACAATAAACCACAAACCCCTCATTACCTTCAGGCATTGTCAAAACTGGAGCTGAAGTTAGCTTATCCTTAAGCTTCTCGAAACTCCCTTCACACGTATCCGATTAAGAAAACTTTACCTTTTTTCTGAGTCAACTTACTCAAAAGGGAAACTATCATCCAGAAACTTTCCAAAAATCGGCTATTGTACCCAGCCAAATCCAAAAAGCTCCAAATATCGGTTGGAGTCGTAGGTCTGGGCCATCTTTTCACCACAACTGCCTTTTGTGGATCCATTATGATCCCCTCACTAGAAATAATATGGCCCAAGAAAGTTACAATATTTAACCAAAACTCACACTTGGAGAACTTGGTATACAACTATTGCTCTTTCTAGGTTCGTAACACCACATAAAGGTGATTAGCATAATCCACTTCACCCTTAGAATAAACCAGAATGTCATCAATGAACACAAAGATAAAAAGATCTAGAAACTGCGTAAAAATTGTTTATCAAATACATAAATGCAGTCGGGGCATTAGTCAAACCAAATGACATAACCAAGAACTCAAAGTTCCCATACCGAGTATGAAAAGTCGTCTTACGGATATTCTCCTTCATAATCTTAAGTTGATGATACCTAGATCGAAGATCTATTTTAGAAAAGATCTGGGCACCTTGCAACTGATCAAACAAGTCATCTATCCTTGGAAAAAAGATACTTGTTCTTAACCGTTACCTTATTCAATTGTTGATAGTTAATGCATATCCGAAAGGAACCATCCTTCTTGCACACAAATAATATCGGTGCACCCCACGGGAATACACTAGAACGAATAAACCCCTTATCCAGAAGATCCTTAAGTTGCTCTTTGAGTTCCCTCAACTCAGCTGGAGCCATTCTATAAGGAGGAATATATATTGGAAGGGTGTCCAGAACCAAATCAATACCCAACTCAATCTCCTATCCGTAGGAATGCCAGGAAGATCATCCGAAAATACCTCAGGAAAATCATTTACCACCAGAACCAAATGTAAAGAAGGACCTTTCTAGTTAGAATTTTTAACCTGGACCAAATGATAGAGACACCCTTTGGAGATTAATATCCGAGCTCTAAGATAAGAAATAAACCTTCCCCTAGGAGCTAGGGAACCACCCTTCCACTCAATAACCAATTCACCAAGGAACTTAAAGACAACCTTACAGGTCCAACAATCTAAGGACGCGTAACAAGAGTGTAACCAATCCATCCCCAGAATAACATCTAAAGCCATTATATTGAGTTCAAACAAATCCACCAAAGTCTGCCTACTACCAATAGATACCACACCCCCTCTATAGACTCTCTTAGAAACCACCAATACAACATCTTAGCCTTATTGCTATTAATAGTTGTATCATCATGCCGACTATAACTTATAGGTATTGTCCTTAGCCAAACCTTAAGAGGTTAAGGGATTCCCGTGTACCCATTTACCAAGTTAACATGGGAAAGTCCCATGTCCTCCAAAAGTATTCCATTATTACGTTTTCTTGGGGGAGTCCCATATATCCCACAAGTTGTTCATTAACATATTTACTAGAAGGATTCCATTGTACCCCACAAGGAGTTCAATTAACCATAACCATGACCACCAAACAATTCCATTTAACCATTCTAAACTATTTAGACCATTGTACCATTAAGGGTCCCAATACCAAACCATACCATGTAATAGTTCCATTAAAAAGTCCAATAATATAGTAAAAACATTCTCATAGGCATTTTATCAAACATATTAGCAACATAGTATTTCCAAAACAAAAATCAAATACCAATTAACCTTTTCCATGCAACCAAGTATCCAAACCACCATTAAAACATGTAAATACATAATTAAAACATGGGAAATCCATAACCAAGCCATTATAACCAAAAACCCCAATATTTATTTAAAAATCAAAACCATATAATAATTATGCCATGAAAATAATTTACCAAATTTGTCTTTAGTTAGAACTAACAATGAGGGAAGGAGTACATGCCTTAAATTAAGTAGATGATAGAGAGAAATCATCAACACAAGACCCAAATTGATCACCTTAGTGAATCCCTAGCCTTCCTTTACCCAAAAGCATTAGAGAGGATTAGAGAGTGTTTTCTATGTGTTAATGAATAGAATAATAGAGCAAATAACCTCCCAAGTGTGTTAAAAGTCATGGCGCCTTAATAAGTTAAGTGGGAAATATCCAGATTGCCCTTACTTAAACTGTATGAAATTCCCATCAGAGGGTACAACTAACCATACCAGTCATACCCTTCAATACCAGTGGTACCCACCACTCTTACCCTAGGCCTCCCCCTTGGACCAAACACTGTCCAAGGTACGACTCACCCAAACCAAGTCGTAGCCAAATCATACGACTCATACCTTTTACACGTACCCCTGGCAGAATAGAATCAAAGAGGATTGAATATTGTCCACCATACGAGTCCATGGTACGACTTGTACCTTAGCTTACAGCTCATGATGAGCCACTCGTACTCAGATCCAAGTTAAGCTACCAAGTCTAAGATTAAGTAAAGGAAAAACCCTAAACCATACGACTCGTACCAACCAATATGACTCGTATCCACCAAGTCGCATCCATTCCAGAAACCAATCAAACCCACCAACCAACACTGTTCAACATACGACCAACCCATACGAACCGTACCCCAACATACCACTGGTACCCCTTAGTCGTATCTTGTCCAAAAAATAAAAATCCAGGAAATTTTCTAAGGGTCGAAAACCCAAGGTGTTACAGTCTTCCCCAATAGGAATATTCATCCCCGAATAACAGATAAGGTAGGGTAAACACAAGCACGATTTATTTGCACTATCAAATATCAATCAAAGATATTAATATTTCCTTTAACAAAGTTTGATAACAAAAGTATGCTGAAGAAAACATACCTTCTGCATGAATCCCTGGAGCAGAAAACAGATGTTGATACTTGGACTTCATATCCTACTCTGTTTTCCATGTAGCCTCTTCCACCTTGTGGTTCTGCCATAGAATCTAAACCGAGGCCACATCCTTAGTCTATAACCGATGAACCTGACTATCCAAGATCTTAACCAAGACTTCTTCATAAAAAAAAAAGAGAATCCAAGATACCTAATCTCTCTAAAGGAACAACCGAAGAAGGATCACTAACGCACTTCCTCAATATAGAGACATAAAATACAAGGTGAATGGATCTCAAACTAGAAGGCAACTCCAATTCACAAGCCATATTACCAACCCTCCGCAAAATCGCATAAGGACCAATAACTTGGGGACTGGGCTTCCTCTTCTTACCAAACCGCATTACTCCCTTCATAGAAGATACCTTTAGGAACACCTTATCCCCAACCTTAAATTCTAAGTTTCTATACCTTACATCCGCATAGGACTTCTAGTGGCTTTGGGAAGCCTTAAGCCTATTCCAAATCACCTTTACCTTTTCCATAGCCTGATAACCTAAATTCAGACCGAATATATCTGCCTCACCAAACTCAAACCACCCAATAAGAGATCTATACCTCCTACCATACAATGCCTCAAAAGGGGCCATACCAATACTAGAACAATAGCTATTGTTGTAAGCAAACTCTACCAAAGATAAATGCTCAACCCAACTGCCATCATAATCAATCACACACATTCAAAGCATATCCTCCAATGTCTGAATAATCCTTTCTGCTTGCCCATCCATCTGGGGATGAAAAGCAGTACTCAGAATAACCTTAGTTCCCAATCACTTCTTAAAAGACCGCCAAAAGAGAGATAAAACTGCATACCCCGATAAAAATTAATTAATATAGGTACCCCATGTAGATTTACAATCTCATGAAGATACAACCTTGCATAGTCCTCAGTTAAAAAGTTAGTCCGCACCGATAAAAAGTGAGCGAACTTGGTCATCCTATCCATGATGACCCAAATTGAATCAAATTAAGTCCGAGATCGAGGAAGGCTAGTAATGAAATCATATTGATCACCTTCTTTTTCCATTCAAGTAAATTAATTTCTTGATACAACCCACCAGGCCTCATGTGCTTAACTTTGACTTGTTGGAACACCAAGAATTTGGCCACAAAATTGGTCGTATCTCTTTTAATGCCACTCCACCAATACATTTCCTTGAGAGCATGATACATTTTTGTTGAACCGGAATGAACTACTAGAGCAATTCATGTGCCTCAGCCAAAACCCTCTATCGTAAACCGCCGACATCGGAATATCCAACCTCTCTTGGTACTGTAAATTAGCATCACCACTAATCTCAAAGACCATCACCTTTTGCACACCAATATCACTCTTTATTTTCATCAAGATAGGATCCAACACTTTTTCTCCTTAATCTCTATATCAAGAGACGACCGAACCACTTTCTGTACCATCACACCACCATCATTAGAGTACAAGAAACGAACTTAAAGATTATCCAAGCAGTGAATATCTTTCACCAGTTCCCACTTTTCCTGATCCACATGAGCTAAACTCCCCATGGACAACCTTCTAAGAGCATCAACAACCACATTAGTTTTACCTTGGTGGTAGCGAAGACTTATCTCATAGTCCTTGAGAAGCTCTAACCATCCTCTTTGCTTGAGATTTAGCTTCTTCTGAGGGAACATATACTGTAGACTCTTATGATAAAAAAAGATATCCACGTGCACTCCATACAAATAATACCGCCAGATTTAAAAAAAAAAAACCACCGCTAAAAGCTCCAAATCATGAGTAGGATAATTCTTCTCATGCACCTTCAACTGCATGGAAGCATAGGCTATAACCTTCCCATGTTGCATCAAAACACAACCAAGTCCCACTTGGTATACATCACAATAAACCATAAACCCCCTCATTACCTTCAGGTAATGTCAAAACCAAAGTCGAAGTTAGCTTATCCTTAAGCTTCTAGAAACTCCCTTCACACACATCCGATCAAGAAAAATTTACCTTCTTCTGAGTCAACTTAGTCAAAGGGGCAGCTATCATCTAGAAACTTTCCAAAAACTGCCTATAGTACCCAGCCAAACCCAAGAAGCTTTGAATGTCGATTGGAGTCGTAGGTCTAGGCCATCTTTTCACAACAGCTACCTTTTATGGATCCACCATGATCCCTTCACTAGAAATAATATGGCCTAAGAAAGTTACAATATTTAACCAAAACTCATATTTATAGAACTTGGCATACAACTACTGCTCTTTCAAGGTCTGTAACACCACACAACGGTGATTAGCATGATCCAATTCACTCTTAGAATAAACTAGAATGTCATCAATCAACACAATGACCAAAAAATCCAAATACTGCCTGAAAACCATGTTCATCAAATCCATAAATACGGTCGGGGCCTTAGTCAAACCAAATGACATAACCAAGAGCTCAAACTGCCCACACCGAGTATGAAAATCCTTCATAGGGATATCCTCCTCTATAATCTTAAATTGATGATACCCAGACCGAAGATCTATCTTAGAAAAGAACTTGGCACCTTGCAACTGATCAAACAAGTCATTTATTCTTGGAAGAGGATACTTATTCATAATTGTTACCTTATTCAATTATCGATAGTCAATTCACATCCGAAGGGAACCATCCTTCTTACACATAAATAATACCGGTGCACCCCACGGGGATACAATAGAATGAATAAACCCCTTATCCAGAAGATCCTTAAGTTGCTCATTCAGTTCCCTAGCCGAAGCCATTCTATAAGGAGAAATATATATTGGATGAGTGTCCAGAACCAAATCAATATCAAACTCAATCTCCCTATCCCGAGGAACCCCAGGAAGATCATTCGAAAATACCTTAGGAAACTCATTTACCACCAGAATCGAATGTAAAGAAGGACCTTTCGAGTTAGAATCATTAACCCAAACCAAATGATAGAGACTTTCTTTGGAGATTAATCTCCGATCTTTAAGATAATAAATAAACCATCCCCTAGGAGCTAGGAAACCACTCTCCCACTCAATAACTGATTCACCAGGGAACCTAAAGACAACCTTACATGTCCGACAATCTAAGGACGCATAACAAGAGTGTAACCTATCCATCTCTAGATTAACATTGAAAACCATCACAACTAGTTTAAATAAATCTACCAAAGTTTGCCTACTATCAATAGATACCACACATCCCCTATAGACTCTCTTAGCAACCACAGAGTCTCTTACTAGGGTAGAAATAGAAAAAGGTTCCAAAATAACCTCGAGATCAAAACCAAAATACACAACCACAAATGGGGTCACATAAGAAAGAGTGGACCCCGGATCAAGCAAGCAATACACATCACGAGTAAAGAGTTGTAACGTACCAGTTACGAAATCAGGTGATTTCTTAAACTCATGTCGAGATGAAAGAGCATATAACCTATTCCGACTAGCATCGGCACCAGAAGCAGGAGCAGACGTCGAAGCAGTACCACTAGGTGTAGGAGCAAAAGATGAAGTAATTGGAGCTTTGACCACTCCCAAAGCACCCTTACTAATCGAACAGTTTCTGAGCATATGGCCTGGCTGGCCACATTTAAAACACATATCCCTCCCTTCATCACAAAATCCCTGATGAAGACAACCATAAAACTGATAAGAGGGCATGAAGAAGCCAATTGTTCCTCAATCACCTGAGAATAGGCACCCAGTGCTAGGAAGTTATCACCACCCTACTGAAGCCTATCACCCGAAGTCTTCGGGTAAGGATCACTAGTAGAAAAGAAGGAACCAAAACTCCCTCACTTATTCTTTGGCCACTTACCGCCATCCCGACTACCTCGCTGTTGCCCACTTCCATGTTCAGAAGACCTGAACTTCGTACCCTGTCTTTCCCCAAATTCAGCCTACTTTCTATTTTCTTCCTCTACCTGTTGCATATGAACCACCAACCTAGACATATACATAACCTTAATCAGCAACGCAGTCTTGCTTTTAAGGATCAAATCCTGAGACAGTTTAGAAGCAAACTTTCTCATCCTCGCCCTCATATTGTACACCAATTCTGGAACATACCTTGACAGATAATGAAATTTCAAGGCATATTCCTTGATTGACATTTTCCCTTATTTCAGATTGATAAGTTCCTCCGTTTTTTCTTTTCTTAACACCTATAGAAAGAAGCAATCTAGAAAAGCATTTGAGAAAGTCTCCTATAAGGACAACTCCTCAAAATCACCTCTATCCCTATCTCACTCCTCGTACCACAGGAATGCAATATCCTTGAACTGATAAGCTATAAAATTCACCTCTTCCACGTTCGTGGCCAATATCACCCTAAATATCTTCTCTATTTTATCTAAGAAACCCTGTGGATCCTTCTCCACTTTCAAACCAATAAAAACAGAAGGATTCATCTTCATAAATTGTCCAACCCTTGTGGCCTCAGCTGATAAAACACCAGATGTATTTTGCTCGGCCTGAGCAGCAACCAATTAAGCAATAGTATAAATCGATTGACGAAATTCTGTATTCATTACCTCAACCTGAAGAGGACTAGTAGTAATTGGTGAAACTCTAGAAATATTAGGGACTGTACCCCTAGATCGAGTATGGATTCTATGTGTCCTTTCCACATTGTCCCCAGATGGGACAGAAGAGTTTTCTTGTGTTCCAGATCATTGAAGGATAATCTGAAAAGCGAACAAATAGGGATTTGAGAAGATTCCAAAACATAGAATCCAAGCTTGAGAATAGAATGCCAAGAAAGTGAAGCATTCCTAAAAGTCTTGTAGCCTCTCTCTTATGAGTGTGGTGTGCCACACACTTTTAAAAGAGACTCTATTAGACACAACTTTGTGGACTCCCAATTGACCATGAACCTAAAGCTCTGCTACCAACTTAACACGACCCGACTAGGGGCCTTGTCATAATGGTCATCACAAGTCCAACCAAGACCGGAGACTACCCCTGATACCCAACCCAACTAGCCAGCATATGCCCTGAGTCGGATGAATTTTAAACACATAACAAGATAGCGTGTGATAGCACTAATCCATAATCTGGGATAGGTCTATGATGGAGTCCAACCCAAATGAACCCAACCGTCCCAAATCCAACCAACAACCATAATAAACCAAAATCGTAAGCCAAAAACAAAACAATAACCAAACCAAGATCCATAACATAACATTAAAGGATGGAACAGTGAGAAATTTAGTCCAATAGTATCAGCCCCAATACCAATGCCAATACTAAGAATGACACCAAAACTGATCCCGCCCATACCAACCCATAGTAGTTCCACAGAAGCCTCTAACAAAAAAAACTAATATCCAGTTGGGACATGCCCCCAACCATAGCCAAAACCAATATCCATAAATAAACCAAAGTGTGTAAGAACATCCATGAATATGAAATGGAGCCTTTCAAAAAGATGAAAGCTCACCACTCTAATACAAAAGCTGGTCTCGAAATCCAATCACTATGCAAAAGGAGTCTAATGGTCGGTTCCTGCATCATGTGGGGATACAACCGCCCAAAATGGGTTATTAGGTAAAAGCTAGCATAAACTCAGGATAAGGATAAATTAATGTCATCCAGTAAAACCAAGTAAACCAACCATATGCATACAAAACATACATAATATAACCATGGTGGGAAAAGGAATCGGGTTTAGCATGCATTTAAAACCATTAACTTGGGTATGTTTAGATTAACTATCCTAAAATCACCCATAGGCTATATGGGTCCATTGTAACCCCTTGAACGAGCCTTAGTGCGTGTAGCCGTACGAATTAGAGATACTATAAGAGTAGGAGATTCCAAAGTACCCTTTGCTCTCCATGATACATATGTACAGTGTACTTAGAGGATTCTTGTGTACCTCATAGTATCATATATAGTCTCCATGACCAACCCCTCATGTCAGTAAACATGAGTTTCTAGTGTTCATTTATTGAACTCCCACCTTCACGGTTAGCTATCACACCCCGTTATTATTTCCCAATTAAAACCATTTTCAACCAACCAATCCATTATTCCATTTATTATTAACCAAGGCTATTAATAGTGGTATCGTCATACCTATTATAAATTGTAGGTAGTGTTCTTAGCCAAACATTAAGAGGTTAAAGATTCCCATGTACCCATTTACCAAGTTGACTTGGGAAAGTCCCATGTACCCAAAAATTGTTCCATTATTATGTTTTCTTAGAGGAGTCCCATGTACCCCACAAGTTGTTCATTAAGATGTTTACTAGGTGGATTCCATTGTACCCCACAAGGAGTTCAATTAACTATAACCATGACCACCAAACAATTTCATTTAACCATTCCAAACTATTAAAATCATTTGTACCATTTAGGGTTTCATTACCAAACCATACCATGTAATAGTTCCATTAAAAAATCCAAAAATATAGTAAAAACATTCTCATAGGCATTTTATCAGACATATTTGGGGCATAGTATTTCCAAAACCAAAACCAAATACCAATTAACCATTCCCATGAAACCAAGTATCCAAACCACCATTAAAACATGTAAATACATAATTAAAACATGAAAAAAACATAACCAAGCCATTAAAACCAAAAACCCCAATATATATTTGAAAACCCAAAACCATATAACAATTATGCCATGAAAACAATTTACAAAATATGACTTTAGTTGGAACTAACAATGAGGAAAGGAGTACATGCCTTAAATTGAGTAGATGATAGCGAGAAATCACGAACACAAGCCCCAAATTAATCAACTTAGCAAAACCCTAGCCTTTTTTACCCAAAAACCTTAGAGAGGATTAGAGAATATTTTCTAACTGTTAATTTAGTAAATAGAATAATAAGGCAAATAACCTCCCAAGTGTGTTAAAATTCATGGGGCCTTAATAGGTTAAGTGGGGAAATGCCCAGATTTCCCTCACTTAAACTTCATAAAATTCCCATCAGGGGGTACGACTAACCATACCAGTCGTACCCTCCAATATGAGTGGTACCCACCACTCGTACCCTAGGACTCCCACTTGGACCCAATACTATAAAAGGTACAATGTAACCAAACCAAGTCGTACCCAAATCATACGACCAGTACCTTTGGTAGAATAGAATCAAAGAGGATCAAACATTGTTCACCATACGAGTCCATGATACAACTTGTACCCTAGATTACAACTCTTGGTGAGCCACTCGTACTCAGATCCAAGTTAAACTACCAAGTCTAAGATTAAGTGAAGTAAAACCCCAAACCAGATGACCCATATTCACCAATATGACTCCTATCCACCAAGTCGCATCCATTCCAGAAACAAATCCAACACACCAACCAACACTAGTCAGCATACGACTAACCCATAGGAACCGTACCCTAACATACAACTGGTACCCTTTAGTTGTATCTTTTCTATAAACCAAAAATCCAGGAAATTTTCTAAGGGTCAAAAACTCAGGGTGTTATAATTTAGGTATCAATTTGGGGCTGATTTGGTGATATGGGATAAAATAACTTTAAGGGTAATATCGATATTTTGAGAGAAATTGATAAATGGGATAGGGGCTGAGCTAAAATTGTACTATTCTTGTACGAATTTGAGTTTCAAAAGTAGTAAAGGCTAAGCTGTTGCATCGCGGGTTGGGTCGTTGTCGAATCATTGGAATTACTATTGTTGATATTGTTTATTGCAATATTGGATGTTATTGTCGGGTTTGGCTAAGGGGTTGTGCATATTATTGTTGTTTGCTAGATTGGGTCAATTTTAGTTTATGATGGTTGTAGGTTCGTTGTTGATTTTGTACGTTATGTTATTTGTTGTTGTTATTAGCTGTAAGATATATGCATATTGTTGTTTAAAGAGAAGGTAAGAATGGGCCGGGTAGGGATCTATTTTGGGCATAATGAGGTACAGATTTATGCTATTATAGAGTGGGTTGGTGGGTCAGCTTAATGTGGGGTTGGGCTGGTATTGGGTTGGGTGGGTTTTGGGGTTATTTAAAAAATAACCCCAATCAATTTTGGATTTAGTCATCTTATTAAATTTTTGGCCAAATTGAAAATCAATTGACCAATTATGATAATTTGATTTAAATTATGACCAAATTTAATAGATTGGCTAAATTAAATTAAAATTTGATATGAATTAATACCTCATTTAATATCGAGTTTCTTGATTAGATAAAATCAAATAAATATTTCTCCCAAAAAATTATTATTAGAGAACAAATTATATTTAAATTAAGATTTTATCAATTTGAATTAATTTTCTAGCTTAATCTCAATAAAAGTCCAATTTAGATTAAAATGTTTATTTAAGTAACAAAATTTTTACAATGTCATATATGTAAATACAAAAAGTATAATCGTTACTTAAATGATAAATTAACTCAAATAAATATTTTAGACCGCATTTATCTAGATGAAATAAATATTTTAATTTTCTTAAAAATCAAAGAAGCTCAGGATTAAATTTAGCCGTGGAGGACAAAAATTAGGTGTCAACAACTGCCTCCTCCCTTTAGGTAGAATGGATGCAAGTAACCCTGGGCAACGGGAGTTTGACATTCTAAATTTTTGTTTGACCATAAATTTATTTCAGAAAGAGATTAGTTTTTGCACGAGTTTCATGGAGCTATGGTCGGAACCCGGTATCGTGTTTTCTACATATCTTAAGTTGCATGAGAATTCAGATCACTTGTAGTCCATAAAGCTTGATTTTAAGCACGATTTTCAAAGAATTCACAAGCTATCGTAATTTTTGAATTTTGATAAAACCAATAAGTTGGGGAATAAGCGAATTGAGGGGAAGAGGGGAGGCTGGAATATAGTTGAGTTTTCAATATAGATCCCATCCTACATATCCTTGAGACTCAGGGAATCAGTCTGCTTATAGTTTGACTCGATTGGTAGAAAAGATAGTCTTTTATTTAAGATAATCTTTGGCTCGAGATGAGTGATAAGTTGATAGAATTGCAAAACTTGTAACCTCTTAACCATAAATGTGGAGCTCTTCACACCCATATGTTAGATATTACCCAGACATATTTTCCAAAACTCTGAGTGTGTTGTCACTCAGATTTGAAGAAAAGAGAAGGTTATCCTTGGTATGAGCTTAGAATATCCTGAAAGTAAATTTGAAATCGAAATATTCTGAAGTACCCACATGCCTTCTAACAGGGGTATGGTTTGATGGTGGTGGTGATCATCCTTTAGCTTGAGTCTAAAGAGTTTGAGATCCCTATTTAGACTATGTCTCGGTTTGCTCCTAAGAAAAAGTTTCACATTGTCCGACATCCTTTTTGGAGTCATCCACACCTGTGGTTTTGATTTGAGATTCTATCCTTTCTGATGCTCTCGACAATATATCAAACAAAAATTGTTAGTAATAAACTTATTTCACGAAAGAGGTATATAGTTCTTTACCATATCTCATGTACCTGTTTGGAGGTCAATAACTTGTAGTAACAAACACAACAACTCTATTGGTTGTTGAATAAAATATCTCTTTTGCTGATTATGTATTCAAAGTAGGGTGGCCCTGTTTGACACCGCCGACACTTTATGTAGAATGGTCCCTGCAACCGTGTAATCTTATGTTGATGCAGAAAACCTTTTGGTCATCTAAAATGCTTGTTGTATGTTGAATGATAACCTCTTCGGCTATTGACAATGATCCTTTTATATGACCTCGGGTAAGTCTTGCTCATCTTTTGTATCGATACGACTTATATATTTCTCTTGAATTGTCAATCCTTAGGTAATCTTGAGCATCATTTGATGTTGGATATGAGGCGAATTATATATATCCTTTGAGTTTCTATATTTTAAGGTAATCCTGTATATTATCCGACCTTGGATAAGAGATATCTTACAAATATCCCTCGAATCACTAGCTCTCAGGTATTCCCGCACATCATCCAACCTTGGATACAATATGACCTATAGATATCTCTCAAACTGGTAGTCTTTAGGTAATCCTACGCATGATCGATCTTAGATATGATGCGGCTTATAGAGAACCCTTGGACCTATCCATTTGGTAATCTTGAATATTCTCCGGTAAGCATTTAGTTGCGACTTATGGATAACCTTCAAACTATCGATCTTTGGGTAACCTTGCACACTATCTGATTAGGATGTTGTTGCAGCTTACTGATGACCTATGGGATATCAACTCATAGGTAATATCGCACACTATGCTATCTCAAATAACGTGACTTATAGATGACCCTTGGATTGTCAATTTTTGGGAAATCCCATATATCGTCTGCTTTAAGATAACGACTTAAAGACATCCCTTCAAATCATGTTCTTTTGATGGGTTCAGATATTAATCCATAAAATGATGAGATATCCTCAACGTTGGGTTATATAGCCTTTGTGTGGTCAATAGACATAAGATGTTGAGATATCCTCGATGCCAGGTTATGCTATCTTCGTGTGGGCAACGGATATTGGTGCTCCAAAGCATCTTCCAACATCAGACCTTATCGTCTTGCATAGCAAGAGAGATTATGTATGTTTTATCCATTTTAACTTGAAGGGTTGGAAAAACTATAATTTTGATTTTTTAAACTATTTCAAAACTTTAAAGAAATTTCAAAACAATTTAAGAAATTTACAGAGTCGCCACTTAATTTATTTGAAAAGAAATTAAGAAAACTTTTAAGAAAAATCTTACGTCTTAAAACAGAAAAAAACTTAGGCTTTTAAGAAAATCCCGGATAAGAGGTTTTTATTAACATCTTAGGAAGGTTTTTAAGGCACCTAAAATATCCGCTAACTTGCAGTTATCCGGACTATTTGAAAACTACCTTTGACTAACTTTAAAAAGAGAAGTTGATTTTTTGAAAGAAAAATTGGTTTTAGAAAAAGACTTGTATAAATTTTAACGACTTAGTTGAGAATTTAACTAAGTCTAAGTAAATAAGCACGTAAAGGGAAAAGGGGAGAAATATAAGACTTAGGCTCGTAAGCCCGAATCATCATCTCTGATTTAATCTAATTGGGATTTTGGCCCACTTGCACCCATCCTAATCTAAATATCGGTCTTTTGGCCCATAACTTGTCCTAAACTATTTTTTCGGACCTTTTGGCCCATAATCGACTTCACCTATATTAATTTACAACTTTAGCTTCGAGGCCCCAAATAAATGAATAAGTAAATGATTAAATAAATAAATAAAAAGAAGACAATAATAAAAATCAAGACTTTTCAAGTCTCTTAGTGACCTCATTAATGGGTTTTGACCCATTTTCCTTCTTCATCTATCTTCTAGCACCCGCACGTCATATAGTCGATCTTGGGTTTAAACATCAAACTTGACTCAAAGAGGTGGGCCTCATTGACCCATTACAAAATGCAAGGGGAGAGGAATCCATTTGGACTCGAGACATTTTTTGGATGCAAAGAAAAGATAAAGAAATTAATATACATTCAAGACATAGAAGTGACATATTTCAAAGCAAAAGAAACTATCGAGAACCAATTTTTGAATGACAATGATAAGCACACTTGCACAAGAATGAGAGTCAACAAATAAAATGCAAAGCAAAGACACCCACTTACATGCCTCATAATTTATGTTCATATAAGAATGAATAAAGGCAAAAGGAAGAAAACCATATTTAATGAATTAATGTGAGAACAAACAATGCAAGTTTGCGAGAGTAAAGGGATGAGGCGATAAGAAAAATAGCCATGGCTTCTAAAATTGAACAAACATAGAAACTAATTCATATAACAAAAAAAAATAAAGTCTAACTTTTCAAGAAAGTGAATCTTTAAATTTCAATTAAGGAGAAATTAACGAAGATTTATACATCTAAGTCATGGCCAACTTTAGGGAAAACATGTAACGACCTATGATTTATTATTCTAAGACATCGTTGATTATCTTTTGACATTATGAATCAAAGAGAGTCACGAATCAAGTCTTTACACACACAAAGAACACGTATAACAATCCAAAGGGAGTAAGAAAATTAGAATAACAGTTTAGCATCTCTAAAAGTGAAATATCGTTCAACAATCATACTATGCATGACTCAATAATATCTAAATAATTCTATTTAGCCACAAAAATTCAAACTTTCTCATCATTTTGATAAATTAACAACATGCGAAAAAAGATAAAAAAACATCTTGGATGGAAAATAAAGCTAGTACGCATCTCTTATATGAGGATTTTGAAATCCATTAAAATAATTAGCAAGCAAATGATAAATTCTTGAGTTAATCAATTACTATTTTTATTAAGGAGAAACAAACAATAGTAACTATTTTTCCAACATAAAAGAAACAACTTCACATGCTAATAACAAACATATCCGCTAACAATGAATTTAAACATCGTATAAATACGTCTTTTGAGCAAACTTTATACATAATAATAAAAGAATAAAACTAAAAGGCAAAACAATCAATATTAACTATGCTTTTCAACATAAAGAAAATGTCTTTACATGCTAAAAACAAACATATTCACCAACAATGAGTTTAGACAAGACATGTGTACATCTTTTAAGCAAAGATTGAAACTTTATCTATAATAATCAAAGAATAAAGAAAGGAGAAACAATCAATATTAACTATTCATTACAATATAAAGAAAACAACTTTACATGCTAAAAACAAACATATTCACCAACAATGAGTTTAGACAAGACATGAGTACATCTTTTAAGCAAAGATTGAAACTTTATCTATAATAATCAAAGAATAAAAAAAAAAGAAACAATCAATATTAACTATTCTTTTCAACATAAAAGAAATAACTTTACATGCTAAAAATAAATATATCCGTCAATAATGAATTTAAACAAAGCAAAAGTACATCTTTTAAGCAAAGATTGAAACTTTATCTATAATAATCAAAGAATAGAATAAAAAAGGCATGTACAATTATTGCTAGCTCATTTTTATACCATGAACATAAAAATAACCATAATATCGATACTGCAACGTCCTATGGCCTTCAAGGCCGTCTACAACAAACAAAATTATAACTACAAACTACGAAGAAGAAAAAGATGAAGAAGAAGAAAATGATAATAAAACTAAGAAAAAAGGGAAAGGTGTGTTCACCTTTTTTAGGGTAGCAAAATGGGACTTCAAGTTTTTTTCGGAGTCTTGATCACCACCAGAAAGCAATATTTCGAGAACTTCGATTAGCTCACAAATTTCATGGAAAAAGAAATTTTTTTACTAAAATAAAAACTCTTCTTTGCTCAAAGCTTTTTTTTCAACCTTGAGACTTTTTCTTTTTTTTCACTAAAAAAATTTCAACTATTTGATCAAAAGATTTTCAATTCTTTGAGGTTTTGAGACCTCGTTTTTCTACCAAAATAGTGGTAGTATTTATAGAAAAGGATAGAGATCCAATTCTATTAATTTACCAATGTGGGAGAAAGTTTTTAGGGGTGTTTTTGGAATTTAAAAATTGAGGATAAGATGAGGTGGAAGATAATGCAGGGGGGAATTATACAATGTAATACAAATTTTGAATTTCAAAATTAAAATTTGGAAAAAGGAAAAAGGTTGGGGGGGATTGTAAAATATAGTACAATTTTTGAATTTTAAAATTGGGAAAGGACAAAGTTGGGGGAAAATAGTACAATGTAGTATAATTTGAAATTATTTTTTAGTGGGAATTGGGTAGAAGTTGTGAGAGTTTTTGGAAATTTTTGGGTTATTTAAAATATAACCCCAATTGAGATTTAAAATTTAGCCATATTTATTTAATTTTGACCAAATTAAAAATCAATTGACGGATTGTATTGCAATTATGGCCAATTTGATTTTAATTATGGCCAAATCTAATAGATTGACTAAACTAAATTGAAATTCGATACGAATTAATACCTCTTTTAATCTCAAGCTTCTTGATTTAATAAAATCAAATGCATATTTATCCAAATAAATTATTTTGATAATAAATTATACTAAAATCAAGATTTTACTCATTATATTTATTTTCAAAATAATCCTTGATTAAAATCCAATATTCCATAGAATAAATATTTAAGTAATCAAATTATATAATCTCGTATAACTGAACACGATAATATATAATCACTACTTAAAATGACAAAATCACGTACAAATAATATTTTAATTTTTTTTTATTTGGATGAAATAAATATTTTAATTTTATTAAAAATCTAAGAAACTTAGGATTAAATTTAGTCATGGAGGGAAAAAATTAGGTGTCAACTACTGCCCCCTCCCTTTGGGTAGGGTGGATGCAAGTAACCCGGGCAAAGGAAGGTTGACGTTCCTAATTTTTGTTCGACCACAAATTCGAATCTGAAAGAGATTGGCTTTCGCATGAGTTTCATAGAGTTATGATCGGACCTTGGTATTAGGTTTCCTACATATCTCAGATTACATGAGAATTCAGGCCACTTGTAGTTCATAAAACATGATTTTCAAAAAATTTACAAGCTATCTTGGTTTTTGAGTTTTTGATGAAACCGAAAAGCCAAAAAATAAAGGGATTTGGGGGGAGGTTGGAATGCAGTCGAGTTTTCAAAATAGATTCCAGCCTACATATCCCTGAGACTTAGGGAATCAAATTACTTATAGTTCGACTAGATCAGTAGAAAAGATAGTCTTTTATTTTAGACGATCTTTAGCTTGGGATGAGTGACAAGTTGATCTAGTTGCAGAAAAAAGGCTTGTAACCTCTTAACCATGAATGTGGAATCCTTCACATCCATAGGCAAGAACTTACCTGTACATAATTTCCAAAACTCTGAGTGTGTTACCACCCGAATTTGAAAGAAAGAGAAGACTACCCTCGGTATGAGTTTTTAGAAATATCCCAAAGGTGAAGCAGAAACTAGAATATCCCAGAATACCTACATACCTTCTAATAGGGGTGTGTTTAGATGGTGGTGTTGATCATCCTTCAGCTCGCGTCCAGAGAGTTTGACGTCTCTCTCTAGACTATATCTCGTTTTACTGCAAAAAAAAAGTTCCACATTGTGCTGCGTTTTATCTGGAGTCGTCCACACCTGTAGTTTTGATTTGAGATTTTCATCCTCTCGAATGTTCTCAACAATATTTCAAACAAAAAGTGTTAGTGCTAAACATAATTCACGAAGGTTATATAGTCTTTTACCATATCTCCAAGTGAGTTGCCGCCTAAAAAGTGAAGTCATCCTCTTATGTACCTGTCAGAGGGAAATAACTTGCAATAACAGACATAAAAACCCTCTTTGTTTTTGCATAATTATTTTATTCATTGAGTGAATATATCTTTAAAGTAGCAACGCCCTTTTGGACATCGATGATACTTTATGCAAAACGGTCCCTGCAGCCGTGTAATCTCATATTGATGTGGCAACCCTTTGGTCGCCTGTAATCTTGTCATATGTAGCATTATAACATCTCCGGTTATTGATAATTCTTCTTTCCATGTGACCCTCGAGTAAGTCTTGCGCATCTTTTGTATCGATACAACTTATAGATTTCCCTTGAATTGTCAATATTTGGATAATCTCATGTATTATTTGATGTTGGATACGAGGTGACTTACAGATATCATTTAAATTTCTAGCTTGTAGGTTATCCTACAAATTATCCAACCTTGATAAGATATGGCTTACAGGTATCCCTCCAATCGCTAGCTCTCAGGTATTCCTGCACATCATCCGACCTTGGATACAATATGACTTATAGATATCTCTCAAATTACTAGTTTTTGGGTAATCCTGCACATAATCGATCTTGGATATGATGCGGTTTATAGAGAACCCTTGGACTTATCAATTTGATAATCTCACATATTTTCCAATAAGGATTTAGTTGTGACTTATGAATAACCTTCAGACTACCAATTTTTGGGTAACCTTGCAAACTATCCAATTGGGATGTCATTGTGGATTACAGATAACCTATGGGTTGTCAACTCATAGGTAATCTTGAACGTTATTGTATTTCAAATAATATAACTTATAGATGAACCCTCAAATTGTCAATTTCTAGTAAATCTCATATATCACTCGTCTTCATATAGCGACTTAATGGCATCTCTTCAAATCATGTGCTCTTGATGTATTCAAATGTTGATTTCTTAAAATGATGAGATATCCTCGACGCCAGCTTTTATGTCTCGTGTGTCAATAGGTATTAAATGTTGATGATATCCAAGACACCAATATTTGTGTCTTGCGTGTCAACAGATATTGCATGCTGGTGATATCCTCGACACCAGCATTTGTGTCTCCCATATCAACAGATATTGAATATTGGTGATATCCTCGATACAAGCATTTGTCTCTTACGTGTCAATAGATATTGAATACTGATGATATCCTCGACGCCAACGTTTGTGTCTCGCGTGTCAACAGATATGAAATACTGATGATATCCTCAATGCTAACGTTTATGTCTCACATGTCAACAGATATTGAATGTCGATAATATCCTTGATGCCAGTGTTTATGTATCATGTGTCAATAGATATGAAATACTAATGATATCCTCGACGCCAACATTTGTGTCTCGCTTGTCAACATACATTGAATGCCGATGATATCCTCGACGCTAGCATTTGTGTCTCACGTGTCAACAGATATGAAATGCTGATGATATCCTTGACGCTAGCATTTATGTCTCGTATGTTAACATATATTGAATACCGATGATATCCTCGACGCCAGCGTTTATGTCTCACGTGTCAACAAATATTAAATGCTGATAATACTTTGTGTATTGACCCTCTTGGCAATGAAAATGATTTCACCTAAGTCCGTTTGTCTGTATTTTTTCTTTCCACATGAACTTGCACTAAATGTAGATAGTTAGTAGACACAATGCCGCTCTCACTGGCGACTGCAGTCAAATTTGCCGAAGTTTAAATATCAGGCATCATACTCTGAATGGTTTAATCTGCTATTCATCCTTTTTCAAAGAAGTATTTAAATAGCAGACCCATCAGATATAAATGAATGGATAAAATCCCTTTTTAAGGTCACTCAAATACCGTTCTTTTCGCTTTAATGAATTTTGAGAAAGAATTTTCACTCTTCTTCCTATTGAGTGATCCTTTTGATTGTTGTACTTACTGCGCCAACTCCTTTGAATGCACTTGCACTTCAAAGTAAATATTTAATAGACACAAAGTCGCTTATGCTAGCGACTACTTCTATATAAATAATTCTAAATATAATATTCATAAAGAAGATAAGGCGCCTTTGTTTGTCCTTCATAGATAATTTAAAAGGACCTCGATAAATGAGTATTAAACCCATCTTTGGGGCTACCCAAATATACCATTCTTGGGCATTATGTTCTTTGGTGTGGCTCGCAACCCGCTTAGAGATTTATTTGAAAAATATTTTCATTTTTTTGTATTGATCCCTGCATCCACAGAAAAATGATTAATTTTTTTTAATCAAACTACTCCGTGTTGACCTTCTTCGATCTTAGTTTTCTCCTCGCCATATTTTGGGTGCTCCTTCATGTTGGGACGTCCACCCTGACTCTTCGTTCTAATATATATCTAGGCAATTACTAAATAAAAGATTTGTATTGATTTTTTAAAATAGTCTTATTTTTAGACACTAGTTTCAAAACTTCTATAAAAGATTTAGAAAATCTCTGACAGTCATGTCATGTACTAACTCAACGAATATCTTTCTCTTAGTTCTCACTATATCCAATGTTTGATAGAGGAATTCCAGGGATTCATCATCATCACTGAGAGTTTGTATCAAAAGTTCTATCATAGCTGAAGGTTTAGTCCACCTAGACTTAGTCGCAACTGTTGACTTCTATAGCTTAACTTTGACCACTGGTGTCGGGGAATTTGAAATATATTCCAATGTTTAGTGGAAATTTTGAGTCTTCCCTTAAAATTTCTTCCCCAGTTTAATGTTGTTTGAGATGATCTCATCTCGAGAGGATCTGAGGTCTTTGTTGATCTTCGTTCTCTCTTTCGGATAATGATATTCTTCTTGTGAATTTTCGAGATTCCTTCTCAAAAATTCTGTCCCAGTTTCCATTTTCTAGGGTTACATGACCGAGCTGTTAGGGCACCTACGTATCCCGTTGAAGCAGGAATCAGGTCAAACGTAGTTCAGGACTACGCTAGGAAAAAATAGAAAAATATATTGGGTTGACCAAAGCCGACATAGGTCGCCTACGTATCCCTTTTTGGGAATTCAGGTCATCACCTAGTTCATGCATAAAGGAAAAGGATAAATTCTTCTAAGAGGTTAACCGAAGCCGACATAGGTCGCCTACGTATCCCTTCCTTAGGAATTCAGGTTAAACGTAGTTCGTACATGAAAGGAAAGGATAAATTTTCCTAAGGGGTTGACCGAAGCCGACATAGGCCGCCTACGTATCCCTTTCTTGGGAATTCAGGTCAAACGTAGTTTGTACATAAACTTATAATAGCCCTAAAATACTCTTATCCATCTTACTAGGATAGAAATAAGCACTTATATGGATGACATAATGTTTCCATTGCATTTGTCTTGATAGAACAAAGGATCAAATGTCCAATTCCTTGCCTTCCTAGTTAACCACCTCAATTTCCTTTAGATTAGGTTTCTTTGATTGTCGAACTCTTTGACTCTTCTGTTGACTATTCTATGGATACCATTATATTTCTTCTTTACATGACATGACAATGGAAGGTTTTAAATTATTGTTATACGACGGGCGATGAGTCATGAGTGGAGTGGAGGTCCAATTCAACAATGTTTTCTCCAATTAATCTTCCATGATCCCGATTGTCTTGTAAAATTCTTCCATCATATTTTTCTTATTCCATCCTCGAGATCATTGATTACAGGTTTGAAAAATGATTGGTAGAGTCCAGTTTTACTACCAGTCATTTTTATTTTCCTATAACAAAGCTATAGTCAAGAAGGGGATCTCTTATTCATTTTGATCTGGGGAAGTAGAGCCATTTTGTGCCAACACAGAGTAGTTTCTATTACCTGCAAAGTAAAAACAAATCAAAGGCTAACATGTTATATTTCGTTAGTAATAAGCAAAGCAAGATGATAAGGTAGGAAGTTGATACGCCCAAATTACACCTCTCTTATGAGAGAGTAAGCGGTCGCTATCAAATATAGAACCGAACTAGGTTGGGTGTCGAATCCCATAGGGAATACTGTGTTCACTAAGTGTTGTGGTTGTTATTAGACTGTTTATCAAAGGTTCCAAATTAAAAGTGAGTTTAAGTTTGTCAATTTTTTCTCGTTATTAGTAACACAGAATGATCTAGACAGTGGTTCTTATTGCAAATAGTAATTCAATGGAAATAGACAAACTGGAGTTATGGTTACTGAGATGTTCAATTAGCTAGGGTTGTGAATTATTTTGAATTTCCCATTAATCACTATAGTTGCAAGAGTTATTGAATCCTATAATTTACCCATTTATTTCTCAACCTAAACGAATAGATTATCCTTCAATTCTCTCGAACTTAAAGAATACATTAACTTATTCAATTATTCTTCTTATGTGGGTTGATCCCGTTAAGGAATCAGCCCTTAACCCAAAGGTTAAAGCCTTTAGATTTTATGTAAACCTCTTTATTTCCCAACAAACACTTTTATATTCGACCCTTCAAGTTTGCAACCTAAAAAGGTCATTATTGTGAAAAAGGGTTTATGCAACCTTAGTTAATCATGGAAATCAAACATTCTCACAACCCCAATCAGCTTCTCACATCAAGGCTCCTATAACCCTAGTTATGAGAGCTTAGCCACACATTTCCATAGAAGAACAAAAAGGAATTATTGTACTTCTCATAAATAGATTCAGAAAATACTTACAAGGAATCAAAGATTTGTTCTACAATCTTCAGATGAAAATATGAATAATATATTTAGATCCAAAATTCTAGTTGTTTCTTAGAGAATTCTGCTTGCAATAGTGTTCAACGTTGAAAAATATGATAAAGATACCAAATAAAACCTAAAACTGGGTATTTATATGTTCCCAGGTACAGAGGCTTTAAAATTTGAAATCAGAAAAATAGCGTCCAAGTTGAAGGTCAGGACAGTGACCCGTCGAAAGACTGGCGGTCCGTCGCATGGTCTGTCACTGATGGTCCTGGAATGTCAGGTTCTGTTTAGGGCTGACGGTCATGCTGGCGGACCGTCGTTGGACTGGCGGTCCGTCCAGTGGTCCGTCATTGGATTTTCTAGAAGCCTGAGTTCTGGTTAAGCCTGACGCCAAGTTGGCGGTCTTTCAAAAGATTTACGGTCCGCCACTTGGACCATCGCATGAGTTGTTCACTTGGAGCATTCTGTTTAGCTCTAACGGTCACTCCGAAGGTCCGTCATATGTCTGATGGTCCGCCAGTTGGATCATCAGTGACCTTTTTCTGCTATTTTTCTAGATTTTTCCTTCAGCTAACTCTTTACCCTGAAAACACTCAAATCCATTATTAAATACAACATCACTTGCTTGAAAACATACAATCATCCTAAGAAAAAGATGTAAAATGTTTCGTCAAAAGCCGAAACAGCAACGCCCTCAACTTAAGGCAATTGCTTGTCCTCAAGCAACTTAGCACCAAATTTCATACATACATAATACAATGATAGGCAATCACTTACTAAACTAGACTTAGCATAACCATTCACTTGTCAATCTACTCATATGGTTTCAATACATTAGGATCTACAATCGGCATTTATTCAATATCAACACACATACAATCATGGGCATCATATCCTAGAGAGACTAGAAAAAACTAAGTGAAACTCAAGTTGACCTCACAGTAATGAAGTCTACCACTCATTATATTTTGTGGACACAATCTAAACTCTCACACTCAACAAAGAAGTTACGAGCATAGTGCACATACCCATAGGCTTGCCCTTATCAACTAACACCCCCTTTTGTAGTTGATTTGCCAAGATCAAACAGGTTTTTTCTAGGCTTGTAATGAGGTTTTAGGATAGGTAAGGAAGTATTTAGGGAAAAGTTAATCAACACTAGGGTTTCTCTCTCTTTTACCCTTGAATTCTACCTACCATGGCCATTGTTGTACTACATCACTTACCCATCTATCATTCATTCACACTGTACCATATTTTCCCCCTTTTATATATATATAAGCATCAATGTAATGCCCCAAGTCTGGTACCACAGATGCTACATGGTGCTCATAATCCTAAAGGACCACAAGTTAACCCATGACTGGCACCTGCTGTAATAACTGTAAAATAATACTAAAATATGCAGAATACTGGGCTGAACTACCATAAGGTTCAATATTGTAATAAATATGAAATAAGGTATATTATTACCAAAACTAAAATAACGGTCTGAACATCCTATAGTCTGAAAAAACCTCTAAACTTTCTAAATAAAAAGTTGATGAGACATGTCCCCAACTAACTCTTACTGCTGAAATAAACTAAATCTAATGAAATAATAGAATGAAGGAATATTCTCAAAGAATGAGGACTCACTGCTACGTCTACTGCTACTGACTGAATCTGAACTGCTAAGGGTGCACTGGAGCTCGTGCTTCTGAACCTATGGTATAAGACACCATAGCACAAGAGAAAAGTATGTGTCAGTACATGAGAATATACCGGTAAGCAAAGTGAGGTAGGCTGAGTGCAAGGTTTCATATGCATGAAATATAACTGACTGAATAACATAAACATGACTGCATGAGAATACATACATGAATGCATAAACTATAACTGAGATTCGTCATAGCATTGAATACTGAATCTAAATACTGATAACATGGGTTTCTGATAACTGATATAATTGATAATGGATATACTGTTAACTGAGTGACTTTGTCTAACAATACTGATTCTGATGGAACTAGATGAGTTTCGTACTGAGCTGAGTGACTGTATCTGACAGTCCTAAAATCTGTAGAACTATCTGAGTTCTATTCTGAAAACTGAGGGTGAGACTGTGGGAGGTAGTAGTCTAACCGACATGCCCCAAATAAGATAATATAGGTGAGTTGGGGTCCAATCTATAACCCCAATTGGAAGGGTGTCAATACTGCGCCACTAGTAAGGATAAGCTATGAGTGACCCTCATCTATCAGGTACCCTATCAAGAATGGTGGGACCCTCAACTAACAGGTTAAGACACCTCATCAACCCTCATCTAGAAGGTTAAATGTCTCAACCTATGCTGGCTACGTAGTTCTGTAATACAAGTATTGCTCCTAAGAATCACACCTTTTGCTAGCAGGTGAGTTCCCATCCTTGGGTTTACTCGGTGTTGAATGCTACTCCCATCTGAATAGACATTGAATTGATTATACTGAGCTAAACTGGACTAAGCTCACTGAGTTCCATTGACTAATAGAAACTACTGAATTCTGATAACTGACTGAGTTTACTGAGGATTTAACTGAATACTGAATGGGACTAGACTGACACTGAGATTATAGAGTTTTCTTGAGTTTTGTAACTAACTAAATTCTACTAATCATGGCTTAACTGAGAGTATCTTGAAAGCTGACACTGGCTCTAGGTACACAGCTAAATTATTGGGTATTAAACACCCCCAAGACTAAATAGAATAAAAATAATAAGACATGACCATTCTTGAACACGTGACCATAGTCATCAATTCACAATACAATCATTGAGGGAATTTACAAGCACTTGAAGGTCATAAACTTGTACATGGATAGGAAAGCAAGCAATATATCATAAACTCACAATTTCAATCTCATGAACATTTCTTAAAATCATTACAAGACATAGCTTTAGCATGGAAGTCATTTTTAACATGTGGGCACATCATGAGTTCATCATTTGGATCACAAATGGGTCATAATACACAATTCTTATTCACTTAGGCATTTTGACAAACACATGGAAGGCATAACCTTTTCTAGGGCATGAATTCAACAACTAATACATCATGGCTATATCAAGCACTTCAAATTTAAGGATTTCAATCCACATACTATCATAAAGTCATGAAAATTCAATAAAGATTCAATCTTAGAAATTATAACACAACATTTACATGTGTACAATCAAAACCACAACATGGAATTCAAAACTCATATTTTGAAAAGGGTTTATTGAGCTCCAAGGGTGGAAGGGACCCTTGGATGGACACTTTACATACCTTTGTTGAAGAATTCTGGAAAGTTAACAGAGATATCTTGAGTTCTTGATTTGAAATTAATCACCTAGGATTTTCCTGTTCTTGAGCAATTGTGAAATAATGAGTATATTTAGCCAAAAGAGGGCTAAATTTTATGTTATGAGGGCTGAAGGTCAGTGGAAAAGACATAATTACCCTTAAAGACGTGGGTTTAAAAGATAGAAAAATATGCCCAGTGATGCTGCATCCGACGCGGTGCGTCGAGGGTACCAACGCGATAACCGACGCTACACACCGACACCGCATCTATTCACTGGAAATTGCCTTAGGTTGAGAAACATTTTATCTGTCGACGTGATTAGCAACGTGACGTGCCAACATCGCGCTGACTCACTGTTTTGGGATTTCAAACAAGGTCTAAAAAATCTGAAACTCGTCCGGGAACCCTATAGACATTCCTGATCATGAGTTAACTTAAATATCGACCTTTAATGAACGTGAAGGTCGCGAAATAAGATTGCCAACCTTTGAAGTGTAAAATAAAACTAAGTCTAGATACTTAGACAAAATATTCTAAGTCTGAAACCCCTTGACTAGCATTAATGGACTGAATTAAGCTTAGAGTTTTATGGGGTCGTATAATATCTCCCCCTTGGGAACATTCTTCCTCGAATGAGATTGACTAAGAGCGAAGAACTGAAGACTGAGAGTGAATACTGGAAATGCATATCTGATGCATGGTTTCATGGATGAAGCTGCTGATATACCAAATTTTCATACTAAACATGCATATCTGATGCATGAATAACTGACTCATGAATGCATGACTAGGATTACAGATAAGCTGAGTTTTCTCATGATGAGAATGTATATCTGATGCATAAATACATAACTGATCTGACCTATGAACAAATAATTGAACACAAAATGGTATTTGATACCAAGTTTGTAACTGAAATCTAAACATGAAACTGAATAAGCTTAAGGAAAGCTATTACCTTGGACTGAATCCAAGTTATACTTAGCAGAGAAGAGGTGAAGATACTTAGCCCGTATATCTGCTTCTACTTCCCAAATAGCTTTCTTAACGGACTGATTCCACCAAAGAACTTTGACTAGAGGGACTACTTTGTTCCTCAGTCTGTGAATCTGATTGTCAAGGATTTCAACTGAAATTTCCTCATAAAAGAGATTGCTCTGAACATCTATGCCCTCTATAGGGACTACAACTGTTGGGTCACCTACACATTTTTTTTGCAAGGAAACATGGAATACTGGATGGACTGAAGCTATATCTGAAGGCAATTTGAGCTCATAAACTACCTTGTCGAAGTGACTGAGAATTTTGAAGAGACCGAAATATCAGGGACTGAGCTTTCCCTTCTTACCAAACCTCTTCACTCCCTCCATGGGAGAGATTTTCAAGTACATATGGTCACCAATCTCGAACTCGAGATCCTTTTTGCGCACATCTTCGTACGATTTCTGTCGACTCTGAGCTATCTTGAGCCTTTCTCTGATCAACTGAACTTTTTATAAGGCATTGAAAATCAAGTCAGGCCCTATAATTTCGGCCTCATTGTCTTCGAACCAACTAATTGGAGATCTGCAACTCCTACCGTAGAGATCTTTAAATGAAGCCACCTGAATACTGGAATGGTAACTGTTGTTGTATGCAAACTCAATCAAATGCAAGTGATCATCCCAACTACCCTTGAAATCAATTACACATGCCCTTAGCATATCTTCCAAGGTCTGAATGGTCCTTTCTGCTTGACCATCCATCTGAGGATGAAAAGATGTACTGAGATGAACTCGGGTACCAAGACCCCTTTGGAATGCTTTCTAGAAATAAGAGGTGAATTGGGTACCTCTATCTGAGATAATGGACAATAGAAAACCGTGTAATTAGACAAACTCCCTGATATAGAGTTTGGCATAATCCTCGGCTGAATAAGAGGTATGGACTAGAAGAAAATGAGTTGATTTGGTCATTTTGTCTACAATGACCCAAACTAAATCATGTTGATGATGAGTGCGAGGAAAACCCATCAAAAAGTCTATGTTCACTTCTTCCCACTTCCAAGTAGGAATACTAAACTCCTGCATGGACCCACTAGGCCTCTGATGCTTAATCTTAACCTACTGACATGTTGAGCACTTAGCCACAAACTCTACAATGTCTCTCTTCATCCTACTCCACCAATAGATCTACCGCAAGTCGCGGTACATCTTAGTAGCCCCAGGATGAATAGAGTTACGCGCACCATGCGATTCTGAAAGAATTCATTGCCTCAAGTCATATACACCTGGCACACACAGACGACCCTGACAACGCAACACACCATCTCCCCCTTGGGAGAAAACCTTTACCTTATGATCTATGACTTACTCTTTCAACTTGACTAGACTGGGATCTCTATCCTGCTTTTCCTTTACCTCAAAAACTAGAGATGATTCTGAACTACTCTGTACCCATATACTACCTTCTGCTGAATCGACTAAGCAGACACCTAGTCGGGTAAGCTGATGGACTTCCTAAGCTAGTTTCTTCTTACTATCCTCAACAAGAGCAACACTACCCATAGATAGTCTACTGAGAGCCTTGGACACTATATTGGCCTTGCTCGAATGATAAAAGACACTCATATAATAATCTTTTAAGAGCTCTAACCACATTCTCTGATAGAGGTTAAATTCTTTCTGAGAAAATACATACTGAAGGCTTTTGTGATTTGTGGACACATCTACATGCTGTCTGGAGGCATAGGATATGACCTTACCATGCTATATGAGGACACAACCCAAACCTACTCTAGATATATCCCAGTACACTACAAAACCATCTGAACCATCTAGAAGAGTTAGAACTGTGGCTGAGGTAAGTCAAGTCTTCAACTCCTGAAAACTCTTCTCACATGAATCTGACCACTGAAACTTCACTTTCTTCTGAGTCAATCTAGACATAGGGGATACAATAGAAGAAAACCCTTCAACAAACCATCTATAATAGCTAACTAAACCCAAGAAACTCTTGATATCTGATGGAGAGATGGGTCTAGGCCAGTTTTTTACTGCTTCGGTCTTTTGGGAATCAACTCTAATGCCATCACCGGAAATGATATGACCAAGGAACGCTACCGACCTTAGCCAAAATTTGAACTTGCTGAATTTGGCAAACAACTGATGATTTGTGAGAGTCTGCAATACTATCCTGAGATGGTTTGCATGATCAGGTTCACAACGAGAATAGACAAGGATGTTATATATGAAGACTATCACAAACATGTCCAAGTACTGCTTGAATACATGGTTCATCAAGTCTATGAAAGCTGTTGGGGCATTGGTAAGACCAAAGAACATGACTAAGAATTCAAAATGACCATATCGAGTTCTAAAGGCTGTTTTTGGAATGTCACATTCTCTGAACTTGAGATGATGATAGCCTCATCTGAGGTCTATCTTAGAGAAATAACTGGCATCCTAAAGTTATTCAAAAAAATCATCGATTTTGGGAAGTGAATACTTGTTCTTGACTGTGACTTTATTGAGTTGACGGTAGTCTATGTACATTCTGAGAGAACCATCTTACTTAGGTACGAATAGAACTAGTGCATCCCACGGGGAAACACCAGGTCTGATGAATCCCTTATCTAAGAGATCCTTCAACTGTTCCCTTAATTACCTGAGTTCTACTGGTGCCATTTTGTATGGCAAAATATATATGGGTTGAGTATTTGGAGGAAGGTCAATGCCGAAGTCTATTTCCCTTTCAGAAGGAATTTCGGGAAGATCTTCGGAAAAGACATCTGAGAATTCTTTCACAACTGGAACTAATTCAAGACTGGGAGTTTTGAAACTAGAGTCTCTGACTCGCGCAATATGATAGACACATCCCTTAGATATTATTTTCCTAGCCCGTAGATAGGAAAAAAACTGACCCCTGAATGCTAAAGTACTACCTTTCTACTCTAGGATGAGTTTATTCGAAAACTGAAACTAGACAATTCTATTTCTGCAATCGACTGTGGCATAGCAGGAATGAAGCTAATCCATGCCGAGAATGACATCAAAATCAGTCATCTCTAATTCTACTAAGTCTTCTGAAGTAACTTTCTGAGATACTATGACTGGACAGTTCCTGTATACCCACCGGGCTATGATAGTTTTACCCACTAGGGTAGAGAATGCAAAGATCTCTACTAGAATTTCAAGACTAACTCCGAAATCAACTACTATATAAGGAGTAACAAAAGACAAAGAAGTTCCTAGATCTAGCAAAGCGTAAACATGAAAATGAAAGATTTATAACGTACCAATGACCACATCAGGAGAATTTTCCTAATCCTGTCGGGACTGAAGAGCATAAAGTCTGTTTGGGTGTTGCTCACTGGTGGCGCTGAAGGTGGCACCCTACTAATTTGGGTGACCAGACTGAGCTGAGGAATGGTTATGCTGACCCTGATAACCTGACTGAGGACAATCTCTGACTCTGTGGCCTGTCTTGCCACATCCGAAACAAACATCACTACCAGCTATGCAAATACCCTAATAGTGCTTGCCATAAGTCTGACAAAGAGGATGGGTTCGGGCATTGCTGATACTACCCTGAGACTTAGATCCTAGTGCCCTAACTTTATTACCATTCCTGAACTCAGGCACTGGAGCGCTGGCTAAGGAAAGGGCTGGAACTGAATATTTTTGGAGAAACTGAGAACGATGGTCATTCTCTGACTTAGGCTGATTGAAATTGAAGCTACCTATTCTAGCTCTCTTATTCTGCTTTTCTCTCTCCTTAATCTTCTGCTCTTCTATATATTAAGCATAGATTATAAGCTTGACTATGTCCATCTCACTAATCAATATTGTGGTCCTGCACTCCTTGACCACGCTATCATTTGCTCCAGAAACAAACTTACTTATCTTAGCTCTGCTATCTGCCACTACATGAGGAGAATATCTAGCTAGCTAAGTAAACTTGAGAAAATACTCTTTCACTATCATGTTGCCTTTCCTAAGGTTGATAAACTCCAGTACCTTAGCTTCTCGCAACTCTAGGGGAAAAAATCTATCTAAGAAGGCAGTGGCAAACTCCGCTCACTCAACAGACCCTGCATCTATGCCCCTCTCTGCTTTTCACTTCTTGAACCATGTGTGAACCCATCCTGCAACTAATATCCAGCTAGCTCAGCACTCTCACTAGCAGTTACCCCATGATATCTGTAACCTTCAGCACCTGATCAAGGAATTCTTGAAGGTCCTCATCTGTCTTAGACCCGGTGAAAAAAAAGAGGATTCATTCGAGTAAAGTCCCGAATCCTGGCTGCAGCAGAATTGGCCACTGGGTTGGTCAAAATGTTAGTTGGGCGTTCATTCTAAGTAACAACTAAATTAGCAAGAGTAGTGAATGCAGCTCTGAACTCTGTATGAGAAACGTGTTCATCCAAGGGATCTGCCTGAACGGGCAGAGGTACTGACTGATTCCTGTTTCTCCTATTTTAGTCTTTTTGGGAGGCATATTCTATAAACGAAAGGGAGAAATGGATTAGATTGAGAGTTAAATTTGAGCTCATTCTCACTCGCATGACATAAATACTGAAAGAATGGAAACTATTCCTAAAACATCTCATAGCCTCTTGTTCATAAGTGTAGCACTCAACACACCCATGCACAAAACTCTACTAGATGCGGCTTTTTAGACTTCCTAGGATACTGTTGAACCTTAGGCTCTGATACAAAGTTTGTAACACCCCGATTCTGGTACCCTAGATGCTACATGGTGATCATAATCCCGAAGGACCACAAGCTAAACCATGATGGGCACCTGCTATAATAACTATAAAATAATACTGAAATATGTGGAATACTGGGTTGAACTGCCATAAGGTTCAATACTATAATAAATCTGAAATAAGGTATATAAAAATCAAAACTGAAATAACTGTCTAAACATGCTATAGTCTAAAAAAGCCTCTAAACTGTCTGAATAAGGAGTTGATGGGACATATCCCCAACTAATTTCAACTGCTGAAATAAATTAAGTTTAATGAAATAATGGAATGAAAGAATATCCTCGAAGGATGAGGACTCACTACTACGTCTACTGCTACTGACTAAATTTGAACTGCTAAGGGTGCTCTAGAGCTCGTGCTTCTGAACCTATGGTATAAGACACCATAGCGTAAGAGAAAAGTATGCATCAGTACGTGAGAATGTACTGGTATGCAAAGTGAGGCAGGATGAGTTAAAGGGTTCATATACATGAACTATAACTGACTGAATAACATGAACATGACTACATGAGAATACATGCATGAATGCATGAACTGTAACTGAGATTCGTGATAGAACTGAATATACTTAATGTGACTACTGATAACATGGGTTATTGATAAATGATATAACTGATATAACTGATAACTGATATCCTGTTAACTGAGTAACTGTGTCTAACAGTCCTGATCCTGATGGAATTAGATGAGTTCCATACTGAGCTGAGTGACTGTATCTGACAGTCCTAAAATCTGTAGAACTATCTACGTTCTATTTTGAAGACTGAGGATGATACTGTGGGAGGTAGTCATCTAACCAACATGCCCCAAATAAGATAATATAGCTAATTTGGGGTACAATCTATAACCATAATTGGAAGGATGTCTACCGTACCACTGGTAAGGACAAGCTGTGAGTGACCCTCATCTATCAAGTACCCTAACGAGAACAGTAGGACCCTCACCTAACAGGTTAAACCACCTAATCAACCCTTATCTAGCAGGTTAGATGTCTCAACCTATGATGGTTACATAGTTCTAGAATGAAAGGATTGCTTCTAAGAATCACACCCTATTCTAGCAGGTGAGTTCCCATCCTTGGGTTCACTCGATGCTGAATCCTACTCCCATCTGAATAGACACTGAACTGATTATACTGAGTTAAACTAGACTGAGTTTGCTGCATTTCATTGACTGACAAAATACTACTGAATTCTGATAACTGACTGAGTTTACTAAGGATTTAACTGAATACTGAATAGGACTGGACTGACACTAAGATTACTGAGTTTTCCTGAGTTTTGCAACTGACTGAATTCTACTGATCATGGCTTGACTAAGAGTATCTTGAAAACTGACACTAGCTTTCGGCACACAGCTAAATTATTGGGTATTAAATACCCCCAGGAATCGATAGCATAAAAATAATAAGACATGAACATTCTTGAACCCGTGACCATAGTCAACAATTCACAATAAAATCATTGAGGGATTTCACAAGCACTTGAAGGTCATAAACTTGTACATGGATAGAAAAGCATGCAACATATCATAAACTCACAATTTCAATCTCATGAACATTTCCTCAAATCATTACAAGACATAGATTTAGAATGGAAGTCATTTTGAACATATGTGCACATCATGAGTTCATCATTTGGTTCACAAATGGCTCATAATACACAATTCTTATTCACTTAGGCATTTTGACAAACACTTGGAAGACTTAACCTTTTTTAGGGCATGAATTCAACAACTAATACATCATGTCTATATCAAGCACTTCAAATTTAAGGATTTCAATCCACATACTATCATAAAGTTTTGAAAATTCAATAAAGATTCCATCTTGGAAATCACAACACAACATTTACATGTGTACAATCAAACCCACAACATGGAATTCAAAACTCATATTTTGAAAAGGGTTTCTTGAGATCTAAGAGTGAAAGGGACCCTTGGATGAATACTTGACATACCTTTATTGAAGAATCATGGAAAGTTAATGGAGAAATCTTGAGTTCTTGATTCGAAATTAATCACCTAGGATTTTCTTGTTCTTAAGCAATTGTGAAATAATAAGTATATTTAGCCAAAAGAGGGCTAAATTTCATGTTATGAGGGATGAAGGTCAGGGTAAAAGACCTAATTACCCTTAAGGACGCGGGTTTTAAAGACAAAAAAAGTGCCCAGTGACGCTGCATCCAACGCGGCGCATCGAGGGTACCAATGCGATAACCGATGCGACTTGCCGACATCGCGTCGGTTCACTGGAAATTGCCTTAGGCTGAGAAAATTTTTATCTGTCGACGCGATTGGCAATGCAACGTTCCAACATCACGTTGACTCACTATTTTGGGATTTCAAACAAGGTCTAAACGAGGTCCTAAAAATCTGAAACTCTTTCGAGAATCCCTATAGACATTCCTGATCATAAGTTAACTTAAATATCGACCTTTAACGGATGTAAAGGTTGTGAAATAAGATTTACAAACTTCAAAGTCTAAAATAAAACTAGTCTGGATACTTAGCTAAAATATTCTAAGTCTGGGACCCCTTGACAAGTATTAATGGACTGAATTAAGCTTAGAGTTTTATGGGGTCTTACAATCAACCACCCTCAACTTAAACTTAGGTATTTTGCCTAAGTTTAGGTACACAATGTCTAATATTAGACCAGAGCCAGAGTTAGGTGTTAACAACCTAAAGAGAGTTAATTAGAGTTATTGGTGATGAAGAAAAATTATTACAATCTCAAAGAAGGGTTCAAAAAAATGGAAAAATCTTTTTGGTGGGGTTAATTACTTTGGCTAAGTGGACTGAAAATACAAAGAGGAATACTATCACATCTTATTCCCTCAACCACAAAACAACATTAATGAACCAGGCAAGTTCTAGGTATTACACTATGCAAGAACTACATAAATACTCGCACACACAGGCAACTGAGTCAAACTCATTCTACTGCTCTTAGAATTTCTGTCACATGATCATGCACATTTAACATGTTAATGCCAATAACAGAATCACTAAAGGTTTCTCACAAATGCTAAATGACTAGAGAAAATAATCACACATACATGTCCATAGCTTTATGTCAACATCATTCATCATTCATATATACAACAAGATGCTAAAAATAAAAGACACTTTATAAATAAGCATTAACAAACAGATATTTACATCACAACCTAAGAAAATAAAATGCAATCCTAAACATGTCGATTCTACTAAATAGCATACGATAGGAAAAGAACATCGGCAACAAAAACCCATGTGGTAAAAGTACACCCACCTCTACAGAAAAATACATGTTTTGTCCTCAAAATCATAAAATTTAAGTATAGAGGATGGGAAATACTTGTAATGCCTTTTATTCATCTGAGGCATCTGTGAAATGTGGTGAGGATCCAGTGTCCTCACCTGTTGCAACATTGCCCCCCATGGTGGTGGGGGTACTCATAAACTCATCCTCCGAAATTGGAGGGATCACATCTTGGATTGGGTCTGAATCAGCCCCTCTAGCTGGGGCGGAACTAATAGATACCCCACCAGCTTCATCATCTACTTTCTTTCTTCTTCTCTCTTAATCTCTTCTCGACCTTTTTGCAGTTTTCTTCATGTAATATATATCTTTTTCTTCCGGCATCATTGTTTCTCTCTTCCTTCTCTTAGCAGCTTTTTTTTTCGCACTCTCATCAACTTGTTTCTTTCCTTTATCTTTCAACGACTTTCCCATAAAATCAACAATCCCTTCATAATCATCACTCATCACTAGGGTTGGGTTAAAAATAGGCTGCTGAGACTGCCTGTTCTTCAATTCTGCTATGTCAGTTTGTGCCTATTTAAACTCCACCATGAACTTAGCCAGATCAAGAATGGACACTTCATCCAACCTCTTGTTAATAAGTTCTTTCATGTGATCCATCCTCAGCTAAATATTCTGGAATATAAAGATTGCTTCTGCTACAATTTGATCAATAAAAGGCTTAAACTGTGAAGCCCATATGTCCAATTGTTTCTGGAAAAAATTTCAGCAACTTTATGGACTTGGCAAAGTTCTCCTGCGTCAACCTTTATTCTGTGACCTCTGCCCCACCCATAGGTAGGGCAAATGCTGACCCTGCAAAGGTACTTGGTGGCACATACTCAGGTGGCATATATGTAGTGATGGGAAATGGCATACCTGAAGGTATTTTTGAGGTATCTGGGGCTGGTGTGGGTTGAGTCTAGTATGCTGGAAGTTTGGTGACCCTTATCTCAAACTTTGAGTCATATTTTAACTTCTCAATGTCCTGTCTATGTGTATCCTGAACTACATTATCAACCCCCCAAATCAGAGGCACACCTTTCTGCCTACATAACTCTGTGATCAAACAAGGGAATGGTAGTGCACTTGCCACTTTATGAGCCCTCACAAATATTTCATCAGAAATAATCTGGACGAAATTAGTTTTCAGCCCTGAGATCAAACTAGCAACAAGCACAGCTGTGTGACTATCCATGTTTGCATCACCCTCTATTGGCATCAACCTTAATCAAACCACAACACATCAAAACTTATCTCTAAGGCTAAGATAAGACTTTATTGTATGCTCACGTAGGTTTGTTACCAGAGGGACTACTATCATTAGTTAACAACCCAGCCAACCAAGTTCTCTGAGTAGATACGGATGTATTCAAGATTAGGAACAGCAGATGGGGCTTCATATTCAGTCCCAAACATCATCATGTTGATTCTTTGGGCTGAGATATCGATATTAACTCCTCAGACTAAGATTGACTCCCTATTTGGAAAGTCTAAAAGCTTCGTACCCTTGGGACAATCCTTCTCTATTAGCACCAAATAATTAGCAAAGAATTCTCTTACCAGATTCGATTGATATGAACCAGGTGGCTTGCTCATCCAGGCCAACTCAAACTCATTGAACCGGTGTTCTAATTTGGGATACTCATGTAACTCAGTTGTCACTATCTGGTACTCTTAAACGAATGGGTTTTTGATTGCCCTATTTGATGTGGGTGCCAGGACATCATAGAACTTGTCTCTTGCTCTCTCGAGTTGACATCTGATTGCTTCCCTTACTTGAGGATTCTTTTGCTTAATCATATTGGCATCCACAGGGTCAGTCTCCAATTCAACCGCTTTATTTTGTACCTCCACATTAGTAGCCTCAATTTCAGCCTCAACTGGTTTGGCATGAGATGTATCAACCCTTGCCTCATCGGGGCTTAAACTAGTACTGTTGGTGCTGCTCTCACTTTCTTTTTCAGACTGGGAGAGGGTAGGTAGTATTCTGTTTCCTTGGCGAGTGTGGAAGGATGGTGCCTCCTTAGTTCTGGCAGGTTCGGCTCTACCTCATGCTCGGCCACTACCTCTGGTCAACGAAAGTTTATCTGCCATAATGCCTGAAAAAAAGAATACGAGGGATCAGTTGGCAAATCAAACAGATGGAAAGCAGTTGACAAATTGTCTTGATGGTCATTTCGATGGTCCCTCGATGATGCAACGGTCCGTCAGTCTGATCATCAGCCTTAACCAGTGGCTTGATCATTTCAGAGTCTTGCAACACTCAAACTAGAGATCCGTTAGGAAACTAACGGTTTGCCAAATCATTTTTTGCCCCTTATCCAGTGAAGAACAGGCAGGGTATCATTGCGATGGTCTATCTGGCGGTCCGTCATAGTGGCGATGGTCCGGCAAAGTGACCGTCAACAACTTCTTCAGTAAAAAATTTCATTTGGGCATTTTTTCCAAACACCTGATATACATCCTCTTATTTGCAACATTACAATGGCATCAATTCAATACTTAAACACAATTTTTTCTATCTTAAACACCTGGGTTACTCAGACTTCGCCCAAAATACAATACACCAGGGTTCAACAATCAAATCATCACAACAAGGCAAAAGAAGACAAGATGAAATTCTTTTTTGGAATATTACAATTTTCACATAACTAAACTCATCAGTGAAAGAAAAGAGAGAAGGATTATGATCATACCTTGTTTTTGCAGTAACTTCACTCTATTCACTTGCAACTTCAGAGAATAAAACTAACTTAATATTTTTATCAGTGATTTCTACTCTGTTGTGATAAAGAGAAAGAGAGGAATGTTGTTGTTTAAATAGGAGAGAAAAATAAAAGGGGGAATCCTTTAGAAGAACTGATTCTTTGAATACAGAGGGAGTTGAACAATTTCAGAACTTGAAAAGGTGGCAACGTATGTAACCACTTGTTCTCATGCGTTAAAAGATATTTGGGTCTGTTTCTTGTGCATTAAATAGCATTTTAGCACATCCTGACCCGACCTGAAATTAGGGTTTAATGCCAACCAACTTGACGGTCCATAGGGTATTCGATGGTCCGTCTAGTTGGTCGTAGCAACTTACCAGAGACAATGAAGTTCTGTTTTTCTGTGACGGCTTGGTTGACAGTCCATTGTTGATTTGAAGGTCTGTCAACTTGTCCGTCAACTTATTCCAGTGAACTTGACTTCCAGCATCTGGTTGACGGTTCACCCGACAGTCCATCGAAAAAATGGATGGTCTGTTAGCTCGACCGCCAACACCCTTTTCAACTGTAGAACTCCTTTCATTCTACATTTTCAGTCCTGCACACTTCACAAACACATCAGATTGCAAAAAAGCACAAATAAATTCTAACTATGATTATAATAACACCTTGTGGGTTACCTCCCACTAGCACCTAATTTAATGTCACGGCACGACGTAGTTATCTTGATTACTCAGACTTCATCAAGATAGATAGTATCTATGAACTTTATCGAGTCCATTGGACCGATATACAACTTCAGCCGTTGCCTATTCACTTTGAAAAAACTTTCGTCTTCATTTGCAAGTTCAACTACTCCAGACGAGTAGACTTGATTAACTTGGAATGGACCCGACCATTTTGATTTAAGCTTAGCTGGGAAAAGCTTTAGTCTAGAGTTGAAGAGAAGCACCCAATCACTCTTTTGAAAGTCTCTTTTTGTAATCCTCCGATCGTGGTACTTCTTCATCTTTTCTTTGTGTAGATCTTCCATTTCATTGCACCGAGATGAAACTTATCCATCTCATTCAGCCATCCCAATCTCAACTGCGTTGTCTCACTCCAATTCAAATTCAGCATCCTAAGTGCCCACAACGCCTTATGCTCCAATTTAATTCGAAAAGGTCATGCCTTTTTGTAAGCCAGTTGGTACGGTGACATGCTGATGGGTGTCTTGAAAGTTGTTCTGTATGCCCATAAGGCATCATCCAGCTTCCTAGACCAGTCTTGTCTTCTAGCATTCACTGTTTTAGCAAGGATGGCTTTGATCTCTCTATTCCAAATCTCCACCTGCCCACTAGATTGTGGGTGGTATGGAGTTGCTACCTTGTGCTACTTCACACCATACTTTGCTAAGGCAGCTCAAAATATTGGTTGCAAAAGTGAGATACACCATCAGTTATAATGGTGTGTGGCACCCTAAATCAAGAGAAAATATTCCTTTTAAGGAACGCAACCACTCTCTTCCCTTTATTGCCAGCCAAAGCAATGGCTTCAACCTATTTTGATATATAATCAACAACAACTAGAATGTATTTCATCCCATATGAGGTCACAAAAGGCTCCATGAAATCGATGCCCCAGACGTCGAACAATTCTACTTCCATTATTTTTGTCAAAGGCATCTCATGGAACTTGGAGATTAACCCCTGCCTCTGACATTGGTCACATCTTCTCACAAACTCATAAATATCCTTGAATAAAGTCAGCCAATAGTAGCCGCTTTGCAGCACCTTTCTAGCAGTACGGTCACCTGCATGGTGGCCTCCAACCGCGGAAGCATGACATGCTTCCAAGATACTCAATATATCCACTTCTAGAACACACCTCCTTATGATATTATCAACACATCGCCAAAACAGGTACGGCTCTTCCCAGAAGTAATGTTTCACATCATGGAGGAACTTTTTTCTTTGATGAAAAGAAAGATTATCCGAAATCATCTCACTCACCACATAATTTGCGAAATCTGCATACCAAGGTAGCTTCTCCAGTACAACAGTCAAGATTACCTCATTCGAAAATGCATCATTTATCTCAAGCTCATCTTTGGCTTCTAGATCTCCCTTAAGTCTAGACAAGTGGTCTGCAACTTGATTTTTACAACCCTTTCGATCTTTGACTTCAAAGTCAAATTCCTGAAGTAGCAACACCCATCTAATCAACCTTGGTTTCGCATCCTTTTTTGCTATCAAATATCTCAATGTTGCGTGGTCAGTGTAGACCACCACCTTGGTTCCTAGAAAATACGCCCGGAAATCCTCAAATTCATAGACCACTGCGAGAAGTTCTTGTTCAGTGACAATGTAGTTATTTTGGGCCCCATTCAGTAGCTTGCTTGCATAGTAGATAGGATGAAACAATTTATCCCTCTTTTGGCCAAGTACAACCCTAAGTGCAACACCACTTGAAATACACATAATCTCAATAAGTTTTGACCAATCCGGTGCAACAATAATAGAGGCGCCAACTAACTTTCCTTTAGGGCATTCAAATGCCTTCAAGCAATCATCATCAAAGTTAAACTTAGACTCCTTCTCCAAAAGTTTACAAAGTGGATTTGTAAATTTTGAGAAGCCCTTTATAAATCTCCGGTAGAAGCCCGTGTGACCAAGGAAACTACGTACACCCTTTACTGAAATAGGAGACGGTAGCTTCTCAATAACCTTGACCCTAGCTCGATTAACCTCAATCCCCTTGGCTAAAATTTTATGGCCAAGGACAATGCCCTCCTTCACCATGAAGTGGCATTTTTTCCAATTAAGCACAAGGTTAAACTCTTTACACCGCTATAAGGCTCTACTCAGATTCACCAAACAAAGCTCAAACGAATCACCTACCATAGAAAAATCATCCATAAACAAAATAGACATCATGCACTATTAAGAGGTAGCAGGTGCATTATATAAACCAAATGGCATCCTCTTAAAAGCAAAAGTACCATACGGGCAAGTGAATGTCGTCTTCTCCTGATCCTCCGGGGCTATAGAAATCTAATTATAACCAGAATACCCATCCAAAAAAAATACCAACCTCTTCCCACCAATCGATCAAGCATTTGATCCTTAAAAGGCATTGGAAAGTGGTCTTTTAACATCCATGAGTTGAGCTTCCAATAGTCCATACAAACTCTCCACCAGGTCACAGGTCTGAGCGGAATCAACTCATTCTTCTCATTTGCTACAACAGTCATGCCTCCTTTCTTGGACACACATTGGATAGGGCTTACCCACTTACTAGCTGAAATGGGTTATACAACTCCTGCATCAAGCCATTTAATGATCTTCTTCTTAACCACCTCTTGCATAGGTGGGTTAAGATGGAATTGGTGCTTAATTATTAATGTGCAGTCTTCCTCCAACTAAAATTTTGTGAGTGCAAATACCTGGTGGTATGCCAATAATATCCGAAATAGTCCACCCTATCGCCCTTTTGTACCTCCGAAGCACTGAAATAAGTAACTCTACCTGCTGCTCACCCAAATCAGCTGCAATAATCATAGGTAATGTGTTACCAATGCCTAGATACACGTACAGAAGATGCCCTGGCAATTTCTTCAACTCCAACACCGGTAGCTCCTCAATAGATGGCTTAGCCGGTGGTGTTAGGCGATATTTAATATCCAATCAAGATTCTTGGGAGAATAAGAGTATGATCCCATTCCCGTCAAATCACAAACAGTCTCATCATGCTCTTTAATACCTTCACTATTAAAATTTATCAGAATTATAGTTAAGGGCTCAATAACGAATTTCTCCTCTATCGGCACCTCCTGTTAATCCTCATAATAACTATCAACAATAGAGAACACACTTATCTCCTTGTACTGCTTCATAGATTGGTACTTATCAAATCGAAACACTTCATCATTCAGCCTGAATATGAGCTCATTATCTTGCAAATAAATAAGCACACTTCCAGTTGCAAGGAAAGGTCGACCCAAGATTATGGACACCTCGAAATCCACATCACAATCTAGAACAATGAAATTTGTAGGAAATATAAAGTCGTCCACCTTCACTAGCACATCATACAAAATACCAACTGGCCATTTTATCGACCTGTCTGCCATCACTAGTCATATGTTTGTGGGTGTGGGGTCTCCTAAACCCAGCTTCTTATAAATACCAAGAAGTATTAGGTTTATTCTCTCTCCCAGATCACACAAGGCCTTAGCAAAATAAAAAGACCCAATAGTACAAGGAATCATGAATGCTCTTGGGTCCGCTTTCTTTTGCACCAGAGACTTTATTAAAATAGCACCACAATGATGAATATTATCTACTGGTTCATAACTCACTTCTATCTTCTTCATCACCAGGTCCTTCATGAACTTAGCATACCTAGGCATCTATTCTAATGCCTCCACCAAAGGTACATTCATTGTCAACTGCTTCAATATTTCCATGAATTTACTAAACTTTGTATCGTCGGCCTTCTTATTTAATCTATGAGGAAATGGGAGGTGGTGTTTTTAGGAGAGTAGTCACCACTTCTTCCTTCTCTTTGTCTTTCTCTTTTTCTAACTCATCAACCTGCTGATGATTTGAAGAAATATCAATACCATCCAGTTTCTTAGACTCCACTGGATAACTTTCTTCATGCTCAACATCCTCTCCAGTCACATCATCAATCACAGTTTTTCCTACAGAATGGCCTGGTAATACCTTACCACTCCATGTGGTAACTGCCATGTAAAAGCCATGAGTATGAGGATTATAAATTGTGTTACTTGGCAATGTTCCACTATTACTCTGATTTAATGCTGCTGAGATTTGGCTCATTTATTTCTCTAACTGTTTGATAGAAGTTGAGTGTGAATTTACCAACTAACTCATGGAAGACAAATCACTTCTTATAGTAGTTACCCCAGAGTTGGTAGCCTCAACTCCCTTTAATAGCTTCTCATCATGTCCTCAATGGACATTTTGCCAGAGCTTGTTGTAGCATTATCTCAGACTCCAGGAGGTACATATAGTCCACTCCTATTATTTTTGCTCTTCCAGTTTCCTTGATCCTTATCCTTGTAATCGGCCTTGTCGTAATAGTTCCGACCTTGATTTCCTTGGCTATTGACTCGGAAACCCCCTAATTATTTAGATAGTTCACCTCTTTTTTTGAATCAGAGTTAGCTATACCATAGGATGCAACAACTTACTCCTTCTTCATTTTTCCAGATTAAAAATGCTTAGTCAGCAAATCCATCTATATCTTCAAGTGTGCCATATCCTAATCATGTTCCTCCTCTTTGTTACGTTGCTCTGAAGTCATACCAGCAGACATAGTATGTCTTACTACCACAGAATCCCTGGTATGCCAAGCTCTACTTTGTTTGGTCATCCTATCAAGCATCTCCGAGGCTTCTGGAAAAGTGAGATCCACAAATGATCCTCCTACAACATTATCCACGACTGGCTTCATAATAGATTTCAATGCCCTATAGAGAGTATACATCAAATGAATATCCATTATATTATGATTACGGCACTGCATCAACTTCTTTTTAAACCTCTCCTAGGTTTCGTGAAAAGCTTTAGTTGGAAGCTACCAAAAGTTACAAAGTTTATCCCTCAATTATACCCTCCTGGAAGGTGGAAAGAACCTTTCTAGGAAATCCTCTTTCAACTGTCTCCAGTTGGTTATAGAATCGGGAGTTAGCCCATTAAGCCATAGTGTTGCCTCCTCAGATAGAGACAACAGAAATAAGCGCAAACGGATGGCATTCTGACCCACTTCTATGTTATTAAAAGACTTGTAAATGGTGACAAAGTTCACCAAATGGATGTTAGGATTATCTCATTGAAGACCACCAAACAACCCCTTGAGATGGAGGAGTTGAATCATCATGCTAGTAATATTGAACTTAGCTCCAGGTGATAGGGGTGGAGGAATAATAGTTCTAGTTGCACCTGCTCCATCCATTCCATCCTCGTCATCATTAAGATCAAACTGCATAGGTTGGCGATCCTGTCTTGCCCTGAAGGGACTATTCCTATTTGCATTACGATTCACTGGTGCAACCACATTCTCTGCACACCTTGGGTTAACAGGATCCAGCAAGTCATCATCTCCCAAATCATCATCATCAGGATTAGGATGACGCATCAATTGGCCATTATTCTGTTGATTAAGATGAGCTCTAGCCAAGGCAGCTAGTCTTTTGGTATCTTATGGGTTTGCTATTCAGTCAATCAACTGAGGTTCTGGATGTACTGGTAATAATATTTCACCTCACCTCTGTGTACTTGGCATACATAAGAATTACCCCATAAGTAACAAAAACAACAAATAAAAGTAAATTTTAGAAAACTTGACAAAAGGTCAATTAACAAACACAAACTTAACTGACAACCGTTCGATCCTAGACAATGGCGCCAAAATTTGATACGCCCAAATTACACCTCTCTTGCGAGAGAGTAAGCGATCACTGTCAAATATAGAACCCAACCAGGTTGGGTGTCGAATCCCACAGGAAATACTGTGTTCACTAAGTGTTGTGGTTGTTATTAGACTGTTGATCAAAGGTTCCAAATTAAAAAGGGAGTTTAAGTTTGTCATTTTTTTCTCGTTATTAGTAACACAGAATGATCCAGATAGTGGTTCTTATTGTAAATAGTAATTCAATGGAAATAGACAAACTATAGTTATGGTTACCAAGATTTTCAAGCAGCTAGGGTTATGAATTATTTTGAATTTCCAATTAATCACTACAGTTGCAAGAGTTATTAAATCCTATAATTTACCTATTTGTTTCTCAACCTAAACGAATATATTATCCTTCAATTCTCTCTGACTTAAAGAATACATTAACTTATTCAATTATTCTTCTCATGTGGGTCGATTTCGTTAAGGCATCAACCCTTAACCCAAAGGTTAAAGCCTCTAGATTTCATGTAAACCTCTTCTTTTTCCCCTAAAACACTTTTCTATTCGAACAAGTGGTGCTCTTGGGCTCACCCTTCAAGTTTGCAACCAAGAAAGGTCATTATTATGAAGAAGGGTTTATGCAACCTTAGTTAATCATGGAGATCAAACATTCTCACAACCCCAATCAGTTTTTCACAACAAGGCTCCTATAACCCTAGTTATGAGAGCTTAGCCACACATTTCCATAGAAGAACAAGAAAGAATCATTGTACTTTTCATAAATAGATTCAAAAAATACTTACAAGGAATCAAAGATTTTTTCTTCAATCTTCAGATGAAAATATGAATAATATGTTTAGATCCATAATTTTAGTTGTTTCTTAGAGAATACTGCTTGCAATAGTGTTCAAGGTTAAAAAATATGATAAAGATACCAAATAAAACCTAAAACTAGGTATTTATATGTTCCCAGGTATAGAGAATTTAAAATTCCAAATAAAAAAAATTGCGTCCAAGTTGACGATCAGGACGGCGGACCATTGAAATACTGGCGGTCCATCGCATGGGCCGTTACTGATGGTCCTGGAATGTTAGGTTCTATTTAGGTTTTACAGTCATGCTGGCGGACCGTCACTGGACTGGCATTCCGGCGCGTGGTCCGTTGTTGGATCTTCTGGAAGCCTAAGTTCTGGTTAAGCCTGATGGCCAAGTTGGCGGTCCGTCGAAATATTGACGGTCCACCACTTGGACTATCGCATGAGTTCTTCACTTGGAGCATTCTGTTTAGCTGTGACAGTTACTCCAGAGGTTTGTCGCATGTCTGGCGGTCCTCCAGGTGGACCGCCAGTGACCTTTTTCTACTATTTTTCCAATTTTTTCCTTCAACTAACTCTTTACCCTGAAAACACTCAAATACAGTATTAAATACACATCAGTTTCTTGAAAATGTATAATCATCCTAAGAAAAAGATGTAAAATATTTTGTCAAAAACCGGAACATCAGAAGCAAACACATAGAGTTATTTCTCATCTCATGTGAATTGATCCATGAAGTAACGATGACTCAAGAATTTCAATGAATAGGATTTTGCTCACTGATATGGATGGGTGGAATTCATCAGGAAGGCTCAACTTTTCTTCTTTCCGATCTTATTTCTTCTTTCAAGAAAGTGGAACACAACAGAGTTTTTAAAGATAGAGGCTGGGCCAAAAAGCTGCCTACGTATCCCACGGAGGACAAATCCTACATAGTTCGAAACTATAGTGGCTTTTTTTGGATTCTAAAGTCAACTTTCCTAAAATGGTAGCGAGCATTTTGAAAGTTTTAAGAATGCCTGCGGACTTTTCTGAGAAACTTGGGAGACTTGGAGTATGTTTGGTTGGACTTTTGTCTAGTGGGATATATTTTTACCTAGAGATCCTTTGTGAAAAAATGGGATTGGATCAATTCGCTTTTGATTTGAATCAACATAACATGTATAAGCACATAAACAGTTATATCACACAAGCATATGGTAATAAACGTGCATCCTAATTGGGTAACCCTTTTGAGCTAAGGGTTGGCCTAACGTATTTGAAAAAAGTATATGCTTTTTAAAACCAACCCATTATGCCCCAAAAACCTTCATAGGTGTACATAAATGGAATAAATGCCTACAAAATTTGCACAAAAGGGATATAATCTTTAGGGAAAGGGAAAATAACATGAGAAAAAAAATAATGTCTCGCGCAGGGGATAGGAAATACTAGCTCCTGAATGCTCTTCTATCGGCCTTCGCCCTCTTATTTTTGTCTATTTATTGTCATTGGCGACATCCGTTGATGATCCAGTGATTTTCGTATAACTATGCTCTAGATGCAACTATCCAAATCAATCAATTTCTTGCTTGGCTTGCTTCAATTCCTCCCTCAATTGGTGTATGTTTTAGGCGTCCTTACACGAAAGTAAGCAAAGCAAGACTTCTCCCAACCCCCAAAAGATAATACATTGAATTAAACAAACATATATTTCTTCAACACATAAATATGATTCGTGTGTAATTTATTCGGGATCAATAAACACAAGGCAAGTTTTCTAATGGGCCCAATAGCCCCTTCGGATATTGAGTCGTCCTAGGCTTATGCCTAAAAAAGGTTTTGGTTTAGCTATATGCTGGGTGTCTAGAGTGGGTTTGAACCAAGTTCACAAGTGGACGACTTGGATTTAAAAATACGAACAGCCATCAGACGCCTCACGTGGTAATAAATCATCGTATTTCCAACACTTTATTTGGAGTTTAACAACAGGGGCCGGGACATGCACGAAACCCCAAACAATTTATATTTCAAATGGGAAGTATGCTATGAAATGTAACAGTTTAATTTTTTTGATTTTAAACATATAAGCACATAAACACTATAACATTTAGTCAAAAAAGACAATTTCAAACATTTGGTCAGAACCTAGTTAAAATTCCCAGCAAAGTCGCCATTTTTATTTTATCCCTTTTTAACTCGAAGGATTGGAAAAACAATAATTTTGACTTTTTAAACTATTTCAAAACAATTTAAGAAATTTACAGAGTCGCCACTTAATTTATTTGAAAAGAAATTAAGAAAACTTTTAAGGAAAATCCTAAATCTTAAAATAGAAAAAAGACTTAGGCTTTTAAGAAAATTCCGGCTAAGAGGCTCTTATTAACATCTTAGAAAGGTTTTTAAGGCACCTAAAATGTCCGCTAACTTGCGGTTATCCGGACTATTTAAAAACTACCTTTGACTAACTTTGAAAAGAGAAGTTGGTTTTTTGAAAAAAAAATGGTTTTAGAAAAAGACTTGTATAAATTTTGACGACTTTGTAGGGAATTTAACTAAGTCTAAGCAAATAAGCACGTAAAAGGGAAAGGGAAGAATTAGAAGACTTAGGCTTGTAATCCTGAATCTATCATCCCTATCTTAATCTAATTGGGATTTTGGCCCACCTGCACCTGTCTTAATCTAAATATCAGGCTTTTGGCCCAAAACCTATCCTAAACTATTTTTTCGGACCTTTTGGCTCATAATCGACTTCACCTGTATTAATTTACAACTTGGCTTCGAGGCCCCAAATAAATGAATAAGTAAATGATTAAATGAATAAATAAAAAGAAGACAATAATAAAAATCAAGACTTTTCAAGTCTCTTAGTGACCTCGTCAATGGGTTTTGACCCATTTTCCTTCTTCGTCTATCTTCTAGAACCTGCACGCCATATAGTCGACCTTGGATTTAAACTTCGAACTTGACTCGAAGAGGTGGGCCTCATTTGCTCATTACGAAATGCAAGAGGAGAGGAGTCCATTTGGACTTGAGACATTTTTTGCATGTAAAGAAATTAATATACGTTCAAGACATAAAAGTAACATATTTCAAAGCAAAAGAAACTATCGAGAATTAATTTTTGAATGACAATGATAAGAACACTTGCACGAGAATGAGAATGAACAAATAAAATGCCCACTTACATGCCTCATGATTTATGTTCATAGAAGAATGAATAAAGGCAAAAGGAAGAAGGCCATATTCAATGAATTAATGCGAGAACAAACAACGCAAGTTTGCGAGAGTAAAGGTATGAGGCGATAAGAAAAATACCCATGACTTCTAAAATTGAACAAACATAGAAACTAATCCATATAACAAAAGAAAATAAAGGCTAACTTTTCAAGAAAGTTAATCTTTAAACTTCAATTAAGGAGAAATTAACGAAGATTCATAAATCTAAGTCATGGCAAACTTTAGGGAAAACATGTAACGACCTATGATTTATCGTTCTAAGACATCGTTGATTCTTTTGACATTATGACTCAAAGAGAGACATGAATCAAGTTTTTACACACACAAAGAACACGTATAACAATCCAAAGGGAGTAAGAAAATTAGAATAAAAGTTTAGCATCTCTAAAAGTAAAATATCGTTAAACAATCATACTATGCATGACTCGAGAATATCTAAATAATTTTATTTAGCCAAAAAAATCCAAACTTTCTCATCATTTTTACAAATTAACAACATGCGAAAAAAGAAAAAAAAGGAATAAACATCTTGGATGGAAAATAAAGCTAGTACTCATCTCTTATATGAGGATTTTGAAATCCATTAAAATAATTAGCAAGCAAATGACAAGTTCTTGACTTAATCAATTACTATTTTTATTAAGGCGAAACAAACAATAGTAACTATTTTTCCAACATAAAAGAAACAACTTAACATGTTATAACAAACATACCCGCTAACAATGAATTTAAACATGGCATGAATACGTTTTTTGAGCAAAGATCAAAAATTTATACATAATAATAAAAGAATAAAGCTAAAAGGCAAAGCAATTAATATTAACAATGCTTTTTAACATAAAGAAAATAACTTTACATGCTAAAAACAAACATATTCACCAACAATGAGTTTAGACAAGACATGTGAACATCTTTTAAGCAAAAATTGAAACTTATCTATAATAATCAAAGAATAAAAAAAGAAGAAACAATCAATATTAACTATTCATTACAACATAAAGTAAACAACTTTACATGCTAAAAACAAACATATTCACCAACAATGAGCTAGACAAGACATGAGTATATCTTTTAAGCAAAGATTGAAACTTTCTCTGTAATAATCAAAGAATAAAAAAAGAAGAAATAATCAATATTAACTATTCTTTTCAACATAAAGAAAATAACTTTACATGCTAAAAATAAATATATCCATCAACAATGAATTTAAACAAAGCATAAGTACATCTTTTAAGCAAAGATTGAAACTTTATTTATAATAATCAAAGAATAGAATCAAAAAGGCATGTACAATTATTGCTAGATCATTTTTATATTGTGAACATAAAAATAATCATAATATCGATACCACAACGTCCTATGGACTTCAAGGCCGTCTACAACAAACAATCCCAGCAAATAAAATTATAACTACGAACAACGAAGAAGAAAAAGATAAAGAAGAAAATGATAATAAAACTAAGATAAAGGGGAAAGGTGTGTTCACCTTTTTTACGGCAGCAACATGGGACTTCAAGCTTTCTTCGGAGTCTTGATCACCACCAGAAAGCAATCTTTTGAGAACTTCGATTAGCTTACGAATTTCATGAAAAAAGAAATTTTTTTACTAAAATAAAAATTCTTCTTTTCTCAAAGCTTTTTTTTTTCAACCTTGAGACTTCTTTTTTTTCACTAAAAAAATTTCAACTATTTTCTCAAAAGCTTTTCAATTCTTTGAGGCTTTGAGACTTCGTTTTTCTACCAAAATAGTGATAGTATTTATAGGAAAGGATAGGGATCCATTTCTATTAATTTACCAACGTGGGAGAAAGTTTTTAGGGGTGTTCTTAGAATTTAAAAATTAAAGATAAGGTATGGTGGAAGATAATTTTGGGGAAAATTGTACAATCTAGTATAATTTTTGAATTTCCAAATTGAAATTTGGGAAAAGGAAAAAGGTTGGGGGGAATTGTACAATATAGTATAATTTTTAATTTCAAAATTGGGAAAGAACAAAGTTGGGGGAAATAGTATAATGCAGTACAATTTGAAATTATTTTTTGCTGGGAATTGGGTAGAAGTTATGAGAGATTTTGGGAATTTTGGGGTTATTTAAAAAATAACCCCAATTGGGATTTAAAATTTAGCCATATTTATTTAATTTTGACCAAATTAAAAATTAATTGACGAATTCCATTGGAATTATGGCCAATTTGATTTCAATTATTGTCAAATCTAATAGATTGGCTTAACAAAATTGACATTCGATACGAATTAATACTTCTTTTAATTCCAAGCATCTTGATTTAATAAAATCAAATGCATATTTATCCAATGGCCCTCTCGCCAATGGCATTAAATTTGGCGATGCAATAAAATGGCCCTCTCGGTAATGGCATTAATGGCTCTCTCGGCATAGCATGAAATGACCCTCTCGGCATGGCCCTCTTGACAATGGAATGAAATGACCCTCGTGGCAATGGCATAAAATGGTCCTCTTTACAATGAAATGGCTCTTTCGATGATTTTAAAATAGTTTCACTTGAGTTCGTTTGTCTGTATTTTTACTTTTTACATGTACTTAAGGTAGACAGTTAGTAGACATAATGTCTCTCTTACTGGTGACCACAGATAAACTTTATGCAAGTTTAAGTGACAAATACTCATAATCGTAATTTGAATGACTTAGCCGCTATTACTCTTCTCTTTTTGAAGAAATAATTAACTAGAAGATCTACCGAATGCAAGTAAATGGGATAAAATCCTTTTATGGGGATTATTCAAATACCGTTTAATTTTCTTCAAGGAAAATTTTGAGGATGACATTCTGTTCTTCCTCCTATTGAATGATCCTTTTGATTGTTATATTTATTATGTCGACTCCTTTAAATGCACCTGTACTCAAAGTAAGTATTTAGTAGACACAAAGTCGCTTTTGCTAGCGACTAATTTTAAAAAAAATCTAAATAAAATATTCAAAGAGAATATAAGGCATATTTTTTGACATTCACGATCTCTTAAAATGAGATGGACAATTCAAAATATCCTCAATAAATGGGTATTGAACTGTCTTTGAGGTTACCTAAAAATACCGTTCTTTAGCATCATATGCTTTGGTATGGTTTCCAATTTTCTTAGGGCATTTTCTTTCGGAAAAGATCCTCATTTTGTGCATTGAGCCCTACATCCACAGAAAAGATTATTAGTTTTGAGTGAAACTACTCCATGTTGACCTCCTTCGATTTTTATTTTTTTTTGCCATCTTTCGGGTGCTCCGTTATATTTGGACTTTCGCCTGACTCACCGTTTCAATAGATGTCTAGGCAAAACTAAGTAAAACAATGTGCTTAGATTTTCAAAAATAGCCTTAATTTTGAAAACCTAGTTTCAAAAACTTGTGCAAAAGCATTTACAAAATCGCTGCTAGCTTTGTCATGTACTAGCTCAACAAACGTCTTCCTCTTGAGGATCGTATATGTTTGACCTTATAATAGAGGATTTCTAGGAAATCATCATCGTTGCTAGGGAGTTCTACCAGAAGTAATGTCATAGCTTGCGATTTAGTCTATCCAGACTTTGTCACAGCTAGTGATTAACTTTGACCTCTGGTGCTGGGGAAGTCAAAACATATTCCAGTATATTATTGGAAATGAAATTTTGAGGACCTCTCTCAAAATTTCTGCCCCAGTTTAATACTGTTTGACATGATCTCGGCTTGAAAGGATTTAAAGTATTTGTTGGTCTTCATTTTCTTTGCCGAATTATGACATTCTTTTTTTGAATTTTTGAGATTCCTTCTCAAATATTCTACCCAGTTTCCATTTCCTAGGGTCGTATGATCGAGCCTTTGGGGCGCCTATCCCGTTAAAGTTAGAATCAGGTCAAACACAGTTCAAGACTATCGTAGGAAAATATAAAAAATCTAATGGATTGATCGAAGCCGACATAGGTCGCCTACGTATCTCATTCTTTAGAATTCAGGTCATTACGTAGTTTATACATAAAAAAAAAGAGTAAATTCTCTTAAAAGGTTGACCGAGGCTGACATAGGTCGCCTACGTATCCCTTTCTTGGGAATTCAGGTCATTAAGTAGTTCATACATAAAAGGAAAGAGTAAATTCTCCTAAGGGATAGATCGAAGTAGACATAGGCCGCCTACATATTCCTTTTTTAGGAATTCTGGTCAAACGTAGTTTGTACTTAAAAGAAAAGAAAAAATTCTCCTAAAGGATTGACAGAATCCAACATAGGTCGTACGTTTCCCTTTCTTGGGAATTAAAGTCAAATGTCATTCGTACTTAAAAGAAAAGAGTAAATTCTCCTAAGGGGTTGACCGAATACGACATAGGCTTCCTACATATCCCTTCTTGGGAATTCAGGTCAAACATAGTTCGTACTTAAAAGAAAAGGATAAATTCTCCTAAAGGGTTGACCGAAACTGACATAGGCCGCCTACGCATCCCTTTCTTGGGAATTCATGTCAAACATAGTTCTTACTTAAATAAAAAGGATAAATTCTCCTAAAGGATTGATCGAAGCCGACATAGGCCGCCTACGTATCCCTTTCTTGGGAATTTAGGTTAAACGTAGTTCGTACATAAAATAAAAGAATAACTTCTCCTAAGGGGTTGACCGAAGTTGACATAGGTGTAATTCCCCAAGAACCTATCCCGAGACGTCACATGGTACTCAAGGTCACACGTGGCCTAAAGCTAACCCTCTAATCTTGTCATCACTTTCAGAACTCATTATAGCGCAAATCATGCTAAGATAAAGAGAAATAACCATGTCATGAACATACTGAAACATGAAGTAATACTGCCCTATACTAACAAAATACTGAAATATCTGTAGACGTTGGTACACTATTCTGACAAAGCCTCTACTACATAGGACTGAGGAGCCATTAGGACAGATCCCCAACTGACTCGTACTGAACTGAAAGTAAGCAACCATCTATTAACCAGACAAAATTAGAGACACAGGTCCTTGAACCATGAGGACTCACCAACCGCATAAATGTAGATGAAGGTACTCAAAGATCACTATCGCTGCTGAGACTGAGTACCTGAACCTATATCAGGAGGAAATATAGAGTACAAAAGAGTATGGGAGTCAGGACTTGGGAATGTACAGGGTATGTGGGGGTGGATGCAACATTTTAAATAATATCATAAATGTATAAGAAAATCATGCATGCTGACAATAATAAATCTCTTTACTTGAATTATCTAAAACAACATTTCCGTAAGTCATCAGTAATAACATATGCTTTCTAAATCTCATAAATCATTTAACTCAACTCAAACTCTTTGACTCATGACTTAGAGTGACTCGGTAACTCATGGTACTTAGATCATTATGGACATGGGAGTTTCTTATAACCGACATAACTACACCATGTGAGCCGCATGGAGTCCAACATTTTTCCCTCCTAAAGAGAGAACCCCACATTGGCGGGGGTGTTGTACTCTTGCCAGGGAGTACAACCTCAATCTCATTATCACAATTCCATACTCTGCCTCTGACCCATAATTATCAACATCAATCTTACGGTGGCACGTAGTTTCAGGGAAATACCACATTTTTCGCTCGGTGCTAAATACTACTCCCAGACTCAGCTCAGAACGTGTTAGGAAATCCACCTTAATCAATATCAACTCATGGGTCTATCATGATGACCAAAACAATAGTATATCTCATCAGTAAATCATATACGACTGTGGATTCCTAACTCAACTCAAATTCAAACAATGTTTCTCAACATCAAGTACATTTGCTTATCAAATCATTTCAAATGCCAAAGCTTCAAGGAAACATCATCAAACTCATTCTTGACTTTCAATTCAAATATCGATATATATATATATATATATATATATATATTCAATAGTCAAATTTCTCATAGAAAAACACAAATCTTGACACTTATCATAAATCACTTAGAAATCATCAATATATAATGACAATATACGTCTCATGGAATAAATACTTAATTTAAGAAGCATGATGGTGAAATAACCATAAATATCAAGCTTATTCAACTCAAGTCTCATAAATCATACATAAAGAAATTTGAGTGTAAACCCACTTTCAAAATCATGTAAATCAATAATAGAATGTAAATCTTTAGGCACAAGAACGAAAGGAGTGTTCTTGTTCAAACCCCACATACCTTGAATTTTGATTTGAAGATGTGGAAATATGTTTGGAACACTTCTCACACTTTTAGGACAAGATTCTTGATGCCTTTGACTAGGAAAACTTAGTTCTTGAACAACTTTGAAGAAATTTATGGGAGATTTCTTGAATTTCTTGGAGATGATTTGATTTTTGGGTTTGGAAGAAACCCTAGGTTTCTAGAGAATTCTTGAAAGAAATTTGGAGAGAAATGGAGATAAATGATCTTCTCTTCTCTACATAGATATATATATAAGGACACAAGGAGAGGAAATGACCAAGATGCCCTTTTTGAAAATACTAAAATTTGCTGATCGGGGCCTGTGACGGTCGATCTGACGGTCCGTCAAGTCTCCTGACGGTCCACCAGATCGTCTGTCACTCGAGTACCAAAACTGGAATGTTCTGCCTCAACATGATGGTCGAAGTGATGGTCCATCAGGAAACTGACATTCCACCAAGTCGTTCGTCACTCGAGGTCCAGAAACAAGACATTTTATCTCGACCTGACGGACCCCTTGACGGTCCGTCAACTTTTTGACGATCCACCAACTTGGCCATCGCATGATAGCCTAAAAAAGGATTCACTGCCTTGTTGTGACGGGGAATTTGACGGTCCACCAAGGACCTGACGGTCCACCAGGTCGACCGTCAAACCTGGGTAATCTGATACCGTTGAGTAAAACGGCCATAGCTCACTCATCCGATGTCGGATTTTGATGAAATTGGTATCGATAGAAAGCTTATTCAATGCTCTATATGACAAAAACTAGAAATTAGAGAAATACAACATGGTTTAAACATCAATCACTTTGGAAGTCATACATATCCACTCAAAAGACGGATTTAGGCTTAAGAAATGATCGGTGTATTACAATATCTCCCCCTAGGACACATTCGTCCTTGAATGTTGTCAAATAGTCCAAGAACAAGAGAAAATGAGGATGTATAGCTGGAATGACTCACATCTAAGGGCTCACTTTACTCTAAACTTTTGAGTACTTCACCAAATGCACGAATCATAGATGGAATAACCATATAGCTTAATACATTAGATTAGGAGGAAACTCAATTAAGGGAATAGTACCTTCAGCTTGATTCAAACTCGTGGAGAAAAGATGAGGGTAACTAGCTTGCATGTCTGCTTCTGCTTCCCGAGTGGTACCCTCTACTGAAGTATTTCGCCACAGAACTTTAACCAAGGGAACTTCCTTGTTCCTCAGTCTACGGACTTGATAATCTAGGATATCAACCAGGATTTCATCATACGACAGGCTATCCTGAACATCACAACCTTCCGACGGATCAACAACAACAGAGTCTCCAATGTGCTTCTTGAGCATAGAAACATGAAACACAGGATGAACAGCTGATAATTCTGTAGGAAACTCAACCTCATAAGTTATTTTCCCAACACTATCTAAAACTCTATAAGGGCCAACATATCTGGGACTCAGCTTCCCTTTCTTTCCAAATCTTTTCACCCCTTTCATGGGTGAGATTTTCAAATACACCAAATCATCGACTTCAAACTCAAGAGCTCTTTTTCTCACATCTGCATACGACTTCTGACGACTTTGGGTTGTCTTTAACCTCTCTCGAATTAACTTAAATTTCTCCATAGCCTCATATACAGTATCAGGTTCAATCACAACAGCTTCACCCACTTAGAACCAACCTATGGGCGATCTACATCTTTTCCCATACAAAGCTTCAAATGGATACATTCCAATGCTAGCATGAAAAATATTGTTGTAAGCAAATTCAATTAACGGTAAATGCTCATCCCAACTTCCTTTGAAATCGAGAATATAAGCCCTCAACATATCCTCCAAAGTCTGAATAGTCCTCTCAGCCTGACCGTCTGTCTGCGGATGAAAAGTGGAGCTAAGATGAACTTGGGTGCCAAGACCCTTCTGGAAGGCTCTCCAAAACTGAGAAGTAAACTAAGTACCTCTATCGGAGATGATAGAAAACGGAATTCCATGCAACCTGACTAACTCTCGAATATACAGCTTAGCATAGTCCTCCGCGGTGAAAGATGTATGTACTGGCAGAAAATATACTAACTTAGTCAACCTATCTACAGCAACCCAAATAAAATCATGATGACGATAAGAGAGAGGTAAATCGGTCACGAAATCCATGTTCACCACTTCCCACTTCCAAGTAGGAATGTTAAATTCTTGCATCACACCACCGGGTCTCTGGTGCTCTATCTTTATGTGCTGGCAAGTTGCACACTTTACTACGAACTTCGCTATATCTTTTTTTATACCATTCCACCAATAAATTTCCCATAAATCACGGTGCATCTTGGTAGAACTGGGATGAATAGAATACCGCGCGTCATGCTCCTCAGCCATAATTCTCTGCCTCAGATCATCAACATCAGATACACACAATCTATTCTGAAATCTCAATACACCATCTCCCCCTTGGGAGAAAACCTCCACCTTTTGGCCTTTAACTGATTCTTTCAGTTCGACCAAATGAGAATTTGTATCCTGCTTCTCCTTCACTTCAGAAACTAGGGAATATTCGGAACTACTTTGGACCCAAGCATTACCCTCAGCTGAGTCAAGCAATCTAATACCTAACCTAGCCAAACAATGCACTTCACGGGCTAAGTCCCTCTTATCTTTCTCGACATGTGCTACACTACCCATGGACGACTTGCTAAGAGCATTTGCCACTACATTGGCCTTTCCCGAGTGATATAACACATTCATATAGTAATCCTTTAGTAATTCTAACCATCGCCTCTGTCGAAGATTCAACTCTCTCTGAGTGAACATATACTGTAAACTCTTATGATCTATAAAAATATCAACATGAACACCGTACAAATAGTGTCTCCAGATTTTCAAAGCAAAAACCACTGCAGTTAACTCGAGGTCATGGGTCAGATAATTTTTTTCATGAGGTTTCAACTGCCGGGAAGCATAGGCTATAACTTTACCCTTCTGCATCAACACACAACCCGAACCAATTCTGGAAGCATCACAACATACCATAAAATCATCTACACCATTAGGCAGGGTCATCAAAGGGGCTGAAGTGAGTCGAGTCTTCAACTCCTGAAAACTCTTCTCGCAAGAATCTGACCACTGGAATTTAACTTTTTTTTGGGTCAACCGGGTCAAAGAAGCAGCAATGGAAGAGAAATCTTCGACAAAACGATGGTAGTAGCCAGCTAGACCCAAGAAACTCCTAATATCCGACAGGGAAATAGGTCTAGGCCAATTCTACACAGCTTCTACCTTTTGAGGATCAACGTGAATACCATCAGAAGAAACAATATGACCCAAAAAAGAAACTGACCTTAGCCAGAATTCACACTTGCTAAATTTGGCAAACAACTATTGATCCCTAAGGATCTGTAAGACAATTTGAAGATGATCTGCATGGTCGTTCTAACTTCGAGAGTATACAAGAATATCATCTATGAACACAATAACGAACATATCCAGGTACTGTCTAAACACTCGATTCATGAGGTCCATAAAAGCTGTCGGGGCATTCGTTAGCCCGAAGGACATGACCAAGAATTCAAAATGACCATAACAAGTGCGGAAAGTTGTCTTTGGAATATCACACTCTCTGACTTTAAGTTGGTGATAGCCGGATCTCAAATCTATTTTCGAGAAGTAGCCGGCACCTCGCAGCTAATCAAATAGGTCATCAATTCTTGGAAGAGGGTACTTGTTCTTGACTGTGACCTTGTTAAGCTGACGATAGTCAATGCACATGCTTAATGAACCATCTTTATTTTGCACGAATAGCACGGGTGTACCCCAGGAAGACACACTAAGCCTTATTAAACCCTTATCAAGAAGATCTTTGAGTATATCTTTCAACTCCTTAAGTTCTGCAGGGGCCATACAATACGGAGGAATAGAAATAGGATGTGTATCAAGGAGAAGATCAATTTCAAATTCTCTCTCTTTATTGGGAGGTACCCCTGGGAGATCTTCCGAGAAAATATCAGAAAACTCATTGACAATACTAAGAGATTGAATAGTTGGAGTCTCAGACTTAGTGTCCTTAACTCAAACTAAATTATAGATACAACCCTTGGATATCAATTTCCTAGCTCTTAGATAGGATATGAAATGACTTTTAGGAGATACAGAATTTTTGGACCACATAAAGACTGGATCATTGGGAAACTGAAACTTGACTACCCGAGTACGACAGTCTATAGACGCATAACAAGAGTCTAGCCAATACATACCCAAAATAATATCAAAATCAACCTTGTCTAGCTCAATCAAATCTGCATACATGACTCTATTAAGAACAGTGATAGGACACTTCTTATATACTTGCTTAGCAACAACAGATTCACCGACTGGTGTAGAGACTAGAAAAGGCTCGAAAATCTTTTCAGCACTGATTTCAAAATTCACAGCCACCAACGGAGTCACATAAGAAAGACTTGACCCAAGGTCCAGCAACACATACACATCAAAATGAAATACACAAAGCGTACCAGTAACAATATTTGGTGAATCCTCCTGCTCCTGGCGGGGTGGTATAGCATAAAAGTGATTCTGGCGCTGACCACCTGCAGTACTAGATGAGGCACCCTGAAAAGGAGTAGGATAAACTACAGGGGCTAGAGCACTAATAGCCTGACTCTGGGGACGAACATCACGGCTCCCCTGTCTAGCATAAGGGCAATCCCTGAACTTGTGGCCCAACTTACCATAACTAAAACAACCCCTCTGACCAACCATGCACTCACCGAGATGGTTTCTACCGCACTTCGGACATGGGAGAGGACGAGGACTGTTACTCACACTATCCTAGGACTTGGACATAGTAGGCCTATTACCCTGCTCTGGCCTAATTCTGAATGCAGGAGTACTGGCTGATGAAGGCGCTGGCACAAGAGAACGGCTCTGGAACTGAGGGCGGATCCCTCCAGAAAATCTAGCCTGACTATACCTCTGCTGCTCTGACCTAACTCTCTTATTCCCTCTCACTCTCTCTCTCTCTCCTTCACTTTGTCTACCTCAATCTGCTAAGCATGAATTATTAGTCTTGAAAGGTTCATGTCCCTATTAAGCATAGAGGATCTACACTCTTTCACAATATAACCAGATACACCAGCCAAGAACTTACTCATACTAGTTATAGAATCAGCCATCATACTGGGAGCATACTTAGATAACTGATTAAACTTATGGAAATACTCCATAACTGTCATGGGGCCCTGTCTCAAGTTCATAAATTCTTCTAATTTTGCTTCCCTCAACTCCGGGGGAAAGAATCTGTCTAAGATGACATCTTGGAATAATTGCCAAGTCACAGGAGTATCATTCTCCCCTCTACCCTTTCTCCACATCTCCACCCAATTATAAGCAACATCTTTCATTCGATAGGCAGCCAATTCAACACTCTCCTCCTCGGTCACGTGCATAATATGAGTGGTTTTTCTCACTTCATCTAAATATATTTTCGGGTCTCCACCTACTTTTAACCCAAAGAACTCAGGTGGATTCATTCGCATAAATTCACGAACCAGGGCTGCAGCAGAATTATTCCCTTGCGGAGGTGGAACAGTAGCCTGGGTGTTGGATTGAGCATTGGAGGTGACCGCCTAGGCTAGCGCTTGGAAAGCTTCCCAGAATTCAGCATGGGACATCGTCTCACCCAAAGGATGAACGGGTTGAGGTCGTTCATTGTTTCTGCGAGCTCTACGAGGAGGAATTTTCTATCATAAGAGGGCACGAATTAACAGCAGAGAGAAACAGTTATAGGCATGATAGACTCTTGAAAGAAAGAAATAACTTTTCCTAAAACGTCTTGTAGCCTCTTGCTCATAGATGTGGCGCGTTACACATCGATGATCAAGACTCTACGTAACGCGGCTTGTCAAACTCCCTAGGACTCCTTGAACCTTAGGGTTTGATACCAAGCTTGAAACACCCCAAGAACCTATCCCGAGATGTCAAATAGTACTCAAGGCCACACGTGGCCTCAAGCTAACCCTCTAATCTTGTCATCACTTTCAGAACTCATTATAGCGCAAATCATGCTAAGATAAAGAGGAATAACCATATCATGAACATACTGAAACATGAAGTAATACTGCCCTATACAAACAAAATACTGAAATCTGTGTACACGCTGGTACACTAGTCTAACAAAGCCTCTACTACATAGGATTGAGGGGCCATTGGGACAGATCCCCAACTGACTTGTACTGAACTGAAAGTAAGAAACCATCTATTAACAAGACAAAATTGGAGACACCGGTCCTCGAACCATGAGGACTCGCCAACCACATAAATGTAGATGAAGGTACTCAAAGATCACTTTCACTGCTGAGACTAAGCACCTGAACCTATATCAGGAGGAAATATAGAGTACAAAAGAGTATGAGAGTCAGTACTTGGGAATGTACTGAGTATGTGGGGGTGGATGCAACATTTTAAATAATATCATAAATATCTAAGAAAATCATGCATGCTGACAATAATAACTCTCTTCGCTTGAATTATCTAAAACATCATTTCCTTAAGTCATCAGTAATAACATATGCTTTATAAATCTCATAAATCATTTAACTCAACTCAAACTCTTTGAATCATGACTTAGAGTGACTCGGTAACTCATGGTACTTAGATCATTATGGACGTGGGAGTTTCTTATAACCGACATAACTACACCATGTGAGCCGCATGGAGTCCAATGTTTTGCCCTCCTAAGGAGAGAACCCCACATTGGCGGGGGTGTTGTACTCTTGCCAGGGAGTACAACCTCAATCTCATTATCACAATTCCATCCTCGGCCTCTGGCCCACAATTATCAAAATCAATCCTACGGTGGCACGTAGTTTCAGGAAAATACCATATTTCCCGCTCGGTGCTAAATAATCCTACCAGACTCAGCTCAAAACGCGTTAGGAAATCCACCTTAATCAATATCAACTCATGGGTCTATCATGATGAACAAAACAACAGTATATCTCATCAGTAAATCATATACGACTGTGGACTCCTAACTCAACTCAAATTCAAACAATGTTTCCCAACATCAAGTACATTTGCTTGTCAAATCATTTCAAATGCCAAAGCTTCAAGGAAACATCATCAAATTCATTCTTGACTTTCAATTCAAATATTGATATATATATATTCAATAGTCAAATTTCTCATAGAAAAACACAAATCTTGACACTTATCATAAATTGCTTAGAAATCATCAATATATAATGACAATATACGTCTCATGGAATAAATACTTAATTTAAGAAGCATGATGGTGAAATAACCATAAATATCAAGCTTATTCAACTCAAGTCTCATAAATCATACATAAAGAAATTTGGGTGTAAACCCACTTGCAAAATCATGTAAATCAATAATAGAAAGTAAATCTTTAGGCACAAGAACGAAAGGAGTGTTCTTGTTCAAACCCCACATACCTTGGATTTTGATTTGAAGATGTGAAAACTTGTTTGGAACTCTTCTCACACTTTTGGGCCAAGATTCTTGATACATTTGACTTGGAAAACTTAGTTCTTGAACAACTTTGAAGAAATTTATGGGAGATTTCTTGAATTTCTTGGAGATGATTTGATTTTGGGGTTTGGAAGAAACCCTAGGTTTCTAGAGAATTTTTGAAAGAAATTTGGAGAGAAATAGAGATAAATGATCTTCTCTTCTCTACATAGATATATTTAAGTACACAAGGAGCGGAAATGACCAAGATGCCTTTTTAAAAAAATACTGAAATTTGTTGATCGGGGCCTGCGACGGTTGATCTGACGGTCCGTCAAGTCTCCTGACGGTCCACCAGATCGTCCGTCACTCGAGTGCCAAAACTGGAATATTTTGCCTCAACGTGATGATCGAAGTGATGGTCTGTCAGGAAATTGACGGTCCACCAAGTCGTTCGTCACTCGAGGGCCATAAACGAGATATTATGTCTCGACCTGACGGACCCCTTGACAGTCCGTCAACTTTTTGACGATCCACCAACTTGGCTGTCGCACGATGGCCTAAAAAAGGATTCAATGCCTTGGATTGAAGGGGAAATCGATGGTCCACCAGGGACCTGATGGTCCACTAGGTCGACCGTCAAACCTGGGCGATTTTATACCGTTGAGTAAAACGGCCATAGCTCACTCATCCGATGTTGGATTTTGATGAAATTGGTATTGATGAAAAGCTTATTCAATTATATACATGAAAAAAAGTATAAATTAGAGAAATAAAACATGGTTTAAACATTAATAACTTTGGAAGTCATATATATCCACTCAAAAGAAAGATTTAGGCTTAAGAAACGATCGGGGTATTACAATAGGCCGCCTACATATACCTTTATTGAGAATTCATGTAAAACATAGTTCGTACTTAAAAAAAAAGGATAAATTCTTCCTAAGGGTTGAACGGAGTCGATATAGGCCGCCTACGTATCCCTTTCTTGGGAATTTAGGTCAAACATAGTTCGTACTTAAAAGAAAAGAGTAAATTTTCCTTTGGGGTTGACCGAAGCCGACATAGGCCACCTACGTATCCCTTTATTTGTAATTATTTTTAAACATAGTTCATACTTAAAAAGAAAGGATAAATTCTCCCAAAGATTTGACCAAAGACGACATAGGCTAGCTACGTATCCCTTTCTTGGAAATTCAGGTCAAACATAGTTCGTACTTAAAAGAAAAGAGTAAATTCTCCTGAAGGGTTAACTGAAGCCGACATAGGCCACCTACGCATCCCTTTCTTATGAATTCAGGTCAATCATAGTTCGTACTTAAAAGAAAAGGATAAATTCTCCTAAAGGGTTGACCAACGCCGACATAGGCCGGCTACGTATCCATTTCTTGGGAATTCAGGTCAAACATCTCTTATGGGGTTGACCAAAGCCAACATAGGCCTTCTACGTATCTCTTTCTTGGAAATTCAGTTCAAATATAGTTCGTATTAAGAACCATCTTCAGGGTTGACTGGCCCTGGATACTTTTATCCATCCTACTAGGATAGAATTGAGGCTTCTATGGACAACATTGCATTTGTTTTGATAGAAGAAAGGATCAACTGTCCACTCTCCTTTGAGAGAATTGATAAGGTTCCTTCTTCCTTGTTTTTATAGATAGACATCGATCCTAATTCTCTTAACTTAGTCATTGTCCCCCAGTTAACCATCTCGATTTCTTCTAGGTTAGGGTTTCCTGATTCTCAAACTTTCTGGTTCTTCTGTTGACTCTTCCAGGACCATTTTCTCCTATTCTTTATTATCTTTCTTGATTTATTCATTTCTCTCTTAACATAACATGACATTGGCAGGTTTTAGATGCTTATTACTTTTCTCAAAAACCAAATAAGTTTGATAATATCAAGTATATAACAAAATGAACAATAAGGATTTTTGCAATAGGGGATACTTATGTTGAGTTTTGAGAAAAAATTTACACACTCTAGCCATAACCCTCACGAGTGTGATTCAATGCCTTTTGAAAAGCATAAAAAGCAAAAGAGAAGTAAATAAATTTAAATAGTGGGTATTGGGTCTCCTCTATAATACCACCGACTTTGTAGAAAATTAAATTTTATTTTTTGCATTTACCCTATTGATCTGGGAGTAATAAGTGGAGTGGAAATTCAGTTTTGCAACTTTTCTCTGGTTTATCTTCCTTCATTTCGGCTATCTTGGAGAATTCTTCCATGGTGGCATCACAATTTTCCCTATTCCATCCTCGAGACCATCACTTATAGATTTTTAAAAATGACTGGTAGAGTCTCGGTTTACTACTAGTCATTTTTCCTTTTCTTCAATAAAGCTATAGTCACGAGAGAGATTTTTATTTCACTTTGATCTAGTGAAGTAGGGATATTTTGCCATTTTATGCCAACACAAAGTAGTTTCTATTACCTTTAAAGTAAAAATAACTCAAAGATTGACGTGTTAGATTTTGTTAGTATTTTATAATGCAAGATGATAAGGCGAAAAGTAAACACATAAAGTTGTTTCTCCTCTTATGCGAATTGATCCATGGGTAATGATGACTCGAGAATTCCAATGAACAAGATTTTGCTCATTGATATGGATAAGTAGAATTTTTCATGAAAGTTCACTTCTTCTTTCCCAGGCTAATTTCTTCTTTCAAGAAAGTGGGATAATAATAGAGTTTTTTTAAGATAAGAGTCGGGCCAAAAGGCTGCCTACGTATCCCATGAAGGAGAAATCATGTCCTACATAGTTCAAACAGTTGTAAAAATGATTGTTTTTATTTCATTTCATCCACTAAACCTCATTACATTAAGGAAAGTAAATACAAGAAAAACAAAACTTGCTACATTTAAAGCTTGATTCTAGATAGTGTAAAGTTTTTCAATCTTTTCTAGCCTTCTTCTGCTTCATGGATGGTTCGGCATAAACTTCAATCGAATTTTTCCAATTCTGATCAAGTGCTCCAAATCAACGAGAAAAACATGAAACTTATTAATTGTATGACCTTTGGTTCTATTATGATAATGACAGATGTTATCACCTTCCCTCTATATTGCTTACCCTTTTCTTTCTATTCTCTCAACTGGATGGAGGATCTTCGCTTGGACCAACTTAGAGTAAATTTCCTCATAGCTATCCTTAAAATTCATAAAGAACAAACGATGAATTATGGGTCACTAGTAATGGACACTCCTGGTTCAATCCTATCACACTCCAACATGGTGTGAGGTCCATACAAGTGAGAAATTTTACCGTCGTTGATCAAATAACATATTTTGGCCTTCAACACATTACATTCATCTGTGATATATCCTTTTTGGAACAAATGGTATGCACGTCTCTTATGTTTATCTTCGGGGCCACATTGAGGCCCTTGAGTCTTAATTGGGCACAAAGTTCCCACAGCTTGCAACATTTGGTAAATCTCTGATACTTTCATAATTTTTTATTCTCTCATGTAGTGCCTCGCACTTGCTTTGAGTGTGATTTGTTCGTCTCCTTGCCTGAACCTTAAAGGCAAAAATGTTTTGTCCGCATCTTCTGCCCATTATTTCATTTCACCCATGAGTTCTTCGAGTGTCATTGGCATTTCTTCTTGTATGAGGTTGTCATCTTCTGGTTCTTTCTTTTTGTTTTCTCCAATCATTCCAACATCTATTTCAAATTCCATGTCCAATTGTTTTATCCCTCTAGCAAGGTCTCTTTTAGGTATTTCCTTCCTTTTTCTCAACATGTGGTTGAATATAGCAATATTTTCTTTGGTTTGGGTGGTTTGTTCCTCCAATTCCTTATTCTATTCCATGGCAACGTCCTCTTCTTGTTCAATCAGTAGGTTGACTTTGGTAACCTTTCTCTTGGCCACAACAATCTTTTTTGGCACTTTCTTATTTTCAACCTTTAGCATATCATCTATTTGGTCTAACTCCACCAATTGCCTCTTTACTTGAGCAATTCTCCTATTGCTCTTTTTGATCCTTCCTACAATGGCTTTTTCTAAGTCCATATTCAACCTTCCTGGAATGGTAGGAATAACTTGTAGGAAATTTTAAAAATAATTGCGGACTTTTCTGAGAGACTTGGAGTATGTTTGGTTGGACTTTTGTATAGTGGGTGTATATTTCCGCTTAGAGGTGCTCTAATGAAAAATGAGATTGGATCAATTCGCCTTTGATTCGAATCAACATAACACACATAAGCACATAAAGTAGTTATATCACATAATCATATTGTAATAAATGTGCATCCTAATTGGGGACTCTTTTGATCCAAGGGTTGGCCTATCAAGTTTGAAGAAAGTATATGCCTTTTAAAACTAATTTATTATCCCCAAAAATTATTTTCATAAATATCTCAAAAGAACATAAATGCCTACAAAGTAGCAAATGAGTGATAAAATGGCTGGGGAAGGGAAATAAAATACGAGAAAAACAATCCCACATGGGAGGTAGAAATAAGAACGTTCATAAATACCTATAGAGTGGCAAATAAGGAATACAATTTTTGAGGAAGGGAAAATAACATGAGAGAAAAATAGTCCTGCACAGGGGATAAAAAAAAAAGCACTAGTATCCAGATGATTCTTCGTCCGTCTTTGTCTTCTTGTCTTGGTTTATCTCATATCATATGCAGTATTTGTTCGTGATCAAGTGATTTTCAGCATAATTGTGACTTTCATATTGATTAGAGAAGGCAAATATACTATATTCTTACTAAGGATTTTCTTGACCTCCGCATTTCACATATTTCCACCAAATCCTTGGAGCATTCATCTGGCTTGAACATTATCTTAAATATTCTTAGGGAATTAATCTATCCATACCTACACAAAATAAACAAGGTGATTCTTTCCCCCACCCTAAATGATAATGGATTTATGTTAATTGGCATAGACTTCCTTCAACACATAAGTATGATTCATCTGTAATTGACTCGTAGTCAATAGACGCAGGGTAGGTTTTCTAATGGGCTCAATACCCCCTCAGGTATTGGATCATCATAGGTTCGTGTCTAAAAGGAGAGTTTTTGATTTAGCTCTATCCTAGGTATCTAGAGTGAGCTAGGACCAGATTTCCAAGTAGACAACTTGGGTTTGAAAATACAAATAGTCATCGGACGTCTAACGTGCCAATAAACCGTCGCATTCCCAACACTTTATTTGAAATAGAATAATAGGGGCTGAAACATCCATGAAACTCAACTCCAAACAATTTATATATCATATGAGGGAAAGTATGTCATGAATGCAAACAAAAGATATGATCACAAGATAATATCAAACCACCACATTTAATCAAGTAGAGTCAAATAATCAGTCAAAATAGTCTAAAATTTAGTTAAACATTTTCAAATTCTCCAGCGGCGTCGCCATTTCTGTTTTATCCCTTTTCGGCGCGAAGGGTTGGAAAATATTATTTTGACTTTTTAAACTATTTTAAAATTTTAAAGAAAATTTTGAAATAATTTAAGAAATTACAGAGTCGACACTTGATTTTTTAAGAAAATATCAAGAAAAACGAAAAGTATTTTAAAGACTAGGAAATAAAAACAAATCTATAAAATTAGAGAAAGTGGGTAAGGATTCAGATAATGCCCTGAGAAGGTTTTTAAGGAACTCAAGAACATCTGTTAAAAATGGTTGACCAAAAGACTATTTGACTGATTTATAAAAAAAAAGTGACTAACTTTGAAAATGTGGCTAACTTTGTAACATTTTGAAATCTTTTGTAAAATATGGCATTTATTTTATTCAAGTAAAAAATTATTTATTTAAATTGAAGAAAAAATTCTCTCAAAAGAAAAGGTTAACTAAATCCAATTATTTTATCCATTTGAGAAACACAAATTATTTTTAATAAAAGAAAGAAAATAAACAAATTACGAAAATTTGACCAATTATAAGAAAAAGGTTTCAATTTCTTATAAGGAAAATCTATTTTTTATATTGAAGAGAATTCTCTTTAACTTAAATAAACTAAGTTAACACATTGATAAAATAAATGTCATTTTGATTTCTAAAAGGTTTGATCTTAAGAAAAATATAAAGAGACTAATTTTATTAATTCAAGAATTTAGAGTTCGTGACGAATTAGAAAAAAATAAAATTATAAAGATAAAATAGAAATGACAATTCAAAAGGGAATTTAATTCAATTCAACTAAATTTAAGAGTTCATTACAAACAAATAATCAAATATGAATATATAAATAAACTAAAGAAGAGAAGTTAAGATTTGGGTCCCTGTTTGGCCCATTTCAAATTTGGCTAGCTTTTGGGCCCCTTTTTCAGCCCCTTTCCAGTTGTATACCAGTTTTACATCATCTTCTCTTTTTCATGTTTTTGGTTGTATGCACACTGTATATCAGCTTGAGACCATCTTCCTTAGCTCGATTTTTGACCTCTTGTATTTGTATATCAGCTTCCAAGACCTTAGTATAATGTATATCTGTTGTATATCATTGTATACAACCTTGATCTTCTTAGTTTTAGTCCATTTTGGACTTGTAGGAAGCTTGGACTAGAAGATAACCAGATGCGAGGGAGAGGAGAGTCCAAATAGACTCATCATATCATGCATACAAGGAAGAAATTAAAAGAATTACTAAAATAACTAGTCATCATGCAACCAATTAAGAAAAGGAGTGTCAATAATAATCCAAACAAAATTCTCCAAATTAATGAGTGATTCTTTGAGCAAATAAATTTTAACTACTCGGAACTTGAACTAAATTGATCATACAATTGATACGACTAGAGTCGATGATTACCTTGGCATTCTAAAGATATTAATATATTGAGAGAGAAGAAAAGTTAATAATAGATAAGTAAATAAATAATATATGATAACACTCAACTTACACGTCAATTTAGTGCAAGACGGTCGTTGTCAATATATTAACCCAACAAGAGTCGGGGTCGAATCCACGAGGAACAATGTGATTGGCGATTGAGTTAATTCAAAATAGGAGTGCTTGCCCAATTCAAGCCGAAGGTGCAAAATGGTTTGGGGAGTTTTCAATCATGTCGGATGTGAAAGTAATTCTTGGGCTTCTAAGGGACTAATTCAAGACTAAGAACAATTAGAGTGTAATCAATTAAAATGGATCTTGGGACTATGCTTTCCCAGGGACAAGATGTGTATGGGAACATGATAATTTGATGCAAATTCTAATTATTGATGATATGGTAGGCTAGGTCTAACGTCTTTGAGGCTAGTCTTTCGACCAAACCACAAAGATTTCACTCGTTGGCTCTTTCGAGCACCTAACAAATGTGTCAATCAAAACCACCCAATACCTCAATTGGGAATTCCTATTTCTAAGATGAAACCCATGGCATAGTTAACGTCACAACCATCCAATACGATTGCTTTGGTCTTCACATTCCTTTTTCGAGGATGATATGGATTCCTAAAGTTCACCCAAAACCCTTGTTTTAAAGATGGCCTTGAGTTTTCTAGAGTTTGGAGCTTTCACTCATCAAACCCACATAGGTATTTGGGGCTTTCACCCATCAAATCCCAATCACATTAGTCAAGCAATAATAGAACCCATCATCAATAAACTAGCATATGCACAAATTAATCACTACCCACATACAATTGCATCCTAATCAAGCATAATCCCAAGAGGTAGATTTAGCAACTCATAATGATAATAAACACAAATAAATCAACATTTCCATCAAAGTTATCCATAAGAAAATAAAGAGAGTGCAAACCACAATTTAGAATCCAATGAATCTTCAATGTAAGAAGCCAAATCTACACTTAGAAGTCACTCTAATGTCTTCTTATCTCAAAATTTAGTACAAGTCTTGCTCCAAGCACCAAGAAGTTACAAAAACCCTATACTAAATAAAAGAGGTAGAGTTGTAGAATGATGGGTGAAAATGAGCTACAAGACCCCTTAAATAAGCCTCACTTGTATATTTGACAAAATTATAAAATTGCCACCTTGCTCTTGATCTGCTTGAGTGGATCCAAAGCGGATGGAGAGTAGATGGAAAGCAGCTCCTAAGCAGATACAAAGTGGATCCAAAGCAGATGCAAAGCGGATGGCTCTTTTTATTCACATTTGGCCTCTTGTTGACTTGAATGACTTGCCCCATCTTCTCCTTTTACTTTTACCTACATAAATGGGAATTACATAAGAGAGTATCATCAAATCAATGGAAAAACATGATAATTTAGGCTTAAAAGGTGCTAGCAAGTCGTTAAATTGACAACTTATCAACCCCCTAAACTTAAACTATTGCTTATCCTCAAGCAACCAAGAATAATTCAATGAGATAGGGTATTTAACTCAAATCCACCTAGAAGAAAGCTATACGAAAGGAATAGGCTAACAAACCTCTACAAACACTTTCCACACATGCCATGGCAACAAGTAAATCAAAACTTTTCAATAAGCACATATTTATGAAGCAAGGATGCAAGTTTGTATCAAATGAATTTTCCAAATCACAAAACATCTTAAGATAAGACACAAAATCATCAAAGATTGTCTCAATCTTCACAATGCAACTTACTTCACTCATTTACCCAAACCGATAGTAAAACATCACCCTCTACCTAAAAGTATCTATGCCGCTCACATGTAAGAGTTAGCTCCACACACCAAAGATATTTAAATTCTTAAGGGAGCTCAAATAAATAAAGAATCCACACTCACTCTCACAAAGAAATTCAAGTACATTGAATAGAACCATAGGCTTGCCCTTTGTATTTTTCGCCACTAATGTAGACTTACTTAGTTTGGAATCACCAAGGTATTGCGGGTCAAGATGTAGGTTTAAGGTGCGGGAAGGAGTACATATGGATCAAGTGTCTAAAGGACCTCCTTCAATGCAACCGCTCAATCCTTTCTACCCCCAAAAATTTTAAACCACCCACTTTATTCTTTTTCAAATTATTTCCCATATTTTCCTAACTATTTGTTTAGTGTTTTCCAAACCATTCAAAACCACCATTTTCTTTCTTTCGCTTCTTTGACTTTTTTAAGAGATTTTCTACCTATAAGCCTTTCTTAGCCCCTCACTCCTTTAAAAAAAAAATTCAAGTTCTATGGGCTAGGCTATTCAATTTTATCATCAAGCACATCTCTTGTCTTTTAAGCACATGTATTGACAACCTTACACCCACCTTTCTTATCTTTTCTTTGATCATCTTCTCTCAAATACACATCCCCCCAAACTTAGGCTTTTGCCTATAATCCACTATTCAGAATCATACAATGCATCAAAGGATGTTAAGTGCCAAAAGAGAGATTTCAAGAGAGTTTAGGTGTTTTAGCATAGTTATCATTACAAAAAGAAAGAAAGAAAGAAGGGCAAAAGGTTCAAATGGATTAACTAGGGAACAATGTTAAGGTGGGAATTTGACTATGTGACGGGTCAAAAAAAGCCTTGGGTCATCCTCCAAATCAAGCTTGCCTAGAATTTTGATTTGAATACACTCGGGGCAAGTTCTAGACTACCCATATGCACAAGAATTATTCAAAAAGCTCACCACTCATGGTATCGTACTCATAGAGCAAAAAGTTAGTCTCCCAACCAATTTGAGCAATTTGAGCTTCATAAGTTACTCCGAGTCAACAACTCATCCTTGTAATGGGAGAGCCAAAAATTGAGTTTAATGGTCTCACTCAAAAGAAAACTCAAGAACATCCTTGATTATTTTTCTTTTCAAAAAGAAAACTATAATTAATTTTTATTTTATTTTTTCTCAAAAATATTTCATTCCTTGGCAATGACATTTTGGAAGTATTTTTGGATTTTTGCTTCTTCCTAGTTAACCAAAATGACTAGATACTTCACCTAAGGATGTCGCATCATTATCCCTCATGGGTGAATTATTACTCGATACGACAAAGAAACTAAACTAAAGTAAAAGTAAAAAATCAAAAGAAAGAAAATAAAAATTTGCTCCTTAGGAAAGAACCGAGTTTCAAAGAAAACCCTTGGAGTTTATTAAACACGTATATACAAAAGGCGACAAGAGCAATGCACACCATCGGATACCACATTTAAATTAAGCGCATGACACAAATTCAAAAACAAAACAACAATATTGACATCATTATAAGATGCCCAACAAGGACCCATCCAAAGCAATGCCAATAATAAAAAAAAACACGTCCCACAAGGTCTAAAGTACACAAACATCGAAGTAATAAAATAGAATGTCTCTATAATTTATCAAACCACATGCCATAAAATGAGACAGTAGGTAACGACCATCAAATGAATTATAATGATACCCCACCCCCCCACTAAAAAATTGCATTATCCCCAATGCAAAAATAAAAGAGAGTAAAAGAGGGTAGAGACTCCCTGTGGCGCACTAGGCACTCGGGTCCATGTCGGTAAATGATCATACTGTCTCAATAGGAGCCTCGTCATACTGGGCTCCTCTCATCGAGTCTACTATGTAGGGTGACTCATCATCCCTGGATAATTTCTCATGGCAATTTTTTCCTTGGAGAAATACCTATGAGAAAAAAACAAAAGGTAAAACATGTTTTTGGAATTTTGTAAGTTAAGAAAGAAAATAAAAATAAAGGTAAGAAAAGAAAATAAGATACAAGGTAACTCATCACTAGAGTCCAGGAGTTTCATTTATTACAACACTTAATCATTTAGGCACGACATTGTCTCACATTCTTCACATTTCTCAAAACTAGCTCATAGGACATCCATAACCTCCAATGGAAACAAGAATGATCAATACCCTTAAGAATGATGTCATCCAATCTATCATAGGGCAAGGTAAGCGTTCATGTTTCCCGGTTAGGCATAGTGACTAACAAGAACCATGGATGTCATATTTCTCAACAATCTCCCCCAATCAATGACTACCAACTTTTTCATTATTAGGTTCAATTGAACTCAAAACAATGCATAAAAAATGACCACACTATGCCCTAAGGAAAGTCACATTGACCATTACAAGCATACAACACATTCCTCTCTTATTGTTATTTCAACAAACACATAGTGGGCATGCCAACCAAGAATATTGAGAAAGAGAATAAGAGAACAAGAGAGTAAACGCATCTCACCAAATCATCTCCAAACATATTCAAGGTGTTCATACTATCGTACTTGAGCCATCCACCACACAAAATAAACAAGAAAGGCTTAATGGACGTTTTGTCAAACACATGGTGCACTAACTTCATTTAAAAGAGCATCATTAATCAAGCAAGTGAAACAAGGCACCCATGCCAACATAATTATTCCTACAAGTGTTAACCATCCCAATAAGCTCACAAGAACTTAATTCAAGTGACAAATTATCATAAGTATAAAGCACTACGTCCATTTTAAAGAAAATTTAAAAATGAAACCAAGAGAGAGCATACCTTTAACTTGCTTTAAGAGAAAAAACTGAATCACAAGTTCAAAAGAATTATCTTTATCCTTATTAGTTCAATTGTTGGTAAAGAAAGAGAGAATGTTAAGTATGAGATAAAAGAACTCGTTGGAATGAAGTTGCTATGAGAAAAGTAAGTGTTGACTATTTTTGGCTCTTTTTTTATGCGTTTAAAGTGATTTGGGTTGACCGGGTTGAGTCTGACCAATAAGATTGACCATTTCTTGAAATTATTGCTGAAAAAAGACGCATATTTCTCAAGTTTTAAGGCACTTTCATCCAGCTTGCACTTGAGATGCGCCTGAGTTGTGCAAGTAGATCCTTGGCAGCTGAAAACAATCTGTAGCAGCCTGATGTGCGTCCAAGGTATGGCTGACCTGCGTCTGGACTATTGCAGCATGTCCAGCGCAGGTACAAGCAGTACTTTTAGCTTCTTGGCCTGAATCTGCGCTCCAAAATACGACTGACCTGTGCTGGAACTGCTAAAGCAGTCCAGACGCAGGTCTGGATAGTAACTACCAATGAAAATCAGTAGGTGATGCATTCCAAGTGCGTCTGAACTATGCTTGGACTGCTTGAGCATGTCCAGCACAGGTTGAGGCAGAATAGCTGCTTCTCCTTGGCCAAAAACTCGAGCGATCTGCGCTCCATTTACTTGTACATGTGGCTGGCCTGCTCAAACAGGTACAACACAGATCATTCCTGCTTGGTACACATCTTTTCTTTGAACAAAATCTTTGGTTTGGGACTAGCTTTCGAGCCTCCGACTCTAGCTTCACGCACCCAAATTTTATGATATTACCTACATCAAACAACACTAAACTAAAATGTGAATAAAAAATATTAGGAAATATTAAGAAAAAATCCTTGGGTTGCCTCCCAAGAAGCCCCTCAGTTAACGTCGCAGCACGACACCATTTAGACATTCTTTATCTCTCTACTTAGACGATTTGAATTGTCGGCCCATCTTTTGATGATTACATCTATTATGTGCATTGGGAAAATGTGAGAGCATGATGATGAATGAATCACGCCACTTCGAAGACTTGAACCATTTGCTCAATTTTGCATCGAACTTTTGTGTGGGCTCATTGGACAATGGTGAGAATCTTAGAAAGCCACTTAATAGACATCGATATTTGAGCTTCTTGGCCTTCAAGATTGGGGTTTTAGTATAACCTTTTAGAAAGACAAACTCCGGGATGTAAGGAAATAACTCATTCTCACCATCATTCAAGATTTGTTCGGATGGATTGATTTTCATTAACTCCACCGCACTTATTGTTGAGAAATGGTTAGAATGAGGTTTTTTCCCCAATTTTGTAGTTGTCTCCATTTTAGTATCCTCACCCCAAAATTTACTAGAGTCGACATTTGGGATTTGCTTGGCTTCTTCTTCCGACTCTAGTACCATGTCCTCCTTTTTGGCATCGTCTCTCATGTTTGGCTTGGTTGGTTGGGAAATCATCAAAGATTCTTCAATATCATGCTTATTTAGAAGAGTGGGCTTGGTTGTGGTGTTTGAAGTATTAATTTCCCTGCTCACATCTTCTATCTTCTTGAATTTCTCTCTGAATTCCTTTTGTATAATGGTCGTTTCCTCCTCCGTCGTTGTTGTCAATTCCAATGTACGTTGAAGCATTGCTTTAACGCCACTACTTTCCATGTTTCATTCTTCGCTTTCCTTCTCATAAGACCTATTAAAATCATAAGAAGAACTAGAAATCGGGTTAGCATAATGGGGGAAGGGGCATTTGGACAATGATTCTGATGTCCATCTCGACCACCACATAAGGAACAATTATGCTCCCGAAAGGGTTGAGATGATGCACACATCTCTTCCCGAAGAGCATAGCTACAATCTTGCTGAAAGTAGGGTCTACCACAATATGGACATGGGTCATCGATGTATGACTTCCAACCACCAAATCCACATTCATTCCAAGATGCCATAGTAACAAATGAACAAAAATAAAAATCAACCTTACACAAGAAACAAAAGAAAATAACAAACAAATATTTACAAATTTGAACCAAAGCAAGTAAGCTAAAATTCCAAACTAACTCAATACACCAAATTGTTCCCCGACAACAGTACCATTTTTGATAACGCTCAACTTACACGTCAATTTAGTGCAAGGCGATCGTTGTCAATATATTTACCCAATAAGAGTCGGGGTCGAATCCACGAGGAACAATGTGAGTGGCGATTGAGTTAATTCAAAATAAGAGTTCTTGCCCAATTCAAGTCGAAGGTGCAAAATGGTTTGGGGAGTTTTCAATCATGTCGGATGTGAAAGTAATTCTTGGTCTTCTAAGGGACTAATTCAAGACTAAGAACAATTAGAGTGTAATCAATTAAAATGGATCTTAGGACTATGCTTTTCTAGGGACAAGATGTGTATGGTAACATGAAAATTTGATGCAAATTCTAATTATTGATGATATGGCAGGCTAGGTCTAACGTCTTTGAGGCTAGTCTTTCGACAAAACCACAAAGATTTCAATCGTTGGCTCTTTCGAGCACCTAACAAATGAGTCAATCAAAACCACCTAATACCTCAATTGGGAATCCCTATTTCTAGGATGAAACTCATGGCATAGTTAACGTCACAACCACCCTTACGTCTAAGATAGTGGTAGATTCGCAAACTACACACATAATTGTCTATGATTGCTTTGATCTTCACATCCCTCTTTCGAAGATGATATAGATTCCTAAAGTTCACCCAAAACCCTTGTTTTGAAGATGGCCTTGAGCTTTCTAGAGTTTGGAGCTTTCACCCATCAAACCCACATGGGTATTTGGGGCTTTCATCCATCAAATCCCAATCACATTACTCAAGCAATAATAGAACCTATCATCAACAAACTAGAATATGCACAAATTAATCACTACCCACATACAATTGCATCTTAATCAAGCATAATCCCAAGAGGTAGATTTAGCAACTCATAATGATAATAAACACAAATAAATCAACATTTTCATCAAATTTATCCATAAGAAAATAAAGAGTGTGCAAACCACACTTTAGAATCCAATGAATCTTCAATGCATGAAGCCAAATCTACACTTAAAAGTCACTCTAATGTCTTCTTAGCTCAAAATTTAGTACAAGTCTTGTTCCAAGCATCAAGAAGCTACAAAAACCCTAGACTAAATAAGGGAGGTAGAGTTGTAGAATGATGGGTAAAAATGAGCTACAAGACCTCTTAAATAATCCCCACTTACACATTTGACAAAATTATAAAATTGCCACCTTGATCTTGATCTGCTTGAGCGAATCCAAAGCGGATGAAGAGCAGATGGAAAGCAGCTCCTTAGTAGATACAAAGTGGATCCAAAGCAGATGCAAAGCGGATGACTCTTTTCCTTCACATTTGGCCTCTTGTTGACTTGAATGACTTGCCCCATCTTCTCTTTTTACTTTTACCTACATAAATGGGCATTATGTAAGAGAGTACCATCAAATCAATGGAAAAATATGATAATTTAGGCTTAAAAGGTGCTAGCAAGTCGTCAAATTGACGACTTATCAATATACGTAGTGATCATACTAAATATTATTTACTGGAAAATGCCTTTTGAACATCAATACTTCAAGAATAAGTGCACATAATACGCTCAAGATGAAACACTCATAAATTAAGATAACATATGATTTTACCTCCTTTTACCAGCAAAATCGGGGAAAAAAGGAGCAAATTATATAGTAACATCTCAAATAAGTAATACTTTTAAATTTGTAATATAAAACTGATCAGCCCACAAATCTTTAAAACAAAACATACTTTAATAAAAAAAAAGCTAACTACAAAGAATCATGCCAAAGAAAGAAAACAATTCTTCTCTAACTTAACGGAAAATAAATAACCGATTGCAAAATTAAGGCATGCTTTTGTTTATTAACAACTTAAAAAGTAGAAAAACTGGTTCACAAATTTTACATACACATAGAACACCAAACATAGTTTGAAATCAGAAAACATGCTACATCAATCATAAGTTTCATCACGCAGAAAATCCTATAGCCTCCATAAAGCCTTCTATAGCAAATAATCTCATCAATAAAAGAAATTAAAATTACTACCACGACAATGAAGAGGAGGCAGATTCACGAGAAATAAAGTATCGAGAGGTTTACTTTTTTTGGAGCAACAAACTGGACTACGAGAACGTCGAAATTCTGCCAGCACCGGAATGAAATTGGATTCTTAGCCTAGAAATTTGAGCTCAAGCGAGTCTTATCGAATTTTTTGGCACCGAAATCCTTCTTCGGGTAGCAAAATCCCACGCTTTTGGGATTTCCGCTATCCGACCTCGCCAATCTCTTTTCTACTAGAACAGTAGTGTTATTTATAAGAGTATTTAGGAATCAATTTGGGACTGATTTGGCAATATGGGATGGAGTAACTTCGAGGGTAATATTGATATTTTGAGAGAAATTAAAAAAGGGGATAGGGACTGAGCTGGATCGTACTATTCTTGTACGAATTTAAATTTCAAAATTACAAAAGGCTGAGCTATTACGTCATGGGTCAGGTCGTCGTCAGATCGTTGGAATTAGTCGTTGTTGATGCTCTTTGTTACGATATTAGATGTTGTTATTGGGTTTGGTTGACGGGTTGTGTTGCCGGGTTGTGCGTATTGTTGTTGTTCGCTGGACTTGGGTCAGTTTTGGTTATTCGCTGGTTGTAGATAGGTTGTTGTTATTGTACGTTGTGTTGTTAGCTATTGTTACTAGTTGTAAGTTGTACGCATATTGTTGTTGAAAGAGAAGGGAAGAATGGGTCGGGTAGGGATCTATTTTGGGCCTGATGAGGTGCAGATTTGGGTTGTTATGGAGAGGGCTAGTGGGTCAGCTTAATGTGGGGTTGGGTTGGTATTGGGTTGGGTAGAAGGGTTTTGGGGTTATTTAAAAAATAACCTCAATCAATTTAGGATTTAGTCATCTTATTAAATTTTCGATCAAATTAAAAATCAATTGGCCAATTGCATTGCAATTACGATCAATTTGATTTCAATTATGACCAATTTTAATAGATTGACTAAATTAAATTGAAATTCGATATGAATTAATACCTTATTTTAATTCCGAGCTTCTTGATTAGATAAAATCAAATAAATATTTCTCTCAATAAATTATTTTTGAGAACAAGTTATATTTAAATCAAAATTTTATCAATTTGAATTAACTTTCAAGCTTAATCTCAATAAAAGTCTAATTTTGATAAAAATGTTCATTTAAGTAACAAATTTTATACAATCATATATGTAAATAGGAAAAGGCATAATCGTCACTTAAATAATAAAATTAACCCAAATAAATATTTTAGAGTGTCTTTATTCAGAAGAAATAAATATTTAGATTTTATTAAAAATCAAAGAAACTCAGGATTAAATTTAATCGTGGAGGACAAAAATTAGTTGTCAACAGTTACCGTCGAGAGGGACACAATAGGAAAATATGCCATAAACATGCACCTCAAGTTTAATAAATAATTGTTCTTAGTTTTAATTTATTGTCAAACTTTTGTTATGATTCTGCATTATATTTCAAGATATTGGAAGATGTTTTTTGTTGATTTTATGATAAATAAATAATTGCTTCATGTTTTGATTCAAAATAATGTTATTTTTTTCTTTCTGAAGCTGTAGACTGAATATGTTATTAAATGTTGATTCATATTGTAACTATCCATATGGATACCGAAAAAATAGAAGTAGATAATCAATACAAACTATAACAATTCATAATTATTGATTAAAGATATATTATATGAATTTTAATATTAAAAAAATACTTGTTATAAGCAAGATATTTTGGAATTCAATTAATCTGAAAACAATAGATTCACCAATTCCATAATTATAAGATATTTTATATCAAATTAATACAAAAGAACATTACATTCATAAAGAAAATCTATTGTTAATTGTATATATTCAACAAGTTAAGAATTTGATTCAACTTATATCACTTTTAATACCAACTGAATTGTTGATTATAAAAAAGTGCTATGCTATATTATTTTTATATAGCATGACATATACATAACAAAAACAACTATGACAACACTTGACTTAAACCTTAATAACAACAAATATAACAACAAATATGTCAACTTTAAAATCATAAATAAGATTATAAATTCTAAAATACCTAAGCATAGTTTGGTTCATAACATGTAGATTGTTTAAAGGACAACATTACTGAGCTATAAAAACATAACAAAAATTCAAATTCTAGTCATCATATAGTACGCACAAAAAATTACATCATTCTATTATTTTCTACTGTTGCATTGAAGTTTCTGGACATCCAGAACAATTTCTCTTGAAATCTTTGGACCACCAAGTCTGCTAGTGATTCATTCTATTATTCTAGGACTCCGAGATAGAGCAAAATCGAATTTAAATTTAGAAGACATGATTCATAAAACAATGAAATCAACTGACAATATGAACGTATACTGAGATTCAAGTCAAAAAACTAGATAAACGCTACGAAATTGAACCCACAAATATATAAATATTTGATAGATATCAAATTTGATACTAAAATAATACCCCTAAAGAAGATGTATTTTTATGAAGATAAATGAATAAAAAAAGTATAGTAGTTAGAGAAGTGTAGATGAAACGTGTGAATTTGGTAAAGAATTTTGTTCCAAAAAAAATAGTTGTAGAAAAATGTGAGAGTTTTTTTTTTTTAAAAAAAGTAAGAATTATAATAAATGTAGATATAATACTGACCACATTTTACTCCTTCCATATCAACGCATTTATTTATGATATATTTTATACTAATCCCTAAAAAATAGAGTTAATTATTTTTTTAAAAATTATTTATCAATTTTTTAAAATAAATAAATAATTTTTTCAAAAAGTTACTACAACTTTCAATTAAAATCTTAATAAAATAATTATCTAAAGTGTTGTTATAACTTGCAATAAACGATATAATTTTATCTGTCCATTAGAAAATTTTATCATGTCCAATCCATAAATAGTGGGGTGAGTTTAGTGGGTTAGATTGGCTTGGGTCATATTTTTTAATTCTAAGCGGATAACTTATATAAATTTTAAATTTTTAATGGGTTGTAACATTTTCTATCATAACTTTGTTAAATTACAAGATATTTCGAATTTTAATTTTTTTGATATATATCTTTAGCTTTGATACATATGCACTGTGATACATTTGTAACTGAATGGATAGTTAAATAAGAAAGTAACTGATTCTCAATTATTACGGGGAATAAATCACGCGCAAATTGTGGCATAAATACATCTAGTTTCAAATGTATCGCAATATCACAATGATACATATGGTTCCAGATGTATCACAGTGATACATATAGTAAAATTACTCAATACTCATTCAAAATTCAATCTCACATAAAAATAAATAGTTTACATATGTCGAACATATGTTAAATGTATCAAACATTTATAAATGAATCGAAAATATGAATCACTATCAAAAAGTATTTACCATATGTATCACCAGTATTCTGACAACAAATGTATCACTCATATCTATCACCAATATAGTAACAACAAATGTTTACTCATATGTGTCACCGTTTATAGTACGAAAATGTATCAAAAAATTAACAATATTATATATGTATCAAGATCATTAACTAAAAAATTATGTATCAACGTCAAATTCGATAACTAATTTTACGGATCATTGCAATGATTATCGGCATCGGCATGATTCCACTGAAAACTATGAGATTTTTCCGCTTCTAAAGTATGAAGAACTTTCAAAAGAATATGAATGCTTTTCAACATGAAACACACAGTAAATCTTTCAAAATTTTAAGAAAAGAAAAGATAATAGAGATGATAAAATTGAACCAAATTGTAAATTCCAAATGATAAGATCTGATGAAAATTTTTTAATTTTTTTTTTTTTAGATATTTAAGAGATTCTCTTTCATTATTTACTCTCCTAAAATAAATACAAATCTGTTATTTTCTTATTTAATATGTATCAAGAGAAAAATGAGAAATATGAAATTTTATGAAATATTTTAAAAGATAATTTTTTTTATGTATTTATATCTTTTAAATTTGTGTTTGTAAGCCTACCATTCATCTTAAAGCCCAAGGTTCTCAATCCCCTTGAGGGCTGAAGTTAGTGAAGCCTTATGGTGGCTCATTCGCAAAAATAGATGGGAAAAGAACACTCTATAGCACTTTTTAAAATAAATAGCCCAGATTTAAAAAAAAAATAAAAAGTGGTCAGTCGGATATACTACTTCTACTTTATAACCATTTCCTAATTTGGATAATTTTGGCCTACGTTGTTCATATACAGTCCATATACAATACTGATACAGTCTATATACAATACTGATACAGTATTCAACTTGGGCAATTTGGCCCTTTTAAAAATATTTTAATTTTTTTTTCTATAAATTTTTTAACTGATCAAATATTCTGCTTTTTTTTATTGTTTAGAAATAATAAATTGTTACACTTCATAAAAATTTTGAATCTGAGTTAAGATTATAAAAATCATAACACCAAGGTTATGATGGGTGGCGCATGTATAATTATCTATCTCAGTGTTGGATGTAAAGATAATTAAATTATATACCCTTATATATATATTCTATGGTTATTATTAATAATAAGGTAGGTGGGACCATCTTTCCTTTTATTAATGTTTCTTTTAAATTATAATTTCCTTAAAATAGGGTCAAGTTACAAAGGAAAAAGGAAAAGTTCAGTGGAAGCATCCCAGGAACAACTCGTCACTTTCTCTATTTTCAGTTCCATATGTGATATCAAAAGAGAAAAAAAAGTTATTGAAAGAAAGAGATATCGGAGAAGGGATGCCTGTAGCCTTAAGGAGCATATAAGCTAGGAAATTTTGTGGCAATTCCAAAGGATTTCAAGAATTAGTTTAAACAATTTCTAGTTGGAAGTTTGAACTTCAAGAGGTAAACTCCTTATCCTATTTTTGGATATGATTATAGATAAGTGTTTGGTGATGTTTAATTTGAACTTTTGCTCTACTCCTTAAAAGGGGTTAACGAGAAACTTTGATAAAAAAGGAGTTTTTATGGATTCCTATCAATTAGACAAATTTAGTTTTAAATTGCATAAGCTGGGAAAGTTAGAATTCATTTCGAATACTTGTTAAGGAATTCAATTAATTTCGGACATAAGTGAAGGTTGTCGGAATAAGTTATTGAATGCACCTACGGATTACTAATAGACGTATATGTTATCCTTGTAGCTAGTGAATTATGTATCGATAGCGGGAACTAGTGGTTGGAAAGATAAAGGCTTCACTCCCGTGGGCTGAAACTTGAAGCTCGAATTATTATCGTAGTTAATAAAGCACTAAGGCATGTAAAGCTAAACCTTCCCTCGCCGCTAAGGCACCACCCTACATCATGTACCCCTTCCTATTAATGTTAATATAATTCTCATGAAATACGAGAGTAGAATCTTTATATTGCCTTACATATCATTCCTTCGTTCTACCGTCAAGCATATAAGTATCTATCTTTTTCTCTTTGTGTTAAGTTTCCAAGGTACTTCCATATTATCATAAGTTTCTCTACTTGAAGCCCTTAGGCCACAATTTAGATATATCACACATTAGGAGTAAGAGTAAATGGTAATAGCATAGTTGCATTTGTATATGTTAGCTAAGCGATCATTTTAGCAATTCATATGTTACAGTCCTTCAAGGCACTATTTGATAGACATTTAATGACGGGAGGGTACATAGTTTAGCTTGGCATATCGCTCAATGTGATCCTGTTCACAGGGTCGAGACCAGACCACTTTAGTGAGCCCAATCATTGAGCGTACTCGCCCTTGTGGCATCATTTGTATTTGGAGTCAGCTGGAACGCCATGTATTGGTTTCCCCTAACTCGAGCCAACATATGACATATATGGCCTGCGGGCAGACCCTCATAGTGAGTCCCTGGATGGGGCGTACCTGTATACAGTCTGTGATTACACTTATACATATGGGACCATAACAATGAATAAGTGAGCAACATATGTTTGATACTTGCCTCAAATTACCGAAATAGGATAAATACATTACCTAAGCAAAGTATAGGCCCTATATCATAATGAATGATTTTCCAAATACTAAACAATGTGCTAATAAGATTGATGCATAGGTTACAGTTTCATATCGTATATGTGTTCCTTTTTGCTCATACATTTTTCACTTTGATATTTGATTCATATGAGCTTCCGCACTTGTCCAGCTGTTATTCTGTATGTTTTCATAGAAGTACATGTTGTTTATGTACTGACGTCTTGGAGGTACCATGTTTATCGATGCAGGCTCGGATCCTCAGGATAGTAGACGTCCACGTTAGGCCCTATTGACATTTTCAGCTAATATTTTGGTGAGCTCCATCTCTCCTTGGAGCTAGTCTATGCTAAGTATTATGATTACATGTACAAGCCCCTAGTTGGGCATGACATGCCTTATGCCAACTAGTCACTTGTAGTATAGCGTGTTAAATTGGCTAGAGGTTTCATGGACATCATGTAGTATTGTATTGTACAGTCTTGTTAATACAACCCCCTCGTGTATGTATATATCTTATGTTGGGTATCGTGCTCACTATTGTCTCATAATCTTGCGTATGTCACTTAGTGCTGGTAAAGTAAGTGTCTACGGTTCTTGTTCGTCGTCATCATTTTGGGACATGGCATAGTTAAATTATATAAAAACAATATAATTGTTAAATAGAATATGTATCTATATAAGATATATGTATTGAAATTGTATAGTTCTATCAAATATGTATATGTATAAAATATATTTATAAAAATATATAGAAAGTGTATGAAAATTAGATAATTGTTGTATAAAACGTGTAAAAAAATGTACAGTTATTGTATAAATTGTGTATCAAAACTGTATAATTTTCGTATAGAATATTTATATGTATAAGATTTGTATAGAAACTGTATAGAAGGTGTGTAGAAACAGTATAGAACAAGCATGTAAATTGACATGGCTAGAAATTGAAATTTAAATTCCATGATCATTTTCACGGAAATAATTTAATTTAAAGTGTCGTTGCAGTCTTTTCCCCAAAACAGATCAATATTAGGTGAGTGAAGAGACATATTTAGGAAAAACAACTAATGGAATTAATCAGACAAATAGCTCCAGCAATAACTAAGATTGACCATGCACCACCACCCACAGAATTAAAAAAATCCAAGCTAGATTTTACCTCAAGTGCCACTAATTCTCAACTCTGGTCAGAGCCTCATTCGAACTATTTACCTAGAGCTTCTGGGGGAAATGCCTCGAGTTCCATGAACCAGTTTGATGTTTAACAATTTTGCTAGGCCAAAATCTGTATTGACAGTATGGTTGACGCTGCAAAGAAGGCTCCTAACTGCAGATCGACCAACTGCCTTGGGGGTGGATGTAGATAACACGTGTACTTTTGTCGACAACATGAAGAAAATGGGAATCACATATTTGCTACTTGTGAATTCACTCAGAGATTATTCAGGATTTTTATCTGGCTGCAGGCCTGCCAACCAATTATGAGATCTCAAACATGGGAACATCACTTCCAATGGATACTCGCGAATATAAAAGGAAAATCTAATGCTGCTCAACTATTTAAATTGGTTTACATTGAGTGTGTGCATAATATCTGAATGGAAAGGAACCTCAGAATCTTTAAGCATACAAAAATAAGCTTGGCCAATCTTGTTAGAGAAATTGTTTATGTTTTGTATGTTAGAGCACTTAGCCAAATTAGGTGTAGACTCCAATATTTGGTTGTTTGAGTTAGTTTGTCAGGTTGTTCCTAGACAGTTAGTGTGTGAAATGTCTTGTTTGATAGCTGGTTGTGTTGACCAAGCTATGCTGCTTGTAATGTTCATCACTTTGATATCAATAAAGTTATTAGTATTAGTTATCGAAAAAGAAAAAAGCTAAACAACGTGACTACACCAGTTACAGGGATTTTTTTTTAAAACAAAATCTACTCTCTAGATTTTGGAAATATATATATTATCCTGAAAGTTATTATTCCATACATTCAATTTTAAAATGAAAAAGGATCAGAAATACGTTTTAAGTATCATCATTGGTTCAAAAATATCCTCTAATCACCTTTTATGACTTAAATATACCCTTACAACTAACGATCCCTTTTTTAAAAGCATGATTAAAAATTTTATTTATTATGTATCATTTTTCTATTGGTTGCAATAAATTTAAATCTTATTATCTTATAACTAAACCTGAAGCCAACTCAAACTGCTCGATCCAACCTATTAAATCCACCCCAAGGAAATTTCAGGCTTAGTCCATGAACACACAATGATGTAACTTGGTATTTCACTAAGTTAAAAATGCCAATGATATGAGTTAAGAATAGATCAATCTGAATTTTGTTGCATCTTTGTATGTACATGTGAAGGGAGTTTCCTTGAGGCTATGATGGAAATCGAGGGCCTGGAAGAATTGAAACAAATGTAATAGGTTGGGGCAGGTTTAGTAGATTAAGTAGGGTAATTTTAGTGGGATCCAAATTTGATTATAAGATAATAAGATTTAAATTAATTTACTTTGCGATCAATAGAAAGCTGACACATAACAAATAAAAATTTTAATTATAATTTTAAAAAGAGTCGTTAGTTATAAGGGTATATTTAAGCTATAAAGAAGATGAAGAAATACTTTTGATTCAATAGATAAATGACGGATATTTTTAAGGATGAAAATCATTTTTCCTCCCCAACTTTATCTAAAAAATCGACCCCCCTCCTCAACTTTAAACAATAATTATATTCCCCTTTATCCTAATTAAATTTTTAAAACACCTATTATACCCTCTCATCATCAACTTTTTTTTTTTTAACTTCTTTTAAATCATCATATTTTCATTTATGTAAAATCCACATAAAAAAAATTCATAAAAACATGAACATTATCTTTTGGGCGAAAAAAAATTTATGAAATCAAAAGAGTTGTATATGTTTTTTTTTACTCTTAATATTAAGTAACTACATAAAGTAGTAGTATAGACAAACTTAAAGTTTCAAAGTATCATTAATAAAGTTAATTCAGTAAAATGCAGCTCTAAATTAATTTCTTTTAAGGATTGTGTCATGTCAACAAAAGCCAAGTAATATAAAACGGATGTAGTGAGAGAGTGGTGAAACACAAAAATATATACGCACATGCATGTACATACATATACAAACACTTAAAGGGTGGCTTGATCGAGAACAAGTTATTCTAGGATTAGTTATCCCAAAATAAATTGTACCAACATGTATATGTGATAACTTATTTCATCACTGTGATATAAATGGTGGGATAAATAATTTTGAGACTAACTAATATCTTTAACCAAACGCAGAATAATATAATCATGAAGTTTATCCACGAATTATTATAATTACACCTCACACCAAATAGCTCTTTAATACAGATAATATTAAAATAACGATCTTGAAAAGTAACATTAAATTTTATGACAACTTAATGAAACGTAATATTTTACTTATAAAGTTAATAAACTTAAATAAAATGCTATAAATACCTAGATTAAAAAATATATATTATATAATATAAAGAAGTATTACATAAATATATGATTAAAATTATAAGGGCAAAATAGACATTGCATAGGATAAAGGGGAAGTATGATTATTATTCAATGTTGAGGGGAAAGTTTACTTTTTAAAGTAAAGTTAGGGATGAAAACGATTTCACCCTATTTTTAAACCAATTTCAATACTTAAAGAATACTTCTCACGTTTTTACTATTTTTAAAAGTCATGAATGTTTAGAAAACATAAATATATATATTATTTTAAAAAAATAAAAAGATAGTCATGTAAATGTTATTTAAAATTTAATTTTCTAGCCTTTTTTAATGTGAAATCATTACTTATTTTCTTATAACCGATATTTTCTAATAGCTCCTTTTCAATGATAATATAGCTAATTCATTCAATCTTTTCAATTCTTATCTTTTTCTCTCTTTTTGCAAAATCAAAATTATATTTTCTAGTCAACACATTTAAATTGAATAAATTATAATGATAATTAAAACAAATATATTCTTATGAACTAAAAATATCAACAATAATAAATTTTCAAGAAAAAAGTATAAAATATAGAATGATAAAACCTGGCTCAAGAATTTGATAAGCTGCTATTCATATAACGATATCAAAATAGTGACCTCCTTCAATTGTTTGTTGTAATTTTGAAAATTTGAAGCAGACACTAAAGAATAATTTTTATTCTTTTGTAATTGTAAGCAAGAACACCAACATGGGTTGTGGTGCAGTGGATGAGGCTGCTTCACCCTTAACCGGAGGTCTAAGGTTCGACCCTGGGTATGGAGAAAACTCTGTTGAGAGCGTTGCCACCTTAATGGACCCTGCAACACGCGATCCAAATTAGTCGGGGCTCCAATGCGGACACCAGACACCGAATGGAAAACCAAATCAAAAAAAAATTGTAAGCAAGAACGGTAATTAAGTTGTCAGTTAGTTTTGGAGAGAGGGGGGGGGGGGGGGACGCGCTCAATACTAATAATAGATATAATTAAAGAGAGAATAAAATTTATAGAATAGATGAATACAAGGTGATAGTAATGTATCTCAAGTAATTAGGATGTAGTTAAGGAAATTTATTCTCCAAAAGATGTTTCATATATCTTACTTTCTTATCAAAAAATTCTTTTTAAATTTATAAATAAATATAATTTTTTTAATAAATACGTAGATATACATTTTTTAGAAAAAAATGAGGTCCTAATTTTTTGGAATCCTAAGCAGTCGGTTTAGTGGCTAAGTGATTAAGCCGATCTTGACTGAGGCTTGTGTATCGAATATTACTTGGAGAAATATTGGATATAACAATAGTTATAAATATGAATAATTATTTGAATATACACATAATATGAATACCTCTGAGATTAATTTGGAAATATAAAGCTGATGTTGGAATCCCAATGAGAAAACAATTTATATGTACTAGCAGTAGCTGTAAGCATGAGTAACAACAACATACCAAAATATATAGGCAAAAGAATTATGAAAGGGTGTGTCATTTTCACCCCCTCAATTTTTCTGTAAAGATTAAGCTTTTTCTCAATTTTAAATAATAATTAAACTCTTCTTTATTCTATGCAATGTCTTTTTTATTTTTATTATAGTACTAAATTTATTTATATAATATCTTTCTATAATATATATAATATTTTTTTAACCTAGATATTATAATCTTTTATTTAAGTTCATTAATATTATAAGTAGAATAATACTTTTATGAATTTGTTAGAAAATTTAAGGTTATTTTTATGGCCGTTATTTCAATATTGTATGCATAAGCGTGTGTATATATTTGTGTCTTTTCCCACTCTCTTACTTTATGCATTTCATATTTTGATCCTTCTTGATATGACACAATCCTTAAAAAAAAATTAATTAGAAGTATATTTTACTAAATTAAGTTTATTAATAATAATTTGAAACTTTAAATTTGGCTACTACTACTCTATGCAGTTATTTAATATTTAGAGTAGAAATTTAAAAAAATATTAAAAAAATTCTCTTGATTTTATAAATTGGACAAGTAAATTAAAATAATTATTTTTAATATGAGGGTGAAGTAATATGAAATGACGAGAGTATTTTCTATTGCCTAAACAAATACCACCTTTAAAAATTTGACCTTAATTTAATTAATTATTTTGTATTTGATGCATCGAAATATGTTTGTATAGTTATTATTATCTACTATTTTCACTAGTATAAATAAATACTCTCTTCGTTCCATTTTATGTGTCATTATTTTATTTTTAGTCCGTCTAAAAAAGCATGTCATCTTTCCTTATTAGGTAACTATTTAAAGATACAATCTCACTTTTACCTTTATTGGTTCCACTTATTTTTTAAAAAAAAAAGATGAAACACATTTTTTAATAAAGGACAATTTAGTAAACATTATCAAATCTTTCCTTATTTCTTAAACTCCGTACCTGATGAAACGGCGACACATAAAATGGGACGGAGGAAGTACTAGAGTTTTAATTATTGTTAATAAATTAATTTTCTCATTATGCTAATTTACTTTATTATTGAATATTGTTAGCCTGCATACTTAGTTAATATTTTTCACTTTTTTCGCTCAAAAGATATTATTTATGTTTTTATAAAAAATTTATTACATGAATTTAACAAATGAAAATATATATCATGATTTTTAAAGAAGTAAAAAAAAAGTTAATAATGAAAGGGTATAATAGATATTTTAAAATTTAATTAGAATAAAAGGAAAAGTTTGATTATGGTTCACAATTAACAAAAAAATTATTTTTTAAAGTAAAGTAAGGAGATAAAAACGATTTTCACCCAATTATGAAATGAATTACGAACAATTGATCATCATGCATCTACAGAATTGAGGCAACTTGCTCGGTTTAAATTTTGCATGTGTCTTTAAGCAATTGTATTGGTGTACTAATTGCAATATATATTGATCCCAAACTTCAATTAAATGTTGCTCTAGTTAACAAATAAATGCTTGTCAAACCAAGAAAAAAGGTAAATGAAATGGGGCGTAGGGTGGGGGTGGGAGGGGAGCATAGATCTGTATATATTCCTAATCTACCACAAAACTATACATACATATCATTGTTTCACAAGACTAAACAAATTATTCAAAGGCATCAGTCATCCCTTTATTATTCTCCAGCATGCTTTCATTGAGGCATAAACTTGACCAACAACAGCTTAAAAACCTTTCCCTTTTCCTGCATAACATTAAAATTTAGAAAAAATAAAAACATGTCTTAGACTCTGAGTATATATATAAAATATGTAAGCGTGTTTCTTAATTTGAAGCCTTTTCTTTTGATAATGAAACGAGGAGGACGCCCAGGGGACTCCAACGCCCCCCGCACGTCCAGGGCTGAACATCTAAAGCGTGGACAATATAAGACGGGGGCCCCAATATTGAAAACAATGAATTGGGTGGGTCTGACTCGATACCATGATAAAGAATGTATCTTAGACCTAACTCAACCTCAAAAGCTACCTCATGAGGGGAGAATTGCCCAAAACCATATAAGAAGACCAAGACCCTTTAACCCACTGATGTGGGACTCCAACATCTTTTCCCTTTTTTCAGTGGTGGGTGGATGTTACAATAATGTCATGTATAAGAATAAATTCTAAAGAATCAATTATGTAAAGTGATTGTCTATCTGAACAACTAACTTCCCTTTAGATTCAATCTGCTTTGTTAGGATCCAAATAATGGGGTGTTGTAAGAAGTTAACAAAAAAAATTTGAGCAACAACAATAAAGAAAAATCATAATATATCAAACTAATTTGATTAATTGAACCTACATATGACTAATATTAAAAAAAGAATAAAACTGTTAGACAGTAATAGACTACATATATAATTATTAAATACATCTGGGTTATTCTGTAATTAGTTATTCCTCAGTTCTCTATATATACAGCTGTAACCCCTTCAATATTAAAAGAGATCAATTATTATTAAATCTGTATCATGGTATCAAAGCTAGGGTTTCTTCTTCCGCCCAAACCCTAATCTCTCCTCTTTTCCGACGTGTGTGCGCCGCCGCCACCGTCTACACCACGCCGCACGGCCTCCCTCCTCCGCCGTAGGTCGGCGCCATGGACAAGGTTATTGATCCTCTGTCAAAATTACCGTCTGGAGTAAAATTACTGCTCAGGAATCTCCACAATCTCATCCCCGAAAAATTATCTGACAACAACTACCCGGCCTGGGCACTTAACGTCCGCACCGCCCTCGCAGCCAACTTGCTGCTCGGATGGATTGACGGTGCGGAGAAGCCGCAGCCCGAGACAGCCGAGAAGGACGGCGTCAAGCTCCCAAATCCCGACTACCTTCCGTGGATGATCGTAGACACTCAGATCCGAGCCTGTCTTCTCGCAGTTATTAGCCCCTCTGTGCACAAACACGCCCGGGGTTTTCTCACATCGGCTTCACTTTGGGACGCACTAGCCACAAGGTACAACTCTGTGTCCACGGCTCATATTTTTCAGTTGCGTGACAAATTGCATACTCTTCGGAAGGGAACGAAGACGATGACTCAATACCTTGATGATGTGGCCTCTATTCTGTCTGACCTAGATGCTGTGAACGAGATTATTCCTGAACGAGACGTGGTGAATGCCGTGATACGTGGTCTTCCGGCTGGCTATTCCTCTCTCAAACAGCATATTCGCCTCTCGCCTGTCGAAATCACTCTGAATCAACTGTCTGGATGGCTTAATGCAGAAGAATTGAATCTAGACATGGAACACAAATTACTGCTCGGAGAAGCCAGTTCCACCCCTGGCGTCACGGCTCTTTACTCGGCTGGCAGCGGAGGCTCGGCCAGGGGTCGCGGTGACGATCGCCGTAACCAAGGGCGAGGCAGCGGCGGCGGTGACCGTCGAAACACCGGGCAGCAAGGCAGAGGCGGGCCTCCACCGAGGGACGGCTTCCAGTCAGGCCGCGGACAGGGACGAGGAAACCAGCGGATGCCCACACGAGATCTTCCGACGTGCCAAATTTGTGCTAAACGGGGCCATTCTGCAGCTAATTGCTGGTATCGTTATGATGACTCGCAGAATGTAAATAGCCAGTCCGGAGGATCAAGGGCGATGCATGCGTCCACAAACGCTCAATCTGGCGATTGGTATCTAGACACAGGTGCTAACACCCATGTGACGTCGGATTATTCACAACTTCAAGCTCCTCATCCGTATCATGGCTCAGAAACTATTACAGTAGGCAATGGTCAATCCCTTCCCATCACAAACACCGGCTCTGGGTATGTCTATACCCCAAATGGTAAATTTCATCTCTCAACCCTTCACCACGTCCCTTCCCTCACATCCAATCTTTTATCTGTTTATCGTTTTACTAAAGAAAATAACTGCACCCTCATTTTTAATGACACCAATTTCCAGATAGTGGACAATACCACGAACCGGGTGCGGTACACGGGCCGCTGTGAGCATGGGCTATACACTCTTCCATCCAGGTCTCCGTCTGTTGTGAGTCAAGCCATTCTCTCGTCAACCTGGCATCGCCGGCTTGGGCACCCATCATCCGCCATCACCAAATCCATTTTATCTTCCTTAGGTTTTAATTTTTCAGAAAAATTACATTGCGAGTCCTGTTCAGTGTCTAAATCTTGTCGTTTACCTTTTTCACTGTCTGAACACAAGGCCACTGCGCCATTTCAATTAATTCATTCTGATGTTTGGGGTCCAACCTCAGTTCCTTCTGTTCAAGGTTTTCGTTATTATATCTGTTTTGTTGATGATTACAGTAAATTCACTTGGCTTTATCCTCTGAAATTTAAATCCGAAGCTTATACTATTTTTGTAAACTTTGACCGAATGGTTCAAAATCAATTTAATGCCAAAATCAAAATTTTTCGAAGTGACAATGGCAAAGAATTTGTCAACAATGCATTTGGTGTTTTTCTTCAAAATCTAGGGGCTCTTCATCACACTTCATGTCCATATACCCCTGAACAAAATGGCGTTGCTGAGCGCAAACACCGTCACCTAATAGAAACAGTTGTTGCGCTCCTCCATGATTCCACCTTACCTGTTTCCTTTTGGGTTGATGCCCTTGCTACTGCCAACTACCTCATAAATCGCATGCCCACTCACACTCTCTCCAACTCCACTCCATATGCCCGTCTCTACAATCATCCACCCGACTATATCCATCTCCGCCCGTTTGGGTGTCTAGTTTATCCCTGGTTGCGTCCGCACACTCAACATAAACTTCAACCTCGGTCCACCCCTTGTGTCTTTCTAGGCTATCATCCCACTATCAAAGGTTACAAATGTTTCGATCCTGTATCTCAGAAAACATATGTTTCCCGTCATGTTCGTTTTGTGGAGGAACAATTTCCTTACACAAGTCTTTCCTCTACTCCATACTCCCCTAATCCACTTGGCGTTGTGCCATTATTTCCGTCCTTTTCTCACGCTCATGCTCCGGCTCACTCGGCACCTAACCCGGTACCCCACTACACCACTACCCACCCGAAACCCCAAACCTCCCACCCGAACACCCAGCCGACTGCCACACAACCCACCACTTCCCTACATCATACTCCTAACACACATACAGCCACCCCATCCACCGCTGCACATCCCAGCTCCCACGGCAGCCCCACCCAACCCCCGCCCACACATCATACAACTCCACCACCCCTTCCTAATCACCCTCCACTCAACACTCATCCTATGACAACCCGAGCCAAGGCCGGTACCTTCAAACCCAAAGCCTACCACACTCAAATACCCTTTGATGCACATCCCACAACTGAGCCTACTACCTACAACCAAGCCTCCAAAAATAGTTTCTGGTGCCAAGCTATGGATGAGGAATTTCAGGCTCTGAATGAACAACGTACATGGGATTTGGTACCTCTGCCTAGTAACCGAAAGTCTATTGGGTGCAAATGGGTGTTTCGCATCAAACGAAATTCAGATGGATCTCTTTCTCGCTATAAAGCACGTCTGGTTGCAAAAGGGTATCATCAGGAGTATGGTGTGGATTATAAGGAGACCTTCAGCCCTGTTGTTAAGTAACAGACTATTCGTCTGGTCTTGTCTCTTGCTCTTCACTATGATTGGCCGCTTCATCAGCTAGACGTCAGCAATGCCTTTCTTCATGGTCATCTTGAGGAAGAAATCTATATGGTTCAGCCACCGGGATATGTTAATCCCAACCGTCCTCACTATGTTTGCAAGCTTCGCAAATCACTGTATGGCCTGAAACAGGCCCCTCGTGCCTGGTACACACGTCTCTCTACTTTTCTGCAGGGTCTTGGTTTTCGCACCTACCATCATGACAACAGCCTCTTCACCCTTCACTGTTCTCGAGGGACAGTCATCATTCTTATCTATGTGGATGATATTGTTATTACAGGCAGCTCGTCGTCACTCATCACTGAAATTACTGAAGCTATGCATCGTGACTTCAAACTTAAGGACCTCGGTCCTCTGGAGTTCTTTCTTGGCCTCGAACTCATCCGCAAATCGGGAACCATATTGATGCATCAGACAAAATATACCCTTGAACTTCTAAATCGGGCTGGAATGACAGACTGCAAACCCGCGGTCACTCCCATGGCAGTCCGCCAATCCCCAGGGCCGAATACTCCCTTTGCCGATCCTACACTATATCGGAGCCTCGTCGGTGGACTTCATTATCTTGCTGTTACTCGTCCGGACATCCAATATGCAGTCAATCGAGTCTCCCAATCAATGCATGCTCCCACAGAACAACACTTTCAGGCCTTGAAACGCATTCTGCGCTATCTTCAAGGTACTCTTCACTGTGGAATTTTATTTCAAAAGGGCTCGTTTGATATATCTGTTTTTTCTGATTCGGATTGGGCTAACGACAAAGATGATCGAAAGTCCACTACTGGATATATTGTTATGATGGGACCGAATCTGATTTCCTGGTGCACCAAGAAGCAAACGCGAGTGTCCCGTTCCTCCACAGAAGCAGAATATCGTGCCATGGCTGCGGGTGTTGCTGAAGCCATGTGGTTACGATACCTTACGGATGCACTTGGCATTCCCCCCACGAAACCACAGATTTATTGTGACAATCAGTCCACTATTTGTGTTACCAAAAATCCAGTCCTTCATGATCGTATGAAGCATGTTGGGTCTGACTGTCACTTTGTTCGCGATGAGGTACTTGCAGGAGCGATGGCCACGCACTATGTCCCATCTACTGACCAGCTTGCTGATATTCTCATCAAGCCTCTTCCGTTACAGCCTTTTCAGTCTCTCTGCTCCAAGCTGCCCCTCGTTACCGCTGATCAGCTTGCGGGGGGATAATAGACTACATATATAATTATTAAATACATCTGGGTTATTCTGTAATTAGTTATTCCTCAGTTCTCTATATATACAGCTGTAACCCCTTCAATATTAAAAGAGATCAATTATTATTAAATCTGTATCAGACAGAATAATCTCCTTCAGGTATCCCAGTAGATTGGCTATCAGGAGTTTAATCTTGTTGGTAAAAGTTCGATTTACCATATTGTAATCCCTTCCCCCAAGCTACTATGTTTTAACATGAGAAAAAGATCTTCAAGTTACAGAGGTTCAAAATATTTTCCGAAAAATTTTAAAACCAATAATGATAATACTTTCCATTTTCTTCGGGTAAATTCAATTCTGTGTTCTGTCTCTTCTGTCTTGTATGCAAGCAGGATCTCCCACAATCATCCAAGTAATGGCAAGAGAAAAAGTTGTAGAATAACTTTCTCTTGAACCAGAAATATTGTAAGAGAAAAAGTTCAAGACACTGTTATTCAATACATCAAAACTCTCTTTGATCTTTAAACTTGGACAAGCTTTTGTCAGGAGCGTTTCCATGACCGTCTTAATTAAAAGTTTTGGATTTGAATACAGAGATAGTATAGAGCGCTTCCCCTGTAGAGCTCTACGTGGCACCAATACAAATTAGTCCGCTCAAGAAATTTCGAATACAGGATGCATAAAAGCAGAAAAAGGAGCACTCCCATGAATTCAGGACAAATCTTTTAGCATACTCATGGGCTATATATAGCATCACTAGTAGTACTAAAAATCAAAATTAGTTTTAGCTGAAAAATAAAAAAATGAGGATATGTTTACTCATAAAAGGGGTTGCTTAGATGGTAAATACTTCCATCTCCAACATTAAGATTATATTTTCGAGTCACCAGGAGAGAACAGAAAGGCGACAGCTTCTTTTCTAGGAAGCAGTAAAAGAATTAAGAAATGAAGATATGTAATACCTGGTGCTGTTGTTACTGCTACTAGTGCTGTTGCTGCTGTTAGAATTGCTGCCCCTGCTTCTATTTCTACCAGTACTTCCACTATTGTTGCTACTACCACTAATTGAACCTGAAAATCTCTTCTTCCACCACTCTTTCTCCAAACTCTTTGAACAAGAGTTTTCACACTCATCAGGCTTAGGGGAAACTCTAGTTGTATTTGCTGATACATTCTTCTTCTTCTTTGATCTCAAAGAAACAGGTGAAACCATCTTGAGAAATACCCCTCCATTCTCAATACTCTTACTTCTCATCGTCTTGGCTTTTCTAATTTGGTCATTCTTGATCTTAATGTTCTGCACGACTTGTTTTTTCTCCCTATTATTATTGATTAAGCATTCTTCTTGAGACTCAAATGATTTAGGTTGCTCAACAAGATCCTTTAAAGAAAGTTCAAAGCAAGATTCAGGCATGTTCTTGACCATTTCCATAAGTTCCCATTGTCCTCTGGCTATGGCTTGAGTTTTAGAACTCGGTGAAAGCGACCGATAATTTATCGGATGGACTGGACTTCTTGGTGGGCTATTTTTCCATAAGGGTGGTGAAGAAGCACCACCATCATCATCATCTTCATGATCTTCTATTTTTTGGGCTATAAATTGATTCCCAAGTTTTTGTGATACTTGAAAATCAAAATTGTGAGGTTCCCAATTGTCATAACAGTTAGTTGAGGTTGTGGCAGGATCGAGAATGTTGTTATGGATATTGGGTGTTTGTTTTCTTGGATCAAACATGACTGATTAGTGTTGGAGGAAGGAAAGAGGGGAGATAGGAAGAAGTAGGAAAATCATGGAAATGTGTGTATGAAGCGAATAATTAAGGTCTGGGGGATTCTTGATTAATTGTGTTTGGTCCATTTGTCACTTTGCTTTTAATGACAACCAAATTTTAATTGGTGTGTGCCTGCATGTTTTGTTTGTTAGGACTTAGGTCCTTGCTTTTTGTTCCATTCATTTCAATTTATTGACATATTTTTTTTTTAAAAAAATTCCTACATGACATATTTAAAGTTTAAAAATGAAAGAATATTTTGATAGATATAACATGTCTTTAATTTAATTTAAAATTATAAATTTTAAAAATATTTTTATTTTCTTAAATTTGTGTAGAGTCAAACATGTCAACCAATTTAAAACCTAGAGTACAATTATTTGAAAAAAAGGTGTGGAAAATTATAGCATGTTTGGGATTGCTTATTTCCCCAAATAAGCACTTATTTTGAGAAAAAATATTATTTTTTTTTAAAAAAAGGTGTTTGGTAAACTTACAAAGTGCTTTTAAAAATAAACAGAAACAGTTTTTCTGCTTCTGGGAAGAAGCAGATATATATATATATACACCTTGTTAGTTAATTAACATATCTTACATGTTTGATTTTTAAAAATTTATATTTTATATTTACGTCATAATTCTTTATGATTTATATATTATTTTTTTTTTCACTCATTTTCTTTAAGTAAATTTGAAAATATAATTGATGATGATGACTAAAGAATATATAAATTATTTTATTATTATTAATGATAACAATTGACAGATGAATCACGTTATAAGATTGTATTTTGATATCACATATAATTTTTTTTTGAATATTTAATTTTAAATAAATAATTTGTGAAAAGTGACATATTTGTTAAAATATAGTGTGTGTGTATATATATAAAGACTTTAACTATTGTGCTAACGAAGGCATCATCACAGAGATCGAAGAAGCAGACCAGCCTTTTGGTATACCTTCAGAAATACAAGACAGATGTTCTACAAGTATGGAGACATTGCGTAATAAAATTAGGAATGAAATTGTTGAGAATTTTTGTGATGTATGAAGGTCTAATTATTTTTGCCATTAATTTTTTCATATTTAGTGATTTAATTTATGAATTAACTTCTGTATTCATTTTTGTTTGATGTTTTAAGTAATATTTAAATTATTTAAGTAATATATCATCATTTAATTTTTTTAATGTATTTATGTATATAAATATTGATTGAAAATTTTAGAGTACGTACTTTTTAATTAAATTAAAAAATTAATTAAAAATATTATAATAGATATTTTAAATAATTTTTCTCTATAATTTGATTTTAGTAATAAAAGTCTATTGATAGATATCCTTTTTGGTCATTTATCTCAAAAAAATATTTCTTGAAAAAAATTATCCAAACACAAGTTGATTATCAAAAACGCTTTTCGAATGAATTTGCTAAACACAAACTACTTTTTTTAAAAAAATATTTTTCTGAAAAGACATTTTATAAAAATATTTCTCAAATAAGCAGTTTTATAATACCAATCTCAAACGGGCTCTTAGTATCTTCAAAAGGAAAAGTTGCCCTACGTAACTAAAGTTTAAACTGAAAGAATAATCTACAATGATATGAACCACAAAATGCTCCAAATATATGATTGTATGTATCAATTTTTCTGAGAAACTAACAAAATGGTCCTTATTTTTAAAAATATGCTTGAAATGTTCCCTTAAATTTGTCCTTAAAGCAGTTGTCACTTAGATGTGTAAAGAGTAAGCACTTTTAATTTCGTAGAAAATTTAATAAAACCATAGCTGTTAAATTATACTGAATTTATCAAATCTCAAAGGTTGCCATACCAAAAACTGCACGAAACACAGTAAAAGTACCAACATGGGTTGTGGTGCAGCGGATGGAGCTGCTCCACCCTTAACCAGAGGTTAAGGATTTGACCCTGGACATCGAAAAAACTCTGTTGGAGCGCTTTCCCCCGAATAGAGCCCTACGCAGTGCGAATCCGAATTAATCAGACTCCAATATGGATACCAGACATCGAATGAAAAACCAAAAAAAGAAACACAGTAAAAGTACAAATAAATTAAAATAAATTGCACCTCCAAAAGTTGTACCACCCACTAGAAATAGATTGAACGAAAAAAATTAAACATCTAAATGTGAGTTAATATTAAATTCTTTTTTCACAATTCGTGTTAAGTCTAATAACTAAAGATTGTGGAATATTTAGATGGACATAAAAGATGTTCAATTTCACAAACTTAAGTCATTATTTCTGTAATCTTTAGAATTATATTTTGATCAAAATGTGGGCACACAAGAAGAGATAAGACTAGAAATAATCTAAGAGATTCAAGATAAGGTGGGCGTGGTCCTTTTGTGGATAAAGATACAGAAAGAAAGATTAAGATGATTCAGATATGTGCAAAGGAGATAAGCATATGCCCTAATGGAGAGGTGTAAGAGATTGATTGTGATGGATTTGACGAGTGGAAGAGGTATGCCTAAGAAGCATGGAGAGGTGTGAAAGATTAGTTGTGATGGATTTGATGAGTGGAAAAGGTATGTCTAAGAAGTATAGAGAAAGGTGATTATGCAAGATAAAACACGTCGCATCTTGAACTCACCGAAAATATAACACTTGATAAAAAAATGTGCAGATCGAGTATCAGCATAGGGGATTAGTAGATTGCCGAAAGTCTTTTTTTTTTTTCCGTTAAAGCGTATAAGTTTTACTTTTACATTCGTTTATTCTTAAATCCATAGATTTTATTTGTTTTTTCCATTTCATTTATCTTATTATCTCATTAATATTACTGCTTCTTATTATTGGTTCCTTTTCATTCCTTCTTAAGCCAAGAGCATATAGAGAATAATAGTCTATCTGCATTTTAAAATAGGGACAAAATCTGCATATAATATAATCTGTGCTTTTCAAATCTTAAAAAAAGGTAGTTCGGTGTACTAAAGCTATCACTATGCGCGGTGTTCGGGAAAGGGTTCCACCACAAGGGTGTATCGTACGCAGTCTTACCTTGCATTTTTGCCGGAGGCTGTTTTCAAGGCTTGAACCCGTGACCTCCCGGTCACATGACAATAACTTTGCCAGTTACTCCAAGGCTGTTTTTAAGGCTTGAACCCGTGCTTTTCAAATCTCATTTATTAAAATTATATTTGAATATAGTATGATTGTGAGTGGTTAGACCAAAGTCACTCATAGATTACTTGAAAGGTTTAACCAAAAAAAAATAGATTACTTGAAAGGATCATTTCTGAAACTATCCCAAATACAAACATTTTTGTCATTTTGTCCACTCTTACTCATATCCAAAAAAAAATCATACTAAAAACTTGACGCTTTGATAGTGGTGTACATTGTGCTGGTGTAAATGTACTGGTGCATCTGTTTTGAACATCGAGGTGGTTGTGGGGTGGGGCCTCTTTTCTTCCTGAATTTCTTCGTTTTTGTCTCAGCACTGTGGAAATAATTGGTCTCCTTTTTTCGTATGGCCTTGAAAGAATCTCTTGTCCCTTGTCATAGTGCCCCTAGGCGCACACGTATCTTTGAATTTGAAAAAGGAACACACCTCTTCATGGCTTTAAGGTTAGGCATCGTTTGATTGGGAAATTATTATTCCAAGATAATTAATATTGGAATTAGTTATTTTAGAATTATTTAGGATAACTTATTTTATCATGTATATGAGATAAGTTATTCTATCACTATGATATAAATTGTGGGATAAGTTATCTCATCATTAATTAATTTCTCCAATCAAACATAGGATAAAATAATCTTTTATTTTATCCCGTGATTATTTATTCAAGGGATTACTTATACCTCACACCAAACGACTCCTAAGCTAGCTCTAAAAATCTTTGTTATTGTCATTTCACTATGAGTCGATTTCACTGTTTATAATTTATGAGTTTCTGTAGCGATATTAAATTAATATATAATTATAATTAATTTATGATTAAATATTTCTAGACATTTGATGGAATTTTATACATATGTATATGTTTGATAAACCTGTAAAGTTTTACTTTCAATCCACCCATACTATTACTCCTAAAAAATATTATTTTTTTATATTAATTTTTGAATTTTTAAAATTTTTATCCTTAATGATATATTTTTATCGCTATAGAATATCATGAGATGTTTATTATCATAAGAATTTTTTGTTCTTCTCAAATTTCAAGTTAAATTAAATATGTAATACTCCCTCTATTTTGTTTTTGCTGACACTCTTTCTAAAGATATTTGTTTCAATTTAGTTGTCTTTTTTATGATATCAAGAAGATTTTATTATGTTCTTTCAATACCATTCTCAACATTAAATGACTAAATAAAGTGTATTTACTCAAATTTATATTTTTAAAGTATAATTAATAAGGTTAATTTGATAAAATAAATCCCTAATAAATATTTTCTTAAAGAAAGTGTCAAGTCAAAAAGGAAACGGGGAGTATAAAATCACATGAAGAGAGAATACAATACATTTCATCAAAGTCCATACCACAAAAATAAACAAACATATCGAATTTAAGGATACGAATTTCATTTTGAGTTAGTGACGCTAGCTATTCAAGACAATCATGATGAATTTAAAAGGTCGAGAAAACTAAAGAATTTGGCCTATTATTCATTAGACTATTAGTTGAAACTAAAAAATAGAAACTTCCCTATATATTGAATTTTTAAGAGAACAAAACATAACTTATGGGTGTGTTCAGTATGAAAAATGTTTTTTTAGAAAGTATCTTTCAGGAAATAAGTGGATTACTTATATTCTTATGCTTATACGTAAGCTATTATCCTAATATATTTATATATATGTATGGTCTAATTAAATAAATATCACGAGAAGTAAGGCTGAGGGTATGAGTAGGATGGTAGGGATGAGAGTTATCGAGGTGAGGTGAGGATGAGGTGTATTTAAAGGTAGGGTTGATGCAATTATTGTAAAATATCATTTGATGAATTTATTTTTCTAACTCCTATTAAGGTAGTTATTCTACTCATTTTTAAGAAACTTATTTTTCTAGAATTTTTTTTTTTAATTTTTAATCAATTGAAGACGAGAAAAATAAAAAATGCACCAATATTTGGTGTCTCTTTTTAATCGGCAGCTTGAAAATACTTCCTTTTTCTTATTCAAATGATTTGATTTTTTTTTTTTTTTGCGGCTTTGCTACGTCAAGAAGTATGTGGCAGACATCATAAGGAGATCCAACAAGCTTTGCACCCAAATATATTTAAATGGGTGAGAATATAATGTCAATTCTTCTATTTTAGTTTCAGTTCTTTTGACTATTCTCTTTCAATTTAATTTAATTTGCCTTGTAACATAAAATGCACCTATAGTTGACGAGATATAGGATGGAGTTAAAAATAGGGTGGAGGTTCGGAGATAGATTTTAGAGTCTAAAGAATTTAAATTAAGCAGGATTAAAATAGAGTACTTGAGTGTAAGTTCAGTGACGTTTCCTACATGGGACACTAGCAAGGGAAGCGAGAATCATACTGATCAAGTCATCGCCAAAAACGGAAGTTTCAAGTATCTTAGGTCGGTAATCTAAGGAAATAAGGAGAATGACGATGATGTTACTCATCATATTAGAGCGGAAGGAGTAAAAACTCACTTTCAATGTCGTATGTGATAAGAATGTGCCTCTAAGACTTAAATATAAGTTTTGTAAAGTGATTGTTAGATCAACTATGTTATATGAGTTAGAGTGTCAGTTGGTCAAGAAATCATATGTCCAAAAGATGAAAGTAGAGGAAATGGGGAGGTTGAGATGGATGTGTGGACATATAGTAGTAGAGATGAGATTATGAACGAGCTAGTCAGGACAAGGTGAGAGTGACTTCCATGGTGGACAAGACAGGGGGGAGGAAACTGAGATGGTTCGATTATGTGAAGACATGATGCCTAGATGCTCTAATGAGAAGGTGTGAGAGGTTGAATATACTGGGTATGAAGAGAGTTAGAGGTAGGTCGGACTATTAGGGAGTGGTGATTAGAAAGGATATGACATACTGACAGCTTATTGAGGGCATGACCTTAGATAGAATGGTATAAAGGACGAAAATTATGGTAGAAGTTTATTATATTTTGTTAAAGTGCGTGCCCTACCAATTTTAATATTCTACTCTACTGGTTGCCTATCTGTGGAACAAGTAACCTAACGTGATTCACAGAAGTAAAACTTGAACACAGTATTTTTACGTGGAAAACACCTGGCTCAAGAAAGGTGTAAAAAACCACGACCTGTACCTCTACAAGATTTAACCTTAACTTCACTATAACTCTTGAGCCTTAACAATCATCAAATTACAAGACTTGTTGTAAACTAGGAATTAAAACTTCTAACTCCTACTTCTATAAAACACTAATCTTTCCAAGATAAGTGTTCCCAAGTCTTCGAGTTCCCCAACTTGAAGACGTTAATCCTAACTCAGTTTATACTTCACTGAGAGTAGAGATTACAACTCAATATGACTCAATGACCAACCTATTACACAAAGTCTATAATTCTAAGTAAAGGACCAGGTTACTCCACTAGCTCCTTCAAGTTGTAGAACTGATTTGCTGATTGTTGACTATCTTTTCAGTGTATGAGTGAAACACTTGAATGTCATTTGTTGTATTTAATCTAACTCCTGATGGAATCCTATAGTTGATGTACTCTTCTATCTTCAATAGGACTCCCAGGTAGTTTCACTCCTTCTTTCCTGCAGTCTCTCTCTCCTTGATAAAATAGGACTCTTCTCTTCTATCTCTTAGCCTTGCAAGACTCTTTGATCAACTCAACTTTTAGATACTTATCCTTTCCTTTGCATCTACTCAGCTGATGCGATAAGTGTTGAGAGCATGTTGATTATCCACTTCTATTTTTACGCAGTGTCATCTTATCAGTAGTCTTGCCTGTGACTCTTCTTTCTTCACTTGTGTGGAACAACTTGCACAACATGTTTCATTCATATGTCCATCATCAAAACTTCACATTCCCTAACAAATTCTCCCCTTTTGATGATGGAAAACTTAGCAGCATATCATCTATCCTAACATACTCAATAAAGGATTCAAAATAGAAGATCACAGAATGAAACAGGTTAGTCATTGAGTTATAAGCATTGTATAATCTATTCTTCCTCCTTTTGACATCACCGAAAAGCTGATTCATCAAGTGAAAATAGTTTAATAATTCATGGCCACTGGGGTTATCACTAAAATAATCAAAAATCAGAGCGAGATAACAACTATAAATTTAATAAAGCAGAAGCAGATCATATTAAGCAAGAAGGTCCATTTCATTCACAAAATAGGATACAATTATCATAACCCAGAACCAGCAAAAAGAGAAATAACAGGGACTAAGAAAAAATAGGGAAACTATTCTTAACGCACTAAGAGGGGGCTTAAGTGGATGAGGAAGAGGGGATAAGGGAGGTCAGCTTCCTAATAACATCAGCATTCTAAGCTCTTTCCTTTTCTAAAGTGGCTGTGAGGGAAGGAATTTGAGCTTAAAGGACCCCTTTTTCATTCTCATGAGCAGCCTGAGTAGCCTCTAAAGTAGCCTGAGCAACCTCCACCTCAGCCTATTTTGCAGCAAGTGCATTCCTCAATCTTTGCATTGAGTTGTCAGCACTCCTCATAGAAATAGGTAATATGATATGGTTCATAGATCCTATAACATCCTTTGTGGTCTGCAGAGACCACACTTTGACTGGTATATGAAAGTCCTCAAAAAAAGATGCAAGCCAGAATTCATATGGCAAAGCATGACCATTTGTATATTGGACTAAGACCTTTTGTATGTGCTTGATCATGAGTCGAGGAAGATCTATTAGAATTTCAGTATCTAACAGTTCCATCAGAGTAAGATCAAGGAAATTGGCAACTATTTTTTTCTCTTATCTAGGAAGGATCATTTTGTGAACCACATCAAAATAAAACTGATAAAGAGTTTTCATCTCACATTTTAAGACCCTACGATGAGTGACAAGATGGGGATTACTAGAGAACTTTTTGGATATCTTAAGTGCAGAAGGAAGATTATCGAGAGGAGGCCAGGTTACCTTGACATAATGACCCCATCCCCCAGAAGGAATGCTCAAGATTTGAGCAAGGTCAGCAACATAGAGATTAATGACAACCCCATGAACAGTTGTTGAGAACATCTCCCAAATGGTAACTCCATTTGTGTAAAACTCATATACTTCATCCCTTCCAAACTTACGTTGATAGTCATCTTGAAGAAATAAGTGTGACCACCCCTGAGATCTCAATTTAGAAACTAATGTGTCCATTTAAGGCCCCCCAAAACCTGTGGCAACTCTACCCCTAGCCAACTTTCATTTTTGAAAGTAAAGAATATGGGCTGACTGAAAAGCTTTGTCAGTAGGCGTATTAACATCAATGTCGAAATCAAGATCAAAATCAATCTCAGTAGAAGGTACATGGGGAGTATCAGGGAGAAACTCAGAGTCTGATTCAGTCGAGCCAGAAGAAACATGTTTGTTTACCTGTTTCTTTGAACGTGAAATGGACTTTGAAGGAGAAACTTTTGAGGATGAGGAAGCTTTAACAATAGGGGTGGATTTTGAAGTAGAGGAAGCCTTGACCTGGGTTGAGATGATGATTTACGAGACAAGGAGGGTTTTAGGACTTTAGCAATGATTGCCTTCTTCTTTCTTTCGGATCAAAGAAGAATATCAGGAGAGGAATCACGAGGAGGTGGAGAAGTAGAAGTAGCTACATGTTTCCTTTTACTAGCTTTAAGTGCCTCTTCCAAGGAAGCTTCTTACCATTGCTTTTTACCCCGAGTATGAGGAGTACGAGAAGTAGGAACAATAGGGGAAAATGTTACTGGAGCATTGTCATAAACCTCGATGATGATGGAAGAGGGTTTTCATTTAGGCTTAGATCTGGACCTTTTAGGGATTAGGTCAGCAATAGGAATGTCATCTCGATCAAGAATCTAAAGAAAAATTGGAGGTGGTAGTGAGGGTTAAGATGATGGAGATGGATTTGAGGAAAATTTGGCAAAGGGGTTTTGTAGGTTCTTGAACATTGAAAAATCTGACAGTTAGATAGAAATTGGGGGTGGAATGAGTGGGGGTAAGGTAATGTTTGGATAAAGTATAATGGCAGTGGATGGATTGATAGAAGATTCTGAGGATAGATAGGATGAGAAAGAAGTCATTGAAGAAATAGAGTTTGTTGTGATTGTATAGAGGATGAAGAAAGAATGAAGAGTAAGGTAAAGGAAGAAGCATATTTAAGAAGGAAAGAAAGAAGATAAAACGTGAGTGAAGTGTATGTGGTGGAAGAAACATAATGATTAAGGGGTTCAGTTATGATAGTAAAGGTCTGGCAGCCTTTTTGAAGGAGAAGAACTTTTGGGTTTTGGCGTTTTAAGTGTAATAGAAAGAACCATGTAGACAACCTGTTTCTCTTTATGCTTCTATGGGCAAGCAATAATCATACTTGAGTTCTGAATAAGCAATGGAAAAGATTACCTTGATGTTCCAGTCCTTCTGCAAAATCAACACATAGCTGAGTTAATTTACCCTAAAATCTTGGAATTAGGATACACAACTAAATGTGTAAGACTGAATTAATTAACAATCACTTAAGAACAACTTATTCTAGTCAATCATTGAGGGTGATTTATACAATTTTAATCATCCCCAAGGCTAACCTATTTTTATCAAAGTGTTCCCTACTCAAAGCCTTAGTGAATATGTCCGTAATTTGTTTCTCAGTAGAACAAAACATGATTGATATATGACATTTTTCAACATTATCTCTAAAAAAGTGATGTCTAATATCAATATGCTTAGTTCTTTTATGTTGAACAGGATTTTTAGCTATGTTAATGACACTTGTATTATCACAGAAAATAGGAACACATCCAACATCTATATCAAAATCCATAAGTTGTTGCTTAATCCATAACAATTGAGCACAACAAGATCCTGCAACAACATATTCAGCTTCAGCAGTAGACAAAGCTACTGAATTTTGCTTCTTAGTAGACCAGGTAATCAAACATGATCCAAGAAAGTGTTCCATGCCTGTAGTGCTTCTCCTGTCAACCAAATATCCTACATAGTCAGTATCAGAATATCCAACCAAGTTGAAATTACTACCTTTTGGGTACCATAAACCAAGATCACTGGTTCCTTTGAGATATCTAAGAATCCTTTTTACAGATTTTAGATAAGACTCTTTAGGATTTGCTTGAAATCTAGCACATAATCCTACACTGAACACAATATTAGGCCTACTTGCTGTAAGATATAGCAATGACCCTATCATCTCTCTGTACATCTTTTGCTCTACATCAGGACCTATTTTATCCAAATAAAGCTTTGTAGTAGTGGCAATTGGAGTGCTAATTTCTTTTGCCTCTTCCATAGAGAATCTCTTGAGAAGTTCTTTTACATATTTCTGCTGATGGATCATTGTTCCAAATGCTGTTTATTTTATTTGTGTAATAACCCAAGACTTTAACCAGTAGTACAACCATGACTCAAGCTCATGACAAGTAAATTATAGTGATTTGGTTGTTTTATCATCAAGGGTGATGTTTATTAAGGCCTCAAAGATGTCCTAGCAATTAGGTGAATCAAAACATTCCTGACCGATTGAATTCTTGGGAAGGATATTGCCATATTCAACTTCAAATAAGTATATCTCTCATTATACTACGAATTATTTAGCTCATTACCTACCAAAAGATATATAATTGAATTATCTTTCCAACGATACCAATTTCACCCAAATCTGGTATTGGAGCCAAGAGTTATGCCCATTTTACTCCAGCATGTCAGGCTAGAAAACTAAGTGACGACATTTTGTGATAAGCCGTCACAAGTGTGACGACTTATCACCAATGTCGTCAGCCTTAGGAAAATTTCTACCCCCAGTGACGACATTTTGTGATAAGTTGTCACAAGTGTGATGACTTATCACCAATGTCGTCAACCCTAAGCAGAAAATCATAAAATCCACCCTTTTGTGACGACATTTCGTGACGACTTATCACAAGTCTGACGACTTGTCACGAATGTCATCAGCTATTTTTTTCAACAATTAAAGAACATTTTTTCAAGGGTATTTTGGTCTTTTCCCATCTTTTGGAGGCCCCTATATATATGAGAATTCCCATCTAAACCCTAATTTCTTCATTCTCTCTTCTAATTCTCTTAAGAAATATATCTAGGGTTTTATTTAAGGACATTAATCTTTTAAAAATCATCCATAAATCTTCAAGATTTCTTCAAGAATCAAGTTCCTCATAGTGTGGGCTTCGAGAATCATTTATTACAAGTACGGATAGAGTCTCAAGCACTAGAATTCCTCCAATTTTACAAATTAAGGTATGTGGGGTTTTGAACAAGAACAAGAGCTTTTTGAGATGTTTAACTAAAGATAATGGAAGATAATACACTCCTTGAGGGTTATAATTCATGGGAAGTGAAGGGAAAATATCAAAATACCCTTACTAAAATATCCCTCAAGTTCTGGAAAGAAAAGCTGACGACATTCGTGACAAGGCGTCAAAAATGTGACAGGCCATCAAAAATGTCGTCAAACAAAAGATGGTTTCTGCCTAAGGATGAAGACCATTTTGAAAAGGCGTCACAAATGTGACAGGCCGTCAAAATTGTCGTCACACAATTGCCAGCCCAATATGCTGGAGTAAAATGGGTATAACTCCTTGCTCCGTTATCGGATTTAGGCAAAATTAGTATCGTTGGAAATATAATTCAAATATATTTCATTTGATATATAGTAAGCTACCCAGTTCATCATATACAAGGAGTTATGGTCGATTGAAGTTGACCCAAGTTTTGACGCTCACTAAAACTTGAACGATAGGAAAGCTTTCAACTTGTACTTGAGTTAGGGGACCTATATGATCTAAATTCATGCTCAAATAGATTTCCACACTACATAATTAATTAACACACTAAATTTACATAGGATTCGGGGCTTTTGAAACGTCTACGCATAGGAATGACGGATTTTCATTCTAGTCCAAAATGTGGGGTATTACAATATCTCCCCCTTGGGAACATTCATCCTCGAATGATAATGATTGAGATGAAAGAAAAGATCAACTGAAGTACATACAATACATACACTACTGAAACATGGTTTCGTGACTGACATGACTGATAAGCTGAATACATCATACTGAACATACATATCTGATGCATGAGTAACTGATTCATGAATGCACAACTGAGTGTTCTGATGAACTGAGTTTATCATAATATGGCCTATATAGCAACATTCGAGGATAAATGTTTCCAAGGGGGAGATATTATAATACCCCGACACTCAAACCAATAGTGAAACCATGACTCAAGATCATGAGAAGTAAATTATAGTGCTTTGGTTGTTTTCTGATCAAGGGTGATGTGTATTAAGGCCTTAAAGATATCCTAGCGATTAGGTGGATCAAAACATTCCTTACCGATTGAATTCTTGGGAAGGATATTTCCATATTCAACTTTAAATGAGAATATATCTCATTATACTACGAACTATTAATATCATGACCTACCAAAATATAGATAATTGAATTATCTTTCCAACGATATCAATTTCACCCAAATCCGGTATCGGAGCCAAGAGTTATACCTATTTTACTCCAGCATGTCAGGCTGGAAAATTGAGTGACGACATTTTGTGATAAGCCGTCACAAGTGTGATGACTTATCACCAATGTCGTTAGCCTTAGGAAAATTTCCACCCCCAGTGACGACATTTTATGATAAGTTGTCACAAGTGTGACGACTTATCACCAATGTCGTCAACCCTGAGCAGAAAATCATAAAATCCACCCTTTTGTGACGACATTTCATGACGACTTGTCACAAGTCTGGCGACTTGTCACGAATGTCGTCAGCTATTTTTTTCAGCAATTAAAAGACGTTTTTACAAGGGTATTTTGGTCCTTTCTCATCTTTTGGAGGCCCCTATATATGAGAATTCCTATCTAAACCCTAATTTCTTCATTCTCTCTTCCAATTCTCTTAAGAAATATATCTAGGGTTTTTATTTATGGACATTAATCTTCCAAAAATCATCCATAAATCTTCAAGATTTCTTCAAGAATCAAGTTCCTCATAGTGTGGGTTTCGAGAATCATTTATTACAAGTGCGGATAGAGTCTCAAGCACTAAAATTCATCCAATTTTAAAGATTAAGGTATGTGGGGTATTGAACAAGAGCAATTCTTTCGTTATTATGCCTAAAGCTTTGATTTCTATCATGGATTTATATGATTTTGCAAGTGGGTTTATATCCAAATTACTTCATCATGAGATTATGAGAATATAAATTGTTCAAGCTTTGTTATACATGATTATTTTGCTATTCCCAAGTTATGACTTGATATTTAATATTGTGAATTTTATAGTTCTACCATGAGTTGATATTTCAAGTGCTTTCAAGATATGTGTCAAGCTTTAAGCTTCTCTATGACAAATTGGATTATTGAGTATATTGATTCATGAGATTGAGTTGTTACAATGAGTCTTGATATTTCCTCAAAGTTATTGATGTTGTCATGATTTAATGAATTAATACATTTTGATATTGAGAAAAATTGATTTGATTTAGTCGAGTTACGAATCCACAAATTGATTACGATTTGATAAATGAGAAAGAGATTTGAGTTGGTCTTCATGATAGACCCTTGTGATGTTTGTGATGGATTTTGTTACACGTTCTGAGCTTGTGTCTGAGAGTAGTATTTAGCACCGAGCAGGAAATGTGGTATTTCTCCAAAACTACGTGCCACCGTAGGATTAATATTGATAATTGTGGGCCAGAGGTCGAGTATGAGATTGTGATCACTAAATTTAGGTTGTACTCCCTGGCAAGAGTACGACGCTCCCGCCAATATGGGGTTCTCTCCTTAGGAGGGCAAAACGTTGGACTCCATGTAGCTCACATGGTTTATGTCGGTTATAAGAACCTCCCATGTCTATAAGAGTTGAGTTTCTTGAATTACCGAGTCACTCCGAATCTTGAGTTGAAGAGTTGAGTTATTTATGAAGATATCTTCATTGTTGCATGCACCCCCACATACTCAGTACATTCCAAAGTGCTGACCCACATATTTTCCTATGGGCTATATTTTCTCGTAATGTAGGTTCAGGTACTCAGCCACAGCCGCGTTAGCGATATTCAAGTGCCTTAACTACGTTCCCTCAGTGGTGAGTCCTTATGGTTCGAGGATCGTGTCTATATTTTTGGTGATATCATTTTGTTATTATGGCTTTCAGTACTGTTTGAGTCAATTGGGGGTTTGTCCTAATGGCTCCTTGATTTTGATGTATTGAGGCTTTGTTAGACTAGAGGGTTGGTATGTATAGACATTCAATATATTTTGGTTGTACAGTCTAGTATTCTCCAGTATTTCTCTAGAACCCGATGTGGTATATCTCTTTGTTGTGCATGGCTATTGTTGAATTGAATTCCTTAAGGTAGTGTCTAGCTCCGAGGGTTAGCTTGGGGCTACGTGTATCCCTAAGCACCGTGTGGCATCTCGGGATAAAATTTTGGGGCGTTACAATTTGCAATCCCAAGAAGCAATTTCGCTCTCTCATCATGCTCATCTCAAATTCAGAACTATGAGTTTGGCAAAATCATGAGTCATGTTCATGTTTGTAGAGCCAAAGATAATGCCATCTACATACATCTGCACCACTAACAAATCTTTTCTATCAGTTTTCAAGAAAAAAGTATTGTCAATTTTACCTCTAGTATGTCCATGCTCTGGTAGAAACTTTGACAATCTCTCATACCAAGATCTTGGAGCTTGTTTCAACCCATACAAGGCCTTATCTAGTTTAAATACATGATCAGGAAACTCCTTACTTTCAAACCCTGGAGGTTGTTTAACATATACCTCCTCTTTGAGAATGTCATTTAAGAATGCACTCTTAACATCTATTTGATATAAAATGAACTCCATGTAGACAGCAAATGAAACAAGTATCTAATAGCTTCAATTCTGGCTACAGGAGCAAAGGTCTCATCAAAATCTATGCCTTCTTCTTGATTGTATCCTTGGACCACCAATATTGCCTTGTTCCTTGTAACTGTTCCATGCTCATCAACTTTATTTCTGTACACCCACTTAGTCCCAATTATTGTTCTATCTTTTGGAAGAGGAACTAAGTGTCATAATTTGATTCTCTCAAATTAATTTAACTCTTCCTGCATGGCTATGATCTAATCAGCATTAAGCAATGCCCCAGTTACCTTCTTTGGCTCAATCTCTGATAGTAATGCCTTGAAAGCACACATAATTCTTAATCCAGACCTTGTAGTGATCCCAGAAGTGAGATCAGTGACAATATTCTCAATAGGATGTGATCCTTGATACTTGTAACCTTTTGGGACCATGCCTTATAAGCTACTAGGATCACTGCTGATGTTCTGAGCTGGGGAGTTGGTGGCTTAGTTCCCCCTATCACTGTGTCTCCAGATTCAGTTTCTTTTATTGAGGTACCTTCATGTTTGGTAGCTCCAATCGATGAATCGGGTTGTGTAACCTGTTCCTCAGTGTCACTTCTTTCCTACAGGTTAGTCTTAACACAGGATTCATAAAAAACTACATGTATACTTTTTCAATACAGTTTGTTCTAATGTTTAGAACCCTATAGACCTTACTATGAAGTAAGTATCCTAGGAAGATTCCCTCGTCACTTTTAGCATCAAATTTTCCCAGATTATCTTTTCCATTATTATGTATGAAACATTTGCAACCAAAGGTTCTAAAATGAGAAATGTTTGGCTTTCTTCCTTTTAGTAATTCATAGGGAGTCTTCTCTAACATAGGTTTGATCATACACCTATTTATGATATATGCTGCAATACTTATTGCCTCAGCCCAAAGATTTTTAGCAAGATTTGCTGCAAGCATCATTGTTTTAGTCATATCTTCCAAGGTTCTATTCTTTCTTTCCACCACTCCATTTTGTTGTGGTATTCTAGAAACAGAGAAGTTATGATCTATACCATTTGCTGAACAAAATTCTAAGAACTTGACATTCTCAAATTCTGTACCATGGTCAGATCTTATGGAAACTAATGAAGTTCCCAGTTTCTTTTCAATTTTCTTGATAAAAATTGCAAAGACATCAAAGGCATCTTCCTTAGAGGCTAGAAATAAAGTGCAGGTGAACCTGAAGTAATCATCAACAATTATAAGAATATACCTTTTTCCACCTCTGCTTTGAAGTCTTATTGGTCCATTGTAACACCTTGAGTCTGGTACCCAAGATGCTATACGATGCTCATAATCTCGAAGGACCACAAGCAAACCCATGACTAGTATCTGCTGCAATAACTCAGTAATAATACTGTATAATGCAGAATAATGTGTTGAAATTCTGTAAGGTTCAAAACTGTAATACTGATAAAGAGAAATGATAAAATCTGATAAAACATCAGATTTGAAATACTGAATACTGTCTAAACATCTAGTCTGGAAAGCCTCTAAAACTGAACTGTCTGAATAAGGAGTTGATGGAAAAATTCCCCAACTAACTCCATCTACTGAAATGCTGAATCTAATGAGATAATAAAATAAAAAAAATATCCTCGAATGATGAGGACTCATTGCTAGTATGTCTGCTGAAAGTATGATCTACTAAGAATGCTCTGGGGCCCGTACGTCTGAACCTATGGTATAAAACACTGTAGGGCAAAAGAAAAGTATGCATCAGTACGTGTGAATGTACTGGTACGCAAGGTGAGGTAAGAATAAATGCACGGGTTCATATGCTTGAACAATAATAACTGAATAACATGAGTATGACTGAATGAGATTACATGCATGAATACGTGAACTGTAACTGGAATCAAGATAATACTAAATATTGAGCCTAAATATTGATTAACTGGTGTAATTGATAACTGATATACTGTTTACTGAGTGATGTGTCTAACAGTCCTGATTCTGATGAATCTAGCTGAGTTCCGAGCAAAGCTGAGTGACTGTAGCTGATAGTCTTAAAATCTGTAGAACTATCTGAGTTCTTTACTGAAGACTGAGACTGTGGGAGGTAATCACCTAACCGATATGCCCCTTTTTCTGAATAGATTTAGGGTCCAACCTGCAACCTAGTTGGAAGTGTGTCAGTACCGTACTGCGGGTAAAGACACTGAAGAGATACCCTCATCTAGCAGGTACTCAAATGAGAATAGTGGGACCCTCAACTGACAGGTTAAGCCACCTCATCAACCCTCATCTAGCAGGTTTTGATGTCTCAACTTACGCTGGCTACGCAGTTCTGGAACGCAAGGACTGCTTCTAAGGATTACACCCTCTACTAATAGGTGAGTCCCCATCCTTGGATTCACTTGGTGCTGAATCCTACCCCTAACTAAATAGACACTGGACTGATTTCCTAGTTCATACTAGGCATTATTGAGCTATTACTGATTGTACTAATTTACTGAGCTGAACTGAGTTTACTGAGTTTTCCTGAGTTCTGTAACTGGACAAAAGTACTACTGATCGTGACATGACTGAGACTGTTCTACAACTGACACTGGCTCTAGGCACACAGCTAAACTGTTAGGTATGAAATACCCCCAGGACTCGATAGCATAAAAGTAATAAGACATGACAATTCTTGAATACTTGACAATGGTCAATAGATCACAATACAATCTATGAGGCTTTTCATTAATCACTCGAAAGTCATGAACTTGCACATGATTAGGAATGCATGCTAACACATCATAATTTCATTAAACCAATCTCATGAGCATTCCATCAAACACATAAAAGGTATAGCTTTAGCATGGAGGACATTGTGAACATGTGGGTGTAGCATAAGTTCATTATTTGGACCACTAAAGGATCATAAAAGAACCATAATCTTAATTTAGCATTTTATCAAACACATAGTAGGCGTAGCTTTATACTTGGGCATGAACAACAAGGCTAATACATCATGACTTCATCATTTAAGGGTTTCCATATAAAAGAATCAAAATTCAACTTACAAGCTATCATAAAATCAAGAAATACATAAAAATTTCAACTTGGAACACATACCACAACATCAACATGTTTACATTCAAACCCACAACATGAAAATCACAATTTATGCTTTTTAAAAAAGTTTCTTGAACTCCAAGGGTTGAAGGGACCCTTGGATGAACACTTTACATACCTTATTGCTTGAATTTGGGAAGCTTGATGGTGAGATATCTTGAATTTGATTCTTGAATTGATAGCCCTAGGGTTTTGTTCTTGAGGATTTTATGAATAATAATTGTATTATGCCTCTAAAGAGACTAAATTTTGTGTTTTGGGGGCTGAAGGTCGAGGAAAAAAGATCCAAATACCCCCAAGAATGTGGTGTTTTAATGAGAAAAAACTGGGCTGCCGACGCGATATCCGACGCGGCGCGTCGATGGCGCATCGTGCCAAGATCACGTCGGGTCACTGTAATAGCACGCTGGTAGATGGGGAAAATATCAACCAATGCGATAGGCGATGCGGCGTGCCAAGATTGCATTGGTACACCATTTTAGGATTCCAAACATGGTCTAAACGAGGTCCAAATAAATCCAAAACTTATTCGTGAACACCCATTGACCTTCCTGATCATGAATTAAATAAAATATAGACATTTAAAGGACATTAAGGTCGTTAAATGAGATTGCCAAATTTTGAAGGCTAAAAATAAACTAAGTCTAAAAACTTAGCTATAATTTTCTAAGTCTGGGACCCCATTAACAAGCTTAAAGGACTGAATTAGCTATAAATTTTGTGGGGTCTTACAATATCTCCCCCTTGGGAACATTCATCCTCGAATGAGATTGAATGAACTGAGAGTACTAGTAGCTGAACCTACTTATGGACATGAACATCTGGAACATGATTATAGGATTGATATTACTGATATACTGAATTATCACACTGAACATGCATATATGATGCATGAGTACATAACTGAGCTGATTCATTAATGCACGACTGGGAGTACTGATAAGCTGAGTTTTCTCATACTGATCATGCATATCTTATGCATGAATACATTACTGAGCTGACTCATGAACATATGACGGAACATGAAATGGTAAATGATACCAAGTTTGTAATGAAAATTTGAGCATGAAATTGAATAAGCTTAAGAAAAGCCATTACCTTGGGCTGAGTCTGGATTAGCGGAGAAGAGGTGAGGATACTTGGTCCACATGTCTGCTTCTGCTTCTCAAGTAACTCCCTTAATGGAAAGATTCCGCCAAAGAACTTTGACTAGAAGGACTTCTTTGTTTCTCAGTCTGCAAATCTGATAGTCAAGTATTTCGACTGGGATCTCTTCAAAAGATAGGCTGTTCTGAATATCTAAGCCCTCTGTAGGGACTATGATTGCTGGGTCATCTATGCACTTTTTAAGCTAGGAGACCTGAAATATTGGATGGACTGAAGATAGATCTAAAGGCAATTCGAGCTCATAAGCTACTTTGCTGAAGCGACTAAGAATTTTGAAGGGGACTACATATTGAGGACTAAGCTTTCTCTTTTTGCCGAACCTCTTCACTCCCTTCATGGGAGAGATTTTTAGATATAAAAAGTCACCAATCTCTAACTCGAGTTGTTTCCTGTGCACATCTGCGTATGATTTCTGTTGGCTCTGAGCTGTCTTGAGCCTCTTTCTGATCAACTAAACTTTCTTTAAGGTATCAAATACCAAGTCAGGACCTACCACTGTGACCTCACCCACTTCAAACCAACCAATGGGAGACCTATATCTTCTCCCATAATGCACCTCAAATGGAGCAATCTTAATGCCGGAATAATAGTTGTTGTTGTATGCAAACTCAATCAAAGGCAAGTGGTCATCCCAACTACCTTTAAAATCTATCGCACATGCTCGCAACATATCCTCAAAAGTCTGAATGGTCCTTTCTGCTTGACCATCTATCTGAGGGTGAAAAGCTATACTGAGGTGAACTTGGGTGCCAAGACCCTTTTGGAATGCTTTCCAAAAATAAGAGGTGAACTAGGTACCTCTATCTGAGACGATGGACAATGGAACATCATGTAATCTGACCAAATCTCTGATGTAGAGTTTGGCGTAATCCTCGACTGAATAAGAGGTATAGACTGGAAGGAAATGAGCTGATTTGGTCATCCTATCTACAATGACCCAAACTGAATCATACTGACGATGAGTACGAGGCAAACCCGTCACAAAGTCCATGTTCACTTCTTCCCACTTCCAAGTAGGAATATTGAACTTCTGCATAGACCCACTTGGCTTCTGATGCTCAATCTTAACCTGCTGACATGTTGAGCACTTAGCCACAAATTCTACAATAGCTCTCTTCATCCCACTTCACCAATAGATCTCCCACAAATTGTGGTATATCTTAGTAGACCCTAGATGAATCGAGTAGCGCGCACCATACGCTTCTGGAAGAATTCGTTGTCTTAAGTCAGCAACACCTGACACACACAGACGACCTTGAAAATACAGAACACCATCTCCCCCTTGGGAGAATACCTCAACCTTCTGATCTTTGACTGATTCTTTTAACTTGACTAAATTGGGATCTCTATCCTATTTCTCATTCACCTCGAAAACTAGAGATGACTTTGAACTACTCTACACCCATATACTACCTTCTGCTGAGTCAACTAAGCGGACACCTAGTCGGTCTAACTAATGTACTTCCTGGGCTAACTTCTTTTTACTGTCCTTAACATGAGAAACACTACCCATAGACAGTCTACTGAGAGCATCAGCTACTACATTGACCTTTCCCGAATGATAAAGGACACTCATGTAGTAGTCTTTTGACAATTCCAACCACCTTCTCTGATGGAGGTTTAGCTCTTTCTGAGAGAATATATATTGAAGGCTCGTATGATTATTGAACACATCAACGTGCACCCCATACAAATAGTTCCTCCAAATCTTTAAGGTAAAGACTACTGCTGCTAACTGAAGGTCATGAGTAGGGTAATTCTTCTCACGGGGCTTAAGTTGTCTGAAGGCATATGCTATGACCTTACTATGCTGCATGAGGACACAACCCAAACCTACTATGAATGCATCACAATACACTACAAAGCCATCTGAACCATCTGGAAAAGCCAAGATTGGGGCTGAGGTAAGTCGATTCTTCAACTCCTGAAAACTCTTCTCACAAGAATCTGACCACTGAAATTTGACTTTTTTCTGATTCAATTTGGACATAGGGGATGCAATAGATGAAAATCCCTCAACAAATCATCTATAATATCCAGCCAAACCCAAGAAACTCCTAATATCTGATGGAGAGATGGGTCTGGGCCAGTTTTTTATCGCTTCGATCTTTTGGGGATCAACTTTAATGCCATCATCGGAAACTATATGGATAAGGAATTCTACTTACCTTAGCCAAAATTTGCACTTACTGAATTTGGCGAATAACTGATAATTTTTGAGTATTTGCAATACTATTCTGAGATGGTCTGCATGATCATGTTCACTGCGGGAGTAAACCAAGATGACATCTATGAAAACTATAATGAACATGTCCTAGTACTTCTTGAGAACCCAGTTCATCAAGTTCATGAAGGTTGCTGGGGAATTGGTAAAACCAAAGGACATGACTAAGAATTTGAAGTGACCATATCGAGTTCTGAAGGTTGTCTTAGGGATGTCATATTCTCTGACTCTGAGCTGATGATAGCCTGATCTGAGGTCTATCTTTGAAAAGTAACTAGAACCCTAAAGTTGTTCAAATAAATCATCGATTCTGGGAAGGGAATACTTGTTTTTGATCGTGACTTTATTTAATTAGCGGTAGTCAATGCACATTCTGAGAGAACTATCTTTCTTACACATGAATAAAACTGGTGTGCCCCACAGGGGCATACTGGGCCTGATGAATCCCTTATCTAAGATATCCTTCAACTGTTCTTTTAATCTCTGATTTCAGCAGGTGTCATTCTATATGGCGGAATAGATATGGGCTGAGTATCTGGGATAAGATCAATTTCAAAATTAATTTCCATTTCGGGAGGAACTCCGAGAAGATCTTAAGGAAACACATCTGAGAATTCACATGCTACTGACACTGATTAAAGAGTAGGTCTTTCTAAACTGGAGTCCTTTACTCGCACAAGGTGATAGACACATCCCTTAGATATCATTTTTCTCACCCAAAGGTAAGAAATAAGCTGACCCCTAAGTGCTGAAGTACTACTTCTCCACTCTAGGATGGGCTCATTTGGAAACTAAAATTGGAAAATTCTATTTCTGCAGTCGATTGAGGCATAACAGGAATAAAGACAATCCATGCCGAGAATGACATCAAAATCAGTCATCTATAATTTGACTAAGTCTGCGGAAATGACTCTCTGAGATACCATAATCGAAAAGTTCCTGTATACCTGCTGGGCTATGATGGATTTACCTTCTAGGGTAGAGATTGAGAATGGCTCTACTAGAATTTTGGGACTGACTCCAAAATCAATTGCTATATAAAGAGTAACAAAAGATAAGGAATCTCCTAGATCTAGCAAAACATAAACTTGTATATGAAAGATTTGTAACATATAGGTGACCATATCAGGAGAACTTTCCTGATCCTGTCGGGACTGAAGAGCATAGAGTCTGTTTGGGTGTTTCCCACTGGTGACACTAGATGAGGCACCCTGCTAGTTCGAGCAACCGGATTGAGCTAAAAGACGATTTTGCTGACCCTGAGAACCTGACTAGGGAAAATCTCTGACTCTGTGGCCTGGCTTTCCAAATCCAAAACAAACATCACTTCCATCTCTGCAAATACCCTGATGGTTCTTACCACAAGTCTGAAAAAGAGGATTGGTTCGAGCACTGCTGACACTACCCTGAGACTTAGAGCATGGCTCCGTATCTCTATTACCGTCTCTAAATTTTGGCATTGGAGCACTGGCTGAGGATGGAGCTGGAACTAAGGATTTTGGGCGGAACTAAGAATGATTCCTACCCTCTGACTTGGGCTGAGCAAAGTTGAAACTACTCGTTCTAGCTCTCTTGTTCTGCTTTTCTCTCTCTTTATTCTTTTGCTCGTCTATCAGCTGAGCATAGATCATGAGCCTAGCCAAGTCCATCTCACAAATCAACATTATGGTCCTGCTCTCTTTGACCACACTATCATTCACCCCAGACACAAACTTACTCATTCGAGACCAACTATCTGCCACCACATGAGGAACATATCTAGATAATTGAGTAACTTGAGAGAATACTATTTTACTTTCATATTGCCCTACTTTAGATTAATAAACTCTAATACCTTAGCTTCTCTCAGCTCTAGGGAAAAGAATCTATCTAGAAAAGCAGTGGAAAACTTCTCTCATTCAATGGTCCCTGCATTTGCAACCCTCTCTGATTTCCATTGTTTGAACCAAGTGTGAGCCACATCTTGCAACTGGTATACAACTATGTCAGCACCCTCACTAGTGTCACCCCCATAATATCTGTAATATTTTGCACTTTATCAAGATACTCCTGAGGGTCATCTGACTTAGACCTAGTAAAAGATGGAGGATTTATTCGGGTAAAGTCCCAAATCTTGGCAGCAGCTGTATTGGCCACTGGGTTGGCCGACATTCATTCTGGGATACCACAGAATGAGATAGGGTGGTGAATGCTGCTCTGAACTCCGCGTGGGAGACATGTTCACCCAAAGGATAGGGTTGGTCGGGATGAGGGGCTGGCTAGTCTCCTATTCCTCTTCCCTGAGTCCTCTTCAGAGGTATTTTCTATAAACGGAAGAGAAACTTAGATTAGAAAGAGAGTTTAACTGGATCCCATGCTCACTCGAACGAAATGAATACTAAAAGAAGGAAAAATATTGCTAAAACATCTCATAGCCTCCTGCCCATAAGTGTTGCGCGCTATACACCCGTGCACAAGCCTCTACTAGATGCGGATTTCAGACTTCCTAGGACTCTATTAAACCTGGCTCTGATACCGAGTTTGTAACACCCTGAGTCTGGTACCCTGGACGCTACACGGTGCTCATAATCCCGAAGGACCACAAGCTAACCCATGATTGGTACCTGCTACAATAACTGAGTAATAATATTGTATAATACGGAATAATGGATTGAAATGCCATAAGGTTTAAAACTATAATACTGATAAAGAGAAATGATAAAATCTGATAAAATATCAGATTTGAAATACTGAATACTTTCTGAACATCTAGTCTGGAAAGCCTCTAAAATTGAACTGTCTGAATAAGTAGTTGATGGGACAATCCCCCAACTAACTCCATCTATTGAAATTCTGAATCTAATGAGATAATAAAATAAAAAATATTCTTGAATGATGAGGACTCAGTGCTAGATTGTCTGCTGAAAGTCTGATCTGTTAAGAATGCTTTGGGACCCGTACGTCTGAACCTATGGTATAAAACACCATAGCACAAATAATATTATGCGTCAGTACGTGTGAGTGTACTGGTACGCAAAGTGAGGTAAGGCTGAATGCACGGGTTTATATGCATGAATAATAATAACTGAATAACATGAGTATGACTGAATAAGAGTACATATGTAAATACTTGAACTGTAACTGAAATCGAGATAATACTGAATACTGAGCCTAAATACTGATTACCTGATATAACTGATAACTGATATACTATTTACTGAGTGACTGTCCTGATTTTAATGGAACTAGATAAATTCCATACAGAGCTGAGTGATTGTATCTGATAGTCCTGAAATTTGTAGAACCATCTGAGTTCTTTACTAAAGACTGAGACTAAAACTGTAGGAGGTAATCATCTAACCGACATGCCTTTTTTTCTGTATAGATTTGGGGTCCAACCTGTAACCCCAGTTGGAAGGGTGTCAGTACCGTGCCACGGGTAAAGACACTGAAGAGATACCCTCATCTAGCAGGTACTCAAATAAGAACGGTGTGACCCTTAACTAACAGGCTAAGCTACCTCATCAACCCTCATCTAGCAGGTACTCAAATAAGAACGGTGTGACCCTTAACTAACAGGCTAAGCTACCTCATCAACCCTCATCTAGCAGGTTTTGACGTCGCAACCTATACTATCTACGTAGTTTTAGAACACAAGGACTGCTTCTAAGGATCACACCCTCTACTAATAGGTGAGTCCCCATCTTTGGGTTCACTCGGTGCTGAATCCTACCCCCAACTGAATAGACATTGGATTGATTTTCTATATTATACTAGGCGTGACTGAGCTGTTACTGATTGTACTAATTTACTGAGCTGAACTGAGTTTACTAAGTTTTTCTAAGTTCTGTAACTGAACTAGAGTACTACTGATCATGACATAACTGAGACTGTTCTACAACTAACACTAGCTCTAGGCACACAACTAAATTGTCGGGTATTAAATACCCTCGAACTCGATAGCATGAAAGTAATAAGACATGACAATTCTTGAATACTTGACAATGGTTAACAACTCACAATACAATCTATGAGGCATTTCATCAATCACTCGAAAGTCATGAACTTGCACATGATTAGGAATGCATGATAACACATTATAATTTCATTAAACCAATCTCATGAGCATGCTATCTAACATATACAAGGTATAACTTTAGCATGAAGGACATTATGAACATGTGGGTATAGCATAAGTTCACCATTTAGACCACTAAAGGATCAGAAAAGCACCATAATCTCAATTTAATATTTTATCAAACACACGGTAGGCATAGCTTTATACTTGGGCATGAAAAACAAGGCTAATACATCATGACTTCATAATTTAAGGGTTTCCATATAAAAGAATCAAAATTCAACTTACATGCTATCATAAAATTCAGTAATACATAAAGATTTCAACTTGGAACACATACCACAACATCAACATGATTACATTCAAACCCACAATATAGAAATCACAATTCATGCTTTTAAAAGAAGTTTCTTGAACTCCAAGGGTAGAAGGGACCTTTGGATGAACACTTTACATACCTTATTACTTGAATTTGGGAAGATTGATGGTGAAATCTCTTGAATTTGATTCTTGAATTGATAGCCCTAGGATTTTGTTCTTGAGGATTTTATGAATAATAATTGTATTATGCCTCTAAAAGGGCTAAATTTCATGTTTTGGGGGCTGAAAGTTGAGGGAAAAAGACCCAAATACCCCCAAGAACGCGGTATTTTATTAAGAAAAAACTGGACTACCGATGCGATATCCGACACGGTGTGTTGATGCCATCGATGTGATATCCAATGCAGCGCATCAAAATTATATCGGGTCACTGGAATGGCATGCTGGTAGCTGGAAAAAATATCAACCAACGCAATAGGCGATGCGGCGCGCCAAGATCGCGTTGGTACACTGTTTTGGGATTCCAAACATGGTCTAAACGAGGTCTATAAAATATACTAAACTTATTCGGGAACACCCATTGACCTTTTTGATCCCAAATTAACTAAAATATAGACATTTAAAGGACATTAAGGTCACAAAATGAGATTTCCAACTTTCGAAGGCTAAAAATAAGCTAACTCTGAAAACTTAGCTAAAATTTTCTAAGTCTGGAACCCCCCTTAACAAGCTTAAAGGACTGAATTAAGCTAAAAATTTTGCGGGGAATTACATCCACATAGGTCTATATGAACCAGGTCAAGGCACTTGATAGTGCTAACATGGTTCTTTGACTTAAAAGAAGATCTTACCTGCTTCCCCCTTACACAAGAACTACATAACTTTTCTTCCTTAAACTTGGTCTTAGGTAATCCCAATACCATATCTTTGGAGGAAAGTATGTTTAGTTTTTTCAGACTTGTATGTCCAAGTCTTCGGTGCCAAAGGAGGGGATCATTTTCTATTGAACATAGACAAGTCAATTCTGGTCCTGGTATTGCCATTATGTCAGCTTTATGTACATTTTTGTATCTTCTAGCAGTTCACACAATCTCTTTGGTTTCCATTCTCTTGACTTTGACACCTGCAGAAGTGAAAATAACTTTATTACCTTTATCACAAAGTTGTGAAATGCTCAGCAGGTTATGCTTCAATCCTTCTATAAGATAGGCATATTCCAATGCTCTTCACTCAAATGAGCTAATTTTTCTAACTTCAGTAATGATTCCCTTTTTTACATTACCAAAAGAAACTTCTCCTCCATTGATTTTTCAGAGTGAAAGGAACTTTTTCTTATCACTAGTCATGTGTCTTGAACAAGCACTATCCAAGTACCAATTCCTTTTGCTTCCTTTCACTTTCTCCTGCAAAAGAAATCAATGGTTAGATTTAAGAACCCAAACAAGCTTGGGTCCTATTTTATGAGTAAAAGGATGAATCAAATTTCTTCTAGTCCATGCTGGCAATAAGTAGTGCAACCTATTTCTCTTACCTGAACCAGTTCTTTTCTTTTTGGTATGAGAGAATTTATTTGCTAGGTATTGACTGTTTGATCTAATTTTAGCATCTACTGGACATTCAGTGGTTGAATGTCCAAGGTTGCCACAAATATAACACAAATCTTTAGGATCAGAACTACCTTTGTGGAATCCCAAACCTGCATTTTCATTGTGAATTCTTTCACTCAATTTGTGAACAATTTTTGATGAATTTGTCCACCTATTAGCTCTTTCAAAGATCAAGTTTCAGTTTAAAGACTTCTTGACTTAGTTTGTTTATCATGTCAACTGCATTACTATACTCTAGTTTGCAGTTTTCTAATTCTAGTTCAGCAATTTCTTATTCTTTACTCATGGAATTTTTCCCATTTTTTGTGAGAGTCAATTTGAGGATTTCAGACTTAAGATCATTATTAGAAGAATCAAGTTCTGCAACCTGTTTCTTGAGGGTGCAGGTTTCCTTGTCAACTGTGACTTTACAAGCCTTTAATTCAATGAGATCAAATTTAAGGCTTGCAAAACTGTTGAACAACTCATCCCTATCTGAAGTTAATTCTTGGAAATTATCAATTAGTGCACTCGTCAAAGAAACAAGTTTTGATTTAGAAAATAAATATTATTTTTCTTTAAGTTCAAGTATGCTTACCTCAGTAGCATCATCTCTTCATCTAAGTATGAATCTCCAAGTACCAAGAATATAGTTTCATCAGCCTCATCATCATCTGAGTCAGATCCCCAAACAGATATCATTGGATGTTCCTCCTTCCCTTTTGTCTTTTCTTTCAATTCCTTTTCAGCCCTTTCTTTTTTCCACTCTATTTCCCAGACTGGACAGTCTCTGATCTGATGATCAGTCTTACCACACTTGTAGTATCCATTTGGATGTCATTTGAATATTTCTTGCTACTTGTTCCCTTCTTCTTTTTAAAGAATTTACTGAAGTTCTTGGTTATGAAGACAACTTGTTCCTTATCAAGTTCAAATTCATCATCACTATCAGAAGCCTTCAATGCCAAGATTTTCTCAGATACTGCTTGTTCTTTGGTCCATCAACTTCTATTTCATAAGTTCTCAAGTTTCCAACCAGTTCATCTAGGGTCATACTTGTGAGATCCTTATTAGCCTCCCTAATTACAGTTACCTTAACATTCTATTTTGATTTTGGCAGTACCCTTAGTACTTTTTCAACTTGTTCCTCCTCAGTGATGACTTTTCCCAAGAAAGTTAGCTCATTTGTTAAGTCAGTGAGTCTTGTTATTATCTCATGCAAAAATTCATTTTCCTTCATCTTTAATGCTTCATACTCAGTGAAAAGAAGGGAAATTCTGAATTTTCTTACCTGAGAGGTACCCTCATGTGCATTAACCAATGCATCCTAGATTTGCTTAGCAGTGGTGCAAGTTGACACCCTATTGTATGAGGATGTTCTTAGCTTTTGCATCTTTCCTTAATGCCTCCAAGTCATCAACAGTAAATTCACTCCTTACTTTTTTTACTTGTTCATCATCAACCATCTTCATTGAAATAGTAGGACCATCAGTAATCCTATCCCATAATTCATAGTCTTCACCTTGGATGAATATCTCCATCCTTGCTTTCCACCATATAAAGTAAGAACCATCAAAGAGTGGAGGTCTAGTGGTTGACTGACCTTCACTATGACTAGTAGGAGGTGCAAAATTCATTATTATGATCTTTTCTTAGGTGCTAGCCTTATTTAAGACAACCTCGCTCTGATATCACTTGTTAGAGTATGTGCCCTACCAATTTTAATAGTTTACTCTACCGGTTGCCTATTTGTGGAACAAGTAAGCAAACGTGGTTCACAGAAGTAAAACTTGAACACAGTATTTTTATGTGGAAAACACCCGGCTCAAGAAAGGTGTAAAAAACCACGACCTGTACCTCTACAGGATTTAACCCCAACTTCACTATAACTCTTGAGCCTCAACAATCATCAAATTATAAGACTTCTTGTAAACTAGGAATTAAAACTTTTAAGTCCTACTTCTACAAAACACTAATCTTCCCAAGATAAGTGTTCCCAAGTCTTTAAGTTCCCCAACTTGAAGACGTTAATCCTAACTCAGTTTATACTTCACTGAGACTAGAGATTAAAACTCAATATGACTCAATGACCAATCTTTTACACAAAATCTATGACTCTAAGTAAAGGACTAGGTTGCTCCACTAGCTCCTTCAAGTTGTAGAACTGATTTACTGATTGTTGACTATCTTTTCAGTGCATGAGTAAAACACTTGAATACCATTTGTTGTATTTAAGCCAACTCATATTGGACTCCTGTAGTTGAAGTACTCTTCTATCTTCAATAAGACTCCTAGGTAGTTTCACTCCCTCTTTGCTGATGTCACTCTCTCCTTGATTGAATAGGACTTTTCTCTTCTATCTCTTCGCTTTGCAGGACTCCTTGATCAACTCAACTTTTAGATACTTATCCTTTCTTTTGCATCTACTCAGTTGATGTGATAAGTGTTGAGAACATGTTACTTTTTCACTTCTATTTTTACGCAGTGTTATCTTATCAGTAGTCTTGCCTGTGACTCTTCTTTCTTCACTTGTGTGGAACAGCTTGCACAACATTTTTCATTCATATGTCCATCATCAAAACTTTACATTCCCTAACATATTTGAGCATTGCTAGTTTTTTCTACTAGTATCTTATTCTTCTCTTTTATTACATGTTGTTAACTTTGCTTGAGTTACGCCTTGTTTGTTATGTTGTTGTTGTTCCTCTCTTTTATTATTAGTATGATTTTTTCATTATTATATTTTCTTTTCTTACTTGAGTTTGATATATTTTATTTGAACCAAGAGTCTATGGGAAATAATTTTTCTACCTTCATAAGGTAGGCTAATGTTGGGTACAAGCCATCCTCCCTGGATCCTAACTAAGAAATTATACTAACTTTGTTGTTGTAATTCTAATTCTATCATTTTGGGAGGAAGAAATATAGGGCGATATTTTATTATATGAAAAACAACAAGAATAATATAGTCAGTAAAATTCCACAAATGGTGTCTGGGAGGGTTGTGCATTTGCAACCTGATCCTTACCTTATAAAGACAGAGGTTGTTTTCGATAAACCTCCATCTCAAGTCAAGTATATTTAAAAAGTGAAAAAGGAAAAATAGTAGAGAATACTTATAGCAACAATAAATAATACGATAATCAAAGTAAGAACATAGCAAATAATAATAAAATAAAAATCTAAGAAATTAGAAAAATAAAAATAATAATACCTCAAATAAGGAAACCAACAGAAGAAAATATTTTGTACTCCCTCTGTTTCGAAAAGAATAACGTGTTTTGACTTAGCATGAAGTTTAAGAAAATAAAGAAGAGTTTTGAATCTTGTGGTGTAACTAAAGCTATGTCAAATATATTAAAATATTTTTTACTCTTGTGGTCTTAAATATGTCACATAAATAATTAAAATTTAAGTATTGCCAGAAAAAGAAAGTATGATTTTTTTTTAAACGGATTAAAAATAATAAATTTTTCATTTTGAAATGAAGAAAGTAACTAAAATGAACATGAAGTATTTATTAGTTCCATGCTTTTGGATATAGTAGGATGCTTGCGACTTGCATAGTGTAGTGAAACAAAAATTATTATGTGTAAGATTACAAAAATGGATGACGAAAAAATAGTTTAAAATTTTGTATTTTATCAATGTAGTGGTTAATTGGTAGCTACAATCGATTCTCATATAATTGTGTACATGATACTAACACCTTATACTCCCTCCCAATTATTTTACTTGTTTTTCTTATTAAAAATAGGCGATTCAAAGTTATTGTTTTAAAAAATTAAGATATAACAAAGTATATTTTTTTCATAGTAAAAACTATTCTTTGATATAATAAACATTAAATTAATTTTTATAAAAAAATCTAAGTGAAGAATGTTGGGTTCTAAGTGAAGTGTGTATGAAAAATAAAAGGAAAGAGTGAATTGCGCTTTCACGTTTTAAAGAGTGTTTCTTTCAAATTGGTGGGAGAAGGACATTCTTGTGCTTAGTAATTAAAGCATTTATTCATGTGAATAGTGAGACAAGAAGAAGACAAGCCTCACGCCGTAGTCGTTGTCGCTCGGCTCTGCTTCAGATTTGAATTTGAATTTAATAGGTCAAGAGATTATCTTTTTGGATAAAATTCATTTAAAATTTATGAGTTGATGATTTTTTAATCCAAAAATTTGATGCAATTTTTTTTACATTTGCGAACGCATATGTCAAAACACATCTCAAAGAAAAGTGTTCCTTTAATTCACTGTTTAAAAATGAAAACATTAGATGTGGGCACATTTGGCCATGTGTTGCGCACATAGGTCCGCACATGCCAACACATTTCAGCCCTGAACTTTATGTTTGTGGGCAATGTGACATGCGGTCGCACGTGGTCCATATTCGGGCCGACATGGGTCTGTCGTTTCAAAAAGGAGCAATTCTTCACGAATCATTGCTTTCTTTCTGAAGCAAAACTTTTTGGCTATAAATACCTTCTTTTTTCTCAGGTATTGAAACAAAATTCTGAAGTGAAAACTCTTCTTTTTCCTAAAAACTCAAGTATGATTTACAAATCATTGAGTGTGTTCGTAGTTTGGTAGAATTTAAGGTACCACTATTCTACAGAAGTAATTCATTTTATCCTAGGATGATATATTTTATAACCTCAGGTACTTGAGGGGAATAATTTTCTTAAGGACATACCATGAATTTGGTGAACTTGAATCTTTATATCTTCATCTCTTGCTTGATGATTTTTCTATTTTTCTGAAAATAATTTGAACTTCTTTGTTATTCTTGAACTTATGATTGAAATTCTTGTTGAATGTAGATCTTATATCCGAAAAATAAGAAAATTATTTTGATATGTCTTTTAATTTTTGGAGATTAAAATCTTTGATTTTCAACTCTGTTCCAACTTGATACTGATTTGAAGATATAAAACTTCTTCAGGAGTCAAAGTTCATTTGATTGGTGATTTGAAGAATATACAAACTTCATGATCAAACTAGAAATAAGTGAATAAAAATTAATTCTTTATTGTTAGTATTATGAGATTCTAAATTGTTTGTCAATTTGTAACAGAAAAATAACTAATGAAAATCAAGTCAATGATAGAACGACGAATGTTGTAGCATCTAACATTACTACTTTGAGTTATTTGATACTGCTCCTGCCATACACCTACAGAGAAATCAGGAAAGTATACTGGTGTGGACTTCAAAAAATAGTATCAAAATATGTTCTTTTACTTGAGTACTTTCAGTCTGTAAAAGTTCATCATGAAAAGTGTTTCTGAATTACTGAAATCAATTTAAAAAAAAAAGAACTCTTCTTAGTGAATGAAGGTTGAAAATACTCAGATTTTTTATATAAAAACTACATTCTGAGTGGGCTTCAAGATGATCTATACAATGTGTACGACAACATGAAGACCTTTAAGAAGCTCTAGGATGTTTTGAAAAATAAGTACAAAATAGAGGATGTCAGAATGAAGAAATTATTAGTGGCAAAATTTTTAAACTTTAAAATGGTAGAAAGTAAAGTTGTTGTTACCCAAGTTCAAGAGTTTCAAGTCATAATTCACGATCTCTTTGCTGGAGGTATAAACTTACATAATACCTTTATTGAACATACTAAGTTTGTTCTTCATACTCACATAACCTTTTGTTAGAATGCTGCCCTACTGATTTACTTGTTCTACTCTAGTAGTTTCCTATCAATGGAACAAGTAGTCTAATGTGTTTCACTTCAGCTATGTAAGTAAAAGACACAGTATTTTTACGTGAAAAACACTGGCTCAAAGAAGTGTAAAAAACCACGACCTGTATCTCTACAAGATTTAACCCCAATTCTACTAAAACTTTGGAGCCTCAACAATCAACAAATTACAAGACTCTTATAAACTAGGAATTAAACTCTAACTCCTATTTCTACAATAACACAAATTTTCCCAAGATAAGTGTTCCCAAGTCTTCAAGTTCCCTAACTTGAAGACACTAATCCTAACTCATTTTATACTTCACTGAGACTAGAATTCAAGTACAATACAACTCGAGAACCTATTACATAAAGTTTATGACTCTTTAACTCTAAGTAAAAGGAACAAGTTCTACTTATGACTTCTTCAAGATGTCGAACTAATTTACCGATTGGCACTATTATTTTCACTCTCTCTATTTAAGCCAACTCTGATAAAATCCTTCAGATGATTTATCCTTCTTTCTTCAGTAGGACTCTATCAGTTAGTTACACTCCTTGTATTCAATCTTCTTGTCTAGGTAGGACTCCTTTACTAGATCAACTTCAGGTGTTGTATTTATCTTATCCTCAACTTCTTTGCCGCACTTGATTAATGTTGAGACCATATCTAAATTGTGCTTGCTTATCAATTTCTGACTTCAATTAGTCTTATCAGCCTTATCAGCCTTGCCTGTATCTTCTATTTTCTTTACATGTTTGGACCAACATGAATAACATGTTTCATTCATATGTCCATCATCAAAACTTCATATCTCTCACAAACTCTTCTTTTTTTATGATGACAAAAGTTTACATGTTTCACATCATCACAACATCTATTATAAATTCCTGACACACTCAATAAAGAAATTAAAAAAGAGGACACTAGAATGAAACAAGTTAGTCATTTGAGTTATAAATATTGCACAATCTATTTTTCCCCCTTTTGACATAGCAAAAAGCTAGGCCTAAATAAGTGAAGGCTAAGAATGGCGTTTAATAATCCATAGCCACTGGGGATATCACTAAAACAATCAAAATTCAGAGTAAAGTACCAACATGTATTAAGAAGAACAAAAGTAGAACCCAAAGAAGCAAGAAAATCCATTTCATTCAGGAGAAAGATACAACTAACAACACCAAAAACTGATAAAGGTGAAATAGTCTAGCCACAGAAGAGAGAGCATTCCTAAGGTACTAAAAAGTGGACTAAGTGGAGAAAGCAGAGAGAATCAGGTGAGTTAATTTTTGGAAAGTCTCAATATTTGCAGATCTTTCACGCTCTATGTCATCTTGAAGAGAAGCAATTTGAGAAAGAATTTCTAGTTTTTCTGCATTATGAGCAACCTGAGCAGCCTTCAATTCATCTTGAACTGCCTCCAACTTGGTTGTTTTAGCAGCAAGAGCATTCCTTAACCTTTGCATAGGATTATCAACACTCCTCATTGAAACAGGTAGTTCTATGTGATTCACCATCCCTATAACATCCTTAGTGGTCTGTAAAGACCAAACTTGAGTAGGCACAAAAAAATCCTCAAATACAGGAGCAAGCCAGAATTCATAGGGATGGGTATGGTCATTTATATCTTTGAGAAAGACCCTCTGCATGTTCTTAATAATAAGCCTAGGCAAGTCAATTTGCATTTCAGTGTCGAGAAACTCCATGAGAGTGAGATCAAGAAAATTTGCCATCGTGCTACGCTCTATTCTAGGAGTGATCATCTTGTGGACAATATCAAAGTTGATGAAGAGGAGACTTGTCCCGCTTAAGAACCCTACGATGATTGAGAAGGTGAGGTTTACTAGAAAATTTTTGAGAGATGTCAAGGGTAGAAACAAGATTATCAAGTGGAGGCCAGACAAACTTGACATAATAACCTTAACCCCCCATAAAAATATGTAGAATCCTAGCAATATCAGCAGCAACTAGGTTGATAGTGACCCCTCTAATGGTAGTATAAAATATCTCTCCAAGTGTGACCCTATTAGTATAGAATTCATAAACCTCAGTTTTCCCAAACTTTCGTTGGATATCACCTTGAAGAAACAAGTGTGACCACCTTTGTGCCTCCAATTTTATTAATAAAAGACCCATCTCAGGGCCACCAAAACCATTGACTACTCGTCCTCGATCCAACTTATGCTTTTAAAAGTGAATAACATGATCCACTTGAGAGTCAAGATATACAGAAGTTACGTCAAGCTTAAAGTTTGGATCCTGCACAACAGAAGCAGTCGGAGGTGCCTCAGAATTAGAGAAATCAGAAGGAACAAGTTTGTTGACCTATTTCTTAAAATGAGTGGGGTATTTTAGTGGAGTAGATTTGGAATAGGATGAAGATCTTAAAGCAGGGGTGGACTTTGGCATAGCAGAGGGAGTACAAAAGGCTGAGGGTTTAGGAATAATGCATTTTATTATTTTGCCTTTTCACACAGAGCGAAGAAACATATCTTGAGAGAAAGATGGAGGAGGAGGAACAGGTGTGACAACACACTTCCTCTTTCTAGCTTGAAGTGCTTCAGCTAGAGATGCCTATTTTTGTTGCTTTTTATGGCGAGTGTGAGGAGTTCTAGGAGAGGAAATAAAAGGACAAGGCTCAGCAAGGTCATGGTCCTCAACAACAATAGGAGAAGAGAAATATTTTCTCTTTGGTTAAGATCATGATTTTTTGGGAACCAGATTAGCGATTGGAAAATCATTAGGGTCGATAATTTGGAGAGGAATTGAAATTGGTGAAGTGGGGTTGGGAAAAGACTAAGGACCGGGGAAAAATTGAGAAAAAAGGGTTTTTAAAATTTGTCCAGGCGGAGAAATCAGATAATTTGATTGGAATGGTGGGTAGAATGAAAGGTATTTTATAGGTGGTGGGGTGAACAACAATATAAGTGGAGGGAGATGCAGAAGAGTCATTGGGGTGTGAGGTAGCATAAGAAGATGAAGATGCCATGGTGAAAAGGGAACATAAATTTTTTGGCATTTGGGATGGTGAATGAATAAGGAAAGGAGGTGGATGAAACATATATAAGGAGAACAATGGAAGTTGAAACATAAAGGGAATAAAGTTACGGTGTTTAGAAGTGATAATGATGGAGAGGTTCAGTGGTGATGGGAAAGCTGTGGAAGATTTTTGAAAAAAAATGGGACTCTTGAATTTTGGTGGTTTGGAGTAATTTAGGACCTGAGTACCACAACTGCTTCACTTTATGCATTTTAAGGTAAAACATATAATCGTACCTTAACTCTTGAAAAATATGAACAAAAGTGCTTGAGTGTTCCAGTATCTCTGTACAAATTAATACATGAATGAGTCAGTTCACTCCAAAATTTTGGAGTTAGGACACACAACTAAATGTGCAGGAATGGATTAATCAACAAAAAACTTAAGAGCACATCATCTTTTCTAGTCAATCATTGATGGAGATTTATGCAATTTTAATCATTCCTAAAGCTAACCTATTCTTTTCAAAATGTTTTTTGCTTAATGCCTTAGTGAATATATCAGTAATTTGATCTTTAGTAGAATAGAACATGATAGATATAAGACCTTTTTTAATATTATCTCTAAGAAAGTGATGTCGAATATCAATATGTTTAGTTCTTTTGTGTTGGACAGGATTCTTTGCAATATTAATGGCACTTGTATTGTCATATAAAATGGGAACACATCCTACATCCATACCAAAATCCATAAGTTGTTGATTAATCCACAACAACTGAGTACAATATGACCCAACAGCAACATACTCAACCTCAACAGTGAATAGAGCTACTGAGTTTTGTTTCTTAGTAGACCAGGTAATTAGACACGATCCAAGGAAGTGTGCCATGTATGTGGTGCTCTTTTTGTCCACTAAATAGCCTGCATAGTCAGCATCAGAATAACCCACTAAGTTTAAATTACTACCTTTAGGATACCATAGGCCAAGATCAGTGGTTTTTTTGAGATATCAAAAGATTCTCTTCACAGATTTAAGATAAGATTCCTTAGGATTTTCTTGAAACCTTGCACGCAATCCCACACTGAATATAATATCAGATCTGTTTGCTGTGAGGTAAAGTAATGATCCTATCATTCCTCTATATAATTTTTGCTCCACGTCAGGACCTGTTTCATCCATATCTAGCTTGGTGGCAGTGGCTATTAGTGTGATGATCTCTTTTGCTTTCTCCATGGAGAACCTTTTAAGAAGTTCCTTGACATACTGTTATTTATGAATCATGGTTCCAGAAGTTATTTGTTTGATTTGCAAACCTAAGAAAAAATTTAGCTCTCCCATCATACTCATCTCAAATTCATAACTCATGAGTTTAGCAAAGTCATGAGTCATGTTCATGTTTGTGGAGCCAAATATGATATCATCAACATATACTTGCACGACCAATAGATCTTTTCCATTAATTTTTAAGAAAAGAGTGTTTTCAATTTTACCTCTAGTATGACCATGCTTCCAAAGGAATTTTGAAAATCTTTCATACTATGCTCTTGGATCTTGTTTTAGCCCATACAAAGCCTTGTCAAGCCTATAAACATAATTAGGAAATTCCTTACTCTCAAATCCAGGTGGTTGTTTGACATACACCTCTTCTTTGAGAATCTAATTCAAGAATGCACTCTTTACATCCATTTGATAGAGTATAAATTCCATATAAGAAGCAAAATCTACAAGAAGCCTGATTGCTTTAATTCTAGCCACAGGAGCAAAAGTCTCATCAAAGTCTATGCCTTCTTCTTAATTGTATCCTTGGACCACTAATCTTGCCTTATTTCTTATGACTATTCCATGTTTATCAATCTTATTTCTATACACCCACTTAATTCTAATCATAGTTCTATATTTTGGAGATGGAACTAAGTGCCACACCTCGCTTCTTTCAAACTAATTTAACTCTTCGTGCATAGCTATGATCCAATCAGCATCAAGAAGTGTTTCATTCACCTTCTTTGTTTTAATTTCTGATATAAAATCTTTGAAAGCGTACATGCTTCTCAACCCATATCTTGTAGTGATCCCTGAGGTTATATTAGTGAGAATATTTTCAATAGGATGAGATCCTTGATACTTGTATCCTTTAGGGACCAATCCTTATGAACTTCTTAGATCACTGTGATTGACTTAAGCTGGAGTAGTTTGTGGTTCAGTTCCCCTTGTCAGTATGACTCAAGAATCAGTTCCCTCTGTGAGGTGCCTCCTTTAGTTGATGGACCATGTTGTGCAACCTGTTCTTCAAAATTATTTTCTTTCTACAAGTTAGTCTTACCACAAGATTCATCAAATACTATATGCATACTTTCTTCAATGTAATTTATTCTGTTGTTTAGGACCTTATATGCCTTACTATGATGTAAGTATCCTAGGAAGATTCCCTCATCACTTTTAGCATCAAATTTTCCCAACTGTTCTTTCCCATTATTATGAATAAAATATTTACAACCAAATGTTCTAAAGTGAGAAATATTTGGTTTTCTTCCTTTAAGTAATTCATAGGGGGTCTTCTCTAGAATGGGCCTGATCATGCATCAATTTATGATATATGCAGTAGTACTGATTGCTTCAGCCCAAAGATTTTTAGCAAGATTTCCTACAAGTATCATTATTCTGGCCATATCTTCCAAAGTCCTATTTTTCTTTTCTACTACTCCATTTTGCTGAGGTGTCTTGGGAGCAGAGAAATTGTGATCTATACCATTTATGGAACAAAATTCTAAAAACTTGACATTTTCAAATTCTGTACCATGATCAGATCTTATGAAAATTAGGGAAGTGCCTAGTTTATTTTCAATCTTCTTGATGGATATAGTAAAGAAATCAAAGGCTTCTTCTTTGGAAGCTAAGAACAATGTCCAGGTAAATCTGGAATAATCATCAACAATCACAAAAACATACCTTTTTCCACCTCTTCTTTAAAGTCTCATTGGTCCACATAGATCCATATGTATCAGTTCAAGGCACTTGGTTGTGCTGACACGATTCTTTGATTTGAAAGAGGACTTTACCTACTTCCCCCTTACACAAGCACTATAAACTTTTTCTTCCTTGAACTTGGTCTTGGGAAACCCCAACACCATATCTTTGGAAGAAAGTTTGTTTAATTATTTTAGACTTGCATGTCCAAGCCTTCTGTTCCAAAGAAGGGGATCATTTTCTATAGCATCCAAACAGGTCAGTTTTGTTCCTGGCATTGTCATTATGTTATCTTTGTACACATTCTTGTTCCTTCTAGCAGTAAGCACAACCTCCTTGGTATCCACTCTTTTGACTTTGACTCCTGCAGAAGTGAAAACAACTTTATTACCTTTATCAAACAATTGTGCAATTTGTGGATAAATGTTCAAATTATCAGTATTTTAAGGTTGAGCACCAGAGGCCTAGTGGTATACCATTAGGAATTCCGCATCCTCACTGGAAGTGGGAAGTGGTGAATATGGACTTTGATACAGGGTTACCTCGTACGTATCGTCAACATGATTCTATTTGGGTCATTATGGATAGAATGACCAAGTTAGCCCATTTCTTACTAGTCCATACTTCATATTTTGTCGAGGATTACATCTATATCAATCTCAGTAAGTTGGTAAATTTACATGAAGTCTCGTTAACCATTATTTTGGATAGAGGTATTTAATTTACCTCTTATTTTTGGAAGGCTTTTTAGAAAGGTCTTGCTACTAAAGTTCATCTCAGTACGACTTTTCACCCCAGACAGATGTTTAGAAAAAAGAGGACATTCAGACCTTAGATGACATGTTGAGGGCTTATGTTATCAATTTCAAGGGTATTTGGGATGATCACTTGCCTTTGATTGAGTTTTCCTATAATAACAGCTACAACTCTAGTATTTAGATGGCTTCTTTTGAGGCTCTTTATGGTAAGAGGTTTAGGCATCCTATTGGTTGGTTTAATCTTAGAGAATATGCTTCAATATGTCCAGACTCAGTGTATGAGGCAATGGAGAAAGTTCAGTTGATTCAACAAAGGCTGAAGACAACCTAGAGTCGACAGAAATCCAATGAAGATGTGAGAAGGAGGGATCTTGAGTTTGATATTGATGACTTGGTGTATTTGAAAATTTTTCCCATGAAAGAGATGAAGATATTTAGTAAGAAGGGGAACCTCAGTCCCCACTATGTTGGACCATATAGGATTTTGAGCCATTTTGGGAAGGTAGCCTGTGAGTTAGAGTTGCCTGCAGAGTTTGCATTAGTGCATCCAATATTTCATGTCTCTTTGCTAAAGAAATGCATTAGTGATCCAGCTTAAGTCGTTCCTTTAAAGAGTGTGGGCATTGAAGATATCCTCTCATATGAAAAAGTCCTAGTTGAGGTCCTTGACCATCAAATTTGTAGGTTGAGGAATAAAGAATTTGCTTTAGTGACAGTTCACTAGAGAATTAGTCAGTTGAAGGAGCTACTTGGGAAGCAGAAGCTGATATACAAGCCAAGTACCCTTATCTTTACGAATTCAGATCCGGCTTGAGGTAATGGTTTCCTTAATTAATTAATTATCTCATTTTCTATCTCAGGTATCCAACTATCCTCATGTCATATCATGCATTCATGAGTTTAGTTCAGCCCATGCATCATGTCTCAGATTCAGATATTTTGTCATGATCCAGCTCATAAGTATTTAGTGCATGATCTCAGTTTCTCCTAGTATCCCAGCTTAGACAGTTTCATTCGAGGATGAATGACCCCAAGGGGGCGATATTGTAATACCCTAAATTTTCAAGCTCTAGATCCCTCAAAAGATAGGCCACTAAGTTAGCTTTCCAACACATCAAGTCTTATCTCAATTCGACATCATGGCAGAAAGTTATCCATGTTATCCCAAGTTCCAGTCAGCCGCTAATGGATACAACTCAACGACCCATTACCAGGCATTACGAGTTGCTATGAGCAGTTGTAGTTTGAACAAAAAAGACCCTTAGCTTTAGCCCAGTGACTACGACTCCACCATATAACCCATAATCAGTGGCTACGAGTCATTAGGTGGGACTCGTAGTCATAACAAAGTGTAACCTAGAATTCTGCCCAGTGGTTACGAGTCTAGCATACGACTTGTAATTAAACCTTACTAGTCGTTATATGTACTCATAGACTTACCAGTGAATGACCCAAGTATTAAGCCTCAAACTACGACTCTATCTAATGACTCGTAGTCAGTCATAATGAGTCGTTAGGGGGAGGTTGTAGTCAGACCAGAAAGAACCCAAACCTCATGGTTTCAGGTTACGACTTAGATCATGACTCATGAAAATTCATGATAAGTTGTGAGGTGAGCCGTAACGACTGGAACGGGGTCTTCCTGCATGATTTTTTTCAGGGACTTTTATGTTTTTTTCCACTATTTTAAAATCCAAACCCACGTTTTTTAGGCTCACCTAGGGATGGTATAAAAGACCCAAAATCCCCAATTCATGAATTAATCATATTTCCACCCAGAGCATTTACGAGGGACAATTTTCTCTTCTCCCAAATTTAATTCAAGTCCAATTTCAAGAAATTCATCCAAGTTTCTACATTCAGGTATGTGGGATATTCATTAATGGCCTCTTTTCACCAATTGAGTCCCAAAGTTTTTCAAAATTCTCAAGTTTAATTCTCCTTTTGCTTAGGGTTCCATAAAAAGCATAAGTTTCTCATTCTCAATTTAATTCTTGAATTCAACTATGAATAGATATTTTCTCATAAGTTTATGCATCTTTTAGTACCCAAATCATGATATATCCTTATGTTGATAAAATTGTAAAATTCTTGAGTTGAGTCATTGAATTTCCTTACCATTCAATTATTTTAATATTATTATATTTAATGTATATTTTAGTGTTGGCGATTTATGAACACCTGATACCTAGATATTCATGCATATTTCAGATGTCTGGTTACAAGTCAAACTTATCATGATGGTATCATTATATTTAGATTATTATCATATTAAGCTTCTATCAATATTTAATCATGTCAAACCTTTACTAGTAATAATGTCAGTTCAGTTGGGAGTAGGACTTAGCACTAAGTGAACCTAGGGATGAAGGCTCACTTTCAAATTAAGGGTTGAGACCATTAGTAGCAGTCCATAAGTTCCAGAACTACATTGCCAACATAGGCTATGAGAGGTCACCTGCCAGTTGAGGATTGACACTCCCTTAGGGGTCACCTACCAGTAGAGGGTTGACAACCTAGTCATTTGGGATATCAGTTAAGTTGATCCACATATCTAGTGTTGGTACCCTTGTCAAGGTAGTGACACCCTTCCAATTAGTGTTTAGAGGTTGGACCTTAATTAGCTCAAATTGGGGCATGTCGGTTAAATTTTAGCTCTTACAATTTTAGTTCTGGTTTGCATGACCAAGTGTCCATATATCAGTTATTCAGATCATTTCACTATATGTTTTTGCTTGGTCTTACATTCGTTTTACATGTTCATACGTTTATGCTCAACATCTATATGTATATCAGCTAGTTCCAATCTCGCATACCAGCACATTCAAAGTACTGACCACATACTCTCTTTTGTGCAATGTTATCTTATAACATATGTTCGGATGCTCGGTTTCTAGATCGCACTTAGTTCATTCTTGTGCCAGTCAGCTGCAACATTGGTGAGTCCTCATCAGTCGAGGACTAGTTATACTATTACTTATTCATCCCAGTGTTTCATTTCATGTTGTTTCAGTAGTCCGTGTTATTTGGGGGTCTATCCCAAAAACCCATCATGTTTAGAGGCTTTCAGACAGTCAGATAGCAGTTTTGTTTCCCAGTGATGTTCTCAGTTACTCTTGATTGGATTTTTAGATAAATGTTTTAAATGACTTCTGCACAGTATATTGTTATCTTCTTTTTAGTATTTACAACTTGTGCTAGATCATGGATTATCTTGGGGCCACTTGTGGCCTTAAGTACGGTGTTACGACGAGGGGGTAGTCTTGGGTCGTTACACCACCTATATAAAGAATCTTAAAATGTCCAATATACCTGGAGCAAAACTATCCACTCTTCCCAAACCTCATCACACCCTTCATGGGGGACACATGATGTATGACCCTATCCCTAATACAATACTTTAAGGCACAAACCCAGTGGTCTTCATAACTCTTTTGCCTACTCTAAGACGCTCGAAGCCTATCCTAAAATAACCCAAACTCTATCCAATAACTCGTAAATAAAGTCAGTACCATAAGGTCAAACCTCTGAAGTCTCAAACAAACCAATAGAGGACCGACAATGACTATCATACAATGCCTCAAAAGGGGCCATGTCGATACTCGAATAGTAGCTATTATTCTAAGAAAGCTCCATCAAAGCCAAATGTTACTCCCACTGTCCCCCAAAATCCATAACAATGTGCGGAGTAAATAGAATAGTCTACTCTAACTAACTATCAGTCTACGGGTAGAAAGCTCTGTTGAGGTTAACCCAAATACCCAACTCCTCCTGAAAAGTCCCCAGAAAAAAGTGTTGAACACTGAACCTCTATCTGAAATAATAATCATAGGTACCTCATGAAGATTAACCATATAAAAAACATAGATATGAGTCAACCTTCAACACTAAAGAAAATCTGAATAGGATTAAAATGGATTGATTTGGCCAACTGATCCACGATGACCCAATTATTGTTAGAGCCCTAGGAATATGAGGTAACCCAGTCATAAAGACTATAGCGATCTACTCTTATTTCCACTCAGGAATAGGAAACCTCTGAGGGAAACCTCTTGATTTCTGATGCTCAGCCTTCACCTACCAACAACACAAGAAACTAGCTACAAAATCTACCACATCATTCTTCATACCACCCACTAGTAAAGATGTTTCAAATCATGATACATCTTGGTTAAACCTTGATGGATAAAATATCTAGAGAAGTGAGCCTCCTCTAAAAGCAGTCTCACTAAATCTCTAACCCATGGTACACAAACTCGACCACCAATCCTTGATACACCATCAGAATCAAGAGAGTCTTCCTTAGCCTCACCACTCAACACCTTATCTTGAACCACCCTAAAACTACCATCATTAAACTGGTGAGCTCAAATATTATCCATCTAGGAATACCTAGCATTAACAAAGGCTAAAACACGCCCAAGTTCCAAAATATTGTGCCTACCCATCTGGTTAGCTAAAGACTGGACCTCCAAGACTAAATGCCACTCCTGGATCAAGGGATGAGCTAAACTCCCGATGCTAGTTGACCTTAGTCTCAAGGCATTAGCAAGTATGTTAGCCTTGCCCCAGTGATTCAAGTTAGTGATGTCATAATCCTTAAGAAACTTAAGCCAATACTACATCTTCATATTAAGAACTCGCTTTCTAAAGAAGTACTAAAGGCTACATAGTGATCTAAGAAAATCTCACAAAGTATCCCATACAAGTAGTGTCGCCACAAATTCAACAAAAGTACTACGACTGCCAACTCTAAAACATGGGTAAGGTAATTTTTCTCATGAGGCTTCAACTGACGAGATGTATAAGCAATTACCTTGCCTTCGTGCATCAACACTGCACCCAAACCAACACCTGAAGCACAAAAAATATAGTTAAACCACACACCCTCCTTGGGCGAAGTTAAGAGAAGATCTAAGGTTAACAACTCCTTGAGCCTTTGAACGCTCTTCTCACATGCATCTTACCACTAAAATACCACCCCTTTTTGAGTCAACTTGGTTAAGAAATCTTGAATATATGATAAACCCTATACGAAATATCGAGATGCCAAACTAATGAAACTCTGAATCTCATTAGGAAAAGTAGGTCTAGTGCAGTCACGAATCACTACTAACTTGGATGGATCGACCCCAATGCCATCTTTAGTCACCACACGACCCAAGAAGAAAATAGAATCTAACCAAAACTCACACTTATAAAAATTAGTATACTACTTCTCATTACGCAATCTCGAAATCCTAATCCTCAAATGCTTTACATTGTCCTCATTCTTGGAATAAACTAAGATGTCATCTATAAATACAATTACAAAGGAGACGAGATATGATTGAAATATGATGTCGCCTAAATTACACATCCAAGAAAGTATAAATGGGTTATCAGTCAATTATAGAACCCAACTAGGTTGGGGTCGATCCCACGTGGAATAGGCCAAAAGTTCATCAAGAGCTTGCTGATGTAACTGGAAATTATGTAAATCATAAAGGGTGTTTTGAATCAATAAGAGTAACAATAATAGTTACTGGACAATTAGAGTTATGATCTATATGAGACAAGCACTAGGATTGTGTTCCCCCAGTATTCATAAATCCATACACTGTTCGTGCTTGTCGAACTATCTTAATGCCTTGCATGTAAAATCTAACAAGTTATGTATCACCAAACCATCTCTCGACCTTGGTTTTGGTAAATTTCACTCATCTCCTTTGGGTCTCAAAGCATCGCATTACTAACCCTTATTTTATGATGTCAAATTATCTTTATCTTCTCAAGTTAATTAGATGAAGGTTGATAGCTTCAAATTATTGTTGCTATCTCCTTTTCCTAATCTCTACCTCTCTCTCGAGCAAGTATTAAATATATGCAATTTCCTAACGTTGGCACCCATTAAGAAAGTAATCAAAATAATGGAAATACTAATACATGTAAGAACACTAATCGAGAATGAATTCACGTGTAACCTACTTCATTAATTCATTAGGGTTCTCATAACCCTAGTTATGAGGTTGAGCTACTCATGGTTGTAGGATCAAATGAATATTCCAATTATGAAAGCATAATGTTGAACTTACAAAGAATATAATGAAAAATCCAAAATCTCAATTCAATTATAAACCCTTAAAACCATGAATAATAATTCCAAGATCAATAATGTATCACAAAACTCAAATAATGTAAAAAGTATATAGAGTGCATATACTGATAATGAAACATCCAAGAAGTATTTATAGATACAAAATAAAACCTATCCTATATTTAGGTCTGCAACAACTCACAATCGTGGGTTAAGTAGTAGGAACAACCTATGAACTGTGCCTTTAAGTTATGGAAATCAGAGCCTATCTCAACATTTCAGAATCTCCATTCACGTCTTGCACCTATGAATCACAGGAACCCTCATAGGAATTAGATTCAACATACATCTTCAGAACTCAGCTTACTAATGATACTCATGATCTGTAGGTACTACCCATAAGACATAGGTTGAATTATGGGTTACCACTTCAGCAACTCTTAGTCCTTTTTCTTAGTCTTTGCTCTGTACCCTATTTTCCTGCAAAATCAACACAAATATATATTATATCCAACAAGAATACCTACATTCCTACATATTTTCTTGTTTTAATTATCAAAAGTGCCTTGAAACCATGACATATATACACCCCCAACTTAGAACATTGACATGTCCTTAGACAACTAACACACAATACACAAACATAATGTTAAACTAGAAGAAACTTAAGTCACCTACAATAATCAATTTATTCATGTTAGCTCAAAATTTCTACCCCTTTCTTTTCACAACTTTCAAAACCACTATGTGTACACATGTAGCACGATATCATGACACTAAAGGAATCAAGTGATGTCATTAGATTAGCAACAAACAACCAAGCATATGTGCAAATGTCTTACCCATATAAATAAGTAGTTAACAATATAACCCATGTACTCTCACATAAAAAAATCCCAACTCTCATAGTATCATAATGCATATCAATGCTGAGACTACATCAAAAATACTCATGCTCACAAAAAAGTTCAAACAATGTGCATGAAGTACCTTAGGCTTGCCTTATTTTCTATGCCTTAGTTTTTCGGACAGTTGGACTGGGATCACTATAGGACTTTTCTCGGCTTGTAATGTAGCCTTGTGGGAAGGTATAGTACATATGGAAAATAGTGACACCCTCCTTGACACTACACTTACATATTTGGCTCCACTACTTTACTATGCTTCTTTTATTCTCTCTTTTTCTCCTTTACATATTTTCAAATTGGGTGTGTTTTATTCAGTCATTACATTTATTATTCCTTTTTCTCTTTTCCTTTTTTCTTTTTTTTTTCTACCACACCCAATCCTACCTTTTTTTTAATATCTTCTTCATACCCGTCTTTAATTATGCGCCCCTATGATAGATACCCTCAACTTTGGTGATTTGCCTCAGTTGAGGTGAACTTGTACAAAGAGGGACTAGGGTCAAAACAATTTCATTGAAATTAAAATGGAAAGGAGAAAAGGTTAAAACAAGAAAATAGGTCACTTTAAGCTCAAATTAGGGATCAACAAATATCTATTCTCATTTGGTAGGTCTTTTACGCTAAGAGTGGATTTATTCAAACATGGCCTATGATCATGTACCAACCAACTATACTACATCCTAGGCAAGACTAATGGAGAAAATTATAGATTAAACACACAAAGCGAACTTGGTAAGCCCCTCACACACATATGCATAGGGTTACATTATCAAACTACTACCTAACCGATTCATGCAATTCTAATATGTGATTATTTTATCCCTAATACTAATTCCAAAAAAAAATTCAACAATGGTCACAACATGTCTTCTCAACTCAAGGTTCAAATTTTTTTTAAAAGGGGTGCCAATTTTTCAAACACACACACACAAAAACATAAGAAATTGACTATACCAAGGTTCCTCATTTTTTCTCCTAGTCAAACGAAACATAACAAATATCAAAAACACAACATAATAACCTAAAATTTTTGGAACTACTATGACAACACACTTTAGGAAAAAGAGACACAATAACAAAAAACCCAAGTGGTTAGTACACCCCTACCCCCTACATAAAAGATGATGTATTATCCGTAGTGCATACTAAGAAAAGAAATAACATATAGGTGTGCACGACTAGAGGAGGTATAGCGCCAAGAGGCGGTGGTGGGGCACGACTAGAGGAGGCACCCAACTTATGTTAGGAATGTTCACTCTCATCAATCTGGTACTGTATCCCAGACTCTGTGGTAGCCCTCTTTAGGTCCCGTGCAAACTCTATCGAGATAAATCTCTGCCCTATATGCTGTAATCCTCTCTTAGTCCCAATAGTTTGTGCCTTATCATCATTAGAAACTAAATCAAATATCAGCATTGGTGGTGTAAGCAATGAATGTGGGATGAAAGGTGGAAAACTGAAGGGATGATAGGAGTGTGGATTTTAGCTAAAATATGAACCTCCAAGCTCAACGTGGCCACCTCCTTGCACCGGCTCGATAAGTTAACACCCAAGCCTCATAAAGTCTTTCTCATCCAGATCTCAAACTATTTATTTATCTGTCCATCTCTCTAGTAAACCTCTCTATAGAGGCTATTATTCTTGACTCAATGATAACGCTCAACTTACACATCAATTTAGTGCAAGGCGATCGTCGTCAATATATTTACCCAACTTTAGAGTCGGGGTTAAATCCACAGGGAACAATGTGAGTGACGATTAACCTAGTTTGAAACTATAGCTACAAGTTGAATTCAAACAAATGATACAAAAAGATAAAATGGTTTTTTTTTTAGAGATTAGCAAATAATTTTTGGTCACCTTAGTTTCAGTTTGTAATCAAGAGTTTATGGAAAAACCAGAATTATGTTCACTAGGGATTTTGGTACTTGACAGATGCTACTAGTGGTTAAAGATTCTCATGGTAGGTAGGACAATAAGTTATCTTTATCGAAGTTATGCTTAAATAACTCTCGACCTATTTAAGCATTTAATTACCTAATCCTCTCGGACTTAGGGAATTTATATTCACTGCCCAGATTTTACCTCAGGTTAACCAACCATGTTACAGTGCTGATTATTAAACGGAAGTTTAGTGTTTCCAAGTCCCTGTTGATAATTCACTTCTCACTATATTTGATTTCTTTCTCAAGCATATCAAATAAGGTGTTATCTATCGTTTTCAACCAACATACAATAATTAAAACATCAAAATTATCAAAAAGTCCTACCACCTTTTGAATCCTGAACACTCAACACCTTATCAAGACCTAACCCTAGATCCCATAATTCTAGTTAAAGGAATTTTGCCGCTCATGACGTAATAATCGAAGCAACTAGATGAATTTATGCTTTAAAAGATAAACATACCACAAGATGAATAGAAACTAGAGATTCTCCGATTAAATCACAAAGGAAATCCTAAAATAATGATTAACTTCTCTTCAAAGTAATTGCTTTTTCAAGCCAAGAAGTTAGAGAGAGAAAATATCAAAGTATCATCTCTCAAAACTCAAGGTTTAGAACTCTTAAGAAAACTATAAACAAGGCTTTAAATAATTCACCCTAATTATGGAAACAAAATAATAAAATTTAGAAATTCCTCGGATTAGGTGACGCCATTTGTGATAGCCTATCAGGAGGCTGGCGACTTATCACAAATGTCATCAGCTTCCTTTATGCTTTTGGTACTTTCTTCATAACGCTGACGACAACAGTGATGGCCTATCAACTCCTTGATGACCTATCATAAATGTCGTCAAGGCTTTTCCTCAGCTCTCATGTTCTGCCTTAGGCTGACGCCAATCTTGATGACTTATCAGCTCCTTGACATCCTATCACAAAATGTCGTCACAACTTTTAACTTAGGCCAATTCTCTGTCTATGGCTGACGATGAAGCTGATAGCTTATCACAAGGCTAACGACTTATTACAAATGTCGTCAGCCACACTTTGCCTCTATTTACTTCAAATTTTAGCTCATTTGCTTCCATTCTTGTTGGTTCTCTAACATATTAGCTTCTTCTGCAAACTCAAACATAAAACAATCAAAAATGATAAAAGTTGCTTATGACTTCACAATTATTCCAAGTTAAAAGCCACAAATATGTTAGCATTAGCTCACACATCAACACGCTCAACTTAATACAATTGTTTTTCCTCAAGCAACTCAGCACAACTAAGAGAATACAAAGCACATTTGGCAGTTAATCATCCATATCATCTCAAAACACTTTCACCATCTCCAAATTTAGTTAATTCAAGTACAATGAAGAGCACCAATGCAACACACAAGAATTAAGATATGGCATCAATTCAGCTATAATAACCATGCATAGACTAGTATTACACTACCCAAACAAGTTAGTAACTAGCAATGTAACCAGTGTGCCCTCACAGCAAAGAAATCCCCCCTCATCTCATATCAAGAATTATATATGTAACCATGGGGACAATCAAAACACTCACTCTCACAACGAAGTTCCAATCAGTGTATGCCAAGTACCATAGGGTTGCCCTTATTTTCATTACCCAGATCTTCAGATAGGTCAGCTAGGATCACCATAGGTCTTCTCTTAGGCTTGTAATGTAGGTTAGGGGCTGCTATGATACTCGATGGTATTTAAAGTAACTAAGCCTCCTTGACACTACACTAACTCTTTGGGGTTTCACTCCTTATCCTTTTCTACTCTTCTCTTTTCTTGATCACACTTATTTATGATGGGTGCGGTCTTTTCCACAATCATTTATTCTATTTCACAGTTTTTCTTTTTCTTGCTCTCTTCCTCCGTACCCAGCTTTTTATTCTTTTCTTTTATGCTACCTTTCTTCGTACTTATTTTGTATCACACACCCCTATGATAGACACCCTCAACTTAGGCCATTTGCCTAAGTCAAGGTGCACAGTGTCCAAGGAGGACCAGGGCCAAAACAGGTTCATTATGATCTAAATGGGAAGGTGTTAGGTTTCATAAAAAGAAATAGGCTAATCAGGATCAAAACAAGGATCAAGGGATTATGCATGTAGGGAAGGTCATTTCGGCTAAAGTGAGCTAATATCAAAACGGCCTATGATCTTTTCCTAACTCCTATCCTTCAACCAAGGCAAGACTAACCAGTCAAGTTCTGGATTTAACAAATAATGGGAACTAGGTAGTATTTCACACACACACGACAATAAGGTACATCATAAGCTACTACCCATTTGGTTCATGCAATTGTTTAGCAATGGTTATCATGTCACTAGTACTAATGCCATAACAAGATGCACAATGGTCACACTTAAATACATATCACACAGTTATAAATAGACCTTTGGAGAGGTGTTCAAAAATAAAAAAAAACATGTTAACTGCCTAAGGTACTTGTATTTCTCCTAGTCAACTACAACATTTTACAACAAATCACAATACGCCTAAACATGCCGGCTTTACTAGGAACAAGACTCTGGGGAAAAGAGGCACGATAACAAAAATCCCAAGAGGACATCAACACCCACAAGTAGTCCCACCCTCAACTTATAATCATACATTGTCCCTAATGCGTCAAACCAAAACAAGAGAGTCAAAAACATACCTGCGACACCATGAGTGTAAAGATCTGATGTCAATCACATAATACGAATACAAACAACAAAATACCTTGGGTTGCCTCCTAAGAAGTGCCTAATTTAGTGTCGCAGCATGACTAGGTTATCTTAACTACTTAGAATTCATCAAGATACCTTAAAGGTGCTTTATACTTTATCCCTCCACTTAGACAATTTGAATTTCACCCCCAACTTAGAGTCCATCTTCTTGCCTCGATCATAGAGGGGTGGTACAAAAATTAAGAAGTTGAGTAAGGGACTGAGCGTGGTAAACCACTCGGCCTTAAAGTGAGGTATGTTTTTATGTTGCTTATCAAGTGTAAAAAAAGGAATATAGGATTCTTGTTCCTCATCTTCACACTCTTCCACTATTTTAGATGATTCCACAGACAAAAGATCATCTAAACATAATGTAGAAAAATGCTTTGAATGAGGCCCAATCTATCCTACTTCAAAAGTTACACTATCTACTACACACTCACTTTTATTCACCTTCTCAATGTCAGTCTCAAAATCAAAATGACAATCGAATGGTTGCGATTCTTGAGTTTTCTCCTCAAATTGGTTAATGTCCTCCTCATATTCTTCTTTGTTTAGCCACTGTAAATATGGTGGGAGTGGTAACTTCTTTAGCTCTACCACAACTATTCTTGATTCTCTAAAATTCATTTTCTTAATTTATTCGCTTGAATCGTGATAGCACACATATCTTCAGTATGATCACTTTGACCACAAGCCAAACACCAAGTTACAGTAAGTAGGACAGTATCCACATCATATTGTGAAGGTCCCATCCATACACTTCCAGTTAAATCTGGACAGTAAGCCTTAAAATATAGTCCCCTACAATAATAACAAAAATCATCACAAGAATCGGCATCACTCAAAAAACTATCTATCTAGGCTGACATCTCAAGAAAGGTGTGAGAAAAATAAAAATAAAAGAAAATAAAATAAATAAAAAAAATAAACTAAACAAATATTTACAAGTTTAAATTCAAGTAAGTAAACTAAAATTCCAAACCAACTCAATACGCCAAATTGTTTCCCGACAAGGGCTCCATTTTTGATAACACTCAACTTACACATTAATTTAGTGCAAGGCGGTCGTCGTCAATAGATTTACCCAACTTTGGAGTCAGGGTCGAATCCACAGGGAAAAATGTGAGTGGTGATTAAACTAGTTTGAAATTGTAGCTACAAGTTGAATTCAAACAAATGATACAAAAAGATAAAACGGTTTTTTTTAGAGATTAGCAAATAATATTTGGTCACCTTAGTTTCAGTTTGTAATCAAGAGTTTATGGAAAAACCAGAATTATGTTCACTAGGAATTTTGGTACTTGACAGGTGCTACTAGTGGTTCAAGATTCTCACGGTAGGTAGGACAACAAGTTATCTTTATCAAAGTTATGCTTAAATGTCTCTCGACCTATTTCAGCATTTAATTACCTAATCCTCTCGGACTTAGAGAATTTATATTCACTGCCCAGATTTTACCTCAGGTTAGCCAACCTTGTTACAACACTGATTATTAAACGGAAGTTTAGTGTTTTAAAGTCCCTGTTGATAATTCACTTCTCACTATATTTGATTTCTTTCTTAAGAAAATCAAAACAGGTGTTATCTATCATTTACAACCAACAGACAATAATTAAAACATCAGAATTATCAGGAAATCCTACCACCTTTTGAATCCTGAACTTTCAGCACTTTATCAAGACCTAATCCTAGATCTTATAATTCAGGTTAAAGGAATTTAGCCGCTCATGACGTAATAATCAAAGAAACTAGATGAATTCATGATTTGAAAGATAAACTTACCACAAGATTAATAGAAACTAGAGATTCTTCAATTAAATCACAAAGGAAATCCCAAAAAAATGATTAAATTCTCTTCAAAGTAATTGCTTTTTTAAGCCAAGAAGTTAGAGAGAGAAAATATCAAAGTATCATCTCTCAAAACTCAAGGTTCAGAACTCTTAAGAAAACTATAAACAAGGCTTTCAATAGTTTACCCTAATTATGGAAACAAAATAATAAAATTTAGAAATTCCTCGGATTAGGTGATGCCATTTGTTATAGCCTATCAGGAGGCTGACGACTTATCAAAAATGTCGCCAGCTTTCTTTATGATTTTGGTACTTGCTTCATAACACTGACGACAACAGTGATGCCCTATCAACTCCTTGATGACCTATCATAAATGTCGTCAAGGCTTTTTCTCAGCTGTCATATTCTGCCTTAGGTTGATCGCAGTCTTGATGACTTATCAGCTCCTTGACGTCCTATCACAAAATGTCATCACAACTTTCAACTTGGGCCAATTCTCTGTCTATGGGTAACGATGAACCTAATAGCTTATCACAGGGCTGAAGACTTATCACAAATGTCGTCAGCCACACTTTGCCTCTATTTACTTTAGATTTACTTTAGATTTCAGCTCATTTGCTTTCATTCTTGTAGGTTCTCTAACATATTAGCTTCTTCTGTAAAATCAAACATAAAACAATTAAAAACGATAAAAGTTACTTAAGACTTCACAATTATTCTTAGTTAAAAGCCACAAATGTGTTACATTAGCTCACACATCACTCAACTTGAGTCTCTGATGCCTCTATGATAGTTCACTCCTAGGGTCGAATTTAATCAAGTAACTTGGCTAACTGGTGCCGGTGTGTGTATGGAGCTCTACCAACTCCTGCTACCTTTCCTCCAATTATTATAAGAACTCTCTAACTATTGTCATCATATCTAAACCTGGTGGGCGAGAGGGCACCATAGAAGTTGAAGTTAGAGATGAAGTTCCTCTAGCCCCTCACTACTCGTGCCTCAATATATCCACCCACTATCGACCTATCAACCTTCTCAACCGACTTTAAAGGCCCCTAAAAAGAGTCATTCTAGAAGTGGTAGAAGGTTGTGCCTTCTTCTATGCTACTATGTTGGTGTTATCACAAATCAACCCTACATTAGTCATCCATGTAATCTCAACATGATGATCAATCTATTGTAATACCGGTACTCCCGCCACATCGTAAAGTCTATGGATCAAGAAGGGAAAGAAATACTGGTGATATCACAAAAATCTCTCTTGTGAATCTCATCTCAGATCCACCAGGTGAAATCTATGTCATATCTAGCAATGTTGTTAGCAAATAATACTACTCTAACCCATGTGAGTGAATTATCCACAGTTGTAGGACTCAACCTATGCTTTACTATAGGCCACCAAAAATTCACTGAGAAGTGTAGGAAGGACCTCTTTATATCTGCATTCTCCTCGACCCAATGGGTGTCAACACTAATCTCAGCAAATTATTGAGCCACAATATTGATAACACTCTCCTCTTTTTCTTCCAATTGAGATCCGTCATAGTCCTCCTACTCCTTGCTATCCTCATCCTATATTCAAACTCAATTGTAGTAGTCAGTCTCTCAAACTCTAGCCTAAATAAAATTCTATGAATTATCTCCTCTGATAAGTCAACTCCCATACCTCTAACTAGTGTATGAGATAGTGGAGGTTGGGTCCTAAGATCTCATTCCCGCTGGTGTGTTCAAATTAATGTATGTGGTGTTAGATTTATAGAACTCTTACACCACCTCTGGCTGTAAGATACTGAAGGCTCATCCATCCATCTGAGCTTGTATCTATAAAATATAACCTTTGTCTTGAATCTTTACCAAAGTTATGAGCCTAATATGAGGCTCCTCATTATGCTCGGTCGAGGCCTTCCCTGATCAATAACCTTAATACTCTGTCGTAGATGTACTAGATGTCCTGTACACACCACCTCCAGATAGCTTGATCTACTAGTATGGAGAAGGTATGCGTGTACCCCTGTACCTTTATGAATGGAGCTGATATAGAAGCATCCTCCTCACCCTCTAATGAATCTTTTCCCTCATCAGACTAGGGAGGATTTGTAGCTCTATATATGGTACTTGGCTTAGACTCTACCCCCTCTTAAGACTGGAAAAGGCCTGACTTCTCCTTACTGTCATCAAAACTGGATCCCTTTACTCCCTCATTAGACTGGGAAGATGCAGGGTAGTATGCTGGTGACCTCCGTGGAATCTTCATTCGTGGCCTGGCTACGGGAGCTAGTGGAACCTGAGGTCTAGGTGGTAGTGCAGGCTGAGGAGCCACTTGAGTGGACGACTGTGTAAAATTTCTCACTGTAACATATCTTTGAGTCTGACGCCGTGTCTAGAATGGTACTTAGTGGTGCACTGTCAATGGAGTAATCCTCCATAGACACACTCTGCTTGGGAGACTTATCTTTCAATCTAGACAACACGCCCTTTTTTAGTATTCCTTTTGGTGCCATGGTACCTGTATAGAGAATCATTAGTAAGCAAATCACATTAATTGAGAAAGAGAAAAAAATAAGTTGTATGCGGCAGGTCCAACCCATGAGTCTAGGTCACAAATCGTTGGTTGAACCTATGATTTGTGGGCTGGACTAGTGGGTTGACAAGTTAATCCATGAGTTTAAACAATGACTCATAAGATTAAGTCATGAGTCATAGGTAGACTTGTAGGTATCAGATCCTAGGTTCTAGGGTTCAGAACATCAGGTCTAATTCCCACGATTCCAACCCATGACTTATGAGTGCAATTCATGAGTCGTATGTAGGCTTTATAGGTTCAAACCTGAGGTTAACTCAGATTTTTCTCAGATCTCAATTCCAAAATGCAAACAATATCACCAATTCAATATTACTTTGGTAGTTTAATTTTGATGAGTTTTGTTCAAAGCAACAAAAATCAATTCAATTCCAACCTTTTGAAGTTCAATAAATTCAAGAATTTTTTGTGTCAATCAAGTCTTATTAATCTAAGTGTTGTTTTAAGTTTCCTTGAACAAGGTCAATTAATCACCAAATTTGAACCATGAAAGATATTACCTTACAGATGAAGATCAAATAAAACTAAGATCAGCTGATTTAACACACTTGGGGCCTTAGAGAGTAGTGGGTGAGGTAGGGATTTGAGTTAAAGTTGCATAGAGGTGATTGAATTGAAGGTAGTTGAGTTTAAGAGATAGTATTTGAATTAGAGTGGGATTTGTTTTGATTTTAGGGTTTGGATCGGGTTGTAAGGTTTTATTCAAAGGAATTAGCTGATCTGGGTCAGGTCGTGCGAGCTCAATTATTTTTAAATTAAAATTTTAAATTAGGCCTAGTGGTGATCCACTACCCAACTCATTGGGTTGAACTCACTAATCGTGGGTTGAAGTAGTGAGTTAAAATTCGCGACCAAAATTATATTTTTTATTTCTACGACTCTACCCACTGATAATAGTTTTAACTCATAACTCGTGGATTACAATCGTGACTCAACATTCTGAAACATATTGGGGATATTTGATTCCCACAATTCAACCCATGAATAGTGGGTTGAACTTACAAATCATGGGTATGACTCATAATTTAGGTTCAGAGAACAGAAAAGACCCACTGATTCTCATGAGTCTTGACTTATAACAATGACCCATAGACTACACTCGTGAGTCATCTTACCTAGATTTGTTTGGATTTTCAGAATTTTATCTTAAGCCAGTGATTTCCTCATGCTCCCTATCCAGCAGAACAAAATAATATGAATAGTAAAAGTGCTTGATTAAATATCGCAGCACGATGTGGCTATTTTTAGGTACTCAGACTTCACCAACAAGCCCATTGTTTGACTCTCATAAAATGCCTAAGTTAATGATGTGGCATGACTCAGCTCCGTTGGCTATTCAGACTTCATCAAGGCTCTTATTCTCACACACATTTATCTCTTCCATGCTTCCCATATAATGCTTAACACGATGTTCGTTCAACTTGAATGGGGCATATCCATCTTGTTGTAAATCAATTGCACCATGCGGGAATACTCTTAGCATTGTGAATGGTCCAGACCACTTAGTCTTTAACTTTTATCTTGCCAGGAAACAAGCAAAGTCTTAAATTATACAACAAAACCAAATCGTTGGGTTGGAATTCGTTCCTCTCAATCCTCCTATCATGGTATAACTTCATCTTCTCCTTATACAAGGCTAAACTCTCATAGGCATAGAGATGAAACTCGTCCATCTCATTAATCTTGTCCAATCACAAATGTGTGGTATCACTCCACACGAAATTTAACTTCTTTAACACCCATAGTGCCTTATGCTCAAGTTCAACCGGGAACTGGCATGCCTTTCCATACATAAGCTGATAAGGAGAGGCACCTATAGATGTCTTGTAAGTTATTCGGTAAGACCATAGTGCATTGTCTAACTTTCTCGTCTAATCAACCATATTGGTATTCATAGTCTTCGCCAAAATAGACTTTATCTTTCGATTGGAAACCTCAATTTGCTCACTTATCTATGGATGGTAATATGTTACTACCTTATTCTTCACACCATATTTCTCAAGTAAGGCTTTGAATAGAAGTTTACAAAAATGAGACCCACCATGACTAACAATAGCTCGTGGAGTACCAAATTGAGAGAAAATATTTTTTTCGAAGATGTTGTGATACTCCAACATTCATTGTTAGGAAGGAAATTGCTTCCTCACTCGTGGACATGTAGTCGACTATCACCAAGATGTAATTCATTCCATATGAACTCACGAATAGGCCCATAAAGTCAATAGCCCACTAACACGACCCAAACTGGGGCCTTGAAATAATGGACATCTCAAGTCCAATCAAGACCCGAGGCCACCCCCCTGATACCCAATCTAACCAACCAATATATACCCAGAGTCGGATGAATTTTGAACATATACCAAGATAGCAAACCAAAAACAATAATCCAATGTATATATATAAATATATCATGATCATTCCATAAAAAAGTCCATAGTTGTCCATACAAAGCCTTTAAACCAAGCCAAGAATATCTAGTCGGGATATGCCCCGACCACAGCCAAAAACCACAGTCTATAAAAAGACAAAAGTATGTAAACATGAAATGGATGCCATCCAAACTATGAAAGCTCACCACTCAATCCAATACCGACTATCCCCGAATTTGATCAATGAGTAGGAGTTGTAGTGGTGAATTCTAGCATATATTTAGGATAAGGATAAAATAATGCCAACCTTTAAAACCAAGTAAACCAACCATATACATTTACAACCATACATTTATATATATATGACCATGTCAGGAAAGGGAATCGAGTTTAGCATGCCTTTAAAACCATTAACCTGGGTATGTGTATCTTAACATCCTAGAACCACCCACGGACTATATAGGTCTAGTGTTACTTCCTTAATGGGCCCCGATGCCTGTAGCCGCATGAACCGGAGATACCATAGGAGTAGGGGATTCTCGTGTACCCTTCGCTCTCCATGATAGATATATACAAGTGTATCTTAGGGGATCCCATTGTACCCCATAAGTGTAGTATGTGATCTCTATAACCAATCCTCATGTCGGTAAACATGAGTTTCCAGTGTCCGTCCATTGGACTCACACCTTCACTGTAAGCTGCCACACCTCGCCACTATTGCCCAATTAAAACTATTATCACACAACCAAACCACCAATTCCATTTATTATTAACCAAGGCTATAAAAAGTGGTATCTTCATACCGACTATAACTTGCAAGCAATGTCCTTAGCCAACCGAAGGGGATTTCCATATACCCATAGGTTACATCATTATTAGGCTTACCTGGGGGTTTCTCGTGTACCCCACAAGTATCTCATCATTAACATTTGCTTGGGGGATTCCCATGTACCCCACAAGATGTTTATCATTCAAGATAATTTCATTATTTCATTCACTTGGGGGATTCCCATGTACTCGCAAAGTTTTCAATTAAACCATAACCATGACCACCAAGACCTTACCATTTAACCATTCCAAACCATTCATACCATTAAAAAACATTTAACCCATTCAAAAAACATCCAAACCAATTTAGGGTTCCATTACCAAACCATATCATGCAATTGTTTCAATGAAAGTTCCACAATATAGTAAAAACATTCTCATAGGCATTTTATCAAATATGTTGAGGGCATACCATTACCAAGACCAAATCCAAAGCATAAACCATTATATTTAGGGTTACCCATGACCCATTTGTTAAACCATAACTAATAAGCACCCACATATGCAAACCATTGCCAAAAACATGTGAAAACATAATTTAAACCAAGAGTAAACAATACTCAACAATACGCACCAAAATGCTCAACATTGATTTTCAAAACCACCATTTATGATTCATAATCAATGTTTAAAACACATTAAAACATGACTTTAGTTGGAACTAACAATGATGGAGGAGTACATTCCTTATTTACGAAGATTCACAGAGAGAAACTTGACTCTTGAGCCTCTAGATGAGCACCTTGTAGCAAACCCTAGCCAACCTTCTTGAGAAAGTTTAGAGAGGATTTGAGAGTGTTTTATCATTCCAAAGTGAGTTATGAGAGGCCACCAAGGTTTATATAACATAGGTACATAAGGGTTTTGGGGTTGGAAATGTCCAGACTACCCTCAGTTTTAAAGCTGAAAACCTACCCGTAGGAGGGTATGACCCATCCCCCTAAACCGTACCCTAGAGTACAAATAGTACCCTTTCCTCCTACCCTAGCAATACTTTGGTCCTCTATACTTCCCAACATATAACCATACATACCCATCTCGTACCCTAGAAATCCTACCTTGGTCACAATCCACTAGACTTGACGATCGGCATCATACGGTTTGGCAAGATACCACTCTTACCCTATCATACAACAAGTAAGATATTGACTCGTACCCTATACAAAATGTAACCAAAACTCATTGTCTATCAGACGAGAATAGGGATCCCTAACCGTACCCTAGCTTACTACTAGTACCCATGAATCATATGTTGCCCAGAGTGTTCAACACTTAAGAAATTTTACAAGGGCCAAAGTTTAGGGTGTTTCCTTCTCCCCCACTTAGGATAATTCATCCTTGAATAATGGGTAAAGGAAATCACAAGCACGCCATAACATGATAACACACATTAAACTTCCCTCCAACGAAATTAGAAGACAAAGGCATAAATCAAGATGACAAGATCATTACATACCCCTACCACGATTTACACTCCAACACCTTTATTTTGACCTTTTACTAAGTTAAAAATAATGATGTGTTAAAGAACACATACCTTACGCATGAGTTTCCAGAACGAAGAACCAACTCGGATACTTGGACTCCATGCCCTCTTCCGCATCCCAAATGGCTTCCTCAAACTTTTGGTTCCACCATAGATCCTTTACCAAAGCCATACCTTTTGGTTCATAACCAATGAACATACCAACACAATATCCTCACCGGGACCTCCTTAGGACAAAGAGTTTTGAGATACCAATACCACCCAAAGGAAACAACCATCAAAGGACCGCCCACACCTTACCTCAACACAACCACATGGTATACCGAATGGAGATCATGCTAGAAGGCAAGTCCAATTCATCATAGAATTTCATAGAGACACATCACTACGAGAGTTTGAGTCTAGCTATAACTTAGGCTTATCCAAATAATTTCCATGTTCAAGCCTATCCAAAGAAAAAAAGGAGTTAACTTAGGCCACCGAGCTCTATTCCTTACATCCATACAAAAATAATAGTCTGCCTCATCACTGTAGTTAAACACCAAGCCCTACCAAAATTCTAAGTACCCAACACCACGATTGGAATATCTATCAATCAAACCATTCGAGCTTACCTCCTCTATACCCATGGTATGGTATATCCGTTTAAAGGTTTAGTAACCTCTATCATTTTAACAAAGATTTTTCACCACCTACTCCTCTTCTAACCATTTCTCATGGCAGCAACCTTATCTCACCCTCCAAAATCTTAGCTCTAGTAATCACCCTAAAATCTCCCATACTTAGGGACTTCTATTTTCCCCCATTTCAAAACATCATTACACCTCCAAATCCACCACCACCCTAACATAGGAAAGGTCATTAAGGAGATAAAGTACAAGAATCACTCATGCAACTCAAGATGAGACCTCCGAAATGAGACACAGTATAATAGGCATGAAGTATTTCATAGCAACCACCTAGGTCATAAATAAAGAATCATCCCGACAAAACCATACCATAGTAGGAGTCCTTAGAACTGGACAACGAAAGACACACGACCGCATACATCATAGGAAATGCAATGTAAGTTCAAGATTCATAACCAGGGAGCAAGGAGAATGCAAAATGCAAACCTCAAGCATAAGCTCTATTAGAATGCATGCAACACTAGTAGAGTGCCCTCCTAACTGAGATAGGAGGGAATCGATGGAATAAGTGTCATACTCTATTTTTTTCCAAGGTTAAACAAAAATGACTTATTGGACTCTAAAAGAATTAAAATTTTATATAGAGTCACCACCTAATTTTTAAGGAAAACAAAGAAACCTATTTATTAACATATATGATTATTTTTTTTTTAGTCTGCAAAAATAAATTTAAGACACTAGGTAAGGGTCCAAATTATCTCCAAGAAAAGGGGTTAGGCACCATTTAGGATCCACAAATATGGTACCCAGCTAGACTGAATTTATCAAAGAGGGAGGAAGTGAATTTAAAATAATGTAAAAGGTGTATTAAGTGTAAAATAATTCTTTTGAAAAAAATATAAATGTTTAAAATTATGTAAAGGTATATGTATATTATGAATATAAATAAAAACAAATTTATTGTTATAAAAATATGTAAAAGTATGTATAAAAATATACAGATTTTATGTGAGAAGAAAAAAGTATTTTGTGGCGTGTGGAAAGTAAAGTATCTTTAGGTACTAAAAAGAAAAAGTATTTTCAAATAATATTTTTGAACTTGATCAAAATCATGGAGAAAAATAAAAATTTATTTGAAAAGAAGAGACTACATAATGTGTAAATTAATTGATTAATTAAATTCCTTTATGTGAATATTATCGGCCTAAGTTTTTCCTAAAAGTGATGAAATTATGTAAATAAAGAATATCCTCGCCCGGCACCTAAAAATTAAAGTTTCCAATATCTTTTATCTTTATGTACAATTATACAAACGAGAAATAATCTACAAATATAGAGCTCGAGAATTATGTATAAGTGCTTGATAAAGTAATAAAATGAACAAATAATCATTAAATTAAGTGAAATTATGTGCACACTTGTACATATAGATGTATATATATAAAAATAGAGTTTTGTTATAAAGTGGGCTTGGATTAAGTTTTAGACTCGCCATGGCTACGAAGTGGTTGCTCGACTAATTAGCTATCGTAAATCGCCTTGCCAAGATACAAATCATAAAACCTTTTTGTTGTCGTGGTGTTATAAAAATTTTATCATTGCCCGCGTTTATTTTTTTTTGTACGTATTTGTATACATAATGTCTGTCTTTTATTTGGAAAAGCCTTGAAAATCAACAGATTCATCGGCCAGCGTTGGCTTTTGATATAAAATAATAAATTTGAGAAAATAAAAATCGTCTTTTGTAATGGGGTGGCCTCAAGTATCCGACGGAGTGATAATTTCATTGGCCAAAGTATTTATTTTGAGTATATGTATGTATTTTTGAGAAAAAGAAAAAAATGAACAAAATTTGTGTATGATAAAAATATGTGTGGTGAAGAATATGTGTGTGTTTGAGAGAGAAGAAAAATATGTGGGTATAAAAAATGTGTATATGTATTTGTGAATGTGTATTTTATTTGTGTATTTGTATGTGAGAAGAGAAAAAATGTGTGTATTATATTTTTGAAAAATAAAATAAAATATATAAAAAGAAAATTGATTTGTTTATATTTTGAGAGAGGGAAGGAAGAAGAATGAAATGTGTATATGGTGATAAACATGTGTGTGAGAGAGAAAGGAAAAAGATGACTAAAACTTTTGTGTTTGAGGGAGAGGAGAAAAAAGGAAAAATATGTGTGGATTTTTTGAAAGAGAGGAAGAATAAAAATGTGTATTTATTTTGAGAGAAAGAAGAATAAAAAAAATGGATCTCCACTTTCTTCCTCTCCCTCCCTATTCATGTTGGCACCCCTTATTATCCAATGGATAAAGGGGTATCCCTACTTTTTCTTAACAATACACCATTTGGTCCTTAGGGTATTGACCAAAAGATTTTCATCTTTTTGATCAATGAATAAAGTTATTGTCCAAAGGATAGTGTCATTGAGTTATCATTGTCAGATGTAACAAAATATTATGTGCAGTCGTTGTCGGATGTGATAAGATATCATTGTGTAGTCATTGTTGGATATGACAAGACATCATTGTGTGGTCGTTGTCGGATGCGATAATGCATTATTGTGTGGTCGTTGTTGGATGCGACAAGACATTGAATTATTATACTGTGTAAAAATAATTGATCGACTTAGCATTTGATAACTGTAAAAAATGTACAAAATGTAGGTATTGATTTGTAATTATGAAAAATGTAAAGAATGTTGAAAATATTGAAAAATGTAATTTAATTTGAAAAATGTTATAAAAATATGATGTCATGTCGTTTACGTGTGTAGATGATTGTAAAATATTAAAAACGATAATGAATTGATAGAAATACTAATATAAAGAGGATTGTTAATAAATTATGAAAAGTAAAAATACGACAACAAATTGATAAAACTTCTAAAGTAAGGATGATTATCAATAATTTATCAATAATTGTATAAAAGATATTAAAATTATATTTTGTACCCTTTAATGATTAGGAAGCCTGAAGATGTTAATTTTAGGCACGGAGAGCGAAAATTATGTGTCAATAGTTTCCCCTTTTCGTTTATGGATGATGTAGAAGTCTTCAAACAAAAACGTTGATGTGTAGCCAATTTTTGTCGACAAAAAATAATTTTTTTTTGTTATAGAAAAATTTGACCGAACTCTAATTTAGAGTTGCCTACATATCTCAAGTTAAATGAGGATTAGGTCGGGTGTAGTTTAAAAAAATAGACAGATTGCCTCTTGCCTTGTTATTAGGGGTGAATGATCATATGAAATGATTATTGAGATAAGGGTTATGTGGGAACAAAAGTATTCATACATTTTTGCTGCTTCTTTTGAAATTGTCCAGTATCGAGTTGTTAGATACTGGGAATGCAAAATTATGTACTTGTTGGGGAGAAAGAATGATTTTGGGGTTGTAATGATCGAGCTCTGCATAGAGCTTCCTACATATCTCGAGTGTTACGAGAATCAGGTCAATATAGTTCGAAATGGGGAAATGGGAAAACTTTGAGATGGTTCTCAAAATTTGCCTAGTGTGTGATATATGGGATTTGAAAGAAAAGTGTTGTTGTTCTGAATTGTACCTTTTGTTTAAAAGATATACGATTTCTCTGATTGTCTACGGGGACTTAAGGATGAATGACGAGTGTCTTCGATTATTTTTGAAGACTGATTTTGATGAATGAAAGATGTCTTCGATAGTCTACAAGGACTTAATACATGATATCTTCAGTTGTCTATGGAAACTGATGTTGAATGATGATTTCTTCGATTGTATACGAAGACTTGATGCATGGCACCTCCCATATTCTATTGAGGCTGGTGTTGGTTGTTGTCTCTGACTGTGATAAATAATGATGTCTTCGAATATCTACGAAGACTTGATGCATGACATCTCCAATTATCTATGGAGATGGATGTTGATTGTCATCTCTGATTATTTACGGAGACTGTGAAGAATAATGATATCTTTGATTGTCTACGAAGACTTGATGCATGACGTCTCTAATTATCTATGGAGATTGATGTTGGTTGTTATCTCTGATTATCTACGGAGACTTGATGAATGATGATGTCTTTGATTGTCTATAAAGACTTGATGTATGACATCTCCAATTATCTATGGAGACAGATGTTGATTGTAGTCTCTGATTATTTATGGAGACTGTGATGAATAATGATGTCTTCGATTGTCTGCGAAGACTTTATGTATGACATCACCAATTGTATATGGAGACTGATGTTGATTGTTGTCTCTGAAGACTATGTGATAAATTTATCGTCTCCAATTATTTACGAAGACTGATGGATGACATCTCAAATTGTCTATGGAGAGTGATGTTGATTATCGTCTCCAAATGTCTACGAAGACTGTGATGAATGATGATGTCTTCGATTGTCTATGAAGACTTGATGCATGACGTTTCCAATTGTCTATGGAGACTGATGTTGATTGTCGACTCCGATTATCTCTAGAGACTGATGTTTAATGATGATATATTTGATTGTCTATGAAGACAAAGATCATCTACTTGTGAAGTGATTGAATTCTAATGGTCTTTGATTAGTGGAACAGATGGAAGGTAGTAGCCTTTCGACTGGTGGGGCTTTTAAAAATGTAAAAGCTCTAAACTGGCAAAGCAAAAGATAATGGTATCTCGACTGGCGAGGATACTAAAATAAAAAAGCTCTCGATTGGAGGAGCAATTGAAAGGTAATAGCCTCTCGACTGGCGAGGCTATGAAAAGGTATAAGCAATATTGGAAGGAGAACACCTAATAGAAAAGTAAAATGTCTGTGTTTGAATGCGAGAACTTGAAAAGAAAAGTTAATTGTCTGTATTTGGAGGTGGGCGTCTTGCATGTAAAGTGTAACGCATGTAAGTGAAGACATGTGTTTGAAAGGAAAGAAAATTATTTTTTGCATTTTGTGGCAATAAATGTGTTGAAAGATGAAAAATGCGGGAGATTGTTTTGTGTTTTCTTTGTGGGAAATGTAAAAAGTTCAAAATGCAGAAGATTGTTTTGTATTTTCTTTGTATGGAATGCTGAAAGTTGAAAAATGTAGAAAATTGTTTTGTGTTATTCTTTGTGAGGAATGTTGAAAGGTGAAAATTGTTGTGTTTTCCTTGTAAAAAGTGTTGAACAGTGAAACAAAATTGTTTTATATATTCTTTTGTAAAAAATGTTGAAGTTGAAAAAAGCATAATCGTGCCTTGACTGTAGTTGGTACCAATAATTAGTAGTGTGTATAAGACTTCCCCCATCTCTTCCAACTAACCGAGATTGACTTCAGGGTAACTCCAATAGTTTCAAGTGGTACCTCAGACATACCTAAGTATCGACAAGATTCGTTCGTCTTGCTTCAAACAAAGATTTTGGACTCTGCCTGTTCTCATGTTTCAAGTGCGCTCTCCAGAAAGAATGTCTCATTCTTACACTTATTTGAATATTATTTTTCTTTTGAATTTGGAGATGTCTAGAGATATATACTTACACCCAAAAAATAATTCAATGAATGCAATTGTGATACCATAGGCTTGACCTTCATGTAAGTATCCACTAATGTGAGAACACTTAGAGTAGGATCTTGTAGGACTTGTTATTGTCTTGTAAAGTAGGCTTGGGGATGGGTAGGATGATATTTGGGTTGAAAAAGACTAATTTCTCAATAAGCGTTGCACTGTATTTGTGCTTTTGATATTTGTTGCATTTTAATGTTCGATTTTCTTTGTTGTCCTTCTTGCCCCTTGTTTCGTATTTACTTCTACTTCTTTTGAATTATTTGTTGGAGTTTTCCCCCCGTTTTTCAATAAATGTATTTTTTTAGGATGATTCTCCATCGTTGTTGGAGTTATCTCTTTTTTGTAGGGGATTTTTTCTCCTTCTTCTTTGAAGTCGTCTATTATTTTTGTTCTTCTGGGGCTATACCTTTTTTGCCTCTGACAGCTTTGATCTTGAATCTTCATTCGCAACTTGCACGTACTTAGTGCGCTCAAAGAGGTGGGCCAAAAGAGGGATAGTGCATGTAAGCACTCAAAAGGTATAGGCTCAGATTTGGTTATTCGAAAGAAAAGGTTTCAGGCTCAAAGGGGGAAATACTAGGGATTGATGTCATTTGGTAGACTGTGGAAGGCATAATCTAGTTAAGGAAGGCCTACAATTCTTTCCCAAGCTAAGTGTAACTCAGAATTTTGCCTTAACAGACATTCATGCCAAGTTCTGGATCAACAATACAATGTAATGAACTTGTATAAAGCTCACCACACAATGCATTTGAAACGATGGGGTTGCCTTTGTTCTTGTCTTAGATGTATGTAAGAGAATTTTTGAGTGTTACACAAGTTTGACTAAGAGGTACCAAAAGAATCTATGGTTTGCCGTGAAGTCGGTCCTTTCCATCAGACCAATCTATTTTTCTCATGCACACTCCAAACTGTGTTAATACCAACCAAGTCAAAATCCTAATTTTTTTTATCTACTTAAAAAAAATGGGACCAAAACCGAATGAGGGTTGCCTATGTATCTTGTGAAAACAAGAATCAGGTATGCATAGTTCTGGCAGATTTGTAAATATGCGTATAGTATGTATGAATGTACAAGAGTGGTGGCCATTGTCGAAAATAATGTGAAAGACGATAAAAATGGAACTGCTTATAAGATCAAAATTATTTTGATCAGACGATCGAGGTGATGGATGTCAAGCATGAAGATAGTTTTGAAACTACTTCAATGTGTCGACAAGATTGGGAAGGTCAGACATTGAAGAAATTATGATTTTATTTCACCGTAGTTGGAAGGATTTTTATGAATGAAAGAATATTAAACCCTTGCTTTGAGGGTGGGGACTGATATGCCGTAAATTTAATGGTTTACAACATTCGAAAAAAGAAACTAGGTGTTTTCAAATGAAAATAGGTGAGAATTAAGAGGTAGGCCCGTTAGGCACTAATATAATTGGGATTTGAATTTGAGAAGTTATTGATTGACGCTCTTGAAGAATTTTGGAGAGCATTTTTGAACTGTTCCAGAAATTTTTCCCTAGTTTTGAATACTAGAGAAATCATTCGTAAATAGTGAAGAGACTGAACCCTCATACAAGGCTGCCTATGTATCTTGTTAGGACAAGAATTAGGAAAAAACATAGTTCAAACTCATATTTTTGTTTTTTATGAGTTTGTATATGACGTGATTTATTTGTAGAATAGAAATTTCCCTAAATGATTGAGAGTTCGACGGAATAATTGCGAGAAGGCGCACTAACCTAAATGCACCAACTCTAAAACTATGGAATTCAAAAAGGTTTGGGGGAGTGTAAGACTATAAGACCCCGCGAAATCATTAGCTTAACTCAGCCCCTTTTAAAGCTCGTTAAGGGGTCCCAGACTTAGACAATTTTGCTAAGTATTCAAACTTAGTGTTACTTTAGCCGTCATAAATTGGAAATTCAATTTCGCGGCCACTATGGCCTTAAAATGTCAATCTTTAGGTTAATTCATGATTAGGAATTCCAGTAGGTGTTTCCGAACGAGTTTCGTATGTTTCAGACCTCGTTTAAACCATGTTTGAGAATCCAAAATAGTGTATCGACGCGATCTCGGCACAGCGCGGCGGCCATCACATTGATCAATATTTTTCCTTGGCTCTTAGTGGCAATTTCCAGTGAATCGATGTGGACTCGACCTGGCGCATAGGCTATCACATCGATGCCAATGAGTTGTCCAGCGCGTCGATAGTCCAGTTTTCAGTAATTAAAAGCCGTGTCCTTGGGAGTATTTGGATCCTTTCCCCACCCCAATTCAGACCTAAAACATGAGATTTAGACCTCATTGAGCAAAATATACTTACTTTCTCTCAAATTTCTCAATAACAAGAACCCTAGGTGATTTAATTTCAAGGACAAGGCTCAAGATTTCCACCATTGTTCTTGAGGAATTTAGAAATCAAGGTATGTCAAGTGTTCATCCAAGGGTTCCCTTCCACCCTTGGAGTTTAAGAACCCCTTTTAACTATAAGTTTATAAGTTTGATGAATTTCATGGTTGAATTTGAATGTGTTCATGATTACCATGTTAATGGGGTTTCTAGTTCATGATTTACTACAAGATTCATGTGGAATTGATTGATATGTGTGCATTATCATGTGAAACAATGTTAAAACCCTTGAAGTTGTAAATATGGAATTGAACTATGATGCTTGCATATTGTTTTAGTGTCATGTGCATAGATTATGTCCTTCAAGTTTTTGATGAATTTTTTATGTGAGTTAGATAGGGAAATTATATCATGTCAGTATATATTCAAGTTTATGTCATGCAAATGTTTGCTAGAATGTCCCAAACGAATGTACGATGACCGAGTACTTAGCTATCATGTTTCAAGATTGTGCCATGTCGTATAATTTATGCTATTGAGTCCTGGGGGTATTTAATACCCAAAAATTTAGCTATTTACCTAAATCCATGGTCAGTCACAGGATAGTATCAGACATGTCACGATTGATAAAATTCAGTCAGTTAACAGAATTCAGTAGTATTCTGTCAGTTCACGAAACCCAGTGAACTCAGTTCAGTTTAGTTATATAGTAAGATCAGAAACAGTTCAGTCCAGCCTAGAATAGTCAAGAATCCAATCCAGTGTCTATTTAGTTGGGAGTAGGATTCAGCATCGAGTGAACCCACAGATGGGGACTTACCTGCTAATAGAGGGTGAAATCCTTAGAAGCTGTCCTTGTGTTCCAGAACTACATAGCCAGTATAGGTTGAGACATCAACCTGCCAGTTGAGGGTTGATGAGGTAATCCACCTGCCAGTTGAGGGTACCATCGTTCTCGTTTAGAGCACCTGCCAGATAAGGGTGAATTAGCTTGTCTTTACCCGTGGCACGGTACTGACACCCTTCCAGCTGGGGTTACAGGTTGGACCCCAATCAATTCAGAGAGGGGAATATTAGTTAGATGATTACTTCCCACATTCTCAGTTTCAGTTCCAGTCTCAGTTTGGAACTCAGTTCAGTTCTACAGAAAAATCAAAACTTTCAGATACAGTCACTTAGCTCAGAACGGAACTCAGTATAGTTCCACAAAATCAAGACTGTCAGATAAAGTCACTCAGATATCAGTAATTCAGTATCATTAGGCTTTGATATCAGGTAATCAGTATTCAGATTCGGTATTCCAGTGTTATCACGATCTCAGGTACAGTTTGCATAGTCACGCATGTACTCTCTTTTAGTTATAGTCACGTCATTTAGTCAGTATTGTTCATGCATATGAACCCATGCATTTCAGCCTACCTCACTTTTTATACCAGTATATTCGAAGTACTGATGCATACCTTTCTTTTGCCCTATGATGTTTTATATCATAGGTTCAGATGCGCGGGCTCCCAATCATACTTAGAAGTTCAGATAATTAGCTGACAAAGTTAGTGGTGAGTCCTCTTAGTTTGAGGACATGATGATTATTTCAGTAGTTCAACTTATTTTAGTAGTTCAGAGTTAGTTGGGGACTTGTCCCATCAACTCCATAATTCAGACAGTTTAGAGGCTCTTTCAGACTAGAGTATTTTCTGACAGATGTATCAAATTTGGTATTTTTTATACTGTATTCAGTTTTATTATAGCATTGAACCTTATGGCAGGTTTTCCACCTAATTTCCACATATTACAGTATTATTCAGTTATTCCAGCAGGTACCAGTCATGGGTTAGCTTGTGGTCCTTCAGGATTATGAGCATCGTGTAGCATCCGGGGTACGAACTTGGGGCGTTACAAAGACACTCCCCACGTGAAGTACAGTGTGTAAAGTGTACAACCAAAGACTCGATGAAATTACGATTATTATTAAAAAATGTGTCGCAATTTTTACAATGTACAGATAAAGTGTATTAGACAAGTATGAATAAAAGAATTGATAAATATCAACACTAATTTGTGCAAAAAATATAAAGAATTTATGAGCAAATACACATAATTTGTATGGTAAAACAGGTAAATAATCAAAGGATTTAATAATATGCAAACAATATCTCCCTCGATTGAAAAATCAAGGCTATTATGGTTAGAACCTGCTATTAGTCCCCAGCAGAGTTGCCATTCTGTCATGCCTTGTTTTTTCCCAGGGTAAAAAAAACATGACTTATTGGACTCTAAAAGAATTGAAATTTTATACAGAGTCGCCACCTAATATTTAAAGAAAATAAGGAAACCTATTTATTAACATATATGATTAATGTATTTTTTTAGTCTGCGAAAACCAATTTAAGACTCTAGGTAAGGGTCCAAATTATCCCGAAGGGAAGGGGTTAGGCACCCTTCAGGATCCACAAATGTGGTACCCGGCTAGACTAAATTTATCAAAGAGGAAGGAAGTGAGTTTTAAATAACGTAAAAGGTGTATTAAGTGTAAAATAATTCTTTTGAAAATTATAAATGTTTAAAATTATGTAAAGGTATATGTATATTATGAATATAAATAAAAATAAATTTATTGTTATAAAAATATGTAAAAGTATGTATAAAAATATACAGATTTTATGTGAGAAGAAAAAAGTATTTTGTGGCGTGTGGAAAGTAAAGAATCTTTAGGTACTAAAAAGAAAAAGTATTTTCAAATAATATTTTTGAACTTGATCAAAATCATGGAGAAAAATAAAAATTTATTTGAAAAGAAGAGACTACATAATGTGTAAATTAATTGATTAATTAAATTCCTTTATGTGAATATTATCGGCCTAAGTTTTTCCTAAAAGTGATGAAATTATGTAAATAAAGAATATCCTCGCCCGGCACCTAAAAATTAAAGTTTCCAATATCTTTTATCTTTATGTACAATTATACAAACGAGAAATAATCTACAAATATAGAGCTCGAGAATTATGTATAAGTGTTTGATAAAGTAATAAAATGAACAAATAATCATTAAATTAAGTGAAATTAAGTGCACACATGTACATATAGATTTATATATATATAAAAATAGAGTTTTGTTACAAAGTGGGCTCGGATTAAGTTTTAGACTCATCATGGCAACGAAGTGGTTGCTCGACTAATTGACCCTCCTAAATCGCCTTGCCAAGATACGAATCATAAAATCTTTTGTGTTATCGTGGTATTATAAAAATTTCATCATTGCTCGAATTTATTTACTTTTGTACGTATTTGTATACGTAATGTTCGTCTTTTATTTGGAAAGGCCTCGAAATTCGACAGAGAATTTCTTTATCGGCCAGTGTTGGCTTTTGATATAAAATAATAAATTTGAGAAAATAAAATTTATTTTTTGTAATGGGGTGGCCTCAAGTATCCGACGGAGTGATAATTCCATTGGCCAATGTGTTTATTTTGAGTATATGTATGTGTTTTTGAGAAAAAAAAAGATGAACAAAATTTGTGTATGATAAAAATATGTGTGGTGAAGAATATATGTGTGTAGTGAAGAAGTGTGTGTTTGAGAGAGAAGAAAAATATGTGGGAATGAAAAATATGTATTTGTGAATATGTATTTTATTTGTGTATTTGTATGTGAAACGAGAAAAAATGTGTGTATTTTATTTTTGGAAAAAAGAATGAAATATATAAAAAGAAAATTAATTTGTTTATATTTTGAGAGAGGGGAGGAACAATAATGAAATGTATATATGGTGACAAACATGTGTGTGTGAGAGAAAGAAAGAAGATGACTAAAATTTTTGTGTTTGAGGGAGAGGATAAAGAGGGGAAAATATGTGTCAATTTTTTGATAGAGAGGAAGAATAAGAATGTGTATTTATTTTGAGAGAAAGAAGAATAAAAAAATGGATCTCTACTTTCTTCCTCTCCCTCCCTATTCATAATAAATGTTGGCACCCCTTATAATCCAATGGATAAAGGGGTGTCCATACTTTTTCTTAATAGTACACCCTTTGGTTCTTAGGGTATTGACCAAAGGATTTTTATATTTTTGACCAATGAATAAAGTTATTGTCCAAAGGATAGTGTCATTGAGTTGTCATTGTCAGATGTGACAAGACATTATGTGTAGTCGTTGTCGGATGTGACAAGACATCATTGTATAGTCATTGTCGGATGTGACAAGACATCATTGTGAGGCCGTTGTCGGATGCGACAAGGCATTATTGTGTGGTCGTTGTCGGATGCGACGAGACATTATTGTGTGGTCGTTGTCGGATGCAACAAAACATTGAATTATTATACTTTGTAAAAATAATTGATCTGACTTAGCATTTGCGGATCGTAAAAAATGTACAAAATACAGGTATTGATTTGTAATTATGAAAAATGTAAAGAATGCTGAAAATATTGAAAACTGTAATTTAATTTGAAAAATGTTATAAAAATGTGATGTCATGTCGTGTACATGTGCAGATGATTGTAAAATGTTAAAAACGATAATGAATTGATAGAAATCCTAATATAAGGAGGATTATTAATAAAATATGAAAAGTAAAAATACGACAACAAATTGATAAAAATCCTAAAGTAAGGATGATTATCAATAATTTGTCAACAACTGTAAAAAAAGATTTTGAATTATATTTTGTGCCCTTTAATGATCAGGAAGCCTGAAGACGTTAAGTTTAGGCTCTTTTGGCAACCACAGAGTCACCTACCAGGGTAGAAATAGAAAAAAGTCCAAATTAACCTTGGGTCCAAAATCAAAAGACACCGCCTTAAATGGGGTCACATAAGAGAGAGGGGACCCCAGACCAAGTAAACCATATGAATCATAAGAAAAGTTTTTACAACATACCAGTTTCAGCATCAAAAAATGCCTTGGACTCCGAAGGGATAGTAAGAGCATTGAGATGATCCCAACCGTTGCTGGAGCCAGAAGCAGCACCCCTTGGTGCAAGGGCTAGAGAAGTGGCAACTGGAATCCTATTTGCCCAAGAGAAAATCCTTATGGTACAATCCCATTGTATGTGACCTAACTAACCACAACAAAAACACCGATTTCTCCCTTCCTTACAACAACCATGGTGCGAACGAGCCCCATTGGCTTGAGATTGGGTACCTTGTGACCTAGAAGCATTACCATTTTGAAAATGCTTGTCTCCAAACGACTTAGGGTAGGGAGAACTAGCCATAGACTAAGAGTAATAACCCGCCAATTATTTCTCTTAGACTACTTACCACCATAATGTTGGCCTCTCCTTTATTTACAAAATAAAGACCTCTTACTCTGCCTATTTCCCGACCTTACCTTATTCCCCCCGGTACTAATAGGATCGGACTAGCATGACAGAGTTGTCACTATCTGGGTCAATAGATTAATAGAATGTCAAAACTTGGCAATGGTAACCTATCCTTAAGGAAATAGAACATAAGGGACACCTTCTGGAGTAAGGTCAATGGTGATCGGTGGAACTCCACAGGGAAAATCAGAAACTACGACCCTTGACCAGATCTGTTCCCCATGAGTTGGATGAGATCTATCCATGTCATCCTCAAGCGGAACAGGTGAGTTTTCACAAACTTTAGATCATTTAGAGGAAATGACCTGAAAGGTGAACCGAAAAAAGATTTAGGAAAGAGTACAAAATCATAGACTCTATAGCCCCCAAGTAGAACAACAAGAAAGTGGAACATTCCTACATGTCTTATAGCCTCCTAATTATAAGTGTTGTGCACAACACTCCCATAAACAAGAATCTACTCGACATGACTTTATGGATATCCCATGACACCAAAACCTAGGCTCTGATACCAACTAGACATGAACTGAACCCGGGCCTTATCATAATGGGCAACTCAAGTCTAACTGGGATTGGAGACCACCCCTGATACCTAATCCAACCAACCAACATATACCCCGAGTCAGATGAATTCTGAATATATAACAAGATAGCAAATTAGAAGATATAATGACTTTGGAATAGGTCTCTTACTAAACCAACCCAACTAAGTTAATCCATCCAATAACAAACCAACCAAACAGAAATCGATAATCCAATGTATATATATAAATATACCACAATCATTCCATACCCAAGTCCACAGTTGTCCATACAACGCCTCTAAACCAAACCAAAGAATATCTAGTTGGGATATGCCCCTGACCATAGACAAAAACCAAAGTCTATGAAAAGACAAAAGTATGTAAAGTAATCCATGACTTGAAATGGATTCCTTCCAAACTATGGAAGATCACCACTTTAATCCAACACCGACTATCCTCAAATTTGATTAATGAGTAGGAGTAGTAGTATAGTCGGTCCCTGCATCGCATGGGGATACAACGCCCGAAGACGGGTTAGTAGGTGGATACTAGCATGCACTCAGGATAAGGATAAAATAATGCCAATCTTTAAAACCAAGTAAACCAACTATATGCATTCACAATCATACATTTATATATATATACATATAACCATGCTAGGAAAGAGAACTAGTTTAGCATGCCTTTAAAACCATTAACCCGTGTATGTGTAGCTTAATCGTCTTAGAACCATCCACAGGCTATATGGGTCCCGTGTTACCCCCTGAACGGGCCTCAATGCATATAACCATACGAAATAGAGATACCATAGAAGTAGGGGATTCCTGTGTACCTTTCGCTCTCCATGATACTTATATACAAGTATAACTTAAGGGATTCCCGAGTACCCTATAAGTGTAGTATGTAGTTGCTATGACCAATCCTCACGTCGACAAACATGAATTTCCAGTGTCCATCCATTGTACTCACTCCTTCACAGTTAGCCATCATGCCCTGCCATTATTGCCCAATTAAAATCATTGTCACACAACCAAACCACCAATTCAATTTATTATTAAAAAAGGCTATAAGAAGTGGTATCTTCATACCGACTATAGCTTTCAAGCAATGTACTTAGCCAACCTTAAGGGATTCCCATGTACCCCATAGGTTACATTATTATTAGGCTTACATGGGGGATCCCATGTACCCTATAAGTATCTCATCATTAAGTTTAGCTTGGGGGATTCCCATCTATCCCACAAGATGTTCATCATTCAAACCAATTTCATTATTTCATTCACTTGGGGGATTCCCATCTATCCCACAAGATGTTCATCATTCAAACCAATTTCATTATTTCATTCACTTGGGGGATTCCCATGTACCTCGCAAGTTTTTTTATTAAACCATAACCATGACCACCAAGACTTTACCATTTAACCATTCCAAACCATTTATACCATTCAAAACCATTTAACCTATTCAAAAACCAACCAAACCAATTTAGGGTTCCATTACCAAACCATACCATGCAATAGTTTCAATGAAAGTTCAACAATATAGTAAAAACATTCTCATAGGCATTTTTTTAAAACACGTTGAGGGTATACCTTTATCTAGACCAAATCCAAAGCATAAACCGAAATAAGTATGGCTCACCCCAAAAGAATTTTCTTACCTTATGCATAAATTATTTTTACTACAAAAAAGACATGTCTTCTAGGATGAGATCACTTGCTAGATAATTGGTAAAGTCAGCAAACCAAGGGATTAAGTCTTGTAATGCTACCAAGACGTGCTCATATGGAAAAGTATCATCAATCTCAATCTCATCCCCTAATTTAAATATCACCTCCTCTTCTAGGTGGGACAGATGGTCTACAACTTGATTTTCGATGCCCTTCTAGTCCTTAACCTTAAAATTAAATTCTTATAGAAATAGTACCCATCAAATCAACCTTAGTTTAGCATATTTCTTCATCAGAAGTTACCTAAGCGAAGTATGATTGGTGTGCACAATAAATTTGGTACCAATCAAGTAGGACCAAAATTTTTCAGAAACAAATTCCACCGCAAGAAATTTATATTCAGCAAACATATATTTTCTTTTGTGCGAGGTTGGGAGCTTTGCAGGCAAAGTAAATAAGATGTAGTATCTTCTCTCATCTTTTCCCTAGGACTGCATGTAGGGCCACACCACTGGTATCACATCTACTTCAAATGGTAAGGTCCAATTCAAATATACAATGATACCTTTCTTTTACTCACTCAAAAGCTTTGAGGCAGGCATCATTTAAAAAAACTTCACCTCCTTTTCTAAAAATTTGCACAATGGATTTCCAATCTTTGAAAAGTTCTTGATGAATTGCCTATACAAAACTCATGACCCAAGAAAATCCAAATTCCCTTCACAGTAATCAGTGGAGGAAATTTTTCAATCACCTCAATTTTTTCCTTGTCGTCCTCTATCCCTTTCTAGTAAATTTTGTGCCCAATAACTATCCCCTTATTTGACCATGAAGGGAAATTTTTCCCAATTCAGCACCAGGTTACACTCGTCACATCTTTGTAGTGCGTTGACCAAGTGATTCAAACAAATGAATCACCTATAACATAGAATCATCCATGAAGAGCTCGATAGTATCCTCCACCAAGTCTGAAAAATGGACACCGTGCAACACTAAAAGGTGGTGGGAGCATTACAAAAATCGAAGAGCATCCTCTTATATGCAAACGTACCAAATGAACAAGTGAAAGTGGTTTTCTCTTAGTCCTCAGGAGAAATAAAAAATTAGTTATACATCGAATAACTACCCAGAAGATAATAACATTCTCTACCCACTAGATGGCCTAACATTGGTTCATGAATGGCATAAGAAAGTGATCCTTCTGGGTCTAAGTATTCTAATTTTGATAATCAATGCAAACTCATCATCCTTAGTTGATCTTATAGAAACTAACTCATTTTTCTTATTGGGGGCCACAGTGATCCCACCCTTCTTTAGCACACACAAACGGAGCTCACCCATTTTTCGTCGGTAATAAGGTAAACTATACCTGCATCTAACCACTTAATGATCTCTTTTTTCATCACCTCTAGCACAGGTAGATTTAATTATTGTTGATGCTTAATTCTAGGCACACACTCTAGTTCAAGATGAATCTTGTGAGTGCATAGACCAAGTAGAATTCCGACCATGTCAACAATATTCCAACCAATAGCTTTTTTTAACCTTTACCAAAATGATATGAAGGACTCAACTGCGAATCTAATAGATCAGTTGCAACAATGGTTGACTAGGTATTTTTGGCCTCCAAGAATGCATAATATAAGTGAGAGAGGAGGGACTTTAATTCTAAGATAGGTAGTTCCTCAATAGATGGTCTCGTCAGAGGGGTTGCTTTATTTTTAGATCAAGGTCCAACTTCTTTGGCGTATAAGTATATGAACTTCTGTGTACAAGTGCACTCACCATATAATAATACTCTTCAATACCATCACTATCAAGATTCAAGATCACGGTTGCCAGTGCCTCAACACCAAGCCTCTCCTCAATCGGTACCACCAACCATCTTCATCTATAGGGTCTATCACAAAAACTATTTGAATATCTTTCGTCTATCTCATCGACTGACACACATTGAATATGACCTTCTCCAATTAAGTTTTAACTTCATCTGTCCCATCTTCATATCAACCAATGCCCTCTTAGTGGCTATACAGGGCCTTCCAAAGATGATAGAGATGTCAAAATCAACACCTATAATTAAGGACTACAAAGTTAGCTAGAAATATGAAAGAAACCACCTTTACCAACACATCACACAATATACCAACTATTTCATCACAGTATGATCTGTCATCATTAGTCTCATAGAGGTCGTCTTAGGTAACCCTATCCCCAACTACTTGTATACAACTAGCGATATCAAATTAATGTTAGCTCCTATGTCAAATAAAGCCCATGTAAAGTTAAGACGCAATAGTATATGGAATAGTAAAATATCTAGGATCCTCCTTCTTTTCAATGAAAGATCGAGAGGAAATAACATTACAATGGTGCATATTATCAACAGCTCAAAACTTACTGTCCATTTTTTAGTCACCAAATCCTTCATGAATTTTACATAACCAGGCATCATCTCCAAAGCCTCCACTAGAGGGTTATTAACAGACAACTATTTTAACATAGATATAAACTTCTTATACGTCCATTTTTTAGCTTTCTTCTTCAACCTTTAGGGAAAAAGTATAGGAGGTCATGGAATGGGATTCAATACTAGTGTGACCTCCTCACCCTTTCCTTTATTATTATCAACTTGTTTATCTACAATTTTTGGTTTCTAAGATGCCTCACCATAAATTACCAACTTTTTAAATTTTAGTTTTGTCTGCATCATCAAAATCCACAGTAACATTCCTCACATCATCAACTTCAAGCATAGGTGGATCTATAGTAGCCTTACCACTCCAAATGGTGATAGAAATATAGCGACTATAATTCTTTGAGTTCTAAATAGATTGCTAGGAAGAGTGAACGATTGATGTTAATTCAATATGGTAGACATCTGCTCAAACTGCTGCTCAAGCTCCTTAATCGTAGTTGTATCCGACTTTTACTTTCTGGCTCAACCATGAAATATCTTCCTTAATATCATTAAGGAAAATCTCTTGGCTCTCTGAATCTATCACAAGTTTTGAAAGAAATACCTTCATTCTCAAACTTCTAGACTTAGCATTATTGTTCCCTAGTGGAACATAAAGACCACTCTTATCCTTGTAATTATCTTTCCTTCTCCAGTCACCATCACACTCTCAACTCATATCCTATACGTATCTTCCTAATAGTTTTAACCTTGATTCCCTTTCCTTGATTTTTAAGTATCTTGATTAGACCCTTGGTCCTTGGGTTAGAAACCCACCATCTCTCTATCCAAATACTTTCCTCTCCAGAATTAGATTCTTTATGTCTAGAAGCCTTACCTTGATTACCTATTCCATTTACCTTTTATGCTCCCATTATTGTAAACTGCTTCATAAGCAGGCTAATTTTATTTCTCAGTTGTGCTACCCTTTGAGCCACCATCTTATCAAATGCTCTCTACTCATTGGAAGCACCAATCGCATAAGTACCGACTGATCTATTTGCCTCCCGAGTATACCACCTTCAGTTTATTTTAGTGATTCATTCCATTTTTTATAAAGCCTAATCCCAGCGAAGACATATGAAAGATCCACCTGCAACAGTATCAACCATAACTTTGGTATTTCCATTCAAGGTTTGATGTAATATCTCAAGTAAGTTCCTTCCCTTGATTCTATGATTTAAAGCATTCATCATCTTCATATTAAACCTCAACCATATTTTATATAGTGCCTCTAAATATAACTATTTGAAATTATAGATCTCACCCTTCAACTGCGACATTCAAGAGGGTGGAAAGAATTGATCTAAGAACTGTGTCCTTAAATCATTCCAAGTGATAATAGATCTATGAGGCAGTTCTCCTATCCATAAAGTCATTTATCTTATTAGAGAGAATCAGAACAACCTGAGTCATTTAGCTTACTGACTCACCCAGGCAAAATATACAAATTGCAGATCCCCACAAAGCTCGTAACGTACATATTTTCATCATTGGTACGCAGACCAGAAAAAATGCCCTACAAGTTCAGCAACTAGATTATATCGCTCATAATATCGAATTTCGTCCCTTGGGGCAATTCTTGAAGAATGAGTGCACCAGTTTCAACAGGTTCAACATACCCTAAATCCTTCTCTAGATCATCATACACTGGCAAGTACTACTTAAAGGGTTGTTCACATTTTCTCCTTCTAATTCTGTCTCTGTCAATTGCTACTCGATGATCGTCTTTCTGTCTAGCCCTTTCCTCCATACCTGCATGTCGAGCAGCTACTTGCCTAGTATTTTCCTCAGCCATTAAATAAGTAGCGACTAGATATGTAGTTTCATGAACACCATTTTTAGGTGGTCTATTCAATATTATTAGGTCATCATGAACCCTCTTTCGTAGGGATACCTGATCATAAGTTTTTTCTCTCTCTATCTTATGATTCTATCATAAGGTTCATTCAAGCTCAAGATAAAATAGAATTAAGGGATTTCCATGACTTCGAGTACTGGGTATATACTGGTGTGTGCCTTAGAAATAGTAGAAAATTAAAAATCAACAAGAAAAACCAATAACTTCAACAAACTCAACTAATTAATTCATAACCATATTCTCCGGAAATAGCACCAAAATTTGATGCCGCCTAAATTACACCTCTAAGAAAGTATAAATTCATCAGTCAAATATAAAACCCAACTAGGTTGGGGTCGATCCTATGAGAAATAGCCTGATTTTTTATCAAGAGATTGCTAATGTAATTGGGAATTGCATGAATAGAAAATAGGGTTTTGTATCAATAAGAGTAACAGTAACAATTGTTAGGAAATTAGGGTTATGATATATATGAGACCAGTACTAGGTTTCTGTTCCCCCTAACTTTATAACTCCACAGACTGTTCATGCTTGTAAAACTATCTTGATGTCTTGCATGCAAACAAGTTATGTATCACCTAGCCATTTTTTCACCCTCATTTGATTGAATTTCACTCATCATCTCTCGGTCTTAGAGCATCGCATTACTAACCCTTATTTTATGATCTCAGATTAACTATCTATTCTTGGTCTCAACTTAATTAGATGAAGGTTGATAGCTTCTAATCACGGTTGTTATCTTCTTTTCCTAATCTCTACCTCTCTCTTGAGCAAGTATCAAATACATGTGAGTTCCTAATGTGCATATCCGTTAACAAAGTAATCAAACTAAAGGAAATTCCAATACATGCAAGAATACCAATCTAGTATGAATTTGCACGTAACCCTCTTTGTTAATTCATCAGGATTCCCACAACCCTTGTTATGGGGTTTAGCTACTCATGGTTGTAAGAACACACATAAATTTCATAGACGAAAGTATAATGAAGAACTTAAAAAGAATAAGAATGAAAACCCAAAATCTCAAATTAATTGTAAATCCTAAAATCCAAGAACAATAATTCCAAGATCAATAATGTATCTCATAATTCAAAATAATATAGAAGGTATATAGAGTGCGGAAACTAATAATAAAATATTCAAGAAGTATTTATAGATAGAAAATAAAACCTATCCTAAATAGTGTAGAAAATTTGGGTCGGTGATAATTCACGGTTCATGGGTTAAGTAGTAGGTGCAACCTACTAATCATACCTTTAAGTCGTGGAAATTAGAGCCTATCTCAACATTTCAAAATATCCAATCACGTATGCAACACACGAGTCGTAGGTTGTACCTACAAATCATAGGTATCCTCGTAGGAATCAGATTTGGTATACATCTTAGAACTAAACTTACTAATGCTACTCACGATCCATATGTACTACCAACGAGTTGTAGGATGACTCGTGGGTTACCAATTTAGCAACTCTTAGTCTTTTTATCCCAGCCACTGCTTTGAACCCTATTTTCCTGCTAAATCAACACAAGTGCACATCATATCCATCAAGAATACCTAAGTTCCTACTTAATTTCCTTATTTTAAGCATTAAAAGAGCCATAAAATATGGCCTATCAAAATACCTGGTTCATCAACTCTATGAACGTTGCTGGGGCATTGGTCAACCCAAATGACATAATCAAGAACTCATAATAACTATATCAAGTCTGAAAAGTTGCCTTCATAACATCAAAAGCTCTGATCTTCAACTGATGATACCAAGATATCAAGTCAATCTTGGAAAACATCGATAAACTTAAAGTTGGTCAAACAGATCATCAATTTGAGATGAAGGATACATATTCTTAATTGTCACATTGTTCAACTGCCTATAATCAATACACGTATGCATAGAACCATCCTTCTTCTTCACAAACAAGATAGGGAGCACCCCAAGAATATAGGCAAAGTTTAATTAACCCTTACTCAACAAATCTTGTAACTGCTCCTTCAACTCTTTCACTTTCGTTAAGGTAATCCTATAGGATATATGGGCATAGAGTATGTCACCACATCAATAGTAATATAAATATCATAGTTTGGAGGCATACCAGGAAAATTTGTAGGAAACACATCAATGAACTCACGAACAACTCGAATGGAATCTGTAAGAGGTAGTGAGCCAACACTAGTATTATAGATATGAGCTAAATACGACTAAAACCCTCTATATATCATGTGACAAGTACACAAAAAAGATATAACACTATTCAAACTCAAATTTTGCGTACACTTCCAAGCTAACCTCGGCAAACCTAGTGTAGCTAAGGTCACGATTTTGGTATAAAAGTCTAAAATAGCATGATAAAGAGATAGCCAATCCATACCTAAGATAACATTAAAATCAACCATGTCTAAGACAATCAAGTCTACCTAAGTCTCATGGCCCGCAAAGGTAATCACATAAGATCGGTACACCCAATCCACCATTAAAACATCTTCTACTAGGTAGAAACATGAAGAGTCATAGAGAAAGTCTCACATGCAACATTAAAAGCAAAAGCAAAATATGTAGATATATAGGAGAAAGTTATTCCAAGGTCAAATAATATGGAAACAAATTTATAGCAAACTGGGATGATACCTATAATAACAGTACCAGAGACCTCTACCTCGGGTATAGCAGGTATAGCATCGCACTGAATACGTCTGCTCTCGAACTAAACAACTCCTCGACCACCACTATGAGTACCTCTACCTCCCCCTCGAGTACCTCTAGTTGTACCCCTACTACTCTATGCACCACCTCACACTGTCGATATAAGAGTAAGTCTGAAACACATCAAGAATAGTCCTTGGCTATATTACCAAACTCATCAAACACAAAATGCCTTTTGTGTCCTGACTCAATCTAAGGAGGTACGGTGAACTAGGACAACCATCCTGACTAGATATATGACTACCAAAATTTTGCTGAACCTGAAGGCCAACCATTTGATCCCTAAAAAGCTCCCTGAACTGGACTACCATAATAACCATCTTTCTCTCTATTAGAAAGTATCTACCTCAGGAGGCGTGTCCACTAAACTCACTATGATGACATACCTTTTTTGGTGCCTCCCTGAGTAGCCTAGATAATTGATTTAGTCATCTTAGAATGCTCAATAACTCTCTGAAAAGAAGTCCCTGAGACTACCATCTAAGTTGAAGACAATTGATAAGTAATATCTAATCCCTTCACAAACTTCCAAATCTGCTCAAAATCAGGAGAGATGCCAGCAACTGAATACTTGTATAACGTGTGAAAACAAGCGTTGTACTCAGTAATAGTCATAGAGCCCTACTCTAAATAATCAAACTCATCACGCATCTAGTACCTCAAACTATCTGGAACTAACCACTCCATGAAAGCCTCAGAAAACTGAGTCCAAGTCTTAGCAGGCACATCCAAAGGTGTACAACTCACATAGGACCTCCACAAATCCCTAGCCATGTCCATCAACTGATGGGTAGTATTAGCAACTCCGTGGGACTCAAGGGATCCAAGATAAAGAAACTTTTCCATGCAATCAATCAAGAACTTATAGGCATACTCGCCGACAATATCACTGAACTTGGGCGTACCCAAGTGGATAAATCCTTCAAACCTCGTTTGTCGTTTGAAGTAGTAAGTCTGACAGACTGGGAATTCATATGTGGGGGTACCATAAGTGAAGAATATACCCCTGAACTAGGAATACCATGATCAGATACTAGCACAGAACATGTAACACCACTTAAAGTCCATGTAATATCATAGGTAGATATCGATATAAATGGTGGAAGATGAAGGATGTAACCCTAAACTAGGAATACCCTGACTAGATACTAGTACAAAAGATGAAACAACACTCAAAGTATGAGGAATATCACAAGTATATATCGGTAAAAATGGTGGAACTACACTCAAGGATAAAAGAATACCATAAGAAGACGTCGATACTGACAGTGGTGACATACTCAATACTAATTGAACACTAGGTTCACTTAAGGGAACACCATCAAAATGAGTCAATAACCAAATTAATAAACCCTTTAAAACGGGGGTAGCAACTAAACCACATAGGACCTGAGCGGCCCCGCATCTCCTACACCCTCAACCTCAAGCTCAGTAGAGATCCCCCTAGCACTACTTGTAATTAGGGAAGCTTCTCATGTCCATCTTCTATCTCTAGTGCATCCATGACTATTATTTTTCCCTCTAGTTTGCACCACATCCTTGGGTGTTGGATCAACAAACCTAACCTCTTGATATCTAGTCCTCACCATACACGCAAAAAAGAATGGAACACAACTTAGAACATAGGGTATGAATAACCCACTTAATAAAGAATCAAAACATAGATGTTTTTTCAAAAGATATTTTATAGCCTCTCATAGATAGATACACACATTTATGTATCATGAAACTCTACTAGATATCATAGTATTACACTTATGAGACAGGCGAACTTGACTACTCTAATACAAGTTTATCACAATCCAAAAACTAGGTCATGATGGCACCAACGCAGCTAAGACTTGATAAGTTAGCCAATCACCCAAAATGGCAAAGGAATAAACAAATAAAGTAATAAACACCCAAGCAAGACTCCTAAAATGAAGTCAATCCAAAAATGAAATATATTTATAATATAACATAAGAGAAATATAGAAATTCATTACCAAAATTTGGTGTCACAGCATAAGAGTATCTGATACAAAATTCTAAACTGAATAAACATAGCTTATCTCAAAAGTAGAAATAAAAATAACCCATATCTAGAAGAGGCCTAGAGTCAACTCTAATAAGACTAGAGTGGCCAGCATCTCAAAATGTGACCAACTCTAATCGGCCTTTATGAGCCGTACTAATACCAGGATCTGCATCGAGATGGAACAGTAGGAGTAAGTATGATCCAAATGTACTCAGTAGGTATCATAGATCGAATGATCAAAGTAGTAAATAAAATAAGTAAAATGAAAAATTAGCATGCCACTTGCAATAAAAAGTCCCAAATGGTTGCTCACACCGTCTCCACTAGTAGTTCTAATATATATATATATATATATATATATATATATATATATATATATATATGAGAATACAAAAATAATAACAAAACATATATAAAGGAGAAAATACCTGGAAAATATACACTTCAAGGAAACTAAGAAAAAAGAAGTAAGATATGTATGCAGTAATGCAATGTGGATGGAGTGAATGATGAAAGTCATCCAATGACTTTTCGTATACACCCACCGAGCTCGCAGCTACCAGGAAGGAACCAAGGGAATTTCAAAACCCATATATTATATCTCATATATCAATTTTAATCTCAATCTTAGTTTCAACTCTCCTCTTTGGCTCGTGTTCACGAAGAGCGTTTGATAAAGGTGTCTTATTTTTTTCAAGAAAAGTATTTCCCAGTGTTAGTAGTATCTCATGAATGTGTATGATTGGAAATAAGGATGTTATGCTCATAATCAACTCAAATGACAATATGCAATCGATCCAACACGAAATATATATTGAAGTGAACTCAAAAATTAACTCAATAAGTCCATAATTCATGATATTCAACTCCAATTAGGCACCATCAGGATAAATATGAATACAAGACATCGTTAATATCATATCAACCCCTAACTCAGGTATTTTTTCAACATAAAAGCAACCAATGCTCAAATACGACCTGAATTAGCTAAATAAGCCCCCGCACGAGTATTATATCTAGAATGAATGCATTTAAATGCATAAATTAGACTAATGATGTCAAATAAAGCCTCCACTCAAACAACACACAATATCAGATGTCATAAGTCAACAACAATAGAATATAAGCCCCTATACAAGCACATCACAATATAAATAATCACAAAACATAAATCACATAGTTATTTTCCCAAACTCATAGCATGGTTTAGTTTTATATTAACTACTCAACTCAATTTGAAAGAAGTTAATTCACAACTTACCTCAAAACAACAAAATCTCATTCTAAAGTTCCTCAATATGGAGTCTTCCCCTTGCATACGACCTCAAAATCAACTATAAAATTAAAATATAGCATCAAAGCATTAAAAGAAAGTTAACAATACATTTATTGCATTATTTGGGTCGGGTCCAAAATGGGTTCAAAAAATGTGTTTGAAAATGAAAGGGGTAAGACTAGAATTTTATTTCAAAACATATTTCCATGAGTTATAGGGGCCTACAGGAGAAAACCCACACGTAAATTATTTGAAATTGAGGTCCAAAATTAAGAATACCCCTTTTTAAAATTTACCATAAAACCTTAATTTTTTACTTTGAAATCATGGTTTAAAGGTATTTTAGAGATAAAATTAATGAAAAATAGTGGGTATGCGAGTTTGAAATTTACCCACACAAAAATCATCATTGAAACCCTTGAAAATCGCCTTTCCTAAAGCATGGAGGTTCAAAATGGAGGAAAATCAAGAAAAGGAGAGTTATATACAACAGTTGTCACTTAAGCGGCTAAATGGCCACTTAAGCAACAACCACTAAGGCTACCCCAGTCCTCTAAAGTGACTTGTAACGCCTCGATTCTATATCCTGGACGTCACACGGTGCTTACAACCCCGAAGGATCATAAGCTAACCCATGACTGGTACCTGCTGTGAGCACTAAATAATAATACTGAAACTATATGCAGAAGTATAACTGAATATGCCATAAGGTTCTCAAAATACTGAAAGAATAACTGAATGTACTGATAATAAAATCTGAAAAATAGAATATCTGATTGTGCTAGTCTGAAAGCCTCTAACTGTCTGAATATGGAGTTGATGGAACAAACGACCACCTAACCCCGACTAAAATAACTACTGAGCTAACTGAAATATTAATATAAATAAACTCTGTCCTCAAAATATGAGGACTTACCACTGTATCTTCCGCTGATAGCCTGAGCTGCTAAGTACGGTTAGGAACTTGAGAGTCCGAACCTATGATATGAGACATCATAGCACAAAGAAAGAGTATATGTCAGCATATGGGATGTACTGGTATGCTAAGTAAGGTAGGATGATATACATGGGTTCATATGCATGATATGATACTGACTGAATTAACATCATGAAGTAACTAGATGAGAGTAAAAGTAATACAGTAACTACTGAACATGCTGAATATGCAATACTGCGAATATAATGTCTATTTGAATTAGCATAAACAGAAATACTGAGTTCTGATAACTGAATACTGATAACTGAAAGTTTAGACTGAGACTGAAGTACTGATTTTTGATGGCTAAAAAATTAATAACTGATAGCCATAGTTCTATAAAACTGTTTGAGTTCTTTACTGAATACTGAGACTAAAACTGCAATGTAGGATTATTTATCTAACCGACATACCCTAATTAAAAATTGAGTTGGGGTCTAACCTGTGACCCCAGTTAGAAGGGTGTTAGCACCTTGCCAAGGGATACTAACAATGTTGTGTCAACCCTAATATGGTAGAAAGACTCATGAAATATATAGATAATTGCATCAATCCAAATCTGGATGGAGGATGATTTACCTTACTCTGGATACGTAGTTCTGTAATGAATGAACTGCTACTAAGGGTCAAACCTTCTGCTGGCAGGAATTCCCCCATCCTTGAGTTCGCTCGATGTGAATCCTACTCCCAAATGAATTGACATTGAACTGATCACTAGACTGTACTAGGCTTGACTGAACTGACACTGATCGTGTTGACCGACTGAAGTGGAATGAATTATATTAATTGACTGAGTACTACAGACCCTAACCTTTACTGGGACTATTCTATATCTACTGGAACTAAGTAAATAGCTAGATTTCTGGTAATAAATACCCCCAGGACTCGATAGCATAATAATAAAACATAACAAATCTTGCAAACATATCAATAGTCCATTGTTCATAATTCATTCACTAAGGCATTTTATAAAATACTTGGAGTCCATGGACTTGTACATGAATGAAAACATATGCTAACATGTCATGATTACACTATTCAATTTACATGGACATTCTATCAAACACTTGGGGAGCATGATTGTGATACATGAAGAATAACATATAGGGCATCATAACTTCAACATCTTGAAATTCAAGGGTTTTGACATGAAGACTCATAATTCAACACACATTCTAACATAACTTCATGGAACTCATAAAAGATCTTAACTTGAAACCCATACAATAATACAATCATGGACAAAATTCAATTCATAACATGGGAATCATAATTCAAGTTTTAAAAAGAGTTCTTGAACTCCAAGGGTGGAAGGAAACCCAAGGATGGACACCTAACATACCTTGATTGTTAATTTCATAAAGATTATGGTGAATTCTTGGGACTTGATCTTGATCTTGATTAAACTAGGGCTTGTTCTTGAGAGGATTTTCATAATAAAGAATGAAATTTTCCCTTTTTAGAGCTAAATCTCGCATTTTAGCTGAATTGGGTGAGGAGAAAAAGACGTAATTGCCCTTGGAAACTTGGATTTTTAATACACAAAACTTCCCAGTGACGTGATGCATCGATGAGATCGACGCAATCACTGACACATCGCGTTGAGTGCAATGCAGTAGCCAACGTGATGCGTCATGATCACGTTGGCTTTCTGTTTTACCCATCCAAACATGACCTAAACGAAGTTTGAAAATTCTGAAAATCACCCAATAGGACATATTGACATCCCTGATCATGAATCAATTTAAAAATCAATATTCTAAGGTCGGAAGGACCGAAAACAAGATCTTTCAATATCAAAGGTTAAATTTGATTCTAAGTCTTAACACTTAGCTAAATTTTTCTAAGTCTGGGACCCCTTTTGTCATGCTATATAGGATTGAAATGATTAGGATTTTGTGGGGTCTTACAATATTTCTCCCTTGGGAACATTCATCCTCGAATAAAATTGAATGAACTAAGAGTAACTGAGGAACTGTACTTACCCTGACATGCATAACTGAAGCATGATTGAATTCAGGAGACATGACAGATGACTGAACTATTTCATGAATGCATGAATAATATGAGAATGTTATGCAGCTGTAACGGAACATGGAATAGAGTAAATCTAAGGAAGACTGTTACCTTAGGCTGAGTTTGAGTTTGTGGAGAAGAGGTGAGGATACTTGGTTCGTATTTCTGCTTCTGCCTACCAAGTACCTCCCTCAACAGAATGATTCTGCCAAAGAACTTTGGCTAAAGGAACTTTTTTGTTCCTTAGTCTGCGAATCTGACGATCAAGGATTTTGACTGGGATTTCCCCATAAGAGAGGCTGTTCTGAATATCCACACTCTCTATAGGGACTACAACTGTTGGGTCACCTATGAACTTTTTTAGTAAGGAGACGTGAAACACTGGGTGCACTGATGCTAAGTCTGTAGGCAACTCAAGCTCATAAGTTACCTTACCGAAATGACTGAGAATCCTATAAGGACCAACATATCAGGGACTAAGCTTGCACTTCTTTCCAAATCTCTTCACTCCCTTCATGGGAGAGATCTTCAAATACACAAAGTCTCTAGTCTCAAACTCGAGATCTTTTCTTCTCACATCTGCATATGATTTCTGTCAGCTCTGAGTTGTCTTAAGCCTCTCTCTGATTAACTCCACTTTCTCTAAGGTATCAAACACCAAGTTTGGCCCTACTACCACGGCCTCACCTACTTCAAACCAACTAATAGGAGATCTACATATCCTCCCATAAAGTACCTCAAATGGAGCCATCTGAATACTGGAATGATAGATGTTATTATACGCGAACTCAATCAAAGGTAATTGGTCATCCCAACTGCCCTTAAAGTCAACAACACACGCTCTCAACATATCTTCTAAAGTCTAAATGGTCCTTATTGCTTGACCATTTGTCTGAGGGTGAACGGTTGTACTGAGGTAAACTTGGGTACCAAGACCTTTTTGGAAGGCTTTCAAAAAATGAGAGGTAAATTGCATACCTCTATCTAAAATAATGGACAATAGGACACCGTGTAACCTAACCAACTCTCTGATATAGAGCCTAGCATAGTCCTTGACTGAATAAGAGGTATGAACTAGTAATAAATGGGCTAATTTGGTCATCCTGTCCACAATGACCCAAATTAAATCATGTTGACGACGAGTACAGGGCAAACCCATCACGAAATCCATGTTTACTTCTTCTCACTTCCATGTGGGAATACTAAACTCCTACAGAGACCCACTAGACTTCTGATGCTCAATCTTAACCTGCTGACACGTGGAGTACTTAGCCATAGACTCTGCAATGTCTCTTTTCATCCCACTTCACCAATAGACTTCCCAAAAGTCATGGTACATTTTAGTAGCCCCTGGATGAATCGAGTAACGTGCACCATGCATTTGTACAAGAATAAGCTATCTCACGCCATCCACACATGGTTCACATAATCTACCCTGATAACGCAACACACCATTTTCCCCTTGGGAGAAAACCTCTACCTTCTGGTCTCTGACTGACTCTTTCAACTTAACTAAACTGGGATCTCTGTCCTGCTTTTCTTTTACCTCGGAAACTAAAGATTATTCCAAACTATTCTGCACCCAAACACTACCCTAAACTAAATCAACCAACCGGACACCTAGTCTAGCAAACTGATGAACTTCCTGAACTAACTTCTTCTTACCATCCTTAACGTGAGCAACACTATCCATGGACAACCTACTGAGGGCATCAACCACTACATTAGCCTTGCCTGGGTGATACAAAATACTCATGTCATAGTTTTTCAACAATTATAACTACCTCCTCTGATGCAAATTCAAGCCTTTATGAGAAAATACATACTACAAGCTTTTGTTGTCTGTAAACACATCAACGTGTACCCCAAACAAATAGTGTCTCCATATCTTTAAGGAAAACACAACAGCAGCTTACTCTAGATCAGGAGTGGGATAATTCTTTTCATGGGGATTAAGTTTTCTAGAGGTAAAGGACACAACCTTACCCTTCAACATCAAAACACACCCTAAAACAACTATGGAAGCATCGCAATACACAACAAATCCATCTGGGAAAAAGTCAAAACTGGGGCTGTAGTGAGTCGAGTCTTCAACTCCAGAAAACTCTTCTCACAAGAATTTAACCACCAAAATTTTACTTTCTTCTGAGTCAATCTGGACATGAGGGATACAATAGATGAAAATTCTTCAACAAACCATTAGTAATAGCCAGCCAAACCCATGAAACTTCTGATATATAATGGAGAGATGGGTTTGGGCCAGTTTTTACTATTTTGATCTTTTGAGGATCAACTCTAATGCCATCACCAGAAATAATATGACCAAAGAAAGCTACTGACCTTAAAAAAATTTGCACTTACTGAATTTGATGAACAACTGATGGGCTCTGAAAGTCTATAATACTATTCTAAGATGGTCTGCGAGATCATTTTCATTGCGGGAGAAGATAAGAATGTCATCTATGAAGACTATGACCAACATGTCTAATTAATTCTTGAATAAGTGGTTCATCAAGTTCATGAAAGATGCTGGGGCATTGGTAAGACCAAATGACATGAATAGGAATTCAAAGTGACCATACCGAGTTCTGAAAGCTGTTTTTGGAATGTCACATTCTCTGACTCTGAGCTGATGATAGACTGATCTGAGGTCTATCTTAAAGAAGTAACTGGCACCCTGAAGTTGTTCGAACAAGTCATTGATTCTAGGAAGCAAATACTTATTCTTAACAGTTACTTTGTTGAACTGACGGTAGTTAATACATATTTTGAGAGAACAATCTTTCTTACGCACGAATAAAACTGGTATGCCCACGGAGAGACACTGGGTCTGATGAATCTCTTATCTAGAACGTATTTCAACTACTCGTTTAATTCTTTAAGTTCAACTGGAGCCATTATGTATGGTGGAATAAAGATGGGCTGAGTATCTGGAAGAAGGTCTGTTTTAAAGTCAACTTTCCTTTCGCGAGAAACTCCGGGAAGATTTTTGGGAAACACATCTAGGAATTTACTTGCTACTAAAACTGACTCAAGATTAAGGGTATCTAAATTAGAATTTTTAACTTGAATATGATGATAGACACACCCCTTGGATATCATTTTTCTTGCTCTAAGGTATGATATCCCTAAATATTGAAGTACTACCCCTCCATTTTAGGATAGTTCATTTGGGAACTGAAAATAAACAACTCTATTTCTATAATCAACTGAATCATAGCATGAATCAAGCCAATTAATGCTGAGAATGACGTCAAAATCCATCATCTCTAATCTACTAATTCTGCTGAAATAACTTTCTGAGCTATCACAACTGGACAGTTCCTGTATACCCGCCGAGCTATGATAGATTTTCCCACTGGGGTAGAGATTAAGAAGGGATCTGGTAGGATTTCGGGACTGACTTTGAAGTCAACAGCTATATAAAGAGATACAAAGGACAGAAAAAGTCCTGTATCTAGTAAGCATAAATATGTAAATGGTAAACTTGAAACATACCAGTGACCACATCAAGAGAAATTTCCTGATCCTGTTGAGACTGAAGTATATAGAGTCTGTTTAGGCGTTGCCCACTAATGGCACTGGAAGTGGCACCCTGCTGAGATGGGTGACCGGTCTGAGTTGGGGGATGATTATGCTGACTCTGTGAACCCACTTGAGAACATTTTCTAATCCTATGGCTTGGCTTGCCACATTCGAAACATACATCACTGCCAACCCTATAGACACCCTGATGGTTTCTACCTTACTTTTGTCAAAGAGGATTTATTCAGGCACTGCTAACACTACCCTAAGAATTAGAGCCTGACACCCTATCCTTATTAACATTTCTGAATTTAGACACCGGATCACTGGCTGAGGGTAGAGCCGAAACTAAATATTTTAGGCAGAACTGAGGACGATTACCACCCTCTGACTTAGGCTGAGTGAAGTTGAAGCTACCTGTTCTAGCCCTCTTGCTCTCCCTCTTTTTCTCCCTAGTATTTTGTTCCTTTATCTATTTAGTATGACCATAAACCGAGCCAAATCCATCTTCTTAATAAGCAATGCGGTCCTACACTCCTTAACCACACTGTCAAACACACTAGACATGAACTTACTCACCTTAGACCTACTATCAGCTACCATATGAGGAGCATATCTAGCTAACTGAGTAAACTTGAGGGAATACTCTTTCACTGTCAAGCTTCCCTAGTTCAGGTTAATAAACTCTAAAACCTTTGCCTCTTTCAATTGTAATGAAAAAAACCTATCTAGAAAGGTAGTTGCAAACTCTTCCCATTCTATAATCCCTACATCTGTGGACCTATCTGTCTTTCACTGCTTAAACCATATATAAGCCACATCCTGCAATTGATAGGTAGCTAACTCAGCACTCTCACTAGTAGTTACCCCCATAATATTTGTTACCTTCTGCACCATGTCAAGGAATTCCTGGTCCTCTTTAGATTTAGACCTTGAAAATGATGGAGGATTCATTCGGGTGAAGTCCTAAATTTTAGCTACAGTAGTATTAGCCACTGGGTTGGCCTGAACAGCAGTTGGGCGTTCATTCTGGGTTGCTATAGAATGAGCTAGAATGGTGAAATCTGCTCTGAATTTTGCATGAGAGACATGCTCTTCCAGGGGATCTATCTAAACGGCCAGAGGTGTTGGCTGATTCCCAGTTCTTCTTCTGTTGGTCTTTTTGGGAGGCATATTCTGTAAACAGAAGGGAAAATTGGATTATTTAGAGAATTTACTTGAGCTCATGCTCACTCGCATGATATGAATACTGAAAGAAGGAAAATTTTTCCTAAAAATATCTCATACCCCTTGTCCATAAGTGTGGTGCGCTACACACCCATGCACAAGACTCTACTTGATGTGGCTTTTAGACTTTTTAGGACTCTTTAGAACCTTAGGCTCTGATAACAAGTTTGTAATTCCCCGAGTCTACACCCTGGACGTCACACGGTGCTGTGAGCACTGAATAATAAAACTAAAAATATATGTGGAAGTATAACTAAATATTCCATAAGGTTCTTAAAACACTGAAAGAATAACTAAATATACTAATAATAACATCTGAAAAACTGAATATCTGATTGTGCTGGTCTGAAAGCCTCTAACTATCTGAATAAGGAGTTGATGGGACAAACCCCTAACTAATCCCGACTAAAATAACTACTGAACTAACTGAAATTCTGATATAAATAAACTCTATCCTCAAAATATAAGGACTAACCACTGTATTTGCTACTGATATCCTGAGCTTCTAAGTACGGTAAGGATCCTGAGCATCCGAACCTATGATATAAGACATCATAGCGCAAACAAAGAGTATGCATCAGTACGTGGAATATACTGATATGCAAAGTGAGGTAGGCTGATATACATGGGTTCATGTGCATGAGATGATACTGACTAAATGAACATAAAAAAGTAACTAGATGAGAGTACATGCAATACTGTAACTACTGAACATACTAAATATGGAATACTGCGCATAAAACGTCTATTTGAATTAGACTAAACTGAAATACTGAGTTCTGATAACTGAATACTAATAATTGAAAGTTTAGACTGAGACTGAAGTACTGATTTTTAGTGGCTAAGTAATTCATAATTGATAGCCATAGTTCTGTAAAACTGCCTGAGTTCTTTACTGAATATTGAGTCTGAAACTGTAATAGTGGGAGTGTTCATCTAACCAACATACCCCGATTATAAACTGAGTTGGGTTCTAACCTGTGACCCCAGTCGGAAGGGTGTTAGCATCTTGCCAAGGGATACTAACAATGTTGTGTCAACCCTAATCTGGCAAGAAGACTCATGAAATATATAGATAGTTGTGTTAACCCTATTCTGGCTGGAGGATGACTTACCCTATGCTGACTACGTAGTTCTATAATGCAGGGACTGCTACTAAGGGTCAAACCTTCTACTTGTTAGAACGCCTCCATCCCTAGGTTCGCTCGATGCTGAATCCTACTCCCACCTAAATTGACACTAGACTGATCACTAGATGGTACTAGGCTACTGAACTGACACTGATCGTGCTGACTGACTGAACTGGACTGAGTTCACTGAGTTCTGTTAACTGACTGAGTACTACGGTTCTTGACCTTTACTTGGACTATTCTATATCTACTACAACTAAGTAAATAACATGATTTCGGGTAATAAATACCCCCAGGACTCGATAGCATAATAATAAAACATAACAAATCTTGCAAATATATCAATAGTCCATTGTTCATAATTCATTCACTGAGGCATTTTATCAAGAACTTGGAGTCCATGGACTTGTACATGAATGAAAACACATGCTAGCAGGTCATGATTACACTATTCAATTTACATGGACATTCTATCAAACACTTGGGTAGCATGATTGTGATACATGAAGAATAACATATAGGGCATCATAACTTCAACATGTAATCTTGAAATTCAAGGGTTTTGACATGAAGACTCATAATTAAACACACATTCTAACATAACTTCATGGAACTCATAAAAGATCTTAACTTGAAACCTATACAACAATACAATCATGGACATAATTCAATTCATAACATGGGAATCATAATTCAAGTTTTAAAAAGGGTTCTTGAACTCCTAGGGTGGAAGGAAACCCAAGGATGAACACCTTACATACCTTGATTGTTAATTTCATAAATATTATGGTGAATTCTTAGGACTTGTTCTTGAGCTTGATGAAACTAGGGCTTGTTCTTGAGAGGATTTTGAGAATAAAGAATAAAATTTGCCCTTTTGAGAGATAAATCTCGTGATTTAGCTGAAATGGGTGAGGGGAAAAGGACCTAATTTCCCTTGGAAACTCAGATTTTTAATACACAAAAACTGCCCAGCGACGCGATTGGCAATGCGCCACATCGATAGGATTGACACAATCACCGACGCATCACATCCATAGGTGCAATACGGTATCCAACGCGACTCATCAAGATCGTGTTGGCTTGCTATTTTGCCCATCCAAACATGACCCAAACGATTTCTAAAAATTCTAAAACTCACCCAATAGAACCTATTGACATCCCTGATCATGAATAAATTTAAAAATCAAGATTCTAAGGTCGGAAAGATTGAAAACAAGATCATCCAATTTCAAATGCTAAAATTGCTTCTAAGTCTTAACACTTAGCTAAATTTTTTTAAGTCTAGGACCCCTTTTTGGCATGCTATATAGGACTAAAATGATTAGGATTTTGTGGGGTCTTACATGACTACTTGTTAAATGATGCCTGGCTATTAAAGAGGATACTACTTAAGCGGTCTTAGGCCGTTAAAGCAGTTGCTACTTAAGTTGATCTTGGCCGCTTTAGCAGCTGCACTAGATATCATTTGATTTGGATTTTGGTTCAAGCCTACCGAGCTTCAATCGACCCTTAACATTTGCTGAGGATCCCACAAAGATAAACCATATATGATACTAGGATAATTTTGATGTTACTCAATAGTGACATTGGATTTTCAAAAAAAAAAGTTATAAATTAATGTCACGACCCGTACTACCCCTGGATATAACACGAACCTAGAATAATAAGTGATCCCATGGTTCTGGCATAATTTATGAGCAACTGAATAAAATCATTAAACTAAAAATACTAACCAGAAGCAATGTTATTAGCTAAACTTGTTCTACACAACACCATTTAAAATATTTACTACACTAGATTCTATGAAACAAAATGAGAATTAAATACATTAAATCTAACTGACTATCTATGGAACCTCTACTAATACTGACTATAGGTATCCATATCATGACCCCCCAGCTATCCCTAATCAATACATACAAATAAAATAAAATACTAAAACTATAATTGACTTGAGTCTTGAATAAAGAGAACTCATCACATAGTGGCTACAAGCTGTGATTTTTCTAATCATGATTTTGTAAGTTATAACTGATACATACAATATGAAATAATGTAGCCACATAGACGTATATGTGGTTAGTACGATAGAGTATCTGAGCATGAGGAAATACACGTGTGATGCATAAGTAAAACTGATGTAATAAATTATACATAGAGTTGAAAACATGTTGACAAGTATAAATGGTTCACAAATTGTACGTGAATGATTGAAACATAGTAAGATTTGACATGATTAGAAAATATGAATACCTGTGCAGTAAATCAATGATACTAGTTTAAAAGATTATGAATAAGACTTGGGCATGATAATGAGTATAAATTACTCACATTAAACATGAAATAACTACAAAATATAATGAGAACAAGCATGATGCTGAAACATGAAAATCATAGTGCAGTGAGTAATTTGATACTTAGTAAAAGTCTTATCTTTCTATGGAGGTTTCTCTTAACCGACATAAACCATGTGAGAAAAATAAGTTCGATGTATACACCTTAATCAAAAACACCCAATATACCTTCCCAGGGTATAAAGGCGTATCTATGTGATGACATGTCTGAGCCCATTTGAGCAAGGTGGATACCTAAAGTGGCACATAGTTTCTAGGATTAGGATACACTAAACCCTCGCCCCACTCAATGCTAGATACTACTCTAAAAATAATACTATTTTCTCATCATATATAAAATTCATCATGGAAAGAAGCTTGAAACTAATTTTAAAGTAAAGTGACGATCGTAGTCTTGATGCTAAAAACTAGTTAAGCTTTTTAACTATTTTATAGATCATTGATGGCATATCCTGATGTCATATTGCATAAGCATTGATGGCATGCCTGACTGTTATACTTAGGGGTATGATTAAATACCGATAAAGTGAAATAACAAACCGTATTTCGATTTTGGTTTCTTGTTTTTTCAATTTGATTTTCGTATATTTTTTATAATTTTGGTATTTTGTTTTGATTTTTGATTATTAACTTTACGTAATTCAATTTTCAATTTAAATTGAAATTTGTAATATAGTTATATACTTTAACTTTTTTGTAATTATTATACACATTATAATATTATATTTCAGCCCATTAAATAAAATAATTAAAATTAAAATAATATTAATGACTAAGGGCTAAAGCCCTAGCCTATCTTCACTCTTCAGTTCTTTACTTCTCTTCAGTAGTTCAGTGGCCTAATACTCTCTGTCTCTCTCAACAAAGTGACGAAAGGTGACAACAACGACAAGCCGGCAACTATGAACGACAAATCCACTGGATCAAGTACCAACGACAAACGGAGAGAAGTAACCAGCGGCGAACCAAGTACACTAAGTGATGTTTTCTATTTTTTATACTTTTTTTTCTTCTTCTTCTTCTTCTTCTTCTTTCGTCTCTCCTTTTTTGTCTTTTCATTTTAAACGATGATTCTCTAAAGAGTGAATTCTGAAGTGTCTGACTTTTTTTTAATGATTTTTTTGATTTTGTGAAATGAGTTCACTTCACAATTCACAAAAGGATAAGCACTAAACAATGTTAATTTTATTTTCTCTTTTAAATTTTGTATAGATGGTTGATGAAAGTCGGGTTAGTAAAGTTAGTTCAACTGATAATGTACCTGATAATAGCAATGGCAGCTCAATTGACACTGCAAATTCAAAGAAAAGAAAAAAAATAAAAAGTAGATATACTACTTGAGAATATTTTGAAAAGATATTTGAAAATGGTAAACTAAATAAAGCGAAGTGTTTGCATTGTCATCAAAATTATGCTACTAATTCAACTAAAAATGAAACAAATGGACTAAGACAAGACCCCACCCACCCCGTCTAATGGTCAGGCATTGTTAAACTTTCAAACAAAGAATTCATTGGGATAATATTAGAAATTTGAGCAAGAAGTAGTTAGGAGATCTTTTATTGAGATGATAATTACAGATCAACTACCAGTTAGCTTCATAGAAAATAAAGTCTTTAAGAAGTTTTTGAGTAAAGCCAACCTTTGTTTTAGATTCCTTCCCGTAGAACAATAACAAGAGATTATATGATGTTTATGGTGAACTAAGACTAATCTTGAAGAGGTCTTTTAAATAAATACAATCAAGAATTTCTCTTACAATAGACACATGGACATCAGTGGAAAGAATTAACTATATGTGTTTGACTGCTCACTTAATAGATAGCGATTGGGTGATTTATAAAAGAATGTTGAATTTTTGCCTATCACTAGTCCTAAAGGTGAGCATTTGGAAAAATGTATTAGTAATTATTTTCTTGACTGGAATTTGGACAATGTCTTCACTATTATTGTTGACAATGCTTCTTCAAATAATGTTGCAGTTTTAGCTTTGTCTAAGAAGTTAGATATGTGGGGAACTAATGTGATGGATCGTAAGAATATCCATGCGAGATGTATGGTTCACATAATTAATCTAATTGTGCAAGATGGATTAAAGAAAATTGGTCATTCTATAAAAATGGGTAAGGCAAATGGTTAAGTATGTTAGATCCTCTCCCCAAGAACAAGAAACTTTATAAAAAATTATGAATTGCAAAATATAGAATGTGGTAAGATGTTTACATTAGATGTGCCTACTAGGTGGAATTCCACTAATCTGAGAGGTTTCATATTTATGATGGTAACGTTACAGGTTCAATTCAAAGTGATGATTGGGTAAATGTGAGGAATGTCATACAGTTTCTTGAAAATTTTTATGAGCTCACATTAAAGATTTTAGGTTCACGGTATATCACTCATAATGTTCATTTTGAGGATATATGTGAACTAGATGCTTATTTGAAAGGGTGTAGACAAGTGATTATTGGAGTTGAACAGAATGGCTATGGCGATGAAATAAAAATTCAAGACCTATTGAGGGACTCCTGAAAATATGAACAGAATGTTTTTTATTACTTCTTTGGTGGATCCTCGTAATAGTTTGAGTATTTTAGCTTTGCGTTTGAAGAGTTATTGGGGAAAGTAAGTAAGTGATGAAGTAGAAACTTAGTTGAAGGATTAGTTTGCTTGCTATGAAAGAAAGTATTCAAAAGGTTCTAAAAATAATTCATCTGGATACACTTCATCTGACTCATTTAGATCTGATTTTTCATCTAATTTTGTTCTTCCTCAAAGTTTGAAAACAAATACTTTGAGAAATAAGCTTCACATGAAGAAAAAGTTGAAAGCTTGTGGTAGTACTGGAGGTACTAAATCAGAGTTGGATAAATACCTTGGTGAAGATAAAGAGCCTGTGGCCAAGCCTAGATCTGAATCTGAATCTGAATATGAGGATTTTGATATCTTAAATTAGTGAAAAGTTAATTCCCCTAGGTTACCCATCCTTTCACAGTTGGCTTGTGATGTATTGGCTATTCCAATGTCAAGTATGGCATCGAATGTGTGTTTAGAACCGGCGGTCACATGCTTGACCCATTTAAAAGTTCATTGACTTCTAAATGAGTGTCGTACCTTATTTGTGTTTAAGATTGGCTTAGTCAAAAGACTAGACTATTTGTGAAGAAAATTTAGAATTTCTTGAGAAAATTAAACTTGGTAAGACTTTTAATTTTTTTGTGGGTTTGCAAAAAAAAATTAAATACTTATTTGCGTTGTATTTTAACATTTTTGTTTAAATTATTTTTAGAAATGACCAATAGTGAACGTGACTCTTGCATTGTTGATGTATGATTCTGATTTTGTTATTACTTAGTAGTGGTGATGATTGGTGAGCTCCATACTTTATTTGTTTGGTTATATCTATTTATTTTGTAAATTATAAGTTATATTCTAAATTTTCCTTTTATTTTGAAGGTTCAAGTGATGCCTCCTAAATATAAAGTTTACTCAAATATTTGGGAACATTATGAGGTGGTTCAAGACAATAAAGAAGTGCATTAAGCAAGGTGCTTGAAATGTGGCTTAATCCTTAATTGTCATCTAGAAAAATATGGCACATTTTCTTTGCGTAAGAATTTCAAGAAGTGTCTTATAACAACAACAACAACATACCCGGTGTATTCCAACCTAATGGGGTCTAGGGAGGGTAGAGTGGACGCAGTCCATACCACTACCTCGGGTGAAGTAGAGAGGCTATTTTCGATAGACCCCCGGCTTAGAATCAATAACAATATAACAAACACAATACATAAATGCATATAAACATGTACAGTATTGTAAAATAAACTAACAACGCGAGCCTCAAGATAATACTAAAACTATAAATTCGAAACCATAGATAGCACTCAACACCTACGAACAAGAAACTTTAGACACAAATACAGAACACTCCCCTACTGTTACCGACACTCTCCCGCCCCCAACCCTCTACCCTATTCCGCACCCTCCATACCTTCCTATCAAGGGTCATGTCCTCCATAAACTGTAACTGCTCCATATCATTCCTAATTACCTCTCTCCAATATTTCTTTGGCCTATCTTTCCCCCGCCTAAAATCATCCATAGCCAGTATCTCATACCTCTGCACTGGCGCATCAGCACCCCTCTTTATCACGTGCCCGAACCAACGTAACCTCACTTCTCGTATCTTATCCTCCATCGAAGCCACTCCTACCTTTTCCTGAATAATCTCATGCCTCACCTTATTCTTCTTGGTCTGACCACACATCCACCGTAACATCCTCATCTCCGCCACTTTTAACTTTTGTATGTGGGATTTCTTAACTGTACAATACTTCATTCCATATAACATAGTCGGTCGGACTGCCACTCTGTAGAACTTACCTTTAAGCTTTGGGGGCACCTTCTTATCATATAAAACTTCTGAAGCAAGCCTCCATTTCAACTATCCTACCCCAATACGATGCGTGACATCCTTGTCAATCTCACCATTGCCCTGAATCATAGAACCTACATACTTGAACTCTCCCTCTTCTGAATGGACTGAGAATCTAGCTTCACAACCATGTCAGTCTCCTGCAACACATCACTAAACTTACACTGCAAGTACTCCGTATTGGTCCTACTCAACCGAAATACTTTAGACTCAAGGGTCTGTTACCAAATCTCCAACTTATCATTAAATTCTCCCCAAGTATCTTCAATAAATACCATATCATCTACAAATAACATACACCAAGGCACCTCTTCCTAAATATGTCATGTCAACACATCCATCACCAAGGAAAATAAAAAAGGGCTAAGAGTCAATCCCTTTAAAACCCTATCAAAACCAGAAAGTGCACCAAATCTCCACCTACCATCCTCACGCGAGTCTTTGCGCTATCATACATGTCCTAAATTGACCTATTGTATGCCACGGGCACCCTTCTAGCCTCAAATCACCTCCACAGAATCTTTCTGGGCACTCTATCATATGTCTTCTCGAGATCAATAAACACCATATGTAAGTCTTTTTTCCTCTCCAAAAATTGCTTCACTAATCTCCTCACAAGGTGAATGGCCTCAGTAGTCGAGCGACTTGGCATGAAACTGAACTGATTCTCAGAGATAGTCACAATCTTTCTCAGTCTCAACTCTACCACCCATTCCCAAACCTTCATAGTATGACTCAACAACTTAAACACTTGAGATGACTCATCGTTGTTGTATTTTAACTATTAAGACTTGTTTTTGCTACTATTTTATTTATTTGTGGCTGCTACTATTTCATCCTTTTAGGCTACTACTGTTTTCGCGTTTTATGTTGGTACAGTGCTACTATTTTAGCTTTTTAAGTTGTGCTACTATTTTTGTGTTGCTGCTGCTACTTCAATGTTTCATGATGAATAACAAGTGCTAAAAAGTGAAAGAGGTTTGTTCTCTTAAATGTTTTTGCATTGCTTATACTATTTTTACAAGTACTGTTTTTTGGTTTAAGTTAAGACAGATTCTCTATGCCCAAAACTTTTTAAGATTTCAATGCTAGACCAAATTGGAGGATTTGCTAATTATCTTCCTAAGATTAAATGTTATTAATTTATGTACTAAAACTGGAACTTAATTCATCATCGTGTCTGAGCAACAATATAATATATGTGAACTTAAGATTCAAGATCATTAATTTAACTTGGTTACAACCACTTCCTTTTAAGTTTTAGTAATTAATAATTAAATATGTTTTCACCAAAAAAAAATTAATAATTAAATATATGAATAAAAAAGAGAGTACATTGCAACTTAATAGAGTAACTCAATGAGCACATGGACACTCCCACCGCCACAATGACAAAAACACTAATGTGTTTGCTTAATTAGCCACAATTAATTAAGTAACAAAGGATTTGATACTTCCATAATTATGATTAGCACCATTTGGTTATACTCATGGCACGTTGCTAATCTCTTAATCATATGCAATTATGCGTCAATATCAAGAGTACATTAATATAAGATTATTTTTTCAAACTCATAAGATGATCAATCAATGGATCCTATACCACTAATCCACAATTCCCCCCTTGATATTTTTCAACTAATTCTTTTATTTCCATTGGTAGAAAAAAATATGTGCAAAAGATGCATTGTATACACAAAAGGTATACAAATGCTCTTGGATGCAACATTTTGCAGAAATTAAAAAACCAAAATAATTAAACCGAAACCAAACCAAACTAAAAATGAACTAATTTGATTTGATTTTTGGTACACCTTATTGGATAATCAAAAACTGAAAAAATCAAAATAAAAAAATTGAAATCAAATCTAATGACTGAACATCCACCCCTAGTGATACTAATCATGAATCATACACTTAAAAATCATAGGTTCGTTATAAAGTGAGATCATAAGGTACAATTATATCAAACTTATGCAATTCATGCTAAATTTTTAATTCATATTATCGTGTGTAGCTCATGCTAATATCTGTGATGAAGCCCCCAAGTCTTGTAACTTATACAAAAACATGAAAATTATATGTAAACTAGGCTTATATCATATGCATGCATGAAATCTATGCTTGTTAATTCTAAATCATGCTAAGTCAAGATAAATCATATTAAGAACATGAAAATCCTAAAAAATTCATATTCATGTCATGTTATTTCTTGATATTTGGGCTAAATCACATCAACGGGAAGAGCTTGTTTTTAATTTATGCTTGAAATCATACTAAGGACATGTATTTCTTGAAAATTTCAAAGATTTAATATCAATTACTAGAGATTTCATGAGCATTCCATCAAACATTAAACAAGGGTTTGACAACATATAAATTGGAATGCAATTAAACCATGGGAGTTCATGAATATTATCAAGTACGTAGAAAAAATAACAAGTGAAACATGAACATTTGAATTAAAAACTTTGGAATTAAACCCTAACACAAGAACACATTCATGGAATTTAAATGCATGAGTTTAGGCACAAGGATAAAAAAAACTATCCTTATTGAAGCCCCTTATGCCTGAACGTGACGATTTCTTGGAGAAAAGTTTGTGTTTGTAGCCTTGGAAGTTTAATTTCTAAGTGAAACCCTTGAGTTTGTTTTCTTGAGAGTTGACAAGAGAATGAGTACTTTTGAAAATTTTATTCTAGGTGTTATGGACTTTTAGGATTAAAATGGGTTTAGGGAGGTTACATGCGGGTATAAGGATGAAATTACCCTTAAATTTTAAAGGAGAATAGAAGATTTTATCCCTAGAAGGTAGTGTGCGTCGCACAGACAATTTTTCAACACCCAGTTGTGCCTCGGACGACCAATAGTGTAGCACCTAGCTATGCCTTTCATGGCTATCTTGTATCATGGACAATTCCTCACTAAATTTACCACAACTTTTTATTCTGATGTCAAATTAAGGAAAAAATGGATGTGTTAGAAACTAAACTCAAATACCTTTCATTTTATGGGTCTTGAGCTCTAAGATACATCAAAACCTAGGAGTTATACTCATTTTAAGTTAAATATAGATAGATGCTATACAAGAATTCCATCAGTAAAAAGCCTTCAACTTGGCTAGGAGCGACAAGTTACTTGTGGCCTTAATTCATGTTGAAGGCTCTTCATATACTAAGAAATTGATCTTAAAATATGTACAATTAGGAATCATTCTATTTGATTCTATACAGATTCAATGAATAGGATCAGTTCTTAGCATAGAAAAATCAAGGTGTTACAATATCTCCCCCTTGGAATCATTCATTCTTGAATGAAGGTCAAAGCTATTACGGATATATATATATAGATTAAATTAAGTTCCTTGGATATATGTGTCATTTATACTAGCATGAAATAAATTATTTTTTCAAAAAGGTTCTTGCTATAAATTCTAAGAGATGCAGAAGCACAAGCTATTAGTGCAAGAACTAGCATAGGCATGAAGGACATAAACAAGGACATAAGCTTAATTTGTATTAGCCTCCATAAGACTTGGATAGGGAAATATTTTAATATTTTGAGGGTAGGAATGATTGGAATGATTTATGTGAGACATATGACATAAGTCCAGAGAATATGAATGATATAGTTTCAAACAAAGGCCACACATTATTTGAAGCTACATGACATGTAATGTGGGTACCCTGGGCATGAGGTTTGCATGAAGCTACAATTCCTTAAGCTATACAATTGATTTCTTCTAAGCTTAGCGAAACTTCTCAACTACATTTCTCCGCTTGAATATTGCACTTTATTAAATGCAACTTATAACCTTTACATGGGTACAGGTTACAACTTCTACCAAAGTTTGAGTCAAACTATATGCTCTCACCTTGTTCAAGGATAACTTGGAGTTATAAGGCACTACACATGATGTAATAATACTAGTCCAAACTACGGGATTCTTTTTCCCGTGTCTTTTAAGGGTGCTCATCTCAAGGCTAATACTCCTTGCCACTTCAACAAATGACTCTGAACTCTAATCAAGAAATCGCTGGTGCATAATATATTCATCCACATGTATACCAACATTATTTCAAGACTATCCTTATAAACACATATGAACTTTTAGGCAACCAAACTATATAAGGATTTTCTTATCCTCCCAAATCCCTCTATCAATAATAATTTCATGAACTATTTCCAAAAAGGGACACCAAAACTTCTTAACTAATATTTACATACACCAAAACATTGCCTCGATCTCCCCTCTACATATATAACTTTAGGTTGGTCAAGAATACAACAATTTTTCATAATACAAAATATCTACTCCCACCAATATAAACCATGGTACAAACACTTTCATCACCACTATTTTAACATGTAAGGGGGAATAGTAAAGTAATAGAACATAAGGACCTAAAGTATGAAAGAATACTATGCATAACATTTACACTTAACTATAGCCTTAAGGATAGAGTATCATAGGAATGAATTTGATAGAGACATCTAAGTTGAGGACATACATGGTATAATGTGATTTAAATAGTCATTAAGGGTTTGTCATGAGTTCATAGAGCATAAAATATTGAGAAATCATGGGTGCATGAGTCATGGGTAAGATGTGGGACGAGAATTCATGAATCTTTGGAGTATTACTAGGACTACATAGTGACACTTTTACTTCTTATGCTAGGAACGATCGAGCTGAGAATATGCATAAATTTTCATGAAGTCCATACGTAAAAAGTATGATCATGGTGATAAAATGTAAGACATGAGTAGAGTACCATAATGACAAATACATGCTGAAGATATTAAGATGGGGATAGGTTTATGCACCCCTTTAACTCTACTTTAGAACTCACTAACCTTGCTACTTGAATCTCAATACCTGAGTAGTGCTATCCTCTATCATCTCCCCCTTCAATTAGTGTTTCCTTTCTATGTGTTTAGATATTCTCAATAAACTCTAAACTAAGCCACCTCAACTTTCTCTAATAACTCGGGTACCTCTATACATTGTATACTAATCCCTCTATGAATGACTTCATCAAAAGATACAAAATCTGAGATAGGTCTCCGTTCTAAGATACTACACCTTAACTAACTACTCCATTTCACAATCATATAATATAACACCCCACAAACTCCAAGCTAAGTTTATAAATATTTGACATATCTTTAAAGGACCAAAAGAAGCTACTTTAAACAATAGATAAGTGTCATGATAATTAATTGATGTGGCATGGAAACATAAAACTTTTGATGCTTAAAGCAATGAATTTTGCATGAACTTAGGGTGTTTTGTTAGATATGATGCACTTTGGTGTAAATTACGGGTAAACAAGTCTACAATAGTGTTTGAATAAAAAGAGAATAAAAAGACCCAAAAAAGAAAAAAACTAAGCATGATATGAGTTAACTATCAAAACTAAGCAAGATATGAGTTATCTCACGAGTTGTATACTCAACATACGACTCATAGGAGTAATCGTACCTATAACAAAAGCAAACACCAGGACCAAATATCAAGTGAGGGTAAGATATGAATCATGTATACGAGTCATAAGATGAGTACATGATTTGTGTCAACAGATCATGAGCATTCCAGAATCAAGGACCCAAAAAAGAGACCAAGTGAAGAAAACATATAATGTGTCCATATAAGCCGTACACTAAGGATACGAGACGTATAGAGAATTCATAAGCAAAACAAAACCAAGCTACTGTTTAAAGATTGAAGTGTCAGATGTATAAGAGTTGGAAGTATGAGTACGACTCATATAGGGATGTCGTATACAAACCAGTGTACAAGACTAGGAAGGACAAAAGTCCCAGGGGGATATGGATGGAGGACACGAGTCGTACACTCATGTAGAACTCATAAGAAGAAGTCGTATGTTGAATAAAAAGTTAAAACCATGAGAATATCAGACACTGAACAGATACGATAAGGCAGGGTACGACTCGTATGATTCCAATACGAGTGAAGACCGAGTTGTACCAACTACTGACTTAACTTTATTTTTCCTATTTTTATTAGGATTTTAAGGTTTTTTTAGATACTATAAATAACCTAGGGTTTATATTTTATTAGGTTATGTTCTTTTATATTCTTTTATATATTATTACAATACTTTCATAATTGTTCTTGGAATTTTAGGGTTTATTCAATTAAAGACTTTGGAGTTTAATCATTTTTTTGTGCAATTGATTTTATGTGTTCTTCATTGGTAATCATGGTTTCTTGCACAAACATGAGCAACTAATCTCCTCGACTAGGGTTGTGGGAACCCTGATAGATTAGCTACATAGAGGAAGTGTGAGATTAAACTATTCTAGGGTTTCTGCATGTATCTTAATCTTCTTCATAATAATTAATCTCAAATATCTACATTACCTTAAGAGATCTTGTATTTGTATTCATCCCCACAAGGGAGCTTGTGATTGGTAAAAGAAGTTAAGATACTAATTTGGGATCCTTCTACCTCCACCTTTTAGTCCCCACGTCCTATCTAATCACTTGATCCTACCCAGTGATAGTGAACCGAGGCCGTAACAAGGGGCAAGAAGGTGACACCTTGAGACTTACCCGATAAAGGGTGAAATTTATCTTCTACCTTACCCATCAGTTGATAATACCTATTTTGTTGATTTTACATGTAGAACAACAAAATAGTTGGGTTGACCATGAGAGATTTATGGAGTTAAGAAGCGGGGGAAACACAAACCTAGTGTTCGTCTCTTCTTCGTTACAACTCAAAAGCACTCAAAATTTGGTTACTACTTACAATTGATAATACAAATTCCCACTATTTACTTTCCTATACTGCTCGTTGATTACATCAAGACAAGCAACTATTCATGTTTTTCCTGTGGGATCGACCCCAATCTAGTTGGGTTATTATATTTACAATCGACCACATTATACTTCTGAGAGGAGTGTAGTTTTGGGAGGCATCATTAACTTAGTGTGAAAAGTTCCTTCAATGTAAATCATGGTTATAGAAATCATTTAGAACAAAGTTGAGTTAAGAGCATTAGTTATCGACTATGTTATAGTATTCGATCCTACAAGGGTGTACTTTAAATGAGTATAACTTCTATAATATATAGAGTTTTTGATTTCAAGACCCATCAAATGAAATATCTTTGAGTTTTCTTTCCTATGCATCTTATTTCACCTTAATTCAATACCAGAGTAGAAAGTTATGCTTATTTTACCTGAGGGTATCTGTCAATCAAAGATTGATGACCCGAGTTGACGAGCCATCAACTGAAGTCATCAACCTTAGGCAATAAAGCTCAAGAGTGGCTAGAGATTGACGATGGGAGTTGATAAGGCATCAAATAGTTGAGGATTCATCAACTCAAGACGTCGGATGAGAATTTCTATAATTTATTTTATTTTTTTAGAGGTAGTTTGGTCCTTTCCTTACCCCAAACTCCCCCCCCCCCCCCATGATTTAAATCACTCAATAAATATTTTTTACTCATTATTTGAAAGTTTTTATCACTCTTTTCACTCATCATTGGTAAGTTTTTATCACTCTTTCTCCTCTTCACTCCCAAGAGAAACAAAGTTAGGGTTTAATCCCAAAGTTCAACTTTCAAGGCTCCAAACTCAAGTTTTCCCTTGAAGAAATTGACAAGTTCAGGTATGTGGGGTTTGATAAAGGATTACCTTTCATCCTTGTTCCTAAAAACTCAATTTTTCATATGAAATTATGGATCTGATGATTAGGGTTCATACTCACTTTACAAGATTTTGAAGCTATGATGTTTTTTATGAACTGAAGTAGCATAAAAATTCATGTTTTGCTCATGTTTTTACTTGAAAAGTTATTCTCATGAAGTAAATTTTAGTGTTATAGATAAAAGTACCATAACTTGGTAAAAATATGTGATTTTAGCATGATTCACTCAACTTACAAGAAATTCGGATTTATGATTTCAATTTTAGAATGAAATTCACATAAGTACTTATGAATTTAAAATAGAAACAGAAGCATATCATGTTTTTCAAAATTATCATCTTAATTCTTATTTTATGGTAAATTTCATATGTATTTATGAGCAAAAGTATGATTTGGAAGTAGTATCTAGCACCGAGGAGTGAGGGTTTAGCGTATCCTAGTTTCATAAACATAGTGCCACCATAGTTATTCATTATTAACCTTGTCCAAATGGGTATGTAAAGTCATTATTTAGATTCTCCAAATGGACATGTACAGGTGATCACCATAGTATGCCTTTATACCCTGACAAGGTATATTGGTCCCTTTCGATAGGGACTTTTACATCAGACTCCATGTTGCTCTCATGGTTTATGTCCGTTAAGAGAATTTCTCACAGAAAAATGATTTTAGAAACTAAGTATAATGACTCATTGACTTTTTCAGATGTTGCTTTATGACTTATGCTTTATGACATTTCAGCTTCCAGTTTTATTCATGAATATAGTGAGTTTGTATATACTTAGCATGTATGTTTTAAGTTTATGATACATATCAACTTTTACTTATTGCATTCACCCTCATGTACTCAGTACATTCTAGAAGTATTGATCACATATACGTCTGTGTGGCTACATTGTTTCATAATGTATCTATCAATTATAGCTTACAAACTCAAGATCATGCGGTTCATAATTTCCAGCCAGTAGGTGATGAATTCTCTTTATTTGGGGTCTCAACTCAGTTACAGTTCTAGTAATTTATTTTAATTTCTTTGTATTGATCAGTGATAGTTGGGGTCACGTCCCAGCTACCTATAGTCAGTATTAGTAGAGGCTTTGTAGAAAGTCAGTCAAAGTTGATTATTAAGTTAGAGTTGTCAATACGGGTCAGCCCAGCCCTTTCGGGCTAGCCCACACGGGATTTGAGTTTGACAGTCCAGGCCGGACTGACCCATCATTTCACCAAGTCCACACCATTACTTGGTGGACTGCGGGCCTCACGGGCTAACCCACTTTTTAAAAAATAATATTTTATAATTTAATTTTAGTATGTTAGTAAACATAAATACTTACCAGACAATATATCATAGTGTTAATACTTGTTAATCAAGTCTCCAACACCCCAAAAAATAATCTTAATAGCGAAATTAAATAACTTTTGACATGATATCCTTTGAACCAAATAAAAATACTGATAAGCAATCTAAATAATCAATGAATCAAAATATTATTGATAATTAAAAATATTAACCTAACTTTGTTTCAATATATCAAAATAAATAAAACAGAAAAAATGTCAATATTTTATTCGTTAAAAAAAAAAGAACTTCTCAAGAAAAGCTTCCGTGGAACTTATTATGTATCTAATATCAATATTTTATCTTAATCAAGCATCTTTGAATCATCTTCTGGTAAAGTTGTCTCAAAAACTTAATTTTCATCTAAAATTTATATACAATATTAATTAATTAAACATTAAGAAATAATAAAATTTAAGAACTAACAATATTTTACATGTATGCAAAAAATATTACCAATTTGAGAGAAATTGTGCAACCAATTTCGAGTAGTAACAAGTGTTTGGACATTTTCATGATGGATTGCAATTTCTATATTTGGTGAGAACACGTGGTCTTTGATGTTTAATTTGCTTAAACCTAGCTAGTACTACTTAAATAGATTTTGAGTGGCCTTTGAATTCTTTTATTATTTTTAGTATTTTATTTTATTTTAAAACTATTTATTATTTAACTTACGGGCCGGTACACGGGCTAGCCCAACCGATATTGCTCAAGCCTCGGGCCACGGGCTTATTCGGGCCGGGCTAAAAAGTCCTGTTCTTAAATAGGCTGCAAAAATTAAAGCCCAACTCCATCAAATTACAGGTTGGGTCAAGTCGGTCCAACGAGCCTGGCCCATATTAACTGCTCTATATTAAGCTTCAGTTTTCTTTTGTACAATCATTGTTTTGAACTTTTGACAATAATGTATTGAAATAGATTATCTCATGTTTTTTCTTCTGCTCAGTAAGTTTAACTTTTATACATATTTATTCAGTTGCTCATGCATTATCCCAGTACCATGAGTTATCTTGGGATCGCTCGTGATTCTAAGCACCTATGACGTCCAAAGGATAGTCTCAGGGAATTACACATAATCCTCAAACTTGCACCACCACAAACACTAGCAACAACTTAGATTTGTGCATATGCTAGGTCGACCTACAAGATCTATTTCATAAAACTAGCACCATCCTCCCCACATAGTCATTATCTTTATCTAATTTAGAAACTATAATTTAAACTTAAACTCTAACATTCATCATATACAACCACTCAACTTCTCATATACTTTACCAACCTTCAACTACTATATAGGGGTCAAAGAAACACTAGTCCATCAAAATTCACAATAATGTGTAATCAACTTAAGACAAACCTCCCATCTAACTTCAATTTGCACATACATTCTTCTTTCATAGACTTACTAATCTTTCTTACATGACACAATACACTATACACCTATACACTCATATGATTCTATCTAAACCTGTCAATGTTTTGACCACTCCATAAATGCTACACTTCTAGACTAATACTTCTAATATTAGGGTTATTCTTTTATAAGCTTCTATGAAGGGGGCTGGGAACATATTATACGTTGGCTCAAATGCACAACCTACATGACTGAGAGTAGATGCTTTTAAATAATTGGACTTAAAAGAATTGATTGGATTCTCTCAAGCTTGTATGCAGTCAAACAAATATGTATAGTTTCTTCTGAAAAAACTTAGTCAGTATGAAGTTAAACTTGACTATCTCTATTCCCTAAAAAATGTGACAAAATTTGTGGAGACTAAGCAAATTCTCAAATTTTTATAGATTTCTTAGATAACACTTGTACTGCATGAGTTAGGATATGAAAGAAAGGAGACATTTCCTAAATGCCCTATAACCTTTCAATGAAAAGTACAGACATCTCCATACCATTCTGTAAGAATCTACTAGACACAGCTTCACAGGCACCCTAGGTTTACTAGACACAGCTTCATAGGCACCCTAGGTTTATATTCTAATACCAAGTTTGTCATGCTCCAACACTACCCTCGGACATAACATGATGCTTAGAACCACAAATAATCCCAAGCTAACCCATAGTACTGGCATAATTCATGAGCAAATGAATAAAACACATGAAAATGGAAGCTCTAAGCAGAAGCAATATCAATATCTACACTTGTTCAATACACACTATTTAAAACATTTACAACACTAGATTATACGAAAGAAAACTAGAATTAAATACATCAACTTTGACTGCTTGTCAATTAAACCTCTACTAATACTGACTATAGGTAGTTGGATCATAACCCACAGCTCCCTAATCAATTCATATGAATAAAAATAAAATACTAAAACTATAATTGACTTAAGTCATCGAATAAAAATAACTCATCACCTATTGGTTGGAAGCTGCAATCTACCTGATCATGATTTAGTGAGCTAGAACTGATATGATAGAATAAACTGAGCATGAGAAAAATGCACATGTGATGTATATGTAAAACTGAACTAATAAATCATGTATAGAGTTGAAAACATGTTAACAAGTATGAATGGTTCACAAATTGTACATGAATGACTGAAACACAGTAAGACCTAACATGATAAGAAAACATGAATACCTGTGCAGTGAACCAATTATACTAGTTTAGAGGATTATGCGTAAGACCCGAGCATGCTAATAAGTTTAAATGATTCACATTAAATATGAAGTAAACTACAAACATAATAAGAACAAGCATGACACTGAAATATAAAAATTAGTGCAGTGAGTCATTTAAAATTGTCTTTCTGTGGGAGTTTCTCTTAACCGACATAAATCATGTGAGAAACAAGGAGTCTGATGTATACTCCCTCATCAAAAGGACCCAATATACCTTACTAAGGTATAAAGACGTATCTATGTGATTACCTACCCAAACTCATTTGGGCAAGCTGAATACCTACGATGGCACGTAGTTTCTAAAACTAGGATACGCTAAATCCTCACCCACTCGGTACTAGATACTACTCTTAGAATAATACTATTTGCTCATCATATATAAAATTCATTATGGAAAGAACCATGAAACTTGTTTAAAGTAAACTGATGCCCGTTGTCCTGACATACTAAAAACTACACATATTTTTTACTGTTTCATAGATCATTAATGGCATATCTCGATGTCATATTACATAAGCATTGATGGCATGCCCATCTATCATATATTAATCATGAATCATATACTTGAAAACTGTGGATTCACGATAAACTAAGAACATAAGGTCATATTATGTCAAACTCGTGTAATTCATGCTAAGTTTTGAAATTCATATTATCTTGTGTAATTCATACACATGTTTGTGGTGAAACCCCCAAGTCTTGTAACTTAAGAAAAAATATAAAAACTATATGTAAACTTGTCTTATACCATATGCATACTTGAAATTTATGTTTGTTCATTCTAAATCATGCTAAGTCATGCTAAATCATATTAAGAATATGAAAATCCTTGAAAATTCATATCCATGTCATGCACTTGCTTGAAATTCAAGCTAAATCATGTAAAAGAAAAGAGCTTGCTTTCAATTTATTCTTGAAATCATCAAATCATACTATAGACATGTATTATTGCAAATCTCAAAGGTCCAATATCAATTTATAGGGATTTCATGAGCATTCCATCAAATCTAAAACAAGGATTTGACAATATGTAAACAAGAATGCAATTAAACCTTGGGAGTTAATGAATATTATCAAGTAGAAAAACTCACAAGTGGAACATAGATATTTGAATTAAAATCTTTAGGGTTAAATCTTAATACAAGAATACATATTCATGGAATTTAAAAGCTTGAGTTTAGGCAGAAGGAGGAAATGATTATCCTTGTTAAAGCCCCACATGCCTTAACTTGATGCTTTCTTGGAGGAAAGTTTGGGTAAGGAGCCTTGGATGTTTAATTTCTAATAGAAACAATTGATTTACCTTTCTTGAGAGTTGAGAAAAGAATGAGCACTTTTGAAATAGTTTTTGCTAAGTGTTATGGACGACTTTTAGGATTAAGATGGGTTTGGGGAGGTCACATGTAGGTATAAGGATGAAATTACCCTTAATTTTAAAGAAGAAGTGGAGATTTTACACCAAGAAGGGAGTGTACGTCGCACGACCAATCGCGCAGAAACCAGTTGTGCCTCGCACGGCACCTAGTTGTGCCTCGTACGGCACCTAGTTGTGCCTCGCACGGCACCTAGTTGTGCCTCGCATGGCCATTATATATCTTGGACTGTGTCTCACTAAAATGTCCATAATATTTTATTCTGAAATTAAATTAAGGCGACATTCGGTGCATTGAAAGAAGACTCAAAGACCTTTCATTTGGTTGGTCTTGAGCTTTAAAACTCATTAGAACCTAGAAGTTATACTCATTTGAAATAGACTATAGATAGATTCTATTCAAGAATTCAATTAGTAAGAAACCTTTCAACTTGGTAAGGAGCTAGGAGTTACTTCTGGACATAATTCATTTCTAACACTCTTCATATAGTTAGACATTGATCTTAACATCTATATACAATTAGGAATTATTAGATATGGATCTACACACATTTGATGAATAGGTTGGTTCTTAGCTTAGAAAATTCAGGGTGTTACCTTACCATTAACCGCAAAGATCCTATTTCACTATTTTCCAAACAAAGGGTCCAAATAAGATATAAAGATTCCAAAATAAACCCAACCCCACTTTCAATCCAAATATAACATTCCAGATTGTCATGACCCAAAAATCTAAAGGTCATGATGGCACTTGTCACAACGAACCTTAACAAGTAAGTCAATTATCCAAACTGATACACAAGGGGAAAAAGACAAAAATAATCCCAATACAAGGCTTCTAGAACAAAGTCGAACCATAAAATTAAACAAATATGGAAGGAAACATACTCAACAATTCCAAAATCCCAAAATCTGGTGTCATAGTGTAAGAACATAACCAGTATAACTCAAAGTCAAATACAAAATACATCCAAAATAGGATATAACTTTATCACTAAAATATAATAAAGACATAGTCTAATAAGGAAAGATAGAAGTAGACTCTAGACGCATGAAATCAACCACTACCGTGAAAAGATCCAAATGACGCTCGAAATCAAACACAGTAAGTCACACCTGAACCTGAATTTGCACCGAAAGGGTATAGTAGGAGTGAGTACGGTCCACTTATACTCAGTAGGTATCATAGGCCGACCAATAAAACTAGAAAATAGAACATACAAAATGCACACTAAAGGCACGTCACCTGCAATTAGAAAATGTCCCATAATGGTAGTCGACACTACTTGCACAAACAGTTCTATATTATCCACATATAACATAGTAAAACACCAGAAAGGAATACAAGTATACATTTATACCACATATAAGCAAGGAAAAGATAAGAACATATACGGAAATATCAAGTACAAGTAAGGGAAGATATAATAATGGATAGGTAAAAAGTCAAACAGAATATACAACCACATCACAAGCATAACAAAGTAAATACAAAGAGAATGATGATGTAATGCACGAGGTTATCGCACAAGCTCCGATACCGTCGCACAGTCTCCATGGGCACCTATCTAATAAAATCTACAAGACGTAGGACCCATGGGGGGTTCTTCAACCCGTATACAATCCATATATATCCATGTCTCCTTCCCAGCATATCCCTTAGGGAGGGTTTTATAAGATCCCACATTTTCTGTCAAAAAAGGTATTGCCTGTGTTTCTCTGTATTTTCACGGTGGTACCAATGTTTCAATAATGAGTATGAGGATGTAATGCTCACAACCAACCATAATGAGTATTTCCACACCCAACCACAATGAGTATTTCTAAAATCAACCAATATACCATCACATAAGCCAAATATCCACTCATTATTTTCAACCATCCATGATATCCAACATGATTCATATGCTAATAGAGTACAAATATATCACAACACACAATTGGTACAACAACACGCTTTTTTCATCAAGCAAGATCCAATTATCATCAAGTATACAAGGCTATCACTATCATATAGGACCCCACACGGTCACACATAACACATAATGTTCCAAAACCACTGCATAACATCACATATAGGCCCCCACACTGGCACAACACATTAAGATATTCATAGTCATGATTAGTTCCCATACCCATAACATGATTTTGTATCAACATTAACTACCCAGTCTGAAAGAAGTTAACTCATAACCTACCTTGAAGGCCAAAAATTGGTCCGCAACACTTCAATCCCAAAGCCTTACTCCTTATGAATGGATCGAAATCAACTAAAACATCAAAATATAGAATTTAAGCATCAAAAGAAAGGCAATGATACCCATATTGCCTATTTTTTAAGTCGGGGTCAAAATGGACCCCTAAAATGGGTTTACAAAAAATAAGCCAAAATCTTAACTCTATTTCAAAATGTGTTCCCCATATTTTTAACAGTCTACAGCTGAAAACTCAAGAGAAAACAAGTTAAAGTGAGATCCAAACCAAAGAAAAGCCATTTTTAAACTTTACCAGGTAAAATCCCCAAAATCCATTTTAAAATTAAGATCGAAATTGTTTTGAAGATGAACTTAAGGGAAATCTTATAATTATGAGGTTAGAAATTCATCCAAGCGAAAAGGGTAGAAATTGGAGTTAAATTCGAGGATTATAATTTTTAGGCCTTACGGGCCAAAATCCCAAAATTCTATATTTAATTCAAGTTTAAAAAGAGAATTAGATGTTAAAGATGGAAGAAAATAATTGAAATAGGTGTTATGGAGCTTACCCAACCTTCGAAGTGGAAGAAATAGCTCAAAATCATGAATCCCTAAGATCCAAGTCTCAAAAATGGTGAAAATAGCGAGAACCAGGTATTTATATACCCAGGCTTCGCGATCGCGGATCGGGTTGTGATTGTGGTACCTAGCCTTTCAAGGGTATTACAATAGCGAAAAGGGTATTGTGATTGCCACACTTCGGCTACAGGCCCAATCGTGATCGCAATAGAAGCATCGCAATCGTAGGTGCACCAGCTAGGTGGCGCACTAACTGGGAACAAGGTGCATCCCAATCTCCATGGGCCCCTTGGGATTCATCCAAAATTCCAGGAATGCAAATGAACTATGCTACCTTATCAAATTCGATGCTCCAAACTCAATAGTAATATCAGGTTTCCGAATAGATGTTTTTTTATAAAGTCAACTTCCGAAACCCAAAATCACAACTTTCTGAACTAAGGGTCAAAATGATATTTAAAATCCATAAAATCACACAAACTATGTTATCATCCAAAAGTAAATGTTTAGGATCTATTGGAGCAGTCGTTTTGCCATCTGGTGCATGGATCAAAAGATGTTGACTGAAGTCAACTATAAGCTCTTAAAGCCGCCAAAAATCACAAACTCACATAAATGGCACCAAAATGCATTAAGAACCGTGTCAATCATCTTCACACCCCAGAAATACAACAACACAACCACGGGGAGGGATAAAATGGTCAAACTATACAGATACACATATTTATCATATTTCATCAAAATTTAGGTCATTATATCATCCACCACTAAAATCTAGTTCATCCTCGACCTAAGGAAAAGGAAATACCTGAATCACCAAAAATTTGGGTATAAGAACTATGCATATCAGACTCGACCTCACAAGAAGCCTCATCTATAGGTCGATTCCTCCACTAGAAATTAACCACAGGAATAACTCTAGAGTGCAACTATCTAACATCCCTAGCCAATATGGAGACCGACTCCTCAACAAAAGACAACCTCTCATCTAACTGTACCGACTCCCAACAAATAGAGGCGGAGCCAGGATTTCAAGTGAGGGGGTTTAATATTCAAAGAAAACTAAGTCGAAAGGGGTTCAACACCTATTATAACCATATAAAAAATAATTTTAATCATGTATAAATAGTATATTTTCCGTCGAAGGGGGTTCGGACGAACCCCCTAAAGAGGGCTGGCTCCGCCTTTGCCAACGAATGACATGAGATTCATCCCAAATATAATGGCGAAGCATGGAAACATGAAAAATGGGAAGAACACCTGATACAACTGGAGGCAAAGCTAACTCATAAGCTACATCACCAACAGTCTGAAGAATCTCAAATGGGTCAATATACTTGGGGCTAAGCTTGCCCCTCTTTCCAAACCTCATTACATCCTTCGTGGGTGAAACTCAAAGGAAAACACTATCACCAACACCAAACTTCAAGGCACGAAGTCTATGGTCCGCATAGCACCTCTGTCTGCTATGTCTCGCTTGAAGCCTATCCCAAATGATTCGGACTCTATCCAAAAACTCACGAACCAAGTTCCTACCTCATGGTCTAACCTCAGAAACCTCAAACCAACTAACTGGACATCGGCAACGCATATCATACAAATCCACAAAAGGAGCCATAACTTCGCCAAGGCTAAATGTTGCTCCCACTGGCCCCAAAAATCCATCAAATAAGCACGGAGCATATCCTCTAAAACCTGGATAGTCCACTCTAACCGACCGTCAGTCTGAGGATGAAAAGTTGTGCTAAGATCAACCCGAGTACCCAACTCATCCTGAAAAGTCTTCCAAAAGTGAGATGTAAACACTGAACCTTAATCTGAAATAATAGACACTGGCACACCATAAAGATGCATAATCTCATGAGTGTAGATACGGGCCAACCTCTTATCACTGAAAGAAACTTGCATCAAAATAAAATGAGCAGACTTGGTCAATTGATCCACAATGACCCAAACACTATCAGAAACATGAGAAGTGCGAGGAAATTCGGTCACAAAGTCTATAGTGATACATTCCTACTTCCACTCAGGAATGGGTAATCTCTAAAGCAATCCAGCAGCCCTCTAACCTCGGCCTTCATCTGCTGGCAACATAGGCAATGAGCTATAAAGTTTGCTACACCCTTTCTCATACCACCTCATCAATAATATTGTGTCAAGTCATGATACATCTTAGTCACTCTCGGATAGATGGAATACCTGGAATAATGGACCTCCTCAAAAATCAACCTAATGCAATCACCCACTCTCAGCAAACAAACTCAGCCCCTAATCCTCAAAACACCATCAAAATCAAGTAAGGCTTCCTTAGCCTCACCACTCAACACCTTATCCCAGATCAACCTCAATTCCACATCATCAAACTGGTGAGCTTAAATCTGCTCCATTAAAGAATACTTAGCCTCCACAAATGGAAAAATATAGCCAGATGTCGAAATATCAAGCCTAACCATCTGGTTAGCTATAGAATGAACCTCTAAGGCCAAAGGCCTATCCTGGGTCAAAAGATGTGCCAAGCTACCCATGCTAGTAGACTTTCGACACAAGGCACCTGACACCATATTAGTCTTTCTCGGATAATAGAGAATAGTCAAGTCATAATCCTTAAGCAACTTAAGCTAACGATGCTACCTCATATTAAGATCTCACTGGATGGAGTACTGAAGGGTACGATGATCCAAGAAAATCTCACAATAAACTCCATACAAGTAGTGCCTCCACAACTTCAAAGCAAAAACAACTATACACAACTCCAAATCATGGGTAGGGTAATTTTTCTCATGAGGCTTCAATTAATGAGAAGCATACATAATCACCTTACCCTCCTACATCAACACAACACCTAACCCAATACCTGAAGTATCATAAAATACTAAAAAAACCATGCCCTCCTTGTGTAAAGTTAAGATAAGAGTTGAAGTCAATAAATCCTTGAGATTTTGGAAGCTCACCTCACAAACATCAGACCACTGAAAGGAAATCTTCTTCTGAGTCAACTTGGTCAACGAAACTGCATTATATGAAAAACCCTTCACAAAACATCGATAATTACATGCCAAACCCACAAAACTCAAATTTCAATGGATAAAGTAGGCCTACCCCAATCATGAACCACTACAATCTTGGATTGATAAATAATAATGCCCTCTTTAGTCATCACATGACCCAAGAAATAAACAGACTTCAACCAAAACTCACACTTGGAGAACTTGGCATACAACTTCTTATCTCTTAATCTCTGAAGCACAATCCACATGTACTCCTTATGATCGGCCTCACTCTAAGAATAAACCAAGATATCATCTGTAAATACAATAAAAAAGAGTTGAGATATAATCAAAACACCCGGTTAATCAACTCCATAACGTGACTGCGACATTGGTCAACCCAAAGGACATGACCAAGAATTCATAATGACCATATCGAGTCTGAAAAATGTTTTTCAAAATATCTGAAGCTCTAATCCTCAAATGGTGACACCTATATCTCAAATCAATCTTCAAAAACATTACTGCACCCTAAAGATAATGAACAAATCATCAATAAAGAGAAAAGGATACTTATTCTTAACTGTCACCTTGTTCAACTGTCGATAATCAATACACATCCGCATAGACACATACTTCTTCTTCATAAATAACACAGGCGCATCCTAAGGTGATACACTGGGTCAGATATATCCCTTATCCAACATCTCTTGGAACTGATCATTTAATTACTTCAATTTAGCTGGGGCCATCCTATAAAAAAGAATAAATATGGGCTTAGTCCCGGCTCAACATCAATAGAAAAATTAATATCACGATCCAGAGGAATACCAGGCAAATCCATAGGAAACACATCCATGAACTCACGAAAAACATGAATAGAGCCCAAAGAAGGAGGTGAAACAATACTAGTATTACGAATGTGAACCAAGTAAGACAAATATCCCCTTTCAACCAATCGATAAGCCTAAACATAAGATTTAACCCTCTTAGGACCTGAATAAAGTGTATCCTTTAAAGCTATTTCGGCACACCCGGCAAAGCTAAGGTCACAGTCTTAGAATAACAATCTAGAATTGCATGGTAAGGAGCAAACCAATTCATACCAAAGATAATATTGAAATTAACCTTATCTAACACAAGCAAGTCTACCCAAGTCTCACGCCCAGAAAAGGTCACAATACAAGGTCGGTACACCCAATCCACACTAAAGAATCTCCTATCGGGGCAAATATGTAAAAAGGCACGGCTAGAGGCTCACTAACATAATCAAAACCCAAAGCAAAATATGCAGACACATAAAAAAAAGTCAATCTCAGATTAAATAACACAAATGCAAATCTGAAACAAATGGGGATGATACCTATAATCACAACATCAGAAGCCTCTACCTCTGGTCTAATTGGTATAGCATAGAACTGTCCACGACCACTAACTGGCTGAGTCGCCCCACGACCACCACCACAACAGATACTACCCCTGCTTATTGTACCTCTGATAGAACCCCTACCTCTCACAGCTAAAATAGAAGTAGCTCTAATCACATAGTAGGGACAGTACTTAGCCAAATAACCAATCTTATCACACACAAAGCAACCTCTACAGCTCGACTTAACAGGATAAGGCACCACTAGGCCCGAACGACCACCCTAAACTGTTAGACCAGAAGATCCACTACCCAAAATCTATAAATCTATCTACACTGGTGTACCATGATACCCACAAGAACCTCTAAAATCTCTTCCTCGGGAAGCCTGACCTCAAAACTCACTAAAACGACATACTTTCTTGGCGCCTCTCTAAAATGCTCGAAGAATACCCTCAGTCACCTCAGCATGATCCACTATAATCCGAAAGGATGCTCTAAATACAACCATCTAAGTCATAGACAACTGAAGAGAGACATCCAAACCCTTCACGAACTACTGAATCTTTTCAGACTCGGTCAAAATGCTGGTATAAGAATATCTAGAAAAGGCATGGAAGCGTAATAGTCATGAAGCCCTGCTCCAGGCGATTAAATTCATATCTCATCCAATCTCGTGGACTATAGGCACAAATCTCTCTAAAAAGGCATCAGCAAACTATTCCCAAGTCATCTCGAGAGAATTAAGAGGTCTGTGACTAACAAGTGATCTGTGACTAACAAGTGATCTCCACCAATCTCTAGCAATATCTCTCAATTGATAAGTAGTACAAGTAACCCCATGCAACTCAAGCAAACCCAAATTATGCAACTTCTCCAGATAATCAATTAAGAACTCATAGGCATGCTCACCTACAGTACCACTGAATCTAGGAGGACCCAAATAAGTAAATCTCTTAAACATCCTTCTGATCCTGAGAAGACATAACTGTACTCATAGTAAGAGGAGGCATGGTGAATCTGGCGGGTTGAGTCCTATCTATGGAGGTAACATAGATAAAGGATGAACTCCCAATATTGGAATACCATACTCAGATACCGATACTAAAATAGGAATAATACTCGGGGTTTGAAGATTACCAAGGGTAGAAGAAGGTGCATCTAGAATATCCACACCCAAAATTGAAGGAACACTAAGCACATTCAACAGATCACCTTCAAAATAGGTCAACAAGCGAACCCTCTAATATTGAGTGGAAGAACTCGGTGAAACTAAAGTAGGACCCACACCTCCAACATGCTTAACACGAGGCTCAAGGGAAATTCCCCTAGCACTACTCCTAGACGGGTTAGATCCACATGCCCATCCACTACCTTAAGTCCATCCACGACTCGTAACTAACCCTCTAGACTAGGCTCTCTCCCTAAATAAAAACTCCACATCTCTATCCTTACGATAGTCATCATCATTGATAATGCTCAACTCACTTTCATGTTTGAGGGGTGAGGCGATCGTTGTCAATAACCTAACTCGCATTGGGGTCGAATCTACAAAGAGCGAACTATAAATTTCAAATCCTATGGGTGTCTAGTTACTAAAAGATTTCCCGAGGTGTAGACAAACACAACATGCAATATAAAGTGGGGGAATTAGTTTGAAATTTATTTGTAATAATCTTTGGTTAACAACACACTAATTTAGAACTTTTGATTTAGAATTAAGATTTGAGAAGATATTGGGATTATGTCCACCTAAAGGTGAGGACTGCATGGGTTGTTGAGAATTTAACATGAAACTTAGTTGTTAAGTAAAAGATAGGCTAGGTCGAAGGTCTTTGTGGTTAGTCTTTGATACGATACAAACTTGGTATGTATCAAAAACACTCTAAAAATAGTCCACGAAAAAAAGGAAAATTGAGAGCAACACAAATACAATTCTCGTGTCCAACAACAACAAGAAATAAGGTGTAAATGACACCAAAAACACTAACAAAAAGAACAACACTAGGATAACTATAATCCAATGGTTACAAGATTACAAGGATAACAAGAACAAATAGTTTCACTAGACAACATAAAATAGTACATAAAATATAAAGATAGAAAGTGAGACATACACTATTACAAGATTAGGAACCCAAAGATATATTTAATCTAAGGAGCCCTGAGACTTACAATAGAAACACCACACCCTTATGAAGACACGAGAGGGATTCCACCGCTCAAGCACCAATGTTTTCAAGCAATACACATTCACAAGTGAAAACACACTTGCTCATGTACTAGTTTTGGCCTATGGAGGCTCTCTCTCTCAAGAGATGTGTTCTTTTATCAATATTCAATAACTAATGAGCTAAAACCCAAACATGTTCTTTATATAGGCTATTACAAATAATATAAAAATGACAAAAGTGCCCCATAGTGCTAAATGAACAAAATGGCACTCGTGGAGTGCAATATAGGGGCGACTTTGGAGCCCTTTTCACCCTTTAACTCATACACTGTGTAGGTTGCATTCAACACACTAAAAAATGTCCATCTACATGATTGTGCCCATATAATCCTCTCCATCTTGAGATGAATTTGACCTCAAATTCATGGCACAACTAAATGAAATGGCACAAAACAGTCCACAAAATAAGAAGAAATCGAGCACACAATAATGTCAAGTCTCGACCAACATCTTTATTTTGCACCTCGGCTTCCTTTTCATCTTGAGATTTGCCTTCAATCTCATCTGGCTCAATTGATTTTATCCAAAAAGTTTCACTACAAAACAACATACGAGTTAGTTGTAAAAGAAAGGTCCTCACACTCTCTTTATTTCTTTATTCTCAGATTCCTCACACTTAATCTCACAAGTGTTGTATGCTTGCTTGTACTCCGTGAGGTGTTGAAAGGTGAACCAAATGTTTACAATGACTCTAAAGAATAAGAAAAATACACAAGGACGTAAATACAAAGAACGATTTCATAACCAACTCACAATTTAGTAAATGGCTACTAGCTTGTAAGTTAGTATTAGAATCAACAAACAAAACTAAGGACACAACAAAATGAAACTAAGAAATCAAAATTTGAGCCTAAAATTGATTTGTGAACAGTAACTTGATGATGTGGCAGTCCACTATTAGTTCAATTTTATCAAGTTCTTATTTTCCAATGTTCAAGTCTTGACCAATTTTCAATTTGGGATTAGTGGAATTAGTTAAGTAGGGAAATATAAGTCTTTGGAACTCTTTTTCAATTCAAATTTCAAGAAGCAAAAGTCTTCGACTATACTTGTACTTCTCCTTAAAACATGGGCCCTTGAATCATGGAAAGTTGTTGGAAAATGGTTGATAAAGTCTTTGGTGGTTGAGAAGTCTTTCAAGACTAACAAGTTCTACACCTCTTCCCTTCACCTTTATGGATCTAAAATGCACTTTATCTTCAACAATATATGAAGTTGGTGATGAACATAAAGAACAACAAAAACAACACTAAGAATAACAACAACAATCTCCAAAAACACAAATAATTTTGATATGGTCCACTCAATTCCATAACAATAATGTCTTCAACCTTCGGCCAAGACTACAACAACTTCAACAAAGATGTTCTTAGGCCACAATTCTCAGCAGCATCACATGGCCAAGCTAAGAACAAAATTAATGTTCACACTATAATTCCAAACCTTGAACCACAACAACACCAACAATAATAGGCCAAGCCTATGTTCACAACAACAAGATCAACAATAACAAGCTCAAACTAAGATCGACTCAAAGTGTTAGTAAAGAAAAAAATTAACACTACAAACACACAAGACAAGTAAAAATCTTGGCCAAGACACAACAAAAACACAATTTCGGCCAAGAACACAAACACGGGCAGATTGTTATTTTTTTGGATTTTTCAGTTTTCAATATTTTTTTAATTTTCAAGTTTATGATCCCAAGATTTATCTTGTGGGAACAAGATCAAGCCATGCTCTGATACCAAATGATATGATACAAACTTGGTACATATCAAAAACACTCTAAAAATAGTCCACAAAAAAAAGAAAAATCGACAGCAACACAAATACAATTCTCGGGTCCAACAACAACGAGAAACAAGGTGTAAATTACACCAAAAACACTAACAAGAAGAACAACACTAGGATAACAACAATCCACCGGTTACAAAATTACAAGGACAATAAGAACAAACGGTTTCACTAGACAACATAAACTAGTACATGAAATGTAAAGATAGAAAGTAAGACATACACTATTACAAGATTAGGAACCCAAAGATATATTAAATCTAAGGACCCCTAAGACTTACAATATTAACACCCCATCTTTACGAAGACACAAGAGGGATTCCACCGCTCAAGCACCAATATTTCCAAGCAATACACATTTACAAGTGAATCCACACTTGCTCATGTCCTAGTTTCACCCTAGGCAGGCTCTCTCTCTTAAGAGATGTGTTCTTTCATCAATATTCAATAACTAATGAGATAAAACCCTAACATGTTTTGTATATAGGCTATGACAAATAATAGAAAAAATAACAAAAGTGCTCTTTAGTGTCAAATGAACAAAATAGCGCTCATGGAATGCAATATAGGGGTGGCTTTAGAGCCCTTTTCACACTTCAACTCGTACACTCCGTAGGTTGAGATCAACACACTTTAAAAAGTCCATCTTCATGAATGTGCCCATATCAGTCTTTCAAAAAAACCACAAGGATTTCACAAATTGGATCTTTCAAGCACCTAACAAATATGCAATTCATAATCACCCAAAACCTCAACCGGGCATCCCTATTTCTAGGATGATGCCCTTGACATGATTCACATTCCAATCACACTTATTTCTAAGATTGCAAAAGGTAGTAAACCATAGGCTTGATTTTCCACCATTGCCTTGTCACCCTATAGCCCTTTTTCAAAGATGTTATGAGTTCCCATGACTTCTCCTCCATCTCTTTTTCTAGGATGATAAAGGGTTTCTAGAGTTTAGGGTTTTCACCCATCAAACCCATTTGGAGATTTGGGGTTTTCACCCATAAATTTCAAATATTAAGCTCAAGAAATGGTGGAATCCATAATCAACAACTAAAAATCATGCACACACCCATCAACACCCACACACAAATACACTTCAGTTCAACCTAATCCCAAGATTAAAGAAATTAGCTACTCATGAAATAAGGAGGTAAAATTATACCAAATAATTCTTCCATGGAATCCATAATAATTGAAGATGAAAATAATCTTGACTTCCACATTTCAATTTCACCAACTTCTTCTTGGAATAATAAGTACAATGAAAACACAAGAAAATAATTTTTCCTCAAATTCTAGGATTTCTTCTTTTTCTATCAATCCTTTCCCTCTAATCTATTGCATAATGCCCTAGGAAAAAGAATTTGGGTCTTCACTAGGAATTTTGAATCAGTCATGCCAATTTATCGAAATGCCCTGGCTTGTTAATCCTGCTAGGCCACGGTTGCGAAGCTTTGACTGTAATCATACCTACTGCGGTCGCGGCTAGAGTGCGATCGTGGGATGTTGACCTTCTTAATGGACCGCAATCGCGTTCCGAAGACCACAATCGTGGTACCTGAAGCTATATCTGTTTTCTGCTCAACTGACTGCGATCTTAGGCCTTAGGCTGCGACCGCAGTATTTGAGGCCATGTCTGCCCAGGTCTTCAGTTGTACTTTCTTGCTTCTTTTTGATCATTCTAAGCTTCAATCCATGGCTTTTGATCTTATCAACTCTATGCCTATAAAGTATGGATATTAGTGCATTTTATTACAATTATGTCTCATATATTCATTCAAAATAAAGTAATGTGCAAGAATATTGAGTGCAAATGAGTGGTAAAATCATCACTCATCAACCATCAGTGCAGTAAAGAGTGAAATATGACTTATAACACAAGGTATGAAGGAAATTTGCACAATAAGTAACAAAATAAGGGAAATTTTCTAAAGACTCCTATAGCCTCTCAAAGATAGGTACAGACTTCTATGTACCAGTTCGTGAGGCTCTATTAGACATCTCGTTCTTAGACTGTTAAGACCAATGAACCTGTCTTCTCTGATACCAATTTTTCATGACCCAAAAATCTATGGGACATGATAGAACGTATTGCGGCGAACTTTAACAAGTAAGTCTATCATTCAAATGGATACACAAGGGGGAAAAGAAAAAAATGACCCCAAGGCAAGGCTTCTAGAATGAAGCCGAACCATACAATTATAACAAATATGGAAAGAAATATACTAAATCATACTACATCCCAAAATCAAGTGTCACGGTGTAAGAACATAACCAGTACAACTCAAAGTCAAATACAAAAGACATGAAAATAGGATATAACTCTATCTCTGAAATACAAAAAAGACATAGTCTATAAGGAAATATAGAAGTAGACTTTGGATGTCTGAAATCAACCACTACCTTGAAAAGCTCTAAATAGAGCCTGAAATCAAACACCGTGAGGCACACCTGAACCTAAATTTGCACTGAAAGAATACAATAAGAGTGAGTATGGTTCACTTGAACTCAGCAGGTATCTTAGGTTGACCGAGCAAAGTAGAAATTAAAACATAAAAAATGCACACTAAGGGAACGTCACCTGCAATCAAAAAATATTCCACAAAGGTAGCCCACACCGCTTGCACTAAGACTTCTAAAATATCCACATATAACACAGCAAAATACTAGAGAGGAATACAAGTATACATTTATATCATATATAAGCATGGGAAAGAGAACAACATCTATGGGAATATCAAATACAAGTAATGAAAAATAAAACAATGGATAGGTAACAAGTCAAACAGAATATACAATCACATCACAATTATAACAAAGAAAATACAATAAGAATGATTATGTAATGCATGAGGTTGTCGCACAACCTCTCAGTTTATCATACAACATTTGAGACTATCGTACTGTCTCTGTATACACCTATAGAGCTAAAGCTACAAGACGTAGGATCCATGGGCGGTATGTTAACCCGTATACAATCCACATATATCCATATCTCCTCCCCAACACATCCATCGGCTAGGGTTTTATAAGATGCCACATTTTCTGTTAAAAAAAGTATTGCCAGTGTTTCTCAATATTTCCACGATGGTACCAATATTTCATCAATGCGTCTGAGGATGTATTGCTCACAACCAACCGCAATGAGTGTTTCCACAACCAACCAATATACTATCATGTGAGCCAAATATCTGCTCATTATTTCCAACCATCCATGAAATCTAACATCATTCATATGCCAATAGAGTATGACTATATCACAACACATAATTGGTACCACAACATGCTTTTTACACCAAACAAGATACAATTATCATCATGTATTCAAGGCTATCCTTACCACATAGGACCCTACATAATTACACATAGCATATAATGTTCCAAAACCACCACATAACATCACATATAGGCCTACACACGGGCACAACATATTAAGAAATATATTTTCATGATTAGTTTCCACACTCTTAATATGTTTTTGTATCAACATTAACTACTTAGCTTAGTCTTAAGGACGTTAAGCCATAACCTACCTCGAAGGCCAAAAAACCAGTCTACAACATTTTAATTCCAAAGCCTTACTCCTAACAAATGAATCCATAATCAACTAAAATATTAAAATATAGAATCTATGCATCGCAAAAAAGTCAACGGTACCCATATTGCCTATTTTCAAGTCGAAATCAAAATGGACCCTCAAAATGAGTTTTTGAAAAAGAAGGGCTAAATCATAACTTTATTTTAAAAATGTGTTCTCCATAATTTTAGGAGTCTACGGCTGAAAATTCAAGCAAAAATGAGTTAAAACTTAGCTCAAAATTGAAGAAAACTATTTTTAAACTTTACCAAGTAAAATCCCCGAAATTCATTTTAAAACCAAGAATCTAAGTTGTTTTGAAGAGCAATTAGAGGGAAAACTGATAGATTGGAGTTTGAATTTGAGAATTATAATTTTTAGGCCTTATGGGCCAAAATCTCCAAATTTCATACCTAATTCAAGTTAAAAACAAGAATTAGATATTAAAGATGGAAGAAAATAATTGAATAAGGTGTTATGGAGCTTACCCAAGCCTAAAAGTGGAAGAAATATCTCAAAATCACGAAACCTTAAGCGCCAAGTCTCAAAAATAGTAAAAAATAGCGAGAACTAGGTATTTATATACCCAGGGCTTTGCGATTGTGGACCAAGGTCACGATCGCGGTACGTATCCTGCCAAGGGGTCTCACGATCACGAAAAGGGTATCGCGATAATGACACTCCAACTACAGGACTAATCGTGATCGTGATAGGAGCATCGTTATCACAGTAACGGGTGCACCAGCTGGGTACTTGGTGCATTCCCAGTCTCTACGGGCCCCTCCGAAATCATTCGAAATCTTGTGAATGCAAACGAACTATATTACCATATACAATTCGATGCTCCAAACTCAATGATGATATTAGATTTCTGAAAAGTCATTATTTTTATAAAGTTAACCCCCAAAATTCAAAATCACAACTTCCCAAACTGAGGGTCGAAATGAGATTTAAAAGCCATAAAGTCATGTTAACCATGTTACCACCCTTAATCGACATTTCGAATCTGCTGGCGCAATCCATTTTTGGATCCTCCCATAGATCAAAATATGTTGAGTGAAGTCAACTATAAGACTCTCAAAGCTATCAAAAATCATAAAATTACATAAATGGTACCAAAATACATTGGGAATCGTGCCAATCATCTCCACACTCCAGAAATACCACAACATAACCATGGGGAGCTGTAACATGATCAAATCACACATAAACACATATTTCACCAAAATTCAGGTCATTACATAGATCTTCCAGTGTAGTCCGTTTTGCCATCTGATACTGAGAACTACCAGTGGTTGACAGAAGTCAACTATATGGATTCTTAAGCTTCTAAAAATCACAAAATCACGCAACTCATTATCGATCACCTCAAAAACCATACCAACCATCTCTGAACTTCAATATCAGCATGTAGAAACTATAGGAAAAGGCAAAATGATCAAATCACATAGAAATAGAAAATTCACAAGCTAAGGTCATTATATTTTCTTACAGTGCATGTGAATTTTCAGCCACCACTATAGGAAGTCATACTTTACATGGAAGAATCATAGCTAAAAATGATCCACATCCAAGCATTCAAGGAAATCGTGTATTTATGCCTGGAGTTGTTGATCCAGAATATGTTGATATCGACATGTCTATAGAGGAACTTTTCGGGATGTCGGAAGCAGATACTGGTAGTGAAAATGTTGCCAGTTATAGTACAAATAAAGAGTGAAAGCCACAAACCCTCCAACTTGAGTCTTACATTTGGGAACAGTGTGAGATTAAAGTATGAGGAGGTAATAATATCTTTTTTGTTTGTGTCCCTTCTATGGGCTTAAATATTAAGTCGTTGAAATTTAGCTTTTGTTAAAATGTATATATATATATATATATATATATATATATGGGAAAAGGCATCATTTTCACCTCATACTATACAAGAAAAGTCTAAGCCACACCTAAATTATATAAGTGACCTATTACACACCTTAACTATATAAAAGTGATATTATTACCTCCCCGCGACGCCCATTCTAAGGCGCGTGTGTTACACTTATTTTAGGCGCGTCCAGCCTATTAAATAACAAAAGTAAATGGCTAAAAACATTAAGGGAAAAGACATCGTTTCCACCCCAAACTATAGTCGAAAAGTCGAATCCATACCTAAACTATATAAGTGACCTATTACACACCTTAACTTTTAAAAAATGATATTTTTTATTGACGGGATGCTGACGTGGCAACACGTGTAAAACACTACACCACATGCAAGTGGTGGTAGCCTGACAGGGTGTAAATAGTTTCACTTTTTAATAGTTTAGGTGTGTAATAGGTCACTAGTATAGTTTAGGTGTGGCTTCGACTTTTCGGGTATAGTTTAGGGTGGAAACGATGCCTTTTTCATATATATATATATATATATATATATATACACACATACATACACACATGGACTAAAAGTGGAGGGGTAGAGGAAAAGATTGGATTGTGCTTGTTTGTTTTAACTACTCCTTCATATAAAGTCCATATAAGCTATAATATTACTAATCTACTGATGCATATACTAGTTTACTGATGCATGTGCTCATATAATGATGCCTATTATGTTACTAAGTTTGAAAAAATATGGTTGGTTTTCTTGCATTTCTTTTCTTTTCAGTAACTGAACTTTTGTATCACCTGAGAGAGACTTTTACATTTAAAATGTGGAAATCAAATCGCGAAGTCGTCTAGAAATCTTTGATTGACTATATCCTCATATATGCACTTCCTGTGTTATCAGTCTCATCACTCCATCGCAGGTGTTCAGCTTTCCCAAAAATATAACTAGATTACGTTTAAGTTCATATGTGATTAATGCAACTTGCTATGATCACTCTATAAAGTGCAACTGTCTCAGATTTCCCTTTTTCGTGTTGTATAGCCCATGTGAGTTCATCTCTCAGACCCATGCTCTCCCTTACATTCTTATCCATATAAGCATATGTTCCCAGATTATAACAAAGAATGGTCATAAGAAAAAGTGATGCACAATGCTTTCATCCTCTTGATTGATATAGCACGTATTTAACCTCCAGAGTTTACTCCTCATTTCAGAATATCTCTTGTTGCTAGTCGAGAGAAAGTTTCTCTTGTCTCACATATGATAGAAATTTAACAGTTCAGGAAGTCACTTCTCCCACCATTTTTTTCAAAAAAGATAGAATTGTTGAAAACATTTGAATATAAGTTGCACGAACTTACATCGTCCTTCGCAAATCTATTTTTCTTGCATTGTGAAAGTATCATTTGTTAAATGACTATCAGTTATAAAAGATGAAGTTTGAGGTCTCTGCATCTGAAAAAGTTTGTTCTAGTTTAGTTGAAAAAAGTTTGTCTTAAAGAGCTTGTGAACTTGCACTTTAATTTGTTTCAAGATATTACTTCTGAGTATAGTGATTGTGATTGCTTTAATGTGGCCAGGTACAATTCTTTTTCAGTTATCTCAAATATGTTTTCAATAGCCTATTGATGGCAAGAATATAACCAGGCAACATCAAGATCGTTCCATCAACTTAAGAGTGATATTCTGTGAACATGCCATCTTTCATTTTCGTTAATGCACATTTATACATTTCAGCTTTCTGGAAAATATACAAAAAATTTGACAACAACTTTTGCTTGAAACCTCAAAAACTCAGTTTTAACCGACATATAAGAAACAAGCAAGGAGCTGAAATATCACTTGCCATCAGGGTGTCTTAAGTGTAAGCATATATATATCTTTTTCTTATATAACTAAAATGTCCAGGTTACTACAATGTTTCCATGATAAAATATTCAACGAGAGAATGAAACATTAGTGAAAAGATTATTTGTTGTTTCAAAAATGCTCTGCTAAGATGATAAAAATATATATAAAGAATCTATCTGGAAAGCAAGTTATCCAGACAAATGATAATACAAGCATGCTCACATATGAATGAGGTTGAAGAGGTCCTGTGCAACCTTCGAATTATCACAAGCGCTCGAGAAGTAAATCAGGTAAGTTCTTTTATCTCCATTTACTTCTAAAATTGTATGTCATAGGGACATGACATTATTCAATTATTGGGATAGAGAAATATAGTATTAATATATACATGTGTTTTTCTATATTTTATTATTATTATTTTATTTTATTAAAAAAAATATTATTATTAAGTTTTTTTATTTGTAAGGCAACTAATTTTATGTACTTTCATGGATTTTTTGGTTCGATTCTTTGTCATGATTGTAATATTCTGAATCAAACATTTTTTATGACATATAGTTATTTTTAGTAAAAAAATAATAATTAAGTTGGCTAAACTTGATCTGTTTTGAAAATCATGAGAGTTAGGAAAGATCAATTCAATCGAGTATGATTCTTGGCTTGTATCACTACCTCTCCTAACTCATACATGCTTATTGGTGATTAAAATTATGGTGCTCACTACTCCCAAGTACATTGTGTGGTTAGTATATATTACCTAGTTGTCATGTTTATTTAAAAATCTAGAACTTGAATTGAATGTGGTTTGAGGCAAAATTTTAGATAGATTCTTAGTTGAGAAATGAAAGTAGATCTTCCTTTTAAACCATTAATTAACTTGAACTACCTTGTCAAATTCTACATTAGCAATACCCCTTTGGACCTAAATAAACTATCCCTTGTTAGTTGAGCACCCATTTTAGTTCTTAACCATTTTGTTTTTATGACTTATTATTTGTTCACCCCATTTCTGTTAAGACACTTTGAGTATTGAAATACAGAACAATAAGTGCGATTGGTAAAATAGGTAAGATCTTTGATCTAGCGACATGAAGGCTATAGAAAAAAATAAAAGATTGTTGCTTAAAGAAAAGAAAATGTGCAACTCCATGGAAAAGATTATACATACATACATACATACATACATACATACATACATATACATATATATACACATACATACATACATACATATATATATATGTATATATATATTTATATATATATATATATGTATATATATATATGTATATGTATACATACATGTATATATATACATTATATACATATATGTGTATGTATTTTCAAAGTGTTTGGTTTAAAAGGGAATGGAATGTAGTGGTGTTTTGAGTAAGAAAGAAAAATGTAGTGCCGAAAGAAAATTTGAGCCACTATCATTCATATGTATCTTACCTGATTCTAAGCCTACATTACAACCTTATAAAAGTCCTATATAATTTCAATTCAAAGACTCCTACATTAGTGGAGAATCACATAATAGTCAAGCTTATGATTATTTTCGAAACATGAGATACTTTTTTGTTGAGAGTGGATGAATTTTCTCAACATATGCCTCCTTTTTGTTCTACTTATATATTGTGTGATATATGCGGCATTTCTCTTCATTTGGCAATACACATTTGGGATTAGAAAAAATCATTATTTCAATTCTCGAATAGTGAATATGAGTATGATTAAAAGCTGTTGAATTCATTGAGTCTTCTTAGTTGATTATTTTCACCAAAGTTTTCATGATTTTATTTTAAAATGCTTTATTCTTTATAATTATTAATTAACTTTGCTTGAGGACAAGCAAATATTTAAGTATTGAGAAATTTGATAAGAGAAAAATATCATATATATATATATTATATATATATATATATATATATATATAAAAAAACAAAGTTATTATTTAATTTTAATACTAATATTTTTATTTTTTGTGCAGAAAATGCCACAATTTAATAAAAAAATATCAACTAAAAAATACTTGGCAAAAGAAATACGAGTACTAATTTACAAGAAAAGATTCAACACAATAGAAATATTTAAGAAGTACAAAAGAGAGGAATGAGAAGTTGTTCCAAACATACAAAGGAAAAGAAAAACAAACAAGAAAGAAAAAATAAAAGAAAAAAGTAGATTGAAAACAAAAATGAAAAATTGTAATGGGGCTCGGTAATTAAAATAAAACAACAATAACAACAACAACAAATCCAGTGTATTCCCACATAGTGGGGTCTGGGGGGGTAAGATGTACGCAGTCCATACCATTACTTCAGGAGAAGTAGAAAGGTTGTTTCCGATAGACCCCCGGCTCAAGATAAGGAATAATAAACAGATACTTAATAGAGCATGGAACAGGATGTCAAGACAAAAATATGCCACCCACAAGGAATAATAAACAAATAATAGTAAATACATTCGTAATAAAGCATACAACAAAGTGTCCTAGTAAGAATAATACATCTACCAAGTAATGTCCTACCCCAACGACTCAAACTGGTATTAGCCTTCTATCCTAATCCGCGCCCTCCAGATCTTCCTATACAGGGTCATGTCCTCAGTGAGCTGTAACTGCTATATGTCCCGTCTGATTACCTCTCTCCAGTATTTCTTCGGCCTACCCCTACCCCGCCTGAAACCATTCAAAGGAAACTTCTCACACCTACGAACCGGGGCATCCGTGCCCCTCCTCATCACATGCCCGAACCATCTCAATCGAACTTCCCGCATCTTGTCCTCCACCGAAGTCACTCCAACTTTTTCCCAAATAGTCTCATTTCAAACTCTATCACCCCTATTAAGCCCACACACCCAACGCAACATCTGCATTTCCGCCACCTTCAATTTTTGAATGTGAGAGTTCTTGACTGGCCAATATTCCGCTTCATACAACATGGCCGGCCGGAATGCCACCCTATTGAATTTGCCTTTAAGCTTGGGCGGCACCTTCCTATCACACAACACCCCCGAGGTGAGCTTCCACTTCATCCATCCCGCTCCAATATGATGGGAGACATCCTCATCAATCTCACCATTCCCCTGAATCATGGACCCCAAATACTTGAAACTATCCCTCTTACACGCCGTCTGGGAATTCAACCTTACTACCACCTCATCTTCCTGCTTCACATTATTAAACTTGTATTCCAAATATTCTGTTTTGCTCCTGCTCAACCTGAACCCTTTAGACTCAAGGGTCCATCTCCATACCTCTAATTTATCATTCACACACACCCCCTCTCGCGTCTCATCAATCAAAACTACATCATCTACAAAAAGCATACACCAAGACACCTCTCCTTGAGTACGTCGCATCAACATATCCATCACCAAAGCAAACATAAACGGGCTAAGAGTGGAACCCTGATGCAACCCCGTTAAGATAGGGAAATGCTCTGAGTCTAGTCCCGCCGTACTCACCTGAGTCTTAGCTCCATTATACATGTCCTTGATTGCTCTAATATACGCTACTGGTACCCAACTTACCTCCAAGCATCTCCAAAGAACCTCCCTAGGGACTTTGTCGTACACCTTCTCCAAGTCGATAAACACCATATACAGATCTCTTTTTCTTTACCTATATTGTTCCACTAGTCTCCGCACCAGGTGAATTGCCTCCGTCGTCGAGCCCCCGGGCATAAATCCAAACTGATTTTCCGAGATAGACACTATCCTCCTCAACCTCAACTCGACCACTCTCTCCCAAATCTTCAAAGTGTGGCTCAATAACTTAAAACCTCTATAGTTATTACAACTCTGAATGTCACCCTTATTCTTATAAAGAGGGATCATAGTACTCCATCTCCAAGCCTCGGACATTTTCGCCGACTTGAAAATTTCGTTAAATAATTCAGTCAACCACCTTAAGCCAGCCTCTCCAGAGAACTTCCAAAAATCCACAGGGATCTCATCAGGCCCCATCGCCCTACCCCTACGCATCCTGCAAATAGCCTCTCTGACCTCTTCTACCTTAAGACATCTACAATAACTAAAATCACGACACTCCTCTGTGTGCTCCAGCTTCCCTAAAATAATAACTCTATCCCCTTCTTCATTCAATAACCTATCGAAGCACGACTGCCATCTCTTCTTAATGTGACCATCCTCCACCAATACTTTACCATCCTCCCCCTTAATGCATTTGACCTGGATGAGGTCACGACCCTTCCTCTCCCTAGCCTTAGCAAGCCTAAACAACCTATTTTCCCCTCTTTTCTCCTCTAACCCCACATACAAGCTCTCGAACGCTGTTGTCTTAGCCACCGTGACTGCTAACTTAGCCTCCTTCCTAGGTATCTTGTACTCTTCCCTATTAGCCCGTTTCTCATCTTCATCCCTACTCTCACCCAACTTAGCATACGGCTCCTTCTTAGTCTTCACTTTCTTCCTAACTTCTTGATTCCACCACCAACACCTTACTAGCAGTCTCCTTGATGTACCTGGAAATACCCAACACCTTACTAGCAGTCTCCTTGATGCACCTAGCTGCCCTATCCCACATACCAGCCACGTCTCCCCTGTACTCCCACACCTATCTCCCTCGCATTTGCCGGCGTAAGGCCGTCCCACTTAATTCTAGGTCTACCCTCTTCACCCCCTTCTCTTCTTATCTTTCTTAATACCTAAGTCCATCACGAAGAGCCTATGCTGGGTTGAAAGATTCTCACTCAGGATGAGTTTACAGCCCTTACACAACACCCAATCCCCTTTTCTAAGCAGCAAAAAGTCAATTTGCGTCTTGGCTATCGCGCTTCGAAAGGTGATCAGGGGATCGTTCTTCTTCGGGAAGCTCGAATTCACCACTACCAACCCAAAGGACCTCGCAGCTAATTAAAATAAAAGAAAAAGAGAAATGGAAAAGAAGAAAGTTGATTGGAGCATTGAGATGAAGGGCGTCTCAATGCAATTTGCAAATTTGCTAAAACCACAATTACTACAACAAATAATAACAATCCATTCTAATTGGTTAAGAAAGACATGCCTTCATCTATAAATAGAAGGCTTCCATTCATTTCTAGGGGGGTAGGATTTTAGAGAGCAATACAAAGTTTTAAGTTCTTATTCTACTCTTATTTTAATTATTTTATGTGAAAAATAATTCTAATTTCTGCTTTCAATTAAATAGACGACTTATTTATCTTGAATATTTTATCTATCTTTTTATATAATGGAGAAAAATATTTTCTTTCATCATATCAATTCTAGTATGTTGTAATTTTTTATTGTGTTAGGAGAATGGCGAATCTTGATATTTCTATAAATAGTAAATATTATTCCAAAATTTCACGTCCGAAGCTAAAACTTTCTACTTAATTTCTATCTGTTGTTCATAGCGATGTTATTTAATTTGTTAACATTCATATACTTCGCACTATAAATTGACATATTACTAATTCTATAATTGGGAGAGGCGGAAGAAGTAATACTATTAATCAGAGTATTGCTAGAGTGTTAATATTCATTTGATGTCATCTATCTATTTTATGTTATAATTAATTTTACACTTATTTATAATCGGGAGAGAGACACTGTAATAATTAGTTATAACAAGGTAACCAAAAGGGACTTACTAAAAAAGTGCATGTTTTATTTCAAGTACATATTTCTAGTTCTTTAACATTACTATTTTGACAATCAAATCGTATAACCAAAAAGAGTGCATTTAATTGTTCAATTTCAGTAATTATACATCAATATACGTGGCTCGTGCTAATGCTCGTGCCCAAACTTTAAATATAAAAATAACGATATTTTTTTAACTTACATCATATTCTTATACTTCATAATAAATAAAAGCTAATAGCACATTAATATGTATTATTGATAAATTTTCATTGTTATTAATTTTGTCAAAAATTTATAATAATAAGAAAATAGAGAGTGATCTAATTGATTTTCTGATCCATGGTTATGACATTTTTAGTTTTGGCACACTTCTTTTTCAGCGATTTTCACTACAGTGTCTTAATTACATAGTACCGATTTAATTAAAAAATGATTTTCTAAGAATTCATTTATTTTGCAAAACAATTTTTTAAAAGAAACTATTAATATCATCATGATTATATAAAACATAATTATTCAAATAAAGATGGTACTCCTTCAAACATAATTAGTCAAATAATTATTCTAATTATTCAAATAAAAGATGATATAAATTGGAGGAAGTAAAGATCTAAAATAATTCATGAAATTTTCTAAAATAATTTATGAAATTTTGCTACTCTTTCATCCCAATTTAAGCGTGTTATTTTCTTTTTTTGATCTGTTTCAAAAAGATAGTTTGTTTCTATATTTAGTAAGTCTTTAATTTTAACATTTTACATGGTAAGTTTAAGACTACAAATTTAAAACTTCATACTCCATATGTCTCATATTAGTTATCCATCAAAAATAATAGCTCTAAATTATTTGACAATTTACAAAACACTTTATAAAGTTTAAAAAGAATTTCTTACAGGTTAAATTAGTGAAACTATTATTTTTATTTATGATTTCTTAATGACATATGAAGGAGAAATAAGACAACTAATGTGAAACGGAGGAAGTTTATCTTTAATTAAAATCATAAGATTCAAAAAACTCATTTTATTTCTTAAGTTTTTTGTACAATCAAACTAAATACTTTAATTGAAATTGAAGGAGTTACAATGTCAAGATACGCCAATTATAGAGACCCATATAAAAATAGAATTAGAGAAAAAAAATTAGTGCCAAAAAGAAAAAACAAAAAAAACAAAATGAGTGCAAGGGGAGGGGGAAAAGGCAAGTCAAAAATAAAACTGCATGAAGCACCCTAAAAGGATCAAAGTTTTGTGAGGACTATCAAAACTTTTGATTAATTTATCAGAAACTGAATATTATAATGAAACCTTCTAAGATAATTTACTGATTGGTCAAACAATTAAAAACACAAACATAAACTCAATAAATAGAGTAGTTTATCATATTATTATGAATATCACCGAGTGTAAAGGCCAAAGTGGCAAGAAATAAAATGTATAGAAAAAAATTATCAACTACATAAAATAATTTTGGTTGGAAAAAGTAATTTTATTAACAACAAGTCACAATTTTAGAGGGAAAAAGGTAATTTTATCAACTACATGTCACAATTTTAGGTGGAAAAAGTAATTTATCAACCACAATCATAATTTTAGAGGAGTTTAAAAAAATAAAAATTAACATAATCTTATCAACTACATGTCATAATTTTAGAGGAGAAAAATAATTTACCAACACATGTTTCAATTTTAAATGTTTTTAAGAAAACTAAAATTACCATAGTATCACTGTGAGGACTACCAAATTTAGGTATCCTTCCTTATATATAAGTACTAGTTTAGGTGTACGCGTCTTGCGTGTGTACCTCACTTTAATGAGTTCAAACATTACACTAAATAGGATATTTGTTTAAATAATAAAAATAAATATAATAATTAAGTTTAATATTTTTTGAGTATGTAAACAATAACAAAATAATACGATAATAGAGATATCAAAATAATACAACTAAACCTAACCTTTACACAAGAAATTCTTCAAAGCCAACCGAAATTCATCTACGACCTGTAAACTATAAAAAAAATACAATAGTGATCATAAAGCTTCGATTTTTATCCAATTAATTCTTATCTGAGCAAAAATTTTCACCCTAAAGAATGATTTTGAATGAAAACAAAGAAGATATATATATACACATATGTTGAATTCTATTATGCTGACAAAAATTGTGAAGAAGTTGAGGGTTAGAAAATCAAGCATCCACCAATCTAGACATGCAATCGAATCAAGTTAGATGAGCATCAATCATATTCTCCCAATAGGCAAACTGATTTTTCTCTAATTTAACATACATCTCAATATTTATAGAAGTATTTCCTTAATTAATAGAGTCATGTTTTAGGAGTATTTTTCTAATTGAACAGTAGAAAGAAAAATATTAATGAATTCTCCTACCATATATTTTAGGAGTCCCATAGACTTTAGGAAGTCTAGTAGAAAGAAAAATATTAATTAATTCTCCTACCATATATTTTAGGAAGTCTAGTTAATATAATAAAAAATAATTAAATAATAAATTTAATAACATAGTGAAAAGACAGTTTTGTCTAAAGAATAGTCTTTTAATGAAGGGCAAAAAGTTTAAATTACTTTTCTAAGGGTCTTCACACTTTTAATATATTATAGATATAGATAATATAATCGTGAGAGGTATTTATATATTTGTGAGAAATAGAAATTGGGGAATAAAGAATTTTCTTTATATAGAAATATCGAGTGAAGTTGGAACCCCACCCACACCTTTTAATATATTGTGCAAAAATAAAAATATTTTCTCTGCCTACAAGTTATTAGTTAGTTAATTCACCGCTCAAATCTTTCTAATTTTTTCAAATAGTAATTAAAACAAGAAATGTCTATAGAATAGATAAATTAATCTCTGTGGATTCAACATTTTTGTATACTATTATATGATAGGGTGCGAATATATATATATATATATATATATATATATATATATATATATATATATATATAGAGAGAGAGAGAGAGAGAGAGAGAGAGATACTAGTGACTCTCAGAAATCTTAGGTTACCTTTTAGGCGAAACATGCTGACACAGAGAGTAGTGAGTTGTTCCGCGCGTGCTAGATGTATCCCCATGTTGAGTTTCCTCTGAGTGTGTCTCAAAACTGCTCTCATGAACCTTAACTTTTGAAATCTCATAGTTGGGGGTATCAAATTTTTCATAGTATGTTTGGAGGAAGGGGGCAGCCTGGGAAAACAAAGAGAAAGAGGAATTTGAAAAATCCCTTGGATAGAACATTGTTTCTTACCACTACAGCAGTTATTAAACCGCTGTAACGGATACCAAAATTCGACTTAGCCCTTTTTTGGGCCTCTTAAATCAAAGACCCAATTGTCTTAGGCCCCGATATTTCCTCGATTTAAAATTTTTTCAATTCATTTTGAGTGTATTATTTATTATATATTATTTTTGGGACGTTTTAACACGTAACAACGGTTTGGATCATTATGATACCATTGCGAAATTCGAACATACGAAAGAGGATTGAGGAATACCACTTACGAAGATTGATTTACTAAAAATTGCTACAATCTATTGAATTTCATAATTAACGATAGATAATTTTCAAAAGCCACAAAAAATTTGAAACAATAAATATAAATTTCAATATATATACATATTTGGTTGTTACTGGAAAGACGCGAGGGAGTTATTATTGTCTGGTTGTTTTATGGAATGTGAGGGAGTATACGATTGTTGGTAGTTTTCCGAAAATTGAAAAGGGTCAACTATTCCTAAACAATCTGAAATGGAGCAAAAATATCCTCCTTTCAAAAATACCTTCCTGTTAATTTTTTGGCTCAAAAATATTCTTCACCTTAACGGAGTGCCACCAAGCATACTGCGTGAAAAAATTATCACATGGTCAATTTACGTCAGCATCTCATTTACGAAAAAGTGTCAAAACTACCCCTAAATTATCCGAAATGGAGAAAAAATACCATCCATTTATTTTTTGGCTCAAAAATACCTTCATTTAGTTTTTGGCTCAAAAATACCCCTCTATTTATTTTTTGGCTCACAAAATACTCCTCACTTTAATGGAGTACCACCAAGTACACCACACTAAAAAAAAGTCACATGGCCAATTCACGTCAACATCCCATTTCATACCTAGTCGAACCAATTAATCATCCAACTTAACAACCCATTTAATACTAGTACTCGACCCATTATCAAAACATTCAACCCGTTTTCATAAGTAAAGGGTAAAGGGTTCACCCTTTATTTCGCTTGAACTCTCCCAAAAAAAGTCAATGCAGACTAGGAATTGTAACGACCTAAAACTTTGATGAAATATGTAAAATTTGTGATTTTTGTATGATTTGACTGTTTTACCCCTACTTGTAGTTGTATTATGATATTTCTGGGGTGTGTAAGTTATTATCATGATTTTCAACGTATTTTGGTATCATTTATGTAATATTGTGATTTTTTATGTCTTCGAGAGCCTTATTTTGGACTTATGTGGATATCTTTTGATCCGTGCGAAGGATGGACGAATGGACTACGCCAGCAGCTTTGTAATATCGATTTTAGGCTAGGTAAAACTTTAGTTTGGATCCTGGTGCACCAGAGCTCGTTTCGACCTATTGGTCAGAAAGTTGAAAAATTAGAAATATGGGTGTGGGACCCACATTTGATCTAAACGACCTCGGATGGAAAATTCAACTTTGCCAGCAGATTCAAAATATCAATATTAGGGTGTTAGCATGTTTGGTATGATTTTACGGCTTTTAAATCTCATTTTGACCCTCAGTTTAGAAAATTATAATTTTGGATTTCGGGGGGTCAATTTTGTAAAAATGTCATTTTTTTTAGAAAATTTGATATCGTCAGCGTGTCCGGAACGTCGAATTTAGTATGGTTGCATAGTTTGTATGTGTGTATCAAACTTCGAACGAATTCCGGGCACCCCATCGAAGTCCGAATTGGACTTAAAATAGAAAATCTGTAGCTTTTTGCCCATTTAGTGCAGATTTTCTGCACTATTTAAATAGTTTTTGGGTCAATTTTGTTCATTTTTCATCTTGCCTCTTGAGAGTTAAACCCTAACATATTGTGGGAGCTTAAAAGAAAAGTTTGTGAGAGCTTCGAAAGCTAGATTAACACATTTTTCTTGATTTTATTACGGATTAAAGGTAAGAATTCACCCTTTTCTTAGTAATTTCTTGATTAATTTCTCAAAACTCCAAAAATCTTAGGGCTTGATTTTAAACCCCATTCTCACTCCTTTTCACTTGAATAATATTTTTATCTTATAATTACTAGTTTTTCATAAATTTAACCTTCAAAACAACTCTGATTCTTGATCTTAACCTAGATTTCAAAGATTTTACCCGATAAAGCTCAAAAATAGTTTTTCTTCGATTTGAACCTCGTTTTTAACTCGATTTAACTTGGGTTTTCAGCTGTAGGTTCCTAAAAATATGAGACATATTTTTTTGAATTTAATTTCTAATTTTTCCCTTCTTTTTTTGGAAATCCATTTTGGGGGTCCGTTTTAATCCCGAACCAAAAGTAGTCAATATGGATGTCGTTGGTTTTATTTTGATGCATAGATTTCATATTTGATATTTTTAGTGGAGTTCTAAATCATTCGTGAATAGTAAGATCGCGAGTTCAAGTGTAGTGGATCGGTTTCGTCTTTCGAGGTAGGTTATGGCTTAACTCTTTCAGGCTGGACTGAGTAGTAAATGATGATATAAAATACATGTTAAGGGTGGGAAATAATCATGAAAAATGGCTATTTATTTGATGTGCTCGTGTGGGGGCCTATATGTTATGTTATTGTCGAAATTAAGTTATTATGTGATATGTGTGACCGTGTGGGGTCCTATGTGATATTGATAGCCTTGAATACATGTGAATAATTACATAGTGTTGTTAAAATTCTTAATGTGGTACCATTGGTGTATTGTGATTATATTCATGCCTTATTGGCATATGAAACAGTGGAAATTCATGGATGAAATAAAAATAATGAGTGGATATTGGCTCATGTGGTTGTGGAAATATATCATGTGGTTGGTTGTCAAAATACTCATTGTGATTGATTGTGAGCATTACATCTTCATATCATGCTCATTCATGAAACATAGATACCACCGTGGCAACATTTGAGAAACATTGGCAACACTTTTTTAAAAGATATTTAACACCTTATAAAACCATTTCTGAGAGATGTGTCAGAAAGAAGATATGAGATATGTGGATTGTATACGAGTTGACGAACCCTCCATGGGTCCTGTGTTGGGAGGCTTGCCTCCGTGGTGTATACAGGAATTGTGCGATGATCTCAGAGGTTGTGCGACGACCTCGTGCATCATCATCATCATATATATTACACTTACTTTATTGTGTTTATGTTGTGTTTTATTGCCTTATTGACTTGTCATCTATTTATTTGTCTTACCTTCTTTTGCTTGTATTTGATGATCTTGTATCTACATGTTCTCTCTTATTCTATTTATATGTGACATAATGTATACTTGTGTTCTATATCGTGGTGTGTTGTTGTAATATATGTGAGATATATTTGAATTGTTAGTGCAAGCGGTGTGGGCTACCGTTGTGGGATATTTTTATTGCAGGTGACGTGCCCTTAGTGTATATTTTGTATGATTTATTTACTACTTTTCTTGGTCGGCCTATGATACCTACTGAGTATAAGTGGACCGTACTCATGCCTACTGCGCCCTTTCGGTGCAGGTCCTAGCTCGAGTGCACCTCAGCTTGCTTGACTCGGGCGATTGTTGAAGCTTCCAAGATAGCGGTTGGATATTTATGCGTCCGAAGTTCACCTCTATCTTTCTATAGTAGTTATATATTTATTAGTATTCAGAGACATATATTATTCTTTTGTGGTTATTTTCTTGATGTATTTGACTCCTGGATTGTATTAGTAGTTCTTACACTATTGACACCTAGTTTTGGGCATGATTAGTATTTTGGATAAGTTCTTTCCGTATTGTTATGATTACTTATATGGTTTGGCTTCGTTCTAGAAGCCTTACCTTGGGATATTTCTGTCTTTTCTTTCTTTCTTATCAATTTGGGTGATAGGATTACTTATCAAGGTACGCTGTGACAAGTTCCATCATGATCCTCATTTTTTGGTCGTTACAAATTGGTATCAGAGCAGCTAGGTTTTATTGATTTTAACCCGAATTTTAAAGATTTTACCCGGTAAAGCTCAAAAATGGTTTTTCTTCGATTTGAACCTCATTTTTGACTCGCTTTAACTTGGGTTTTAGCTGTAGGTTCCTAAAAATATGGAGAATATTTTTTTTAAGTAAAGTTCTGATTTTGCCCTTCTTTTTTGGAAACCCATTTTTGGGGTCCATTTTGACCCCAAATCAAAAGTAGTCAATATGGGCGTCGTTGATTTTGTTTTGATGCGTAGATTTCATATTTGATATTTTTAGTGGAGTTCAGGATAATTCGTTAAAAGTAAGGCCGCGAGTTCAAGTGTAGCAGACCAATTTTGGCTTTCGAGGTAGGTTATGGCTTAACTCTTTCAGACTGGGCTGGGTAGTAAATGATGATACAAAATACATGTTAAGAGTGGGAACTAATCATGAAAAATGGTTATTTATTTGATGTTCTTGTGTGGGGCCTATATGTTATGTACTTGTCGAAATTGAGTTATTATGTGATATGTGTGACCGTGTGGGGTCCTATGTGATATTGATAGCCTTGAATACATGTGAATAATTGCATTGTGTTGTTAAAATACTTAATATGGTACCATTGATGTATTGTGATCATATTCATACCTTATTGGCATATGAAATATGTGAAAATTCATGGATGAAATAAAAATAATGAGTGGATATTGGCTCATGTTGTTGTGGAAATGTATCATTGTGGTTGGTTGTGGAAATATATCATGTGGTTGGTTAAGGAAATACTTATTGTGATTGGTTGGGAGCATTACATCTTCATATCATACTCATTCTAAGAGATATGTCAGAAAGGAGATATGAGATATGTGGATTGTATATGGGTTGACAACCCATGGGTCATGCGTTGGGAGGCTTGCCTCCGTAGGTGTATACGGGGATTGTGCGATGATCCCGAAGGTTGTGCGACAACCTCGTGCATCATCATTATCATTATCATATACATTGCAATTACTTTATTGTGTTTATGTTATGTTTCATTGCCTTATTGACTTGTCATCTATGTATTATTCTTACCTTTCTTTGCTTGTATTTGATGATCTTATATCTATATGTTCTCTCTTGTTCTATTTATATGTGACATAATGTATACTTATATTTTATATCTTGGTGTGTTATTGTAATATATGTGAGATATATTAGAACTGTTAGTGCAAGTGGTGTGGCTACCATTGTGGGACAGTTTCTGATTGCAGGTCACGTTCACTTAATGTATATTTTGTATACTTTATTTACTACTTTGCTTGGCTGGCCTATGATACCTACTGAGTCCAAGTGGACCGTACTCATACCTACTGTGCCCTTTCGGTGCATGTCCTAGATCGAGTGCGCCTCAGCTCGCTTGACTCGGGTGATTGTTGGAGCTTCCAAGGTGGCGGTTGGACATTCATGCGTCCGAAGTTCACCTCTATCTTTCAATAGTAGTTATGTCTTTATTAGTATTCGGAGACATATATTATTCCTTTGTGGTTATTTTCCTGATGTATTTGACTCCTAGATTGTATTAGTAGTGCTTACACAATTGACATCTGGTTTTGGGCATGATTGGTATTTTGGATAAGTTCTTTTCATATTGTTATGATTACTTATATGGTTCGCCTTCGTTCTAGAAGCCTTACCTTGGGATATTTCTATCTTTTCCTCCTTTCGTATCAATTTGGATAATAGGCTTACTTGTCAGGGTACGCCACGACAAGTGTCATCATGACCCTCATTTTTGGATCGTGAAAAATTGGTATCAGAGAAGCTAAGTTTCATTTGTATCAACGGTGTAAGAATGGAATGTCTAATAGAGTCTCATGGATTGGTACGTAGACGTCCATATCTATCTTTGAGAGGCTATAGGATGTCTTTAGGAAACTTTTCTCATTTGATTCTTTATCATGCAAAGTTCTTTCATACCTTGTGTTATAAGTTGTGTTTCACTCTTTCTGCGTGAATGGTGTGGCTTATACTATATATCAGTTGAGAGATATTGTGAGAAATTAGAGGATATCATTTTTCAGTTGTATGCTTGTTGATGTTCCTGAGTTGTCATGGGATTAGTTTGTTGATGCCTTTATGGAGAGATTTATACCTTTTAGTTTGTGAGATCATATGCGGGACGAGTTTGATCATTTGGAGAAGGGCTCCATGATAGTTTTTAAGTATAAGGCATGCTTTCATGCCCTGTCCATATATTCCTATGATAGCATATCCATCGGGTTGAGAAGATTTGAAAGTTTGTGAAGGGTTTGGTTGTCTCCTTTCAGATGGTTGTGCTTGGAACTACTTTTTAGATTATTGTGGATCATACTAAGATGACAGAGGGTATTATTAGTGCATCTCAGGGAGGCGCCAAGAGGGTGCGTCATTTTGGTGAGTTCAAAAGTCTAACCTATCGAGGTAGAGATTTTAGAGGTTTTCATGGATACCATGGTTGGCCAGTACAGATGATTTTATAGAGTTCAGCTGGTGGATCTTCTAGTTCGGCAGTTCAGGGTAGCCGTTCGGGATTAGTTGAACTTTCTCTTGTTGAGACTAGTCGTAGAGGTTGCTATGTATGTGATGAGATTAGACATGTGGCCAAGGACTATTCTTGTTGTATGTTTATAGCTACTTCTATTTCAGCTATGAGAGGTATGTTCTCTACAAAAGGTGCAAAAGGTAGAGATGGTAGAGCCCATGGTAGTGATTGTGGGGCTACTCAGCCAGTTTTTAGTAATGGGCAGTGTTATGCTATACCATCCAGTCTTGAGGCTGAGGTTTCTGATGTTGTAACTACAGGTATCGTCCTCGTTTATTTCAGACCTGCATCTATTTTATTTGACCCCGGATGGACTTTCTCCTATATGTCTGTATAGTTTGCTTTGTGCTTTGATTCTGTTAGTGATGCTCTTGCTATGCCTATTGTGTATCTAACCCAGTAGGTGATTCTTTAGTGGTGGATCGAGTGTACCAATATTGTATTGTGACTTTTGTTGGGCATGAGACTTTGGTAGACTTGATTGTGTTAGATATGGTTGATTTTGATGATTATTTTAGGTATGGATTGGTTGGCTCCTTCTATGCCATCCTAAATTATTGTGCCAAGACTGTGACTTTAGCTTTATCGGGTGTGCCAAGGATAGTTTGGAAGGGTACACTTTATTCGGTCTTAAGAGGGTCATAACTTATGTTATGGCTAGTAAATTGATTGAGAGGGGATGTTTATCTTACTTGGCCCATATTTATGACACAAGTGTTGTTTCGCCTCTTTCCTTGGATTTTGTCAGTGTTGTTCATGAATTTATGGAGGTGTTCTCTACGGACTTACCTAGTATGTCTGTGGATCAAGATATTGATTTTATTATTGATATTGAGTCGGGCACCAAGCCCATTTCTATTCTTCCTTATAGGTTGGCCCCAACAGAGTTGAAGGAACTGAAGGATCAGATGCAGGAGTTGTTGGATTTGAGATTTATTCGACCTAGTATTTCACCTTAGGGTGAGGCTGTCTTATTTAGGAAGAGAAAAGATGGGTCTATACGGATGTGTATTGATTATCGGTAGTGGAATAGGGTGAAGGTTAAGAAAACGTATCCTCTTCCTCACATTGATGATTTGTTTGATCAGCTTCAGGGTATTGTGGTATTTTCGAAGATTGATTTGAGGTCCGGTTATCACCAGTTGAGTATTAGAGCTTCATATATTCCAAAAATAGCTTTTCAGACTTGATATGGTCATTATGAGTTCTTGGTCATGTCTTTTAGGTTGACCAATTCCCCTGCCGCGTTCATGGAGTTTATGAACCGGATGTTTCAATCGTATCTCAACTCCTTTGTTATCGTATTTATAGATTATTTCTTGGTGTATTCCAAGAGTGAGGTTGAGCATGAGGAGCATTTGTAGATTGTGCTTTAGAGATTGAGGAATGAGAAGTTGTATGCCAAGTTTTCTAAGTTTAAGTTTTTGTTGGAGTCTATCTCTTTCTTTGGTTATAAGGTGACTAAGAAAGGCATTAGGTTGATCCAGCCAAGGTTGCAGCAGTTCGTGATTGGACTAGACCTACTTTACCCACCGAGATTTAGAGTTTTATTGGCTTGGCAGGTTATTATCGGTGTTTTGTTGAAGGTTTTTCATCCATTGCAGCTCTGTTGACCAAGTTGACCTAGAAGAAAATTTCTTTTCAGTGTTGAATGCTTGTAAGGCGAGCTTTCAAAAGTAAGGAGAGCTTTCAAAAGCTCAACGATTTATTGACTTCAACTCCTATCTTGACTTTCTCCAAAGACGGCATGGGTTTTACTGTCTTTGGTGATGTTTCAAGTGTTGGGTTAGGTGTTGTGTTGATGCAGAAGGGCAAGGTAATTGCTTATGCATCTCGTTAGTTGAAGCCTCATGAGAGGATTTATCCTACCCATGATTTTGAGTTGTGCACAGTTGTGTTTGCTTTGAAATTGTGGAGGCACTACTTGTATAGAGTCCATTGTGAGATCTTCTTAGATCATTGTAGCCTTCAGTACTTCTTTACCAGTGAGATCTTCATATAAGGCAGTGTCATTGGCTTGAGTTGCTTAAGGATTATGACTTGACTATTCTCTACCATCAGGGCAAGGCAAATATGGTTGCGGATGACTTGAGTCGAAAGTCGACTAGCATGGGTAGCTTGGTGCATCTTTTGACAAAGGAGATTCCCTTGTCCTTAGAGGTTCAGTCTTTAGCTAACCTGATGGTTAGGCTTGATATTTTGACACCGGGGCATATTTTAGCATTTATAGAGGCTAGATCTTCTTTAATAGAGCAGATTCGAGCTCATCATCTTGACAATGTTGGATTGAGATTGATGCGAGATAAGATGTTGAGTAGGGAGGTTAAGGAAGCCTCACTTGATTCAGATGGAGTTTTGAGGATTGGGGGCTAAGTTTGTGTGCCAAGAGTGATGATTGGATTAGGTTGATCTTGGAGGAGGCCCATTATTCCAGCTATTCTATCCATCCAGGTGTGACTAAGATGTGTAGTGATTTGAGACAGCACTACTGGTGGGGTGGTATGAGGCAAGATATAGTAGATTTTATGGCTTGTTGCCTATGTTGTCAGCAGGTGAAGGCCGAGCATATGAGACCTGGTGGTTTGCTTCAGAGGTTACCCATTCTCGAGTGGAAGTGGGAATGGATAAGTATGGACTTTGTGACTAGATTTCCTCGTACATCTCATAGTTCTGACAGTATCTGGGTCATCGTGGATTGATTGACCAAGTCAGCTCTTTTTACACTAGTTCAGGTCTCATTCAGTGCTGAGAGGTTAGCCTATATCTTCATTCGTGATATTATGTATCTGTATGGTGCGTCAGTGTCCATTATTTCAGATAGAGGTTTTGTGTTCACGTCTCACTATGAAAGACTTTTCAGGATGAGTTGGGTACTCAGGTTGATCTTAGCATAGCATTTCACCCCAGACTGATGGCCAGTCATAGCAAAATATCCAAATTTTGGAGGATATGTTTCACGCATACACGATGGATTTTGGTGGCCGATGGGAGCAGCATTTGGCTTTAGCAGAGTTTGCTTATAATATAGCTACCATTCCAGTATTGATATGGCTCCTTTTGAGGCGTTGTATGGTAGGCGTTGTCACTCCCCAGTAGGTTGGTTTGATGTTTCTGAGGTGAGACCTCGAGGTACGAACTTACTTCGTGAGTCTTTGGATAGGGTCCGGGTCATTCCAGATAGACTTAGAGTGGCTCAGAGTAGGCAGAAGTGTTATGTTGATCGTATACTTCATGCCTTGTGATTTGGTATTGGTGATTATATTTTTCTTCGAGTTTTACCAATGAAAGGTGTGATGAGGTTTAGGAAGAGGGGCAAGCTTAGCCCCAGGTATATTGGTCCATTTGAGATTCTTTGGACTGTTGGTGATGTGGATTATGAGTTGGCTTTGCCCCTTGATCTATCAATTGTTCTCCAGTTTTTCATGTTTCTATGCTTCGTCTTTATATTCCAGATGAGTCTCCTTTCTTTCATTAGGAGTCACTTCAGTTAGATTAGTGGTTGTTCTTTGTGGAGAAGCCGGTTTTCATTTTGGCTAGGGATGTTAGGCGGTTGCGCTCTAGAGTGATCCCTGTGGTTATGGTTCAGTGGAGATATCAACCTATAGATGAAGCTACTTAGGAGGTTGAGTCTGTTATGCGTAGTTCTTGTCCCTAGATCTTTGTTGATTCAGGTATTTCTTTTGCCTTAGTTCAAGGACGAACTAGATTTTTAGTGGTGGATGATGTAACAAACTAAAAATTTGATAAAATATGTGAAATTTGTGATGTTTTGTGATTTGATTGTTTTACCCCTTCCCATAATTGCATTATGATATTTCTAGGGTGTGGGAGTAATTGGCATGATTTTCAATGCATTTTGGTATCATTTATCCAATATTGTAGTTTTTGATGGCTTCGAGAGTCTTATTTTAGACTTATGTGGATATCTTTTGATCCGTACGACAGAGGTCCTAACGATATGCACCAGCAGCTCCGGAATATCGATTTAGGCTAGGTAGAACTTTTGGTCGGGTCTCGGTGCACCCGAGCTCATTTAGACCTATTGAACGGAAAGTTGAAAAATTAGAAATATGGGTGTGGGATCCACATTTAATCGAAACGATCTCGGATGGAAAATCCGACTTTGCCAACAGATCTGAAATATCAATCTTAGGATGTTAGCATGTTTGGTATGATTTTACGGCTTTTAAATCTCATTTCGACCCTCGGTTTGGAAAATTATGATTTCAAATTTCGGGGGTCAATTTTATGGGAACGATTTTTTTTAAAAAAAGCTGATATCGTCATCGCATCTAAAACATCGAATTTAGTATGGTTGCATAGTTCGTTTGTATGTATCGGACTTCAAACGAATCTCGGGCACACCATAGAAGTCCGAATTGGACTTAAAATAGAAATTCTGCAGCTTTTCGCCCATTTAGTGCAGATTTTCTGCACTATATAAATAGTTTTTGGGATCATTTTATTCATTTTTCATCTTGCCTCTTGAGAGTTAACCCCTAAAATATTGTGGGAGCTTAAAAGAAAAGTTTGTGAGAGCTTGGAAATCAAGATTAACACATTTTTCTTGATTTTATTACGGATTAAAGGTAAGAATTCACTCTTTTCTTAATAATTTCTTGATTAATTTCTCAAAACCCAAAAATCCTAGGGCTTGATTTTAAACTCCATTTTCACTCCTTTTCACTTGAATAATATTTTTATGTTATAATTACTAGTTTTTCATAAATTTAACCTTCAAAACAACTCTAATTCATTATCTTAACCTGGATTTCAAAGATTTTACCTGTTTTGCGGAAATTTTGACTTTTGAGAGAGAGTCGCCACTTAATTTTGAAAAGAAATTAAGAAACCTTTAGAGAGTTACTTAAAATGGTTCAAAACAAGAAAATTATTTTAAGTTAGAGATTCCGAGTAAGTGGTTCCTATTAACATTTTAGGAAGGTGTTAGGCACCTAAAACGTCCGCTAACTTGCGGTTATCCGGACTGTTTGAAAACATCTTTTGATTAACTTCTGAAAAGATTAATTTGTTGAAATAGTGATTTGATTTTTTAAAGACTTGTGTAAAAAAACATTTAAGCAACTTAGTAGGGATTTTAACTAAGTCTAAACAAAACTAATGAACAAATAAACACATAAAAGGGGAAGGGAGGAGAAAGTAAAGGATTTAGGCCATTGGGCCCAAATCAACGAGACCTGTCCTAGTCTAGTTGGACTTCCAATCCATTTCATCTGTCCTAAACTATTTTTCGGGCCTTTGGCTCGAGTCTTGCTCCACCTGTATTAGATACAACTTTGGCTTCGAGTCTCAAAATACATGAATAATCCCATGAATAAAATAAATAAGATAAATAAAGATGACAAGTAAAGATATGAGCGAATGAACAAAAGGGAGACTTTTTAGTCCCTTTGTCGCTTCGAAGATGGGATTTTAACCCATTCTTCCTCTCTTGAATCCTTGTATTCATATGCATTGGAATCTTGGACTCACTTGCGGACTTGACTCAACGGATGGGCCTGATTGGCCCATTAGGGAATGCAAAGAGTCCGTTTGGACTCCAACGAATTATCAAGCAAAAGAAGAAAAGAAACAAAATTAATACACACCCAAAATACGAATTACTACATGGAGAAATTGTAACGCCCCGATTTGCTGAACCGGAATGCTACACGGTGCTCATGACCCCGATGGACCACAAGCTAACCCATGACTGATATTTGTACCTGTATACTGCAAATCATGACATAATAATGCAGAATACGTAAAACTATAAGGCCATAAGGTTCAACTGAATAAAACCATGTCTAAAAATCATAACGTCCATGTGGGTGAAAATACCCAAAACAACTCAATCTGAAAACTAAGTCTGAACGTAAATCAGAACATAAATCTGAAAGCCTCTAAACTATCTGAATAAGGAGTTGAAGGAATATGTATCCAACTAACTCCGTAAAATTGAACTGAAGAAATAAATAATTGTATCAAATCATATTGTCCTCGAATCAATGAGGACTCATTATGTCTCTGCGAATGGAATGCTACTGCTACTGCTGGGATGGAGGTCGTGTCTCGGAACCTATGGTGTAACATGAAAAGAAAGCATCATAGTGCAAATGCGTCAGTACAACTGGAGTACTGAGTATACGAGGAAGGTAGGCTGAACATAAAGGGTTTCATGCATGAACAACACTGACTGGCTACTATGAATGTGGGAGTGCAAACATACATATATAGAAACTGGGACCGTAAATGTGTGATAGCAAGACCTGTAAGCTAATACATGGTTTACTGATAACTGTCATGAATGATACTGCAAGATGATAACATGGATGACCGTATCTGACAGTCCTGTATATACTAAAATCTGAAAAACATAACGATTGTATCTGATAGTCCTATATATACTGAAATCTGAAGAACATAACGAATGTATTTGACAGTCCTGTATATACTGAAATCTGAAGAACGTCCTGAGTTCTTTTACTGAGACTGATACTGAAACTGTGGGAGGTAGTGTTTAACCGATATGCCCCATATATGCCATTATGGCTAAGCTGGGGTCCAATCTCTGCCCCGACTGGAGGATTGTCAATACCGTGCCACGGGTAAGGACAGCTTGTGAGTGACCTTTAACTGGAAGGCACTCAATGAGAAAGGTAGGAACCCTAAACTGACAGGTTAAACCACTTCATCAACCCTAATCTGACAGATTAAGATGTCTCAACCTACGCTGGCTACGTAGTTCTGGAACACAAGGACTGCTTCTAAGAAGCAAACCCTGAACTGGCGGGTGAGTTCCCATCCTTGGGTTCACTCGGTGCTAACCTCTACTCTCATTTGGAGGGAATGGACATGAATAACTGACTATACATGACTTAATCTTACTGAATTTCATTGATTGGCGGAATGTTACTGATATCTGACAACTGACTGAGATCATGAGGTTTTCCTGAGTCACATGACTGACTGAAGTCTATGGAATCATAACTTGAGTTCGGATATCATAAAACATGACATGGCTCTAGGCATACAACTATAGTTTTTGGGTACGAATACCCCCAGGACTCGATAGGAGGAAACTGACACATATGACATGACTTGATCACAAGATTTGAGTCCACAATTCACAATATCATAAGCAGGGGATAGTATACTTCATGTATTTAATCAACATTTCAAACATGATAGGAAAAGAATGGATATATTTTGTGTACATAATTTATATCTCCATTATCATACATGCTTTATACCACAACAATAACAACACATAATTTGCATGGAAATTCATATTGGAGTGTATGGCTAACATGAACTTGTAATTTAGATATCATGAAATCATGTAAATATGAAGTTCTAACATACTAGGCATTTTATCGAACACCTTGCACGCATTCTTTAAGGCATAGGTGGATTTCATACTTGCATTCTATCAATCCATCTAAAGATCATGTTTTTCAACTAACAACATAACTTTCATAAGATATACAGTCACGATACTATTATATAGCAAAATAAACAAGCATCAACATGGGTATGATCATATCACCACAACCAACCAAGTTTTTGTATTTTAAATATTGATTCTTGAACTCCACGGATGAAAGAAATCCGTGGATGAACACTACGCATACCTTGGAAGGGAGGTTCTTGATGATTGATGGAGGAATTTCCTTGAAATTTGATCTTCAAGCTTGATTGTGCAACCCTAGCTGTTTTTCTACTATAGTGCTCTTGGATAATGAACTTTGAGATGTTAATAGGATTGTAATGTGTTTAGAAGCTATAAATTTCGTGATGTTAGGTTTAGGGACATGTAAGGAGTGTTAAAAGACTTAACTACCCTTGAAATAACTCAAAAACTAAGTGTTTTCATGGCTAAAATCATACATAGGCGCCGCATATGATATCGCCTATATTTACATAGGCTCCGCATATGATATCGCCTATATTTACATAGGCTCCGCATATGATATCTCCTATGCTTTCCAGTGGCCATGTGCGATTGGTTAGGCGACACATTCTACTTTGAAAGGTCATAACTCCTTGCTCGGGTGTCGAATTTTGATGAAATTGGTATCGTTGGAAAAATAATTTGATTCTCTATAATTTGTTGGGTCTAAATCTTCCAAAATGTCACGTATCAATCATGTTATTATTGTTCAAAGATGATCCTTGCAAAATCGAACACTAAGACTTGATGGATTCAAAAACTCTTAGCTTGCATCACTCTAAGCGACTCATATGAGCATGCTTAAGACATCACAAGCTATCCTATCGCTAGGATATTCATGGTAAGTCATGCACTAAAATTCTACTCACAGGATAGGAGGTTTCATACGTAGGAAAACTTATTCACTTCCTAGCTTAGAAACATACAATATCTCCCCCTTGGGAACATTCGTCCTCGAATGAGAATTTACTGAGAAGGGACACAAGACAACAGAACCTGAACTGAACATGAAGAATCGAAACTTGATCTCATGACTGACATGGTAAAAATACTAAACTCATGCATATATGATGCACGGACAACTGATACATGAATATATGACTGAGTATGCAACGGTTAATAGGTACCAAGTTTATACTGGAAACATGAACATGAAACTAAATAAGCTTAAGGAGAACTGTTAAGTGAGGATACTTGGTACGCATATCTGCTTCTTCTTCCCAAGTAGCTCCCTTATGAGACTAATTTCGCCAAAGAACCTTGACTAGAGGTACTTCTTTGTTCCTCAATCTACGAATCTGATAATCTAAGATTTCGACTGGAATCTCTTCATAAGAGAGGTTGTTCTGAATGTCGATGTTCTGTTGGGTCCCCTATGCACTTCTTGAGAAAATATACATGGAAGACTGGATGGACTGAGGCTAAATCTAAAGGCAACTCAAGCTCATAAGCTACCTAGCCGAAGCGACAGAGAATTCTGAAGAGACCGATATATCGGGGACTGAGTTTCCCTTTCTTGCCGAACCTATTCACTCTCTTTATGGGAGAGATCTTAAGATAGACATAGTCATTGACCTCTAACTCGAGATCCTTTCTACGAACATCTGCATAGGACTTCTATCGGCTATGAGCAGCCCAGAGTCTCTCTCTGATCAACTGAACTTTCTCTAAGGCATCGAATACTAAGTCAGGACCTATAAATGAGGCCTCACTAACTTCGAACCAACCAATCGTAGATCTACATCTCCTACCATAGAGATCTTTGAATGGAGCCATCTGAATACTAGAATGATAGCTATTGTAGTATTCAAACTCAATCAAAGGCAAGTGGTCATCCCAACTTCCCTTGAATTCAATTGCACACGCCCTTAGCATATCTTCAAGAGTCTGAATGGTCTTTTCTTCTTGACCATTTTTCTGAGGATGAAACGTTGTGCTGAGATAGACTTGGGTACCGAGACCCTTTTGGAACGCTTTCCAAAAGTGAGAGGTGAACTGGGTACCTCTTTCTAAGATGATAGATAGTAGAACACCGTGTAACTTGACTAAATCCCTGATATAGAGTTTGGCATAATCCTCGGCAGAATAAGAAGTACGAACAGGAAGGAAATGAGCTGACTTGGTCATTCTATCTATAATGACCCAGACTGAATCATGCTGATGACGAGTTCTAGGCAAACCGTCACGAAGTCCATGTTCACTTCTTCCCACTTCCAAGTAGGAATGGTGAACTCTTGTATGGAACCACTAGGTTTCTGATGCTCTATCTTAACTTGCTGACATATAGAGCACTTAGCCACAAACTCTACAATATCTCTCTTCATCCCACTCCACCAATAGATCTCCCGTATGTCGCGGTACATCTTAGTAGCCCCTGGATGAATAGAGTATCGCACACCGTGCGCTTCTGTAAGAATTTTCTGCCTCTATTCATCTACACCTGGAACACATAGATGACCCTGACAACGAAGAACATCATCTCCTCCTTGGGAGAAAACCTTAACTTTCTGATTCTAAACTAACTCTTTGAGCTTGACAAGGATAGGATCCCTGTCTTGCTTCTCTTTCACCTCGGAAACTAGAGGTGACTCTGAACTACTGTGAACACATACACCACCCTTTGAAGAATCGACTACGCGAACGCCTTGTCTGGCAAGCTGATGTATCTCCTGATCCATATTTTTCTTGCTACCCTCAACGTGAGAAATAATACCCATTGAGAGTCCACTGATAGCGTCGGCCACAAAATTGGCCTTGCCCGGATGATAAAGAACACTCATGTCGTAATCCTTCAAGAGCTCTAACCACCTTCTCTAACGAAGATTGAGATCTTTCTGGGAAAAGACATAATGTAGGCTTTTATGGTCTATGAAGACATCTACATGAACTCCATAGAGATAATGCCTCCAAATCTTCAAGTCAAAAACTACCGCTGCTAACTCAAGATCATGAGTAGGATAATTCTTTTCATGTGTCTTTAACTGTCTGGAGGCGTAGGCTATGACCTTACCATGCTGCATGAGGACACAACCTAAAACCACTCTGGATGCATCACAATAGACTACAAAACCTTTTGAACCATCTGGAAGAGCTAGAACTGAAGCTGAGGTGAGTCGAGTCTTCAACTCTTGAAAGCTCTTCTCGCATGAATCTGACCAGTGAAACTTAATCTTCTTCTGAGTCAATATGGAAATGGGAGATGTAATAGAAGAAAATCCCTTGACAAACCATCTGTAATAGACAACCAAACCCAAGAAAATCTTGATATCTGATGGAGATACGGGTCTGGGCCAGTTTCTTACTGCCTCAGTTTTCTGAGGATCTACTCTAATGCCATCACTGGAAAAAATATGGCCAAGGAATGCTACTGATCTTAGCCAAAATTCGCACTTGATGAACTTAGCGAATAACTGGTGATCCCTGAGAGTCTGAAGAACAATCCTGAGATGGTCTGCATGATCATGCTCTGTGTGAGAATAGACCAAAATATCATCTATAAAGACTATGACAAACATGTTTAGGTACTGCTTGAACACACGGTTCATCAAATCCATAAAATTTGCAAGGGCATTGATAAGACCAAATGACATGACTAAAAATTCGAAGTGACCATACCGAGTACGGAAAGCTGTCTTCGGAATGTCACATTCTCTAACTCTGAGTTGATGATAGCCTGATCTGAGGTCTATCTTGGAGAAGTAACTGGCACCCTAAAGTTGGTCGAATAGATCATCAATCCTGGGAAGAGGATATCTGTTCTTGACCGTGACCTTTTTGAGTTGACAATAATCAATACACATCCTGAGAGAACCATCTTTCTTGAGCACGAATAATACTGGCGCACCTCATGGGGAAACACTGGGTCTGATGAATCCCTTATCTAAGAGATCCTTCAACTGAACTTTCAGTTCCTAGAGTTCTGCTGGTGCCATTCTGTATGGCGGAATAAAAATAGGATGAGTATCCGGAAGAAGGTCTATGCCGAAGTCTATTTCCCTTTCGGGAGAAATTCCTGGAAGATCTTCGGGAAAGATATCTGAGTATTCATTAACAACTGGAACTATTTCGAGACTGGGAGATTCAGAACTGGAATCTTTAACATGCACGAGATGATACATACACCCCTTAGAAATCATTTTCCTTGCCCAAAGGTAGGAAATAAGTTGACCCCTGAACGCTGAAATGCTACCCTTCCACTCTAGGACAGGGTCATTCGGGAACTGAAACTAAACTATCCTGTTTTTGTAGTCGACTGTGGAATAGAGGAAAGAAGCCAATCCATGTCGAGAATGATATCAAAATCAGTTATCTCTAACTCAACTAAATCTGCTGACATAAATTTCTGAGATATCATAACCGGGCAATTCCTGTATACTCGCCAGGCTATGATGGTTTTACCCACTGGGTAGAGACTGAAAAGGGCTCTGCTAGAATTTTAGGACTGATTTCGAAATTGCCTGCTATGTATAGAGTAACAAGAGATAAGGATGCACCTGGGTCTAGCAAAGCATAAACATGAACATGGAAAATCTGTAACGTACCAGTAACGACATCAGAAGAATTTTCCTGATCCTGCTGGGACTGAAGACCATACAGTCTTTTTGGGCGTTGCCCACTGGTAGCACTGGAAATAAAACCCTGATGGTTCGGGCGACCGGCTCTGCAAATGCCCTTGTGGTTCTTACCACAAGTCTGACAAAGGGGATTCGTTTGGGTACTGCTAACACTGCCCTAAGATTTAGAGCCTCGCGCTTTGTCTTTGTTGCCGTCTCTGAAATTTGGTACTGGAGCGCTAGCAGAGGAAGGGTCTGGAATGGCTGACTTGGATCGAAACTGTGAACAGTTTTCTCCATCTGACTCGGGGTCAGCAAAGTTGAAGTTACCTGACCTTGCTCTCTTGTTTTGCCTCTCCCTAGTCTTAACCTTCTACTCTTCTACTTGTTGGGCATGGGTCATGAGTCTGGATAAGGTCATATCACCGATCAACATCGCAGACCTACACTTATTTACCACGCTATCGTTGACCCCTGACACGAACTTGGTCATCTTAGCCCTATTGTCTGTAACCACATGAGGAGCATACTTGGCTAGCTGAGTAAATCTGAGAGAAAACCCCCTAAACTTCATATTCCCCTGCCTGAGGTTGATGAACTCAAGAACTTTGGCTTCCCTCAGCTCTTGGGGAAAGAATCTGTCTAAAAAGGCCGTGACAAATTCCTCCAACTCGATAGGGCCTGCATCATCTAACCTCTCAGACTTCCACTATTTGTACCAATCATGAGCAACATCCTGTAATTGGTAGGCGGCTAACACGGCACTCTCAATAGAAGTAACACCCATGATGTCAATGATCTTCTGGACTTGGTCAATGAACTCCTGAGGGTCCTCATCATACTTATACCCATGGAAAGATGGAGGGTTCATCAAGGTGAAGTCCCAAACCCTAGCTGTTATAGGATTGGACACTGGATTGGCTGGAATAATATTGTGGCCATTCATTCTGTGCAGCCACGAACTGAGCAAGTGTGGTAAATATGGCTCTAAACTCTGCATGGGAAATATGTTCTCCCAAAGGATCTTTGGGCTGAGGAGCTGGCTGGTTTCTTCTCTTTGGGTCCATGGTCTGGACTAAGAGAAGAATGGATTACACAAAGAATTTAACTCGTGATTATGCTCACTAGCATGACATGAATACTGAACAAAGGGTATTGTTCCTAAAAAATCTTATAGACTCTTGTACATAAATGTGGCGCACAACACACCCATGTACAAGACTCTACTAGATGCGGCTTTCAGACTTCCTAGGACTCTATTGAACCTTAGGATCTGATACCAAGTTTGTAATGCCCCGATTTGCTGAACTGGAACGCTACACGGTGCTCATTACCCCGAGGGACCACAAGCTAACCCATAACTGATATATGTACCTGTATACTGTAAATCGTGATATAATAATGCGGAATACATAAAATTATAAGGCCATAAGGTTCAGCTGAATAAAACCATGTATGAAAATCATAACATCCATGTGGGTGAAAATACCCAAAACAACTCAATCTGAAAGCTAAGTTTGAACGTAAATCTGAACATAAATCTAAAAGAGTCAAAACTATCTGAATAAAAAGTTGAAGGAACATGTCTCCAACAAACTCCATAAAACTAAACTGAAGAAATAAATAAATGTATCAAATCATATTGTCCTCGAATCAATGAGGACTCATTGTGTCTCTGCAAATGGAATGCTACTGCTACTGCTGGGCTGAAGCTCGTGTCTCGGAACCTATGGTGTAACATGAAAAGAAAGCACCATAGCACAAATATGTCGGTACAACTGGAGTACTGAGTATACGAGGAAGGTAGGCTGAAAATAAAAGGTTTCATACATGAACAACACTGACTGACTAATATGAACGTGGGAGTGCAAACATACATATATAGAAACTGGGACCGTGAATGTGTGATAGCAAGACCTGTAAACTAATACATGGTTTACTGATAACTGTCATGACTAATACTGCAAGATGATAACATGGACGACTGTATCTGATAGTTCTATATATAATAAAATTTGAAGAACATAACGACTGTATCTAACAGTCCTGTATATACTAAAATCTGAAGAACATAACGACTGTATCTGACAATCTTGTATATACTAAAATCTGAAGAACGCCCTGAGTTCTTTTACTGAGATTGATACTAAAACTGTGGGAGGTAGTGTTTAACCGACATGCCCCATGTATGCCGTTATGGCAAAGCTGGGATCCAATCTCTACCCCGATTGGAGGGGTTTCAATATCGTGCCACGGCTAAGGACAGCTTGTGAGTGACCCTTATCTGGAAGGTACTCAATGAGAACGATGGGAACCCTAAAATGAAAGGTTAAACCACCTCATCAACCCTAATCTGATAGGTTAATATGTCTCAACCTACGCTGGCTACGTAGTTCTGGAACACAAGGACTGCTTCTAAGAATCACACCCTGAACTGGCGGGTCAGTTCTCATCCTTGGGTTTACTCGGTGCTAACCTCTACTCCCATCTGGAGGGAATGGACATGAATAACTAACTATACATGACTTAATCTTACTGAACTCCGTTGACTGGTGGAATGTTACTGATATCTGACAACTGACTGAGATCATGAGGCTTTCCTAAGTCACATGACTGACTGAAGTATATGGAATCATAGCTTGAGTTCGGATATCGTGAAACATGACATGGCTCTAGGCACACAGCTATAGTTTTCTGGTACAAATACCCCCAGGACTCGATAGGAGGAAACTGACACACATGACATAACTTGATCACAAGATTTGAGTCCACAATTCACAATATCATAAGCAGGGGATAGTATACTTCATGTATTTATTCAACATTTCAAACATGATAGGAAAAGCATGGATATATTTTGTGTACATAATTTATATCTCCATTATCATACATGCTTTATACCCAACAATAACAACACATAATTGGCATAGAAATTCATATTGGAGTGTATGGCTAACATGAACTTGTAATTTAGATATCATGAAATCATGTAAATATGAAGTTCTAACATACTAAGCATTTAATCGAACACTTTTCATGCATTCTTTAAGGCATAGGTGGATTTCATACTTGCATTCTATCAATCCATCTAAAGATCATGTTTTTCAACTAACAACATAACTTTCATGAGATATACAGTTACGATACTATTATATAGCAAAACAAACAAGCATCAACATGGGTATGATCATATCACCAATACCAACCAAGATTTTGTATTTTAAAGATTGATTCTTGAACTCCACGTACGAAAGGAATTCGTGGATAAACACTATGCATACCTTGGAAGGGAGGTTCTTGATGATTGACGGAGGAATTTCCTTGAAATTTGATCTTCAAGCTTGATTGTGCAACCCTAGTTATTTTTCTCCTATGGTGATCTTGGATAATGAACTTTGAGATGTTAATAGGGTTGTAATGTGCTTAGAAGCTATAATTTTCGTGATGTTAGGTTTAGGGACATGTAAGGAGTGTTAAAAGACTTAATTACCCTCGAAATAACTCAAAGACTAAGTGTTTTCGTGGTTGAAATCATACATAGGCTCCGCATATGATATCGCCTTTATTTACATAGGCGCCGCATATGATATCACCTATGCTTTCCATTGGCCATGTGTGATTGGTTAGGCAACGCATTCTACTTTGAAAGGCCATAACTCCTTGCTCGGGTGTCGGATTTTGATGAAATTGATATCGTTGGAAAACTAATTTGATTCTCTATAATTTGGTGGGTCTAAATCTTTCAAAATGTCACATATCAATCACGTTATTCTTGTTCAAAGATGACCCTTAAAAAATCGAACACTAAGACTTGATGGATTCAAAAACTCTTAGTTTGCATCACTCTAAGCGACTCATATGAGCATGCTTAAGACATCGCAAGCTATCCTATTGGTAGGATATTCATTTTAATTCATGCACTAAAATGCTACTCATAGGATAGGAGGTTTCATACGTAGGAAAACTTATTCACTTCCTATCTTAGAAACATGGGTGGTATTACAGAAATAGTATAACAAATTTATAAGCAAAAAGTCAACTGTAGTGTCATCAAACGGACGGCAAGACAGTAATTCAAATAGGTCAGAGTCATGAAATATAATAGCACACAACATACTCCATCAAAATAAAATTGAAGCCAAAAGCATTACAATATCACAGCTTTTCCAAGAAACAATGAAGCATTGTTTTTGCAAAGAAAATTATAACTGAACTAAACTAAACATGTTACAAAGCTACGCTGTTTATCGAACAAACTACAATTTAGTTAGATTGAGCCGGGGGGAATACGTTCGTCCAAGTTAGATTGAACAAAAATTATGAGTCGAGCCATGCTAAACATTTTTATACTGTCAAAATGATAAGTTAAAGAACTACAACAGGAAACTTTTCTTCATGGACTTAAGCTAACGCTAGAAATTGTAGGTGCAAGACTGGAGATTTAAAATTAGAGCAAGCAATGATTCATCAATAGTCAGGAAAAACAGGATAAAAGTTCAATCTTGTCATACTAAACTTCAAATAACAGGCTAAAAGGTTGGGATTAAAGTGAAGAAAGTGTTCAACTGAGGAAAGTAATAAAACTACATGAAAAATGACTGCTAAAGAATAGATTTCACATATTTTTAAAAGATTCGATGACTACTACGGAAATTTTGGAATAAAGATCAGTCGAAGAAAATCCAAACTTCGGCGAATGAACCTCATGACACAAGATGATCAATCAAGGGTAGAATAACAAGAACATATTCCTTTGATGTCTAATCTTCACTAAAACTGAATTCCAGAGGCAACCATCCAAACTTTTAATTATCTAACTTTTCATACTAAAAAAAATATAAGGCACTCATGCCGATACATCGAGAAAGGTCGACATCAACGAAAGATAGAACTTTAACAGATTTAAAGGGGGAAATAGTAAAACACTCAAGCATTATTCGATAGTCCGAAAATACCCTGCAGAACTCTAAAAGTTCTAGACAAACGAACCAAAATTGAATCAAAAGTAAAGTAAGAAAAGGGAAAGTAACTTGAATAAACAGCGACTGCCTAGGAAAATGTAAAATTAACCATAGGAATCTGATTCTGAAGATAAATAAGGCAAAAATCTAACGTGCGTCTAACTATCAAAACCAAGGGAGCAAATGATGTAGAGAAAGGATAGACATTTTTCAAACTAGGATGTAATTAAGAAAGTTGTAACATCTAGGCAAACTTGTTTACAGTGAATGAATCAAAGCAACACACAAAAGTGAAAACCATGATTAAATAATTAATTAAAGATATTAAAGTTTAAACAATAGATTGAAAAATCGAGGGAAGCAACACGACGCTACAATCACAGATCAAACGATTATAATAACAGTTAGCCTAGCATATCAGGAAATGCTACATTAAAAAGAAAACAGGAAACAAAAAAATGCAGTCTTGATGATATAAATGTTTATTCATAGCATAACGCTCAGATAACCAACAGTGCCAATTAAAAGACAGTATATTCGACATAATTACATTTAAAGTTACAACATGAGCATTGCTTCAGCGAAATTGCATAACAACAATCACGAAATAACCCCTAAGGCCCTCACGGCCATCTACAACAGAAAAACCCAGCCTCATTCACGATACATGGGTAACTACATTCTATGAAGAAAGAGGGGTGAAGCAGGAAACATCAAAATGAAGCAAAAAGAGGGACGAGAGTGCATTTACCTCTTTCGAGGAAGCAGACGGGACAACGAGCTATCAGCAAACTTGTCGCTACCAGAATCTCGCGATGTCGATCACCAACAGAGCATCATTTTTCTTTTTCCTCTTAGAAATTTGGAAACCCCCAGATTTTCAACTAAGACTTTCAACCTGAATTCAGAAGATCCAAAAGTTTTTCCTTTCTCTGTTTTAGAAATCAGAAACTTATGCAGAAGATTTACCTCTTTTTGAAACCTTAATTTTTAATACCAAAATTTCCCATCCAAAAGAAAAGAAAAATCCCCCAACTTTCTATACTCTCCTTCTTCAACCCTCCCCTCTTTTTTCTTTTCAATAAATAAAGGCCCTTCTATATATAAAAGGTGGAAGAAAGGGTTTTCTAGGATTTCAAATTCAAAATTCCTTTTCCAACTTGGCGTTTCATCAGTATGTACCAATTTAGGAATGGTGGACCAATTAAAAACCACCAGGTATGTATGAATTCGTACCATCTTATCCAAGAAAAATCAAACTTAGACGTTGGGGAGGACACGTACATGAATTCTAGAAGGCTCTCAAATCTTCCTTATACGGACTCGCGTGAGAGTCAAGTGGCGTGTACAAGAGGGAAAAGGAGCAGTTTGGGGTTGATCTCGGGTCTGAAATCGGATCAGGTTAGGTGAGCTGGGTTAGAATTTGGTTGATGGTTCGCTGGAGTTATACGCCATTTTTGGTTGTTTGTACGTCGATTGTTGCTGGGGGAATCGAATTAGTGGCGTTTGACATTGATCGGTTGACCGAGCTGTTCGCCGATGTCGGGTCAGGATAGGTCGTTGAAGATTGTTCTATTCTTGAAGCTATTATGCTTCACCCGTATGAAGAGAAGGGGATTTTAGAAGATGGGCCAGGTCGGAAGTGATTTAGATTGGGCTGGTAATGTTGGAATGGGCCACTGATGGTAATAGAGGGCTGGTTTGGTTAACTTGAAATGTTTTGGGCTGAATGGTGAAGGGGAAAAAAACTGGGACGATATTTGTTATTGTTGCGCTGGGCTAGGCAGATTAGGAGATTTGGTCACTAAATTATTCTTACAAAAATAGCCAATATGCCATGATATCTGACCATTTTCATTCTTTTTTTTGCCAATTGAGGATTAATTAGTCAATTGTCTTGCAATTGTGGCCTAATTAATTTCAATTAGGACCTAATTCAATGAGCTCGCTAAATTAAATCAAGATCTCATATGATTTACCAACCGATTTAATCCCGAGATCCTTGATTCACTAAAAACTAAACACATATTTATCCAAATAAATTATTCTTGAGATTAAATTATATTTAAACTAAGATTTTAATCAAAATTTATTTTCGGACAGACCTTGATTAAAATTTGATATTCCACAAAAAATAGATTTTTAAGCAACAAAATTGTATAATTTCGTATAATTGAATACAATAATATATAATTGCTACTTAAATGAAGAACTTACCAAGGTAAATACTTTTGAAAAGTTTCTTCATTCGATAAAATAAATGTCGTGATTTTATTGAAAATCGAAGAAACTCGAGATTAAATTTAGTCGTGGAGGGAAAAAATTAGGTGTCAACAACTGCCCCCTCCCTTTGGGTAGGGTGGATACAAGTAACCCTGGACAAAGGGAGGTTGATGTTCTTAATTTTTGTCCGACCACAAATTCATTTCTGAAAGAACTTGATTTTCGCACGAGTTTTGGAGTTATGGACGAACCTCGGTATCAGGTTTCCTACATATCTCAGGTTACATGAGAATTCAGGCCACTTGTAGTTCATAAATCTTGATTCAAAGCACGATTTTTAGAAAATTCACCAGATGTCTTAGTTTTGGAGTTTTTGATGAAACTGAGAAGTTGGGGAATGAAGGGATTTGGGGGAAGGTCGGAATGCAGTCGAGTTTTCTACATAGAGCCCAGCCTACATATCCCCGAGACTAGGGAATCAAACTGCTTGTAGTTTGACTCTATCGGTAGAAAAGATAGTCTTCTATTTTTAGACAATCTTTGGATCAGGATGAGTGACAAGTTAATCGAGTTGCGGAAAAAAAGATTGTAACCTCTTAATCATAAATATGGGATCCTTCACACCCATAGACAATAACTTACCCAGACATAATTTCCAAAACTCTAAGTATGTTGTCACCCGAATTTGAAAGAAAAAAGAAAGTTCCCCTTGGTATGAGTTAAGAAAACATCCCAGAGGTAAAGCTGAGACCAGAATATCCAAAAATACCCGCATGCCTTCTAATAGAGGAGTGGTTAGATGGTGGTGTTGATCATCATTTAGCTCGTGTCTAGCGAGTTTGACATCCCTCTCCAGACTATGTCCCGTTTTGCTGCTGAGAAAGAGTTCCACGTTATGTTGCGTCCTTTTTGGAGTCGTCCGCACCTGTGGTTTTGATTTGAGATTTTCATCCTTTCGGATGCTCTCGATAATTTCTCACACAAAAATCAATAGTGATAAGCTCAATTCACGAAAGAAGTATATAGTATTTTACCATATCTCCGCGTGAGTTGTTGTCTAAAAACTGAAGTAATCCTTTCTTGTACCTGTTTGATAGGAAATAACTCATAATAACAGACACAACAACCTCCTTGGTTGTTGTATAATTAGGAAATTTGTCGGTTGAATATGTCTTCAAAGTGGGGTGGCCCTTGTGGACACCGGCGATACTTTATGCAGAACGGTTTCTACAACCGTGTAATCTTGTGTTGGAGTGGCAACCCTTTTGGTTAGATATATCACTTATTGTATGTAGAATGATAACCTCTCCGGTTATAGCTGATGGTCGATTTATATGTTTTCCTTAAATTGTCAATCTTTGGATAATCTTGCGTATTATTTGATTATTGGATATGAGGCACTTACAGATATCCTTTGAATTGCTAGCTTTTAGGTAATCCTGCACATTATCCTACTTTGGATAAGAGATGGCTTACAGATATCCCTCCAATCGCTAGCTTTCAGGTGTTCCTGCACATGATCCGACCTTGGATACAATATGACTTATAGATAATCCCTCAAATTGTTAGTCTTTGGTCAATCCTGCACATAATCGATCTTGGATATGACGTGGCTTATAGAGAACCCTTAGACGTATCAATTTGATAATCTTGCATATTCTCCGGTAAGGAATTAGTTGTGACTTATGGATAACCTTTGAACAATCAATTTTTGGGCGATCTTTCACACTATCCGATTAGGATGTTGTTGTGGCTTGCGGATGACCTACAGGCTATCAACTCATAGGTGATCTTGCACACTATCCTATTTCAAATAATATGACTTATAGATGACCCTCAAATTGTCAATTTCTAGGAAATCTTATATATCATTCATCCTTAGACAGCGACTTAAAGGCGTCCCTTCAAATCATGTGCTCTCGATGCATTCAGATGTTGATTCATAAAATGATAAGATATCCTCAACGCCAGCGTTGTATCTTGCGTGTCAACAGATACATTGAATGCTGATGATATCCTCGACGCCAGCGTTGTGTCTTGCATGTCAACAGATATATTGAATAATGATGATATCCTCGATGCCAGTGTTGTGTATTGCGTGTCAAAAACTATAAAATGATGATGATATTCTCGACGCCAGCATTGTGTCTAGCACATTAACAGATATAAAATGATGATGATATCCTCAACGCCAACATTGTGTCTAGCGCGTTAACAAATGTTGAATGTTGATGATATCCTCGACGCCAGCGTTGTGTCTCACGTGTCAATAGATATATGAATATCCCTCTTGGAAATGATATGCAATGGCCCTTTCGGCAATAATATGAGATGGACCTTGCGGCGATGATATGCAATGGCCCTTTCGGCAATGATATGCAATGGCCCTTGCGGCAATGATATGCAATGGCCCTTGCGGCAATGATATGCAATGGCCATTTTGGCAATGATATGCAATGACCCTTATGGCAATAATATGTGATGGCCCTTGTGGCAATGATATGCAATGGCACTTGCGGCAATGATATGCAGTGGCCCTTTCGATAAATTAAAAATAGTTTCACCTGAAATCATTTGTCATGTTCTTGCTTTCTGCATGTACATGTACTAAAGGTAGACGATTAGTAGACATAAAGTTGCTTTTTCTAGCGACTATTTTTAGGAAACTTCTAAATACAATATTTGTAAAGAAGATAAGACACCTTTGTTTGTGTTCCATGATCTCAAAAAATGAGGTGGACAAATCAAAAGTCCTCAATAAATGGGTATTAAACCCATTCTTAGGGCTACCCTAATATACCGTTCTTGAGCATTGCTACTCTGGTGTGGCTCCCAAGTTGCTGGGGATTTTTTGAAAGACACTCTCATTTTCGTGTATTGATCCCTGCATCCACAGAAAAATGATTAGTTTGAATGAAATTACTCCGTGTTGACCTCCTTCGATCCTTTATTTGCTCCTCTCCATCTTTCAGGTGTTTCGTCATGCTGGTACCTCCACCCCTGACTCTCCGTCTCAATTGATGTCTAGCCAAATACTAATTAAAAGATTTATGAAGATTTTTGAAAGTAGTCTTAAATTTTAGAAAATAGTTTCGAAAGCTTCTATAAAACTTTAGAAAATCTCTCTAGTCATGTCATGTGCTAGTCCAGCGACCATTTTTCTCTTGATTCTAACAATGCCCGACATTTTACGGAGGATTGCTAGGGATTCAGCATTGTCGAGGCTCTCTACCAGAATTTTTATCAAAAATGGAGATTCAATCTTCCTAGACTTTATCACAGGTGGAGATTCTCCAATCTTAACTTCGACCTCTAGTGCTGGGGAATTTGAAATATATTTCAATATATTAGTGGAAATTTTGAGGACCTCCTCAAAATTTCTACCCCAGTTTAAAGTAGTCTGAGATGATATCATCTCGAGTGGATCTAAAGTCTTTGTTGGCCTTCATTCTCTTCGTTGAGCTTCTCTTGTGAATTTTTGAGATTTCTTCTCGAAAATTCTACCCCAATTTCTATTTTTGGGGTTATATGACTGAGCCGTTGGGGCGCCTACGTATCCTGTTGAAGCAGGAATCAGGTCAAACGTAGTTCAGGACTACTCTAGGGATATATATAAAAAAATTTAATGGGTTGACCGAAGCCGACACAGGCTGCCTACATATCCCTTTTGTTGGGAATTCAGGTCATTGCGTAGTTCATACATAAAGAGAAACGATAAATTATCCTAAGGGGTTGACCGAAACCGACATAGGCCGCCTACGTATCCCTTTCTTGGGAATTCAAGTCAAACGTATTTCGTACATAGAGGGAAAGGATTCTAGGTAGTTACATACTAGAAAATAACATTACTACGAACGCGATTACAAGTAAATTAACTAAAGAAACACGAAAACTAGAACATACTTCAAACATAATATCTCTTTATCGCATCAGAATTGATTGGTTTGGTCCACTCTGTGCCATCCATCTCAGACAAAATCAGAGCTCCTCCAGATAGTACCTTGCGAACTGCGTATGGCCATTGCCAGTTTGGAGAGAACTTGCCCTTGTACTCCTCTTGGTGAGAGAATATTCATTTGAGAACCAGTTTCCCCACTTCAAATGTTCAAACTCTCACCTTCTTGTTAAAGGCACGAATCATCCTATGTTGATACAGCTGACCATGGCATACAGCGACCATTCTCTTTTCATCAATCAACATGAGTTTTTCATAGCGAGCACGAACCCATTCTTCATGACTTAGTTTGGCTTCTTGGATAATCCTTAGGGAAGGTATTTCAACTTCAGCAGGTATCACCGCTTCATTTCTATAAACCAATAGATATGGGGTTGCCCCGGTGGAGGTTCGAACCATCGTGTGATACCCTAGAAAGGCGTAAGGTAACATCTCGTGCCATGATCTATCATTTTCGACCATATTTCTCAGGATCTTCTTAATATTCTTGTTGGCAGCTTCTACAGTTCCATTCATTTGAAGATGGTATACAGTCGAGTTGTGATGCATGATTTTGAACTGATCACAAATTTCATTCATCAAGTGACTGTTCAAATTGGCCCCATTATTCGTAATGATTGATTTTAGCACTCCGAATCGGCAAATCAGGTTATTCTTGATGAAATCTGCAACCACTTTCTTAGTTACGGCTCTGTATGAAGCAGCTTCAACACATTTAGTAAAGTAATCAATGGCAACCAAAATAAACCTATGCCCATTCAATGTTGATGGTTCTATCGGTCCGATAACATCCATACCCCAAGCTACGAAAGGCCAAGGGGAACTTATCACATTAAGATCATGTGGAGGCATGTGAATCAGATCTCCGTGTATCTGACATTTTGGACATTTCTGTACATACTTACTACAATCATTTTTCACGGTTATCTAGAAGTAATCGGTTCTCAGGATCTTTCTGGAAAGGGAAAACCCATTCATGTGGGGCCCACAAACTCCAGCGTGTACCTCTTTTATCAATTTATTGGCTTCCACAGCGTCGATGTATCTTAGGAATCCCAAATCAGGAGTCCTCCTAAAAAGAAATTTCCCACTTTGAAAGTAGTTCTTTGCCGAACGTCGGATTGTCTTCTTTTGGTTGTTACTGGCCTCTTTAGGATATACTCCAGATTCCAAATACCTCTTAATGTCATAGTACCAAGGCTTTCCATCAGGCTCCTCTTCCACATGCGCACAATGCGCGGGTTGCTCCTTCAAGCTTATTTCCAAAGGGTCAATGTAACTCTGATCTGGGTGTTGAATCATGGAAGATATGGTGGACAAAGCGTCAGCAAACTCATTTTGTATCCGTGGGATATGTATGAAATCAACTTCTTTGAATCTTTTGCATAATTCTTGCACTAGCTCCACATAAGGAGTAATCTTGGGATTTTTTACCGCCCATTCTCACCGTATCTGGTGAATCAGCAAATCTGAATCTCCGATGACTAACAATTAATGAATACCCATATCAAGTGCCAATTTGAGACCCAGAATGCAAGCCTCATATTCATCCATGTTATTGGTGCATGGGAAATGCAACTTAGCAGTTACCGAATAATGTTGGCCCGTCTTTGACACCAAAATTGCTCTGATTCCTGAACCTTTAAAGTTGACCGCCCCATTAAAGAATAGCCTTCATCCGGGGTAAATATCTGTAATACCTTCCCCTACGAATAAAATTTCCTCATCTGGGAAGTAAGTTCGAAGTGGCTCGTATTTCTCATCAACCAGATTTTCTGCCAAATGATTCGCTAAGGCTTGCCCCTTGATTGCCTTTTGGGTTACGTACACAATGTCAAACTCACTCAGCAACATTTTCCACTTGGCAAGATTTCCTGTAGGCATGGCCTTCAGAAATATATACTTCAACGGATCCGTTCTCGAGATGAGGTATGTTGTGTAGGACGACAGATAATGCCTCAACTTTTGTGCTGCCCAAGTCAAAGCACAACATGTCTTTTCTACAAAAGTGTAACAGGATTCATATGGTGTGAATTTTTTACTCAAGTAGTAAACGACTTTTTCTTTCCTACCGGTCTCATCATGTTGCCCGAGGACACATCCGAAAGCATTTTCTGAGACTGACAGATAAAGAAACAATGGTATTCCTTCTCTTGGCGGCACTAAAACCGGCGGTGCAGACAGGTATTCCTTGATTCGGTCAAAATCTCTCTGGAATTCTTCTGTCCACTCATTCAATGCATTTTTCTTCAACATCTTAAGAATTGGCTCGCATATGACTGTCTATTGAGCGATGAATCTGCTAATGTAATTCAAATGACCCATGAAACTCATGACTTCCTTCTTGGTCCTCGGCGGTGGCAAGTCCTGAATTGTCTTAATTTTGGATGGGTCTAGCTCGATGCCTCTTCTGCTGACTATGAACCCCAGCAACTTCCCTAATGGCATACCAAAAGCACACTTAGCAGGATTTAACTTCAAACTGTACTTTCTTAATCTGTCTAAAAATTTCTTTAGATGAGTCAGATGATCCGAACTCTCACGGGATTTGATAATTACATCATCCACGTACACCTCAATCTCTTTGTGAATCATATCATGGAAAATCATCGTCATAGCCCACATATATGTTGCACCCGCGTTTGTGAGACGAAACGGCATTACCCTGTAATGATAAACACCCCCAGGGTATAATAAAAGCCATTTTTTCTGCATCTTCCTCATCCATCAATATCTGATGATACCCGGTGAAACAATCAACGAATGACTATATTTTATGATTTGCACAGTTATCGATAAAGATGTGGATGTTGGGCAATGGAAAATTATCTTTAGGACTAGCTCTATTCAAGTCTCTATAGTCAACACAAATACGAATCTTGTCGTCCTTCTTCGGCACAGGGACGATGTTGGCCAACCACGTCGGATATTTTGTGACCTCCACAACCTAAGACTGGATTTTTTTTGTCACTTCTTCCTTGATCTTTAGACTTAAATCTGGCTTGAATTTTTGTATTTTTTTCTTAATTGGTTCAAACTCTGGATTTATCGGCAACTTATGCGACACAATACTGGTGCTCAATCCCGGTATGTCATCATAGGACCAAGCAAACACGTCAATATATTCCCGCAACAGGTGAATGAGCTCTCTCTTTTGTGCTTCCGCCAGGTGGAAACTGACGCTTGTTTCTTTGATTTCATCATGATCTCCGAGGTTGACTGTTTCAGTTTCCTCCAGGTTGGGTTTTTCCCAATTCTCAAACTCCTCCATAGCTTCAACTAATTGTTCCTCATCACTGTTCTTTCAATCATCATCGTTCCTTTCATTTTGTTTGTTTAAACTTTGACATGATATGACATTGGCAGATTTTAAGTTGTTGTTAATGTAAGGGACAAACAAACCAAGTTAGATAGTAACAAGATAATAACAAAATATATAACTAGGAGTGTTTTAGAAATAATAGAATTTTCTAAATAAATGAAGGCCTTTTCATTGAAATTTGAGAGATAATTACAAAACCATGGCTCATGACTTGCACAAATACAAGTCCATGCCTTTTTTAAAGCAATAAAATACGAAATGAAAGTTTTGAGATATAAAGGTGGATCGCGAGGCCTACTCCGGATCATCACCGATTTTAAAAATGATTAGTAATGGCTCTTCCATCTACCACGACGGGTTATGAGTAGAGTGGAGGTCCAATTTTGTAAGGCCTTCCCTGGCGAAATCTGCTTCACCCCGCTGGACTTTGGGAGATCTTATGGTACAGCATTGCATCCCTCAAATAAATCTTCTATCCCATCCCTAAGACCATCATCATATGACACCTCTCGTACAGGAAATAACTAGAACAGGAGTGGCAAGGGCCTAAACAGACTCTTCTCTGACTCATCCTTAACCCTATCCTTCTTGGCAGGCTGATATCCTAACCCATACTTAGATCCATTCTCTGGGATCGAAATAGAGTCGATAATTTCTTGTAGATCCTTACCCAAACCTCGACCAGGTTCGAACCCATTTCTTAACATCACCGTCGCAATTATTTTGTAGACAGAAGGCATTGGCACTTTGGATGTTGAATCCCTGTCCACAATATTTACAATTTCCACTGTATAGAAACTGCTACCTTTTGGAACATCTTCAATCACCGGCACATAACCATTGGGACGATCCGCTCGACTTCCTTCTCCTTGGATGACTACTTCATGATCCTCTCAAATGAACTTCAATAATTGATGAAGAGGTGACGAAACTATCTTTTCACCATGTATCCATGGTCTTCCCAAGAGAAAGTTGTAGCTAGGATGGATATCCATAACATGAAACTTTGTTTTGAACTCAGCAGATCCCATTTGGATATACAAATCAATTTCTCTTGTGGTATCTCGCTGCCCTCCATCGAATGCTCTCATATTTACGTGGCTTTGACAAATTTTCCCCAGATCATAGCCCATTTGAAACAACGTAGATAGGGGAAAATATTCATACCAGATCCATCGTCTATTAATACCTGGTTAATCACATAATCTCGGTAAATGACAATGACATGCAGGGCTTTGTTGTGCATCGCTTCTTCAAACGACAACTCTTCATCACTAAATGATATGCGATGATTCCCCACAATGTTTCCTATCATCGCAGCCAGGTTCTCAACACTCGTTCCTGCGAGAACATATGTTTCATCTAAAACCTTCGATAAAGCTTGTCGGTGGTATTGCGAACTCATTAATAGTGCCAAAATAGAGATTTGGGCTGATGTCTTCTCTAAATGTTTCACAATTGAGTAATATTTTGGTTGCATACACCTCCAAAATTCCTTAGCCTCTCCTTCAGTGATTGCCCTTTTCTGTGAATCCTTTTTGTTCGTCAATTCCTCAGGGATATGGCATCGTCCCGACCGCGTCATCCCTTGGGCAGCAGCGGTTTGTACAATGAATTTCTTCTTAGATGGGAGAGGGTGAACCTGACTTGGAGCTGTCATCACTATAAATGGGGCTTTCTCGTTGACACTTAAGGCAGCCACAACCCTCTCTATCTTTCCTACCTCTTTTGCCCTTTTGGGTTTTTCAGAGTTCACCTTAGTAATGATCTTTCCAGATGCCCATTCACCCTTGATTTCAATCATATTAACTGTAGGTCCCCCATGATTAGGCAATGGATTACTGTTAACATTTGGTGTAGGTGCCTGGAGCGTGATGACCTTCTGATCGATTAAATCCTGGATCCTATGTTTCGGGTAGATACAATCCTCAGTACTGTGCCCCACTGCTCCTGAATGATAGGAACGATGTTGACTTGTAATAAAAAATCGAGATTTGGGATTGACAGGCCTTGGCTGTATTGGTTGCAAATGACCAATATTCTTCAATCTTTCAAATAATTGGGTGTGACTTTTAGCTAATGGGGTGAAGTTTCGGGGAGGTTTCTTTTTATGGTTTGGACTTGGGGGGTTATAATGGATTTGATTTGTAGGAGGAGGTACTTGGTGATAATTTAGAGGCACTTGGGAATTTATTCGGTTATTTGGAGGAGTGGATTGGAAATGAGACTGATAATTGGGATGTGGAACTGGGTATTGGGGAAAGATATTTTGTTGTGGAGCTTGGTATGAGGATAGGAGGTTTGGGAGTGGATCTTGGTATTGGGGAGAGATATTTGGTTGTGGAGCTTAGTATTGGGGATGGGCATAGAATACATGTTAAAGGCTTGGTGATGGCGGAGAAGAGAAAACATTCCTAGAGTTGAACCTCTTTTTCATTTTCGCAATAGAATCAGCAGAAATTACACCTACATATTTATTTTTCTTCTTTGAGAACATGATAGTCCCAGACGACGTCGGGGTTTTGGCAATTTTCCCTGTCTGAATGCCTTCTTCCAATGATTCTCCTATTTTTACCAAGTCCGCAAAAGTTGCCCTGACAGCGGACACCATCCTGGTATAATAATATCCTTCTTAAGCACGAGAGAACACGGATACCATTTCTTTCTTAGACATGGGGGGTTGCACTTTGGCAGCTTCTTTCCTCCAATGAAAAGCATAGTCACGAAAACTCTCGTCATTCCGTTGTTTGATCCGATCTAGTGAATATTGATCAGGGACTATTTCAATGTTGAATGTGAACTTGTCAAGGAAACCCTTGGCCAATGCTTTCCAACCAGTCTATCTTTTTGGCTCCTGAGACATGAACCACTCTAAGGCTTCACCGCTTAAACTTCGACTGAATAGGCGCATCAACAATGTCTCATTTTTCCCTATCCCTACCAGTTTCTCACAGTACTTTCTCAGATAGGCTATTAGGTTTCCGGTACCGTCAAATATTTCAAACTTAGGGACTTTGTACCCATCTGGTAGGTCTACTCTCGAGTGAACACATAAGTCGTCATACCCCAAACCGTCGTAGTCCCTGGCTTCATGAGCCTCTTTAATCCTCCTAATCTCTTCCTTCATAGCTAGCAAATTTATTTTATGCTCAGTCCTCCACTCTCTCTCTCTTTCTCCTAGTAATGGTCTATCTCGAGATTAGAAAGGGGTTCATAGATATCAGGGGATATGATGGCCTTAGGTGGATTTGGAAGGGGGGCTTGATTTTCCGTATGAAAGGAATTTGGTTGGTAAGTGGGGAGGATATTTTGGAAATGGGAAAGATTCTGTGGACTTTGCGAGTAGTTTGGCAGAATATGAGAGGGGTTTTGCAGATTTGGAAATGAATTTTGTGGGTTCAGAGATAGATTTGGCAGATTTGGTAGATCTGGGGATGGATTTTGTGGATTTACCAATGGGTTCTGGGGATTTGGGAATGAATTTTGTAGATTCGGAGAAGGATTTTGTGGGGTGAGGGCTGGATTTTATGGATGGTAAGCATCTGGGTTATTTTCACGTTTGATATTTTGGACAAGTGGAGGGGCAGAGACGGACGATATGTTATTTGGATGATCCCCGAGAATAGGGGTACTGAGGGGAGTGATTTGGAGTGGAGTCCCTTGTTCTCCTGTAGTGGGAGCATTGATAATGATGGCCAGGTTAGCCAAATCTCAAGTATGATTTATTTCCTCTTGAAGCATTTCTAGCTTTCTTGTGAGTTCCGCAATCATCTTATTCTGTTCCGCTATTAGATTGTCCCTGGTGGTCAATGTATTTTCTGTTATTTCCAGTCATTATTGAATGATGCTCAGAGGATGGGATTTTATGCGCTTTTGACCGGGTGAAGTAAGGATGTTCTATCAGCTTATTTTAACACGGAGTAGTTTTCTATTATCTATAAAATAAAACAACTCAAAGGCAAATGTGTTAGTTTACACATGTGATAAGCAATGCAAAATACTTGACAAGAAATAGCCACGTAGAGTTGTTTGTGTCAGCCAAATCCATCTATAGGAGCATAGCAGATAAACTTGTCTTTATCCAAACAAACGCACATAAACACATAAGAATATTATAATAATGTGTATCCTAACTGGGGTGACCCTTTTGAGCCAAGGGTTTAGGCCTAACAATTTTTGAAGAAAAATATATGCTTGCTTAAGGTCAATCCATTATCCCCCAACTTTTACAGACACTAAAAGGGCATAAATGCCTACAAAAGATAACAAAATAGGGATACAATCTTTAGGGAAAGGGAAATAACATGAAAGAAGACATGTTCCCACATAGGGGATAGAAAATACTAACTCCTGGGTGCTTCTTCTAAACGTCTTCACCAACTTAGCTTTGTCCATTTCTTATATTGGTGACATCCATTGACGTTCAAACTGTACCTTAGATGCAACCTCCCAAATTGATCAATTTCTTGCTTAAATTGCTTCAATTCTTCTTACGAAAGTAAGCAAATCAAGCTTTTTTCCGACCCCAAAGGATAATGAATTGAATTAGACAGGCATATATTTTCTTCAACACATAAATATGATTTTTCTATAATTGACTCTTGGTCAATAGATGTAGGACAGGTTTTCTAATAGGCCCAATACCCCACTCCGGTATTGGGTCATCCTAGGCGCATGCCTAAATAGGGTTTTGGTTTCGTTCTATCCTAGGTGTCTAGAGTGGGTTTGAACACTGGTTCTCAAGCGGACAACTTGAGTTTGAAAATACGAACAGCCATCATACGACTTACGTGGTAATAAGCCGTTCGTATTTCCAACACTTTATTGGAATTGAACAATAGGGGCCGGGACATCCACGAAACCCCAAAACAGTTTAAATAATGCAGGAATATGCCATGAGTTGCGATAGTTAAACTTTACAGAATCAAAACATATAAACACATAAACAGTTAATCAAAAGACGAAATCAAACATTTGGTTAGAACCTAGATAAAAATCCACAGCAGAGTCGCCATTTCTGTTTTGTGGAAATTTTGACTTTTGAGAGAGAGTCGCCACTTAATTTTGAAAAGGAATTAACAAACCTTTAGAGAGTTACTTAAAATGATTCAAAACAGAAAAACCATTTTAAGTTAGAGATTCCGAGTAAGTGGTTCCTATTAACATTTTAGGAAGGTGTTAAGCACCTAAAACGTCCGCTAACTTACGGTTATCCGGACTGTTTGAAAACATCTTTTGATTAACTTCTGAAAAGATTAATTTGTTGAAATATAGATTTGATTTTTTAAAGACTTGTGTAAAATAGATTTAGGCGACTTAGTAGGGATTTTAACTAAGTATAAACAAAACTAATGAACAAATAAACACATAAAGTGGGAAGGGAGGAGAAAGTAAAGGATTTAGGCCATTGGGCCCAAATCAACGAGACCTGTCCTAGTCTAGTTGGGCTTTCGACCCATTTCACCTGTCCTAAACTATATTTTGGGCCTTTGGCTCAAGTCTTGCTCCACCTGTATTAGTTAAAACTTTGGCTTCGAGGCCCAAAATACATGAATAATCCCATGAATAAAATAAATAAGATAGAAAAAGACGACAAGTAAAAAATATGAGCGAATGAACAAAGGGGAGACTTTTTAGTCCCTTTATCGCTTCGAAGATGGGATTTTAACCCATTCTTCCTCTCTTAAATCCTTGTATTCGTATGCATTGGAACCTTGTACTCACTTCCGGACTTGACTCAACGGATGGGCCTGATTGGCCCATTAGGGAATGCAAAAGAGTCTGTTTGGACTCCAACGAATTGTCATGCAAAAGAAGAAAAGAAACGAAATTAATACACACCCAAAATACGAATTGCTACATGGAGAAATGGTATAACAAATTTATAAACAAAAAGTCAACTGTAGTGTCATCAAACGGACTGCAAGACAGTAATTCAAATAGGTCAGAGTCAGGAAATATAATAGAACACAACATACTCCATCGGAATAAAATTGAAACCAAAAGCATCACAATATCACAGATTTTCCAAGAAAGAATGAAGCATTGCTTTTGCAAAGAAAATTATAACTGAACTAAACTAAACATATTACAAAGCAACGCTGTTAATCGAACAAACTACAATTTAGTTAGATTGAGCCGGGGGGAATACGTTCGTCCAAGTTAGATTGAACAAAAATTACGAGTCGAGCCATGCTAAACATCATTACACTATCAAAATGATAAGTTAAAGAACTACAACAGGAAACATTTCATCATGGACTTAAGCTAACGCAAGCAATTGCAGATGCAAGACTGGAGATTTAAAATTACAGCAAGCAATGATTCATCAATAGTCAGGAGAAACAGGATAAAAGTCCAATCTTGTCATACTAAACTGCAAATAACAGGCTAAAAGGTTGGGATTAAAGTGTAGAAAATGTTCAACTGAGGAAAGTAATCAAACTACATGAAAAATGACTGCTAAAGAATAGATTTCACATATTTTTAAAAGACTTGATGACTGCTACGGTAATTTTGGAATAAAGAGCAGTCCAAGAAAATCCAAACTTCGGTGAACGAACCTTATGACACAAGATCATCAATCAAGGGTAGAATAACAAGAACATATTCCCTAGATGTCTAATCTTCACTAAAACTGAATTCCAGAGGCAGCAATCCAAACTTATTATTATCTAAATTTTCATACTAAAAAAAATCTATGACACTCATGACGATACATCGAGAAAGGTCGACATCAACGGGACATAAAACTTTAACAGATTTAAAGGGGGGGAAATAGTAAAACACTCAAGCATTATTCAATTGTATGAAAACGCCTTACAAAACTCTAGAAGTTCTAGACAAACAAACCAAAATCGAATCAAAAGTAAAGTAAGAAAAGGGAAAGTAACTTGAATAAACAGTGACTGCCTAGGAAAACGTAAAATTAACCATAGGAATCTGATTCTGAAGATAGATAAGGCAAAAATCTAATGTGCGTCTAACTATCAAAACCAAGGGAGCAAATGATATAGGGAAAGGCTAGACATTTTTCAAACTAGGATGTAATTAAGCAAGTTGTAACATCTAGGCAAACTTGTTTACGGTGAATAAATAAGCAACACACAAAAGTGAAAACCATGATTAAATAATTAATTAACGATATTAAAGTTTAAAAAATAGATTGCAAAATCGAGGGAAGCAACACGACGCTACAATCACAGATCAAACGATTATAATAATAGTTAGACTAGCATATCGGGAAACGCTACATCAAAAGGGAAACTGGAAACAAAAAAATGCAGATATAAATATTTATTCATACCATAACCCTCAGATAACCAACAGTGTCAATTAAAAGACAGTATATTTGGCATAATCATATTTAAAGTTACAACATGAGCACTGCTTCTGTGAAATTGCATAACAACAATCACGAAACAACCCCTAAGGCCCTCACGGCCATCTACAGCAGACAAACCCAACCTCATTCACGATACACGGGTAACTACATTCTACAAAGAAAGAGGGGTGAAGCAGAAAACATCAAAATAAAGCATAAAGAGGGACGAGAGTGCATTTACCTCTTTCGGGGAAGCAGACAGAACGATGAGCTATCAGCAAACTTGTCGCTACCAGAATCTCGCGACGTCGACCACCAACAGAGCATATTTTTTCTTTTTCCTCTTAGAAATTTGGAAACCCCCAGACTTTCAAATAAGACTTTCAACCTAAATTCAGAAGATCCAAAAAATTTTCCTTTCTCTATTTTCAAAATCAGAAACTTACTCAGAAGATTTTCCTCTTTTTGAAACCTTAATTTTTTACCCTAGAATTTCCCATCCAAAAGAAAAGAAAAAGCCCCCAACTTTCTATACTCTCCTTCTACAACCCTCTCCTCTTTTTTCTTTTCAAGAAACAAAGGCCCTTTTATATATAGAAGGTGGAAGAAAGGGTCTTCTGGGATTTCAAATATAAAATCTATTTTCCAGCCTTGCGTTTCATCAGTCTGTACCAATTTGGGAATAGTGGACCAATTAAAATCGAGCCGAACGGATTCCAATCTAAAACTAATTAAAAACCACCAGGTATGTACGAATTTGTACCATCTTATTCAAGAAAAATCAAATTTAGAAGTTGGGGAGGACACATACACGAATTCTAGAAGGCTCTCAAATCTTCATTATACGGACTCGCGTGAGAGTCAGGGGCGCGTACAAGAGGGAAAAGGAGCAGTTTTGGGTCGATCTCGGGTCTTAAATTGGATCGGGTTGGGTGAGCTGGGTAGAAATTTGGTCGATGGTTTGCTGGATTTATACGCCATTTTTAGCTGTTTGTACGTCGATTGTTGCTGGGGGAATCGGATTAGTGGTATTTGACATTGATCGGTTGACCGAGATGTTTGTCGATGTTGGGTCAGGATAGGTCGTTAAAGATTGTTCTATTCTTGAAGCTGGTGTGATTCACCCATATGAAGAGAAGGGGACTTTAGAAAATGGGCCGAGTCGGAAGTGATTTAGATTAGGTTGGTAATGTTGGAATGGGCCACTGATGGTAATAGAGGGTTGGTTTGGTTAACTTAAAATGTTTTGGGCTGAATGGTGAAGGGAAAAAAAAAAGTTGGGACAATATTTGTTATTGTTGGGCTGGGCTAGGCAGATTAGAAGATTGGGTCACTGAATTATTCTTACAAAAATAGCCAATCTGCCATGAGATCTGACCTTTTTCATTCAATTTTGGCCAATTGAAGATTAATTAGTCAATTGTCTTGCAATTGTGGCCTAATTAATTTCAATTAGGAACCAATTCAATGAATTCGCTAAATTAACTCAAGATCCCATATGATTTACCAACCGATTTAATCCTGAGCTCCTTGATTCACTAAAAACTAAACACATATTTATCCAAATAAATTATTCTTGAGATTAAATTATATTTAAACTAAGATTTTAATCAAAATTTATTTTCTAATAGACCTTGATTAAAATTTGATATTCCATAAAAAATAGATTTTTAAGAAACAAAATTATATAATTTCGTATAATTGAATACAATAATATATAATTGCTACTTAAATGAAGAACTTACCAAGGTAAATACTTTTAAAAAGTTTCTTCATTCGATAAAATAAATGTCGTGATTTTATTGAAAATCAAAGAAACTCGATATTAAATTTAGTCGTGGAGGGCAAAAATTAGGTGTCAACATTACCCGGTAAAGATCAAAAATGGTTTTTCTTCGATTTAAACCTCATTTTTAACTCGAATTAACTTGAATTTTCAGTTGTAGGTTCCTAAAAGTATGGGAAACATTTTTTGGGATTAAAGTTCTGATTTTTCCCTTCTTTTTTGAAAATCCATTCTGGGGATCCGTTTTGATCCCGAACCAAAAGTAGTCAATATGGGTGTCGTTGATTTTGTTTTGACAAATAGATTTCATATTTGATATTTTTAGTGGAGTTCTGAATCATTTGTGAAAAGTAAGATCGCGATTTCAAGTGTAGCGGATCGATTTCGGCTTTCGAGGTAGGTTATGGCTTAACTCTTTCAGACTGGACCGAGTAGTAAATGATGATATAAAATATATGTTAAGGGTGGGAATTAATCATGAAAAATGGTTATTTATTTATGTGCGCATGTGGGGGCCTATATGTTATGTAATTGTTGAAATTAAGTTATTATGTGATATGTGTGACCGTGTGGGGTCCTATGTGACATTGATAGCCTTGAATACATGTGAATAATTGTATTGTATTTTTAAAATGCTTAATGTGGTATCATTGGTGTATTGTGATTATATTAATACCTTATTGGCATATGAAACATTGGAAATTCATGGATGAAATAAAAATAATGAGTGGATATTGGCTCATGTGGTTGTGGAAATATATCATGTGGTAGGTTATGGAAATAATCATTGTGATTGGTTGTGAGCATTACATTTTCATATCATACTCATTCATGAAACATATATACCACCGTGGTAACATTTGTGAAACACTGGCAATACTTTTTTAAAAGATATTGTAACACCTTATAAAACCATTTCTGAGAGATGTGTCGGAAAGGAGATGTGAGATATGTGGATTGTATACAGGTTGATGAACCCCCCATGGGTCCTATGTTAGAAGGCTTTCCTCCGTGGTGTATACTGGAATTGAGCGACAATCTCAGAGGTTGTGCGATGACCTCGTGCATCATCATCATTATCATATACATTACACTTACTTTATTCTATTTATGTTGTGTTTTATTGCCTTATTGACTTGTCATCTATACATTTATCTTACCTTCCTTTTCTTGTATTGATGATTTAGTATCTACATGTTCTCTCTTGTTCTATTTATATTTGACATAATGTATACATGTGTTCTATATCTTAGTGTGTTATTGTAATATATGTGAGATATAATAGAACTGTTAGTGCAAGCGGTATGGGCTACCATTGTGGGATATTTTTTACTGCAGCTGACGTGCCCTTAGTGTATATTTTGTATGCTTTATTTACTACTTTTCTTGGTCGGCCTATGATACCTGCTGAGTACAAGTGGATTGTACTCATGCCTACTGCGCCCTTTCAGTGTAGGTCCTAGCTTGAGTGCGCCTCAGCTTGCTTGACTCGGGCGATTGTTAGAGCTTCCAAAGTAGCTGTTGGACATTCATGCGTCCGAAGTTCACCTCTATCTTTCTATAGTAGTTATGTCTTTATTAGTATTCAGAGACATATTATTCCTTTGTGGTTACTTTCCTGATGTATTTGACTCCTGGATTGTATTAGTAGTTCTTACACTATTGACACCTGGTTTTGGGCATGATTGGTATTTTGGATAAGTTCTTTCCGCATTGTTATGATTACTTATATGGTTTGACTTCATTGTAGAAGCCTTACCTTGGGATATTTCTGTCTTTTCTTTCTTTTGTATCAATTTATGTGATAGGCTTACTTATCAAGGTTCGCTGCGACAAGTGTCATCATGATCCTCATTTTTGGGTTATTACAAAATTGGTATCATAGCAGCCAGGTTTCATTGGTCTCAATGATGTAAGAATGGGATGTCTAATATAGTCTCACGGATTGGTACATAGACATTCGTATCTATCTTCGAGAAGCTATAGGACGTCTTTAGGAAAATTCTCTCATTTTATTCTTTATCATGCAAAGTTCTTTCGTACCTTGTGTTCTAAGTTGTGTTTCACTCTTGCTGAGTGAATGTTGTGGCTTATACTACATATCAGTTGAGAGATGCTATGAGAAATTAGTAGATATCATTTTTCGGTTATTTGTTTCTTGATGCTCCAGAGTTTTCATGGGATCAGTTTGTTGATGCCTTTCTAGAGAGATTTGTGCCTTTCAGATTGAGAGATCGTATGCGGGACGAGTTTGATCATTTGGAGCAGGGCTCCATGACAGTTTTTTAGTATAAGGCATGTTTTCATGCCCTGTCCAGATATTCCTATGATAGCATTTCCTCTGGGTTGAGAAGATTCGAAAGTATGTTAATGGTTTGGTTGTCTCCCTTCCATTGGATACGTCTCAGATGGTTGTTCTTAGAGCTACTCTTTAGAGTATTGTGGATCATTCTAAGATGACAGAGGGTATTATTAATGTATTTCAGGGAGTGGCAAAGAGGGTACATCATTTTGGTGAGTTCAAGAGTCTAACCTATTGAGGTAGAGATTTTAAAAGTTCTCGTGGATACCATGGTAGGCCAGTGCAGGTGATTTTATAGAATTTAATTGGTGGATCATCTAGTCAGCAGTTCAGGGTGGCCGTTTGAGTTCAGTTGTACTTTCTCTTGTTGAGACTGATCGTAGAGGTTGCTATATGTATAATAAAATTGGCCATGTGGCCAAGGACTGTTCTCATTGTATGTTTAGAGCTACTTCTATTTCAGCTGTGAGAAGTAGGTGTTCTACCAAAGGTGCAAGAGGTAGAAATGGTAGATCCCGTGGTGGTGGTTGTGAGGCTACTCAGCTAGTTTGTAGTCATGGGCAGTGTTATGCTATACCAGCCAGACCTGAGGCAGAGGTTTCTGATGTTGTGACTACATGTATCGTCTCCGTTTGTTTCAGACCTACATCTGTATTATTTGATCCCTGATGGACTTTCTCTGATATGTCTGTATATATTTTGCTTTGGGATTTGATTCTGTTAGTGAGCCTCCTGCCATGTCTATTCGTGTATCAAACCCGGTAAGTGATTCTTTAGTGGTGGATCGATTGTACCATTATTGAGTTGTGACTTTTGTTGGGCATAAGACTTTGGTAGACTTGCTTGTGTTAGATATGGTTGATTTTGATGATTATTTTAGGTATGGATTGGTTGGATCCTTCTCCTGCCATCCTAAATTGTGATGCCAAGACTGTGACTTTAGCTTCATCGGGTGTGCAAAGGATGGTAGATGAATGTTCTATATGATGAGGTTGTTGATGGTAATTATGTGTAGTCATTGCTGAAAACTTCTTTATTTTCGAATGTCTTCTGAAGTCTTTCATACAAGACTTCCTTGATGTTGAGAGATTACTAATAATGCCTTCTGAAGACTTTTTCTCTGGCAAGAACTTCTGTTGATGGTGTAGACTTTTGCATGGCGGATATCTTGTCATCAACAAAATCTCTTGTCGTAGCGAAATTCTTGGGAAGGCATGACTAGGAATCTCTCAATATCACTTGATATTGAGAGATTATTGTTGATATCTTCTGAAGACTTGTGACCTGGCGAGCATTTCTGGCGATGGTGTAGATTTTTGCATGGAGGATATCTTGTCATCTATATTGGAGAAGAACGATTAGCAGAAAGGTTGAGAGATTGAGCTCATTTGATTTGTGCACTAACTTGGGCAAAGTTTTTTCATAGGGTAAAGAGCCTGGAGTTACGTAACGTTTGATAGGCATGGTAGATGCGATTTAGATCAAACGTTATGTAACTCCTTACTTATTAATTTATCAAATTCCTTAAAGGTTGGTTGAGCAAGATCCATTGAGCAACTCTCGATAAAAGTGAGTTGTTCAACGGTTGGGACCATATCTTGGTGTGCATCAACACATTATGACCTAAAAACATACACAGCAACCCTATATGTACCTTTTAAGGCTTCTGAAAAAAGTTTTATGAAGGGATTCTAGAATGCCACAACTTCGAAGATGGTGTTCTTGATCGAGCTTACAAAAGATCAGGAACTCTATACCAAATTCAAAGACGGCAATGACAATCTTGAATACAGAATCAGCAAGCTGGAGGCAAACTTGAAAATTATCGAAATTCACATACTAGAGCAAGCCTTTGATCTTCTCCAAAATATGTTGAAAGCATGCTAAGGCTATAAAACACAATCAATTATAACCATATTGCTAAGGAAGTAATAATACTCAATTTTCTTTTCAATCTCGTTTGTGGTTCCGATCAGGTCAACAGCAGTGGATCTAATCGAAACCACAAACAAGAAGGCATGGGATGCAATTTAAAATACAAAAATTTTTGTCTTCGCTTAGATTCCTTACTTTAACTGCAGTTGTTGTTGGCAGAAGTTTTCTAGACTTACTATACAATATTTTAACCCTCGATTCCCTTAAGGCGGCTTTCTTGGTCTTATATTATTTTTTATCTAGGTGATAATCCCGACCACACTACCTAGTCGCAGCTCCCTAGCAAAGTTACCATCTGCACTATTTTTCTCTTAACGAAACAACAGACGGATTTTTCATTATTGGATATACTTTTATATTTGCACTTGATACAAATTTCTCATGTTTTAAGATAATTTCATCGACCAGATTTGCTAGAAGTTACTTTCTACCCTATGTATCCTCTTCAATTATCTCTCAAATGATATAGTCTTTCATCAACCACTCATTTTCCCTCGAATCCATTCTCCTACCACACCTTCTGTCGTATAATCATCACCCCGAGCAACCCAACCATATAAATTTGGGCTAGGGCAATAACTATATTGGTTTTCTATTCTTGTTAGATGCAGTGCTAGTCTTCGAAAGCCTTCTCAGAGTCCAATTCATCCTAAAAGTTAGTCCAATCGCTATTGAATCTCTTTACAATGACACCAAAACTATATCCCTTCACAATGCTTGACAAATAAACATGATCAACAGCCGACATTAAATCTTAACAGGGTATCAGAACCATATTCATGGTCCCTCAGCCTTATCAGTTCGGACCTACCAAACTTAACTGTAAAATTGCAAATATCTTGTTTGAATGGTCTATGACTAATCGATAAAAATAGCATTCACAAAATCAGTGTACTCTATGTGTGTTTCCACAATAATAGTATCAGTAATACATATCTCCCAGATATAAAGTGGTTCCATCTGCATGCAGCTTATTCCTCCAAACCCATCTTTACTGCAGCCTCTTGTGATGGTCGGTAGGGGTGTACATACGTCGGGTTGGTTCGGTTTTTCATTAAAATATAACCAAACCAATAACTTCGGTTTTTTAAATCTATAAACCAAATCAAACCAATATATAATTGGGTTTTTTTTATTTTTCAGTTATTTTGACTTTTTACAATTATAATGTGATTGAAGAAAAAATTAAATATTTTTACTAAAAATATAAAAAAAATAATGGTCAAAGAGTAGTTCCAATAAAAATTAAGTTGGCAAATTACTAAGATGTCTAAACTACTATCTCTCAAAGTAATATTATGTGGATACCTAGTGGTTCAATTTCTAAGTCACTAGTCATAGTAGCTTGTCTGAAAGTTTCCTTCACATAAAATGTGAGCTTACAAAAGAATGAAGAATTGGAGACAACTTATTAAAAGCTTAACTCCATAAAATAATTAACTATAACATAATTCCATAAGAAAAAAAAAAAAAAAGAGAAACAACCGAAATTATAACTTGATGAATGAGGAGAATGAGAAAAGTAAGATGAAAGTAAGATGAGGAAATAATGAGAACTCTGTGAAAATTTGGAAAGTAAAATGTAAAGTGTAGCAATTGAAGAGTTTTAGGTTTTTATATTAAAATTGAGCTTTGTATTAATTTGTTACTAATGGACAAACATTATAATTAAAGGCCAAGAATATATATCTATTTTCTGAATATAAAAAGTAATAAAAGTAATTACAAAGTAGATTATAAGTAATATTTTTTTACGTATAAGAAATTAAAATTATATATGTATTATGTCGGTTCGGTTTGGGTTCGGTTTGATTTTATTTTTACTAATACCAAACCAAACCAAGAATGATCGATTTTTTTTCTCCAACACCAAACCATAAGTCAGTTTTTTTCTTCGGTTTGGTTTGATTCATCGGTTCGGTTAGACTTAGCTGTTCGGTTTGTACACCCCTAATGGTCGGGCAAAATTTGATCAACTTTCAGTTCCTTATATCTACAAAGAAAAGGAGAAAAATTGATGTCACAGAAAAAATATCATCCATCTGTTGCAATAGATGTAGAGTTTGTTGCATCATATGTGGAGTCTGTTGCATTAGAAGTGGAGTCTGTTACATCAGATATGGAGACTGTTACGATAGATGTGGAGTCTATTGCAACAGATGTGAAGTATGTTGGAATACATCAAACCAGACTTACTGGTGGTTTGATTTGTTCCAACAGTTGCTCCGTCTGTTGAAACATCAACAACAGCATAAACTACAAAGAAACAACAAATAAAAAACATCAACAACAAAGAAACAACAACATTTATTCCAACACCATCAACAATATCATCAACAACAAAGAAGCAACATCCTTTGTTCCAACACCATCAACGACACCACACCACAAGTTCCAATAACCCCAACCCTACCAACAACATCAATAACATCATAAACAACAAAGAAACAAACAAAATACATACAAAAAAATGATACTGCCAACAAGGCTTTTAAACTTCTCCCAACAGAATACTTTTTTCGCATATTATAATAAAAATTCTCAGTTCGTTTATTCAACACTTAAAAGTTCCTTTAAATTTTTTAAATAAATATGATATGGGTAAATGATAATTAAATAAAAAATAGATGCAAATAACTTGCAAAAAAAAGACGAGAATGAAAGAGTAATAGTGAACCATACCTTAATGTCAAAAGGGGATCAAAACAGAAATTTCAGCCGAGGAAAGATATGGATCGATTTAGATCCAAAAGGATCTTTATGAGAAAGAGAAGAGAAAAGAGAGAAGAAAGGTTGTGATAACCCTAACCTAAAGAGGCGAGAAAGAAAAAGATGAGTGATAAATAAAATAAATTTAGGGCTGAAGCTGGAGGAGAGATGAGATAATTCTAGATGTATTGTGTACGTAGATGTGAGTTTTTCAATATTCATTAATTAATATAATTAATATTCATTAATAATTTGAGGGAGACGTGGAAGACTAGTGACATTGAAAAGACAAGATAAGACTACTCAATGAACTCATTTTTGAGTTATCCAAGAAAAAAAAACTCTTCATTTTTGCCACGTTTTTTAGTACTTACTACTTTATCTACTCGGACAAAGAGATTTAAAATTGAAAAAACAAAGATTTTCTAATAGATACGTCATTTGTTACAACAGATAGCAATATCTGTTTGAAAATCCCAACAATACAGTCATCTGTTACAATAGATATAAATATTTGTTTAAAAATCCCAACAGCTCACAAATACAAAATTCCATTTGATAATTAAATCTGATATGTCATATGTTACAACAGATATCAATATCTATTTAAATATCCCAACAGCTCAGTCATCTGTGAGGATAGATGTAAATGTCTATTTGATAATTAAATCAGATATATCATCTGTTACAATAGATATCAATATCTGTTTGAAAATTTCCAATAGATCAGTCATCTATCATAACAAATGCAAATGTTTATTTGATAATTAAATCAGATATGTCATCTATTGCAACAGATATGAATATCTGTTAGAAATTTCCAACAGCTCAGTTATTTGTTCCAACAAATTTCATTGCAATTGATTTAGGTGGATCTAGGGATGAATGAATGAGTTCATAGGGTCAACTACAACTTCAATTGAGTCTTTGTAATTGGTGTTGGTATTGTATTCATCCCGACTTGAGTCATCGATCGATCACTCTGAGTTGAAATGAGCTCTCATTAACTTAATGTTAAGATTAATATTACCTAAATTGATTTAGGTAGAACTAGGGATGAATGAATAATCTCATAGGGTCAACAACAACTTCAACTGATTCTTTGCAATTGTATGGTGTTGGTATTGCGTTCATCCCGACCCGAGTCATCGATCGATCACTCTTAGTTGAAATGAGCTCTCATTAACTTAATGTTAAGATTAATAGTAGCTAAATTGATTTAGGTGGAACTAGGAATGAATGAGCTCATAGGGTCAACAACAACTTCAATTGAGTCATTGCAATTTCATGGTGTTGGTATTGCGTTCATCCCAACCTGATTCATCAATCAATCACTTTGAGTTGAAATGAGTTCTCATTAACTTAGTGTTAAGATTAATAGTACCTAAATTGATTTAGGTGGAACTAGGGATGAATGAGCTCATAGGGTCAACTACAACTTCAATTGAGTCTTTGCAATTGGTGTTCGTATTGCGTTCATCCCGACCAGAGTCGTCGATCGATCACTCTGAGTTAAAATGAGCTGCCATTAACTTAATATTAAGATTAATAGTATCTAAATTGATTTAGGTAGAACTAGGGGTGAATGAACTCATACGGTCAACAATAGCTTCAATTGAGTCGTTGCAATTGCATGATGTTGGTATTGCGTTCATCCAGACCCGAGTCGTAGATTGATCACTCTGAGTTGAAATAAGTTCTCATTAACTTAATGTTAAGATTAATAGTACCTAAATTTATTTGAGTAGAACTAGGAATGAATAAGCTCATAGGGGCAATAACAACTTCAATTGAGTCGTTGTAATTGCATGGTGTTGGTATTGTGTTCATCCCGACCCAAGTTGCAGATCGATCACTCTGAGTTGAAATGAGCTCTCATTAACTTAATGTTAAGATTAATAGTACCTAAATTGATTTTGGTGGAACTAGGTATGAATGCGCTCATAGGGCCAACAACAACTTCAACTGATTCGTTGTAATTGCACGGTGTTGGTATTGCGTTCATCCCGACCCGAGTCATTGATTGATCACTCTAAGTTAAAATTACCTCTCATTAACTTAATGTTAAAATTAATAGTACCTAAATTGATTTAGATGGAACTAGGGATGAATGAATGAGCTCATAAGGTTAACAACAGTTTTAATTGAGTCATTGCAATTGCATGATGTTGGTATTGCGTTCATCCCGACCCGGGCCGTCGATCGATAACTCTGAGTTAAAATGAGTTCTCGTTAATTTAATATTTTAAAAATTATATCTTTTGAAATTTTAAAAATTAATTAAGATCAATTCGGACCAAATTAGCAATTTCAAAACTTGTCATTCTTTTCCAAAATTACAAATCAACCCATACATATCATCCATTTATGGGGAAAAGTTTTCCTCAATTCAAATCTCAAGTTCTCTCTCATCTCTCTCTCTCTCTCAAAAATACAGACATCAACTACTCAACATATTGCTCAACCCTTCAAAATAGATCAACTTTCTTCCCATTTCCGACCACATAGTTGTTATTTTTGACTTCATTCTTGCTTGAATCCATTATTTTCTATCTTCGCAGGTAACAGAGTTCGAGAAGATTTCTACATTTGTTCTTTATTCTAAAAATTAGGGATTTTAGTTAATGATGAAAAATAAGACTTTTAGTTTTATTATCTTCGAGAATGGGTTAACAATTTTGTATTTTGATGCTAAAAAGGTAGGAAGCACCCGAGAAATCCTAGTTTTCGTCAATGTTTTCTTGACTGTCATGGTATTGTTGGATGTTGTTTGTGGTGTTGTTGGTGAATGTTGTTGTTGATGTCGGTATTTGTATTTTTTGTGGTAGTGTCGGTGGTCTTGATGTTGGTATTGGTGGCATTGGTGGTGGTCTTGGTGGCATTGGTTTTGGTGTTAGTGGTCCATCTATTGTAACAGGTGGAAGATCTGTTGGGTGATATTAAATTGCCTTCAAACAGATTCCCCATTTGTTCTAACTGATGGGTTATCCATTGAAGAAATTTTTTGTAATGTAGCGTAGAATAATTTATTGAAATTTTTCTTATCTTTTTTTTAAAATTTATCCAGACATCAAATGCAATGTATTTTTTATTTTTCTATTGTTTATAGTTAAAAGATGTCTCCCAAAAGAAAATAAACTAAAAGTGGATCAACTTCTGACCACCCAACAAAAATGGCTAGAGTACAGATAGATTCGGAGGAACTTCCTGAACAATATCAGTCGGGACAAAATGAAGCTGAGGAAACTGATAAATCCTTCTCACCAATAGGGCATGAATTAATATCAAAATCCCAACAATATCCTGTCAAAACCATTAGTATCGACAGGTTTGAGTTGTGATGCCGATGGATAACCCTGACAAAGTAACTGGTGATCTTGTAATTAAATGTCAGTTGGGGAAATATTTTGATGAATGAAGGAGAATTATGAAGAATGAAAACATAGACAGATGTTTTTACAAGAGCTGTTTTGCATACTTTCTTAAGCTACCGGAGGACTGCACTCTCTGTTTCCCAATGAGCATTGTATATGGTCTTCTCAAGCGTAGGATCAAGTCCGTGGAGGATGATAAAGATCCAAAGAAGGGCGGAAAAAAGATGAATGAAATCTAGATCAACTATTGTGGTATGCCGGTTTATTTTGGGTTGAAAGAGTTTGCCATAGTGACGGGCTTGAGATGTGATCTTCCAGAAGAACCTCTCATCAAGGAAACACCCCACAAAGGGTCCAACAAATGCAAGGAAAAAAATAATGGGTTATTGGAAATTGTTGGGCGTAGTAGCTACAAAGTAGAGGATTTGATGGCAGATCTCGAGGATAAAGACATACCAAAGCACTACAGGGAGAAATTGTGCTTAGTTTGGTTTGTCCATTCTATTTTATTGGAAAGAGACATCAGGAAAGTCATAGAATATGATTTGGTGGCATTTGCTGATGATTTTGACAAATTTGACGATTATCCCTGGGGATATGACAACTACTACTTGACTGTCGAATATTTACTGACAACGTTATCCATAAGGACGATCACATTATACGAATTTTCTTGAGCTTTTATGGTAAAATTGATCAATATTTTTACTCATCCATTAATTTATATTGAATATGGTTATAGTTATTATGACTTTTTTTGCTTGCTTCCTGTTTACATTTTTTAGGCTTGGGCGTGTGAAGTCATTCATCCCCTCTGAAAGCAGTTCAAGGATTACCCGGATAAGGTTTCTCATCCAAGGATCCTAAGGTAGTTGGCGACTATAAAGGGCGGCAAAAAAAAATTATGGAGCAGGAGATTGATCTATTTAACCCTCTGGATGATACAGTACATCTTCTTTCAACTAAAATAATTTGCCTCAAAAAAAGATGTTGAAACAGATGGGTCGCCTATTGCAACAAATTACCCATCAACAACAGATGGGTAATCTGTTGTGATAGACGATCCATATTTCACAACAAATTAACCATTTGTTGCTCTGGTTCTTTGAACTTGACTCAACAGATTACCCATCTACTGCAAATTATGCAACAGATGGGTAATTTGATGCAACATATTGTAAATCTGTTGTGACATACAGATCAACTGTTGCGGCAGCTAGATCGTCTGTTGCATAAGTTGGTTGTGTTAACATGTAACCCAACTGACTGTAAATTATTATTATATGATTTAAATGCCTTCTGTCTTTTTTATAGGTTGTGCATCCTTGTATCGTGCCTACCGTTGATGAGTGAAGGATGACTTTTTTCTTACTCTAGGTCTTGTTGATACAAAAGAAGACCCAATAGTGGAGTTAATAAAGAAGGAATTGACTGGAGAAATATCCATAAGAAGAGTAGTTAGGCAAGGTCAGCCTAATGTTGAAGTTCTTCACGACCAACCTCAAACTGCAACAGATCCGGGTGCTTCTTCTAGAGGTGTTGTTGGTGGAGTTATTGATGATGGCAACAGCCATCCTGATGTTGCTACTGTTGCCAGTCATGATTATGAGCATGTTGGTGCTCAGCAAAAAATAAGTACGTTTGAAAACACCCCTTGCACAGGTCTCTCTCACCCCTACACCAGACCCTCCCACCTTTATAGTGGTCCCTCTCACCCCTCTTCACCCTCATATTCTCATTGCAAATGCAAAGTATGCAAGTATAGATAGGATAAACTCTTTGAAAATCTAAAGGATATTGCTGAAGCTACTAAGGAGTTGAAATCTAGAAGGGGTGTCATACCAACCAACAAGGTAAGAGAGCCATGCACTCCTATAGTGGAGGTTAGAAGGAAGAGAAGAAACATTAGACAAATTCTCTAAGAGTTGTTGAAGTTCAGGGGTCACTGAAGAAGGTGGATATATTTGCGGAACTTGGCAAGGAGAAGAAGAATGAACTGGAAGAAATCATGTATGACAAGATGAAGGTTCAAAAAGAATACACCATGCATTCATTTGCCGACAAAGACTTCACAAATATGACAAATATATGTGAGTGGTACGAGGACAATGTAATTTTACTTTTGCTAACCTAGCCTTCCAATCTACTCCATGAAGAAGAATCTATGCAGCAGATGTGTAATCTGTTGCAACAGCTTGGTATTTTGTTGCAATATAATACACATATGTTGCATAAGTTATGTTAGCTGGGTAATCTGTGAACTAATTCAGAGAACCCTCTGCAATAAATTCTTTCTACTGTGTGTTTATTCTTTACAATTACTAACCTATTTAAAAATTATCTTCTTATACCATAGTATGTTGATGAAATTCTCTACCTCATGAGGGGCAGGCAATTAGCGTACCCGAATGTTTATGACGGTGCCGATCGGATAATGGACCTTAACTTCTACAATAATTTCAAGAATAGGTACGATGATCTCCGTAATCTAGTTGATTCTAGTGACCGGGGATTTGATAAGTTTGTTTCTACGTTCCAATGGGATGAAGACGTGATTAAATATGTTAGAGGGAAGAGGCCATATCCATATGGCAAGAGCTGGACCAAGGCAAAGAGAATCCTTGCAGTCATGAACGTGAAAGTCAAATATTTTCTCGTTGTTGAGATACTACTCTATGAGGGAAAGATTAAGGTTTATGACTGCAACTTACCTGTCTTCAGCGAGGACACGTTTTTAACCAATATGCAGCCACTCTTGAAGTTGTTGACGCAGAGTAAACTGATGGATCATTTACTGGTGGAAGTCTTGAGGAAGGAATCACGGGTTTTTAAAGGTTGAAATAAGAACATCCAGCTTTAAAAAAATAGAACCGGTGCAGCGTGTGGGCTGTACTCTCTTGTATACATCGAGTGTTTGTTGACTAGCACAGAAATGACCGGTATGTGCGACGCCATTGTAGGAAAGATGTAATGGGTCTAGGCTTATGAGGTACTAACTAAATGGTTAGAGCCCATGTATAAAGAAGAATATGCACAAAGACAGAAACGAACACGATAACAAATTTTCATTTCAAGCCACTTCACTTTACATATAGTGGCAATAATTTTTATGTCTGGCCAAGTTGAATTTTTATAATACAACAGATTTTATATCTGTTGTAAAAGATATAATACCTATTGTGATAGATTGATTATCTGTTGGAATAGGTTGGTCATCTATTGCATTATGCAGATATTTCCTAGTTTGTTTGTCGCAATAGATATACAATCTGTTGCAATATATAATCTATTAGTTACAACTGATAGGTAATCTGTTGAAAAAAAATCAAGAAAGTAGGAAGACCTGTTATATAATTTCCAGTAGATGGCCTAACTAAATAGTTGGAGCCCGTGTATAAAGAAGAATATGTACAAAGACGGAGAAGAACACGATAATATTTTTTTATTTCAAGCCACCTCATTTTACATGTAGTGGAATAATTTGTATGTCTGGTGAAAGTTGAATTTTATAATACAACTGATAGTATATCTGTTGTAATAGATATAATACCTGCTATGACAGATTGATTATCTTTTGGAATAGGTTGGTCTTCTGTTGCATTATGCAGATATTTCCCAACCTGTCTGTCGCAATAGATATCTAATCTATTGCAATATATAATCTATCTATTACAACTGATAAGTAATCTGTTGGAACAAATTAAGAAAGTAGGAAGACCTTTTATATAATTTCCAGTAGATGACCTACATATTGCATCTCATATTGCAACATATGTCTAAATCTATTTGATAAGATATATCGTCTGTTGTAGCAAATGTATTATCTGTTGTGATATTTGAATCTAGTATTCCATTTCAATTAAAATGTTCAAAACTAATGATTAAATTATATTCATAACTGCATAAAATAAATTGAATCCTCCAAAAATTACATGAAATAACTCAACAAATAAATAAAATGTAAAAATTATTATGGGTACAAATGATCTACTTTACAAGTAAATCAATAAGTTAAACCAAGGAGGATAGGATATTACATTGACGAACTCAAGCTATAAATATCTACTCAATATGGACAAGTTGTTCTTCATCCGGTGCTACGAAATTCGGCTTTGGTTGTCATGGATCTTTAATGTCGTTTCCGTATGGCTTCTGATCTTTCGCTTCTCCGTATTTCCATAAAAGAGCAGCATATATTTTGTGGAGTGATCCGGTATCAAGTCCATCATTTGGTACTTGTAATCCATCGCTCAAATACTCGGCATACGCACCAACAAAAAGACCGCAATCCCTACATTTAAAAAAAACAGATAATCCATAGCTTGTAGTTCATGCATACGTTGTGAAATTTGTGAGATGAAACTAAATCATGACACTTATACTTACAGGAGACCAATGGTTTGTTGAGCAATTCCTTCAACATATTGTACATCAATGGATTACCCATTTATCCCGGTATGCTTCAATCGTCGACCAATAAGTATGAACCTTTTGGTCCAAGAAGCCACTAATATCAAGGTAAGTAGACAATATTTTGGCCAACTTTTGTATCTCAGACGATAGCCCAGAACGTATCTTCATGACATCGAGTCATAAACTCGAATGTGCCTCTATTTTAGAACGATGACAGCCAACACCTATAGGAATTCATCACCACAATTGATTGAAATGTACACTTCGTCGACCAAATGCCAAGGTAAGCCAGCTGGAATGCTAAAACCTTTGATGATGTTGATTAAGCATTCCTTATTTTGGGAAACTTCTGGCTGTTGTTGACAATGCCTATCGTAGGCATTATTGATGTAAACTTTGTACAAATAATTGTCTGTCGTGAATCTGTATTGTTCTTGTGTTTGCAACTTAGCCTTATTTCGGAGGTAGTAAAAAATGACATCAATATGCTACACATATTATCAAATATTTTTTATTACATGATAAAAAAATTAATACGCAAATACAATTAAATAAAGTATTAATTAATAGTAATATGTGGCATTTAAACCTCATCATTCCAGCAAGTTTGGGGTTGTGACATCAAATAGAATCAATTCTTCATTTCAGGATATGTAACAACAAAGTCAAACATATCAAAACCAAGACTCGATTCATTCACTTTGTAGTGTTCATCATTTTGTTTTCTACATGATGATTTATATGTGTTAATGTCATGTTCTTACAACAAGAATTGTATAAACCAATATCTTTAAAATTGATTTATGTACCTACCGGCATGATGCTTTAACAGCCCATCGGCAATTCATTCTGAATAGTCGTTGATCAACTGTGTTAGTTTTTTGGAGCCTCATTCGAGACGTTGAACCCTTCAAATGGGTAATTTTTCCGTTCTCCCAAACTAACAAGCTCCACTTTTTCTTCTTCTTTGGATGCAGTTGATGGATTATCAACTGTGATATTATACTCTTCAGCAGTAGCTTCTACTGTGACATCCACCTGAAAAGCTAAAATTATTAATGCTAATTACAGATATACAATACATTATCCATCTGTTGCAACAGATGAGTCTTATGTTGTAACAAATGGATCATTTGTTGAGAAAAATTCAAATAGGTAAATCAGAGCAGTACGATAATTTTGAATAGATAACCCATCTGTTGAAACATAAGACACATCTGTTACAATAGATAACGCATCTGATGCAACAGGTTAGATAACAGTTGCAATAAATGTATATATCTGTTTGATAATTTTCAGAAGATGTATCATCTGTTGAAACAGATATGTGCATGTTTGTTTGTTAGAACAGATGATGTATATTCACCTTCTTCAGCTCATGCTGCTCTTCTGTGACTCTTGCACACTGAACAATGGTGCAAGACAAAGACAGAGGCGTTACAATTTTACTTTATTTGATGCTTGATGATGCCTTATAAATATCTTTCCTTCTCCTCTTAGCCACCTTGATCTCTAGTAGAGTATATGGATATGAAATTCTCTTTGATGGAATGACACCCCTCTTAGATGCCATTTTCTTTATAGAAGAAGTTAGTGCATTAATAGCATTAATCACTCCATCGTGTTTTGCCTTGCAGTCTTGACATTTGCATGTTGAACATTCGCTAGATGTGGAAAAATCTGGAGAAAAATCTGTACAACCAGTATGATCATAATCATAATGGCTTGTTGTTTTAAAAACTGTAAAAGGAGTATCATTAGCCCCAACAGCTGCACCACTACCACTACCACTACTACTATCACTACCATCATCAACAGCAACAAGCCTACCCTCCAAAATTATTTTTCTTGTGATGGTTCTTGCTCCAAACAATTTCTTTTTTATTCCATCAACAACCTTAGAGTCCGATAAAGTTTGCACAGAGCGTAAAGTAAGAAAAAATGGCATCTTCAACTCTCGGTTGGTTGGAACAAGCCACGGATGGTCAATCTAAAATAAATCAGTACATATATTAGAATGATGATGAAATCATTTAAAATAATTAGTAATTAAAATAAAAACTTGATTAGAATTGGACTTACTGCTTCCTTCGAGGAATTGAAAAAATCAAGAAATTTTACATTTTTATCTGTTTTGGTAGACAACCATCTCAGGATTCTTGGACAGGAAACTTCTTCCTGGTAGTTCACTTGTTGTCTCAAATAAGGAATGACTTCAAATGCCCAAGCCTATAACATAACGCCAATAAATCAAAAGTATTATTAAATTAAAAAAAATGAATCATATCATCATAAAAGAAATATTTACCATGGAGGCCCATGGAAAGCCATATAAGTTAACTGTCTTTGGCATTAATGGAGTCAACAAATATTTAACAGTTATTTTGAAGCTTTCATAACCCCAAGGATAGTTGTTAAATGCCTCAAGATCCTCCAAGAGATTTATTAAACCGAGGTTTATGTTGTTGATAACGTCTCTCGCCTATAGAATATTATGTACAAACAAAACCAAGCACAATGATTTCTTGTACTTCTTTAAGAGTCTTTTACCTTTCAACGGTTTCATCAAATTTTTATTTTTGAAGCTTGGACCAACAATGACACCAGGTCATCATGATCACTCGACTTGTCTTTGCCTTTTTTGGGTGTGCGGGGTGGTTTTTTTTGGTCAGGATAGGTATAACTTAAGAAGGAGAAGGAGGATAACATTTTAGTCCAGTAACTATGGCAAACTCTTTCCAACCAAAACAAGCAGGTATGCCATAATAATTTATCCACATCTCATCCATCTTATCTTTGTTTTCATACATAAACCTACGCTTGAGAAGATTGTATACTATTTTCATCTGGAAACGAGCATTTTTGTCCTCCGGCAAATCAAGATATTGCCCAAAGCAGCTTTCCCTAAAATAAGCATCCAATTTTTGCTCTCGAAGTATTTTTCTGAAGGCGTCGAAAGATGTTCCCATGGTTGACTTAACCACGAAATTACCCATTAAATTTGTGGCACCATCACACTGCATTCTCACAAGATAACGATCAATGCTGAAGGTTATGACCAACTCTTCGGTGGAAGGGTTATTAGCATTTGGATCATCTCTTTTGAAATATTCCTCCTCCCCATGTTCATTGTCTTCTACTCCTGATTGAGATAACGCTTGTAAAGCAAGCTCATAGAGTGGAGGATGTAGCCAAGCTGCTGCACTTGTCCTTTACTTAGACTTGATTCAATTTCTTTTATTTTGGGAGCCATATTATCTTAAATTAACAGGAACATAAAATAGCGATTATAATTGATTAATGCATCATTAAAAGGGATAACAGTAAATCTAATATGCACAACGGTAAAATAACAGTTCCAACAGACCACACATCTATTGCACCAGGTATGTTATCTATTGCAATATATAACCGACCTATTTTAATGGATGAGTAAACCATTGGAAACAATAAAAATAGATCGCAAATCTTTTGCACCAGGTATTTTATCTGATGCAACATATAACCAACTGTTGCAATGGATGAGTAAACCGTTGGAAATCATAAAAACAGATCACTAATCTGTTGCATCAGGTATTTTATCTGTTGCAATACATAACCAACCTATTGCAATGGATGAGTAATTCGTTAGAAATAGTAAAAGCAGATCACTCATCTGTTGCACCAGGAAGGTTATCTATTGCAACATATAACTAACCTGTTGTAAAAATGAGTAATCCGTTGGAAACAGTTAAAATAGATAACTAATTTATTGCGCTTGGTAGTTTATCTGTTGCAATATATAACTAACCTGGTGTAACAGATGAGTAATTCATTGGAAACCATAAAACAGATCACAAATCTGTTACACCAGGTAGTTTATCCGTTGCAACATATAACCAACTTGTTGTAATGGATGAGTAATCCGTTGGAAATAGTAAAAATAGATCACTCATCTGTTGCACCAGAAAGGTTATCTGTTGCAGCATATAACCAACCTATTGCAAGGATGAGTAATCTGTTGGAAACAGTAAAAATAGATCACTAATCTGTTGCACCAGGTAGTTTATCTATTGTAATATATAACCAACCTGTTACAACAAATGGGTAATCCGTTAGATACAGTAAAAATAGATCACTCATTTGTTGCACCAGAAAGGTTATCTGTCGCAACATATAGCCAACCTATTGCAAGGATGAGTAATTCATTAGAAACAGTAATAACATATCACTAATCTATTGCATCGGGTAGTTTATCTGTTCCAATGTATAACCAACCTGCTGCAATGGATGAGTAATTCATTGGAAACCATAAAACAGATCACAAATCTGTTGCACCAGAAAGGTTATCTGTTATAATATATAACCAACCTGTTGTAACGGATGAGTAATCCATTGTAAAAATAAAATAGATCACTGATCTGTTGAAACATATCATGCATCTATTACAAAAGGAGTTATCTATTGGATTAATATTGTTTAGATTTCTTCCAAACAGAAGAGTCGTTTGTCTTAAAAGATAAATGATATATTAGATTGTTCATCTGTTGCATCAGATTTTCATCTGTTGCATCAGATATTTTCATTTGTTGCATCAGATATTTTCATCTGTTGCATCAGATGTTCTCATTTGTTGCATCAGATGTTTCATCTGCTGCAACACCATTTTTACCAAGACAAACAACAAATCAACCCAGTAACACCAACACATCACACACACACACTAAGAACATCAACTGTGACCAAAAATCACCAACAAATTCGAATCAAGAATTCGACAACAAGAAGAAGAAATGCCAGAAATTAGGATTTTTTTTAGTCTATATTTTAAATTTAAGCTAGAAATATTGAAATTGTTAACCAATACTAGAAGAGTAGTTGGCTCAAGTTCTTTTGTTTCTTCATAATTTTTTACCTGTGAAAAAAGAAAATGAGACGACGAAAAACTCAAAGTTGTTGTCGCCGGAGAAGTCTTCACATCGATTGACGGTTGAAAGTCGAAAGGGAACGCTGGAGGTTGAAGTCCCCGGGGATTGAAGGAAGAATTTTGCAGAACTGTTGGTTGGGAGGAGTTGAGAGAAGCTGTCGAGAGAGAGAGGAGAGAGACGGTTGATTTGGATTGAAGGGGGTGTGGGTTGGGTTGATTTGTATTTCTGAAAAGATTAGAAAGTTTTGAAAATATCAATCAAGAACACAATTAACTTAATCAAGTTTGCTAATGATGGTTGGCCCTTTAAGTTGGTCAATGTCACCAATCCTTCATTCAAGACTCAAAAGACATCTTTCCTTCAATTTTCTCTGGAGAGTCACCCATGTTTTGAAAATTACGTACAAATATCACTTTTATTTCTTTTAGGACAATAATATCACTCAACTATCCCTATTTTCCTCAAAATATACTTGATACTTCAAAAATATTTCTTCTCTCCTATTTGACATGTCATGTCATTAAAATTTCTTTTTTATATATATAACAAATAGATCTATTTAACTTATCAAATTTATTTAACTAAAATTTTATCCTATTTTTTAAAAAATAAACACACATGATATATTTATCATTGAGGAGCAATTTAATTATGTACTTTAAATTTTATATTTATTTTTTCTTTCTTACAAAAAAGAATATAAATTATATTTATTCTTTATTCGATACGAGAAAAATTATTACATCACATGATAAAAATATCAGATAATCACACAACTTAAAGGAAAATAATCCGTCTGATAATGCTATGCACATTACTCATCAATGAAGTAGTTGATGTGTAAAGGTTTGAATTATTTTATTTGATACTTTTCAAAGTTTTTCTGATTTATTTATTTCACCACATAATAATATTTTTAAAACTCAAGGTATTTATATGAATTGGTATTAATTTAATATTTTTTGGTTATTTACTTCATCTACTAAAGATTCTTAAAATGTAAAATAAATAAAAATAATGGCTTTCGAATTAACATATACGTACTAAATGTACTATTTTTGAAGGAAAGAAAAATTATATAGTCATGAAACAAATTAAATTTAAAAAAAAAATATTAACAAAATGATCTAATATTACAAATGAATCTTTAAAATAGTACCCAACCAATTATCGCTTGTTTTTTGTGGATTTATGATAAGGAAAGAATATAAATTGGCGTTTAATTATATAATAAGACAAAATATAGTATAATAGAAATAAAAATTAATTTGAAAAAACTAAATTAAAAAAAAAATCTAAAGTTTTTCTTGCCTATGTCAACTTTGCGGATTTATTTGATTCATTAATGAATTTACTTGCGAAAAATTCGCAAGACAAATTCATTTTTTATCAAAAAGATCTTGCTTAAAATTTTACAGGTGATCTAGATGCGAATTAAAATTTTCAGGTGATAATTACCTTTAAGATTTTTCGTTCGAATTTTGTTTGACAAAAAAAGACGTAGATTTTCTCCTTCAAATTTTGTTTGATAGAAAAATTTATAGGTTTTTCATCGAATTAGTTTGGTTGAAAAACTTGTAGAGAATTAGGTTACCGGTAAATTCTTTTTCAAATTTTCAATAATATTTTTTTACGTAATTTAGATTTTTCTTGTAGTTTGTAAGACGGTGGTTTGAATAAATGAGGTTGAAGAATTAAACAGGTTTATTATTAAGAAAATAAAATTTTAACAACATAGCATGCCAAGTAGGAGAAAAGTAGGTTTTTATAGTGTTAAGTATTTTTTTAGGAAAATAGGAATAGTTGGGTGTTATTCTTGTCCTAAAAGAAACAAAGGTGATATTTGTAGTCAATTGTCAAAACATGAGTGACTATGTATGGAAATTACCCCTTTTTTTATGGAAAAAGTATGTATGTTAGGATTCACCTTAGGTTTTTTACACCACTAGTTTAGGTATACGCGCGAAGCGCGTGTACCTCAATTAGTGAGTTCAATTTTATAAAATCTTTTAAAATATTACATTTTTCGCTTGTTAGCATCTTTACATTAGGGCCTTTTTAAGCTATTATTCAATTCTATGAAACAGTAGAAATTAACTAATAGAAAAGCATGTATATTAATTTAAACACAAGTAAGTTTACAAAGAAGAGTATAATCTCTTTAGTCCTCCCTTAAGTATTTGATCTTCCTTCAGATTTAATTAGTACGCCCAAAATTAAAAGAGTCGGCTATAATCCTAAATTTATATGTTCATCATTCAAACAAAAGTTATGCATATCAAGATTCAACACTTATTATAACCTTACATTTAAAACTCAATCAGTGAGTTTAATTAAAGATTCAACTATAATAACAATGAAATAGTTAAATAACAAAATCAAAACAAAGACATAGTTAAACAGAGAAAGGAAAAAGGGAAAAGAGATAAACCTTTGAATATGGTTATTACTTTCAATTTTCGATCAAAAATTTCTCCTGAAAGAAAAATACGATAAATTATCAAAAGAGACGAATTCATTGTAAGTTGCTGATTATTTAATCAAATATATATAGTCTTTAAAGTTATAACTAAGAAGAATAAAGAAAAACACGAAGATGATAATAATAAATACACACACAAAACACAAATTGAATTAATAACGAAATAAGAAGAAAAAATATAAATAGAGCTATGTTTCTTGTAGATTTTGATCCGAATTATTATTAAATAGAATTATAGAAATTGTGTTTTATATAGGGTAAAATTCTAAGTGATTTAGAAGTGTTAAATATTACGAATTCTTACTTAAATTAAATAAGATAGATAGATAGACAGAAATAGATTATACATATAAATTATAGATTATAGATATAGATTAATATTACTTATATTGTGTCTTATTTTGTTTAGGTTACAAATTAAATACTTTTGTATATCCTTTTTAACAACGCCGGATATAATAGGCTAATAATTTGACGAAGATGTAACAGGACCTTCAGATTGGTTGAAGCCAGTTTAAGATGGATGGGTTTTGTGTGTAGTTGGATATTATAGCAATGCATGATTGATTTCTTACAATTCATCCTCTAATGCCAAGTTGCAGCTTGCAGGTGCTAGAGGCCAAGTTTGACTTTGGTCCCACAAAGATCCCTTCTTCGAGTCAAACTTTTCTTCTTATATTTTTTATTTTTTTTCTTTTAATTTACGTGACACGTTTTATTTTTATTTCCTTCCGTGATCAGGTATATATATATATATATATTGCCTCGCACGTGTAACGTTGATTAATTAAAATTAAATAATTTTATCTATTGCAGAGATTTTTGATGAAGTGTAAAATTTTAAATTATTTTTCAAAAAAATTTCACACTTTAATATAATAATGTAAATATAAACATACTTTTTAGTGTAAATACATATATATTTTACATCATCACTTTTACGTTTTGATTACATTATTATTACGTGCTTAAAACTTTTAAAATTTTGTTACTTCCTAAAATTTTCTTATTTTAACGCTTTTACATTTATTTTTAGATTTTTCAAATCTTCTTTAAATCAAATTTAGTTGATTTAGAATTCTAAAATTAATAGAAAAAACATTAGTTGTCATTAATTCTCATGACTTCTAATAAGAAAAATTTTACCATAAATATATTTAACTAATTTTCAACTCTTAAATATCAACTAATTTTCAACTCTTAAATATCAGGAAAGACTTCTAATAAGAAAGGTTTTACCATAAATATATTTAACTAATTTTCAACCCTTAAATATTAGGAAAAAATAGTGAAAAGGCAATTTTATCTAAAACAAAGACTTTTAATGAAGCACAAAAAGTTTAAACGATATTTTTAAGGGTCTTCACACTTTTAATATATTATTATTATTATTATTATTATTATTATTATTAGCATTATTATTATTATTATTATTATTATTATTATTATTATTATTATTATTATATTATATTATAGATATAGATATAGATATATTATTGCATAGGTAAAAAGTATTTTTCACGTTTGATTCATGCTTAATTTTATAATTATTCAAAAATTGAAGCTCTTTAATTCTTATTATGTTTTTCCCCTTATTTTAGCGAGTTATAACTTATAATTTATTTTTGGCAAAACGGTTTGATGGACTCCTGTAATATATCGGTTTTGTAAGTTGGACACCTCTACTTACATGTTTGTCATCTGGACCCCTGAACCCACTAAAAAGTAATATTTTAAATCTTTTGACCATTGACCAGGCCTATGTGGCATTAAAAGGGCTGACTAGGAAGAGGTGTGTGCAGGCACGTGCCTAGGATGCGAGTGGGGGTCAATATTTTATCAATTTTATGTTAAAATAATTAAAAATAATATCAAAATTTAAAAAGATCCTTTTTTCCTCCATCTTTTTTAATTTAAAAATATTTTTAAAAATAATAAATTTAAAAAAAAAAATAACCCCCCCCCGTTCAGCCTCTCCCCACCCCACCCCAGCCCCTCCCCCACCCACCCCAGCCCCCATCCAGGCCCCCCACCCTATCCTCTCCCCACCCACCCCAGCCCAACCCCGTCCAGCCCCTTCCCCATCCACCCCAGCCCCGTCCAAGCCCCCCACCTCACCTCAGCCTCGTCTAGGCCCCCTCTCCCTCCACCCAGTGTCCCACCCCTAGCACCACCTTCAGTTTTTTAAAAAATAAAATTTCTCTCAATTCAAATCTTTTCTTTTTTTTTTTAATTAAAATTTAAATTTGAAATTTTTTCATATTTTTTGGGATCAAAATTTAAATTTAAAATCTTTTCATATTTATTTGGGATTAAAATTTAGATTTGAATTGAAAGTGAGTGATAGTGGATATTGAAAAATTAGTGGATTTCGTGAATTAAGCTTGAAAAAACTTAAAGTTTTTGTGAATTTATTAAAGATATTCAAATTTAAAAATCGAAAATTCATTATGTTTGTATATATGAATTTATAGTTAAAAATTTAAATTAGTTGGAGAAGAATTTTAATTATTTGGAATGAATTTGATAATTAATTTGTGAGCAAAAATAAAACATGATTATTTAAATTTTTCTACAATTTATAATTTTTTTATTTAATTAAATTTATTTTAATATTTAATTTCTTATGTATCTATACAATATAAAAAGTATGAAGGACCTTAGAAATGTTGTTTGAACTTTTTGTCCTTCATTAAAAGACTTTGCAATTGACAAAATAGTTTTTTCACTTATTTTCTTTAATTATTAATTACTTATATTTATAATATTGTCTCCTAAATTGTGAAAATTTTTAAAACTCCTAAAACATATTGTATGGGAAATTCTTAGAGGTCGAAATTTAATTGAATTCAAAGTATGAATTGTATTAGAACTCCTATGTTATAACCAAGTAATGAATCCTGCGGATATGAGGTTTTATCGCACAAAAATTATTACAATAAAAAAATTACTATAATTTTTTCCCCAACTTATTTTCCTTTTGTATAATTACATTTTTTATCAATAATAATAATAATAATAATAATAATAATAATAACAACAACAACAATAATAATAATAATAATAATAATAATAACAACCAAAAAAAGGTACGGCAAGTTTTAGCTATTTAAAATATGTAATATAATATATTTATTAAATAAAATAACACAAGAAAATTACATTGTTTTGTGAATTTATTGGGCAACTAATTAAAGGAGTTTTCTTTTCTTAATAAAATTCAAACACGACATTCACTTTTAGTTGTGGGACTCTTCCTTTGTATTTTTCCTCATAAATTTGCATGTTTCTTATCGTACTTTCCCATTTTCAATTCTCGATACATGAAATTATTTTCTTGGTGTTTTAGAATTCTTTTATTCATAGACAAACATATTAACAATAATAATATATTAATATATTTCATGAATCTAAAAAAATAGTGTATGTAAATCTTACTCTTAGCTCTGTATATTATGTCGGTTAAAATTAATTTGTTTTTATTTTTTATATCATTTGACCATCTCAAACAAGTATGTTTTACGGTAAGTTTGTTAATTTATTTATTTATTTATTATTATTATTATTATTATTATTATTATTATTTCTTATATCGAGGATCTAACTAAAACAATCTATCGATAAAATAGTTCATCCACCAACTTAAATCGGTAGGCATCCCATGTTATCCTTTGTTGTATTTTAATACACTTTTAAAGACGTATATTTTCTATTGATAAATATATATGTATTATTTGTCAATCCGTTGTTGTACTTTTGTATATTGCGAAGACATAAACTTTCTTTTAGAAAAAGATATGTTCTCTTTTGGTGAAAAAGAAAAATATCAAAAGACTTTTCATGAAAAAGTAGGTTTAATATTTGTTTGATATACAATTTTTCTTTTAACAATTACATGCTATACAATAGTAAGGGACAAACGTGCAACACACTTTCCCAGAGTCTAGTTATTTTAAAAATGACATGAAATTTAATGTAACACCTGAAAATGACGTGGAAGCTGACGTGGCAGACGTCTAAGCTGACATGGCAGCTGACATGGCGAAAGTGTGTTACACTCACCAAAAAAGTAATTAAAATATTGATTTTTAGTGGGTTAAGGGGTCCAGATGACAAATATGTAAGTAAAAGTGTCCAACTTACAAAACCAACATAGTACAGGGGTCCATCGAACCATTTTGCCTTTGTTTTTATTAGTATACTACTTCCACACAAGTAAGGCCTAGAAGATTTCTACCGAAAATCGTTAATTTTTCATCTTTTAATAAGTCAGATTTCTTTCTTTTGGTTTAAATTAACATGAATTTATGTCTCTATAACCTTTTGAATAGAATATTTGAAATTTATTTAACTATCACATGAAACCTCCCTTCATCTAAACATCATTGTCATATTTCCAATTTCGGATTCACAATACTACTAACTTTAATCAATACAACTTTTAAATGTCTATTATATAGCAGCGAAACAAACTGACATACAAGTTGTCTATTATCTATCTCACTCTTAGCTCACAGCAAAATCAGGTAATCCTTAGACTACAATTATTTATCCTAATATTTTTTAAGGCTTTCTTTCATTCTCCAAACCTTGAATTTCTATTCTTCGCATGGTAAGAGAAAAGTAGGTTGGGTGTAGGAAATAGGTTTTTCTTTTCTATTTTGTTAGTTTTTCCTTTTTAAATTTTTTGTATAAATTTAAAATAAGTTTGTTTAATTATAAAAAGAATTTCTTCAAATTAATGCAATCATAATTGATTTTAAAGTCTTGAATATTAGAATTTTCAATATATTCCAAATAAGGAAATATTTTTAAAACAAAATTTTAGTTGATTTCAAACATTTTGAAAACAAAATTTTAGTTGATTTCAAAGTACTAAATATTGAATCTTTTTTACTTCATTTAAATACTTTACGATAAATAAATCATTATATATTATTTTCTATATGTAGAAATAATATTTAATTATTTTTCTAATATTTAACAAAGGTCACATAATTGATTCCTTTATGAAGTGGATTGCAGAATTGGCATCGACGATGCCTAATACAAATGGGATCACTACAAGAAAATGACAAAATTGTGACAAAGATTTTAGTCACAAATCATTGATTGTGACGGAAAAATGTGCATCTCAGAACCTTGGGTCATAAAATTATTGTGGCGGATTGAAATCCCGTCACAACATTATTGTGATGGAACTGAAACAGATCGTTCATCACAATATAAATTCTTATATTTGACTTAAATTCCGTCAGAAATTTGTCACAGATTTTTGACAAAATATTTCATTTTAAAATAGTGACAGAATAATTTCCGTAACAAATTTCTAAATCTAGTCATCACAATTGTGACAATATATTTTATTACAAATAATTTGTGACAGACTAATTTAGTCACAATATGACTCTCTTACCTATATTAGTAACAAATTTAGGATAGATTGTGATAAATTAAATCTGTCATAAATTTTATTTAAATTTTTAATTTTAATAAATAATAATTACGAAATACTATGCGCGCTCTCTCTCTCACACACACACACTATATATATATAGTGAGAGAGAAATTAAATAAAAACATAAAAAATAATTAACCGTCATAACAAAACAAACATAATAAAAGATTTATAATAAAAAAAGTCTGAAGTTAATTAAAACATGCAAAATCACAACTTCAATATGCAAAAGTCTACCAATGTTTAAAATTTAAAGCATATAACTACCCAAAAAAGTGTGACAATGTTCAAGTCGACACTTCAAGTAAGTAAAGTCTCAAAATATTAAACACTTAAGCATTAGATGAGTCCCTATTAGGGAGAGCAGAGTTACTAAATGAGAGAGAAGATAATACCATATCGCTCATCATGCGAGACCATTGCTCCTCCATAGATTTGAATCGATCATCACTTTGTTGCCTCAAACGGAAAACCTCTTTCTCTACTCGCTGTTGCACCTCCGACTCTGCACACACTTGAAGAACTCTCTATTGATTTTGTCTCATATACGATACCTCTTTCTCAAGTATTTTAATGCGTTCTTCGGCAACATGATCGGACACTACAGGCAAATTGCATGTAATATCTTTATACAAGGTTGAAGCTTGAGAGCCCAATCCATACACACATCATTTTTTTGCTCCACTCGCAACATTAAAGTACATTCGATTTATATCGAGTTCTTGATCTTCTGATGAATCATCTGATGAGCTCGAAAGAGCAACAACTATGACAACCTCCATTTTATCCTAATAAATACAAATAATCAGCCACCAAATATTTAACTGTCAGACATCACTAGAAGAACAGGATATCTTTTTAACAACATCACTAGAAGAACAGGATATCCTGCCAGACATGTTATCATCTGTCATCAAAATGCCATTCCTTTTTGAGTGTTTGTGTTTGTTGATATCCACTTTCTCTAGACAGGAATCAAAACAATCAACAAATACATGGACATACAGAAACAGATTGGTCCGAACTGTAAAACAAAACAAAACAAATGTACTTGTGGACAGTTCACATTCTCACTTTGCAGCAGTGTAGAAGGTGATGCTCACCTGATGTATGCAAATTCTCAGCCTCATAAGGTAAGAGTGAGATCTATATATACTTTATCATTCTAAATCTAATTACTTGCCTATGAAATTACACTGGTATGTAGTTGACTTTTCTATGTCACCTAAAAGAGGCAACATTAACAACCTGGTAACTAGTCCAGCTTCTACTTTTGCTTCGTCAAGAGAGGCTCTTAACGAAGCAGTAACTAGTACTTAAAAAACAAGATAGATCTCAATGTTCTTTTTCTTAATAGAGTAGTAATAAATATCTCACTGATTTTGATCAGAAAGCAAAACTGGGAGAAGACGATTCAGACTTGCCTACAGTTTGAATTCAAGAGGTGTAAGCAATGTTACGGAAATATCCACTTAGCATATAATCCCAGCAAAGGTAAAAACAACACTAGGTGATTTCTTCCCATTTGTCCAAGCCTTAGTGGATATAGTTTTATATGTATCGGTGGAGGGTAGCAGGTTATCAAAAACAAAATAAGATCAAGTTAGCACATACGCAGAACTACTGTTCATAGAGAACCATATTTTATATAAGTTGTCCACTTCTATATACCAGGAACACTCACACCACATTACTAAATTCTTATTCTATCAAGACAATGATGAAAATGGAAGCCCTAAGATGTGATCCTTCTCTAGGCATTATCGTTACAGAGATCAGACTCGGTCTACTTTGTCGCATCTACGATTCTGAACTAAAATTTTTCAGAGAATCTGAGTTTAATTAACTTCCAAATACTAGGATTTGGTCTTGTAAGATATGACAATCTTACTTAGGAACATTTGCTTTATCTTTATTATAAAATTTAGAACTATATTTTGATCAGTAAATTTAGAACTACATATATTTCTCTACGAAAACTACTACATATGAACTATGGTCATTTATAGGAAATTTTAGTTTTCGAGTTAATAAAATGGTTATAAGAGTTTCTTCAGCTATGCATGATCATTGTCCTTTGAAATATGAATAATATAATAATACTCGGATAGTCGGATCACACATTAAACTAGTTTCAATATGATCTGTAGTTGATACTAGAAACATGCATGGATAGATTATCAATATGCACCTATAAAAAGGGATCCAGTTAACTTTTTTTTTTAAAGCTAACAGAGTTGGAATCAGAAGCCTCCCAAATTAAGGAAGTGCTAGCTCATCAAGCTTCATGGATGGTTTGAAAATGTTTGAAAGCCAAGGCTTATGTAAATTATGTTGGATACCCTACTCAAGATTAGATACAAATAAAAAACTTATCTATCAGGAAAATGTATAATACCATGCGTGGGAACTTCCAGGAAGTCAATTGGAGAAAGTTAACATGTAATAACCAAGGGACACCAAAGTGGATATTCATCCTCAGCTTGGCATTACATAAAAAATTACTTATTAGGGATAGGATAGACAGGTAGGCCATCGTCACTGATCAAAAGTGTCTTTTATGAACGACAACAGATGAGAGCATAACTCACCTTTACTTTGAAAGTAACTCCACTATTGGAATTTGAAGAACAGTACTTACTTGGCAAGGAATTACCAAATAAGTTAGCAGCTGGCAGAACAAAATCAAATGGGCTGCTTCTGTTGGTTTAAAACTGTTAAAGGGAAATAACAGGAATTCAATTCAAAAGCTAGCCGCTAAAACAGAGATGGAGTTTGAAGAAGAGAATATGCAGAGAGGTTGATTATTTTCTTGTAAAAGCCATCTGTATTGATCATCAAATTAGCAACTTAAATAGTTGCTATTAAAACTAAAAATAGGACAAAGAAACAACCTATTTCTACCAAAATTAAAATAACTAATTAGTTTCCTACCAAAGATAGGACTCCTAATTTAACTAGGATTGTACGTAAAAAAACTGCAGGAGAAAAAAGAAAAAACAGTTGCATTCTTAAAGCAACTTTCAACACTCCTCCTTGCTTTATGAAATGCAAACACCAATTCTTTGTCTTAGAAGCTCGAACTTGCCGATTGGAAGTGGCTTGGTGAACAGGTCTTCTAGCTGTGGCAGATTTGAAGGATGCAGAGGAAGAGAAGTCATTTGTTGAGGTAGTGACTGTTGCTGCTGAACTTCCTGTATGTTTTGTTGATATGTTTGTTGCTGATTACTTGCAAGAAGAGATGGATGTGGACCATGAGGAAGAGGAGGAGCTCCTAAAGGCATTGAAACTAACACTGAAGTCTTCTGTTCTCCTTGAGGTGATGAATCAAGTAATGGGATAGACAGAGGCACTGCAGTTCCAACTCCAGATATTCTACCCTCAGTTTGTAATATACCGGAGGCAAATGCTCCAGGGGTTGAGGGGGCCTCAAGACCTGGAAAATTACCAAGCATGCGACCAAGAACATTGTTTTGATCACCCAAACCTTGCTGTCCTAAATTGAATTTATCACGAGAGGAGTTGTCAGGCCTATTTCTGCACCAGAACTTTGTTATCTGATCATTGCTGCCACTGCAAAGGAGATAACCAATTGAGTGCCATGAAAGATCCCAAACACCAGTTTCATGTGCATTTGTAATTTCTACTTGAGGAGCTTCATGCCCCACAAGCCAATGAAATATTGAACCATCATAGCTTCTGCTGACGAAATATTTTTCATGAAACGGATGCCAAGCCAATAATGTCACGTCCTTCTGATGCCCAAGGAATGACTCAAGTTTCTTCATAGCCCTTATGTCATAAACCTTGATAATTTGATCCTTGGAAGCAGTAAGGATCCAGTTACCATTCTGATTCCACTTCACGCAGAGAACGGTATTCTTATGCCTGTGAAATGATGAAAGCTCCTTCCCTGACTTGGCATCCCAAAGTTTAACAAGATTATCTTTTCCATCAAATAACGAGCGCTCTTCTTGGCAGCTTGTGAAGTCTCATACTTTAACGGTAGATTCATCAGAACTGGCCTCAACTTTGAAATCATTTTTTTCTACATCTGGATTTTCAAGGTTGATGTCATCATCCTTCGAGTCATTAGATGGAAGTCTAGAAATATCATCTAGCTTCTCCCCAGACGCAGCAACAACAACTTCATTGGGATATACTTTCTCCCAGCTGTCAGTAACGGAAAGGTCGGTTCCTTGACTATCATTAAGCAAGTCAATGCAGTCAACTTTGAAATCACAACCATTTCAAAGCCAGCCTTCATTATCAGGTGGAATGTCTTTTTTTAGCAGAGGTGGCTCCACACACAATAACTGGTGAAATCTACGCTTTTCTTCCAATGGATTTAATGAGAAACTTCTGGCTCTCATTTTGACTTTAAATAGGTCTTGTTCAGATACTTCCTGGATCAAGCAGTGTTTATCTTCGAAATACAATTTGAAACCTTTTTCTAATAACTGACCAACACTTAACAAATTCTGGTCCAAATCGGGTACATAGAGAACATCAGAAATTGTTTTAGTGCCCGATTGTGTTTCAATTGTAATGGTTCTCATTCCTTTTGCTGGAATATAACCACCATGGTCGATGCTAACTTTTATAGCTTTAGTATGCGTGAAATCTTTAAAAAGATATTTATCGCAAGTCATATGATTTGTGCATCCGCTATCGATCAGCCACGACTCGGTTGAGACACTTCTTGTTAAACATGATGTGATAAAGAGTTGATCTTCTTCCTGTTCATCAACAACTCGAGCCTCTGCATCTTGCTGCTGAGTTTTGTTCTTGCAGATGATCGCTTTATGCCCAAGCTGATTGCACTTATTGCACTTAGCATCAGGCTTTTTCCAACACTTGAAAGGTGTATGTCCGAGCTTGCAGCAATGCTTACAAGGAGGGTAGTTTCCTTTGAAACCACTTGTTTTATTTTTGTTACTGTGCACTGCACCTTCTTTATCAGTTGAATGGTAATTCTTATTCTTCTTCTTAGAACGTATATCATCTTGATGTTTGGCTGGTAAGGCATGTTCGACAGCTCCTCCTTGTCTCATAACACGTCGTTGCGCTTGCGCTTGAAAAACACTTAAGAGCTCTGCGAGTGTTATCTTGGATAAGTCCTTAGTATTTTCTAAGGTTGTTATGGTAGCCTTAAATCTTTCAGGTGTCGTTACTAGGATTTTCTCAACGATCCTTGAATCATTAAAAGTGAAACCCAACAATCTGATGCGATTTGCTAAATTAAGAAGTCTGTCAGAGTACTCCTTTATGGTTTCACTTTCTTTCATCCTTTGTAGCTCAAACTCACGTACAAGATTCATCACTTGCATCCCTCGAATCCGTTCATCTCCTTCATACTCAGTCTTGAGATAATCCCATATCTCTTTCGCTGATTGCAGAGACATAATACGAGTTAAGATATTAGATGAAACTGCAGTAAATAAGCATGCCATTGCCTTTGATTTCCTCATTTTCCTCTCCTTGTGAGTTTTAATCTGCACCACCGTGGGATTGTCCGGCAAGGGAGCTATTTCATATTCATCTTCCACAGCTTCCCAAAAATCCAAAGCTTACAGATATATCTGCATTCTAACTGCCCAGATTTGATAACTTTCTCCATCGAAAGTTGGTGGTGCCATTGAAGAAAAATTTGCTTCTCCGTTCATGGTATCCACTGGATCAGATTGATGCAAACACTAACAGGTCCCTTAAGATTAAAGCTTTGATACCAATTGTTGGTTTAAAACCGTTAAAGGGAAATAACAGGAATTCAATTCAAAAGCTAGCCGCTAAAACAGAGATGGATTTTGAAGAAGAAAATATGCAGAGAGGTTGATTATTTTCTTGTAAAAGCCATCTGTATTGATCATTAAATTAGCAACTTAAATAGTTGCTATTACAACTAAAAATAGGACAAAGAAACAACTTATTTCTACCAAAATTAAAATAACTAATTAATTTTCTACCAAAGATAGGACTCCTAATTTAACTAGGATTGTACGTAAAAACACTGCTGGAGAAAAAAAAACAGTTGCATTCTTAAAGCAACTTTCAGCAGCTTCAAATTAAAGAGGTAAGAATGGTACTGCAGAAGTATTTAGAATATCTTTGGTTGATTGTATATAATACAGATGGAGGCAGAGGAATGTGATGTGCTTTAAAGGCAAGTAGAGGGATGCAAACATACTTATAAGGTATCTGATTCAGGATTGATTTTACAGGAGCATTTACAAAGCACTTCTTTAGCCTTATCATCTAGCATATAATAAGCCTTTGGATACTTTTTGGTACTTTCATTCTGATGTAACTCTGGACGATGACAAAATAGTTTTAAATCTTCTCTAGATTTTGCATTGTCCTTTATTTTTCCCTTGACATTCATCACAGTGTTGAATCTATTATAAAAAAAAAATTCTATATGCATCGAATCAAGCTTATGCCTTATTTGTTTTCTAGTAAGACAAGTCCCAAAAGATACTTCTTTTCTTCCAACCACATGCACTATTCTTTGAAATTTTTGCATTTATCACATCAGAACCAAGTTTTGTCACTTTCATGAGTCCCAAGTCCTCAATCTAAAATATAAATCAATTCGTTTTTTGCATTTAACTAGTCAAGTCGCTTTTATATTTTAAAATTCTAAAATAATCATTTCAAGAATTTTTATATTAATTATTATTTAATTTTTTAAAAATATTAAAAATTATATTTTTAAAAATTGTGCCTGAAAATAATTTTAAAAAATCGACCACTTGTGGTCGGTTTTATTTGAAAAATATAACTAAAAAATATTTTTAAAAAGCGACCGCATGTGGTCGATTTTATTTTTAAAATTAAATTTAAAATATTTTATAAAAGCGACCACAAATGGTCGGTTTTGGAATGAAAAAATAAAAAAGAAAATTATTTAGAAAATCGACCACTTATGGTCGGTTTTATTTAAAAATTATAATCAAAAAATATTTTTAAAAGGCGACCACTTGTGGTCGGTTTTATTTTCAAAATTAAATTTAAAATATTTTATAAAAGAGACCACAAGTGGTCGGTTTTGTAATAAAAAAAAAGAAAAAAGAAAATTCTTTAGAAAACCGACCACTTGTGGTCGGTTTAATTTAAAAAATATAATTAAAATATATTTTTAAAAAGCGACCACTTGTGGTCGGTTTTATTTTCAAAATTAAATTTAAAATATTTTATAAAAGTGACCATAAGTGGTCGGTTTTGGAATTAAAAAAAAAATTATTTAGGAAACCGACCACTTGTGGTCGCTTTTATTTAAAAAATATAATAAAAAACTATTTTTAAAAAACGACCACTTGTGGTCGGTTTTATTTTCAAAATTAAATTTAAAAGATTTTATAAAAGCAACCACAAGTGGTCTTAAAAAAGAAAATATTTTTAAAAAGAGACCACTTGTGGTCGATTTTTATCAAAAAATAATTATATGTAAAACCAAATATATAATTTTTGAAATTACACTGATCACACGTAGTCTATAACCAATATAACAATTAAAAATCAATCAAACTTAGATTTTGAAAAAAAATTATACTAAGAAATATATCAAATAAAATAAGTAAATTACGTTAATCATAATATTTATCTTTTACTTATGTTTCAATATATAAAATAAATATTTTCCTTTGTATATACGTTAAATGACGTTAAACATAATCTTTGTATAATAAATATGTCTATATCATACAGTTGAGGTAATGATATTATGCTACTATTGCAGTTATAATAATGTAACATACATATATAACCGATAATTCATCAAAATATAATGAATGTGTTCTATTATGAGGTAATATACTTGTGGATGTGATGTATATAGTATGTATTCAAGAGTTGATATCTATATCTATCTATCTATATATATATATATATATATATATATATATATATATATATATATATATATATATATATTGATCGATCGATGAATGATGTAGCTAAAAACTAGTAGAATCTATTCAAACATATTGAATACCTTGATTTGAAATGATAGAAATATAATATATTGTACGTTGAAATTATATTAATGTAAGCTAATCAAATTAATCGATAACTCATCAAAGTATGTATATGAAATAGTTGCATTATATTATTGGATAATATACTCGTGTACATATGTGATGTATATAGTATGTATTTAGAACTTGATATAGTCGATAGTGTGTATATGTGTGTGTATATAACCGGTAATTAATCAGAATATAATGAATGCATTGTATTATGAGGTAATATACTCGTGGATGTGATGTATATAGTACGTATTCAAGAGTTGATATATATATATAGATAGATAGATAGATAGATATTGTATACCTTGATTTGAAACGATCGAAGTAATAATATATTGTACGTTGAAGTTATATTAATGTAAGCTAATCAAATTAATCGATAACTCATCAAAGTATGTATATAAAATACGTCGCATTATATTAGGGGTAATATACTCATGTAAGTGATGTATATAGTACGTATTTAGAACCTGATAGTCGATAGTGTGTGTGTGTGTGTGTATGTATAGGTATATATAGTATATATTATGTAGTGATATACGTAGTACATAGTCTGAAGGTTACATTTATATATATGTATGTATATCTCATGTGTAGTTATGTACATAGTACGTAGTCAAAATTAAAGCTAACTAAATGTATCAAGTTATATATTGAATACGTTGATATCATATGATCGATCGAGGTAATAGTATACTGTTGAAAGTATAATAACATAAGATAAACTAACTGATAATTGATCCGAGTATATGTGAATTACGTTGTATTATTATGGGGTAATAAAATCGTGTATGTGATTTATATAGTACTATTTGAAAGTTGATAGCCAATCGAATATATTATATATACGTACATCTCATGTAGTGACGTATGCAATAATCAAAAGCTAGATAACTGAATCTATATATCAAAATATTTTGAATAATACATTGATATCATCTTATTGAGAAAATATACTACTTGTGTCAATGTAGACAAAGATATATTGTTGAAGTTGTAATAACATAAGCTAATTAATGAATAATTTATCTAATTATCACGTTGTATTACGAGGTATATAATATCATATTTAAAAAATAATTAACCAAAAATTCATCTTAATTTCCGAAATGCATTCATATTATTATACGATTGAGAAAATATTCTACTCCTATTAATGTGATGATAAAATAACTAATTATCTGATTTATATATACATTGCATTAAATTATTTGGATGTTATTATAAATATTATATAATTTATTAAAATTTTAATTTTATAATAAAAATCGACCAGATCATTTTTCGCATGATAATCTATAATTCTCAAAATTTTTGTAATACCCGATAATGACCCAACCCGACCCATCCTAATTACCCCTTTTCCCTTTGACCTAGTAACTCAATCGAGAAATTTCACTTCACTCGCACTCACAACAACAGCTCACCGACCCTCACCAGCGATAGCATCTCGCTAACAGCATCTCACCAACAGCCTCAGCTCGTCTCAGCGACGATGATGCAATAGCCCACAAATCTCGCCGACAGCCTTAGCTCATCTCAGCGACGACGACACAGCATCCCACAAATCTCGCCGACAGCTCAGCAACGACGACGTTCTCCGTTCACAAATGTAAGTATATGTTTGATAAGAACTAACAATTGACATTATCCAAAGACGTTCTCCGTTCAAACACTCTCTGTCATATTTATAATTATAATTGCACTTGCTTATAATAATTACTTCAATCTATTTACAGTCAGCAATATTAAACTTTAGGTAAGAAGCGTGAGCTTCACTTCTCACTATTGATTTTAAACCTAGTGGATTTTGTGAAAGTTTGCACTTTTTGCTGTTGAAAAATAAAAAATAAATACATTAATATCCCCTGAATTTTGTTTCCAACGGTGATTAAAGCTTGGGAAAAGGATTATGTTGCTATTTTTCAGTGACCGCTTGTCTCTTTCTCTTCAACTTAAGCCAAGCAAAGGTAAGTTGATTTCTCTCGATTTTCTTATGATGAAGTTTTTAAATGTTGTATTAAGGTGGTATTGTTCGTTGTAGAAGGCTTTGAAAGTCATAAAAATTTTGTGATGATTATATGGTGTGAGAGGGACATGCAACAGCTCTAAATATTTGCTTTATTACTCTTGCTCAATTGTTTGACTTATACTATAAATGAATATGTTACTTGAAAGTGATTAAGTGTAGTTACTTGAAAATGAACTTTTATTTTGAATGTAGTTTAGTTGGGTAACTTGGGAGATGACTTAGTGACTTGAAAATGTTGAAGTGTAGGTTCTTGAAATGTCAATTTTTTATTTTGAATTTTGTCAAGCTTGATAACTTGGGAGGTGAGTTAGTGACTTAAAAATGTTGAAAATATGAATTTTTCATTTTGAATGTAGTTTAGTTTGGTAACTTGGGAGGTGACTTAGTGACTTGAAAATGATTAAGTGTAGGTACTTGAAATATAAATTTTTGTATTGAATGTAGTTTAGTTTGGTAACTTGGGAGGTGACTTAGTGACTTGAAAATGTTGAAAATGTGAATTTTTTATTTTGAATGTAGTTTAGTTTGGTAACTCGGGAGGTGACTTAGTGACGTGAAAATGTTGAAGTGTAGGTACTTGAAATGTGAATTTTTCATTTTGAATTTTGTTAAGCTTGGTAACTTGTGAGGTGACTTAGTGACTTGAAAATGATTAAGTGTAGGTACTTAAAATGTGAATTTTTGTATTGAATGTAGTTTAGTTTGGTAATTTGGGAGGTGACTTAGTAACTTGAAAATGTAAATTTTTTATTTTGAATGTAATTTAGTTTGGTAACTTGGGAGGTGACTTAGTGACTTGAAAGTGGTTAAGTGTAGGTACTTGAAATGTGAATTTTCATTCTGAATTTTGTTAAGCTTGGTAACTTATGAGGTGACTTAGTGACTTGAAAGTGATTAAGTACAGGTACTTGAAATGTGAATTTTTGTATTGTATATAGTTTAGTTTGGTAACTTGGGAGGTGACTTAGTGACTTGAAAGTGTTGAAGTGTAGGTACTTGAAATGTGAATTTTTCATTTTGAATTTTGTTAAGCTTGGTAACTTGGGAGGTGACTTAGAGACTTGAAAGTGATTAAGTGTAGGTACTTGAAATGTGAATTTTTGTATTGAATGTAGTTTAGTTTGGTAACTTGGGAGGTGACTTAGTGACTTGAAAATATTGAAAATGTGAATTTTTCATTTTGAATGTACTTTAGTATGGTAACTTAGGAGGTGACTTAGTGACTTGAAAGTGATTAAGTGTAGGTACTTGAAATGTGAATTTTTTATTTTGAATGTACTTTAGTTTGGTAACTTGGGAGGTGACTTGGTGACTTGAAAGTGATTAAGTGTGGTACTTGAAATGTGAATTAGTGAATTTTGTTTTAAATTTAGGTACTTAAAATGTGAAATTTTGTAACTTGAACTAATTACTTGAATGTGATTGATTGTGTAGATGGAACCTGATTATAACTAGATATATCAATGGAATAATGATAATAGAATGGGTCTTAGGGTGGAATTTGTTGAACGTGTCAATCGATTTAATGAACATGCCAGGACACTTGATGATTGGTCACTTTTTCGGGCGATTCGTTGTCCTTGTATTAAATGTGATGGTATAAGTATTTTAAAAGAAGAAGTTGTGAAGGATCATCTTTATAGAAAAGGGTTTCACGAGGAATTTTTAAGATTGCGTACTAGTCATGGTGATGTTGAGCAAAATAACTTTGTTGATAGTGGAAGTAGTAGGTCTGCAGGGCATAATAACTATCAAGATACTAGGATGACATAAATGGTGCATGATGTTTTTGGGATGCAACACGAGGGCGACTTTAGGGAAAATGTCGAAGATGTTCCCAATAGAGAAGCACACCGTTTTTATGGACAATTGCATACTGCCAGTCATCTTTTGTTTGACGTGTGTTCGCACTCTCGTTTGTCTGTTGTTGTTAGATTATTAAGTATTAAATCTGATTGAAATATTGCTGAAGGAGGAATGGACTCAAAGATAGACTTTATTAAAGAGTTAGTTGACCCCGCTTTAGAGGTTTCTGATTCTTTCTATAAGGCAAAAATAACGGTGTCAAAGTTAGGTCTGTCCTCGATTAGAATTGATTGTTGTGAAAATAGTTGCATGTTATACTTTAAGGAAGATGATAATCCTGCAAGTTTTGTCAACACCCTCGATATAAGCGTGGTTATCATGAAAACAAAATTGTTATTAAGGAATCAAGGAATTCAAGCTTCAAGTTCAAGAAACCCTCATGAAATCTTCAAGAAATCATCTGTTAAGGTATGTAAATTTTCATTCATGGATTTCTTTCTCCCATGGAGTCCAAGAATCTTTTTCATTTTAAATAATGAGTTTTTACATGTTCAATTTCAATTATCCCCATGGAACTCGTGTTAATTTCAATTATAAGTTAGGTTTATAAGTGTTTTAAGTGGAATGATGCCATTACATGTTTTGAATGTTGAAATCTTCCTGTTAAATCCCTAATTCATGCTTTTAGTCTTATAATCATGTTGTCCTTGCATGCTTTACCCATTTCCATGCTTAAGTTCATGACTCTCACATGTTTGATAAAATGTCTAAGTGTTAGGTTTTGAATAATGAACCCCTACTATAGTTTTAAAACATTTATATGGCATTATTGTTGATTTCATTCAGTGTTGGTAGGGTACGAACACCCGATACCTTTGTGTTTTATATGATTTTTAGATTTTCAAGTATGATTCAGTTAAACCATGATTATTCCTATTTATTCAATTATTATGATCATAATGAGCACTATCAATCATGAAATAATGTTCAGTTAGACTCGGTCCAGTTTCAGTTCCAGTGTTAGTTCAGTTGAGAGTAGGATTTAGCACCGAACGAACCCAGGGATGGGGGATCACATGCCAGTAGAGGGTGTGACCTTTACTAGCAGTCCCTGAGTTCCAAACTATGTAGCCAGTATAGATTAGAGATATCAACCTGACAGTTGAGGGTTGGCAAGGTGTTTACCTTCCAGTTGAGGGTAACACATATCACATTAGAGAACCTGCCAATTAAGGGTGAATTTTTAGTCCTTTAGGACACCAGTTTAGTGGATCCACATAGCCAGTGTTAGTACCCGTGACATGATACTGACACTCTTCCAACTGGGGTTACAGGTTGGACCCGGATTAGCTCAGATTAGGGTATATCGGTTAGATGATACTTCCCACAGTCTCAGTACAATATTAGTGTATTTTCAGTTCAGGTTTGCTTGACCAAGTATACAGATTCTCAATTATTCCATTATCAGATTTCAGTATTTCAGTTTACAGATTATTTTAAAAATATGTATATGCTTGGTTTTGCATTCACAGATGTTCAGTTATCTCTTGCTATTCAGTTAGTCCTTAATTCATATGCATAGTACCCTATGTATATTAGCCTAACCTTATCTCATATACCAGTACATTCAAAGTACTGACCGCATACTCTTCTTTACACTATGATGTCTTATAGCATAGGTTTGATACACCATTCCCGACAACAGTTAGACAGCTCAGCGTAATCTAGCAACCGTAGTGGTAAGTCCTCATCCATCAAGAACCTATTATGTTTATTTAGTTAATTCAGTATTTTATTTTAGTCAATCAGTTGAAGTTAGTTGAGGGTCAGTCTCATCAACTCCTCAGTCAGTTTAGAGGCTTTCAGACATTCAGATAGAACAATTAGATAGATAGTTACTTTCAGTTCTTATCAGTTGTTTCAGATAATCAGTATTTCATAGTTTAGTATTTAGATATATATTACCTTTTTAGTTTATATTCCGTACAGATTTGTGTTCATATTTATTCAGTGCTCACAGCAGGTACAAGCTCATGGGTTAGCTTGTAGTCACTTGTGATCATAAGCACCCCAATTAGCTAAGATTGGAGCATGTCAGTTATATGATACCTCCCACAATCTCAGTATAGTATTTAGTGTATTTTTAATACATATTTGCTTGACCAAGTATACAGATTCTCAGTTATTCCGTTATTAGATTTCAATCTTTCAGTTTATAGATTATTTCAAAAAAATATATGTGTTTGGTCTTGCATTCACAAATGTTATAGTACTCATGCATTCATGTTCAGTTATCTCATGCTATTCAGTTAGTCCTTAATTCATATGCATAGCACTTCATGTATATCAGCCTAACCTCATCTCATATACCAGTACATTCAAAGTACTGACCGCATACTCTTCTTTGCGCTATGATGTCTTATATCATAGGTTTGGATACACCATTCCCGACAGCAGTTAGCCAACTCAGCATAATCCACCAACCTTAGTGGTGAGTCCTCATCCATCAAGGACCTATTATGTTTATTTAGTTAATTCAGTATTTCATTTTAGTCAATCAGTCGGAGTTAGTTGGGGGTCTGTCCCATTAACTCCTCAGTCAGTTTAGAGGCTTTCAGATAGAACAATTAGACAGACAGTTAGTTACTTTCAGTTCTTATCAGTTGTTTCAGATAATCAGTATTTTGTATTTCAATATTCATATATATATATATATATATATATATTACCTTTTTAGTTTATATTCTGCACACATGTTATGTTCATATTTATTCAGTGCTCACAGTAGGTACCAGCTCTTGGGTTAGCTTGTGGCCACTTATGACCGTGAGCACTATTGTCGTGATTAGAAGGTAGCCTCGAGTCATGAAAAAACTTGGTATCAGATCCCAAGGTTTTAAAGCATCCTAGGGAGTCTGAAAGTTGCATTAAGTATATCTTGTTCACGAGTGTGAAGCGCGCCACACTTATGGATAAGAGGCTACGAGATATTTTAGGAAAAGTTTCTCTTCTTTCAGTATTCATGTTGTGCGAATGAGCATAAGCTCTATTTGACTCTCTTTCTAACTTATCCTTCATTCCATTTATAGACTGCCTCCCATAAGAAAGAACGGAAGAAGGGATAGGGACCAGCCCGCACCTCTGCCTTTTCAGAAAGATCTCCTGAATGAGCATGTTTCTCACGCTATGTTCAGAGCTTCTTTCACTACCATAGCTCATTCAGTAGCAGCTCAGAGCAACTAGTAAGCTTCTACCCCAGCCAACCCAGTGGAAAATACAACTGCAGTTAGGATTTGGGATTTCGCCCAAACGAATCCCCCTTCATAAGGTTCATAAGGTAACAGATATTATGGGTATCACTTCAAGTGAGAGTGCAGAGTTGGCTACATATCAGTTATGGGATATAGATCATACTTGGTTTAAGCAGTGGAAGGAGGATTGTGGTGTTGATGCAGGGCCTGTTGAGTAGAAGGAATTTGCCACGGCTTTTCAAGATAGGTTCTTCCCATTAGAGTTGAGAGAGGCTAAGATTCAGGAGTTTATTAATTTGAAACAGGGCAGCATGAGTGTGAAGGAGTACTGCTTAAGTTTACTCAGCTAGGGAGGTATGCTCCTAATGTGGTTACAGACAATAGGTCTAGAATGAGTAAGTTTGTTTCTGGTGTATCTGATAGTGTGGTCAAGGAGTGTCGAACTGCTATGATTAGGTTCATGCTCAGCAGATTAAGGAAGAGAATCTTAAGAAGAAAGACAGAGAATATGAGGGCCATAACAGGTAGCTTTAACTTTTCTCAGCCAATGTCGAAAGGTGGTAACCATTGTCAGTTCCGTCAGAAGTCCTCAGCCCCATATCTATTTTCAGCTAGTGAAACAGTGCCTAAGTTTAGGAAAGATAGTCGGGATAGGGCATCAGGCTCTAAGTCCTAGGGTAGTGTGAACAATGGTCGTACTAACCCGCTCTGCGGAAAATATGGCAGGCATCATCAGAGTATGTATAGATCTGCCAGTGATATATGTTTTGGGTGTGATAGCCCAGGCCACAAGGTTAGAAATTGCCCAAAGGTTGGTCAGCATGGTCAATCCAGTTGTCCTCCAGTTTCAGTCGGTCGGCCAACTCAGTAGGGTGCTGCTTCCAGCGCAACCAATTGGAATATCAGAACAGGTTGTATGCTCTACAGACCCGGCATGATAAAAAAAGTTCTCCTGATATAGTTACGGGCACGTTGCAAGTCATTCATCTCTATGTTTATGCTTTATTAGACCCCGGAGCTTCACTCTCCTTTGTAACTCTTTATATAGCAGTAGATTTCGATGTTAGTCCTGAATCTTTAGCAAAAACTTTCTTAATGTCTACTCCAGTAGGTAACTCCATTGTAGCCAGACGGGTAAATAGGAACTTCTCGGTTACAGTATCCCAGAGAGTTACCTTAGCGGATCTTGTGAAGTTAGAGATGATTGATTTTAATGTTATTCTAAGCATGGATTGACTCCACTAATGTTATGCCTCAGTTGATTGCATAAATAGAGTCGTTCAATTTCAGTTTCCTAATGAACCATTCATTAAATTGAAGGGTAGTACCTCTGTTCTTAGGGGTCAAATTGTTTCTTATCTTAAGGCAAGAAAAATAATATCTAAAGGGTACATGTACCATATTTTTTGAGTCAAAGAATCTAGTTTTGAGACTCCAAATCTCAAGTCAGTTTCAGTAGTAAGGGAATTTCTAGGTGTATTCCCTAAACACCTCCCCGAAGCTCCTCTCGAAAGGGAAATTGACTTTGGAATAGATCTCCTTCCAGATACCTAGCCTATCTCTATTTTTCCCTACAGAATGGCTTCAGCTGAGCTTAGAAAATTGAAAGTATAGTTGAAACATCTCTTAGATAAGGGATTTATCAGACCTAGTATTTCCACATGGGACACACCAGTCCTTTTCATGTGTAAGAAACACAGTTCTCCTAAAATATGCAACGATTATCGTCAGTTGAACAAAGTCACAATCAAGAATAATATCCACTCCCTAGGATTGATGACTTTTTTGACCAACTTTAGGGTGCCAATTACTTCTCTAAGATAGACCTCAGATCCGGCTATCATCAGCTCAGAGTCAGAGAATATGATATTCCCAAAACAGCCTTTAAAACTCGGTATGGTCACTTTGAATTTCTAGTATGTCTTTTGGACTAACGAATGCCCCAACAACTTTCACAGACTTGATGAACAGAGTGTTCAAGAAGTACTTAGACATGGTCATCATAGTATTCATTGATAATATTCTTATCTATTCCCGTAGTGAAAATAGTCATGCAGACCATCTCAGAATTGTATTGCAGACTCTTAGAGTTGAATAGTTGTTCGCCAAATTTAGTATGTGTGAGTTTTGGCTAATATTAGTATCTTTCCTTGGTTATCTTATCTCCGGTGATGGCGTTCAAGTTGACCCTCAAAAGACCAAAGTAGTGAGAAACTGGCCCAGACCCATGTCTCCATCAGATATTAGGATTTTTTTGGGTTTGGCTGGCTATTATAGATGGTTTGTTAAAGGGTTCTCTTCTATTGTATCCCTCATGTCTTGATTGACTCAGAATAAAGTCAAATATCAGTGGTCAGATTCATCTGAAAAGAGTTTTCAGGAGTTGAAGATTCGACTCACTTCACCCTCAGTCTCGACTTTACCAGATGGTTTAGATGGGTTTGTAGTTTAGTGTGATGCTTCTCGAGTTGGTATTGGTCGTGTATTGATAAAGAGAGGTAAGGTCATAGCCTATGCCTCTAGACAGCTTAAACCCCATGAAAAGAATTACCCTACCCATGATCTTGAGTTGGCAGTTGTTGTTTTTGCCTTGAAAATTTTGAGGCATTACCTTTATGGGGTTCATGTTGATGTGTTCACGGATCACAAAAATTTATAGTATGTGTTCTCACAGAAAGATTTAAATCTTCGTCAGAGAAGGTGGCTTGAGTTATTAAAAGATTATGATATGAGTGTGTTGCATCATCCGGACAAGGCCAATGTAGTGAAAGATGCCCTTAGCAGGTTGTCTATAGGTAGTGTTGCTCATGTTGAGAATGATAGAAAGGAGTTAGTTAGAGAGGTTTATCAGCTTTCTAGGTTAGTCATTCGATTGGTTGATTCAGCTGAAGGTAGTATATGGGTTTAGAATGGTTCAAAATCTTCATTGGTTGCTGAAGTGAAAGAAAAGCAAGATAGGGATCCCAGTCTGGTTAAGATGAAAGAACCAATCTGAGATCAGAAAGTAGAGGTTTTCTCCCAAGGGGGAGATGGTATGCTTAGTTATCAGGGCAGGTTTTGTGTTCCATGTGTTGATGGTTTGAGGTAGTGGATTTTGGCAGAAGCGCATGGTGAGCGATATTCCATTCATCCAGGAGACACTAAGATGTACCATGATTTGCGAAAAATCTATTTGTGGAATGGTATGAAGAAGGATATCACAGAGTTTGTGGCTAAGGGTTCAAATTATCAGCAGGTTAAAATTGAGCACCAGAGGCCTAGTGGTACATTGTAGGAGTTCAACATCCCTACTTGTAAGTGGGAAGTGGTGAATATGGATTTGGTAATGGGTTTGCCTCGTACTAATCATCAGCATGATTTGATGTGGGTCATTATGGATAGAATGACTAAATCAGCTTATTTTTTTCCAGTTCATACTTCGTATTCAGCTGAGGATTATGCTAGGCTTTATATTAGAGAGTTGGTTAAGTTGCATGGGGTTCCATTGTCTATCATATCAGATAGAGGTACTTAGTTTACCTCTCACTTTTGGAAGGCTTTTTAGATGGGTTTTGGTACCCAAGTTCATCTCAGTACCACTTTTCATCCACAGACAGATGGTCATGCTAAAAGGACTATTCAGACCTTAGAGGATATATTGAGAGCATGTGTTATTAATTTTAAAGGAAAGTAGGCTGACCATTTTCCCTTGATTGAGTTCGCCTACAATAACAGTTATCACTCTATTATTCAAATGGCTTCATTTAAGGCTCTCTATGGGAGGAGATATAGGTCTCTCATTGGTCGGTTTGAAGTAGGTGAGGCTTCTTTGATAGGTTCAGATTCAGTGTTTGAAGCAATGGAGAAAGTTCAGTTGATTTGGGAGAGGCTGAAGACAAACCAAAGTCACTAGAAATCTTATGCAAATATGAGGATGAGAGACCCTGAGTTTGATGTTGGTAACTTAATCTATTTAAAAATATCGCCCATGAAGGGAGTGAAAAGATTTGGCAATAAGAGGAAGCTCAGTCCCCACTATGTTGGCCCTTATAGAATTTTGAGCCATTTCGAGAAGGTAGCTTAGGATCTTAAGTTGCCTGTAGACTTAGCATCAGTGCATCCAGTGTTCCATGTTTCCCTATTGAAGAAGTGTATTGATGATTCAACTGTTGTTGTTCTTTTAGAAAGTACAGGTGTTCAGGATAGACTTTCTTTCAAAGAAGTTTCAGTTGAGGTCCTAGATCATCAGATTCGTAGACTAAGGAACAAAAAAGTTCCCTTGGTTAAAGTTCTATGGCAGAATCAGTTCGTTGAGGGAGCTACTTGGGAAGCAAAAGAAAAAATATGTTTAACAAGTACCCTCATATTTTCTCCACAAACTCAAACCCAGCTTGAGGTAACAGTTCTCCTTAGATTGACTCTTTTCCATTCTCAATTCCAGCTATATAAACATTCTTATGTCATTGCATGCATTCAGAAAATCAGTTCAGTTCATCTATCATATTTCAGACTCATATATTTATTCATGTTCCCAATCATGCATATTCAGTATGTGATCTCAGATGCCTTAGTTCAAAACTCTCAGTCTAATCAGTCTCATTTAAGGATGAATATTCCCAAGAGGGAGATATTGTAATATCCCGCATTATTCTTAGCTTAGTTCAGCTTCTAGTTGCATGCATAAAGGGCTTAAGGCTTGAAAGTTTCACTAAGTGTTGGGGACTTAGTCATTTCTAAGGCCTCTTAACTTCGAGAATTTTTAGATTGGTCTTCCCGACCCCGAGGTGTTGATTTTTGAGTTGATTTATGTTCAGGGGTGTAAGAGGCATACCTCGGAGAAGTTTCGGATTTTTCGGATGAGGTTTGGGTCATGTTTGGATCACGAATCCAGCAAGTCCCTGTGATAGTCCCACATCGCGATGTTATTCCCGTTTGCATGTTCACCATGTCGCGGTGAGAAAAATGGCTGACCACGATTAGACCACGTCACGGTAAGCATGTTATGCCCAGTTACGAATTTAATTATTGGGTGCAATTGTGTCTTTTTCCCTTGACCCAAATCATCCATAACACGAATTGGGACATCATTTAGGGCATTATTTGTCCTTATTCTCCAAATCTCTCTCAAGAAAACCCTCTCCTCTTCCCCAAGATCACTAATTTTAATTTCTTTCTCCCCAAGAAATCAAGAAATTCAAGGTGCAAGTTTAAGAAACCCTCAAAAAATCTTCAAGAAATCATATACTAAGGTATGTGGATGTTCATTCATGGGTTTCAGTTCAGTTAGACTCAGTCCAGTTTCAGTTCCAGTGTCAGTTCAGTTGGGAGTAGGATTTAGCACCGAGCGAACCCAGGGATGGGGGTTCACCTGCCAGTAGAGGGTAAGACCTTTAGTAGCAGTTCCTAAGTTCCAGAACTACATAGCCAACATAGGTTAGAGATATCAACCTGCCAGTTTAGGGTTAACAAGGTGTTTACCTGCCAGTTAAGGGTAACACATATCTCATTAGAGTACCTGCCAGTTGAGGGTGACTCTTTAGTCCTTCGGGACAGCATTTTAGTGGATCCACACAACCAGTGTTAGTACCCGTGGCACGATACTGACACCCTTCTAACTGGGGTTACAGGTTGGACCCCGATTAGCTCAGATTGGGGCATGTCAGTTAGATGATACCTCCCACAAGATCAGTACAGTATTTAGTGTATTTTTAGTTCAGGTTTGCTTGATCAAGTATACAGATTCTCAGTTATTCTGCTATCAGATTTCAGTATTTTAGTTTACATATTATTTCAGAAATATATATATGTTTGGTCTTGCATTCACAGATGTTACAGTTTTCATGCATTCATGTTTAGTTATCTCATACTATTCAGTTATTCGTTAATTCATACGCACAGTACCCCATGTATATCAGCCTAACCTCATCTCATATACCATTATAATCAAAGTACTGGCCGCATACTCTTATTTGAGCTATGATGTTTTATATCATGGGTTCGGACTCACAATTTCTCAACCACAGTTAGACAGCTCAGCGTAATCAAGCAGTCGTAGTGGAAAGTCCTCATCCATCGAGGACCTATTATGTTTATTCAATTTATTCAGTATTTTATTTTATTCAGTTAGTCGGTGTTAGTTAGGGGTCTATCCCATCAACTCCTCAGTCAATTTAGAGGCTTTCAAACATTCAAACAGAACAATTAGACAGTCAGTTAGTTACTTTCAGTTCTTATCAGTTGTTTCAGATAATTAGTATTTCGTATTTCAGTATTCAGATGAATATTACTTTTTTAGTTTATATTCCACACAGATGTTATGTTCATATTTATTTAGTGCTCACAACAGGTACCAACTTATGGGTTGGCTTGTGGTCACTTATGACCGTAAGCACCGTTGTCGCGACTAGGGGGTAGGTTCGGGTCGTGACATATATGGTCTTCTCCACCCCACCCCACCCCCTTTCTCATGCAGGTATTTTCCCAAGCATCTTCTGTTGTATAACCGTCTCTTCAAGCAACCCATCCATATAAATTTGTACTAGGAGAATTTCTATTGGTTTTTCATTCTTGTTTACTGCAGAGTGAGGCTTCGAAGGCCTTCTCAAATTCTATTGCACCATTAAAATCGGTCTAATCAATATTAAATGTCTATAATTCCATCAAATATTAAACCCTTCTCAGAACTTGACGCATAAACATGAGCAAAATTGTTATTAAATTATAACAGGGGATTAACACCACCTTCTTGGAACCCTTCGGCCTTATCAGTTTGCACCTATCAAACTTAACTATAAAATGCATAATCTTGTTTGAAAGATCAATACCTAAGTGGTAAAAAACTACATTCACAAAATCATTGTACTTTATGTGTGTTGTCACGATAACCTGATCAGTAATATATATCTCTCACGCATGAAAGTGGATCTATCCATCTGCACGCACCTTATTCTTCCTATCTCATCAATGTCAAATAGTTTTTAATCTTCAGTTCCCATCGTGAAGTAGTGTACCAAACTACGTAGGCTCAACGGGTAACCATATTGAACGTCAAAGGACTACATGCCCGTCAAAAAAAAAAAAGTGCTACATATATAATGCACCATGATCGTTGTAATAGTAAACTTGTGTTGTTGTTTGATATGGACTTTGATAATTTTAACTCATTGTTGGGGATGTAAATGTTATTATTTATTATATAAAATATGTTTTTAATAACTTATGCATCAATAAAAAGAGGTAACCAAACAGAAACTAAATACGACAGACTACAAAAAATACATTCAACAGATTACCCGTGTGTTGCAACAGATGGACATTGACTGGAAGAACATAATACACTTCATCAGACTGCATTGCGTTCAACCAACAGATGACCAATATATTGCAATAGATGGAATATATGTTGCATAGATCTGCTGGAAGAACACAACACAGTTCTTGCCACTGGTTTGTGTTCTTCGAAAAGATGACAAATCTATTTCAATAGATGATCCATCTGTTAGAAAAACTGACTAAAACGATTATTAATAAAAAAAAAGGGTTATTAAAAGGGTGAAAAGTCATGAATTTTCAATTATTTAATAAAGAAAAATAATTCATAAATAAATAATAAGGAAATAAATGATAAACACAATTTAAAATCGTAAAAATGATTATTTAATTTTAATTAACTGATGTTACTATTTAATAGGTGAAAAGTCGTGACTTTTCATATTTTTTGTTTTTAGATCTGTTTTTTAATATAAATAATCGAAAAGTCACCAGTTTGAAATAACTAAGGTGTAAGGAGATTATTAAAAAAGATGGCCCCCAACAAATGGTTCATATGTTGCACAGATGACCATCTGTTGCCACAACTCAATAAAAATAAATATTATTAAAAAAATAGTTATTGAAAAGGTGAGAAGTCTTTGATTATTTAATTGAGATAAATGGTTATTTAGTTTTAAGAACTAATTAATATTAAGAAGGTGAAGAGTCATGACTTGTCACAATAGTCAAAAAGTCACCAGCTTGATTTAATTAAGTCATGACTTTTCACAGTAATAAAAAATTCACCAGTTTGATTGTAATTAATAAAATAGAGGTAAACAGTCGTGCCTTTTTGCCTAACACATTCAAATTCAATCCTCTATAAATAGGTCCCTCCTTACTCGTTCATTCTACTACACTTTATTTATTTATTGCATCTTGTCTTTCATATTACATCTTCAACCACTTCTCTTCAAAGACCAAATTCCTTTCCCTGACTCAGTTATGTTTTTATGTTTGGTGTAAATCTACCCAGTTGGTAGTATACTTCGTATTACATTTGGACTATTTTCTTTACTTTTATGTTTACGTTTTTTATCAATTCATGCGTGTTCTAGATATGGATAATCCTGTTTAAGACATTGCTATTCTGCACGACACCTTGCGGGAACTTCAGAGTCAAGTTAATAACCTCCAGTGGGAGTTGGACGTCGTGAGAGCAAGGACGCTTCGAGAGATTCGCACGATTGGCCGACTGACAATAATAATAATAACAATGATAATAATAATTAGGTTATGTTTTTTCTTTTAGAGTTTGTATTTTAAAAGAAAATATATCCGATCTACCTACCTTAATGTATTTTGTTTTTGCTTGATGAAAAAATTTATGTTTGGTTGACTTTGACTTGTTAATTCTTATTTCATTCTGTCAATTTCTTCTTCTCAACATGTCGACGGTCGGAGGTAGGGATTGAGCGTTTGGCACAATTTTGAATCCAATAGCAATAGCAAGAGTTTTTAGTTCTTTCAATATATGGACCATCTGTTGAAACAAATTGGTCATCTGCTGGAACAACACAAACCAGTGGCAAAAACTGTATTGTGTTGTTACAACAGATTACCCATCTGGTGCAATAGATTGGTCATCTTTTAGAGAAACACATTCTAGATTGATGAACTTTATAGTGTTCTTCTAGAAAATGTCTATCTGTTGCAATAGATGGGTGGTCCGCTGAAAATAATTTTGTAATCTGTTGAGAAAATGGGTTGAAGAGAAATGGTCCATTTTTAAAATCACGAAAGATACAAAATTGGTATAGTTCTATAGCAAAATCAAATAGACATAACCAACGAGAATGAAATCATCAACCAAGGTAATGAAATACAAGGCACCAGAATGAATCAGCTGCTATGGAAATTAAAGTCAGCTCTCTTTTCCGTCACCATAAAAATACCACTAGATCGAGCACCAATGAATCAATTTGAACCACTTGTATCACAATAGTAGTGGCGTAAAGGCCGTAAAAACATAAAAAGGGATACTAATATTTCAAAGAAAATAAATAGACGTCAATCAAAGCGATATAGACACAATATCCACTCTCTGTAAAATAAGCAAACAAAATGCAGGATTCTATGTCATAAAGTACATTATAAGAAAACAAGACATAAAAAGGGTACAAATATTTCAAAGAAAATAAATAGATGCCCATGTTCACATTCCTAGAATATACATAATAAATTAAGACGGAAGTACCGAATAAACAAAAGAAATATAGCATATGTTGGTTTATAGGAGCACCACCATAAGCAACAACCACCTTGATGCCAGTTTGATATGAAATTTTTTTTGCCTCCTCATGAACCTGCAAACCACGACATAAACCTCAACACTTCAGATAAAACTTATTTTCTGAAGCAAACCATATATCAATGTACAATGAACAAAATTTTTGTACATATTTTCTTCTCTTATTAGTCTATATATAGACACATCTCACAACTCTTACTATACTCCAAAAAGCAAGGGACACAACCAGTTAAAGAAATAAAGGAGGGGAATTGGATCTCAATTCATGGTTCTTATCCAATATAAACATTTTCCCCCTTCTACATATGGAAAACAATTTCTCACATTCCCTCCAATAAACACACCATTGAGACATTCAGGGGTCGTTTGGTGCAATTTTGAATCTCAGCTGACATGCAAACATCAAGACATGCAAAATTGATAAGATTAAGAATACCTGACACGTATTATATGTAAATATCAAGCAAATCATACCTGAAACAGGAAATTAAAGCAAAATGAGTTTTAAAAAATTAAATCTTCAAACATGCAAAGAAAAAGGAGTAACAAAAAAATCAAAATTTCAAACATATAAAGCAAAAGTGATTTTCAGAAAATCAAAACATAAGAATATAAACCAAAAAGGGTTTAAAAAAAATCAACTCTTCAAACGTCTTAAAACATGAAAAATAAAGGAAAAGGGGAAAGAAGAGGAAATTACAGGCGAAACTTGATGATCATCTCCCAGGGACGTTTTTTCTTGGTCCTCCAAACACCCATCTTTCACCTCTCCATTGCCGAGGGTTCATCTTCCGAATAAAAAGAAAATGTTTGGAAAATGAGAGAATGAAGAAAACAAGCTTCTAGAGTTTAGACTTCACTTTCCTAATTCATTTTTTCCTTTCTTTTTTAATTATTGTTCTGTTCTCGGTTTGGATGTTTTTTTTTTGTGGTGAAACGATTTGGGCGTTACTTTATCATTTTATTCTTAAACATGCATCTTTATATATAATTTTAAATTATGGTGTAAAATTATAGTAAATTTTACTCACTATTTACTAATTTATATAAAGTATTTTAAATGTATATAAAATTTTAAAATTAATTATTATAATTTATGTTATAAAATAAATTATATTTTTTTGTTATTTAAATTATCTCATTATAATTATATTTTACATAAAGTACAAATATATAGAGTCATAAGAATAAAAATAATCCATCATAAAAACAACGTTATTTTAGAAGTAGGAAATAAGTAAGTATAATGACTAAATTCCTCTTTAATCAACTACACTTTATAAAAGTGATTCAAAGTTTTTGCCCTTTGTTAAAATTCTTTTCAGTAGACAAAATCATCTTTTTACTGTTTAAATTCTTTATATTTAAAATTGTAAAATCAACTACATTTTTTATTATTAAGTCTTTCCAAGTGATTCAAAGTTTTTGCCCTTCGTTAAAAAAAAATTCAGTAGTCAAAATCAATTTTTTACTATTTAAATTCTTTATATTTAAAATTTTAAAATCAACTACATTTTTTATTATTAAGTCTTTCCTTATTTGACTATAGCACAAATCCTGAAATTTAGAGTTTTAAAATTAATTAAAAAATTATCTCACAATTTCTTTATTTCAATTTGAAAATCAATAATAAAATCAATTTTATTCCCCCTAAATGTATTTTGCCTCTTAGATGGTATTTTGTCATGCTGCTTATTAGAAAGTACTTAAAAAAATAAAGGTATGAAATGGTAAGAATTCTCATTGATTTTCTTTTAACTGAAGAGTTTTACATATGTATTAAATTTGATTTATCTCTGTTTTAGATAAATTGATACATAAAAAAAAGGAAAAATGCTCAAATATGCCACTGAACTATCAGAAATGGCTCATTTATGTCATCCATTAAAATTTGGGCTCATTCATGCCATCGCCGTTATAAAACTGGTCCATCCATGCCATTACTTTTTAACGGTGGTTTTCAAAAAAACTGTTTTTCCACGTGGCCTCTTATTAGAGGTCCACGTCATTTTTTAATTTATTTTTTTTTAAGTTTGATCCATTAAGAAGAATTCACCCACACCCAATCTATCACCTTAACCCACTTTAATATTACTCTTAATTTTGACCATAGATTTAAACATATATATAATTATTTAGTCTTCGAACATGAAATTTACACACTTGAATACTACGTTTAAAATAATATAAATTAGAATAATTAATAATTTAAAATGGCAAATGAATAAATTATGATTAAAAAATAATTTATTTTGACTCTCGAAATTCGAACATCATCACATAATTTAGGACGAAAAGAATACCACATACATGAAGGACCACAACTTTTAATTAGGAAGAATACCTAAATAATCCTTCTAAATTTGGATTATAAGTTGTATAATTGAATTATTGGTAGTCTTAATTATTTCGTGAACTTGGCTATTTGGTAGCCTCTATACTCTTTAACGTGGACGAGATGTAGAGCATAATTTATTTTTAGGCGTGTTATAGTTTAAAAAGGTATAAAATAAATATAAGACCATCATCCAGGTACGTAGGGTGTTTTCAGTCCACATATTTTTTAGTGTTGTATGGTACCTACTCACGCAAACACTACTTATGTGTATATTAATATATCTTTAATGTGTATATTAAAGAATCCACCCACGCAGAAAAAAGTTATGCTCTACGTCTTGTCCACGTTAAAGAGTATAAAGGCTACCAAATAGCCAAATTCACGAAATAATTAAGACTACCAATAATTCAATTATAAAACTTATAATCCAAATTTAGAAGGGATTTTTCGGTATTCTTCCTAATTAAAAGTTGTGGTCCTTTATTTATGTGGTATTCTCTTCGTCCTAAATTATGTGATGATGTTCAGATTTCAAGAGTCAAAACAAATAAATTTTTAATCACAATTTATTCATTTGTCATTTTAAATTATTAATTATTCTAACCTATATTATTTTAAACGTAGTATTCAAGTGTGTAAATTTTATGTTCGAAGACTAAATGATTATATATATGTTTAAATCTAGGGTCAAAATTAAGGGTAATATTAAAGTGGGTTAAGGTGATAGGTTGGGTGTGGGTGAATTCTTCTTAATGGATCAAAACTAAAAAAAAAAAAAAAATTAAAAAAATGACGTGGATCTCTAATAAGAGGCCACGTGGCAAAGCAGTTTTTTAGAAAACCACCGTTAAAAAGTAATGGCATAGATGGACCAGTTTTATAACGGTGCTGGCATGAATGAGCCCAACTTTTAACGGATGGCATAAATGAGTCATTTCTGATAGTTCAGTGGCATGTTTGAGGCTTTTCCCTAGAAAAAATAAAAGACATGTTAGGCGATTTGCTGAGTTTACATAGATGATTGGTTTTCTGATAATTCTTGTGATGTTAGGCAATTTATTAATTGAATTTACGTTTAATGTGTTCATAAAAATAGTATAAGAAATTACCTTTTTGTAGCGGTTTAAAGATAACACACGCACAGTTAATATATTTTATATATACGTTTATTCTTAAAAAAATGTTTGATACACGTGCAACGCACGTACACTATTCTACTAGATATTAAAAGTGTGAAGACCCTTAGAAAATTGATTTAAACTTTTTACCTTTCATTAAAAGACAACACAATAGAAAAAATCGTCTTTTTACTTTTTTAAAAAAATATTCATTTAATTACTATCCTGGATGTTAGGATTTTGAAATTAATTTAAAAACTTTCAATTATGGTTTTGTTCCTTTTGGGCATCGAATAGAAGTTGAGTTCAACTTCCTTAATAGTTTGAGTTTATTTCGGAGAAGGAAACAATAATCAAAGAGGGACTCTTCAAATAGAAATTAAAATCACAAGTCAGCGTCTTCCCTTTTTTTGTTTATTTGGATGAATTCAAAGGATGATCAACTTCAAGAGTCAATAAAAGCGGATTGGTTTAAGGTTCGATAAGTTTTACTATTTATACAGATTACTTGTGAATACTCCAAACATATTAATAAGTTCTTAATTACTTCTTTTTTTATTTTTCTCTGAATCTATATTTTGCAACTATATATGTGCATTGTTGTTTTGATTTTACAAAGTGAACTTGTTTGTCAGACCTACTTAAAAATATCCAATTGAGATTGTTTGACATTTATTCAATTTTATATTTTCCAATTATTGAATCTATCACTTTCAAATAGAGAAAATTAAGTTTAACTTTAATTTCAAAATAAATCTTGAAATCAAAAAATTATTTATATAAAAGTCTATAGCGAGAAGTGCGGGACATGTACTCTGATTGAGGGATGAATCAAATATGCAAAATTTAACTATTATTAACAACTTAGAGCTCGTTTGGTATATGGATGAGATAGATGAGCATATCTTATGAGATATCCCATAAAATTAGTTATTGATAAACTTTAAAATCAATTACAATTTGAGTTTCAATTACTTTCCATCAACCTATTTATATAATTATGTTGAAAACTTTATTTAGAAAAAAGTGAAGCATTGTATTAAATACTATAACAGGTGAAGGGTCATAATTTTTTTATTTCCTTATATAATCAATTGTTATGAAATAAAGATATTAAATATTATTTTGTATTTTTTTGGTGCCCTTGATTTCATATAGAACAAATAGCCACTTGATTACTTCATAATATTTAAGATTCTGCAATCAAAATATTATATATACATTTAAGCCATTTATAAATAAATAATAAATTTTCGCCTCTCATGCAATCTTGAAATCTCCCCGTTTCCGCACACTAAAAACAATTCATTCTTCTTTAGTTTGTCAATTTTTGGGAAGTTTATATTCACGTATGCTAAAATTACAAAAAAAGTATACTTTTGCAGTTGGCCATTTAAATTAACATAATGTTGCATATATTGTAATTCAATTGTATCATTATATACTTTATTATTTTTATACGTAATCTTTTATATTGGGGTAACATGGGGTTTGAGCTGTAGGTAACAAAAGAGTTTTAAAATGAGGTGTAGGTGAAACAAGTCTTAATAATTGAGTGGAGATGACAATTACTTTATTATGGATTAAGAAAGTTTGGTAAGTTTAAGAATAGCCTATAAATTTTTAAATTTATACTTTGATCCAAATGTTTACCTAATAAAATGGGAAACGGAGGATAAAAAAAGGCATATTTCTCTCTCTTCTCATCCATTGTTGTTTTCTCTCTCTTAGCGATTTTTGTTGTTCATTATAGCTGCTCCTTTATTCATCATCTTCTGCTTCATTATCATCATCTTCTACTTCATTATCATCTTCATCTTCTTCTTGTTGACCATTGTCGTTGTTGTTGTTGTTGTTGTTACCGCTACTGTTGCTATTTGACTAATTTCTTAGGCCAAATTTTATTTCGCACATCACTTTCCACTTTGACATTACTTCATAGGAGACTTTGGTAAGTCAAATTATGATTTTTAGTTGAATTTTTCATCTGGGTAACTGCTATTGTGCTATTTTTCCAACAATGGATAGAACACAATCATGAATCCAACATAAGATCCATCTATTTAAACAGATAAATCATCTGTTGCGACAGATGAGACATATGTTTGAACGAAAGACTGATATGTTGGATTCATGTTTATGGTTTTATAGGTCATAACATGAATAGAACAGATAGGTCATCTGATGCAACAGATAATTTATCTGTTTAAACAAATTAGTCATCTGGTACAACGTAATAAATATCTGTTGCAACAGATTATTGACCTGTTGCAACAGAACCTGAACTCGATTCCAACAGACGTGTTGTCTGTTGCAACAGATTATTAACCTGTTGCAACAGAACCCGAACTCGATTCCAACAGATGGTAAATATCTGTTGCAATATATTAGTAACCTGTTGCGATAAAACCTGACCTCAATTCCAACAAATCGTAGTCTGTTGCAACAGGTAAGTCATCTGTCGCAACAGGTTAATTATCTGTTGGAACATGTCACTCATCTGTTGGAATCAGCTTCAAAGATGCGTCAATACTATAACAGCAATCCCAACAGATATATAGTATGTTGCAACATTTGTTTCACCTGTTACAATAGATGAATCGTCTATTGAAATCAGCTTCAAGGGCGTAATATGAATCCCAACAGTTAAGTAATTTGTTGCGAACGATTACACATCTGTTGAGATTTATTTACGGAACTATAAAATCACTATTAACTTTTTTTAACAAATGACTTTATTTAGGTACTACTAATGGAGGGATCAATAACAATAGGGGTGGATTGTCATGGTCAATGGATCGAGAAGAGCAATCGATATGTATGGCATTGGTACAAGGATGAAATGCTATAGACGATAGCTATGACACTCCAAAGTGATATTTCATATGATGATTTTGTGAACTTAATCATCAGTTATTGTGGAATGAATTGTCAATCGAAAGAACTCGTCATCAGCTACATGCACAGCTTCTTTGAAAAAAAAAGGGTACTGCCTTTCAAGATAACCGATCAGGTTCGGTTGCGTGCTTATCTTAGTGATTTATCTAGGCTAGTGTTAAGGGTGTACGTGGTTGAAAAGACGAGAGAGAATGAGAACCATAACATAGAAGAAGAACAACAATAAGATATCTTTGATGATAGGTTGGATAATCTAGATATGAATAGTCCAGATGATGATCAAACACCTACGCCCGTTGATGCGACCAATACAATGTGCGGTTCTTCTCAATCGACACAGTCTGGAAATCTTCAAGACGATGGAACCAGCTTTTTTATTGGAATGTCATTCAAGAACAATAATGAACTATCTACCACTTTGTTTATTTCTTGCTTGAAAAAAGATTTCAGAATAAAGAAGGTGATTAATTCGAGCGGTGTTTTTTTCTTCAAATGTGCTAATTTGAACTGCAAGTGGTGGTTGAGAGCGGTGAAGTACGCAAGTTCTGATAGATTCACCATTCATAAACATGAAAAGCATCACACATGTGGTTTGGAGCACATCTTAGGCCAAAATTCTCACGCTACGGCAAAGGTCCTCGGTAAATATTTCAGGAGTAGTTTCCCCGATGGCAAAGGCACTTCAATAAGGGTTATAGCCAATCAACTCCTTACGGAATTGGGTGTCTTGGTCAGTTATTGAAAGATATATACGGCCATGGGGATTGCCAAGTACTTGGTTAGGGGGACACTCGAGCATGGGTATGCAGTCCTGGATGCCTACCATTACATGATTGAGTCCACAAATCCCAGAATTAAGACGACATTGCATCTTGATGAAAACGGAAGGTTCAAGTACTTTTTTGTATCCTATGATGCTTGGATTCAAGGTTTTCAATATTTGAGAAAAGGCATAGCCGTCGACGGTACCTTTTTGAGGAGCAGGTATAATGGAGTTCTGCTAGCGATGGTGGCGCAGGATGCGGAGAATCACATCTTTCCTGTCGCTTTTTGTGTAGCAGACAAGGAATGTGATGCCTCTTATGAATATTTTTTTGAACAACTGTGAAGCTGCGTCAAAGATACCGAAGAGTTGTGTTTTGTATCGGATAGGCATCCAAGTATTCCAAAGATGGGTTCATGTTTCTTCACTTCAGCTTACTTTGGTTGTTGCATCAGACATCTTGGAGAGAACATTCGGACCAACTATCACAATGAAAGGGTCGTGACCCTTTTTTATAAAGCAGCTAAAGCATATAGTAGAGAAGAGTTTTTAGACTATTTCAATCAAATAACGAATATGAATTCCAAGGTAGCATAATTTCTCGTACGTGTCGATTTCGAGAGATGGACCCGAGCATTCTGTCTGGCAGATAGGTACATTCTTATCGATTTTAATGTCTTGTCTGAGTTACAAGTTTAGTATGATGTCGTACTAAGTGATTCTTTTGTATAGGTACAATATTATGACATCAAATATAGCTGAATCAGTGAATTCATTATTTGGCGATGAAAGAGAATTTTCCATCAAGGCTATATTTGAAAAAATAAGCCAGAAATATGGCAAATTTTTTAACGAAAGGTGTGTGCAGTTCAAGTGCCCAAAAAAAGAACCCAATTTTTTCTCAAAATCAAAAAAATAATATCAACGGACGTCAGTTTAGGGAATAGGTTATTACCTCATAAAATAGCAGATTACAAATTCAGTATCACCGGTCATGGTGATGTTGCTATGGTCGATCTTCAAATAAGATCTTGTACGTGCAGAGTTTTTGACTTGGACAAAATACCCTGTCCATATGCTATGGCAACACTTTGAGTTCAATACGGTCATAAATATGGAGCTGAATTTTATGAGCACTCCTCTCAATATTATGCTGTGGAAAAATATGAAATGGCATATAGTGGACATAGTACTCCAGTGTCTCCCGAAGAATCTTGGGTTGTTCCTGCAGAGCTTATGGGGAGATTAATTAATACCCCTCCATATATTGATCCAAGAACTATCAAACCAGGAAGAAAGCCATATAAGAGGAGGCGTGAAGTCGAAGAATCATTTTCATCAAGAAGAAACAAGTGCTCCGTATGTAAGCGCGTTGGCCACAAAAGAACTACATGCCCGGATCGTAATCCACCATGATCATTGTAATTGCAAAAACTTGTATAGCTGTTTGTTGTGGACTTTTATAAATTTAACTCATTGTTGTGAACGTAATTTTATCATTCATTATATATAAAATATCTTTTTAATAACTTGTGCATCAATAAAAAGAGGCAAAACATGAACTAAACAATACAGTAGACCACAAGTATTTTCAACAGATTACTCATTTGTGGCAACAGATGGACATTAGCTGGAAAAACACAACACAGTTCTATAAAACTGGAATGTTTTCCTCCAACAGATGATAAATCTGTTGCAACAGATGGATAATCTATTGACAGAAACTCAACCGATGACCAATCTGTTCCAACACATGGTCCAACTATTGAACTCAAAAGGCAAAATTGCTATTGCTACTGGATTCAAAATTTCTCCTTACCTCTAACTATCGACATGTTAACATGTAAAATATTTAGCAGAAGAAATAGACAGAATAAAAATTAAATAAGAATTAAAAAGACAAAGTCGACTAAAAATAAATTTTTCATTAAACGAAAAATAAAATGCATTAGGTATAGATCCGATATAGAAAAATTAAAATACATACGCTAAAAGAAAAAATACATTCTAATTATTATTATTATCATCATCATCATTAATGACAGCCGGTCAATCAACTCGCATTAACAGGGCTCTCATCAACCTCTACATCTCTTTGAAAATCGTCGCTCTAATGGAGACCAACTCCCTCTGTGGGTCATTAACCTGCCTCTGAAGTACCCGCATTGTGTCGTGCAGAATAGCAATATCCTAAACAGTATCAGTCATATCTAGAACACGCATGAATTGACAAATGTAAAGAAAAGAGTCCAAATATAATACAACGTATACTACAAACTAGTAGATTTATACAAAAAAAAAATTTACCTCAACATAAGGGAATATGCTCTTTGAAAAGAAATTGTTGAAGATGTCACACGAAAAGAAAAAATACAAGAAATAAATAAAGTTTAGTAGAAAAAAGATTAAGAAGGGACCTATTTATAGAAGATTGAATCTCGATGTACAAGGACAAAAGGCACGTCTGTTAAGCTCCATTGTATTAATTACATTCAAACTGGTGGCATTTTATTTTCTGTGAAAAGTCGCAACTTTTTGGTTTACATTAATACTTCTACCTTTTCAAAATGATTTTGAGACTTGATAACAGCCGTTATTATTGTGTTGTTGCAACAGATCATCCATCTGCCGCAACATATTTACCATCTATTGCAACACATAGATTATCTGTTGCGGCAGATGAACCATATGTTTGGGATGTTTTTATTTCTTCTAACAATTGATTCATCAGTTACAACAGATGGATAATTCGATTCATCAATTGTTTTGAATGTGTTAGATAAAAGGTCACCACTACCTCTTTTTTAATAGTCATCACATGCGTATAGATGAATAAACAATGCCTGGTCTGTCGCAACAGATTTACAATCTGTTGTAACATATGGATTATCTGTTGCGACAGATAGACCATATGTTGGAGAAGATGTTTTGATTTCTTCCAACAGTTGATTCATCAGTTGCAACAGATGGAGATTTCAATTCATCAGCTGTTTTGAATGTGTTAAGATAAAAAAGTCACGACTCTTCACACCTCTTTTTTAATAGTCATCACATGCGTACAGATGAATAAACAACATTGTAGTGTCTTTGGTGGGGTAGAAAGAATATGGTGCGTGCAATGGATCCACTTTCATGCGTGGGAGTTATGTATTATTGATCAGTCTACCACGACAGACACACATAAAGTGCAATGATTTTGTGAATGCAGTTTTTTACCGATTAGACACTGATCCTTCAAACAAGATCCTGCATTGTACAGTTTAGTTTGATAGGTGCAAACTAATAAGGCCGAAGGGTTCCGAGACAGTGGTGTCGATACCCTGTTATAATTTAATGACGGTCTATGCTCATATTTTTGTGTCAAGTTTGGGGAAGGGTTCAAGTTTTTGGCGACAGTGTAAATATCCAATAGTGATTGAACCGGTTTTAATGGCGCAATGGACTTCTTAAAAGGCCTCCGAAGCCTCGCACTGCAGCAAACAACAATGGAACCAATAGAAATTCCCCTATTCTAAATTTATATGGATGGATTACTGGAGGAGACTTTTATACAGCAGAAGGTTCTTGGTAGAATACCTATGCGGAAAAGGGGAGGTGGAGAAGGTCATATATCATCTCAAACCTTGTTTAAGAGGAAACACGGGGTAGGAAGCAAGGAAACTCTAGAAAATTTGTCCAATAAAATTGACATGAGAAATGGAGAAACTGGATGAGCTTCAAATATGGAAGTGTATCCAAATATAAAAATCCGTCAGTCGTTGAAAAAAAAAGAAAAATGGTCAACAGGACTGGAGTTGGACACTTTGCTAGAGACTGCAACTAGTGAGCGTGGCCTCAATGAAGACTCTCACAAAGTGAAGGACCAGAACTCTAAGGAATAAGCTTTGCGAGCACAAAAAAATTATACGATTGTCGGTCAAAATTGAAACCTGAGCAAACAACTCTTGAATTAAAAATAAGGAAAACCAATGTGTCAATTTCTGAATTCCAACAGATGAGTGACATGTTCCAACAGATAATTAACCTGTTGTGACAGATGACTTACCTGTTGCAACAGACTACGATCTGTTGGAATTGAGGTCAGGTTCTATCGCAACAAGTTACTAATATATTGCAACAGATATTTACCGTCTGTTGGAATTGAGTTCGGGTTCTATTACAACAGGTTAAGAATCTATTGCAACAGACAACACGTCTGTTGGAATCGAGTTCAGGTTCTATTGCAATAGGTTAATAATCTGTTGCAATAAATATTAATTACATTGTACCAGATAACTAATCTGTTTAAACAGATAAATCATCTGTTGCTTCAGATGACCCATCTGTTCGATTCATATTACAGCCTATAGAACCATAAACATGAATCCAACATATCAGTCTTCCGTTGAAATAGATGTCTCATCTGTCACAACAGATGATTTATCTGTTTAAACAGATGGATCTTATGTTGGATTCATGATTGTGTTCTATCCATTGTTGGAAAAATAGCACAATAACAGTTACCCAGATGAAAAATTCAACTAAAATTCATAATTTGACTTACCAAAGTCTCCTATAAAGTAATGCCAAAGTGGAAAGTGATGTACGAAATAAAATTTGACCTAAGAAATTGGTCAAATAGCAACAGTAGCGGTAGCAACAACAACAACAACAACGACAATGGTCAACAAGAAGAAGATGAAGATGATAATGAAGTAGAAGATGATGATAATGAAGCAAAAGATGATGAATAAAGGAGCAGCTATAATGAACAACAAAAATCGCTAAGAGAGAGAAAACAACAATGGATGAGAAGAGACAGAAATATGCCTTTTTTTATCCTCCGTTTCCCATTTTATTAGGTAAACATTTGGATCAAAGTATAAATTTAAAAATTTGTAGGCTATTCTTAAACTTACCAAACTTTCTTAATCCATAATAAAGTAATTGTCATCTCCACTCAATTATTAAGACTTGTTTCACCTACACCTCATTTTCAAACTCTTTTGTCACCTACAACCCAAACCCCCATGTTACCCCAATATAAAAGATTACGTATAAAAACAATAAAGTATATAATGATACAATTGAATTACAATATATGAAACATTATGTTAATTTAAATGGCCAACTGCAAAAGTATGTTTTTTGTAATTTTAGCATACGTGAATATAAGCTTCCAAAAAATTGACAAACTAAAGAAGAATGAGATTATTTTTAGTGTGCGGAAACAGGGAGATTTCAAGATTGCATGAGAGGCGAAAATTTATTTTTTATTTATAAATGGCTTAAATGTATATATAATATTTTGATTGCAGAATCTTAAATATTTAATCAAGTGGCTATTTGTTCTATATGAAATCGAGGGCACAAAAAAAATATAAAATAATATTAATATCTTTATTTCATAACAATTGATTATATAAGGAAATAAAAAAAATTATGACGCCTCACCTGTTATAGTATTTAATACAATGCTTCACTTTTTTCTAAATAAAGTTTTCAACAAAATTATATAAATAGGTTGATGGAAAGTAATTGAAACTCAAATTGTAATTGATTTGAAGTTTATCAATAACTAATTTTATGGGATATCTCATAAGATATGCTCATGTATCTCATCCACATACCAAACGAGCTCTAAGTTGTTAAATAATAGTTAAATTTTGAATATTTGATTATCCCTCAATCAGAATACATGTCCCGCACTTCTCGCTATAGACTTTAATATAAATAATTTCTTGATTTCAAGATTTATTTTGAAATTAAAGTTAAACTTAATTTGCTCTATTTGAAAGTGATAGATTCAATAATTGAAAAATATAAAATTGAATAAATAGAAACAATCACAATTGGCAATTTTTAAGTAGTTCTGACAAACAAGTTCACTTTGTAAAATCAAAACAACAATGCACATACATAGTTACAAAATATAGATTCAGAGAAAAATAAAAAAAGAAGTAATTAAGAACTTATTAATATGTTTGGAGTATTCACAAGTAATCTGTATAAATAGTAAAACTTATCGAACCTTAAACCCATCCGCTTTTATTGACTCTTGAAGTTGATCATCCTTTGAATTCATCCAAATAAAGAAAAAAAGGAAGACGCTAACTTGTGATTTTAATTGCTATTTGAAGAGTCCCTCTTTGATTATTGTTTCCTTCTCCGAAATAAACTCAAACTGTTAAGGAAGTTGAACTCAACTTCTATTCGATGCCCAAAAGGAACAAAACCATAATTGAAAGTTTTTAAATTAATTTCAAAATCCTAATATTCAGGATAGTAATTATATGAATTTTTTCTTTTAAAAGTAAAAAGACGATTTTGTCTATTGTGTTGTCTTTTAATGAAGGGTAAAAAGTTCAAATCAATTTTCTAAGAGTCTTCACACTTTTAATGTATAGTAGAATAGTGTACGTGCATCAAACATTTTTTTAAGAATAAACGTATATATAAAATATATTAGTTGTGCGTGTGTTATCTTTAAACCGCTACAAAAAGGTAATTTCTTATACTATTTTTATGAACACATTAAACGTAAATTCAATTAATAAATCGCCTAAAATCACAAGAATTATCAAAAAACCAATCATCTATATAAACTCAGCAAATCGCCTAACATGCCTTTTATTTTTTCTATGCATCAATTTATCTAAAACAGAGATAAATCAAATTTAATACATATGTAAAACTCTTCAGTTAAAAGAAAATCAATGAGAATTCTTACCATTACATACCCTTTAGTTTTTTAAGTACTTTCTAATAAGCAGCATGACAAAATACCATCTAAGAGGCAAAATACATTTAGAGGGAATAAAATCGATTTTATTATTGATTTTCAAATTGAAATAAAGAAATTGTGATATAATTTTTTAATTAATTTTAAAACTCTAAATTTTAGGATTTGTGCTATAGTCAAATAAGGAAAGACTAAATAATAAAAAATGTAGTTGATTTTAAAATTTTAAATATAGAGAATTTAAATAGTAAAAAAATAATTTTGTCTACTGAAAAGAATTTTAACGAAGGGCAAAAACTTTGAATCACTTGAAAAGACTTAATAATAAAAAATGTAGTTGATTTTAAAATTTTAAATATAAAGAATTTAAACAGTAAAAAAATAATTTTGTCTACTGAAAAGAATTTTAACAAAAGGCAAAAACTTTGAATCACTTTTATAAAGTGTAGTTGATTAAAGAGAAATTTAGTCATTATACTTACTTACTTCTTGCTTCTAAAATAACGTTGTTTTTATGATGGATTATTTTTATTCTTACGATTCTATATATTTGTACTTTATGTAAAATATAATTATAATGAGATGACTTAAATAACAGAAAAATATAATTTATTTTATAACATAAATTATAATAATTAATTTTAAAATTTTATATACATTTAAAATATTTTATATAAATTAGTAAATAGTGAGTAAAATTTACTATAATTTTACACCATAATTTAAAATTATATATAAACATGCATGTTTAAGAATAAAATGATAAAGTAACGCCCAAATCGTTTCACCAAATAAAAAAAATGCCCAAACCAAGTAAAGGCCAATAATTAAAAAAGAAAGGAAAAGATGAATTAGGAAAGTGAAGTCAAAACTTCAGAAGCTTGTTTTCTTCACTCTCTCATTTTGCAAACATTTTCTTTTAATTTGGAAGATGAACCCTCGGCGATGGAGAGATGAAAGATGGGTGTTTGGAGGACCAAGAAGAAACATCCCTGGGAGATGATCATCAAGTTTCGCCTGTAATTTCCTCTTCTTTCCCCTTTTCCTTTGTTTTTTTATGTTTTAAGACGTTTGAAGAGTTGATTTTTTAAACCCTTTTTGATTTATATTTTTATGTTTTGATTTTCTGAAAGCCACTTTTGCTTTATATGTTCGAAATTTTAATTTTTTGTTGCTACTTTTGCTTTTCATGTTTGAAGATTTAATTTTTTAAAACTCATTTTGCTTTAATTTTCTGTTTCAGGTATGATTTGCTTGATATTTATATATAATACGTGTCAGGTATGCTTAATCTTATCAATTTTGAATGTCTTGATGTTTGCATGTTAGCTGAGATTTAAAATTACACCAAACGACCCCTGAATGTCTCAATGGTGTGTTTAGCAGAGGGAATGTGAGAACTTTTCCCTATGAAGAAGGGGAAAAGTATTTTTATTGGATAAGAACCATGAATTGAGATCCAATTTCCCTCCTTTATTTCTTTAACTGGTTGTGTCCCTTGCTTTTTGGAGTATAGTAAGAGTTGTGAGATGTGTCTACATATAGACTAATAAGAGAAGAAAATATGTACACAAAATTTTGTTCTTTGTACATTGATATATGGTTTGCTTCAGAAAATAAGTTTTATCTGAAGTGTTGAGGGTTATGTCGTGATTTGCAGGATCATGAGGAGGAAAAAGAAATTTCATATCAAACTGGAATCAAGGTGGTTGTTGCCTATGGTGGTTCTCCAATAAACCAACAGATGTTATATTTCTTTTATTTATTTGATACTTCCGTCTTAATTTATTATGTATATTCTAGGAATGTGAACGTGGGCGTCTATTTATTTTCTTTGAAATATTTGTACCCTTTTTATGTCTTGTTTTCTTATAATGCACTTTATGACATAGAATCCTGCATTTTATTTGCTTATTTTACAGAGAGTGGATATTTTGTCTATATCGCCTTGATTGACGTCTATTTATTTTTTTTGAAATATTTATACCTTTTTTATGTTTTTACGGCCTTAACGCTACTACTATTGTGATGTGAGCGGTTCAAATTGGTTCATTAGTGCTCGATCTAGTGGTATTTTTATAGTGATGGAAAAGAGAGTTGACTTTAATTTCCATAGCAGCTGATTCATTCTGGTGCCTTGTATTTCATTACCTTGGTTGATGATTTCATTCTCGTTGGTTATGACTATTTGATTTTTCTATAGAACTATACCAATTTTGTATCTTTCGTGATTTTGAAAATGAAACATTGCTCTTCCACCTATTTCACGTATTTCTACCTTATCAATGTACCTATTTGTCGGATAAAATGCCCAGCTCCATCTCTCCAAACCGACACGTACGAGATGTTCTGCTGCCTTGGGATGCATATCCATTATTTGATTAAAATGGTCAAACAACTCATCTCTATTATATTCTTTAGTTGCTCTATAAAAAAGGGTCACAACTCTTTCGTTGTGAAAGTTGTTTAGAATATTAGCTCCAAAATGCCTCATGCAACAACTAAAGTGAGCTGAAGTGTAGAAAATTAAACTCATCTTTAGGATACTTGGATGCCTATCTGAAATAAAACACAACTCTTCGGTATCTTCAATGCAGTTTCGCATTTGTTCAAAAAAATATCCATACAAGGCATCACATTCTTTGTCCGCTACACAAAAAGCGACAGGAAAGATGTGACTCTCCACATCCTGTGCCTCCGCCGCTAGCGAAACTCCATTATACTTGCTCCTCAAGAAGGTCCTCTCGATGACTATGACTTTTCTCAAATATTGAAAACCAAGAATCAAATCACCATAGGATATTAAAAAGTACTTGAACCTTCCATTTTCATCAACATGCAACACCGTCTTACTTTTGAGATTTGTAGACTCAAGCATGTAATGGTAGGCATCTAAGACTACATACTCGTGCTCGTGTATCCCCCTAACCAAGTCCTTGTCAATCTCCATGCCCGTATATATCTTCCAATAACTAACTATAACACCCTATTCTGTAAGATTGGTCATATCACTTGTACAAGGGTCTTTGCCATTGGGCAATCTATTTTGGAAATATTGACCGAGGACCTCTGCCATGGCGTAAGGATTTTGGCCCGTAATGTGCCCCGAACCACATGTGTGATATTTTTTATAAACATTAATAACGAATTCGTCAGAACTTAAGTATTTCATAACCCCCAACCACCACTTGCAATTCGGATTAGCACATCTAAAGAAAAAGACTTTGCTCGAATTAATCACCTTCCTTAGTCTGATTTTTTTTCAAGAAATAAATAAATAAAGAAATAGATAGTTTTTTCTTATCCTTGAATGACATTCCCTTGTAAAAGCCAGCCTTGTCATCTTGACGATTGTTCGACTGTTTTGATTGAGAAGAACTACCCATCGTATTGCTCGCAACAACAGGCGTAGGTGTTTGATCATCATCTGGAATATTCATGTCCAGATCATCCAGCTTATCATCAAAGATGTCTTGTTGTTCTTCTTCTATATTCTGGTTCTCATTCTCTCTCGATTTTTCAACCACATACACCCTTAACACCCGCCTAGTTAAATCACTAGGATAAGCACGCAACCAAACCTGATTGGTTATCTTGAAAAGTAGTACCCTCTAATTTTCAAAGGAGTTGTGTATGTAGTTGATGACGAGTTCTTCCGATTAACAATTCAGTCCACAATAGATGATGATTAAGTTCAAAAAATCATCACACGAAATATTACTTTAGACTGTCGTAGCTATCGTCTCTAGCATTTTACCCTCCTTCCAACGCCATACATATCGATTACTCTTCTCGATCCATTCAACATGACAATCCACCCCTATTGTTATTGATCCCTCTATTAGTGGTACCTAAATAAAGATATTTGTTAAAAAAAGTTACTAATGACATCATAATAAAATTAATAATGATTTTATAGTATCATAATATGACCCCAATAGATGAGAAATCTGTTACAATAGGTGAATAATATGTTACAACAGGTGAGTTATATGTTGCAACAGATGACTTAACCTGTTGGCAATTTAGTTATAGTGCTATAGAACCTAAAGCTTATTCCAACATATGAGTCATCTGTTGGAACAAGTGACTCATATGTTGCAACAGATTATACATCTGTTGTAACAGATGACTCATCTGTTGGTATGTACTACAGAACCTTTGAAGTTGATTCGAACAGATGAGTCACCTATTGCGAAAGATCACTAATTGGTTGTAACAGATGCATCACATGTTGCTAACAGATTGCTCACCTGCTGCAACAGGTGATGCATCTGTTGAGATCAACTTTAGGTTCTATTGCAACAGGTGAGTAATCTGTGTCAATAGTTGACTTCTGTGTTGCAACAGATAACTCGTCTATTGCAATAGATGACTCATATGTTCGATTCATGTTACAACACCATAGAACCATAAACATGAATCTAACATATAAGTCATCTATTAAAACAAATGAATCTTTTGTTGGGTTCATGTTCGGGTTCTATCCATTGTTTTAAAAACAGTTGTAGTAGTGTACCCAGATGAGAAATTCAACTAAAAATTATAATTTTACATACCAATGTTGCCTATGAAGTAATGTCAAAGTGATGTATGAAACTAAATTTGAACTAAAAAATTGGTCAAGTAGCAGCAGTAGCGGTAACAATAATAGCAATGGTAAACAAGAAGAAGATGATAATGATAATGAAGAAGAAGATGGTGATAATGAAGCATAAGATGATGACAAAAGCAACAACAACAATGAACAACAAAAATGGCGAAGAGAGAGAAAACAACAATAATGAAAAGAGAGAAAGCACGAGTTTTTTCCCTCTGTTTCTAGTTATATTAGGTTTTACTTGGATCAAAGTGTAAATTATTAAACTTGTGGGCTATTCTCAAACTTTTTCAACTTTCTTAATCACTAATAAAGCAATTGTCACCTACACTCAATTTTTAAAACTTGAGTCACTTACACCTTTTTTGTCACTTTTAGCTAAATTGCCCTAGATATTGGGTCTGTGCTTTTACACGGGCGTCTCGCAACTAATATATATACACACTCCACATGCATGATCTCATGAAATTAAAATATTATATGATGGAGATCATATGGTTTATCTATATAGTAGGAAAATATTTAAATGCAACCTAAACTTGTATACATATACACTTTGAGGCTTGACCCCTTACAATCTCATCTTCTCTCAAGCTTGAACCTTCGTCTTCATTTTTCTTCAAGAAAATTATCTTAATATTAATGGAGATGTTGTTTTCAAAATCAAGAGGTTTAAATCATTTTGTGCAATGGAGATCAAAATAAAATAAATCTGCAGCTATTAATTTCATACATAGACGTTTTGAGTCTATTAAAGCTGGAGAGCAAATAGATTTATACAACGAAGATTTTCATGATGGCCTTAATGATGATCAGGTAATCAATTATCATTTCTATTCCATTATCTGAAACTCTTTTCTTGTTTACTCCATTTCAAAAATATTACACTTTGCAATGAAGGGTAAATGTCTGGTGGTTAATGTGGTGAATTTAGAATTATATGAGGTTTCAAATTCAAATTTCAACAAAAGTAAATACTAAATGATTTTTTCTTACATAATTTATCCAAACCAGTTTAATTAGTGGAAAAAGTTATATAGTGTATATGCTGATGGAAGATATAATCACAGGTAGTTGGTACAATTAGTCGAAATCCATATGCAAGCTCATGAGTCACGATTGGAACACCACAGCTATAAATAGAAAAAACCATATTTCTATATTTGGTAATTCTAAAAGATTATAGTCATATATTGAGATCAACCCTAGATATTAAAAGTACTTTTGATGTTTTCCACATATACGGATTACAATTTATGTTTCAAAAGTATTTCTTTTTTTTTTTAATTTTTATTTAATAAAATAATGCTATATAAAATGAGATAGTAAAACATGGTCAATAATAATTTATCTAGTCAATCTCAAGTTACTTAGAATTGCAATACAATTATCGCAGATGTAGGAGTACGTAACTTAAAACGGATGAAGGGACTAAATAGAACTTGATATATATAGAAATGTCTACATTAAACAATTTATAGTATATTGTTTAGATATTTCACACACAGTTTTGAAGACGAACTTAAAATGGGGAAACGATATAAGTTGCACTCTTTAGTTATGCGAATCAGTTATTTACACACTGATATTTTATGAGTGACGCTTACTTCCTGATCATATGTGAAGTAAATTTTACATATTTACTATTGGCGTGTTCGGCTATGAGATTTTTTTCACTTTTTCAAAAAAAAAATCACTTTATGCCAAATACAACTCCAAGTTGATGTTTGGCCATGAGAATTCCAAATACAACTTGAAGTTGTATCTGAAAAAGTGAAAACAAGAAAAAAATTGTTTTCACTTTTTTCCATCTTCTTTCTCTCACAAAAATTCTAAAACAATTCAATTATATTCATGAATAAACACAACTCTAACTTCAACTTCAACTCTACCTCTAACTCCAACTTTAAATTTTTAATTTTTACGGCCAAAATGCCCACTATATATCGACGTCCAGACGCAGGATGTCTGAGTTTTAATAGTATATCATCAAATATCAAAAAAGATGATGCAAAGTTTTATTCAGTGATATGAATTGCTACATGACACAAACTTGCTTGTTTATTTAATTCCACAATGAATGCGTTTTGTCTCTTTCAATTATGTAGTTAATTATTGTTGTTGTTTCCTGATTTATTTATTGATATGATGTACGTCTTTTTGCAATTTGTTTCTTTTATTGATTTTATCATTTACGTCTACTAACACCATTAATGAGTAGTATCGATAATTAACTAATTTCTTGCTTGGTGATTTGTCATTTTTCTACTACTTTTTCCGTTTCACATTATTTGTCAACGGTAACATAAGCACTGTCGATTTTTATAATAAAAAAAGATAAAAGTTTAACAACCACAATTCTACACATGATATGTCTTTGTCCTATTGGTATAGTGTAAGTTCGAACAACCAACTTCTAAAAAACAAACAAGGCACTATAATCATACTAGTTTAGGTGTACGCGCGTATCTCACTTTAATGAATTCAAACGTTACGTTAAATATGATATTTGTTTAAATAATAATCATGAATACAATAATTAAATTCAATATATTTTGAGTATGTAAAGATGGATAATTTATTTATTAAACCTAACCTTTACAAAAAATATTTCTAAAAGTCAATCGACATTTATCTACCACCTGTAAACTGCAATAAAATAATATAATGATAGAGACATCAAAACAATACAATTAAATCTAATCTTTACGCACAAAAAAATTTTCAAAGCCGTCCGACCTGTAAACTATATCAAAATAATACGATAATAGTGATATCAAAATAATACAACTAAACCTAACCTTTACATAAAAAAATTTCTCAAACCAGAGATATTAAAATAAATTAATTAAACCTAACCTTTACCTAAAAAATTTCTCAAAGCCGATCAGCATTTATCTACCGTCTGTAAATTACAACAAAATAATATGATAAAAGAGATATCAAAACAATACAATTAAACTTAAAGTTTACACACAAAAATTCCTCAAAGGCAATCGACATTCATCTACGAACTATAAACTACCACAAAATAATAAACTAATAGAGATACTAAGACAATACAATTAAACTTAACCTTTACCTAAAAAAATTTTAGCAAAGTTGACCGACATTTATCTAGCATCTGTAAATTAAAATAAAATAATAAAATAATAAAGATATCAAAACAATACAATTAAACTTAACTTTTACACAAGAAATTCTTCAAAGCCAACCGACATTCATCTACGACCTGTAAACTAAAACAAAACAATACAATAATGATCAAAAAGCTTCGATTTTGATGAAAATAATTCTCGTCTGAGCGAAAACTTTGACCCTAAAGAATGACTTGAATGAAAACAAAGAAGATACATATATACACACACGTTGAATTCTATTATGTTGACAAAAATAGTAAAGAAGTTGAGGGTTAGAAAATCAAGCATCCATCAATCTAGATCTGCAATCGAATCAATTTAGATAAGCATCAATCATATTCTCGCAATAGGCAAGAAAAATGAATCTTAATTGATCAAAGTATTACCGCAAAGTTAAAAAATTGAAAGATCATCAAATTGACAAAATACTCCGTAAAAACATATATAATTCAATGAATATAAATATTAACATGACATACTTACAACAACGTCAAGATGCATATAAGAAAGCATCAACCTCAACTTTCGTGACAAAGCAAAAACAAAAAAACATAAATAAATGTGAAATAGACCATATAAATATTGAGAATTATATTAATTAACTTGGAAAAAAAAGAGGTAATAAAGATGCAAATTGAATCCAAATATCAATTGTCCATAGACGAATTTATCTTTACCATATGTAACAATTCATAGAATAATTCATAAGGAAAAAAAGAAAGAAAACTAACTTATAAATTCAAGAGGTATGTATCTTATTTCGTATATTTATAGAAGTATTTTTTTAATAGAGTCCTATTTTAAGAGTATTTTTCTAGTTGAACAGTTGAAAGTAATAAATATTTAGGAGTCCCATATATTTTAGGAGGTTTAGTTAATATAATAAAAAATAATTAAATAATAAATTAAATAAAATAATGAAAAGATAGTTTTATCTAAAGAAGAGTCTTTTAATGAAGGGCAAAAAGTTCAAATCACTTTTATAAGGGTCTTCACACTTTTAATATATCTATATAGATATAGATATAGATATAGATATAGATATAGATATAGATATAGATATAGATATAGATATAGATATAGATATAGATATAGATGTAGATACGGATATAGATGTAGATACAGATATAGATGTAGATATAGATGTAGATGTAGATACAGATATAGATGTAGATACAGATATAGATATAGATACAGATATAGATTATAGATACAGATATAGATATAGATATAGATACAGATATAGCTATAGATACAGATATAGATATAGATACAGATATAGATATAGATAAGAATTATTTGAGAAAAATAGGCATATCATGTACTTTTGCATGTTGGACAATAAATTAATAAATAAAGTGAATTTGGTTAGAGCTCCAAAATGATTCACCCTTGTTCATCTCCTTTGAATTCCAAAAACAAGTATAACATGTTCATGCGAATTGCATCTTCCAGTGAGTTCAAGCTCTTAATTCATACAACTTTAGAGCATGTCTCAACTCAAATTATGAGCATATTATTGAGACGAAACAACATAGCGTAATCATAGCCTTCTTCGGAGTAATATCACATTTTCAACCCTTTAATATAATCTAATCATCAAACTTAACTTCTACCTTTTTCTTAATTTCATCTGCATAAAAATAAAATATTCGATAAGTCAAAGAATCCAAATATTAGATTGGGACATGCATCAAATAGATCACTGAAAATTGTCTCTAATATCCTATAAAGGACAATTTGAAGTCGTCTTAAGTAAAAAAGAAAAAGACAAGTACAATGACAATTATGATTGCTTAGATGGTAAATAAATAACCTTCACCTGTAAACTTAAATATATAAGTGATCAAACATAATATTATGTAGGCATAAAAAATAAAGAGAAAAGTCATAAAAAAAAACCTAAACGTATCCGCTGAACTCACTTTATAAGCACTTAAACTTAACTTTCGTTTATTTACCTCCCTTAAAAACTTTAAAGTGAATTAAATTCACCCTCAAAATCGCAATCCCACTCTCACTACGGAGAATGCACTACAGTCACGCCATGTCAGTATCAAATCAGTGTTACATCAGTGTCAGGCCATTGCCATATAAGAAAATAGAATTTAAAAAAAAAAAAAAAATAATTCCACACACATATTATTTTTATATATTAAATATATATATATATATATATATATATATATATATATATTATTTTTATATATATAAAGTATATATATTTTTTTAAAAGAAAAAAAAAATATATATATATATATATAAAAAAAAAAATCCTTTCTTCTTCACACACCCCACCCCACCCCCTCATTCTTCAGATCACATCCCCCCCTCCCCCAGTGCTCTTCCAGCCCCTTCACCCCTTCCCCGCCCTTCCTGCCCTTTTCCAGCCCCCTCCCCCCCGGCCCTTTCTTTCTCCCCTTTCAATTCTCACCCCTGCAATGCCTCTCCCTCCAATTTTTTTCATTTTCTCCATTAACATCATTAGAGAACAACCATGAACACACCAATTTAAAGGTTTTTTCACATTATTTCAACCTTCACTTCAAAATACTTGCAAATTCAATTTATTATTATGCAAGTTGAAAAAAAAAAAACTAAAATGAATTTTTTTTGCAAGAATTAGATGAAAATTGTTTAACCTTACAAAAATTTTGCTTTGTTTTCAGCTTTGTGTTTGTTGGTAGAGTTTATTTTGAAATATATATTGAAGAAAGACTTTGAAAGCTGAAGAAAGGGTGTAAGATAATTGATGATATGGTGGGGTGGGGAGGGGAGGGGGTGATGGGAATGGGGGCTGGTAAAAGAAGAAGATGAAGTGGGTTCTTGATTTTTTTTAATTATATATATATATATATAATAAAGTGGGTCCTTTTAAAAAAAAATTCACTCACTTTTTTTTTTGCCACGTCAACTTTAGGGGTGAATTTAATTCACTTTAAAGTTATTAAGAGGGTAAATAAACGGAAGTTAAGTTTAAGTGCTAAAGTGAGTTGAGCGGACAAGTTCAGAAATTTTTTTATGACTTTTCTCAAAAATAAAAGAAAATAAAAAACAAATAAAATGAGTAGATTGGGTTGTGGAAGACAACAAAAAGCCTTTATAAAATGTAATGAAAACCCAATTAATTCAAATAGCTATATTAGCACAATCTACATAGAAGCATCAATAATGATGCTCACAAGTCAATAATAGTGACTAAGAATGTAGAAGGAAAGAATGCAGGAAGCACACACAACATTATGGATGTCCATAGCATATAGTCAGCACGACAAGGGATGTTGCTTGCTTTAATAGAAGCAAAACACACAAAAATCAAACGAATTGAAAATAATCTTCCTTCATGGCACGTCATACGAAAATTAATAATTATAAGCATTAATAAATCAGATGATAAATAAAACTATAACAAAAAAATAAAATATTTAATATAGTTCGATCAAGTGAACTTGCATATTGAAAAATTAATATTGAAAACACAAATCAATTAAGAGAATAATCTCCGCTTAAATAAAACTCTTTAACAACAATGTTGTAAATATTATTCTTTCTCTTTATCGGACGAAGATAATCAACTACCATCAACTTGAATACATACAGACAACATAGCTTTGAAGTGTTGATTTCTGAGAACTGATCAAATCACGAGTAAAAAGAAAGAGAGGTAGACGAACAATTTATCAAATTAAGCTACACAAATTAGCGACAAACATAGACGGAATATATAGTAATGAATGTATAGAAAGCTTGATTTTCTCTCATAAATATGATTCTTACTATATAATTACACTAAAATCGAAACCGACGTCAAAGTAGGTCTCACTTTTATTGGATTCTACAATCAATGTAATACCTTTTGTGTTAAGTAAAAAATAAGGAAAAAAAATATATAAGTAATATATTATTTGATTTGAAAGTCCTATAGATTCGGAGAATAATTTAATGAGTAAAAAAATATTTCGTATATTGCCTTTTAATGAGAGGCAACTTCAAGTCACTTTTCTAATATTCTTTACACTTTAAATATCTTGTAAATGTAGATGTAGACGTAGATGCAGATATATTAGGTTTTAAATTTCTTATTTGCATGTTTAGGTTTAAATATTTTTAACACCTATGCAATTATATATTAAATAAATAGCAAAACAATTGGTATAAAAAGAAAGACTCCAACTTAATTTTACAGGAAAGAAGATGCACCGAAAGTTTTGGCACTATTACCTTAAAAACGGATTTAGTAGGTTTATTTTTCCTTTTTTTTATCACATCTATTTTAAATGGAAAGGTTATTTTGCCAATTATATTAGACATTGCAAAAGATATTTTTGAATTTTTTTGTACCAAGCCTATTTTAGTTGGAAAATATTTTTATCATAGTAATATTTAATATCACAAAATAATAATAAAAAAAAAGTGAAAAGACTATTTTGTCTATTGCGGAGACTTTTAATAAAGGACAAAATGTTCAAATCACTTTTTTAAGGGTCTTCACATTTTTAATATATTATAGATATAGATTATAGATATAAATATAGATATAAATATAGATATAAATATAGATTATAGCTAGATATATGTATTCAATACTTCAATCCAAACACGCAATTTTTTTTTTTATAAAAGTAAAATTTAAAACTTAAAAGTATTTCTCAACATATTGATATTTATTAACTACTTTTAATCAATTAACACAAACGGGTTCTTACCATGTCAGCAAATTTTGAATTTTCCCGGCGGAAGGGTTCCAACTACATCGCAAATGAAGTTTATCTCAGAGTCATCTGAACAGAGGCTACCTTGCTATCGAGTCCTTGATGATGATGGATATTTAATTTCGGGTTCTATATTTGAGCAGGTATATATTTGTAATTCTTCAAATACATTTTTTGATTCCTCGATTATTGAATTAGTTGTCAATTGCATATTTAATTACACTACAAAATAATTATTAAAATAAAATAATAAAAAATTATAAATATTTAAATGATAGTCCATACATTCAATTTATTTGTCTTACTTTTCGTTTAAATTTGTTTCAAAAAATTGCTTCTCTTTTTCTAATTACTGAAGAGTAAATATATAATTACCCCCCCTGATGTTGATCGGGATTTTCAAAAAGACATCTAAACTTTGAATTCGACCTATTACCCCACGATTCTTACTTAATCCGTTGTAAATACACCATTTTTCGCTGAATCTCAGTCACAACAAAAAGATTGAACACGCGCACCAATCAGGTGCTGTCACGTGTTAAATGTATTTCATTTCTTATTTTTTTTTAATAAATTTTTCCTTTTTATTTAATTTATCACCCACCCCACCTCCTCTTCCCCTACCCCCCGCGTCCAGCACCCCCTCCCCCCGACGTCCAGCAGCTCCTCTCCACCCCCACCCCCACGCCCACCCTCCGTCCAACACCCCCACCCTGTCAGCATCTCCCCTACCCCCACCACCCCACCCCCGTCAAAATCTCTCTTTCCGTTCATTTTTTTTTGTTCAAATCAATTCAAAAAATTATTTTATGATTGAATTGAGTTTTAAGGATAGTTAAATGATTGAATTGAGTTTTAAAGATAGTTAAATGAGTTTTAATGGAGTTTTAAAGATATTTTTTTTTAAAAAAAGTTTCAATGGACCTTTAATAGAGGAGCTTTAATGGTGTTAAAGAAGATATTGTGTTGAAAAAGACATTGTGTTGAGCTTTAATGGAGTTTTAATGATATTTAAAAAAAAAACAAGTTTCAATGAAGCTTTAATAGCGTTGAAGGTGTTGAAGAAGAAAGGGTGAGTTGGGGGGTGGGGGGGGAGAGGGGGGTACCGGGTAATTTAAAAAAATAAAAATAAATAATAATTTTTTCCTTTTAAAAAAAAGAATATAAATTATATATTAATTATTTACACGTGGTAGTTTTTTATTGGTCAAAAAAATCAATTTTGAGCCATTTCACGCGCCTGTGGCGCGTGTATACACGTAGAGGTCCAAAATGGTGTATTTGAAACGGAATAAAGAAGAATCGTGGGGTAATAGGTCGAATTCAAAGTTTAGGTGTCTTTTTTAAAATCTCGGCCAACATCATGGGGATAATTATGTATTTACTCATTAGTGAATTATAACTTTTCACATGTCATATTTAACACCACAAGATTAAAAAAGATTTTGACACATTTTACGTGTTATTAATTTAAGACATAAGATTAAAAATTATTTTATACTTTCTTAAACTTTGTATCAAATCAAAATCAAATAAATAAATTGAAACAGAGAAATACTCAATTTCAAATTAAAAAACTTTTAGATATTGAAAGATAATTTTAAAAGTATAGCATAAATTATACACTACAATGATAAATAAACCTTAAAACTATAACATTTCTTTATATTATCAATTTATACAACATAAACTCATTTAATACCTATTTTCGGTATTCAATTTTAATGAGTAATTTTTCAACTATTAATAGATTATCTTAGAATTTATCATCTTAAAATCTTAGATTCTTTCATTGTGAAAATTAACATATGAGATATTCATATGAATAAAAATAAATATATTGTCTCCTTGAAAAAATAAATTATTTAATTTAATTTACTCATATACTATAATTTAAGATTGTATATTCTTTATTAAAAAAAATAATACATGAATAAATATGTCATTGATTTAACACTATAGATTATTTCGTTATGAAAATTAACATATGAATAATAATGTCAAATGTATCTAAATACTCTTTATCTTGTGGTTCTAAACATAACACATAGAAAGTTAAAATTAAAGTATTGTGGAAAAAAAATTCTATTCTTTTTTAAACAAATTAACACGGAAAATAGGTTTTTATTTTTGAAATTGAGAGAGTAACAAATATCTACAAGGCATTCATATATCCACAATTCACATCATTCAAAATAATTTCAAGTTAAACTTTTTCATGATCTGTAAAGTAATTTTAAAATATAATTTGTTAAACCTTGAAAAATAATTTAAGTAATTTGTTCACACCTTATATGATATATGAGAATTTATGTGATAATCTTTTTATTAAATGTAAACTTAAATAATATACTTAAATCAAATGGGAAGAATAATATTAAATTTAAAAAGAAATTATATTTGAAGTTTTTTCATTTAAACATTTTTTTCAATCGTGATTTCCAAATCTCTCCTCTTAACTAAATTCACAAAATAAACAAGTTACTTTTGCGTGTAACAGTCATTATTATTTTCTTACTGTTTTTGTCTAAAATTATTGATAGTTAATTTATGTTTAAGGTAAAACGTACAAATATAATTAAGGGTATAACGGTGTTTTCATAATTTTTAAAATATTTTCATATAATTTTTTTATGTTAGTCCCACTACAACTCTATTTTAAATGAAAAATATAGACATAACGGTCATTTCATTAGAATCTTTTCAATGTCATTCATGATGTAATTTTTCACACCTCAACTATAAGTCTATTTTAATACGTAGTAAAAAAAAATTAAATGCATTATATCAGAATGTTTATTATAATACATCCTATGTCTCAATTCAAATAATATATATTTTTTTAATCAGTTCTAAAAAAGAATTGATATTTTTTATTTGGTTAGTATTTTATAACATTGTCAGTATTTTAGTCATGTTGAATTTTATTTATTTATCAAAAGTCCACAAAGGTATACTTTTCTATTTAAGGTTCATTTATTTGAAAGATAATTTCAAACATTACGATGTTTTTTCATGTATCTTAAATTTAATGTCTAATCAAAATGTTATAAATTGAAATAAAGGAGAATAACTTTATAGGAGTATGCGCAAATATTCACATTTGTTTCATAAAAGATAAACAAAATAAAATTAATTTTGGTCACACATTTAATTGCATAAAGTAACTATTACTATATTATTAGTAAGATAATAAAAAATACTCATAAATATTGAATAAGTGTTTATCTATCAAACACAGAATAAGTGATTCCTCCGTAATCCCAAAACTTCACATGATGCATATCATTACAAAGATTTACACTATACATATAATTATATGAAAACATAATTATTTACTAAGCACCTATTCAAATTAGTTTAAACAACTTATTTAAAATGTAATATTAACTTTCTCATGTTAAATTACTACAATATATATCATGTTAACTTTTGTTAATTCTTTTGATTCTCTTTATTTGAGACATTAAATTTCCTCATCAGGTAAACATATCACTTAAAAAGAAATTTCTTATTCACTATATTAAATTGATCTTTTATTTTATTTATTTTTGGTTTCCCAAGGTATCCCCACAGCCGGCAGCCGTGAGACTAATCCTTCGTTCCTACTGTCAGCGCACTAAGCGGTAGGAAACTGGTCACAAATTTTTTTTCATTCACCAAAGGTGGGGATCGAACCCCCAACCTCTTGCTTAAGGGGTGAGGTGCTGAACCACCACACCAACCCTTGTGGTTTGATCTCTTATTTTTAACGGATATAAGACAAGACATAAAAGCAATCCTTTAATATTATGATTCATTAAAACGTTCATCCAGTAGGTCCTTATTTTCGCTTGTTAAACACCCATAAAACGAATTTAAATGTATTTAAAATCAATTTATGTATGGATTAGTATCCCTTTATTGCTTCGTATGATCTATATAAAATGTTAATAAATAGATATTTATAATTTTAATCTATTTTCTCGTATGACTTTTAAATAAAGTAGAAAAAGAAAAACATTATAATTAGTTGTTTATTCTTTTGTGTTTGACCTGATGTTAAAAATAAGCATTAGAATATATGATATTTTAATTTTATTTATGAAACCTTAAATAAGTTGCAAGCTATTATTTAATTTTATAAAAATAAGAAGTTATATTTTATTATATAGCGTGATCTCTACTTACATTTCTTTTTGTGTTTGTTTCAAAATATTAATGATCAATTTTTTGGAAAATTAAATTAAATAACAATAAATATATTTAAAATTGTAATATTGGGCCCATAAACGGGCCCTTCATTATCTAGCTTAAGGAAAAAGGGTCTACTTTGTAAATTCACTAAATATATTCTTTGTCATATTTTGAGATGAAATTTATCCTCGTTGTCATACTTTGGGCTAAATTTATCCCTCTATTTTTAAAAACTGACTAAGTATACCCTTCATTATATTTTGGAGTCAAATTTACCCTCGATGTCATATTTTGGACCAAGTTTACCTTCATTGTTAAGAAACTTTTCACATGTACCCATCCTTTAACGAAAAAAAAACTCAAATTAACGTTAAATGACTCATTTTATTTAAATAAAACATACCCTAATTTAACCGGCCCGATCCGACCAATAAAAAATACACAAATAAATATATCTCTCCCTTAATTCTATTGATCGAATTTTTCTAATAACAAATATACTTTTTTTTCAACGTGTAGCATCGGTAGGTTGTTTACAAATGAATAAAAAGTAAAATAGAATAGATAATGCAAAAGCATGTAATTAGAGAAAATATTTATTATAAACTCTGCTCCTATTTTAATTATGTTAAATTTCAAAATTTGATGTGAAATTCTATCTGCATCTAGATTCTAGAATCATTGGATAAGTTTTCTGAGCACATGACATGATGAAAAATTTATGTAGATCCAAATTGTATAACAAAACATAAAAATGAAAGAGATGTCACAATTGACACATAAGGTTAACTCAATCATCTAGAGAAATATCCAGTGGACCTACTCTGTTGCATTTGACAGTTAAGTGTCCTTTGTTACGAGTTCTGCACTGATGCAGATTCATGAACTGAGGGAAGGATATATTTATTTAATTTGTCTTTGCACTGATGTAGATTCATTTTTCATGAGTCATGCACTGATAAATATTCAGTGGCTTAATCTCGTTGGAAAAATTTGATCAACAGAATCGAGGGGGATATATTTATTTATGCAGGGACGGATCTAGGGTATTAGATGAGGGTTTCCGGAAACCCGGTAAATTTGGTGCGAATCTTTTATTTATATTGAGAAATTTGATAAATATATAAGAATTATAAGTTGGGAACCCATAAATGAAGTGTGGTATTGGTCTAGTGATAGAGAAAAAGCTTGTTAAAGCTTTATAGGCCTCATGGTTGTGCGTTCTAACCCAGTACGCCACTGTATTTTGATATTTTATTTTGCCCAAGAAACCCACAAACTTTAAATTCTAGATTCGCCTCTGTTTTTATGTCCTTTTTGTGGCTCGAGTCAGGTGGATTAGATTAGAGTGTGTTTTATTTTTAAAGAGGCATTTAATGTTGATTTGAGCTTTCCTACTAAAGAAGAGTACATGTGAAAAGTTTCTTAACAACGAGGTTAAATTTAACCCCAAAATATGATATCGAGGATAAATTTTACCTTTTTCCCTATATTTAATCTTCAATCAATTAACGGTGTGTTTCCGTTTATTTAAATACAAAATTTATTATATTTAAACTATTTTTAAGAATTCTCTTACTCTGAAATATGGAATAACATTATAATGTTGTACTCTAGTTCATAGTAATTGAATTTTTGAGTTTTTTAAAATTTTTAAAATTAGTTAATTATTAAATGTTCAAGAGAGTTGTTGGAATTTTTTTTCACTATTGCTCTTCATTTATATTTTCTAGGTGACAAGTTTAAGGGAGTTATTTGCTCATATTTATCATTTTATTTTAAATTATTTTCTTTTTAAATAATGACTATCTCGATTTTGAAGAATAGTTTGAAAATAATCAAAAGGACAAAAGTGAAAAATGGTGTTCAACTTATGTCCTAAACTTTTTCTCTTAATAGGTGTGCATTGCCTCTCTCACAAATTTAGTTAATATGGATTAGAGGGATTGGTGTTTGTGTCCAATTAAATGATGAAATGGTCAATAATTTCGTAAATTTGTAGATATTCACAATCAAATATATTACTTTCTCCATTTCAAAATAAATTAATTATTGGGTTATTTTTCAATATCCAAAATAAATGAATTGTTCCTTCTTCAAGAGATTATGTTGAAAATTTCTTTCAATTTTTATAGTAATTTAAGAACAATTAAAAGGATAATACAGTTGAAAGTAACCTACAATTTATATCCTAAATTTTTTATTCTTTTTTACTAAAAATGTATCATATCCCAACAATTCAATTATTTTGAAACGAAGGAGGAGCAATGTACTTATCGATTAATTACATGTTGAATGTGTTTGGTCAAATATTAAAAGGACTAGTAAAAATTGGATTTACTAATAATCTTTGGGATTCTAAGAAACTAATAAAGATTTTGATGAAATTATTGGACATCAAATTATGGTAGGTGAGCAAAGGATTGGCAGTAAATATGTATTCAACAATGATAGCTCTTGAAACAATGGACAGAATTTTCTATGAAGCACAAAGGCAAGGGAGGTTATCTTTCTACCTAACAAGTACTGGAGAAGAAGCTATTAACATAGCTTCTGCTGCTGCTCTCACCCCAAATGACATTGTGTTGCCTCAGGTACTTGGTTTATTGTCTTCCTAATCTACTTGTCCCTCTCTAATCAATGTGTAAAGTAACCAAATTAGTATGATGATTCTGCTATATTATTGTCCTTATGTGAGTTTGTATTGCCTAACATCAATTGTATATACCGATACAAGTAAGATCTCATACAGATATAAATGCTGGATTTATCTATGAATTTTGTAAAATCATAGATTGTTTATTTAAAAAAATATTATCTTAGAGAATGAGTGTGTTTTACAAACTTCTGATGTAGAAATAAGTGTTTTTGACTAATTGCAGAAACTGTTTTTTCAGCTTTCAAGTAGAAAAATGAAGAAAAAAAAATTGTTACTCCCAAATATAAGGGCTTTTGTATTTTTAAGATAAAATTATCCATTATTAGGAGTAATATTTACCAAATTAAAATTGATAGCAACTTCCTTTTTTTTTTTTTTTTTTTTTCCAGATAGTTGGACTTTTTAAAAATATTGATTAAACACAAGCTACTTAAAAGGTATTTCTAATTTTGTCAAAACACAAAATATCACTCTTTCAAAGCGTTTTTATACGAATCACTTTTCAAAATAACTGATTTTGATAGCTTTACCTAACAGATTAGCCATTTCGAAGAATATTATCATGATCTGCGCAAAAGCACAGGGATGATGACACACAACTCAAGATTATCATCCAAATTGAAAGAACATAAAAAGATTGTAGTGTTTTGTTGTGTGTATTGCAGTATAGGGAGCCAGGGGTTCTTTTATGGCGCGGCTTCACTCTTCAAGAATTCGCAGATCAATTGTTAGGAAATAAGGCTGATTATGGAAAAGGCAGGCAAATGCCTATACATTATGGTTCCAATAAGCTTAATTACTTCACTGTTTCCTCTCCTCTCACGTATGATTCTTCAAATTCATGTTGCTGAATTTGCAAGTAAAAGTTTCTGAATTTCACATCTTATTAGCAATTCACAGCTGCAAATTCCATTTTTCGTTTCAGTACACAGCTTCCACAGGCCGCTGGTGTGGCATACTCTCTGAAAATGGATAAAAAAGACGCTTGTGTTTGTGGTTTATTTTGGTGATGGTAGTAGCACCAGTGAAGTGACAAAATCGCGCACACTAGTAACGTGATTTTTTCCCCTTATTTGGAATGAATGAATGCTTCAACTTCTTCCTATTTGCAGGGTGATTTCCATGCTGGTTTGAACTTTGCAGCAGTAATGGAAGCTCCTGTCATTTTCTTTTGCCGCAACAATGGATGGGCCATTAGCACTCCTGTAACAGAACAATTTCGAAGTAAATTCCAAGCTCATTCAATTTAACATGCACAACGTACTAGTAATTTCGTCATTTTATTCTGTAATTTATAACAACACGAAATATTGAAATACCACAAAACAGTACTAATGCTTTAGCTGCTCAAATTCTTTTCAATTTCAGGTGACGGAATTGCTATTAAGGGACAGGCATATGGAATCAGAAGCATTCGTGTAGATGGCAATGATGCTCTAGCAGTGTACAGTGTTGTGCGTGCTGCTCGTCAAAAGGCAATAAAGGAGCAAAGGCCAATATTAGTTGAGGTGAAATCTAACTTCTTTATATAACATAGTAAAATGCCAAAACTAACTAGGTCGAGTTACAACGCTTTAGTGGCTTTACCCTCTGGCCGGCCATGTACACGCCCTCTAAGACGACATATTCTTAATAGTTGTATTTGTCTAAACTACTTACTATTCGAGCAGTAATAGTTGTATTAGTCTAAACTACTTACTATTCGAGCAGTAAGGGTGGTGGATATTTAAAAGTAACTTCATAGTACTACTTAACTCTCTGCAGGCCATGACATACAGAGTAAGCCATCATTCAACATCTGATGATTCAACAAAGTATCGATGCGTAAAGGAAATAGAGCAATGGAGAACAGGAAAAAGCCCGATAACCAGATTCAGAAAATGGATTCAGAGAAATGGCTGGTGGGCTGATCAAAATGAAACTGAACTTCGCGGAAACATCAGAAGACAGGTTCAAGATTCAACTACTATGCCATTGTTTCTTACTCCTATAGTATTATTTTTCTACCTAAAATCTACCAAAAGTTTATTAGTAGTATGATTTTATATAGTCCTGTTTTCTGATATGTTAGGTAGTGGAAGCAATTCAAGGCGCAGAGAAAGTGGAGAAACCTCCATTGGCAGACTTATTTGGTGATGTTTATGACAAAATTCCATCAAATTTGCTAGAGCAAGAGGGGTTTATAAGAGAGAATATTAAAAGATACCCAAAAGAGTATCCTACTGACGTACCTATATAGGCTATTGTCCCCTGACGTTCGTGATATATTAAGATGGGGTTATCTGTAATGGCTGTGAGCTTTGTGCATAAGTACCAACTGCATGCAGTAGAATCTTTGTAGTATTCGGCTCAATCCTTTTAATAAAATATAGGGCGAGTTTAATTGCAATTCAATTAAGAGAGTTTTTTCTTCCTATTCTTCACTTCCAGCTAATTTAGTTGCTAATGTCTACTTTGGACCCAAAGTATTCATTACTGCAAAATGAAATTGGATCTCTTTCCATACTTCACAAGTATAACTAGTTCCAAGATCCATTTACTAGCCTCACGAATAATCAGCAAGATCACGTCCATCATTACGAGTTTGTAGCTACTCGATTAACTAGGGACCTGCCCTATTTGTTGTTCCAGTGGGTACAAAATCTGTATGTTTTCTATACAAACTTCAAACTAAGTTCAAGAATAAGTTTTCAACAAATACAAATGAAGTTCAACACCTTAAAACACAAGTTCAAATGACTAATCAAATGAACTATCAAATGAAGTGTTTATCAACTATTAAGAAATGAAGATGAAGTAGAAATTTAAGAACCAAATCCACCGACTTCACAGTGTGCCCTTAAGGAATTTATTCCTCTCAAGTATCCGAGGTTATGGAATCTTTCCTCTCAGGATAAAATTGTTCACTTTCTGAAAGTAGCGGTACCTCAAACTTTCAGAAACTTCGAACGCACTCAACAGTTTGAAGATCACAAGAGGGTTTTTAAGAAGAAGAAGAATGTTTTCAACTCCAAAAAAATTTGTCTTTACCTGAGGAAAAATTCAGGTATTTATAGCCATCAAGGTGTTGCTTCATGAAGAGAAGCAATGGTTCAGAGAGGTGCACCCCTTCATAAAGGTGCAACTTTTCGAAAAGTCACAACCCATTGGAAAGGTCATAACCATTCAATCTGAAAAGGTGTCTATTCAAATTACATCTTTTCTCTTAGTGTCTTTCCGAAAAAACACCACCTTTTCATTCACACCTCTTAATAATCCAACAATCCCCCACATGAATGGGGAATGACTATCTTATAAAAAATTTACGAATAAGTATGTGATCAACAAACAAAGACTAATTGCATCTGAATAAGTGGGTTTACCTTTGAACTTTTCGTAGTGAACGTGCATCGGATACACTCGGTCAATCGATAGATTTGATATCTTTGAACTGTCGCACTTTAATATACACCTAGACAACACATGTCACAGAACTAGCCTTTTCCCATTTATGGTTCTCATGGTTTTGTTCGTTTCAGCCATGAACATATCCTGGTTTCATGAGAGCGTAAAAAATAGGCCTTTACTAACATTCTTCTTAAAGCGGCTTCCACTCCACCCTCACATAGGTGATTTCTAAATGTTCAATTCTATAGATTAAACTATTTGGTCAAATATGCCAAATTTAGATAACCATTACAAAGCTCTATACCATAAACCTTATCCTTGTTTCCTAAACATTGTCCACATCATGAGAATGGGTTGAGTATATTGACAATGTTGAATCGTCAGCCAGAAATTTGTTTGATCTCCTTGAACCTAGATCTTGAGATCTCTAGTCTGCTAAGTAGAGTTACCGCCATGCTGGCTTATCCTGAGCCGTAAACTCATTCTCTTCGATATTCTCTCAACCCCTTCTCTAGATAGGCCTTTTGTAAGTAGATCCATGTCACGACCCGAATTAGGGCTTGGCCATGACGGGTATGTCAAGTCCCACGTAGATCGGAGATCACCCCTTCACCTAACCAAACCAACACAAAATCCTCAAATATCGAATGAATTCTGAACACATAACAAAATAGCGCATAGTAGAACTAATGATAATTCATGATATGTCTATACCAATAACCGTCCGTCACTAAACAATCAACCAAACCACCCAAGTCCATAGTTATCCAACAAAGCCTTTACAAATCAAAGGTCTATAAAATGTCGGGACATATCCCCGACAATAGCCGAAATCAATATGCAAAAGATAGTCAAAACATAAAAAGGAAACCACAACATGAAATGGGGCCTTACGAGGGATGGAAGTTCACCACTTCAATCTAACTGGCTAGCTGATCCCGAATCCAAGTCACTGAGCCAGAAATGTAGAAGTTGGCCAGTTCCTGCATCGCATGGGGATACAACGTCTGAAAATGGTTAGCGGTCGGAGCGCTAGCATGTAAATTAGGGATAGTGGAACAAAATAATGCCATGATAATAGTTCAAAATCAATACAACATTCAATGCATAATATCATATGAAGTACATATACATACAAAATACCATATGCTGGGGTAGGGAGCAAGGCTTATCATGAACTTCAAAAACCTTAACTTGGGTTGTGTAGCATAACCGTCATATAATGAGGCACCCACGGGCTATATGGGCCAAGCTCTCCCCTAGCTGGAAGGCCCCTAGTGCGTGTAGCCGCACGAACCAGAGAATATCCATATTTGTATATACTTTTATGGGAGACTCAAACCTCCCGGCATAGTCATGGTGACTTGAGCACCAATGTATACAATATGGAGGACTCAAATCTCCCATTCATATGTTTAATACGGGGGACTCGAACCTCCCGATCATTTAGACACCCGCATAGGCTAGCACAATTTTAAGTGTTAGTTCTTGTCACGCCCCGAGACTACCCTCTGGACGTCACATGGTGCTTAGGACTACAAGTGATCCCAAGCTAACCTTTATACTGGCATAACTCGCGAGCAGCTGATTTAAAAATACATGTCTGAAAAAAATAAGGGGAAAATATGTCTTTGCTGAATATCTTCAAAATAAAACTATAAAAATGAATATAACTCTTCTTATACAAAATAAAACTGGAATCAAATACATCAACTCTACAATCTGTCTATGAAGCCTCTACTAGTATTGACTATAGGTAGTCGAGACATGACCCCCAACTATCCCTAATCAATATGGCTGAATAAAGAAAATAAAATGCTACTCGATACTATGATTGAATCGAGCCCTCAAATCAAAAGGACTCATCACCTGCTGACTGAAAGCTGCACACTATCTGATTATGATGTCTGGGCTACAACTGGTACCTACATTATGAGACAATGTAGCACAAAGATGTATATGTGGATCAATACTTTTAGAATGTACTGAGCATGTGGGGTGAATGCATAAGTAAAAAAATAACTCAATCTTCATACAGAACTTTCAAAGGATGCATGCTAAGTGTAAATGACTCAACTTAACTCAAATAAAACATGCACTGCAAAATAATAAAGCATGAGTATATAAAGCATAGATAATCTTTGTGAGTCATAACTCTTAGTTCTAAAAGCTGTACTTTTACTATTTGTATTTGGAGTTTCTTCTAACCGACATAAACCATGTCAGCAATCAAGGAGTCCAACATCTTACCCACGTTGGGGAGAGCTGTTCTATACTTGCCATCGGAATAGAATATTATCTTAAGTGATCACTGAGTTAGCCTACTATGGGTATTCTTAAACCTACGGTGGCGCGTAGTTCTGGGGTATGAGACCTTGGAATCATACCCAACTCGGTGCTAAATACTACTCCCATTCTTATGCTCAGACTTTAGAAAATCCACCTTAAAATAGCACAAGGATTTATAATAAAAACCAATTATGCTTCTCTTTCTTTAAATCATGATCAAGATGAATAATTATGGATTCCAATTTTAGCTTAGGATCAAAAGATCAATTTCTTGTTTAAAAATCTGAATACTTTCTTATCAAACAATGCTTAAAACATAATCTTCTTGAAATATCAAGACTTAAACTTAGGGATTATAACCCATTCTTTAAACTTATATCAATTCACATCAAAACTTCATGCTAACTATGATTCTTGAAATACTTTACAATAACAAATCAAGAAAGTGCAATCTCATTCACAATCTAAATCATGTAAGTTAAAAATATAACATAGGCATTTCTTGATATATACACTAAAAACTTTAAATTTCATGATAATAGCATGCTTCAAGAATATATAGAAGTTTGGGTATGAACCCTAATTCAAAACAAGAAATCAAATCTTAAATTCATGCAATTTTGGGCACAAGGGTGAAAGGAAACCCTTGTTCATAACCTCACATACCTTGCTTAAAAGAATCCTTGGAGAGAACTTTGAATTTGGAACTTAACTTCTTGATTCTTGAGAGATGACACTTGGATTTTTGTTCTTGGGAATGTATGAGGGTTTCTTGAGAGCAATTTAGAGTGAAAGGGGCAAATATTGCCCTTTTGGGAGTTCCAATTCATGTTTCATACGACTTTGGTTGGGAAAAAAGACCCAATTGCCCTTGGCCTCTTTTTCCCGTGTAAATGAACCTCATGGAGTGACCTCCAGAAAGATAGAGTACACCTCGCGACGTGACCCCCAGAAAGATGGAGTAGACCTCGCGACGTGAGGTTATCGTGACAGCTTACTGCCTCTCACGAAAAAGGTCATAACTTTTCGCTCGATTATCGGATTAAGGCGAAATTGGTATCGTTGGAAAGCTGACTCAAATATCTAAAATTTGGTGGGTCTTGAGATGTAAAATTCTATGTATATAAAGTTATACATGTTCAAAGTAGACCCTTGTATAATCGAATATCAAACTTTGGACGAATCAAAGGCTCTTAGCTCCACTTTGCTCTAAGTGATTTTTATGAACATATTTTACCAACATATTTTACCCCGAAAGCACTCCACACACTAGGATAATGATCACGAAACTTATATTTACTTGGTAATCATTTGTATTAGAGCTTACACACGTAAGAATGATGGTTAGAATTTTAGCCCAAAATGTAGGGTGTTACATTATCCCCCCCTTGGAATCATTCGTCCTCGAATGATGGATAGGAACTTATTGAGACTTTAAAAGTATGAAATAATGTAGACATGACATGTCTGCTAGTGAAGGATATAGCTGACTTGAAACATTAAAACTTTCATTATGAAACTGGTTTTCTGAGTTGACTTGACTCTATTGACTTATAAGGGGTTGATTCATGCTGAAAGATTAGAACTCACTTGAAATGCTCATGATATGATCTTACCTATAGAATTGCATAGTGATAATTGATGCAATAATATTCCAAGAGTTACTAAGGATGGAATAACGCACGTAACTTGTCATTAGGAATTGTCTTCAACGAAACATGTATAGGAATAAAAAGAATAGGGATCTATGGCATCGCCAAGTACATTAGGTAAGCACAAAACATGAGACAATGAGACTAAGATCGTACAATGGGTATTACACTGTCAGAGCTGGAAGACTTGGAAAACTAAGATCATTCACTGAATACTTATGAACTGAATCATGACTAAATATCTTAATTGTAGATAAGATGCATGGACTGAACTGAATTACCTCATGGAATAGACATACTCATGAAACTTCGAATAGTGAGACTAGATAGAAGGATGGAAAACCATTGGAACTTGTCTGCCTGACTGCTAAACTAGATTGCTGGCTATACGGGCTAAATCATACTGAGAGCTCATACTCAATTAGAGCATTTCTTCAACACTCTTTGCAAGATGTTCTAATAACATTTAGGGAACAAGGAATATTGGGCATGATCTGAATAGGATATATGGATAAGGAATCGAAACATGGCTACAATTTTATGACATGGAATAAAGGACTATAGAACATAAGCTAGGATAAAATTACTAAGCCTTAGGCAATGCAACTTCTTACTTTCAAGCTTAGCAACACTTCTCAAATACTCCCTCAACTATAATATTCCCCTTAAATACCATACTGATTTGATTCAACTTATAATTCTCACATGGGCATTGATAAATCCACCTACTAAAGTCTAAATTGAACTAAATTGTCTCGTTATTATCAAGCCTAACTCAAAATCACAAGGTACAATACGCCACACCATAATACTAGTCTAAACCACATGATTAAATCTTATGTCTCTTTTAGAGCTCACACCCTAAGCATAACATGTTTTACCACTTCAATGACTAACTCTAAACTCTTACTATGGATTCACTAACGCATATTGCATTCATTCACTTACATCCAAACATGACACTTAAGCCTATCCTTATAACCACATATGAACTTCAAGGCAATCACCCATAAAGGCATACTTCTCATATTCTCTAAACCTCAATCAATAAAAACTTTCTTGCACTATTCTTAAGAAGACATACCTAGAATTCTCAACTAACTATGATATATACCAATGATTTACCCCAATATTCCTTCACCCTTTAGCCTTAGAATAAATAATCTTTCTTAATGAGGGTCATCAACTCTCTCTCATCTAAACTGTTGCTTATCTATTATTATCACCACTATCTTAACATAAGAATAGGTTACTGAAGGGCTAACGCATAAGGACTTGAAGCAAGAAAGCATACTATACATAACTTTAACACTTAACAGAGGCTTGGAGAATAGAATGTCAAAGTCATGGTTACATTAAAGGGATCTAAACTGAGGACATACATGATATAATGCAAATTTCACTAGTATCATGAGTTCTGAGAACTGATCATACTTTGAAACATGAGTTCATACTTATCATAAGCTATTCAACATAAAACTGGAGTTCATAGATTTATGAGGGATGACTTGAATCACAAAGTGAAGTTATTAGTTATTTATCAGAAGCTGAGAATAAAATTGAATACGTATGAAGTGTATAAGTATTGGCCTTTGGCATAGATATATCATGCAAGACATAAATATGGTGTGATAATGACTGAAATCCAAGAAATACTCTAGAGTAAGAAGGGATCACCATCTTATCACAACTCTTATTGACAAGCATCACAATCTAATTCTCAAAACTTGAATTGGTTCTTCACTCTACCATATCCCCCTTAGATCAAAGCCGACATTCTAAGCTTGTAGGTCTACTCCATATCCTCGAGACTGAGCTATACCTTCTTTACTCTAACGGTCTACACATGAATGCTTACTCACCTAAATAAACTATCTCTAAACAATACTAACTTCATTCTTGGACACTCTCTTAATACATATCACTCTTAACTTTCTTTAGCTTCAATAATCATCATCACAGACTTACACTCTATTAATTCAACAAATATACCTGCCTTACTAAATATATAATCTGCCTCACTAACTCAAATTATACCAAAAGGCTCGGTATCATCTATCCATAACTCATTAATATAGCCATCAAGAATACCATATACTATATGACTAGCCTTATTCGCACTTAGAAACTCACGGGCACTATCTAAGCACACATGATACTTAATAATCTTAGAAATTAATTCAACTCCTATATCACCTTAGGTACACCTCTACATCATACGTACAATAACATACTCAATTGCGAATAAATAAACTTAAACTCTTGTAAACACTATTCAAGCTTACTAGATCACTTCTATATAACTGGCATCACTAACCAAGCAATCATTATTTCCACCTTGATGATCACCTACTATTTAAACTTAGTGTCTAGTGCTAGGCATTATTAACAACCCAACCTCACATACTATTCTCACTTGGAAGCTATAAAATAAGACATCAAGAAACACTAATCCACTAAAGCCTCATAATAATAATATTTGACCATAATCGTATGGTATACTATATTAAAATCCGTTAGCATATCATTCTTCTACATATTGCGACTATTTACCCATCTATACACTAAATTACTTTCATAGCTCTCTAAGTTTCAACTAAACTCCTTTTTACAACCTCAAGGGAAGCCTAAATTAACTATAATCAACCACCAAATACTTTCATTAATAACCTATACTTTTCTAACACAACAAATACTATCAATAACTCTTTTCATACTTCAAGGAAACAACAATTCACCTTAACTAATAACTCATTCTCTACCTTCAACCAAGGAACCTGTACCATATTTATTACCTATAAATTAACACATAATGACCTATCACCTTATTACTAACTTAATCGCATAAAAAAGTTCATTTATACACATTCGATCAATCGTCTTTACCATCTTTCTTGTCACACACTTTTATACCCATACTTCAACCTATAAGAAGGTTCTACTACTTATGAATCATAACACTCTAGGTTTCAATATCTCTTGAATACAAACTTTATTCAGCAATCTAGGTTTATTCTATCTCCTCTTATGAGATCTATCTGTATTTGAAGGAATAATGAAGAATCTGAATACATATCTTATTTAGTATTAAATGAATAACTCATATGGACGAGGACAAAAGATTTCAACTTAAGGAACTTATAACACATTAGTGAGCTCCTCTCAAGCTCCTTGTGTGACTTCTGAAGTTACTGATAATAAATTTGAGAGCATCATCTTGAGAGGAATTGGGACTTGCTAATATGTTATCTCAAGAATAAGTCATAGATGAAGGGTTAGGGAGTAACACACGAATCGATAAAAGTTTTTAAGAGAACAACTTTACAGCATAATCTAGAGCATGAAGAAGGGAAATATTTCTTAAATGCCCTGTAGCCTCTCGAAGAAAAGTGTAGACATTTTTGTACCGTTATGCAAGACTCTACTAGACACAGCTTCACAGACACCCAAGAAAACTTAAACTCTGGGCTCTGATTCTAAGTTTGTCACACCCCGAGACTACCCCCTGGACGTTAGAGGGTGCTTAGGACCACAAGTGATCCCAAGCTAACCCTTAAACTGGCATAACTCGCAAGCAACTAATTTAAAAATACATTAAGTATGAAAAAAGTGAGTGGAAAATATGTCTTTGATGAATATCTTCAAAACAAAACTATAAAAATGAATACAACTCTGCTTATACAAAACAAAACTGGAATCAAATACATCAACTCTTCTATCTGTCTATGAAGCCTCAACTAGTATGGACTATAGGTAGTCGGGACATGAACCCCAACTATTCCTAATCAATATGATTGAATAAAAAAACAAAATGATACTCGATACTATGATTGACTCGAGCACTTGAATCAAAAGGACTCAACACCTGCTGACTAGAAGTTGTACGCTGTCTGATTATGATGTCTGGGCTACAACTGGTACCTACATTATGAGACAATGTAGCACATAGACGTATATATGGATCTGTACTTTTGGAATGTACTGAGCATATGAGAGTGAATGCATAAGAAAAACAATACCTCAATCTCTATACAAAACTTTCAAAGGATGCATGCTAAGTGTGAATGACTCACCTTGGCTCAAATAAAACATGTACTGCAAAATAATAAAACATGAGTCTATAAAGCATAGATAATCTTTGTGAGTCATAACACTTAGTTCTAAAAGCTGCATTTTTACTATTTTCATTGGTTGTTTCTTCTAACCGGCATAAACCATGTGAGTTGTCATGAAGTCCAACGTCTTACCCACGTTGGGGAGAGTTGTTCTACCCTTGCCATCAGAATAGAATCTTATCTTAAGTGATCATTGAGTTATCCCACTATGGGCATTCTTAATCCTATGGTGGCACGTAGTTCTGGGGTATGAGACCTTGGAATCATACCCAATTCGGTGCTAAATACTACTTTCATTCTTATGCTCAGACTTTAGAAAATCCACCTTAAAATATCACAAGGGTTTATAATGAAAATAAATTATGCTTCTCTTTCTTTAAATCATGATCAAGATGAATAATTGTGGATTCCAATCTTAGCTTATGATAAAAAGATCAATTTTTGTTTAAAAATTTGAATACTTTCTCATCAAAGAATACTTAAAATATAATCTTCTTGAAATATCAAGACTTAAACTTAGGGATTATAACCCATTCTTTAAACTCATATCAATTCACATCAAAACTTCATGCTAACTATGATTCTTGAAATACTTCACAATAACAAATCAAGAAAGTACAATCTCATTCACAATCTAAATCATGTAAGTTAAAAATATAACATAGGCACTTCTTGATAAATACACTAAAAGCTTTAAATTTCATGATAATAACATACTTCAAGAATATTTAGAAATTTGGGTATGAACCCTAATTCAAAACGGTAATACCCCGAACTTTCTTTAAATCAAATCTAGTCTCTAGAAGAGTTAGTGATGACTTCCTAAATTATTAATGTCAAATAGAATTTCTCTAATTTTGACTTTTTATCATACGATAAATTGAATTAGCTTTCCAACGATACCAATTTCCTTCAAATCTGGTATCGGAGTAAAAAATTATGGACGTTTTACAGGGACCTGTCGGAACTTCCCAGAAGTGACGGTCAGGCCGACAGACAGTTGAGCTAGCGACAGACCGTCGCCCAAGCCGTCACGACTAAGGCAATGAACCTGACTTCTGGTCAAGTGCGACGACCAGAATCGATGGACCATTGAGCTAGTGACGGACCGTCGAGCTAGCGACGGACCATCGCCCAAACTGTCACAGATGAGGCAAAAAGTTTAGGTTCTGGCCAAGTGCGAAGGTCAGGACCGACGGACCGTCGACCAAACCGTCACCACTTTCGATCAGTGATTTTAAGCTATTTTTAAAAGGGTATTTGGGTCTTTTCCACCTGTTTTGACCCCTAATTATACCAGACCAGAGCTCATTACTTCTTTATTCATCCACAACACCAAATTAGGGTTTCTCTCAAAGACCAATCCCCAAGAACAAAAAACCCTAGGTATTTAATTTCAAGTCAAGAATTCAAGCTTTCTTCCATTAATCTTTAAGAAATCATCCACCCAGGTATGTCAAGTATTGATTCATGTGTTCCTTTTACCCATGAAGCTCAAGAAACCCTATTTGAAATATAACTTTGGATTCCATGGTATGAATTGAATTATATCCATGTTTATGTTGTTGTTTGATTTCCAAGTTGAAGTCTTTAATGACTATCATGAAAATATGTTAGTATGTGGTTGAAATTCATGCATTGGAAGTGTAAAATGTTTCCATGAAGTATTATTTTAATATTCATGCCTGAGCCTAAAGATATGCATGCAAGGTGTTTGATAAAATACCTATGAGAATAGGAATTATGCCTTATGACTCATTTGTGACCAAAATTAATGAATCCATGTTTCTCCCTTATGTTTGATATGACTCCCACATTATTGTTATGCTTTGTAATGGATTGAAGTAATGCTCATGATATTAGGCTTATAAAATTATGATATGTTTACATGCATTCCTATTCATGTGTAAGCTTATAGCACGCGAATACTTCATGAAAATCCCCAATGATTGTACTATGAATTATTGACTATGGTCATGTGTCAAGAAGTGTCATGTCTTGTCAGTTCCATGCTATCAAGTCCTGGGTGTACTTGTACCCGATAATTTAGTTGTGTGCCTAGAGTCAGTGTCATGATTTTCAGATACTCTCAGTCAAGCCATGATTCGTAGAAATCAGTCAATCATGTGACTCAGGAAAACTCAGTAATCTCAGTCAGTTATCAGATCTCAGTAATATTTCGTCAGTCAACGGAACTCAATGAATGCAGTCCAGTTCAGTTCAATTAATCATGTTTAGTATCTATTCAGATAGGAATAGAATTCAACACCGAGTGACCCCAAGGATGGGAACTCACCTGTTATTAGAGAGTGTGATTCTTAGAAGCAATCCTTGCTCTCCAGAACTACTTAGCTAGCGTAGGTTGAGACATCAAACCAGCTAGTTGAGGGTAGATGAGGTGGCTCAACCTATTACATAAGGGTCTCACCATTCTCCTTAGAGTACCTATTAGGTGAGGGATTACTTACAGTTTGTCCTTACCAGTGGTGCGGTATTGATACCTTTCCAATTGGGATTACAAATTAGACCCCAACTCAATTATATTATCTTATTTGAGGCATGTCGGTTAGATGAATACTTCCCACAGTTACAGTCTCAGTCTCAGTCTCAGTAATAGAACTCAGATAGTTCTACAGAAGTCAGGACTGTCAGAACAGTCACCCAGCTCAGTACGGAACTCAGCTAGTTCCATAAAAAATAGTACAGTCAGACACAATCATTCAGATAATAGTATATCAGTTATACGAAACTTATGTTATCAGTATTCAGATTCAGTGATGTTATGATCTCAGTTATAGTTCTGATATTCATGCATGTATTCTCACGTTCATGTTATTCAGTCAGTTAGTATTGTTCATGCATATAAACCCCTTGCATTCAGCCTACCTCACTTGCATACCAGTACAATCAATCGTACTGATGCATTTGCGCTATGGTATTTTACACCATAGGTTCAGAAGCATGAGTTCCAGAGCATTAATAGCAATTCTAGTTTCAGCAGTCAGACTAACAGTGAGTCCTCATCATTCGAGGATGTTATTATTTGATTATTTCATTCTTTCAGTACTTAGTTTATTTTCGTAGTTGGAGTTAGTTTGGGACATGTCCCATTAACTCCTTATTGAGTCAGTTTTAGAGGCTTTCAGACTATAACATGTTCATATAATTATTTCAGTCATTTTGGTATTGATATAACGTATTTCCAGATATTATGTTTTATTAGATATTTGAACCTTATGGCCTTTCAGCCTTTTATTCCGTATTTATACAGTATATTATGCAGTGCTCAGGTATAGATATCATTCATGGGTTAACTTGTGGTCTTTCGGGGTAATGAGCATCGTGTGGCATTCTGGGTACCAGATTCGAAGCGTCACAAAAACAAGTAATCAAATCTTAAATTTATGCAATTTTGGGCACAAGAGTGAAAGGATGCCCTTGTTTATAACCTCACATACCTTGCTTAAAAGAATCCTTGGAGAGAACTTTGAATTTGAAACTTAACTTCTTGATTCTTAAGAGATGACACTTGGATTTTTGTTTTTGGGAATGGAGGAGGATTTCTTGAGAGCAACTTGGAGTGAAAGGGGCAAATAATGCCCTTTTGGGAGTTCCAATTCGTGTTACGGACGACTTGGGTTGGGGAAAAGGACCCAACTGCCCTTGGCCTTTTTTCCCCATGTAAATGACCCGCGTGGGATGACCTCCAGAAAAGTGGAGTACACCTCACGACGCGACCCCCATAAAGGTGGAGTAGACCTCGCGATGCAAGGCTACTATAACAGCTTACTGCCTTCATGAAAAAAATCATAACTTTTGGCTCGGTTATCAGATTAACGCAAAATTAGTATCGTTGAAAAGTTAACTCAAATATCTATAATTTGGTGGGTCTTGAGATGCAAAATTCTATGTATATAAAAAGTTATACACGTTCAAAGTAGACCCTTATAGAATCACATACCAAACTTTGGACAAATCAAAGCCTCTTAGCTCTACTTCGCTGTAAGTGGTTTCTATGAACATTTTTCACTTCGAAAGCACTCCACACACTAGGATAATGATCATTAAACTTATATTCACATGGTAATCATTTGTATTAGAGCTTATACACGTAGGAACAATGATTCAAATTTTTGCCCAAAAATACAGGATGTTACAGTTCTTCGGACCTCCACTTTCACGGACCGATTACACACCCCGCACTTAATCCCAATTTAAAACATTTAACATGCATCAACATTTGTTAACCCGTCATACATATAGGCACTCCATTGGTATCGTCATACTAACTCCACTTGCAAGCGTACATTATGCCATAACAATAATTTCATCATTTGGGACTCAAACCCATTGTCCAAACATGGATATCAAGTTAATTTAACATTTGGGACTCGAACCTATTTATCCAACCAAACCCCAAGGTTACAATTTAAATCAATCTATGTTCATCAAGGCCTTTCCTAAGTCCTTCATCAATCATTATCATGGTTATGCCAAAGCCTTAGTTCAAAAACACAACTCAACTTGTGGCAATATCATTCTTAATAACAATTCACAAACAGGTTGAGGGCATGCCATTATCAAAGACAAAATCGTCAAATTTGGGTTTCAACCATGACCTCTCCATTAAATCACCATTCCTATGCACCCACATGTGCAAAACCATAATTAAAACATGCATAATTACAATTTAAACCATGAAAAATAATATTCAAATATATGCATTCAAACCCTTCAACCTTGGTTTCAAAACTACCATTAATGATTCACGAATAATACTTTAAACATACATTTTTAGTAAACTAACAATGAAGGAAGAGTCCAATGCCTGAATTATGAAGATTCACAGAGAGAAATTGACTCTTGAACCCTTAGATGGCCACTTTGGAAAAAACCTAGTCAATTTTTCTTGAGAGGATTTTGAGAGAGTAAAGAGGATGTTTAGATCTTGTAAAGTGTAGAATGAATACCCCAAAGTGTTTTACGGATGTGGGGCCTTAAGGATTTTAGGTGGAAAATGTCCAAAGTACCCCCAACTAAAAACTTTAAAAAGGTCGTCCTTGGTTATGAGTCGACCCATAGACTCATTACCACATCATACAACTCGTACCCATGAGTCGTATCCTAAATAGTGAGTTGGACACCCATACATTGTCTATCTTACATCTCCATGATCCCACTCATGACCTGACCGTATGACTCGTATGGTCTAGTCATATTTAAGACAAAACCCAAAGAGATTAGACATTGGACAACATACGACTCAATCTTACCACTCAAAACATGGTATTACGACTCATAGTGAGTCACTAGTACTTAGAGAAGAACTTAGCCAATAACACACTTGTTTAGTTATGACTTGGATCCCTAGACCCGTAACCACACCATACGACTCGTATGATGAGTCGTCAACAGGGTAGTGAGCTTAAAGCTCAAGGAATTTTCAAGGACCACAATCCAGGGTGTTTCCATCAGACACATTATCCTTTAACTTCACATATTCAACAGTGATAATTCCTTTAGAGAGTAGTTCTTTAACGGTATTATGTCTCCGTATTCTATGATGAGATTTACCATTATACATTATGATCCCTGTGATGATAGGCGAATTTACGCACCTATATCAATATATTTTGCCCATATTTTAGCCTAGTTTTGAGAACAAATTATATATTTCATGCACTTTTAGTCCTTTTTCCTGTAAATGAGCTAACGAACATGATTAGTAAAGTTTCAGGTATAAATGATGCATAATTCAGCATTTTATGGCTTACTTGACGCTAAAGAAAGCTCACGAAGGAAGGGAAGGGAGTTTACACGCCTAAGGACCAAAACTGCTGCATGGAAAATCTGTCCCGGGCTAAAACAGCATTTCTGAAGACTTTGAGGGACCAAAACTGCTGCATGAAAAATCTGTCCCGGGCTAAAACAGCAATTCTGAAGACTTTGGGGACTTACAGACACAAAGCTGGATTTTGACAATGATACATTAACCTAGTACAATTAGGTTATGTATTTCATTATTTTATTTGGATTATGATAATGTTACATTAACCTAGTACAATTGGGTTAAGTATTACATTAGCCTAGTAGGATTTGGTTAGATATTTTATTTATCTAGTAGGAGTAGGATATGGGTATTATAAATACCCTATCATGCTAGAGATTTTAAATAAGGAGGGAGGAAGGAGGGAGAACACAATACTTCCTTCCATCCCTCAAATCTTCTCTCATCTTCTATCATCTTTATACACCTTCTTACCTGCTAATCATCTTTCTACAACTCTTCTAATCTTTCCATCAATTCTATTTTCGTCTATTCTTCTATTCTTAAATTCCGCAACAAGAGAAACGTTACTCTGCAAGAAATCACACCTAACGCCTACCACTCTTGTGCTACACGAAATTGATCATTATTGTGGTATAATAACAATGTCAATTGTGGTTTTCTTCGCATTCATGGGTAACTAAACTTCTCTGTTGGGGTTATGGAAGCCGAATGAGTTACTATCTATTGCTGTGAGTTTGTGAGTTCAAGGCACGTATATTGCTTATATCATTATTCTCTTCATCTTAATCTACATTCTTTGCGGTTGCAAACGCAAGAATACGCCAGTCTAACATTTAACTTGTTCGAGAGAAAAGTTATTTGTCTGGAAAAGAGATAATGTCAAGGTAGTAGGACACCCTTTCCTATTAAAACGCTAGTGCCGTAACTGGACTAACCTCTTGGAGAATTCGTACCGTTAGATACGCTTTAAGCTCGAGAGAGTTAAAGTGAAATAGTCCTTGTTTAGGTCGAGAGACGCTTGGATTTACCATCGACTACAATCCTCTATAAGCAATTGCATGTCAGAATTCTACACACTCATAGCCAATAGAGACGTATACCTCAGAAGGTGGACATAACCCCAACTTCTCAATTCTCATTGTTTACATCTCACCAAAACATTCTTTCTCTTTTTACTTTGCTATTGCCGTTTTTAGATCTTATTTTGGTTACATTACTTGCACGACAAGACTCCCCCTTTTTTTTACGAGACTTGCACTAAAAGTCTAGTAATCTTTACTTACTTGTTGACCAAGCTATTCCCTGTGGGATCGATACCCAACCCAGTTGGGTTCTATATTTGCTAACGACCGCTTTACACTCCTACGAGAGCTGTAGATTGAGCGTTATCAAAAATTGGCGCCGTTGCCGGGGAATACAAGTGTCAATCAAGTTCGTAATAATTACTAGACCCTTTGGTCAAAGACTCTCGTACTTTTACTTTTACTTTTTGTTTTTGTTTACTGCAGGTTTTTTGTTCAGTACATCAATGGATGCACAACGTGAGATACCGTTCGATGATGATGATGATGATCTTGATGGTGCCGGAGCCACTGGAGCTATAATTCCACCACCATTAGCGCCCGGAGCCAAGTTCAACATCACAAGCACCATGATTCAGTTATTGCAACTCAAGGGATTGTATGGTGGACTAGCAGGCGATGATCCGAATATGCATCTCATCAACTTTATTTCTACATGCAAGTCTTTTGACAATCCTGGTGTTGGTCAGAATGTAATTCGATTACGTCTATTCCCATTGTCTCTGTCTGGGGAGGCAACACTATGGTTGAATGGGCTGACTCCTGATTCAATTACAAATTGGAGGCAATTGAGAGACGCTTTCCTCGAAAGATTCTTTCCGCCATCCAAAAGGGCACAATTGAGAGATGAAATCAGCAACTTTCGTCAGCTTCCCACTGAAGCTCTTCATGAAACATGGGAGAGGTTCAAGACAAAGCTAGCGAGATGCCCAAACCATCACATGACTAATGTTCACCTCATGGAGATATTGTATAGAGCCTTGAATTCAATAACTAATCCAGTGGTGGACAACGCAGCTGGAGGATCTTTTATGGACCTCACCTTTGGTCAAGCAAGCAATATGCTAGATTGTATGACGAAGCAAAGTAGAGCTTGGCATACCAGGGATTCCGAGGTAGCAAGCCCCACTTTATCTATAGGCATGAATGCAGACCAAAGAAGAAGACAAGAAGAACGTGATCAAGATTTAGCGCACATGAAAACGCAAGTGGATCTTCTGACAAAGCATTTATTATCAGGGAAGACCGAAAAAGTGAAAGCTTTGGCGCTAAAAGGAAGAGACGAATCTGATTCGGAAGAGGAGGCCAACTACTTGAACAATCAGGGGGGTTTAGGTGGGAATACCCAAGGAAACCAAGGTCGTAACTATTATGATAAATCTGGAAGCAAAGACCAAGGTAGTTGGAATAAAAACAATGAAAAGAGTGGTGTATATGTTCCCCCTGGTAGACGTGATACCACCACATCTAATTCTGGAAGTATGGAAGACATGATGGCTAAATTATTGAAAGGAGTGGAAGCAACAAGCGCGGGAGTTACTGAGGTAATTAATGATTTGTCCTCCATGAAACAACTAGTTGATTCTCATTCCACTTCAATCAAGCAAATAGAGCAGCAATTGAGCCAACTTTCAGCAACACTCAATCAAAGAAAGGCTGGCACTTTACCTAGCGATACTGTGCAAAACCCAAGGAATGATGGGTCATGCATGGCCATCACTACCCGAAGTGGTAAGGTGCCGGAAACTTCAGAAAAAGGCAAGCAAGTGGTTGACGAAGTTGCGGACATGGATGATAATGTGAAAGGAGAAGATGCCGCAACAACCAATCCTGATGTCAAGGATGTCACGCCCAGTGACGTGCAGCCTGAAAAAATGGAAAAACGGAAGCAAGAGGAGAAGAAAGCCATGGAGAGAACACTTCCATACCCACCACCACCTTTTCCCCAAAGATTGAAGAAGGTGGCGGATGACACTAAGTTCAGCAAATTTATGACTATGTTGAAGCAACTGACCATTAATGTTCCATTGGTAGAGGCACTTGAAAAAATGCCAGGGTATGCAAAATTTATGAAGGATCTTTTGACTAAGAAGAGGGCAGCAAGTTATGAGCTAAAGGATGATGTACATCATTGTAGTGCAATTGCTACCCGATCGATAGTTCAAAAGAAGGCCGACCCCGGTGCTTTCACTATTCCTTGCACCGTCGGATCTTTGAACTTTGCCAAAGCATTATGTGACCTAGGAGCCAGCATCAACTTGATGCCATTATCGATCTACAAGAAGTTGGGGTTAGGAGATCCTACACCAACTAACATGAGGCTTGTTATGGCGGATAGGTCGGTAAAACGACCGGTTGGTATTCTATGTGATGTCTTGGTAAAGGTTTCTTCATTTATCTTTCCAGCAGACTTTGTCATCTTGGATTGTGAAGCAGATTCAGAGGTTCCCATAATCTTGGGACGTCCTTTCCTTGCAACTGGAAGTGTGCTTATTGACATGAAAGATAATGAGCTTTTGTTTCGAATTAATGACGAAGTGGTCCGCTTTGATATATGCAAAGCCATGAAGCATCCCAGCGATATGAATGAGTTATCTGTAGCTGATGTTCATCATGAGGATATGAAAGCATTATCTATAGAGAAACAGCCTACTGTTGAGCCATTGTCTGCTGCGCCACTGAAAGTTGAGCATGAGGATAATGAAGATTATGAAGAACTTATGGGTGCTCTAACAGAAATAGAGTCTTATACTCCTAAGCAACCGGATTGTGATCTCAAGAATCAACCAACAGCGAAGACTCCCATTGACGAGACACCAGTGCTAGAATCGAAAGAGCTCCCCGATTATCTAAGGTATGTGTTCTTGGAAAGTAGAAATATACTTCCGGAGAGTGCAAATGATTTAAGTGAACAGCACGTAGAAGCTCTCATCTCTGCTCTGAAGAGATACAAGAGAGCTATGGGTTGGACTATTGATGATATAATTGGTGAAGAAGATCGCATGCCCACAGGTAAGCCTCATTGTCGTCTAAATCCTTTCAGAAAACGATCCATCTGAGTACTCGAGGTAACCATGTCGTGACACGACAATAAATAAGGCGCTAGATGGGAGGCAACCCATCGTTTATCGTTTATCATTTTTCATTTTTCATTTCGTTCTAGTATGTGTTTTGCTTTTGATAATGAAAATCCAAAAATAAGAGTCGTGCCACGACCAAAACTAAGGCGCTTGGTGGGAGGCAACCCATCGTACTAATCGTTTTTCATTTGTTTAAGCGAATATAGGTGCAAGAAGTAGTCAACGAGGAGATTGATTTCAATTGACGATTTGGACGCATTGTATGGTAAAGTTGGTAAGTTAGGAAGGGTGATGCATAAGGCTATGGATTGAGCCTTTCTCACGCCAAAATAGGCTTCGAGGAAGGCTAGGCCTTGGTAAAACTAGGCCACGAACGATGCACAACCTATCCTATAGTCTAAGGTCTCGGAATCTAGTGTGCTATACACTATGCGCCGCCTATTCCTAGGTATGCTTTTGACTATGCGCCGCCTATTCTATGGCATTTGGTCTCAGTATCTCATATGCCATAGACTATGCGGCGCATATGTCTACAAATGCCATAGACTATGCGGAGCATATGTCCCATTATGCCATAGACAATGCGCCGCATATGTCATATCTATGCCAAGCATTATGCGCCGCATATATGGGATTTTTGTCTCCAAAACCGATTGTAAATGGGTCATAACCCAACCCATTCTCTTCCTATATAAAGGGGACTTAGTTTTATAACACAACACATTGCAAAGTGACCTAAAGGTGCCGCATATTCATCCAAATCCTCTCAAAATTTTCTTTTTTTGCTCTTCCAATTCACAAAACCACCTCCAAAAGCTTCAAGCAAGTAAGTACTCTCTTATTCTTCATTTATTTCTCGTAAGTACTACGTTGCTATGTCTATTATAAATTGCTACATATTGAAAGATTGTTGGTGAAGTTCATGTGTTTGGAATGTTAATGCAAAATCATGTGAGTGAACGTATACGTTAGAATCATCTTGACTTGTTTCCGACTTGAATTTGGTTTTAATAGCATTGTCATACTATTTGCGGAATAGCTATAGTCTTGAGCATTGTTTAAAATTGCTACTTGGATACTTACATGTTAGGCTATCCCGTTCATCGGGATAAGACTTATAGTGCCTGCCGACATAGGAGGTTGTGATTGTTGAAAGTAACTATATTATGTGGTAACCCCTATGTAGTAGTGTTGTTATATCTAACATGAAAGTAATGCAATGGCTGCAAGTAGTGATACATCACTGATTTTCTTGCCGGAATACAACTCCTAAAACGTATGTCGACGAAATCTGAGTAATCGACCACTTTCACTTCACTGATTTGTGTCAACAAAACTAAGTGTGGGGTGGTACCCCTACTGCTTGTGCATAGATTGTATCCATTGATATTGTGCTACCACTAACACTATTTCTAGTCTCAGGTACAATGGCACCTAAAGCGAGACAAGGCAAGGAGAAGGCTACCACCTTCCAAAAGGGCAAAAAGAGAAGTCGCAAGGACCAAGGAGAACCTTCCTCGCTGCAAATACCTCGACTCACGCTTGGAATTAAGTGGGATACTTATGAGGAACTTCTGAGGATGACGACTCTGATGATGATTCCAATGCAAGAGGTATGACCCCAGACATAGAGGATAAGTCCGACCAACCAGGTTCCTCGTATTTATTTTCCACTGAGGACAGTGTCCCGACTAAGTGTGGGGTGGCGGTATCGTATGCTATACTTCTCTATCGCATCTATGTTTGCTTGCGTTGTTTTTGTTTCGTTTTTTTAGTAGAAAATTTTTTCTAGCTTCGCATGAAATTATTTTGATAGGCAGCATGAGATTATAACAAGAGTATGTGCTACAATTGTGACTATTGAGACGTTTAGGCTCTAGTTGTGACTCATTATGTGATATTGTGTGGTTCAATTCCTTCACTTGTTGGGTCAAGAGTCTATATTACCTCCAATAAAGCCGACCATGTGCCTTGTGTGTGTGAGATAATAGTATATTCTATGTATGTGACTGATGCTAGAACTTGCCTGGTATGTATGCAAAGCGAAAATAAGGAGTGTAAGTTTAGGATATGATTTAGGCATTTCTTTGGCAACCTATACATGTTTACCTTCAGTTTTACCTACCCATGAACATCATCCTAGTTAACCCTTTTGAGCCTTTAGCCTATTTCTTTGACAACCTTGTATGTAAGCCTAATCCATTTCTTTCAAGACCGTAATTTGATCCCAAAATCCCTAAGTGCTTTAAAGTGAAAAAGTCACGTGACAACATAAAAGGAAATTGGGTGAGTATAATGCTATAAATTGGAATGGTTCTTGAATGTGTTATGAAAAAGAAAAAAAAATGCTATCATAAGAGGTATGTTGTGAAAAGAAAAAAGAAAAGAAAGCTGAAAAGTGAGTTGTGCTTAAAATTGAAAAAAGAGGAGAACAAGGGTGGTAGAAAAAAGAAAGAAGAAAGGTTGAAAGAAAAAAGTGTCAATGATACAAAGTGATGTATTAAAGCGCTTAGGAACTTAGTCACTATTCCTGGCCAAAATAGTCCTACCCGTCCCTTAGCCTACATTACAACCATCAAAAGACCTACTTGATCCTAATCTTAACATTTCAACATTTAGTAGAGTATTAGATTAAGGGCAAGCCTATGGTCATCAGTCGCAACATATGAATTCTTTGTGAGAGTGAGAGCAAGGACATTTTGATACCCATGTTTGAAAAATATGCTACATTTGTGAGTGATTATGGGTACTATATGGTGAGACACACATGGTTGATGAGTTTTGGGTAGTTATATATGATTCCTTGTACCTTAACGTTTGCATGCGAGTTGATCACCATCACGAGTCTATACTTGAGGTTAAATTGTTTCTACTTATAATCGGAAAGTTACTCTTGGTTGATAATCGTTGTGCTTGTCTTAATAAATGTTTTGTGTTGATTCTGTAAAAACCTTAAGTTGATGCTTAGAAGGACATGATATGTTGTTCGAGGACGAACAAAGCTCTAAGTGTGGGGTGTTGATGATAGGCGAATTTACGCACCTATATCAATATATTTTGCCCATATTTTAGCCTAGTTTTGAGAACAAATTATATATTTCATGCACTTTTAGTCCTTTTTCCTGTAAATGAGCTAACGAACATGATTAGTAAAGTTTCAGGTATAAATGATGCATAATTCAGCATTTTATGGCTTACTTGACGCTAAAGAAAGCTCACGAAGGAAGGGAAGGGAGTTTACACGCCTAAGGACCAAAACTGCTGCATGGAAAATCTGTCCCGGGCTAAAACAGCATTTCTGAAGACTTTGAGGGACCAAAACTGCTGCATGAAAAATCTGTCCCGGGCTAAAACAGCAATTCTGAAGACTTTGGGGACTTACAGACACAAAGCTGGATTTTGACAATGATACATTAACCTAGTACAATTAGGTTATGTATTTCATTATTTTATTTGGATTATGATAATGTTACATTAACCTAGTACAATTGGGTTAAGTATTACATTAGCCTAGTAGGATTTGGTTAGATATTTTATTTATCTAGTAGGAGTAGGATATGGGTATTATAAATACCCTATCATGCTAGAGATTTTAAATAAGGAGGGAGGAAGGAGGGAGAACACAATACTTCCTTCCATCCCTCAAATCTTCTCTCATCTTCTATCATCTTTATACACCTTCTTACCTGCTAATCATCTTTCTACAACTCTTCTAATCTTTCCATCAATTCTATTTTCGTCTATTCTTCTATTCTTAAATTCCGCAACAAGAGAAACGTTACTCTGCAAGAAATCACACCTAACGCCTACCACTCTTGTGCTACACGAAATTGATCATTATTGTGGTATAATAACAATGTCAATTGTGGTTTTCTTCGCATTCATGGGTAACTAAACTTCTCTGTTGGGGTTATGGAAGCCGAATGAGTTACTATCTATTGCTGTGAGTTTGTGAGTTCAAGGCACGTATATTGCTTATATCATTATTCTCTTCATCTTAATCTACATTCTTTGCGGTTGCAAACGCAAGAATACGCCAGTCTAACATTTAACTTGTTCGAGAGAAAAGTTATTTGTCTGGAAAAGAGATAATGTCAAGGTAGTAGGACACCCTTTCCTATTAAAACGCTAGTGCCGTAACTGGACTAACCTCTTGGAGAATTCGTACCGTTAGATACGCTTTAAGCTCGAGAGAGTTAAAGTGAAATAGTCCTTGTTTAGGTCGAGAGACGCTTGGATTTACCATCGACTACAATCCTCTATAAGCAATTGCATGTCAGAATTCTACACACTCATAGCCAATAGAGACGTATACCTCAGAAGGTGGACATAACCCCAACTTCTCAATTCTCATTGTTTACATCTCACCAAAACATTCTTTCTCTTTTTACTTTGCTATTGCCGTTTTTAGATCTTATTTTGGTTACATTACTTGCACGACAAGACTCCCCCTTTTTTTTACGAGACTTGCACTAAAAGTCTAGTAATCTTTACTTACTTGTTGACCAAGCTATTCCCTGTGGGATCGATACCCAACCCAGTTGGGTTCTATATTTGCTAACGACCGCTTTACACTCCTACGAGAGCTGTAGATTGAGCGTTATCACCCTGTCTTTCCTATCGTCGCTTGGATATCATAGTGTATACATACTGGTACCAATGGTTTGGGCCAATAAGAAATATCTTTCAGGAAATTTTAGAGCCATTTAGCTTCTTCACTGGGTTTATCTAATGTGATAAATTCAGAATTCATTGTAGAACGGGCAATACATGTCTGTTTCGATGAATTTTAAGAGATTGTTCCTCCACCTAAAGTAAATATATATCTACTCGTGGATTTTACTTCATTCAATACGGTGATCTAATTTGCATCACTATATCCTTCAATTACTGCTGAATATTTATTATAATGCAAAGCATAGTCTTGAGTGTATTTAAAATACCACCAAAACTTTTTTCATTTCCATCCAATGAGTTTTATTGTGATTACTTAGGTACCGACTCAATTTACTAATAGCACATTCTATGTATGACTGTGTACAGTTTATGATATACATTAAACATCCTAGAACTCTTGCGTAGTCCAACTGTGAGTCACTTTAACCTTTATTCTTTTGAAGTGCAAAGCTCACATCTAATAGAGTCTTGGCAATAACGAAATCCAAATACTTGAACTTGTCAAGTACTTTTTTAATGTAATAAGACTGTGACAACGCCAACCCCTGTGGAGTTTTATGGATTCTTATTCCTAAAATCACATCCGCAACTCTAAGTTCTTTCATATCAAACTTGCTCTCAAACATTCATTTGATAGCATTTATGTTAGAAATATCTCTACTGATGATCAACATATCATCCACATACAAACAAACAATGACCTTGTGATTTAGGGTGTCTTTAATGTAAACACATTTATCACACTCGTTTATCTTAAACCCGTTGGACAATATGGTAACCTGGTTTGGTCAAACTTTGCATTCTTTAATTTAGGTGCTTGTTTTAGTCCATAAAGTGACTTAATAAGTTTGCACACCTTCTTTTCTTTATCGGAAACCACAAAACCCTGGGGTTGTTCCATGTAAATTTCTTCCTCCAATTCTCCATTTAGGAATGTTGTTTTCACATCCATTTGATGGATTTCAAGACCATATACCGCCGCCAAGGCAACTAACATCTGAATTGATGTTATCCTTGTTACATGAGAGTATGTACCAAAATAATCAAGACCTTCCTTCTGTTTAAAGTCTTTTACTACAAGTCTTGCCTTGTATTTGTCAATAGTACCATCTGCTTTCATTTTTCTTTTGAAGATCCATTTATAACCTAAAGGTTTATTTCTTGAAGGAAGATCAACCAACTCCCAAGTATTGTTGCTCAAGATTGAATTAATCTCACTATTGACTGCCTCTTTCCAAAAAGATAAGTCTGAAGACGACATTGCTTCTTTAAATATTTTAGGCTTATTTTTTAGGAGAAATGTTACAAAATTTGATCCAAACGAAGTTGACGTTCTTTAACGTGTACTACGTCTTGGATTCTCATCATTATGTACATTCTTTCTTGGTTCATCTCGAGGTCGTTTAGACCCTCCACTAGACTGTTCATGTCTAGTTTTATACGGATAAATGAGTTCAAAAAACTCAGCATTATCTGATTCAATTACTGTATTTTCATTTATATCCGAATGTTTAGATTTTTGAGCCAAAAATCGACATGCTTTACTACTTTTAGCATATCCTATGAATACACAGTCCACAATCTTAGGTCCTATTTTTCCCTTTTTATACATAGTAACTTGGACTTTCACTAGACACTCCCACACTTTAAAATATTTCAAGTTGGATTTCCTTTCTTTCCACTTTTCATATGGAATTGATAGTGTCTTACTATGGGGCACTCTATTGAGTATTCAGTTAGTTGTAAGGATAGTTTTCCTCCCCAAATATTGTGGTAAACCTGAACTCATAAGTAAGACATTCATCATTTCTATTAAGGTCCGATTCTTCTTTTCCTCAATCCCATTAGATTGAGGTGAATACAGGGAAGTAGGTTGATGGACAATTTCATTCTCTACACATATTTTTGCAAAAGAAGATTCATATTCTTCACCCCTATAACTTCTTATTAATTTAATTTTTTCTCTAACTGATTTTCAACTTTTGTTTTATATTGCCTAAATGCATTTATTGCTTCATCCTTACTATTTTACAAATAGCACAACAGTACCTAGTGCAATCGATAATAAAAGTTATAAAATACTTTTTTCCACCACGAGATGGTGTTGAATTCATATCACAAATGTCTATATGGATTAAGTCTAAGGGATTGAAATTCCTTTCTACGGACTTATACAGATGCTTAGCATACTTTGATTCGACACACGTTTGATATTTTGATTTATTGCACTTAAAGTTTAGCAAAACTTCTAAGTTATTCAGTTTTTACAAAGTTTTGCAATTGTCATGTCCTAATTGTTCATGCCACAATTCATTAGACTCAAGCAAGTAAGAAGAAATAGAACTTTTATTGATTTCAACAGTCATTACTTTCATCATAAATAGGCCCTCAGTGAGGTAGCCTTTTCCTACATACACTTTCTCTTTGCTAATTACAACTTTGTCTGAAATAAATACACATTTGAATCCATTTTTTATCAGAAGCGATATGAAAATCAAGTTCTTTCTCAACTACAGTACGTAAAGGACGTTGTTAAGAGTCAACACTTTGCCTGACGTCATTTTCAAATAGACTTTTCCTGTCCCTTTAACCTTTGTTGTTGCGGAGTTTTCCATATAGATCTTCTACTCATATTGAGTCGGAGCGTATGAAGAAAACAACTCTTTGTTGGCACAGACATGGCGGGTGGCGCCGGAATCTATCCACCAATCTCTAGGATTTTCCACCAAGTTACATTCTGAAAGTATGTCACATAGATCATCCATTTCATTTTTAGATTTAGCCATGTTGGCTTAATCCTTCTTCTTGCCTTTCTTTGGGTCACGATAATCTACTGATTTGTAGCTAGCCTTGACACAATTAAAGCACTTCCCATTGAATTTCTTCTTTGGCGTATTGCTTTGTTGTCTTGCTCTCTTTCGTTTCTTCGAGTTGTTAGGGTCGTCCTTTACAATATTAGCTCCGCTGATTATAGAGTTTTCTTTCGACCTTTTCTCAGCAGCTTTGTTGTCTTCTTCAATGCGCAACCTCACAATGAGGTCTTCGACTGACATCTCCTTCCTTTTGTATTTCAAGTAATTTTTGAATTCCTTCCACAAGGTTGACAACTTCTCTATTATGGCTGCCACTTGAAAGGTCTCAGCCACAATCAAACCTACATCAAAGGTCATGTGATCACAAGCGAGTTTTTAAGAAGAAGAAGAAGAATTGTTGGTTTTAATAGAGATGAGTATGAGTTAGAGAAAAGACGCGGAGAAGTTTATTTTTCTTTTCTAGTAAAAACTTCATATTATTGATCAACTCCTCCTTAAATAGTACTATTACAATAAAAAATAGATTAAACTTACCATAAAAAAAAAACCTATTTGCTACCAAAAATAACAACTAATCAGTCTTTACCTGAGAAAAATTCAGGTATTTATAGCCAGCAAGGTGTTGCTTCATGAAGAGAAACAATTGTTCAGAAAGGTGCAACCCTTCATAAAGGTGCAACTCTTCGGAAAGGCGCAACTCTTCGGAAAGTCACAACCCATTGGAAAGGTTATAACCATTCAATTTGAAAAGGTGCCTATTCAAATTGTATCCTTTCTCTTAGTGTCTTTCCGAAAAAAAACACCATCTTTTTAATTTTCATTCACACCTCTTAATAACCCAATAGTATTACCCAAGAATGTCCTAAAGTTCCTCCACCAAACCATACTACAGAATCATCCCTAGAAATATCAGTTAGAGCATACATATGCCAACGTGAATAGCTTTTGAAGCAACGAATTGAACACCTGGTAAAGAGACCAATCTTGATAACACCTAACTTGATAAACATTTCAACCTACGTAAAAGAGTTCAAGAGATTGTACATATTTATAATTTTGTAATTAAATTAATTCATTCAGTCTTTCACCTCTGACAAAAAGGAATTGCTCGGATGGTAGCACTCTAATCCTCCAACTCTAATATTATAAGTTCGAGTCACCAAAGGAGGAAAAAAAAAAGGTGAAAATTCTTAGGAAGGTATTTAAAAAAAATCTTTCACTGCCCATAATAATATTGGAGAATTTAACATTGATCACTGCATAGTATATAATTATTAATTGAATCAACAAAAAATACAAAGGAAGGGGGCATAACTTAATGTCTTATCTTGATGGGTACACTAGTCAATTGTTTGGCTAAAGACGATACATACAAGCAAAGAACTGAAGTTGGGTTAATAGCATAACTATCTTTGACCTAAGATAGGAGACCGACTCCTATTTACGGTCACATTCCTTTTTAAAGAGGTTTAAACGACCTTTTCAATTATAGTAACAATTTTGAAAAAGATTTTTTTTTTTTTTTAAGTTTTCACATGAAATTGAATTTTGGTGTTTCAAATCACCGTTATTTGAATTCTTAATCAAAATGTGACTCTTAATGTTATGATCCACGAACTAGAAACTCAAGTAAAGAATTCTTTAATTGAGGAGAAGGTATTAGGCATTCTCAAAATTCTGTGGTTCTCGAACAACACTTTATTAACTAATATTTATCATAAACTGTATATAATTTTAAATAAAGTGTGTGTATCTTCCTCAAAATGCTTATGTCCACCTTTTCTTTTATATATACTTACAATGAATTTGAATTAATTCGCAACCCACGTCACTTTTTCATGATAATTTGATTAAGGGGCTAATTGCATAGCTGCACACATATACAGTCTTTCCGAATTGTTTTTTTGCGCTAGCTAAGGACCATAATTGTACACACACAGCCAACATATTTTACTAGAGATTTAAAGGAGCGTACATAACCGCAGACATGACAATTAAAGCTAACTAAATATCAACTCCTTAATGAACATATGATTAATACTACCTCAGTCCCATTTTAATTGGGTACATTTCATTTTACATAGTGATTAGAAAATTATAAATTAGATGATAAATTTTTACTGTTTTATCCTTTACCCATATTAATGATATTCATTGGATATACTCTCTCCGTTCGCTTTCGCTTGTCACAAATTTCATAATTGAATTTCTATTTTTACTTGTTATTTTGACATATCAAGAGAAGGTAATTTTTTTTCTATTTTACCCTTAACATTAATTATTTTTTTTCTAAATTAATTTCAAGATATAATATAAGCATCATTTAATATAGGTGCTATGATAAAATAGTTATATTATTAATTATTTTTTTAATAGATGTGTTAAATCAAAATGTGACAGATAAAACCGGACAGGAGAGTAGGAATGAACATTACAGTTATTTCTTAATCACGCCCATATTTGCCTAACGCTGAACCGATCCTATTAATTGACTACTATTCATTATAAACGAGCCTAAGGATGCTTTTAATGATCCAATAAAAATTGTATTTCAGCCTACCGTTCATCTTTAACTTTATTTGTATTTCAGCTTACCGTTCATCTTTAACTTTATTTGTATTTCAGCTTACCGTTCATCTTTAACCCCATTCTCATGGACAATGTCTTTTTCTTTTTTCTTTCTTCTTTTTTTATAATTGCATTGTTCGGACTAATTTTTTCATACCTTGATTAAATTTACAGGATATTTTTTCACTTTTCACTAATAATAAATATCAGATAATTCTATCCATTAAATTGAGAATTTCATGGACAATTTTCATGGTTGAAACTTCTTCTGATTCAAATGAAACCCACGACCCGCAAGATGGCTGTTCACTTCAAATCAACTTTGTGACAAACTATTCCATATAATCACGTTCATCCATTTAGAGATAATATCTAAAGATAATATCAAAGAACTTTCTTTAGATTTACTTTCATAACACTTAATTTCCTTTTGATTTTAGATGTTACACTGTTATAAATCAAACGGGAGAGCCCAATCCAAAAGACTAGTCCAATAGGTGGGAGAACCCATTTGACCTATAAACTCCTTAGTATTTTTTTCAATGTGGGACAATTGGTTCATAACAATCGTCTCCGCTTGAGAACCAACGACCTCGTTGGTCACGGCTGAGCCCAGTTGGTCACGATTGGCGGACCCCTCTTAGGTCCAGGACACCACTCCAAGTCGTGGCTCCACGCGTGGATCGATCCTCGTTGGTCACAGCTGGCACCCCTCTTGGGTCCAGGCCACCACTACTGGCACACAAGCCACCACTGCGAGTCACGACCCAACGCGCGGCTCCCCACACGTGGATCGAGCCTCGTTAGTCACGGCTACGCCCAGTGGATCACGGTTGTTCACTTCAAATCAACTTTGTGACAAATTGCAGTAACTATTCCATATAATCACGTTCATCCATTTAGACATAATATCTAAAGATAATATCAAAGAACTTTCTTTAGATTTACTTTCATAACACTTAATTTCCTTTTGATTTTAGATGTTACACTGTTATAAACCAAATGGGAGAGTCCAACCCAAAAGACTAGTCTAATAGGTAGGACAACCCATTTGGCCTATAAATCCCTTAGTATTTCTCTATTTTTCCAATGTGGGACAATTGATTCATAACAATCGCCTCCGCTTGAGAACCATCGCCCTCGTTGGTCACGGCTGAGCCCAGTTGGTCACGGTTGGCACCCCTCTTAGGTCCAGGCCACCACTCCTGGCGCACAGGCCACCACTCCAAGTCGTGGCTCCACGCGTGGATCGATCCTCATTGGTCATGGCCACCACTTTGATTCACGGTCAAACGCGTGGGACTCTCAATGAAAGCACCAATGTTATAAACCAAACGAGAGAGCCCAACCCAAAAGACTAGTCTAATAGGTGGGAGAACCCATTTGACCTATAAACCCCTTAGCATTTCTCTCTAATGTGGGAAAATTGGTTCATAACATACACATACCTTCCTTATTATATCTTTTTAAGAATCAAACTAGTTTTAAATAATGAAAGTTCTTTATGTCCAAATTACTGAGAGATATGAACCTGATATTGTCAAGTTATATCCGTATCTGATCCCCGCTCCCCAGCATATCCAACCCCATCATAGTTTGCTAAATATATTACATATTGATGCTTTTGAAATAATATTTTTTACTAACAACAACGACATACCCAGTATATTCCCATCAAGTGGGGTCTGAGAAGAGTAAGTGTACGCAGTTCATACCACTATCTCAAATATGAGATAGAGAGATTATTTCCGATAGACCCCCAGCTCAAAAATACTTTTTTTACTAACTTACCAAGTAATAATAAATCACTTATTTTCTATGAAATTATTCTTTAGGAAAACATTTCCCATGAATAAATATTGATTATTAAAAAATAACTATTTCCTCATTAATTTCCAACTGAAAATTATGACTATTTCCACAGATATTTTAATTGAATCAGTGACAATAAATAATAGTGTAAAATTAGAAAGTTTTCCGATGTTTCAAGGAAAATATGTTCCCACCATATATTGTTTTAGTGAATTGCTCCGGTGAAAATCATATTTCATAAAATAAATTTTTCATTAAATAAAATAGAAAAACCTCTATTACTAATAGTGATTTTCCTTCTGCCAACGCTCCCTTAATGTTGCCCTAAATTTATTCCCTGACCTAACAAATAAAAGGATTTCATGAATGTGGTTTAAAAAGTGAATGTGAGTGAAAAGTCGTATGTCGGGTGGTGCTAAACCTCGTCTTTCAACAGTTAAGCGACAAGTTTGTCAATGAACCATATTGTAGTACTACACACTTAAGCTTTGTTTGGATAGTGGTTTGCCATGATTTCATAATGTACGGTATAGTATATTATTGTATAGTATAGTACAATATAATGTTTGGATAGACTGGATCGTTCACTGCTGTTTAATAACAGTTTTTTTGTTTGGTTTGATGGTATGATACTGTTTAATAACGGATAATTTTACTAAAATATCCCTAATTATTATAAATTTTAAATTTATAATAATTAGGGGTATTTTCTTATTAATTATGAACAAAATTTTCTTTGTGTTGTCACTGACATATACTATTTGTTTTTGTCGTCAACGTAAAAATACAGATGAACTGATAATTAACGTGCCATGTCTCTTATATTTTTGGCCAAACCCATCGATAGCCCCTCAAACTTGTCCCTAAAATTCACTTAGGCCCTTAAACTAAGGTTTGTACCTATTAAACCCCTACCCCCCCCCCCCCAATTTGGTTCCAATTGAGCATATTTTGCCCACATTTCATCAGCTTCCAGGCGTGTGTCTCCAAACACCGCTGATGTGGAAAGTTTTTCCACTTAAAACCCTCCATGTGTATAAACTAACTCCACATATACTTAATACATTTTAATTTTTAATGGAAAAAATCTCATTCCACGGAAGTTTTCTCTCTCTCTCTCCCCGTTAACTCTCTCTCTTCATAACCCTAAATTAACCTTAAATTAACTAAATTTCCACTCAAATCGAAGGACAAATTTGAGGGTTTTCCTCAGTTCTTCCTGGTGTAAGTGTTCTTATGATTTGTATTTGTTAAATTTTGTTGAATTTTAGCATATTGTAGTTTTTAGGGTTTTGAAATCACTGTTACGCCTATGATTTTGGGAATATTCCGTCTCCTTACTTAACATGCATTAAAGGTTGTATCTTTTAGCTTATTGATGTGTACTCTGAGTATATTTCGTGGCCATTCCGTTAAGTAACTTTGAATTTTTACCCTTTGTCACAGGTGACGTAATAAATGGAGATAATTTTCACAAAATTGCACCATGAGGGGTCCTTTTTCAATACGGGTGTCCCTACATATGTTGCAAGTTGTGTGCCAGAGGTAAGGTACATTGACAAGGACCACTTTTTCATACTAGAATTGTTATTTTATACTAAAGAATTAGGGTATGAAGTTGTTAGGGGGTTTATTTACCAAGATGCAGTAACTAATCAGTTCAAGTTGGTTAAAAGTGACAGACATCTCTATGAACTAGTTAAAGATTTAAAACATGAGGACTCTATTGATTTTTATATCTATCATGTTTTAGATGAACCAATTCTTGACCCTGATGGTCCCACTGATTTTTTACCTGCACCTGATATTATTGAGTGTGCAGACCTAGAAAGAGAAAGTGTTGGTGTTGGTGATAGTGCTAACATAGAGAGGGAATCTGTTGGAGTAGATGAAAAGAGGGAGACTGATGTAGAAGATGTTGGTGTACAAAGAGGTGATAAGGCTGATGTAGAAGATGTTGGTGTACAAGGAGGTGATGTAGAAGATATCCATGTAGAAGATATTAACCTAGAATATTTTGGTGTAGAAGGAGGTGATGAGGCTGATGTAGAATACATTAATGTAGAAGATGTTAATAGGCTAACAAGTGAGTTATCAGATTATTTGAGTAGTGATTCAGATCTTGGAGATATTCCTTTAAAAGATGGTTCAGATGTTGATGAGGAGTTGAGGGCTTTTAGACAAGAAAGAAGGGAAAAAAAAGCCAACAAAGAAAGAAACAAAAAAGCAAGAAAAAAGGTTGTTGAAACTGAAGAAGTACCTGTGGGAGTTGCTGGTTGTGTAGATATAGGCTTTGGGGATATTGGTAAAAGTAAGGCTACCAAATATTCTGGAAAGTTGGGTGGAGATGAGGAATATATTGATAGTTCTGATTGTTGGAGTGAAGATAGAGAAGAGAGAGATGCAGATGTTGTTAGAGGAGTAGATCTACCTAGAAGAAGGAGAAGCAAGAAAACTAGGTATGATGAAAATTGTGAGTTTTCTGTGTTTGAGCTTGGAATGATTTTTGCGGGTGCAAATCAGTTTAGAAAAGTTGTTGCAGATTATGCTGTAGAGTATAGGGGGCAGGTGAAGTTAAAACCTAATGAAAAACATAGAATAAGGGTGAAGTGCATTGCAGCTAATTGCAACTGGTTGTTGTTTGCTTCTACTGATAGGGATTCAGGTGATCTAATTGTTAAGAACTATAACTCTATTCACAAATGTATACCTCTAAACAAGAACAAGATATGTGATTCAAAGCTGGTTGCTAGAAAGTTCAAGGACAGAATAGCTTCTCAGTCATACATTAGGATTTAGGAAATTTAGGATTTAGTAAGAGAGGTGTTGGGTCTTTATGTAGGTAAAACTATTTGTTATAGGGCTAAACAGATTGTTATGAGGGAGAATATGGGAGATTGGAAGCTGAAATTTGCCAGATTATGTGACTATGCAGATATGATCAAGACAACAAATTCTGGAAGTTCTTGTTGGATAAAAATTGACAAAGAAACTGAACCAGGAAAGAACCTCTTTGTTTATTTCTATATGTGTTTTCATTCCTTCAAGCAAGGATGGTTAGATGGGTGTAGGAAAATTATTGATTTTGATGGGTGTTTTCTCAAAGGATCTTGTAAGGGTGAGTTGTTGGTTGCTTTGGGGAAAAATGGCAACAACCAAATGTATCCTATTGCATGGGCAGTTGTGGATACTGAAACAAAACATAGCTGGGACTGGTTCATAAGGTATCTGATTGCAGATCTAAATATGGGAACTGGTGAAGCCTTGACTGTAATGTCAGACCAACAAAAGGTACCACCACTTAATTATTTTTCTCATTACTTGACTTTATTTTCCAATAATATTCCTGTTTTAATAATACTTAATACTTATTATAAGGTTTTGTTTCTGTTTTGATGTATCTGCTACCAAATGCTGAGAGAAGAATGTGTGCTAGATATATTTGGAGCAATTGGCATGTACACTGGAGAGAAGAAGGGAGAATAAAATAATTTTGGAGATGTGCAAAAGCAAGCTTTGAAGTAAAGTTTAGAGAGGAGATGCAAGCAATGTCAAGGCTAGGGAAGAAAGAAATAACTGAGTACATGTTGATTAATCCTCCTACTTCTTGGTGTAGGGCATATTTCAAAACACATTCCAAATGTGATATTGTAGAAAATAACATGTGTGAGACTTTCAATTCTTGGATCTTAGCTGCTAGACATAAGTCCATAATCACAATATTAGAGGATATCAGACATCAATTGATGAATAGACATATAGATATGATTAAATTTGCAAAAACATAGATTTCAGACATTGCACCTATGGTAAGAATTATTTTAGAAGCTAACAAGGAATATTCAAATAGGTGTAGAGTTCTATGGAATGGAGTTAATGGTTTTGAAATTGAGGATGGGGGTTACACATTTGTTGTTCACTTGGACAAGAAGTATTGTGATTGTAGGTTATGGATGTTAAGAGGTATTCCTTGTCCTCATGCCATTTGTGCTTATTATTACTTGAATGTAGATCCTGATCAGCATGTAGAGTACTGGTATAAGAAAGAAACATTTCTTAAGTCTTATAGCCATTTCATTTAACCAATTACTAATATGAGAATATGGCCAGAAACCAAAAACCCATCAATTAAACCTCCAAAACCAAGAAAGATGTCAGGCAGACCTGGCAAGAACAAAAGGAAGAAGAAGGATGAGCCAAAAAAGTGGGGCAAACTCTCAAAAAAAGGTGTCAAGATCACTTGTTCAAGGCGCAAACAAGTTGGCCATAACAAGACTGTGTGTTCCAAAATGGTAAGCCTCAAATGAATTTCATAATAGTTTGTAAATTTAACATATTTCTTAGCTTTTCATATTTCTTTTTGTATGTTAGAATGGGATGGGGAGCAGTAATAGTAGTCAACCTAACTGTCAGCCTGAAGCTTCATGGAATCCACCACCACCACAATCAAATTCTATTTGTGGTGACACCAATGCAATGACAAGACATACCTACACTCAAAGTCAGACGACAAGAGTAAGTTATATATGCTTTGCTGCCTTAATATTTTTGTCCTGCTTAATATTATTATTTTTTGTCCTGCTTAATATTATTATTGAAAAATATTGAAAATATTGTGTTGCATTTATTCACAGTCAAGCTCCACCTTTCATACATATGCAACTACACAATCCAGTCAATCAGGATCTATTTATGCTGACACAGCTGCTGTGCCAAGAACACCTCAACGAAAGGTGTCAAGTGTTGCTGATAGAGGTCAAAGTGCTACTGGTAGAGGTAAAGGTTCTACTGGTAGAGGTAAAAGTTGTTCTGGTAGGGATGGTGGTTCTGGTAGTGGTTAATTTGATGCTGATAGGGGAGGTGAAAGAGGAATTGGTAGAGGTCAAGGTGCTGCTGGTAGAGGTCAAGGTATTGCTGGTATAGGTAAAGGTTGTTCTGGTAGGGATGGTGGTTCTGGTAGTGGTCAATTTGGTGTTGATAGGGGAGGTGAAGGAGGAATTGGTAGAGGTCAAGGAGGGAGTGGTAGAGGATTGCCAAGAAAAATAGTCAATGCAAGAGGGACCCCATTTGAAAGTGGAAGAAATGTTTCTTCCAGTCAAGTACCACCTTTGCCGACCAACAAGAGGTCATACAATGCTACCTCATTTTCTGCTGCTACTGGATACAAAAGGCCTGCAACTCGTTTTGGTGTTTACTCTGATCCAACAATTGGAACCCACGTGTGCAATGTATTTATTTCCGTCTCATTATTTACCTATAATAATGTTTTCCCTAATGTTTTCATTCAAGTTTTCAATGTTCATTGTCTTACAATTTTGTCTAATTTTACAGCCAGGTACATCAAGTGAGAAGGTTCTTAATGGAGGTATAAATTTAAGGAGTGCTTTACCAACCAATATAGATATTGGTTTTAAACCTAGTGGCCTAAAGTGGAATGGAAAAGATGCAGTCACCAGCACACAATTGCAACAAATTAAAGCAAATAAGAGAAAAAAATGGAAGCAACCAAGTTTTCTTCATCAATTGAATCTTCAAAGAAGTAGTTCATTTAGAAATGATTTGCACTGTAATGAGGGATAATGTCTTTCAACAAATTGTGTTACTAGTTTTTGAATAACTTTTTCTTAGGCAACAATTAATGATTTTGGTGTATGCTGCAGCAGAACTATTCTGCTCAATGTTGAGCCTTTTTTGAACACCTTTACATTATGTATGCAGTTTTTAGCTCAATCTTGAGTTGTGTTAATATGACATCCAGTTGCTTGCACTTGTAATATAGTTCATTTTTATCATAACCTTCAGTAGTTACAAATAGGTTGTGTGGTAATACCTTCAGTAGCTACACAAGTAGACACAAAGTAGCCAATTGACAATGAGATTGTCATACAAAAATATGTCAATTCATTCAAACAACTACTACAAACAAACCAAACAACTACTACAAACTAGGCCAACTACAAACTGAACAAACAACTACTACAAATTGCTACTACTACAAACTAACGAAATAACTACTACAAACTAACCATTACAATATCTAATTGCCTATTCAATAGGCAAACTTAACTACTACATCTTACACCATATTAAAGAACCACTTTACAGTTAGAATACTGAGAAGAAGTAGAACAAGTTTATTCAATTTGAACTTAGCACATTCCCTTTCAAGTTTAACTTTTTTGAGTTTTTGCCTCAATGCAATCAACTTCTCTTCACTATGTTTCAATTTCTCACACAAAGTGTCCCTCTCTTGTTCAACGTCTTTGAGTTTTTGCTTCAATCGATCACACGAATTTTCACCATCTTTGCACCTAATCATTAAGCTTGATGCTACCTCAGGATATTGATTCACATATATTGAAGGTTTTGGATCAATCCATATAAAGTACCCACATCCACCATTTTCCTAAAATAAAAAAACAATAGAATAATAAAAAAAAATATCAAAAAAAATATTAATTAAAATTTGTGAAAATGATACAAACCTTTGGAACTTTACATCCAAAAAATCTACGATCCGGATTTGAAGGAGTCCTTGAAGTTCTTAAAGGAAAAAATTTGGAACAGTAACACAAATCGGGAACATCAATATTGACGGAATTTTTCGACATTCTCATCGAAAATGAGAGAAAAAAATAATTTAAGAGAAACTAGGAGATAACTTTGATAGTGAGATGAGAGAAGTTGAAGAGAACTCATCTATGGAGGAGAGAATGAAGAAAGAAGAAGAGTAAATTTAGGTTAAAAAGAGGGAAATTGAAGGGAATGGCAAAAGTAACGTTATTTAACATTAACTTTTGCCACATGGATAGTTTTTTTAGTTTTCACGCGCCTCAGGCAGTTGCACAGCACGCACAGTGCCATGTGGGTAAAAAATGCCCAATAGGAACAAAATTGGAAAGTTTAGGGGTTTGATAGGTACAAGCCTTAGTTTAAGGGCCTAAGTGAATTTTAGGGACAAGTTTGAGGGGCTATCGATGGGTTTGGCCTATATTTTTTCCTCAAAGATTGCACAATCAAGTACTTTATATGATGAGTAATGATGTAATCCATTGCAGTCAGTATAGCAGCATAAAGGACATATTGGTACTCAAGCCACACCAATCTCTTTACCACAAACCTCTCAAGTTCCTAATATGTCACAACTTCCTTGGCATTCTGCTGCACCATTGCCATGTCATCTTCAACAACAGATGCATCCAACATTTCCCAAGTTGGAGCAACGAAACAAAGAGCAGAGAGAGATTGAGAGCAGAAAAAGTGTAAAATAAGTAATATAGGGTAAATGGTAAAATAAGATTAAATAAAATTATATAAGAGCATAATTGAAAAAAAAAAATCATGGCATACCACCAAATTGGTGGTTCAGTAAATTGGGAGATTTCATGGTCACCCAACCATGAAAAAGATATCATATCGTACCATGCCTTTTAGTAAACAATCAAAACAAACATGGTTTTCATGATAACCATACTATAGGAAACCACCATCCAAACAGACACTTAGTACTAGTAGACGGGGTCATCAAAATCAAATATTATTTATTTTATTTAAAATTTCAAGGATGAAATTATATTTGATGATATTTTTACACGAAATATTTAGAATTTAAATATATTTTTCTAAATATAATTTGTAATGCTTAATTTATTAAAATTAGCAAAATCATTCGACTTGACTAATTTACCTTAAACATATATAGAATTAAGTATGTTCTAAAAGAATTAATATATCAAATAGATTGTTACTTAATATATATCATAAATCCCATACACGAGCTATTACATGCTGGTACAAAAGGTTTTTCATTTTACTTGAAATTTTTGATGATTGAGTTGTGTTTGGTTATAATTTTTGCAAATAATATTTTGTTATCTAAGTGTATTTTTTAAAAAAATATAAAATATTAGTTAAACTTGAAATATAATTTAAATGGGGTTATTTTTATAAAAATAAGAACATAGGGTAAAAAAGCATTTTAAAAGAAAAAAATAAAAGTAAAAACAGAGTTTTGAGAATTTTTCAAATTTTAAAATACAACTTCAAATTATATATATTGAAGGGGATCCTTGGAGTAACTGGTAACGCTGTTGCGATGTGATCAGAAAGTCACAAGTTTAAACCTTGGAAACAGCCCCTTACAGAAGTGTAAAATTAGATTGCAACAATAAATCCTTGTAGTCGAACTCCACCCCAAACCGAATTGTTCTTTTCTTTTAACTTCATATTATAGTTAAAATTTTCATTACCAAACACTCCTTTTTATATTTGGTTCTTTCTTAGGCAAAAAAACTTTAAAAGCCAAGTACTCCACATTGCTCCTATGAATTTTCAATATTACACAAAATAAATGTTTTCGGTGAGGTGGTTGTGGCTGGCCAGCTTGATTTTTATACCCTCCAGCTTTAACAACTATTTGTTTCCTCAGTTCATTTTTATTGGTCTGTAACAATTTTTTCATATTTCTTAAAAATAATAAATTCAAAGTATATCTTACCATATGCTCATATTAATTGATATGTAATCTTAAAGCTTAATAGACTTAAAAAGTAATTTGAAATGAATAGTCAGTGTTAAGGTAAAATGGAACAAAATTATTATTCTCTTCGTTTGGTTTTAGTTGATTTTTTTTTTTTAAATGTGTTTTAATGTAGTTGTTCCTTTTATAAAATTAAGAGAATTTTATTATGTTATTCTAATATCATTCCTATCATTCAATGATTAAACAAAGTGTATATACTCAAATTTACATTTTTAAAGCATAATTAATAAGGCTAACTTAGGCCTCATTTGTTTGCACCTAAAAGAGGTCTGAATTTGAAAGATTCGGACTTCAGACCATTAAGTATATTTGTTTTTATTAAGATTTTGGCTCTTAATAGGTCTGAATAGGTCTTAATCATTCAGATTTGGTAAGGGCTCATTTGTTTGCACTTAATGAAGGTTTAATTCTGAATGGTTCAGACTTCAGACCATTAAGTACATTTGTTTTTAATTAAGATTTTAACTCTTAATAGGTCTGAATAGGTGTTAATCATTCAGATCTAGAATCAAGTCTTAATAGGTCTGAAAAAGTATTCTGGTATTGGATAATATTCACCGTCACTCTATTCATAATCATCAGTCACCACCTCTGTCACCACCATCATTATCAACCACCACCTACCACTTCCACCATCACAACCACCATCGACAAAAAATATCGCTATCAATTATTATTGTCAACCGCCATCACACCTACTACCTTTATTTTTCTAATTATATTTACCGCCACCACCGCCGTTAACAACACCATCATCATCAACCACTACCGGTCAATCCCTACTATTGACCAACTCATCTATCACAATTAGCACCACCACTAACTACCACTAATATATCACAACCTCCGCACATTGTTCGGCGGCCACTACTATTGTCACTAGTAAGCCACCCCCATCATCACTTCAACCACTATCATCTCTACAATTTATCTCTACTAACAACCATCTCCACCATCACAACTAACATCTTCAACTAACACCAACACATCTTCAACCATAACGCATTCATTTTTCAGCAATCACAATCAACACCTCCAACTACTAATATCAATCAACGTCACATCACAACCACCACCACCACTATCAACCGCCACCATCATAACAGTCACTACAATACCAACCATCACAACTATCACCACTATCATTACTAATCACTAACATCAATCATTGTCAACACAACTACCATTATAAACCATCTCCACTATCACTAACAAATATAAAAAAAATTCAATCAAATAATAATTTTGTTGTATTAAGTTGCATACTTTTTTAATATATAATTAGTTTTTTATTTGAATTGTATTTTTTTATTTTATTATATGTACAAATAATTTATTTTTTTACATTCAGATGTTGAAAAACAAACAATCTTAATCATTCAGTTTTCAGATATAGAGACAACATCTTAATCATTCATATGTGCATTCAGATTCAGACATCTGAATCTTTAAAAAAACAAATGCAACCTAAGTCTTAATTATTAAGAGGTATTCTTGTGTTGAAAAATATTCACCACCACTCTATCCATAATCATCGGTCACCATCACTAACCATCTTTGCCACCACCACCATTGTCAACCACCACCTTGATACCACCATTACTACCACTAACCACCTCCACCATCACAATTATAATTGCTACTAGCCACTATTTTTAGCCGTTACCATGTCTACCACCTTCATTATTTTAATTATATTCACCACTATCCCCACCCTCAATGCCAATGCCAATGCCACCACCATCAACCATTATCGGCCAATCCCAACTACTAACCAGCTCATCTATTAACTAGCACCACCGCTAACTACAACTAACACAACCACCACCTTACCACCAACCACCACCACCACCAACCACCTCTACTATCACAACTACCATTCACAATTATAATTGCTACTAACCGCTATCTTCTTCCACTACCATATCTACCACCCCCATTATTTTAATTATATCCACCACTATCACCACCGTCAATGCCAACGCCAATGCCAACTGCTAACTAACAACCATCATCAACCACTATCGACCAATACCAACTACTAACCAACTCATCTATTACAACTACCGTCACCGCTAACTACCACTAATACATTATCAACATCCACACATTCTTCGGTCACCACCACCATTGTCACCGCTGTCGCCACCTCTATCACCGCTTCAACCACCATCCTCGCTACAGTATATCGTTACTAATAATCATCTCCACCATCACCTCCAACTACTAACATCAACCAACTTCACATCACTACCTCCACTACTATCAATCGTTACCATCATAACAGTCACTACAATACCAAACATCTTTATCATCATAACTATCACCACCAACATTACTAATCACTAACATCAATCATTACCACCACCACCGCCATTACAAACCATCTCTATCATCAATAACAAATCTAAATATTTTTTTCAATCAAATAATAATTTTATTGTATTAAATCAAATATTTTTTTAATATATAATTATTTTTTATTTGAATTATATTTTTTATTATATATGCAAATAAATAAATTTTGCATATCCAGATATTGAAAAAACAAATAGTCTAAACCATTTAAATTTCAGATATGAAGACAACATCTTAATTATTCATATATGCTTGCAGATTCAGACGTCTGAATCGTAATAAAAACAAATGCAACCTTAGTAAAATAAACCCCTAATACATAATTTTTGAAAGAGAGTGTCAAGTCAATTAAGGTCAACTATTTTGAAACAAGAAAGTATATTTTTTGTGATATTCACGCTAAAGTGAGCAAATGAACAAGTAAAGATACACAGAAGAAATATTTATTACTTCTTCCGTCACATATTAGTTGCGTAAATTTCATTTTATACAGTGATTAAAAAATCATAAATAAAAAGATAATTTTACTAATTCACCCCCTTAAAAAACTGCTTGAAAACTTAATAAACAAGTGTGAACACTTTAAAAAAACAAACTAATTATTAGGATAATATGAGAAAAATTTAACAAATATTTTCTTGTTTAGTATGGTGACCAAATAATATAAAACTACTTTTATTAAGATGACCAACTAATATAGAACGAAGAAAATAATTTAAAGCTATAATAGGCAAGGGAGAAAAAGGAAATGAAAATATCAGAACACAGCAAAGTAGGTAAGGGAGAAAAAGGAAATGGAAATATCAGAAGCCAGCCAAGTGAGATTGACCTGTGAAATGGGAAGAATAAATGAGCTATTAAATGAAGTTAGTTGTAGTGTTGTAAGTTGTACTACAACTGGGAAAAATATTAATTTAAAAGAGAAGATAAGAGTCAAGTGTACAACTGCTTTGAAGATTATGAAAGCATAGAAACCATCAACAGATCCAAATTCTCTGTATACTTTCTCGGAGAAAAATATTAGTTGGCATATTTGTTTTAAAAAAAATTATTTTAAAATAATTGACATATTTAAGAAATCAAGAGATAAGTAATCTTTATTAAAAATTATTCTAGAATTAAGAGGTGCATAAATAGGTGAAGATTAAATAATTAATAGTAAGAAATATATTAGTCAAATCACAATTCTAATTTTCTTAAGAATAATATAAAATTCATGCATGCCAACTATTGTTAAACGGGGAAATAACATTCATGTCAATAAATCACTATCACATGCATAATTAAAGCTCATATCATCTTTTAATGAAAGGGCATTATAATCTGAAAATTAATGTCAAGGATAATTTGTGAGTTCAATAGGTGAAAGAAGAATAAAATTAAATCATTTTCAACATGTTGGGATCATTGTTTGAGCCTCTTTGTAATTTTAAAAGCAAGAAGATTTTCATGAGAAATTTTGCCATCGTCATTTCTTGTAAGATTATTTTTAACTCCATTAAATTCATTTATGTCTCTTAATTTGAGGCGCAAAATTTAAGGATGTAAGAGGAATTTTTGAATAAGGATCTTAAACTCAATAGGTGTATAATATTCCAAATGTTCTTTGATTCTTGTTTTTTTAATCATGTCATGTAAAATATTAAAATTAAAAAATTACAACAACAATAACAAACTCAGTGTATTTCCACATAGTGGGATCTGGAGAGGGTAAAATGTATGTTATCCATACCACTACCTCCGAAGAAGTAGAGAGGCTGTTTCCGATAGACCTGTTGTTTCGGGTACACAATCTGTATGTTTGTACAAACACTTCAACTTTTGTTCAAGACAATTTGAAGAACACCTATGAAGTTTTTAACACCTTCAACACAAGTTCATCAAGAACTATCAAAGAAGTATGTTATTTAAAAGAAACAAGATGAAGTAGAAAATAGAACCAAGTCCTCCGATTTCACAGAGTGTTCTTAAGGAATTAATTCCCCTCAAGTACCCGAGGTTGTGTAATTTTTTCTCCCAGGATAAAATGGCTCACAATCAGAATATGGCGGTACCTAAAACCTTCTGATTCTTTGAACACACTCAACGACACATGATAACACAGAGTTTTTAGAAGTAGAAGAGTGTTTTTCAATGCAGTAAAATTCGTACTACCTAAAGAAAAAAGTTCAGGTATTTATAGCCAGTAAATGCCCCTTCGAAAAGGAAGCAATGGTTTATGAAAAGGTGTATCACTTCAAAATAATCATGTCTGTCCATTCCGAAACAGTATGTCTTTTCTAAATAGTCACATCCAACTGAACAGTCACACCCTTTTTTCGAAACAGTGTGTCTTTTCCTCGAAGGGTTGTGTCCCTTTTGAGGTACGTTTCTGCATGCTTCTACATGACATTTTTATGAAGAAAAATATTTTCATTTTTCCTTGGATTTTCGGATCACTTGTTTTTTCTAGTTACAAATAAACTTTGTCTAAAAAATTAATCTCATCGATCAATCATTTTTCACATCCAAATCCACATCCAAATCTGAAGCCGAAGCCGAGCCGAGCGAGTGACGACGTCGATGACACGAGGTACCTCTTGGTTCTTTCCTCACTATCCACTTGAAGGAGTGTTACTCAATAAAAACACATTAAAGTTGCTTTCTCCCACCAATGTGGGAGAAGTATGCTATCCTTAAATGAGTACACTTTTCCTCCTAGATTTTTTCTCCATTTTTCATTCACACCTATTGAACTCAATAATCCCCCACATGAATGGGGAATGACTACTCTTTATAAAACTTTATGGATAAGTATGTGATCAGCAATCAAAGACTGATTGCATCTGGATAAGTGGGTTTCTCTTTGAACTTTTCATAGTGAACATGCATCGGATGCACTCTGTCATCGGTAGATTTGATATCTTTAAACCATCGAGCTTTAATATATACATAGACAACACATATCACACAACCAGCCTTTTACCATTAATGGTTCTCATGATTTTGTTCGTTTCAGCCATGAACCACGTCCTAGTTTCATGAGAGCTTTGAGAATAGACCTTTACTAACATTCTCCTTGAAACGGCTTCCACTTCACCCTCACATAGGTAATTTCTAAACGTTCAATCCTATAGATTAAACTATTTGATCAAATCTGCCAAATTTACATAATCATTAAAAGGCTTCACACCACAAACCTTATCCTTGTTTACTAAATATTGTCTACATCGTGAGAATGGATTGGGTATATTGACAATATTGAACCTGTCAGTCACAACTTTGTTTGATCTCCTTGAACCTAGATCTTGGGATCTCCAGTCTACTAGGTAGAGTTACCGCCATACTGACTTGTCCTAGGCCGTAAACCTATTCCCTTGGATGTTCTCTCAACTCCCTCTCTAGATAGGCCTTTTGTAAGTGAATCCGATACATTATCCGTTGGCTTCACATAGTCAACTGTGATAATTCCACTAGAGAGTAGTTTTCTAATGGTATTATATCTCCGTCTTATATGACGAGATTTATCATTTTACATCATGATACCTGCCCTACCAATCTCTTCTTGGCTATCACAGTGTATACATACTAATGCCAATAGTTTGGGCTAATAAGGAATATCTTCTAAGAAATTTTAGATCCATTCAGCTTCTTCACCGGCTTTATCTAATGCGATAAATTTAGATTTCATTGTAGAGAGAGTAATACATGTCTGGTTGGACGATTTTTAAGAGACTGCTCCTCCACCTATAGTAAACACATATCCACTTATGAATTTTACTTTATTTGACCCGGTGATCAAATTTGCATCACTATATTCTTCAATTACTGCGGGATATTTACTATAATGCAAAGCATAGTCTTGAGTGTATTTAAGATACCCTAAAACTCTTTTCATTGCCATATAATGAGTTTTATTGAAATTACTCGTGTACCAACTCAACTTACTAATAGCATATGCTATGTCTGATCGTGTACAAATCATGATATACATTAAACATCACAACACTCTTGCATAGTCCAACTGTGGGTCACTTTTGCCTTCATTCTTTTGAAGTGCAAAGCTCACGTCCAATGGAGTCTTAGAAATACCAAATTTCAAGTATTTGAACTTGTCAAGTACCGTTTTAATGTAATGAGACTGTGACAATGCCAACCTTTGTGGAGTTCTATGGATTCTTATTCCTAAGATCGCATCCGCAACTCCAAGGTCTTTCTTAAAAAACTTGCTCTCAAGCATTCATTTCATAGCATTTATGTCAAAAATGACTCTACTGATGATCAACATATCATCCACATACAAACAAACAATGATCTTGTGATTTGAAATGTCTTTAATATAAACACATTTATCACATTCATTTATCTTGAACCCGTTTATCAATATGGTTTGGTCAAAGTTCGCATGCCACTGTTTAGGTTATTGTTTTAGTCTATAGAGTGACTTAACAAGTTGCACACTTTCTTTTCTTTACCAGGAACCAAAAAACCCTCGGGTTGTTCCATGTAAATTTCTTCCTCCAATTCTCCATTTAGGAATGCTGTTTTCATATCCATTTGATGGATTTCAAGATCATATATTGCCTCCAAGGCAATTAATATCCAAATTGACGTTATCCTTGTTACAGGCAAGTATCTATCAAAGTAATCAAGACCTTTCTTCTGTTTGAAGCCTTTTACTACAAGTCTTGCCTTGTATTTGTCAATAATTTCATCCGCTTTTATTTTTCTTTTGAAGATCCATTTAGAACCTAAAGGTTATTTCCTGGAGGAAGATCAACCAACTCCCGAGTATGGTTGCTCAAGATAGATTCAATCTCACTGTTGACTGCCTCTTTCTAAAAGGATGAGTCTGAAGATGACATCACTCCTTTAAATGTTTGAGGCTCATTTTCTAAGAGAAATGTTACAAAATTCGATCTAAACAAAGTTGACGTTCTTTGACGTGTACTACGTCTTGGATTTCATGATTATATACATCCTCACTTGGTTCATCTCGAGGTCATCTAGATCCTCTACTAGACTGTTCATGTCTAGTTTTATACAGATAAATGTGTTCAAAAAATTTAGTATTATCTGATTCAATTACAGTATTTTCATTGATATCCGGTTGTTCGAATTTATGAACCAAAAACCAACATACTTTACTACTTTGAGCATATTCTATGAACATGTAGTCCACTTTCTTAGGTCCTATTTTTATCCTTTTAGGCATAGGAACTTAGACTTCTCGCTAGACATCCCCACACTTTGAAATATTTCAAGTTAGGTTTCCTTTCTTTTCATTTTTCATATGGAATTGATTGTGTCTTACTATGGGGCACTCTATTGAGTATTCAGTTAGCTGTAAGGATAGCTTTCCCCACAAGTTTTGCGGTAAACCTAAACTTATAAGTAAGACATTCATCATTTCCTTTAAGATACGATTTTTTCTTTTCGCAATTTCATTAGACTGAGATGAATACGGAGCAATAGTTTGATGGACAATTCTATTCTCTACACATTTTTCCGTAAATGGAGATTCATATTCTCCACCCTTATCACTTCTTATCGTTTTGATCTTTTTCTCTAGCTGATTTTCAACTTGTGTTTTATATTGCCTAAACGCATCTATTGTTTCATCCTTACTGTTTAACAAATAGACATAACAATACCTAGTGCAATCGTCAATAAAAGTTATAAAATACTTTTTTTCACCACGAGATGGTGTTGACTTCATATCACAAATGTCAATATAGATTAAGTCTAAGAGATTGAAATTCCTTTCAACAGACTTATACGGATGCTTAGCATACTTTGATTCCACACACGTTTGACATTCTGATTTATTGCACTCAAAGTTTGGCAATACTTCTAAGTTAATCAGTTTTCGCAATATCTTGTAATTGACATGTCCTAATCTTTCAATCTACGATTCATTAGACTCAAGCAAGTAAGAAGAATTTTTTTTTTTATTGATTTCAATTGTCATTACATTCACCATAAAAAGGCCCTCCGTGAGGTAGCCTTTTCCTATGTACACTTCCCTTTTACTAGTTACAATCTTGCCAGAAATAAATAGACATTTGAATTCATTTTTGTTAAGAAATGATACGAAAATCAAGTTCTTTCTTAACTCTGGTACATAAAGAATATTGTTAAGAGTCAACACTTTGTCTGACATCATTTTCAAGTAGACTTTTTCCGTTCCTTCAACTTTTGCAATTGCGGAGTTTGCCATATAGATATTCTCTTTGCCTTGAGCCGCAGCAAATACAACAAACAACTCTTTATTGGCACAAACATAACGGATTACACCAGAATCCATCCACCACTCTCTTGGATTTCTCACCAAGTTACATTCAAAAAGTATGGCACATAGATCGTCCATTTCATGCTTGGATTCATCCATACTGGCTTGATTATTCTTTTTGTCTTTCTTTGGGGCACGACAATCTGTTGACTTGTGGCCAATCCTGTCACAATTAAAGCACTTCTCTTTGTATTTTTTCTTAGGTTGATTGCTTTGTTGTCCAGCTTTCTTCCACTTCTTTGAGTTATTGGGTTCGTCTTCTACAATTTAGCTCTATTCATTGCCGAATTTCCTTTAGAGCTCCTCTCTGCGGCTTTGTTGTCTTACTCAATGCGCAAACTCATAATGAGGTCTTCGACTGTCATCTCCTTTCGTTTGTGTTTCAAGTAATTTTTGAAGTTCTTCCATAAAAGTGACAACTTTTCAATTATTGCAGCAACTTGAAATGCCTCGTTCACAACCAAACCTACAATAAAGTTCATGTGATCATTATGAACATTTTTAACATGTTCAAATAAGGTATTCACTAAATTCATACCTTCAACAATGAGATCGTGAATGATGACTTGCAATTCCTGTACTTGGGATACGACAATCTTATTGTCAATCAGTTTGTATTCAAGGAATCTTGCAACAAAGAACTTAGTTTCAGCATCCTCAGTCTTATATTTCTTTTTCAGCGCATTCTACAACTCTATTAATGTCTTCATTCTGCTGTAAACGTTGTATAAATCACCTTGGAGACCACTTAGGATATAATTCCTATATAGAAAATCAGAATGCTTCCATACCTCTATTACAACGAACGCTCCTTGTCCGAAGTTTCTCTGGGCACTTCTGAAGCATCTTGAGATATAAATCTTTGAAGACACAAGGTTGTCAGATAGAAGAACATCTTCTGTTGCCACCGCTTAAAATCTATTCCAGAAAATTTTTTGGACTTTTCCGCTAGTGCCATAGTGGGTCACACCTTCAGTTACGTGACCATCAGTAGTCAACTTTAATGGAGAAAAATATTTTCATTTTTTCTTGGATTTTCGGATCACTTGTTTATCCCAATTTCAAATAAACTTTGTTTAAAAAACTAATCTCATAGATTGTTTTTCAAATCCAAATTCAAATAATCTGAGCCGAGCGAGCTATGATGATGACAGCACAAAGCACCTCTTGGTTCTTGCCTCACTATCCACTTGAAGGAGTGTTACTCAATAAAAACACATTAAAGTTGTTTTCTCCCACCAATGTGAGAGAAGTATACTTTTCTTAAATGAGTACACTTTTCCTCCATTTTTCATTCACACCTATTGAACCCAACAAGACCCGGCTCAAGACAAAGAAAAACATATTAAAAAATTACTAAATATATAAAATAATATCTTTTTAAAACACATTAAAAACTAAAGTAAAGACTATAATTTTATCTTGTGATACTAATATGAGGCAAAAAATTGATCCATTAGGAAGGTTTAAAGTAATCTTATAAATTTATTCAACATATTTAGTCCGTCGAATTTGCCAAGTGAGCATCTATGGTGTCCAGAGGCGGAAAATTATATGGTGTCCAGCCTACTAATAGGGGTTCGTTTGAACCTTCTTCGACGAAAAATTATACTATTAATGCATGATTAAAATAATTTTTATGTGTATATTGTAGATGTTGAACCCTATTCGATGAGTTTTTCTTCAGATTTTGAACCCTCTCAGCAGAAATTCTCGCTCCACCTCTGATGGTGTCCATCAATTTAATAGTTAGACTTGACGGGAATTGTATGTGAAATAACTAATATAAAGAGAACTCATATTTGAAGGTATAATTTTTACAGTTTCTACTATTTTTTAAATCTATTTTATAGAAGTTTGATGCAGCACTTTTGAGCTTCAAATTTTGGTACACTCTTCTATCTTTGGAACCAATTTTGATTTCATTGTATTGCAGGATCTGATGAGACTTTGCTAATATTTATGATTAAATTATCTTTTGTTTTTAACCTCAAATTAATCTAACAGACATAGTTCGTTATTAAAATAATAAACGGGAAAAGATCAGAAGTGTTCCCTTGAACAAATTTAAGAGCCAAAATCAGAAGCGGATCCAGGATTCGAACTCACCGGTTGCCAAGTAATTCAATCGAATTATTCATCTTTTCGATCTATGGGATAATTAACAAATCAATCAATAATAAAATGACCAAACTTAAACTTTTAATAATAGTACTAATATCATAATATCCATAATTCATTACAATTGCCCACAACGAGTTTTCATATTCTGAAAACGATCAACGATGACATCATTACTTACATTTTTAAATACATCACACTCTATGTAACATACTAAACAATCATTTAAATATTGATCACCAATACTATTTCGCACTTCATTTTTTATGTGCTTCATGGAAGAGTATGTTCTCTCAACAGTTGTCGTAGCGACGGGTAAAACCAAAGTCAACTTCACAAGTAAATAAACAAGTGAATAAGTCTCTACAAGATTTGCCTCCACTAATGCGTTTGCCAAATCATATTTGCCTCAACTAATGTTTCAAGACAGATTGACAAGACCCTTTTTCAATATAATATTTCCACACTTCATCTCGTATTCGAGGATCATAATCAGAAATAGGTCTTCTTTCTCCCGGATCGGCTTTAAGTGAACCCAAATCGAGGTCAGTTATAAGACAAGAACGATTGAAATTGACATTACTAGAACTTGATTGTGAATAATTAACCTTCTTGAAAAAATTCTCATCTCAAATTCTCAATCACAAACTAGAACACTTTCTCCTAAATCAAGTTATCAAGATACATAGATAATTTCAAATTTAGGTTTCTAGGCTCAAGAAAGAGAAACAAAATAATTTTTCAATATAACTTACGGAGAGCAAACAAAGAGAGAGAGCAAGCAACAGCAGCAGGAAACCTCAAGAACAAGAGTCTCAGTCGATGCTTTGATTTGGAATTTGGAAATAGTTTTTTTTTTTTTTTTTGGAAATAGGAATTTGGCTTTGTTGCCAGCAGGTTTCGAACACAAGACCTTGGAGCTACAAAACCAACTCTTTGCCACCCACACTAGACAATGTCTTGTTATTATGAGTGGCAGACTTAATTTTTAACTATATCTGTATATATATACAACTATATATATAGAGTTTCCGTCGAAGTTTACGGGTGTCGTGCCACTCCCACGGACCTTAATAGATCCGCCCCTGGCCAAAAACTGATCGGAAGTATATTTTAATGGATAGTTTTAAACTTATTGCTAAACCTAAGGAGGATAGGCTCTAATGTTTATTTTTCAATTAAAAAAAGGAATGTCCCTTAGACACACAAATTTGAGATTCATTTTTCTTTTGCAATAATTGGTTGTGTATAAATTTTTTTAAAAAATAAATATATATACATTGAGAAGTATGTGTAGAATATTAGAAGAAGTTTGACACATTATTATGTCTCAAGAAAGATTAAAATTATACTATCATTAATTGGAAATAAATTATTCGAACAGATCAATTATAAGAAAGTTATTAGCAATTTTGCATTACAAAAGATCGAAAATAATGGACCTTCACACATAAAAAAAAAAAAAAGGTTTAAGACCTTCATTTGATTTTGACTTTAGGCTCCTAATATAATTGAATGTTATTTCCTCTCAATTTAATTTTAAAATAATTGAATAGACAACCAATATTTTGGAAATCTGTTTCCATAATCCTCACTATGGTACTATATTTCCAAAAAAAGGAAAAAAAGGGTGATCACGGTTTTTCTTCCTCCTATATAATACTACCAATTAATGGATATAGATAGTAAATACCTACATACATTACACACACACACACATATATATATATATATGTGTGTACTCATTCAGTACTACTGCTAAGACCTAATTCTTAAGGCCAATATCTAAAAGTAGTTCAATGGCAAGTTGGTTTTTAAAATCAACAAGAAGTAGTTCAATTCATGGTGTTATAAGAAAGCTGCCGATGGCTTTTTCCGGCGAGTTTACCGCTGTTGGTATCGTACGGAGACGTTTCGTGTCGATGGAAGCTGGACAGAAACTGGATCCATACAGAAGCTCTGAGGAGGAGGATTATAGTGACAATATTGCTTACCAAAATCAGGCAACATTATTTGAACTCTCTTTTTGTTGAATACTCAAAATCTAATAAGTTAGTAATTAACAAGTACTACTATGTACAACTTGATCAATATCACGCATCGATTATATTAACTATATAGTTTGGCCATTTCAGAAGATTAATTGTTAAGTTCTATATAGAGATAATAATTAGTTAACTTCATAACCCCCTTCCTCTCAAAATAGTTTGTCCTTGTTAACTCGATATTTTCCTTAAGAAAATATTTATTAGGAGATTATTTTACCAAATTAGCCTTATTATTTATGTTTTAAAAATATAAATTTGTGTATGTACATTTTGTTTAATCATTTAATGATAGAGTTATATTGGAAGAACATAAGAAAATTTTCTTAATTTCATAAAAGAGACAATTAAATTGAAACAATTATTTTTAGTAAGAAGGCCATCTACATTTTGAAATGAAGTGAGTATCAATTGAAACGGAAGAACTATTAATTACTTCATCCGTTCAACAATACTTGTCTACTATATATTAATATAGATGTGCAATAGTATTTGTCCATCTTAAAAAATAAATGAATAATATTTGTCCATTTTAAAAAATAAATGAATAATTTATTCTTTTCTATCTATTTTATCCTAACTTTTAAATATCACTCATAACTAAATTTATTATATTCAAAAAATAATATAATAGACACGTATTATTGAACGAAAAAAAATACTTGTAGGTATTTTATCTGTTCCATTTTGCATGATACTCTTCTATCTCAAATTTCCTTGTTTGTTTTAAGGGTAAACTGCATAAAAACTATTCTCTCTTCATTTTACTTGACCGCTATCTAAAAAGAAATTTTATGTTTACTTATCACTATTAACATATAAAAAAAATAGTAATATTTTTTTTCATATTTATCTTTAATATTAATTACTTATTTTCAAACTTAATTCCAAACATTAATTAATAGGAATAATGTGATAAAATTATCATGTGATCATTATTTATTTAATATACATGTCAAATCTAAATGTGATAAGTAAAAAATAAATGTGTTAGAACAAAGTATTCCTATTTTATTTTTGTTAGCCCTTTGGACTTGACACCATTGAGGGGAAAATATTTATTAAGATTCTATTAAATTAATAGGGTGTTCGGATGTGCTTTTCTAAAGTGACTTAAAAGAGAAAATTCAAAAGTAGATAATATAGATAGTAATTTTTAGCTTTTGACTTATTTTTGTACTTTTTAAGTATAAAATAAAGTGCTTAAAAATATTTTTTGTCTCTATTAAACAATTATCAAAATAAAAACATACTTAAAAGTCAAAAATACCTAAAAATAAATCAATTCAATTGAGTGATATACAACTAAGCACACTTAATTAATCCTCTGTTTCAAAAAAATGATTTTTCTTTTACTTCGTTTCAGGAATTTTTTAGAAATTTTTTACCACATATCTAATATAATTAAATTTAAATATATTTTATTATATTTAACTTATTTTAATTTAAGATCATAAAATTTATTTTTATTTTTTTTAATTTCATGTTAAGTTAAAATAAATTATTATTTTGAAATAACAAAAATACTTTTTAATTTTATTTTTTTAATTTATCATTTTTCTTTAACTCATTTATTTTTCATATCACATTTAGTGAGGAAATTAAAAGTGAGCATTAATGAGCCACCCAACACCTCCATAACCAACCGTCCGGGCCACATTTATTCCACCGCGCCCCATAACCGAAGATCACAGTTTTACATGTTCCTATTTGACTTAGACATATTTTCTTCATTTTATTTGACTTTTTTATTAAAAGTAATTATTTTGATTTATTTGTTTAATGTATGAAATCAAAAGAATTTTATGAGTACATATTTTTTTCTATCATTAATATTAAATAATTACATAGACTACTAATAGTAATATATTTAGATTTTCAAAACATCATTAATAAAATTAACTTAGTACTCCAATATATCTTTAATTATTGATTTTAAGGGATGTGTCAGATTAACAAGGGCGAAATAAAATGAAACGGCGGGACTATCTCTTAAGAAATAATAAATAGAAGGGTAAATTTTCAAAATAGTTGATTCTTTTTTTAAAATTATTTATTTCAATTTAATTGTCCCTTTTATGAAATTAAGAATATTTTGCTATGTTCTTCCAACACTATCTTTATCTATAAGTAACTAAACAAAGTATATATACTCAAATTTATATTTTTAAAATATAATTAATAAGACTAATTTGATAAAATCAATTACTAATAAATATTTTCTTAAAGGAAGTGTCAAGTCAACAAGTGTCTAACTATTTTGAAACAGAAGAAATACTTAGTTCCTAATTTACCCTTTTTATTAGTTATAATTATTTCTTAAAATATTAAATTTATTATATTTAACTAATGATATTATAAAATTATCATTCTGTTTATTGCTCCTTAAAAATTATGCCAAGTCAATAATGAATAATTAAAAATAGACAGAGGAAGTATTATGTTTTTATTTACAATGTTTATTAACCGTAAAATAATGAAATAATGACTTCGAAATATTAGATGTAACCTTTAAAGACAAAACTTGTTAAATACTTAGATGTTTAAATTACTTACGTGTTTTTATGAAGACCTAAATATTACTGTATAGATTATACGTATTTTAGTGAAGGTTAAATATTAAAACCCAAAAAAGTGAAGGTTAAAGTTTTAATATGTGTACTTGTCTAAACTGATAATTGGTAATAATTGATTGAAACATGCAGGATTTGAATTTTCCAGGTGGAAAAGTTCCATTGACATCACAAATGAAATTTATTTCAGAGGCATCAGATAAGAGATTACCATGTTATCGAGTTCTAAATGATGATGGTTCCCTAATTTCTAATACCATACACGAACAGGTACGTACCAACATTTAATCTTCAATTTTACTAACTATTGCTCCCTTCATTTTAAAATAAGTGTTGCTTTCGTTTAGATATATCCTTCTAAGAAAGTTATTCATTCCTAAAAAATAAGATGTGTTTTTACTAGCGTTCCCTTAAAAAAATACCTTGAAAAAAAAATATAATTCTTTAGTAAGTAGCTTCTTAGTTATATAAAACTCCTTTTATTTAAGTAAGAGTAAAATTGAAAGAACAACATTAATGTACTTTTGTCATCTTGATTATGTAAAATAAAACTTATTTAAAAATAAAAGGAGTATTACGTTAGATTGATACTTACAGTGTGTGTAAATTTGAATTAACGTAATATGTGCCAGAAGCAAATATAGTTTGTAAGGTATATATATGTTTGCCCTTTTTTCCTTATCATAAAATAACCTGAAAAAATGAACCAAGTTCCTTCGATAGCATGTGTAATTAATTAAAATAATCGTGTTAAAATTCATTTACGTTGTGATATATAAGACATTATATAATCTCTTCTACTTAATCTAAATTAGGTAGGGGAAGACGTAGCTGTGAACATGTATAGTGCCATGGTTACTCTCAAGACAATGGACACCTTCCTTTATGAAGCACAAAGACAGGGCAGAATTTCCTTCTATATGACCTCTTTTGGTGAAGAAGCTGTCAACATTGCTTCTGCTGCTGCTCTATCTCCACAAGACTTTGTATTACCTCAAGTAATTAATTTCCTCAACTTACTTTTTAAACAATCGAATCGACCTATTAATTATGTAAATAATTGTTGCACTGTTAGTACTAGAACTTAAACTAATATTGCAATGTTGCAGTATCGTGAAGCAGGAGTCTTATTATGGCGCGGCTTCACAGTTCAAGAATGCACAAATCAATGTTTTGGGAATAAGGATGATAAAGGGAAAGGCAGGCAAATGCCAGTACATTATGGTTCCAACAAACACAATGTTATTACCATATCGTCACCTTTAGCGTAAGTATTCAAATTGAAATTCTTAGTAAAAAGCGTGATGATGATGTGCTACTACTTAATTAAGTATTTTGTTTCCCTTGCACATGTAGTACTCAGATATCTCAGGCTGCTGGTGTGGCTTATTCTCTGAAAATGGATAAAAGGGGTGCTTGTGCTGTTGCATTTACAGGGGATGGTGGAACTAGTGAGGTAATTAATTAATGAACACTTTGGAGTACTAATTAACTTTCTAATTTTAACCATTACAGTTAAATAAGGTAAGTGAAAAAACATATAATGCAGGGAGATTTTCATGCTGGGTTGAACTTTGCAGCTGTTATGGAAGCTCCTGTTATCTTCATATGTCGGAATAATGGATGGGCCATAAGCACCCCTGTACACGAACAATTTCGAAGTATATTATTCATTTCAATAAAATTGCTCCGTCTGTTTCTGTTTCATTTTATATGATGATATTTAACTATCTAGACACACCTTTTAAGCAAAAAAAGAAAGAAAGACTTGTGACACAAAAGAATTGATGTGATTCATCTATGTTGTGACTTTTTCTGCCTTTTATTTATCGTGGCAGGTGATGGTGTTGTGGCAAAGGGGCTAGGTTATGGAATAAGAAGTATTCGCATAGATGGGAATGATGTTATTGCAGTTTATAGTGCTATTCGCGCAGCTCGTAATATGGCAATTAATGAGGGAAGGCCAATATTAGTTGAGGTGAAATTAACACACATATATACTGTAATTGGCTTTTGAATGCATCATATATATATTGAAGGATAAGTTTACCTACTATGAGGTGAAAAATTGTATAACTTGTTTCCTTATTTTGGTGAAAAATGTTAGGCAATGACTTATCGAGTGGGACACCATTCGACATCAGATGATTCCACAAAGTATCGACCAATGAATGAAATAGAATATTGGAAAACAGCCAGGAACCCCATATCCATATTCAAAAAATATATTGAGAGATATGGTTGGTGGAGTGAAGATAAAGAATCTGAACTCGCCAGAAATATCAAGAAACAGGTATTGATTATAAATTTAGCCCACTCTGTCTAATTAGTTTAAGTTTGATCCGTTTATTGATCAGCGCAACTCATTTTAACTCGTTCAGTTCATTCATCTATAATTTGAATTAGAGTTGTCAAAATGAACTTGGCCCATGAGGAGCAGACCCAACTCAATCTTTTAATTAAGAGAGGTTGAATTAAGTTTTTTCAACCCATTTAGGAACGAAGCTTATAAGCCCAGTCTCACTTGGTCCATCGGCCTCAGAAGCCTAACCCGTCAGCCTAGGCTAGCCCGTGGACTGGGGCTTATTGAATATTTTTAAGTTGATCATTTATTTGTTAAGAATTAGGATTTTCTCAATCTTTTCTAACAAGCTACTTATTTTTTATCCATCCTTGGTTGATATTCATTTTCAAAAGTTCTTAGAATGTGACTGAAATAACTGATAAACTGCTTTTAATTGTGAACTTTAAAAAGTTATTTTGACTTGTGATGATTTAGTACTTGATATTGTTGTTTAATGCAACATTCTGTTTTTTAAAATCTAAGCTCTCTTCTGTTATGATCTTATTGCATTTATGTAGATATTTTGTGTATGTCTGTATTTATTATCTTAATCATATTAGAATTTTTTCTTGAAATTTGTAGCTAATCATTTTTTCTCCGCTTATTACAGTAAATTTCACGAGTTAATTACAACTAAAGGTATTAGTAAAATGTCTATAACATGCTAAAAACTAGTAGGTGACATATTAAAGCGAAAACATAAAAGATGGTGATTATCTAGTATTTACAATATCTTACTTTATCATATTTTGAGTTATTTTTTTTTTAAGAGTCAATCCATTCCAACCCATGGCCCGCTTAGGGCTGGATTGGGATGCTATTTTAAAGGCCTTTAGTTAAAAGGGTTAGCCCATCCTAACCCATGTAACTCTCTAAGCCGTTGGAGTTAGGTTGGATTGGGTTGAGTGAGCCTATTTTGACAATTCTACTTCGGATCGATATGTAATTCAAACTGATTAAAACCTTTGTCAAAATTATATATAGTAGAAAAATCACTTTCAACATATATGCTTAAAGTCAATATAAATGAAGTTCAGGGTATTGAAGACATTTTATAGATTAATTTGCTTGAGAAGGTTGTTATTTATGTTGTTTCACTTAGATCATATCGACAGCTTCAAGAAAATCCTTTCTTTCCTCTTAAATTACATATCTTGCCTAATCTTGAAGTGTTATTGGATATGTGGGTAGGAGCAGACCTACGTGGGGTTCACTCGAATCCCCTTGGTAAAAAAATATATTATATATATAGGGTTAAAAAATTTATATTTATGTACAAATATTAATTTTGAACCACCTAAAGTAAAGGAGTTAGGTAGCTTTGTGGTATTGGGCTGCACTGCTTCACTGCTGACAGCTGTTACTATTTTAAACACTAGCTATATTTATATTTTCATTTTTCAAATCTTCTGAATTTATTTTTTTTGTGAATCCGCTACTGTATGTGGGGCCATTGAAGATCCAATTGACACATAAACCTTTGTTCAAGGCCACTAAGCTATTAATGATGATCTGATAGTCTACTTTAATTTCATCTATATAGTTCCCATTAAGATTTGGTTACGGGTAAACAATTTTCTTCTATATTTCTGCTAGGAATGTGAAAGGTAAATGTTAATTTTTTTTAATTTTAATTTATGTGGTATTGTTTGACTTGATAAAATACTTAAAAAGAAAATAAAAACTTTTGAAATTTAGCATCTAAAATATTTTTTTATATATTTGTATGAGTATAAATTATTTCGTTAAAAGAAAAAAAATCTAAAATTAAATTGTTACTAATTATAATGTGGTGATATTCTATTTAGAACGGAATAAAACAAAAATGAAGTCACATAAATTAGGACGAAAAGAGAAATATCTACTTAAATTTAATATAATTAAATGATTTTAATAAGATGATAATTCATATTAATTAATCATAATTAAATATTTCAAGTAAATAAATGTTATATATTTCTTTTGACTAGGCTTTTATATTAAAAATAATTTAGTTTTTACTTGTTATTTTAGTAAATTAAGAAAAATTTATTATTTTCTTCTAATTATCCTTATCAACCAATAAGGAATTGTATAAAATACTAATAGTCTAACAACGTGAATTTAGTAAAATAAATTCTTAATAAATATTTCTTTAAAATTTATGTCAAGTCAACATGAATTAAGTAAAAAGGCGCCCAACAAAACACATAATAAAATTTTACCTTTGTGAGGAGTAAACATATATTTCATTACTCAATAATTATCTTGTAATAATTCGTTATTCTTTTACATGCAAAACGACTCATCCAGTATTTGATTAAAATACAGTAGTCCTAATATTTATTGTTTTGATAAAGATATATTAATAATTTTAATTTTTATTAAGTCTGTGCTGGCATGAGTATTGCCCTCTAGTATATTTTAGAAAGACTTTTTGATTTTCTCTGTTACAATATATCCTCCAAAATAAATTATAAAGAAACAAAGAAAGAAAGTATGATTTAACGCTGATTAAGCTGACACGTTTATTAGCTCATTTCATCCTAGCCTAAGTAACTTTTGACACGCCTTTAATTAACAAAGGAAAAAAATAAAAATAATACCTAAAATTAAAATAATTTTATAAAATTAACACATAAATTATAAACCCAAATAAGTAATCACTCGAAAAAATAATTCCAACCAAATGGTCATTTAGCGTGTGTGGGGAGCGGCATCTGGAGAGTGGGTTTTCTCTTCCAATTTTGTCGGATGAAGGGATAATTTCGAAGAGAAAAAAAACTTGAACTTGAAAATTGCCTGACCCAACAATTTTACTTGATAGTATATAAACCAACCAATGCCAACCGATCCGTTTGAATTTCCACGTGGCACCATCAGGATACATATGGGCCGACCATCTGGCATTGAACCGGTCTTTTGGTAGTTTTTCACCAGTGACCTGATATTACCAGTAAACTCACCGGTATTTACCGACCATTCAAATGCAATAGATGGTAATAATTTCTTGTAGGCTATATAATAATGATACAGTTTCTATACATATACATATTCTATATAATGATTATATCATTTTTATATATATTCTATACAATTTTTAATTACAATTATTATTTAGATACATATTTTATACGACTCTATATAATTTCTACATGTATTCTAAAAATGTATCAATCTAGTATAAGAGAGTATCAATTGAGTATATGGACACTGCAAGTATATCAACGTTGTATAAAAGTGTATTAATGTGGTATAAAAGTGTATTAATGTGGTATAAAAGAGTATCAATTGGGTATAGGGACTGCATGTGCTTGCATAAAATTTCCTTTCTCTTTTTTAAAAAAGTGTATCAATTTGATATAAAAGTGTATCAATTGAGTATAGGGACTGCATGTGCCCAATTGGGCCAAATGGCTAAAAAAGGGAATTAAAAATAGCCGACTGACTACAGTTGTCCATCTTTTCAAATTGTGACCATTTTTTTTAAAAAAGATCAGCCCATGTCCTTTTCCCTATTAACATAACCATTTTAACCTGCTCTTATTCAGATCAATCCATCCATTTGACCCCTCTGATGTACATAGGTCTTATATAGGTTGTAAAATTGAAATCAATTTTTCATTGTGATGTGGCAGGTATTAGAGGCAATTAAAACAGCAGAAGGAATGGAAAAACCTGCATTGACAGAAATGTTTACAGATGTGTATGATCAAATGCCACCTAATCTCTATGAGCAAGAGAGGTCTATTAGAGATTCAATGAAGAAATACCCTAAAGACTACCCTATTGATCTTCATGTGTAGGTATAATATTTTTTGGGATTGAAAGTATGCAAATTAATAGCAAATCATGTACCAATGTTCTGAGAGACTTAACTTAATTAATACTATATAAATTTTAATATAATGAATTGTTGGGTTCATAGTAATGAAAGTGTGTTAAATGAAAAATGGAGAAATCAAGTGGAAGAGAAAAATTGAGTTAACACAAAAAATAGAAAGTGTACTCAATTTTAGCAAGTTTACTCTTTCTCCCACATTGGTGGAAGAAGAGAACTTGAGAGCGTTTATAATGAGAAGCACTTACTCCACATGAAAAGTGAGGTAAAAAATAGATGATGCCTCGCGCCGTCGTCATCGCTCGCTCGGCTTTGGATTTGGATTTGACAAATGATCGATCGATGAGATCTAATTTTTGGACAAATTATTTGATGAAAATAAAAAATCTGATCTGAATATGTGTAAAACGCAGGAAATATTTTTTGTGATTTGAAACTCCATTTAAATATATATACAGTAATGCAGTAATCAGTAGGAACGTGAATAGTAGCACTATTACGTGAATAGTTGCACTGCTTCACGAATTGCTGCAACACTTCATTGAACTGACACACTTATTCACGAAATGACATGCCTGTTCAAGAACAGTCACACTGTTTGGCCGAATGGACATGAATTTTCAGAAAAGGTAGTACCTTTTAGATGAACCTTTGTCTCTTTTCAGAAGCATCATTTGGTTATAAAACCTGCTTTCATTCACAGGTTTTGGTACAATTTTTTTCAGATTATAAACTTCTTCTTCTTGTCTTAAAAATACTCTAAGTGTGATCATTCAAACCATGAGTGTGTTTGAAGTATCCGCCTATTTGAGGTACCGCTATAGTCAGAAGGAAGGCCATTTTATCCTGGGAGGAAGATTCCATAACCTCGGGTACAGTGAGGGAAATTATTCCTTAAGGGTACAGTGAGGGGAATTATTCTATAACCTCGGGTACAGTGAGGGGAATTATTCCTTAAGAAAAGTCCGTGAATTCGGACGACTTGACCTTAATCATTTCTGTTTCATCTTTATTTTCTGAAAAATAAATACACCTCTTGAAAAGGTCTTTTTTGATCTTGTATTGAGGGTATTTAATACTTCATTGTGTTCTTGTTCATACTTGAACTCGAGTTGAAGTTGTTGTTCTGTTATACAGATTCTACGTACCCGTATTATGGAAAATAACAACCTTAAGGAATAATTTTACAGAATCTGTATTGCTTGTTTTTTGAGATTAAAACTTAGGCTTTCTACTCCGCTTGAATTTAACTAGTGATTAGAAGACATAAAATCTTCATCACAAGTTAAGGTTCATTCGGTTGACGATTCGAAGTAATAAAAAATTCATCGTTAACTAGAAACAAGAAAAATTATTTCAAGTTATTTAACTTTATAAATAGTATTTTGAAAAATACTAAGTTTTCTGTTTTGTGGTGACAGGAAAAATGACAACTGAAAGTCAAATGGTGGATGCGACAACGTCTGTGGGGGAAAATAATATTGCCACATCAAGTCGCACAAATGCTCCGCCATTGATGGCACCGACGGAGAAGCCCGGAAAATTTTCTGGCATTGACTTCAAGCGGTGGCAACAAATGATGTTCTTTTACCTCACCACTCTATGTCTACAATGGTTCACTAGTGAAGACGCTCCTGAGGTGCCCGAGGGAACCTCGAACAAAGACCGCTTCATTATAGTAGAAGCTTGGAAACATTCGGATTTCCTTTGCAGGAACTATATTCTGAGTGGTCTCCAAGACGACCTCTACAATGTCTATAGTGGAACCAAGACATCAAAGGAACTGTGGGGGGAACTTGAACGGAAATATAAAACGGAGGATGCAGGAATTAAGAAATTCCTTGTTGCACGGTTCCTGGACTTCAAAATGATTGATAGCAAATCTGTTGTCTCTCAAGTAAAGGAGTTGTAAGTCATCATACATGATCTCCTAGAAGAAGGTATATCTTTGAAAAATACCTTAGTTGAACAAATTAAAATGTTCTTAATACTACATAAACTGTTTTGTAGGTTTAATTGTGAATGATGCTTTCCAAGTAACAACGATAGTTGAGAAGCTACCACCTTTATAGAAAGACTTCAAAAACTACTTAAAGCATAAACACAAGTAGATGACCGTTGAAGATCTTATTGTCCGACTTCGTATTGAAGAGGACAATAAAGCTGCCGAAAGAAGGTCAAAGGGAAATTCTACAAAGAATGGAGCACATATTGTAGAAGATGGCTAAAATAACTCAAAGAAAAGACAGAAAGTTGAACATGGAAGCAATCAACCCAAGAAAAAGTTCAAGAGAAAATGCTTCAATTATGACAAAATTGGCCACAAGTCCACAGATTGTCGATCCCCGAAGAAAGGCAAGAAAAAGGACCAAGCGAATATGATTGAGTCCAACAAAGAATATGATGATTTGTGTGCTATGTTCACGGAATGAAACTTGGTGGGGAATCCACGCGAATGATGGATGGATTCTGGTGCCACACGCCATGTTTGCGCAAACAAAGAGTTGTTCTCGTCATTTGCTCTGGCTCAAGCAGAAGAAATGCTTTACATGGCCAACTCCGGTACTTCTAAGGTGGAGAAAACAGGAAAAATTTGCCTAAAGATGACTTCCGGCAAGGTCTTGACACTAAACAATGTGCTATATGTTTCGGAGTTACGTAGGAACTTAATTTCTGTTTCACTCCTAGATAAGAACGGATTCAAATGTGTAACCGTTTCTGGAAAAATTATAGTTAGCAAAGGAGAAATGAATGTAGGGAAAGGCTATCTCACGGAGGGCCTTTATAAGATGAATGTAATGACTGTCGAAATGAATAAAAGTTCGAATTCGTCGTATTTTCTTGAGTCTTATGATTTATGGCATGAATGTTTGGGCCATGTTAATTACAAAATATTACGAAAACTGATTAACTTAGAAGTTTTGCCAAACTTTGAGTGCAATAAATCAAAGTGTCAAACGTGTATGGAATCGAAGTATGCAAAGCATCCTTATAAGTCCGTTGAAAGGAATTCCAATCACTGATATTTATGATATGAAGTCAACACCATCTCGTGGTGGGAAAAAGTATTTCATAACTTTTATTGATGATTGCACTAGATACTATTATGTCTACTTGCTAAATAGTAAGGATGAAGCAATAGATGCGTTTAAGCAATATAAAACTGAAGTTGAAAATCAGTTAGACAAAAAGATCAAAATGATAAGAAACGATAGGGGCGGAGAATATGAATCTCCCTTTGCGCAAATATGTGTAGAGAATGGAATAATCCATCAAACTACGCCCCCGTATTCACCTCAATCTAATGGAATTGAGAAAAGAAAAAATCAAACTTTGAAGGAAATGATGAATGCCTTACTTATAAGTTCTGGTTTAGCTCAAAACTTATGGGGAGAGGCTATCCTTACGGCCAATCATATACTCAACAGAGTTCCCCATAGTAAGACACAATCAATTCCTTACGAAAAATGGAAAGGAAGGAAACCCAACTTGAAATATTTCAAAGTGTGGGGGTGTCTAGCGAAGGTTCAAGTTCCTATACCAAAAAGGGTTAATATAGGACCTAAAACGGTGGACTGCGTATTCATAGGATATGCTAAAAGCAATAAAGCATGTCAATTTTTGGTTCATAAATCCCAACAACCGGATATAAATGAAAATATGGTAATTGAATCAGATAATGCTGAATTCTTTGAAAACATTTACCAGTATAAAATTAGACATGAACAGTCTAGTGGAGGATCTAAACAACCTAGAGATGAACCAAGTGAGAATGTACATAATGAAGAAAATCCAAGACGTAGTACACGTCAAAGAACGTCAACTTCGTTTGGATCGGATTTTGTAATATTTCTCTTAGAAAATGAGCCTCAAACATTTAAAGAAGTGATGTCGTTGTCAGACTCATCCTTTTGGAAAGAGGAAGTAATAGTGAGATAGATTCAATCTTAAACAACCATACATGGGAATTGGTTGACCTTCCTCCCGGAAATAAACCTTTAGGTTCTAAATGGATCTTCAAAAGGAAAATGAAGGCGGATGGTACTATTGACAAATACAAGGCAAGACTTGTAGTAAAAGGCTTCAAACAAAAGGAAGGCCTTGATTATTTTGATACATACTCGCCAGTAACAAGGATAACCTCGATTCAAATGTTAATTGCCTTGGCGGCGGAATATGATCTTCAAATCCATCAAATGGATGTGAAAACCGCATTCCTAAATGGAGATTTGGAGGAAGAAATTTACATGGAACAACCTGAGGGTTTTGTGGTTCCAGGAAAAGAAAATAAGGTGTGTAAACTTGTTAAGTCACTTTATGGACTAAAACAAGCACCTAAGCAATGGCATGCGAAGTTTGACCAAACCATGTTGGCAAATGGATTCAAGATAAATGAATGTGATAAATGTGTATATATTAAAGACACACCAAATCACCAAGTCATTGTTTGCTTATATGTGGATGATATGTTGATCATCAGCAGAGATATTTGTGACATCAATGCAACCAAACGAATGCTCGAGAGCAAGTTTGATATGAAAGACCTTGGAGTTGCAGATGTGATCTTAGGTATAAGAATCCATCGAACTCCACAAGGGTTGACATTATCACAGTCTCACTCTATCAAAAAGGTACTTGACAAGTTCAAGTATATGGAATTTGGTATTGCCAAGACTCCATTGGATGCGAGCTTTGCACTTTAAAAGAATGAAGGTGAAAGTGACTCGCAATTGGAGTACGCAAGAGTATTGGGATGTTTAATGTATATAATGGATTGTAAACGACCAGACATAGCATGCGATATCAGTAAATTAAGTCGGTACACGAGTAATCCCAACAAAACTCACTGGATGGCAATGAAAAGAGTTTTGGGGTATCTTAAATACACTCAAAATTATGCTTTGCATTATTATAAATATCCTGCGGTACTTGAAGTATATAGTGATGCAAATTGGATCACCGGATCAAACGAAGTAAAATCCACAAGTGGATATGTATTTACTATCGGTGGAGGAGCAGTCTCTTGGAAATTATCCAAACAGACGTGTATTGCTCGCTCTACAATGGAATCTGAATTTATCGCATTAGATAAAGCCGGTGAAGAAGCAGAATGGCTCCGGAATTTCTTGGAAGATATTTCGTAGTGGCCCAAGCCAGTGACACCAGTATGTATACACTGTGACAGCCAAGCGACAATAGGTAGGGCAGAGAGCATGATGTACAACGGTAAATCTCATCACGTACGACGTAGACATAATACCGTTAGGGAACTTCTCTCTAGTGGAATTGTCACTATTGATTATGTAAAGTCAAAGGATAATGTGTCGGATCCACTTACAAAAGGCCTATCTAGAGAAGGAGTAGAAAGGACATCCAAGGAAATGGGTTTAAGGCCTAGGACAAGTCAGCATGGCGGTAACTCTACCTAGCAGACTGGAGATCCCAAGAGATAGGTTCAAGGAGATCAAACAAAGTTGTGTCTGACAGGTTCAACATTGTCAATTACCCAACCCATTCTCATGATGTAGACAATGTATAGTAAACAAGGATAAGACTTAAGGTGAAAAGTCTTTTAATGATTATCTAAATTTGGAAGATTTGACCAAATAGTTTAATCTATAGGATTGAACATTTAGAAATCACCTATGTGTAGGCGAAGTGGAAGCCGCTTCAAAGAGAAAGTTAGTAAAGGCCTATTCTTTAAGCCCTCATGAAAAATGGGACGTGTTCATGGCTGAAAAGAATAAAACCGTAAGAACCATAAATGGTAAAAGGCTGGTTGTGTGACATGTGTTGTCTAGGTGTACATTAAAGCTCGACGGTTCAAAGATATCAAATCTACCGATTGACTGAGTGCATCCGATGCATGTTCACTGCGGAAAGTTCAAAGGAAAACCCACTTATCCAGATGCAATCAGTCTTTGCTTGATGATCACATACTTGTCCGTAAAAGTTTTACGAAAAATAGCCATTCCCCATTCATGTGGGAGATTGTTAGGTTCATAGTAATGAAAGTGTGTTGAATAGAAAATGGAGAAATCAAGTGGAAGAGAAAAATTGAGTTAACACCAAAAATGGAAAGTGTACTCAATTTTGGCAAGTTTACTCTTTCTCCCACATTGGTGGAAGAAGAGAACTTGAGAGTGTTTATAATGAGAAACACTTAATCCACATGGCAAGTGAGGCAAGAAATAGATGATGCCTCGCACCGTCATCGTCGTCGTCGCTCGGCTTCGGATTTGGATTTGGATTTGGATTTGGCAAATGATCGATCGATGAGATCTAATTTTTGGACAAATTTTATTTGTCGAAAATCAAAAATATGATCTGAATATGTGTAAAATGCAGAAAATATTTTCTTTGATTTGAAACTCCATTTAAATATATATACAGTAATGTAGTAATTAGCAGGAACGTGAACAGTAACACTGTTATGTGAACAGTAGCACTGTTTTACGTGAACAGTTGCACTTCTTCACGAATTGCTGCAACACTTCATTGAACTGACACACTTATTCATGAAATGACATGCCTATTCAAGAACAATCACACTGTTTGGCCGAATGGACATGAATTTTCAGAAAAGGTAGTACCTTTTAGATGAACCTTTGTCTCTTTTCAGAAGAGGCATCATTTGGCTATAAAAACCTGCTTTCATTCACAGGTTTTGGTACAATTTTTTTCAGATTAAAAACTTCTTCTTCTTGTCTTAAAAATACTCTAAGTGTGATCATTCAAACCATGAGTGTGTTCGAAGTATCCGTCTATTTGAGGTACCGCTATAGTCGGATTGAAAGCCATTTTATCCTGGGAGGAAGATTCCATAACCTCGGGTACAGTGAGGGGAATTATTCCTTAACGAAAGTCCGTGAATTCGGACGACTTGGCCTTAATCATTTCTGTTTCATCTTTATTTTCTGAAAAATAAATACACCTGTTGGAAAGGTCTTTTTTGATCTTGTGTTGAGGGTATTTAATACTTCATTGTGTTCTTGTTCATACTTGAACTCGAGTTGAAGTTGTTGTTCTGTTATACAGATTCTACGTACCCGTATTGTGAAAAATAACATGAACTTAGTTACTGCAACTATTCTCCAAATATTAACAATTCACTTCTTTAAACTTCAGTAGGACAATTGCCTAAAGTTCAATTTTTGCAATTCAATTTCAAGTCACTATTCAAATTTGGAGCATTGCTTTGAAGTTCAATTTTGACAATTCAAACTTTAGGCATCGAGATTTTCCTGAATTTCAAACGATAATTGGTTGACTTTTGATTCATAAACTCATCAGTTATAACAATATTTCAGGTCGTTAAATTAAAGGAAAAATTAATTAGAACTACAACCTAAGTTTCTATTATTACATAAAATCTCAACTATCAAAAGTAATTACAAAAATTCCTTTTTGACACTCTCTCTCTAAATTTCATATACATATCTCACATACCATTTTCTTACTCTTAATGCTTCTCAAAGAGTGCCTAAAATCAAGGAACATCAAACAGATGATTTTCAAATTGTGAATGTACAAACCTGTTCTTAAATTGCTCAATATCAACTTTTCAACAAAAAAGTTAAACCAAGACACTTCAACCCACAACCGCCGCATCCCACTCTTCTTCGATCGGTGCACCCAACCAACCCCGTCTCTTTGCCTTCGTCGCTGCTCCGATGAGGAGCCACCAGTTAGCCGTTTCATCTTCCCTCTTTCCCTCAATTAAAAATCTAATAATACCCCAAAAGTTTCTCTCCTCCGACGAGCTACGAACATACTTTGACGATTTGAGCATTGACGGAAGCCCAACGAGTCAAATACTCTAAAATCACGTATCAGAATAAGTTGTTGTTATGTATATGGGTGATTTAAACAATGAATATATTATGTTATTCGTAATCTGATACATAGCACATATATGTATATGTATGGCAATTGACATTGTTGGGAGTTTTTATGTCACACCATATACATAAGTATGTTATGTATACGTTCAAACCTAGATACTACTGGGCTGTTTTATTTCAAAACCATATACATAACAGAGTTATGTATATGTATGTCATACAAACTACTGAATTATTTTAATTTAAACCATATAAATAATTTTTTTATGTATATATTTAACTTGTACACAGTTGAGTTGTTTTATTCCAAATTCATATACATAGCAGAGTTATGTATATTATTCCATACAAACTATTGAGTTGTTTTATTTTAACCCATATACATAACTATGTTATGTATATGGAGTACATAAGCAAGTTCATATTTGTATTGACGTAACATATATATAGAATAGTTATGTATAGAATTCTGTTAAGCCTGTAGAGTTGTGTTATTTCAACCTATATACATATCACACTTACATATATAGAAGAATGTTAGTCATGCTCTGTAATGCCCCGATTTGCTGAACTGAAATGCTACACGGTGCTCATGACCCCGAGGGACCATAAGCTAACCCATGACTGATATCTGTACTTGTATACTGCAAATTATGACATAATAATGCGGAATACGTAAAACTGTAAGGCCATAAGGTTCAACTGAATAAAACCATGTCTGAAAATCATAACGTCCATAAGGGTGAAAATACCCAAAACAACTCAATCTGAAAGCTAAGTCTGAACATAAATCTGAATATAAATTTGAAAGCCTCTAAACTTTTTGAATAAGGAGTTGAAGGAACATGTCTCCAACTAACTCCGTAAAACTGAACTGAACAAATAAATAAATGTATCAAATCATATTGTCCTCGAATCAATGAGGACTCACTGTGTCTCTGCGACTGGAATGCTACCGCTATTGTTGGGCTGGAGCTCGTGTCTCGGAACCTATGGTGTAACATGAAAAGAAAGCACCATAGTGCAAATGCGTCAGTACAACTGGAGTATTGAGTATACGAGGAAGGTAGCCTGAACATAAAAGGTTTCATGCATGAACAACACTGACTGACTAATATGAACGTGGGAGTGCAAACACACATATATAGAAACTGGGACCGTGAATACGTGATAGTAAGACCTGTATGCTAATACATGGTTTACTGATAACTGTCATGACTGATACTCAAGCTGATAACATGGATGACTGTATCTGACAGTCCTGTATATACTGAAATCTGAAGAACATAACGACTGTATCTGACAGTCCTGTATATACTGAAATTTGAAAAACGCCCTGAATTTTTTTACTGAGACTGATACTAAAACTGTGGGAGGTAGTGTTTAACCGACATGCCCCATGTATGCTGTTTTGGCTAAGCTGGGATCCAATCTCTGCATTCACTGGAGGGGTGTCAATACCGTACCACGGATAAGGATAACTTGTGAGTGACCCTTATCTGGCAGGTACTCAATGAGAATGGTGGGAACCCTAAACTGATAGGTTTAAACCACCTCATCAACCCTAATCTAACAAGTTAAGATGTCTCCACCTACGCTGGCTACGTAGTTCTGGAACACAAGGACTGCTTCTAAGAATCACACCTGAACTGGCGGGTGAGTTCCCATCCTTGGGTTCACTCGGTGCTAACCTCTACTCCCATATGGAGGTAATGGATATGAATAACTGACTATACATGACTTAATCTTACTGAATTCCGTTGACTGGCGGAATGTTACTGATATTTGACAACTGACTGAGATCATGATGTTTTCCTGAGTCACATGACTGACTGAAGTCTATGGAATCATAGCTTTAGTTCGGATATCGTGAAACATGACATGGCTCTAGGCACACAACTATAGTTTTTGGGTACGAATACCCCCAGGACTCGATAGGAGGAAACTGACACACATGACATGACTTGATCACAAGATTTGAGTCCACAATTCACAATATGATAAGTATGAGATAGTATACTTCATGTATTTATTCAACATTTCAAACATCATAGGAAAAACATGGATATTTTTTGTGTACATAATTTATATTTCCATTATCATACATGCTTTATACCACAACAATAACAACACATAATTTGCATGAAAATTCATATTGGAGTGTATGGCTAACATGAACTTGTTATTTAGATATCATGAAATCATATAAATATGAAGTTCTAACATACTAGGCATTTTATCGAACACCTTGCATGCATTCTTTACGGCATAGGTGGATTTCATACTTGCATTCTATCAATCCATCTAAAGATCATATTTTTCAACTAACAACATAACTTTCATGAGATATACAGTCATGATACTATTATATAGAAAAACAAATAAACATCAACATGGGTATGATCATATCACCACAACCAACCAAGCTTTTGTATTTTAAAGATTGATTCTTGAACTCCACGGACAAAAGGAATCCGTGGATGAACACTACGCATACCTTGGAAGGGAGGTTCTTGATGATTGACGAAGGAATTTCCTTGAAATTTGATCTTCAAGCTTGATTGTGCAACCCTAGTTGTTTTTCTCCTATGGTGCTCTTGGATAATGAGCTTTGAGATGTTAATAAAGTTGTAATATGTTTAGAAGCTATAAATTTCGTGAGGTTAGGTTTAGGGACATGTAAAGAGTGTTAAAAGACTTAACTACCCTCAAAATAACTCAAAAACTAAGTGTTTTCGTGGCTGAAATCATACATAGGCGCCGTATATGATATCGCCTATATCTACATAGGCGCCGCCTATGATATAGCCTATGCTTTACATAGGCACCGCATATGATATCGCCTATGCTTTACATAGGCTCTGCATATGATATCGCCTATGCTTTCCAGTGGCCATGTGCGATTGGTTAGGCGACACATTCTACTTTGAAAGGCCATAACTCCTTGCTCGGGTGTCAGATTTTGATGAAATTGGTATCGTTGGAAAGCTAATTCGATTCTCTACAATTTGGTGGGTCTAAATCTGCCAAAATGTCACATATCAATCACGTTATTCTTGTTCAAATATGATCCTTGCAAAATTGAACATTAAAACTTGATGGATTCAAAAATGCTTAGCTTGCATCACTCTAAGCGACTCATATGAGCATGCTTAAGACATCGCAAGCTATCCTATCGCTAGAATATTCATTGTAAGTCATGCACTAAAATGTTACTCACAGGATAGGAGTTTTCATACATAGGAAAACTTATTCACTTCCTAGCTTAGAAACATGCGGGGTATTACAATATCTCCCCCTTGGGAATATTCGTCCTCGAATGAGAATTTACTGAGAAGGGATACAAGACAACCGAACCTAAACTGAACATGAAGAACTGAAACTTGATCTCATGACTGACATGCAAAACATACTGAACTCATGCATATCTGATGCATGGACAACTGATACATGGATGCATGACTGAGTATGCAACGGTTAATAGGTACCAAGTTTATACTAGAAACATGAACATAAAACTGAATAAGCTTAAGGAGAACTGTTACCTTGAGCTTGATCTGTCATTGGCGGGGAAGAGGTGAGGATACTTGGTATGCATATCTGCTTCTGCTTCCCAAGTAGCTCCCTTACGAGACTGATTTCGCCAAAGAACCTTGACTAGAGGGATTTCTTTGTTCCTCAATCTACGAGTCTAATAATCTAAGATTTTGACTGAAATCTATTCATAAGAGAGGCTGTTCTGAATGTCGATGCTCTGAATAGGGACAACAACTGCTGGGTCACCTATGCACTTCTTTAGCAAAGAGACATGGATGACTGGATGGACTGAGGCTAGATCTGAAGGCAACTCAAGCTCATAAGCTACCTTGCCGAAGCGACAGAGAATTCTGAAGTGACCGACATATCAGGGACTGTGTTTCCCTTTCTTGCCGAACCTCTTCACTCCCCTCATGGGAGAGATCTTAAGATAGACATAGTCATTAACCTCGAACTCAAGATCCTTTCTACAAATATCTGCATAAGATTTCTGTCGGCTCTGAGCAGCCCGGAGTCTCTCTTTGATCAACTGAACTTTCTCTAAGATGTCGAATACTAAGTCAGGACCTATGACTGAGGCCTCACTAACTTCGAACCAACAAATCGGAGATCTACATCTCCTACCATAGAGAGGTTCGAATAGAGCCATCTGAATACTAGAATGATAGCTATTGTTGTATGCAAACTCCATCAAAGGCAAATGGTCATACCAACTCCCCTTGAAGTCAATTGCACACGCCCTTAGCATATCTTCAAGAGTCTGAATGGTCCTCTCTGCTTGACCATCTGTCTGAGGATGAAACACTATGCTGAGATGGACTTGGGTACCGAGACCCTTTTGGAATGCTTTCCAAAAGTGAGAGGTGAACTGGGTACCTCTATCTTAGATGATAGATAGTGGAACACCATGTAACCTGACTAACTCCCTGATATAGAGTTTGGCATAATCCTCGGCGGGATAAGAAGTATGGACAGAAAGGAAATGAGCTAACTTTGTCATTCTATCTATAATGACCCAGACTGAATCATGCTGATGAGGAGTTCTAGGTAAACCCGTCACGAAGTCCATGTTCACTTCTTCCCACTTCCAAGTAGGACTGGTGAACTCTTGCATGGAACCACCAGGTTTCTGATGCTCTATCTTAACATGCTGACATGTAGAACACTTAGACACAAACTCTGCAACATCTCTCTTCATCCCACTCCACCAATAGATCTCCAACATGTCGCGGTATATCTTAGTGGCCTCTGGATGAATAAACTATTGCGCACCATGCGCTTCTGCAAGAATTCGCTGCCTCAATTCATCTACACCTGGAACACATAGACAACCCCGACAACGAAGAACACCATCTCCCTCTTGGGAGAAAACCTCAACTTTCTGATTCTGAACTGACTCTTTGAGCTTGACAAGGCTAGGATCCCTGTCTTGCTTCTCTTTCACCTCAGAAACTAGAGATGACTTTGAACTACTGTGAACACATACACCACTCTCTGAAGAATCGACTAAGCGAACGCCTAGTCTGGCAAGCTGATGGATCTACTGAGCCATCTTTTTCTTGCTACCCTCAACATGAAAAATACTACCCATGGAGAGTTTACTGAGAGCGTCGGCCACAATATTGGCCTTGCCCGGATGATAAAGAACACTCATGTCGTATTCCTTCAAGAGCTCTAACCACCTTCTCTGATGAAGATTGAGATCTTTCTGGAAAAAGACATACTGGAGGCTTTTATGGTCTGTGAAGACATCTACATGAACTCTATAGAGATAATGCCTCCAAATCTTCAAGGAAAAAACTACCTCTGCTAACTCAAGATCATGAGTAGGATAATTTTTCTCATGTGGCTTTAACTGTCTAGAGGCATAGGCTATGACCTTACCATGCTGCATGAGGACACAACCTAAACCCACTCTGGATGCATCACAATAGACTACAAAACGGTCTGAACCATCTGAAAGAGTTAGAACTGGAGCTGAGGTGAGTCGAGTTTTCAACTCTTGAAAGCTCTTCTCGCATGAATCTGACCACTGAAACTTAATCTTCTTCTATGTCAATTTGGACATGGGAGATGCAACATAAGAAAATCCCTTGACAAACCATCTGTAATAGCCAGCCAGCCAAACCCAAGAAACTCCTGATATCTGATGGAGATACGGGTCTGGGCCAGTTTTTTACTACCTCGGTTTTCTGAGGATCTACTCTAATGCCATCATCGGAAACAATATGGCCAAGGAATGCTACTGATCTTAGACCAAATTCGCACTTGCTGAACTTAGCGAATAACTGGTGACCCCTGAGAGTCTGAAGAACAATCCTGAGATGGTCTGTATGATCACGTTCTGTGCGAGAATAGACCAGAATATCATCTATAAAGACTATGACAAACATGTCCAAGTACTTCTTGAACGCACGGTTCATCAAATCCATGAAAGCTGCAGGGGCATTGGTAAGACCAAATGACATGACTAAAAATTTGAAGTGACCATACCGAGTACGAAAAGCTATCTTCGAAATATCACACTCTCTAACTTTGAGCTGATGATAGCCTGATCTGAGGTATATCTTAGAGAAGTAATTGGCACCCTGAAGTTGGTCGAATAGATCATCAATCCTGGGAAGAGGATATCTGTTCTTGACTGTGACCTTGTTGAGTTGACGTTAATCAACACACATCCTGAGAGGACCATTTTCTTACGCACGAATAATACTGGCGCATCCCATGGGGAAACATTGGGTCTGATGAATCCCTTGTCTAAGAGATCCTTTAACTGATCTTTTAGTTCCTTGAGTTCTGTTGGTGCCATTCTGTATGGCAGAATAGAAATAGGTTGAGTATACAGAAGAAGGTCTATGCCGAAGTCTATTTCCCTTGCGGGAGAAATGCCTAGAAGATCTTCGGGAAAGACATCTGAGTATTCATTAACAACTGGGACTGTTTCGAGACTGGGAGATTCAGAACTGAAATCTTTAATATACACGAGATGATACACACACCCCTTAGAAATCATTTTCCTTGCCCGAAGGTAGGAAATAAGTTGACCCCTGAACGCTGAAATGCTACCCTTCCACTCTAGGACGGCTCATTTGGGAACTAAAACTGAACTATCCTGTTTCTGCAGCCGACTGTGGCATAGCAGGAATGAGGCCAATCCATGCCGAGAATGACATCAAAATCAGTCATCTCTAACTCAACTAAATCTGCTGACGTGGATTTCTGAGATATCATAACCGGGAAGTTCCAGTATACCCACTGGGCTATGATGGTTTTACCCACTGGGGTAGAGACTGAAAAGGGCTCTGCTAGAATTTTGGGACTAATTCCGAAATCGCCTGCGATGTATGGAGTAACAAAAGACAAGAATGCACCTGGGTCTAGCAAAGCATAAACATGAACATGGAAAATATGTAACGTACCAGTAACGACATCAGGAGAATTTTCCTGATCCTACCGGGACTGAAGAACATAGAGTCTGTTTGGGCGTTGGCCACTGGTAGCACTGGAAATGGCACCCTGCTGGTTCAGGAGATCGGACTGAGCTGCAGAATGATTTTGCTGACCCTGAAGACTTGACTGCGGACACTCCCTAATTCTGTGTCCTGTCTTTTCACAACCAAAACAAACATCACTACCGGCTCTGCAAATGCCCTTGTGGTTCTTAGCATAAGTCTAACAAAGGGGATTTGTTCAGGCACTGCTAACACTGCCCTGAGATTTAGAGCCTGGATCTTTGTCTTTGTTGCCGTCTCTGAACTTTGGCACTGGAGCACTGGCAAAGGAAGGGGATGGAATGGCTGACTTGGAGAGAAACTGTGAACAGTTTCCTCCATCTGACTTGGGGTGAGCAAAGTTGAAGTTACCTGACCTTGCTCTTTTGTTCTGCCTCTCCCTAGTCTTAACCTTCTTCTCTTCTACTTTATGGGCATGGGTCATGAGTCTGGCTAAGGTCATATCATCGATCAACATCGCTTACCTACACTCTTTTACCATGATATCATTGACCCCTGACACGAACTTGCTTATCTTAGCCCTATTATCTGCAACCACATGAGGAGAATACCTGGCTAGCTGAGTAAATCCGAGAGAATACTCCCTAACCGTCATATTCCCCTGCCTGAGGTTGATGAACTCAAGAACTTTGGCTTCCCTCAGCTCTTGGGGAAAGAATCTGTCTAAGAAGGCCGTGACAAATTCCTCCCACTCGATAGGGCCTGCATCATCTAACCTCTCAAACTTCCACTTTTTGTAGCAATCATGAGCAACATCCTATAACTGGTAGGCGGTTAACTCGGCACTCTCAATAGAAGTAACACCCATGATGTCAATGACCTTCTGTACTTGGTCAATGAACTCCTGAGGGTCCTCATCAGACTTAGACCCCTGGAAAGATGGAGAGTTCATCCGGGTGAAGTACCGAACCCTAGCTGCTATGGGATTGGTCACTGGATTGGCCGAAATGACTGGTGGTCGTTCATTCTGTGCAGCCACGGACTGAGCAAGTGTGGTAAATGCTACTCTAAACTCCGTATGGGAAACATGTTCGCCCAAAGGATCTACAGGATGAGGAGCTTGCTGGTTTCTTCTCTTTGGGGCCATGGTCTTGAATAAGAGAAGAATGGATTAGACTGAGAGTTTAACTTGTGATTATGCTCACTAGCGTGACATGAATACTGAAGAAAAGGGACTGTTCCTAAAACATCTTATAGACTCCTGTACATAAATGTGGCACGCAACACACCCATGTACAAGACTCTACTAGATGTGGCTTTCAGACTTCCTAGGACTCTATTGAACCTTAGGCTCTGATACCAAGTTTTTAACGCCCTGATTTGCTGAACCAGAACGCTACACGGTGCTCATGACCCCGAGGGACCACAAGCTAACCCATGACTGATATCTGTACCTGTATACTGCAAATCATGACATAATAATGTGAAATATGTAAAGCTGTAAGGCCATAAGGTTCAACTGAATAAAACCATGTCTGAAAATCATAATGTCCATGTGGGTGAAAATACCCAAAACAACTCAATCTGAAAGCTAAGTCTGAACGTAAATCTGAACATAAATCTGAAAGCCTCTAAACATTCTGAATAAGAAGTTGAAGGAACATGTCTCCAACTAGCTCCATAAAACTGAACTGAAGAAATAAATAAATGTATCAAATCATATTGTCCTCGAATCAATGAGGACTCACTGTGTTTCTGCGACTGGAATGCTAGCGCTACTGTTGGGTTGGAGCTCGTGTCTCGGAACCTATGGTGTGACATAAAAAGAAAGCACCATAGCGCAAATGCGTCAGTACAACTGGAGTACTGAATATACGAGGAAGGTAGGCTGAACATAAAGGGTTTCATGCATGAACAACACTGACTGACTAATATGAATGTGGGAGTGCAAACACACATATATAGAAACTGGGACCATGAATACGTGATAGCACGACCTGTAAGCTAATACATGGTTTACTGATAACTGTCATGACTAATACTGCAAGCTGATAACATGGACGACTGTATTTGACAGTCCTGTATAGACTGAAATCTGAAGAACATAACGACTGTATCTGACAGTCCTATATATACTAAAATCTGAAGAATGCCCTGAGTTCTTTTACTGAGACTGATACTGAAACTATGGGAGGTAGTGTTTAACCGACATTCCCCATGTATGCCTTTATGGCTAAGCTGGGGTCCAATCTTTGCCCCGACTGGAGGGGTGTCAATACCGTGACACGAGTAAGGATAGCTTGTGAGTGACCCTTATCTGGAAGGTACTTAATGAGAACGGTGGGAACCCTAAACTGACAGGTTTAAACCACCTCATCAACCCTAATCTGACATGTTAAGATGTCTCAACCTACGCTGGCTACATAGTTCTGGAACACAAGGACTGCTTCTAAGAATCACACCTGAACAGACGGGTGAGTTCCCATCCTTGGGTTCACTCGGTGCTAACCTCTACTTCCATCTGGAGGGACTGGATATGAATAACTGACTATACATGACTTAATCTTACTGAATTCCATTGACTGGCGGAATGTTATTGATATCTGACAACTGACTGAGATCATGAGGTTTTTCTAAGTCACATGACTGACTGAAGTCTATGGAATCATAGGTTGAGTTCGGATATCGTGAAACATGACATGACTCTAGGCACACAACTATAGTTTTTGGGTACGAATACCCCCAGGACTCGATAGGAGGAAACTGACACACATGACATGACTTGATCACAAGATTTGAGTCCACAATTCACAATATCATAAGCATGAGATAGTATACTTCATGTATTTATTCAACATTTCAAACATGATAGGAAAAGCATGAATATATTTTGTGTACATAATTTATATCTCCATTATCATATATGCTTTATACCACAACAATAACAACACATAATTTGCATGGAAATTCATATTGGAGTGTAAAGCTAACAAGAACTTGTTATTTAGATATCATGAAATCATGTAAATATGAAGTTCTAACATACTAGGCATTTTATCGAACACCTTGCATGCATTCTTTACGGCATAGGTGGATTTCATACTTGCATTCTATCAATCCATCTAAAGATCATGTTTTTCAACTAACAACATAACTTTCATGAGATATACAGTCACGATACTATTATATAGCAAAACAAACAAACATCAACATGGGTATGATCATATCACCACAACCAACCAAGCTTTTGTATTTTAAAGATTGATTCTTGAACTCCACAGATGAAAGGAATCCGTGGATGAACACTACACATACCTTGGAAGGGAGGTTCTTGATGATTGACGGAGGAATTTCCTTGAAATTTGATCTTCAAGCTTGATTGTGCAACCCTAGTAGTTTTTCTCCTATGGTGCTCTTGGATAATGAGCTTTGAGATGTTAATAGGGTTGTAATATGTTAAGAAGCTATAAATTTCGTGAGGTTAGGTTTAGGGACATGTAAGGAGTGTTAAAAGACTTAACTACCCTCAAAATAACTCAAAAACTAAGTGTTTTTGTGGCTGAAATCATACATAGGCGCCACATATGATATCGCCTATATCTACATAGGCGTCGCATATGATATCGCCTATGTTTTATATAGGCGCCACATATGATATCACCTATGCTTTACATAGGCTCCGCATATGATATCGCCTAGGCTTTCCAGTGGCCATGTGCAATTGGTTAGGCGACACATTCTACTTTGAAAGGCCATAACTCCTTGCTCGGGTGTCGGATTTTGATGAAATTGGTATCGTTGGAAAGCTAATTCGATTATATACAATTTGATAGGTCTAAATCTGCCAAAATGTAGCATATCAATCATGTTATTCTTGTTTAAAAATGACCCTTGCAAAATCGAACATTAAAACTTGATGGATTCAAAAACTCTTAGCTTGCATCACTCTAAGCGACTCATATGAGCATGCTTAAGACATCACAATCTATCCTATATCTAGGATATTTATTGTAATTCATTCACTAAAATGCTACTCACAGGATAGGAGGTTTCATACGTAGGAAAACTTATTCACTTCCTAGCTTAGAAACATGCGGGGTATTACATGCTCATATGTATTATTAGTATTGAAAAATTTATTTATGTTTTGTTGAATATTAAACTAATATTGATTTATAATGTATACTATTATAGGGGATGAATACATCGAAATGCCTCAATAGTATTGGAATGTTCATCTTCTTGAGATTTTTTTTGAAGAAATAGAGCTTGAGAAATAGCACAATTTTGATCAAAAATACAAAACTGATGTTGTTTGATCGACTACCTTGATTTGGCATTTCAAATTTGAAATTCAAAGTTGTTACTGATTTTAAGGAATTCATTAATCACAACTGTTTTACCTTTTTTCAATTTCATTAAAAGAAAATGATTTGAACTTTAAAAGACTATTTCAAAAATTAAAAAAAAATTCGAAATAACCTTTAAGAAAATTACAGAGTCGCCACTTGATTTTTATAAATATATCAAGAAAAACATAAAAGAGTTTCAAAGGTACAAGCAGAAATAAATCTTTAAAACTAGAGAAAACAGGTAAGAGTTCAACTAACACCGTAAGAAGATTTTTAAGGAACCTAAGAATGTCTGTTTAAAATGATTTACCAGAATAATTTTTTGACTAACTTAATAATGACTAATTTTGCAAAAAAGTTGATTTTATGAAAATATTAAAATCATTTATTTACACATTTAAAATGACATGTGTTCATTCAAGCAAAATTTGTCCTATTTAACTTAAGAAAATTTTTCTTTAAATAAGATTGAACTGAACCCATTCCCTTTAAAATTTTAAGGAAAAAATTATTTTATAGATAAAAAGTAGAAAGAAAGTGACTGGATATCATTTTTTATAACAAAAATCTCCATCTTTAAGGAAAAATATCAATTTAAACAAGTTATGAAATTTGGCTAACTAGTGAAAAGGTTTTGATTTTTTGCAAAGAAAACTTGATTCTTGGGTGATGAGAATTTTGTTTAACTTAAATAAACTACTTTAAAACATTAATAAAATAAAATGTCATTTTAATTCTTTAAAAAGCTTATTCTCAAGAAAAATATAAAGAGACTAGTTTTATTAACCCGAGAATTTAGATTACGTGACGAATTGTAAAGAAAGAAATAAAACAGAAATGACAATCCTAAGGGGATTTAATTTGATTTAACCAAAGTTCATTACAAACAAGTAATCAAATAGGAATATACACATAAAGAGGAAAAGTTTAAGATTTGGGCCCCTGATTTGACCCATTAGAATCTGCCCAATTTTGAGCCCATTTTTCATGGATTTTTCAGCCCTTTTAGCTGTGTATATTGACTGTATATCACAACCCTTTATTCTTGCATTTTTTTTTTTGCATATAAGGTGTATACATAACCATATATCAACCATTTATGCATATGTTTTAGCCTACCACCTGTATACCAACTTCACCTCCTCATTTTCCACTGTATATCCCCTGTATACTACTGTATATTGGTATATTCAACTTTGTTTCTTGTCTTTTGGTTCATTTTTAGGGCTTTGGCAAGGAGTTGACTCGAGGATCGGAGAAATTGGTCCGGAGGAAATGCATTTGAAGAGTCTTATGGACTCAGATAAAGTTCCATGTAACAAAGAAAAAGGAAAATTGGTACATGACATGGGATAAGTATTCTGACGTATTTTGTAGAGTATATCAATATTAAATGAACTATAGAAACTGTAAGAAATTATGAAAATGCAAGATCAGGAAAACCAACACACTATTTTAGAAACAAACTGCTTGGATCAAGACTAAGAGCAAATAACAATACCCGAGTAAGTAAGCTGAAATATTTTTTTTTATCTAGAGATAAAATGATAGTTGTATACACTTAAAACATGAACATACATAAACCAATTATAAATATAAGAAAAGGGAAAAGACCACTTGAATATGTTAAGCCTAACATTACCAAATTTCTTTCAAAAAATCCATTACTCTTCCAAGTTGAAACCAAACAATTCTCTAACTAGAATCTCATGGAAAATAATATTCTAGTGCAATATTTTGAAACTTGTTAACAAAAAGAGTTCTGAAATAAACTACTAGTTTAGAGAAAATAACACATGAATGACTCAACACAAATACTCTACAACATGATAGAACAACATTTTCATGAAAACTAGATTCAACACGTAGTCTTTTTGAAGCGAAAATGAGCCTGGAAGTATAAAAGAAAAGGTAAGGCTATCAACTTCAAAAAGGAAGATAGGAATTTACGAATTTCTTCTTCGTCCCTAGTTCATTTCTGGAAGAAAGATTAACATAATTTCAGCTCTCTAACTGCTTGGCATTATGAGTCAAAAAGGTCCCTAGGAAATCCTCAACTATGAGAACCTTCCCAAATTTCATTTCTTTATAGCTTCAAGTAGTCGAGCAAAACAAAATAATAGAATCTAAGCGAACAAACTCGATACCTATCTTTGAACATTATTACACCCTCGACAACAAGACATGACAAAGAAACCTCATTTTCTATTCTTTACTAACATAAAACGATGGTATATATATCAAATAAAAAGAAAGGAAAGTCAACACACTACCCATAACTAAATTTTGAAGTTTTTCAATGTCAACACATATATTTTCATAAAAGACCAAAATCATTCTCACAATTGTTGTGAGATTTGGATTGTAATGCTAAAGCAAAATTATAGAAAAGATGAGTTCTTTACCTTTTTGTGTGCAGCGAATGGGACAGAATGAGCTTTTCGGTGAACTTCCCCACCGGAGCTTGAATTAATTTTTCACCAGAGTTTCGCGACTTTGTTGAAAATTGAGTATTTTCTCTGGGATTTAGCGAATGTTGTCTCAAGGATTTTTCGGTTATGTAGGATTAGAGGATGCTTCTCCGGAATCCTCAATTTTTTCTCATAAATTCTCCTCTCTACTCTTGTTCTTTAACAAGTATTTATAGGAGATTTGAGATTGATTTTGGGGTGAAACAGAGGGGTATTTGAGATATTTTGAAAAAGGTTTTTGAAATTTGAAACTGGGATAAAGTTGGTACAAAATGGTCCATTATTGCTGAGTTGTTGCTGCAACATACCTTTGTTTGTATGTTGCTGTAGCTGTTGTTCTCGTTGGTACGCTGAAGACAGAGGAAAAAAGGAATGGGTTTAAGTGGTGGTTGGGCCAGGTCATCGCTGTATTGGGTTTGGGGTGGCTGAGTTTTAATTTTTTAAGAGAATGGACTACTTTTAAATGGAATTTTGGCCTGCTGAGGAGCTGAAATTAAAAGGATGAGTTTAAGGGATTGGGAAGGAATTTGGAGTAGGTAGAAATTTTAGGGATTAGGGATTTAATAATTTAGGCTATTTGTCAATTAGCCTATTTGTTAGAATTTAGTCATATTGAGTTTAAATTTTAGCCTAATTGAAACTCAATTGACCAATTATATTGCAATTGTTATCAAATTGATTTCAATTATGGTCCAATTTAATAATTTGGCTAAACTGAAACAATGTTTAAAACAAATTTACAACCGATTCAATTCCGAGCTTCTTAGTTTCACAAAAATAAAAAATAATTATTTCTTGAATAACTCATTTTAATGATAAAAATGTATTTAAAATCAAGATTTATCCCTTTGAAATTTTTAAGATAATTCTTCATTCGAAATTGATTTTTGAAATGATAGTTATTTAAGCAACCAAAATTATACAATCTCATATACATGAATACAAAAATATATAATTCATTACTTAAATTACAAAATTCACTAAAATGAATATTTCGGAAAGCATTTATTCAGATAAAATAAATATTTTTATTTCATTTAAAATTGAAAAAATCGAAACTAAACCTAGTGTGGAGGACAAAAATTAGGGGTCAACAACTTTCCCCTTCCTTTGAATAGGGTGAATGCAAGTAACCCTGGGTAAAGGGAGTTTTACATTCGTAATTTCGAAAGGGGTTAGTTTTCGCACGATTTTCGTGGAGATATGGCCGAACCTTGGTATTAGGTTTCCTATATATCTCATGTTGTATGAGAATTCAGGCCACTTGTAGTTCATAAAGCTTGATTTTAAAGCATATTTTTAAAGAATTCACAAGCTATCTCGATTTTTGAATTTTGGTAAAACCAAAAAGTTGGAGAATAAGCGGATTGGAGGAGGGGAGGTTGAAATGCAGTTGAGTTTTCCACATAGAGCTCAACCTACATATCCATGAGAGTCAGGAAATCAGACTGCCTGTAGTTTGACTCGATCGGTGGAAAAGATATTTGTTTATGATAAGATGATCTTTGGCTCAAGATGGGCGACAAAAAATTGAGCTTAGGTACTAAAGGCTTGTAATTATCTCAAGTACAAAATATGGGAAAGCTCTAGGTGTATGCCAATCGGATTTGAAGGAAAGGAAAGTTACTTTCGGTGTGAGTTTAAAAGTACTCCGAAAGTGAAATTGAAACCAAAATTCCAAAACACCAACATGCCTTCTGATAGGGATGTGGTTTGATGATGGTGGGAGTCATATTTTAGCTCGCGTACAAAGAATTTGATATTCCTCTTCGGACTATGTCCCAGTTCTTTGCTAAGAAAAATTTTCACGCTGTGCTGCATCCTATTTGGAGTCGTTCGCACCTGTGATTTTGGTTTTAGATTTTCATCCCTTGTGGATTCTCTCGACAACATCTCAAACAAAACTGTTAGTGATAAACATAATTCACTAAGGGATCTATAGTCTTTTACCATATCTCCGCGTAAGTTGCTACTTGAAAAGACGTCATCCTTTCATGTACCTGTTTGGAGGGCAACAATTCTTGTGATAACTGACACAACAACCCTCTTGGTCATTGGATAAAATAGTTGTTTTGACAACTAAAAAAATTCTTCAAAGTGGGGTGGCCCTCTTGAGCACCGATGAAACTTTGCATAGAACGGTCCCTGCAACTGCATAATCCCATACTGATGTGGAAAACCTTTTGTTCACCTATAACGCTTCTCGTATTTGACCTCAGGGAGTCTTGAGCATCTTTCTTATTGATACGACTTATATATATCCCTCAAATTATCAGTCATTGGGTAATCTTGCACATTATTTGATATTGGATATCAGGCGACTAATAGATATCCTTTGAGTTGCTAGCATTTAGGTAATCCTACACATTATCCGACCTTAAGAACAGATGACTTACAGGTATCCTCGAATCGCTAGATCTCAGGTACTCTTGTACGTCATCCGACCTTAGATATAATATAACTTATAAATAACTCTCAAATTGGTAGTCTTTGGGTAATCCTGCGCATAATTGATCTTGGATATGACACGTCTTATAGAGAACCCTTGGACCAATAAATTTTGATAATCTTGCATATTTTTCGATAAGGATTGAGTTGTGACTTATGGGTAACCTTTAAACTATCGATCTTTGGGTAACCTTGCACACTATTCGGTTTGGATGTGGTTGCGTCTTATGGATGACTTAGGGACTATCAACTCGTGGATAACCTTGTACACTATCCTATCTCAAATAATGTGACCTATAGATGACCCTCGAATTGTCAACTCTTAAAAAATCTAGTACGTCGTACGTCTTCGGATAGCAACTTATAGACATACTTTGAACCATATGTTCTTGAGATCCGATGGTGAATGCCATTAGATCATTGGTAATTGATACAGTTGAAGCCGATGAAGATGTTTCAATGCCAAACTACTTTTTCTTTGCGCGATTTGATCAAATATGAATGCTTCAAAATATCCTTCAACGCCAGACTTTTGTCTTTTTGTGATTAAAGGATACATATGAAAATGCTTCAAAATATCCTTCAACACTAGACTCTTTCTCCTTTGGGTGATTAATAGATATATATGGAAATGCTTCAAAATATCCTTCAACACTAGACTCTTTCGCCTTTGTGTGGTTAACAAATATATATGGAAATACTTCAAACTATTATTCAACACTAGATTCTTTCACCTTTGTGTGATTAACGGATATAGAAAACTTTTAATCAATCATGGGTATCAAATACAATTTTGAGATGCCCTTGGATTGTTGTCTCTTTGAAACTAGTCGAAGAGGGCAATATGGCCTTCTTGGCATGACCCTTTTGGTATGGCCCTCTAGACATGGACCTTATGTTATGACCCTCTTGGCATGATATGATGTAGTAGTAAGATAAAGATGAATGCAAATTTCGTGCAACAATTGTAGAAAACATCACCTTGACCATCCATTAGCATACTGGACCTTCTGCATATACTATTTTTGAACGTTGTATATTATTTATGATACCTTATTTGATGGGGATTTGAGTATGCCATCATTTTTATTTTCACATTTGATGATACCTGTAACCACAAAAAACTTGTTAGTTCTAGGAAACTCAACTATTTTCATCCTCCTGACCTTTCTGGCTCTTTCTTATCGGCCTTTGGATATTTGACTCTATTATATTCCTTTAAAACAAAGGAATATGTTGAATAACTGGTACTTTCATTGGTTCTTTGTTGGCTTCAGGATAATCTTTATCCACCAAAAAGTTGTTAGTTTTTGGAAAAATTGATCTGTGTTGACTTCCTCGGTCTTCAACTCTCGTAATTATCATCATCGGGTTCTCCTCTTCTTTAGGTGTATATCATCTTTTGACTCCTGCTTTGACTCCCCGGGTTGGTGGATTGTAAGGCAAAATCAGAGCATAAATTAATTTAAAGTAAGTATTTTTTTCAGAAAGTTAAATTTTCAAAAATCTTTTTATAAGATTGAGAGGGGTCTTTGTCAATTAAGTCATGTCATGTATTAGCTTTCATGAACATTTTTAGCTTGATTCTTTGACACATCTGTCATTCCGTCAATGAGCTCTGGGGATCTTTTACTTTTGTGGCTGAAGAGTTTTAGAGATGAGCCTTTGTAGCTGAAGGTCCATGAAGTTGACTCTGCTCTTTCGGCGCCAAAATCTTCGTGTTATGTCTTTGAATTCTTTAGTATGGTATGGTGGAAATTTTAAGATCTTCCTTAAAATTTTTTCTTTAGTTACTGATATTTCTTTTGAAATTTTATTTGGATTGTGAGAGGTTGATCTTTCTTGTGAGCTTTGAGATTCCTTCTAAAAAATTCAGCCCCAGTTTCTATTTTCTGGGTTGATACGACTGAGCCATTGTGGCGCCTACGTATCCCGTGGAACAAAAATTAGGTCAAATATAGTTTCCACAATATAAAAGATAATGATGATACAGTCAAAATGGTGACTGAAGCCGACAAAGGCCACCTATGTATCCCATCCTTGGGAATTCAGGTCATCACGTAGTTGAACAAAATGTAAATAATACTTCTAAGAGGTTGACCGAAGCTGGCATAGGCTGCCTACGTATCCTCTTTTTGGGAATTCAGGTCAAACGTAGTTCATACATAAAAGGATGGAGAATTTTAAAGCTACTTCAAAGCATAAAAATGATTACAAATGGGAAAAGCAATTACGAGGAAATAAGCACAAAGAAACACCACATCCGATAAAGTATCTCTTTACTGCATCAGAATTGATTGGCTTGGTCCACCTTTGTCAATCTATATCAGACAAAATCAAGGCTCCTCCTGATAAAATTGCGAGCTCTTACTATTTTGTTGAAAGAATGAATCATTCGTTGTTGATATAGTTGGCCATGGCATACAATGCTCATCCCTTTTTCATCAATCATTATAAGTTGTTCATGGCGGGCGCAGACCTATTCTTGATTACTCAACCATGTTTCTTAGATGATTCTTAAATATGGCATTTCAAATTCAGTAGGTATTACCGCTTATGTCCCATAGACTAACACATAAGAAGTTGCCCCAGTAGAAGTTCTAACTATCATATGATATCCCGACAAGGCATAAGACAGTATGTCGTGCCATGATCGGTGACTATCGATCATTTTTCTTGAGCTCTTCTCGATGTTCTTATTGGCATCTTCCACTGCTCCATTCATTTGAAGGCGATACAGTTGAATTCCGATAAGTTATCTTGAATTGTTCTCATATCTCTTTCATCAAGTGACTATTCAAGTTTGCTCCATTGTCTGCGATGATTGACTTGGGTATTTTGAATCAACAAATCAAGTTATTTTTGACAAAATTTGCTACTACCTTCTTGCTTACGGCTTTGTATAAGGCAAATTCCACCCACTCGTGACACGAGATGAACCGGGGCCTTGTTCTAACAGGCATTCCAAGTCCAACTAGGATTGGAGACTACCCCCATTACCAACCCAACCAACCTACGTATATCCTGAGTCAGATGAATTCCAAACATATAACAAGATAGCGTTATTGTAAAATCCATGACTCTGGGATAGGTCTATGACCGTGACCACCCAAAGAGCTCAACTGTCCGATACCAACCAATAATCGATACCAAACCAAACCATAATTGAAAACCATAACCATATGGGTTTCAAAATAATTATATAATCCCAAAATAAAAGAGGACGAGACAGTGAGAAATTTAGTCTAACAATATCAGCCCCAATACCAATGTCAATACTAAGACTGACACCAATACCGATATCGTCCATGCCAACCCATAGTAATTCCACAAAAGCCTCTAACCAAAAGAAACCAATATTCGGTTGGGACATGCCCCCAACCATAGCCAAAACCAATATCCATAAAATAACCAAAGTATATGAAAATGTCCATAACATGAAATGGAGCCTTTTTAAAATATGAAAACTCACCACTTCAATCCAAAAATTGATTTCAAAATCCGATCACTATGCAGGAGGAGTAGAATGGCCGGTTCCTGCATCGCGTATGTACATCAAAATCTGTTCTCCTCCTCCTGCATATGTACAGTGTACTTAAAGGATTCCCGTGTACCTCATAAATGGTCACCATGACCAACCCCTCATGTCGGCAAATAAGAGTTTCCAGTAGTCATTCATTGGACTCCCACCTTTACGGTTAGCTATCACAACCCGTCATTATTGTCCAATTAAAATCATTTCCAATCAACTAATCCATTATTCCATTTATTATTAACTAAGGCTATTAATGGTGGTATCGTCATACCAATTATAACTTGCAAGTATTGTCCTTAGCCAAACCTTTTAAGGTAAAGGGATTCCTATGTACCTGTTTACCAAGTTAACTTGGGGGAATCCCATGTACCCCACAAGTGTTCTATTATGTTTGCTTAGGGGAGTCCCATGTACCCCACAAGTTGTCCATTAACATGTTTACTTGGGGGATTCCATTGTACCCTTTAAGGATATTCAATTAACCATAAGCATGACCACCAAACCATTCCATTTAACCATTTAAACCATTTAGGGTTCCATTATCAAGTTCAAACCATGCAATAGTTCCATTAAAAATCCAATAATATAGTAAAAGCATTATCGTAGGAATTTTATCAAACATGTTGGGGCATAGTATTTCCAAAACCAAAACCAATTAACATGTGACCATTATCATGCAACCAATTATCCAAAACCACCATTAAAGTATGTAATAACATAATTAAAACATTGAAAAACCATAACCAAGCATTAATAACCAAAACCCTAACACATATTTGAAAACCCCAAAACTATACAATAAATCATGCCATGAAAACATTGTATAAAACCATGCCTTTAGTTGTAACTAACAATGAGGGAAGAGTACATGCCTTAAATTGAGTAGATGATGGAGAGAAATCACAGACACAAACCCCAAATTAATCCTTAAGATGAAACCCTAGCTTTCTTTGTCCAAAAGCCTTAGAGAAGATTATAGAGTGTTTTATAAATTTTAATGAATATAATAATAGGTGAAATAACCTCCGAAGTGAGTTAAAAGTTGTGGGTCCTTATTAGGTTAAATGGGAAAATATCCAGATTGCCCTCACTTAAACTGTATAAAATCACGTTAGGGGGTACGACTAACCATACCAGTCATACTTTCCAATACAAGTGGTACCAACCACTCGTACCCTAGGCCTCCCATTGTGATACAAGATCAATGGGCTCCACTCCTTTGGGATCGATGCTTCAAGAATCACATGTACGGATTCAAGACTTGGTTGTTCTAGGAGGTCAAATACGTGAATGGAGGATAGCTTGGAAAGAAGATATATTTGGTGATATCCTCCAAGAAAGAATGGGTGACACCATATTTGGATGATAGCTTGGGCTTCGAGAGAGTATGGGCGTCCATTCCAATGTTTTGGGGCTTTGGGTCACTTTTGGGCCCAATAGCTTTTAGGATCACTTTTGGGCCCATTGTGTAATAAATAGCCCATGGCTATAAATAGCTAGTTTTCTTTCCTTTTTAGGTAGTTTATGCTGAATTATGAATTTGAACACTTGTGAGAGTGTGAGGCAAACGTGGATTCGCTTGTGTTGATCTTTTATTTATAAATGTGGGTTTCTTGAGAATCGATTCTCTTGAGGTCTACGTAAGATTTAGGTTATTTTTTTGATTTAATTGATTGAGGGTTTAGGGTTTGATACACCCTTTATTTGCTTTCAATTCCTTGCATTGTGTTTATTTGATTACTTTTGTATTTATCTTCAGCTTTCGCATTCGTATCGTAGTTTAGTTTTCAATGTTGTAATTTATTCGTGTATCATTTGGTATCAAATCCGAGCTTAGAATTATTTCCACGATTCTAGTCTTGTGTTTTTCAATCTCAAAAATCAATAAAAAAGAGAGTCAAAAATCAAAAATCCCCAAAAAAGTACTATTCATATTTTTGTCTTTAGGTGAAATTTTGAGTCTTTGATTGTTTTTTCTTGTGTTTTGGTGTTAAATTTTGTTCCCTAACACCATTAGAGTCTAAACCTTGAATTTGAGCTCAATCGGAGGTGAATCAGAGGATCAACCATTGTTGAGAAGCTCAAGTTTGAACGTTGAAGGTGGAGTTAAAATATGAAATTTTTGGTTTAGAAGCTGAGAAAATAGATGCTTTGAATGTGTTTATAAGGTTTAAAATAGCCTTGGTTAAAAATTTCGTCGCATTCTGATCAACGGTTTAAGAGAGAGAATTTTGAAATTTTGTTGTTCTTGGTTTTCTTGAGTGTTCTTGAGGAAAATTCAAATCTTCATCTTGAATTCTTTTCAAAAAGTGTCTGTTTGATCCTAAAAAGTGAATAAAAAGGTATCCAAAAGTGTTTGTACAAGCACCTTTTTGAAGATCCAAGAGAATATTCCAAAGAAGAGGACAAAGGGGGACCACAAGAGGACAAAAATGGTACTGTAAGTGAGCTGGTGGATGACCTGTATTTGGACTTCCTTGGACCTACATTTGGGATGATTACACATATCCAAAGTAGGTACAAACAGTAAGGGAACACCCTCATGCATCTAACCTGCCCTCAACCTGCTCCTATACCTCAAAACAGTCCATCCCGTATTTGGTATGCGTCCAAGGTGCGTCTTGGCAGCCCTAACACATATCCAATGCATCTCCAACTCTTTTGAACACCTTATCAACTTCAGAACTCTACCAAATCGGGTTCAAAACCATTGATTTCATCTCTTAATTCCTCCTTTCATTTCTTTGATTCTTGAAACTAATTAACAACTAAACCGTAATCTACTTAGTTGTTCAATTAGTTCTTGTTTATTCTTCTTTTGTGTCGTAATGTATTTGTGTGTTTTTTGTTGTGTCTTTATTTGTTGAGTCAAGTATCTAACCTCCAAGAGAGTATTTAACCTCCAAGACAATCATAAATTATTATTTCATCCTTTTTCTCAATTGTGTTAAAAAACTATGGTTGGTGCAACATTGAAAACCGTATGGGAAGCCATCATGGATTGGCAACAAGAATTGAATAGTTAGAAGGATGATGGGTCATGCTTTAAAGGAAACATGGAAAAGATGACATGTCTTACTACCCAAACCCCACCAAATGTACCCTAACCACCACAATTCCACCAACAAACACCCCATCACCAAAGACCACATCCGATTCTACCTCAAGAACATGTTTTCTCTACCCAACCCACTACAAACTAAGTTCTTGAATAAATTATTCAACCAACCTAAATCGAAATTAAAAATACCAATTCTAACATGGAACCTTTGTCCCTCGCTAACCATGATGCTGTAATTTTACCTAGAATCACTCTTTTATTTGTGCAGGTTCATGAACAAAAAATATCGAAGGAGGATGCAAGAAGAATTCTATATGAAAATGAGATTAAAAGCTTAATGGAATTATTACCAAAGAATTCCAAACTTGAAAGGTGCAATGACAAGTTGATAAAGGAGTTGGATTCGAGGACGAATCCTCTTCAAGAAAGAGAGGGTGATACAAGATCAATGGGCTCCACTCCTTTGGGATCGATTCTTCAAGGATCACATCTATGGATTCAAGACTTGATTGTTCTAGGAGGTCAAATATGTGAATGGAGGATAGCTTGGAAAGAAGCTATATTTGGTGATATCCTCTAAGAAAGAAATGGGAGACACTGCATTTGGATGATAGCTTGGGCTTCGAGAGAGTATGGGAGTCCATTCTAATATTTTGGGGCTTTGGGTCACTTTTGGGCCCAATAGCTTTTAGGGTCACTTTTGGGCCCATCGTGTAATAAATAGACCATGGATATAAATAGCTAGTTTTCTTTCCTTTTTAGGTAGTTTATGTTGAATTATGAATTTGAACACTTGTGAGAGTATGAGGCAAGCATGGATTTGCTTGTGTTGATCTTTTTTTTAGAAATGTGAGTTGCTTGGGAATCGATTCCCTTGAGGTCCACGTAAGATTTAGGTTTTTTTTTTTGGTTTAATTGATTGAGGTTTTAGGGTTTGATACACCCTTTATATGCTTTCAATTCCTTGCATTGTATCTATCTTATTACTTCTCTATCTATCTTCAGCTTTCATATTCATATCGTAGTTTAGTTTTAGATTCCATAATTTATTCGTGTATCACCTTGAACCCAACACTGTCCAAGGTGTGACTCACCCAAACCAAGTCATACCTAAGTATACGACTAGTACCCTTTACCCGTACCCCTGGCAGAATAGAATCACATGAGGTTTGAACACTGGCCACCATACGAGTCCATGGTACGACTCATACCGTGGCTTACGGTTTATTGCAAGCCACTCGTAATCAGATCCAAGTTAAGATACCAAGTATAAGATTAAGTGAAGGAAAAAACCCAAACCAGACGATCCGTATCCACTAATACGACTCGTATCCACCAAGTCACATCCATTCCTGAAACCAATCCAACCAACATTGATCAGCATACGACCAACCCATACAAACCGTACCCCAGCATACGACTAGTACCCCTTAGTCGTATCTTGTTCAGAAACCAGAAATCCAGAAAATTTTCTAAAGGTAAAAAATCTTGGGTATTATAACTGTGTAAAGTGATCAATAATAACTAAGATGAATCTATGTTCATTAGAAGTTGGTGACTCAATTGGGCTGATGACATCCATGCCCCAAGATACAAACGACCAAGGCAAGCTCGTAACATAAAGTTCATATGGGGTCACCCGAATTAGATCCCCGTGTATCTGATACTTATGACATTTTCCCACAAACTTGCTACAGTCACTTTCTATGGTCATCCAGAAATATCCAGCTCTTAGGATCTTCATGGCTAGAGTGAACCTATTCATATTAGATCTACATATTCCGGCGGGGATTTGTTTAAGTAATTTTGTAGCTTCAATAGAATCTATACATCTCAAAAAACCCTAAATCATGGGTCCTTCTATAAAGGACTTCCTCTTTTAAAAAGAAATTATTGTCCATCCGACTAATCATTTTTTTGATTGACAGTTGCATCTTCGAGGTATGCCCCAGCTTCTAGATATCTCTTACTATCGAAGTACCATTCCTTTCCATTTATTTTTTCCTCAACTTATGCACAATGTGTAGGGTGCTCCTTTAAACTTATTTCTAATGGTTTGATGTAACTTTGATCCGTATGTTGAATCATGGAGGATGTGGTGGCCAAAGAATCGACGAACTCATTTTGTATGCTTGGAATATGCTTGAATTCTACTTCCTTGAATCTCTTGCATAACTCTTGTACCAATTCTACATATGGGGTGATTTTAGAGTTCTTTATGGCCTATTCTCTTCGAACCTGGTGAACCAATAGACCAAAATCTCCAATGACTAGTAAATCATGCACATTTATATCAATAGCCCATTTGAGATCAAGAATCCAAGCCTCATATTCAACCATATTATTGGTGCATGGAAAACACAGTTTGGCAGTAACCGGATAATGTTGACCAGTTTCTAATATTAAGACTTCCCAAATTCCTGAACCTTTGAAATTAACCGCCTCTTCAAAGAGCAATCTTCACTCCAGGAATGTTTCAACAATGTCTTCTCCTATGAATAATACCACTTCATATAAAAAATAACTTTGGAGTGACTCATATTCTTCATTAACTGGATTCTCTTCTATACGGTCTGCAAGGATTTACCGTTTGATCACCTTTTGAGTCACGTATACAATGTCAAACTCACTAAAAAACATTTGCTATTTGGCCAATTTCCCTGTGGGCATGGCCTTTTGAAATATGTAATTCAAAGGATCGATTCTGCAAATGAGATATATTGTACATGATGTCAGGTAATGCCTCATCTTTTGGGCCACCCAGGTCAATGCACAACACGTCCTTTCAAATAGCGTGTAACGAGCCTCATGTGGAGTGAAATTCTTACTCAAGTAATAAATTGCTTTTTTCTTCTGTCTAATTTCATCATGTTGTCCTAAGACATATCCAAATATATTTTCTAAGACCGGTAAATACAACAGAGGGCCTCCGTCTCTTGGAGGAACTAGTACCAGTGGACTAGATAGATAATCCTTGATCTTGTCAAAAGCTTCCTGACATTTCTTGGTCCATTCATTTGGCGCATCTTTCTTTAATATCTTGAGGATTGGTTCTTAAACAACTGTTGACTGGGCTATGAACCGATGATGTAATTCAATCTTCCTAAGAAACTCATGACTTCCTTCTTTGTCTTCGGAGGAGAAAGTTCTTGGATCACCTTAATTTTTGAGGAGTCGAGTTCAATGCCCCTTCTATTAACTATGAACCAAATAACTTCTCAGCCGGTATCCAAAAACCACACTTGGTAGGATTCAACTTTAAATTGTACTCGCAACCGATCAAAGAACTTTACCAGATAGGCCAAGTGGTCCAAAATCTTACGAGATTTGATGATCACATCATCCACATACACTTCAATCTCCTTATGGATTATATCATAAAATTTGGCTGTCATGGCTCTCATATACGTAGCACCAGTATTCTTGAGATCGAAGGGCATCACCCTATAGTGATAAACATCCTAAGGTGTGATGAAAGCTATTTTATCTACAACTTCTTCGTCCATTAGTATTTGAAGATATGAAGAAAAACAATCCACGAATAACTGCATTTCATGCCTCACACAGTTTTCAATGAGAATGTGGATGTTGGGTAATGGAAAGTTATCTTTAGGACTGACTTTGCTCAAGTCTCTATAATTGACACAAATCCTGACCTTTCGATCTTATTTTGGTACTGGAACAATATTGGCTAGGTATATTGGATATTTCGTGACTTCAATGACATTGACTTGGATTTGCTTAGTGAGTTATTTCTTGATTTTCAGACTCATATAAGGTTTGAATTTTCATAATTTTTGTTTCACGGGATTGAACCCAAATCAGTTGGCAACTTGTGCGATACAACATTTGTACTCAATCCTGGCATGTCATCATAGGACCAAGCAAATATATCAATGTATTCTCTAAGCAACCTGATGAGTTCTCTTTTTTGTGCTTCTATAAGATGGAGACTGATTTTAGTTTCTTTGAATTCACCGTCACCACCTATATTAATTACCTCAGTCTCCTCTAGGTTGGGTTTTTTTCGATCCTTAAAATATTTTAGTTCCTCTGTTAATTGATCTAGGGCCATTGTTTCTCCTTTTTAGTCTTTTAATTCATCATCATTTGCTTCGGTTTGTTCATTTAGCTCTTGACATGACATGATATTAGCAGGTTTTAAATTATTATTATTGAACTCATAAACAACATAAGTTAGATTATAGTGTTTAGATAATACAACAAAAAATAGATGACAAATATTTTTGCAATTAAGAAGGCTTTCATTGAATTTTAGAAAATTGCATACGTTGGCTATGATCCACACTAGTGCGGGTCTAAGACTTTTGGAAAGCATAAAAAGTGAAAATAAGGTAAATAAAACTTAAAGGGTGGGTCTTGGGCCTCATTCGAACTACCACTGATTTTTTAAAAGTTAAATTTCATCCTTTTATCTACCACATCAATCGAGGAGTCATAACTGGAGTGGAAGTCCAGTTCCACAGCTTCTCCTCTAATCCATCTTTCTTGATTTCGATCTTCTCAGGTAAATCTTCTATAATAGCATCAAAACTCTTCAAACAAGTATCCTATTTCATCCTCGAGACCATCGCTTGTAGGCTTTACAGATATAGGAAATGACTGGTAGAGCGGAGGTAATCTCTTCGCCTTTCATCGCTACTACCCATCATTCTTACGTGTTCCACAACTTCTCCTTTACTCCATCTTTCTTGATCTTAATCTTCTCAGGTAAATCTTCTATAATAGCATCAACACTCTTCGAACAAGTATCCTATTCCATCCTCGAGACCATTGCTTGTAGTCTTTACAGATATAGGAAATGACTGGTAGAACGGAGGTAATCTCTTTGTCTTTCATCGCTACTACCCATCATTCTTTCCTCTTCAGCAACTAAGCGACAATCAAGGAAGGAATTTTTATTTGCCTTAGAAGCATTGATGTTCAACCAAATTTTATCAACACATATCAATTTCTACTTACTTGGTTACCTGATAAATTAAAAACAACTCCAAAGATAAATATGTTAGATCCATTCGTGGTAAATAATGCAAGATATCCGATATAAAGTAAACACGTAATGCTATTTTCATCTTAGGTAAATTGATCCATGGGTGGGTAGATTAATTTAACTTTGATTCAAAGAACGCACATAAGCACATAAAACATGTTATATCACATAAAACAATTATATCACACACCAATACGATAATAAGTGCGTCATAATTGGGTGATCCTTCTGAGCCAAGGGTTGGCCTAGCGAATTTGAAGAAAGTATATGTCATTTAAAACCAATCCATTATACCACAAAATCTACATAGATATATAACAAGGACTTAAAAGCCTACAAAGTTGGACAAAAATGTAACACCCCGTAAATTTTTTCGTACACTTATCGCGATTATATGGAGTCCTAAAGGCTTGCGTATGGGTTAAATTAAGTTTATGGTGTTCAGAAGTATCCCGTCAATAGTTGTATGTGTAGGTATTGGAATAAGATTTCCAACGATATAAAGTTTTCCCAAAACAGAGGAGTATTTCATATAAGCGAGCACATTCGAAATTTCAAAACGATGGCCGGGAAGCCTGTGAACAGTAAATCTGCAGAAAATTACTGCAGCTAGGCAATTTTTTTTGGAACAACTTTAGACGATCATAAATCCTTGTAAAAAAAGAACTGTGTGAGCTGCTATATATCGACGAAAATCTCCGAGAGTCTTCTTTCCTATGAAATTAGTTTCATCCAAATCCAATGTCTGAGTAAGGAGCTATACCCGTTTTACTACAACCTATAAAAAAAAACAGAATTTTGGGAGAGATTTTTGGGTCAACTTTAAACGACCATAACTCCTTGTACAGGAAGAACTGGGTGGTATACTTTATATGAAAATGAAATCCCTTTGAATTATATTTCCAATGCAATTGGTTTCACCCAAATCCGATACCGGAGAAAAGAGTTATGATCGATTTACTTCAGCCTGTCAAAACTGTCCACTGGGGACAGATTCGGATTTATTTAAATTTTTAGGGCAAAATGGTCATTTTCTATTACCTCTTGGACGAAAATTGGTCTTTATAAACATACACTTAGCCTCATATATATCATATATCATCCAATTATTAAGAGAAGGTGAAACCCTAGCCTAATTTCAACTTCAAATATTTTGTGATTCAACCGTAGAAAATTCGAATTGGTTCCGTAGTTGTGTTCACCATCTCGAAAGATTCGAGAAGCACCCCATGGTTATGTAAGGAGGATTCTAAATACAAGAGTTCATTGTTAAGGTATGAATATTGTTTATTCTTGATTCTTATCCATGAATAAGTATTGATAAAGGATTATGAGTATTGTCTTGATGTTGGAAGATAACTAGAAACATAGTTATGAATTGTTTTGTATAAATTGTTAGTAGTAAATTATGGAAGTTGTTGTATTGGATTATGGAGGATGAATTGTGGTGATATATCATTATATTAGTGGTTATGTATGCCTAGTGATCATGTTGGTATTGGATGGTGATTAAGAGGGGAAATAAAGGCTAAGAGTGATGTTGAGGGATATTGCATGAAAATGCATGATATGTGAATGTAATAAGAGTATAAGAGGATGTATGTAGCACTCTTATTGATGAGTTAAAGGATTACTTCCTAGACATTATTTGGTGAAGTTAATACCTAAATGGTAAGGTTTGGTTGCTAATACTAGTTTGCCACAAATGACTTATTGTAGATAAGTGTTCGAAGAGTACGGGAAGTCAAGTTGGACTTGTATTGAAGTGGTTATATCAAGGTATGTAAGACATACTCTATCTAATATTTGGCATGAATAATGACCCATGGCACTCTCAAGTAAGCTTCCAACATTTTCCTACGACACATGACACATAATAACATCATATGATCTTCGACACTACCAATTGAACTTGTTTTCACTTTTAAGATGTCCGGCTAGTCAAAAAAATGTCCATATACTATTGTTGACTCCGAAATGGTTTAATGAGGTATCCATGATTCTCTACTTCATTTTCATGATATTGATTACCTATTTACATGTTTTTCCTATTGAGGTATCATGGTTTCAAGTTCCATAAGGTGTGACCACAAAGTAACCAATCTCAAAGATTAATTGAATTAAGAAATGGAATGTCTTTATTTTAAATTGATGATATGATGTATTGTATTAGTACCACTGATCAGTTGGCCATTGTATTATAAAGATTATGTATATATGCTATTCCAGGGGTGGTCCCTGATGTATTGTATTAGTACCATTGATCAGTTGGCCATTGTATGACATATGTTATGTATTGATAAGGAATACGGGAAGTAATGATATGAAAGTAATGTGCAGGTATCCCATCAGCTCTTTTAAGTGTGGTCTACTCATACTGTTTATTCACTGGCATCTGGGTTCTGTTGATCTTTTGTATCTCATCTTGATACTCACTGCCTCACATACTCAGTACATATTTCCGTACTGACGTCCCTCACGAGGGACCTGTATTCATGCCTGCAGGAACAGGTACTTCAGGTCGTACACCTCCGCAGTAAGAGCCAGGACATTCTGTTTATAGTGGTGAGCTCCAGTTGTTTCGGGGTATCCCAAGTCGTTTCTATATGTTTTTTTGGTATCTGTATAAAAGTCTTTTGTGGGTGGGAGTTTGTCCCGTCCCTAACTCAGTTGTGTATCTATGTAGAGGCTTTTGTAGACATATTATACAGCCATAAGAGTGTTTGGTTGATAGACGTGATGGCTCTGACGGCCAATTACTGTTTATATATATATGTGTGTGTCTGCTGGGCTGATACAGGTACTGTTTTCTTCTATTTACAACGAAGTGCTGCCCAAATTTCTAATTTTCATAAGTAATGTAAATGTGAAAGTATAGGTTATGAACGGGTTCTCCCGGGCCTCCTCGGCTACGGGTGCCAGTCCGCTCCAATGGGATTTGGGGCGTGACAGTAGTGGTATCAGAGAAGTTCGTCCTAGTGAGTCTACAAAGCCGTGTCTACGTAGAATCTCGTTTATCGGTGTGTTGTGCACCACATATATAAACATGAGGCTATTGGACATTTAGGGATTGTTTCCATTCTCCATTTCTTAGATCGTGCAATAGAGCCCATATTAGAGATAAAGTCATAATCAATCGCTTAATCCAATTGTTTTTTTATTTATTTATTATAGTAACGATGCCGGTTACAAGGAGAAAGAATAAGTGGAAGCGAGTAGATGTAGTGGCCGGAGAAGGTACTAGTAAGTCACCACCGGCACAAGCTGAACAAAGTGAGTCTCAAGCTGAGCATATATCAGGAGCTTCTTCTCCTCCGGAAGGGCCATCTATTAATGCTGTTGATCGAGATTGAGGGATGCAGTACAACTTCTGACGCGTATAGTTGCCGGTCAAGTTCAAGGGCAAGCTATTCCTACCACGGGTTCTAGTGGTACGGATAGAGCAGCTAGCCTTCAGACACAGGATTTTCTGAAACTGGATCCTTCTACTTTTACCGGATCAGATATTAACAAAGACCCGCAGGACTTTGTCGATCAAACCCAAAGGGCTCTAGATGTTATGCACATATCCGGTAAAGAGATGGTTGAGCTAGCAGCATATAGATTGAAATGAGAGGCTATATTGTGGTACGAGGATTGGAAACGATCTAGGGGTATTGATGCACCTCCAACTACGTGGGGAGAGTTCAAAGATGCATTTATTGATCATTATCTTCCATTTGAGACTCGTCAGGCCCGTGCAGATTAATTCTTAAATCTTCGTCAGGGTAATATGAGTGTAAGGGAGTATAGTCTTTGATTTAATTCCTTGTCTCGATATGCTTCTAATGTGGTAGCTACTATGGATGACAGAGTTCATCACTATGTGGATAGATTGGAACCATACTTGGTTAGAGATTGTACCATTGCTGCTTTGAACAAGGATATGGATATAGCGAGGATACAAGCTTTCGCTCAGAAAATGGAGGATCGGAGGCAAAGAAGAAGAACCCAGGAATCAGAGAAAGGATATTCTAAGCGGGCTAGAGCTATAGGGCAGTTTATGGCATCTCAGGGAGGTTTTAGGCCTTCGTTCTCTCATAGATTGCCTAGCCCGTTATCTTCTTATCTTGCAATTAGTGCTCCACCGCAATTTCCAAGGTTCAGAGGTAATCAGTTAGGGCAAAGCAGTGAAAATCAGATTTCGCGAACAGTGGGGTATCAAAGACAAGGGAGTATAAGTCAATTGAGACCTCCACTACACCCGTTCCCCATATGTAGAAGATTTCACTTTGGCGAATGTCAGCTTGGAGCGAACAATTGCTTTTGGTGCGGTAAGCCGGGGCATATGGCTAGAGATTGCCCACGCAGGACCACAGGTGGTATAACACGACCTACCGGATCAGCTGTTGCGTCATCATCGGTGCCTTCTTTGAGTAGGGGTGCACAACCTATGGGTCACGGTAGAGGTGATAGAGGAGCAACTAGTTCTAGCGGAGCTCAGAACCGTGTGTATGCCCTAGCAGATCGGCAGAATTTAGAGGCTTCTCCAGACGTGGTTACAGGTACGTTGTCCATCTTTGTATTTGATGTGTATGCCTTAATTGATCCTGGTTCTACATTATCGTATGCTACTCCTTTGGTTACAGGAAGGTTCGGAAGAACCCCCGAATTATTAGCCAAGCCATTTGAAGTATCAACGCCAGTGGGGGAATCTCTTATAGCTAGGAATGTTTATCGAAATTGTGTTGTGAATATTTGTGGTCGTGATACAATGGACGATCTTGTTGAGTTAGAAATGGTAGATTTTGATGTTATTATGGGCATGGATTGGTTATCGTCTTGTTATGCTACACTAGATTGCCGTTCTAAGAAGGTATATTTCCATTTCCCAAATGAGGCAGTCCTTAAATGGAAGGGTAATGTTGGCGCGCCGAGAGGTAGATTTATTTCTTACTTTAAGGGAAGAAAAATAATTTCCAAGGGGTACATGTACCATTTGGTTAGAGTAAGGGATACAGAGGCAGAGCCGCCAACTTTTCAGACCGTTCCGGTTGTGAATGAATTTCCTGATGTATTTCCTGAAGAACTACCAGGTTTACCTCCTGAACGAGAAGTGGAGTTTGGTATTGATATGTTGCCAGACACACAGCCAATCTCAATTCCTCCTTATAGAATGGCACCAGCAGAGTTGCGAGAATTGAAAGAGCAACTGAAAGACTTGCTAGAGAAGGGATTCATCAGGCCTAGTATGTCCCCTTGGGGAGCACCAGTATTGTTTGTGCGTAAGAAAGATGGTTCGCTGAGGATGTGTACTGACTATCGGCAATTGAATAAGGTGACTATCAAGAATAAATACCCTCTTCCCCGAATTGATGATTTATTTGACCAGTTGCAAGGTGCCCAGTGTTTTTCCAAGATTGACTTGAGATCAGGCTATCATCAAGTGAGAGTCAAGGATAAAGATATACCCAAGACAGCTTTCCGAACACGGTATGGTCATTATGAATTCCTGGTTATGTCATTCGGGCTGACAAATACACCCGCAGTTTTTATGGATCTGATGAATAGGTTGTTTAAGCCGTTTCTAGATGTGTTCGTGATAGTTTTCATAGATGATATTCTGGTCTACTCTAGATCAGAAGAGGATCATGTTAATCACTTAAGGCAGGCGTTGCAGATTCTTTGTGATCGTAAGTTGTATGCGAAGTTTTCTAAATGTGAGTTTTGGCTCAAGTCAGTGGCATTTTTGGGCCATATTGTATCCAATGAAGGCATAAAAGTTGACACTCAGAAGATTGAGGCTGTGAAGAATTGGCCAAGACCCACGATGCCTACGGAGATTCGTAGTTTCCTCGGGTTGGTAGGTTATTATAGAAGGTTTTTTGAAGGTTTTTCTTCTATTTCTGCACCCTTGACTAAGTTGACGCATAAAGCCTCCAAGTTTCAATGGAATGATGCCTGTGAAAAGAGTTTCCAAGATCTGAAGAGCAAGTTGACTTCTACACCGGTACTGGTACTTCCTGAAGGCACAGAAGGGTATGCAGTGTACTGTGATGCTTTGAGAATTGGCTTAGGATGCGTATTAATGCAACATGGTAGAGTAATAGCCTATGGCTCTAGACAGTTGCGACCACATGAGAGGAATTATCCCACGCATGATCTTGAGCTAGCTGCAGTTGTATTTGCTTTGAAGATATGGCGCCACTACTTATATGGGGTTCATGTTGACATATATACCGATCATAAGAGCCTGCAATATATCTTCAGTCAGAAAGATCTAAACTTGAGGCAGCGGAGATGGCTTGAATTGCTGAAAGATTACGATGTTGATATCTTGTATCATCCAGGGAAAGCGAATGTGGTAGCGGATGCACTGAGTCGTAAGTCTAAAATGGCATCTATAGAAAAGCAGGGGATGATTAAGGATCTTCACCAACTAGCTAATTTGGGAGTTCGACTTCTCGAAACTCCAGATGAAGAGGTTATTGTACGTAATGCAGCGGAATCTTCATTGATAGCTGAAGTGAAAGAGAAGCAGTATGCAGATCCAATTTTATTGCAGCTTAAGGAGGATATGCAGAGTGGCACGACAAAGGCATTTGAGCTTACGCGAGAAGGAGTGCTTCAGTGTCAGAATCGTTTATGTGTACCTGATGTAGTTAAGCTAAGAAAGAGAATTATGACAGAAGCACACTGTTCAAGGTATTCCATCCATCCAGGGTCGACTAAGATGTATCAAGATTTGAAAGCAATATATTGGTGGAATGACATGAAGAAGAATATTGGCGAATTTGTAGCTGAATGTCCGAATTGTCAAAGAGTCAAAGTAGAACACCAGAAACTCGGTGGTTACATGCAATGTATAGATCTTCCAGTCTGGAAGTGGGACAAAATCAATATGGATTTCATCACGGGTTTGCCTCATACATTTCGGAAGTTTGATTCCATATGGGTGATCATTGATAGGCTTACCAAATCTGCGCACTTCTTACCAGTTAAGACAACTTATACGACGGAAGAGTATGCGAAGTTGTATATTAAGGAGATCGTTCGGTTACATGGATTTCCAATTTCCATTATATCCGATTGAGGAGCCCAATTTACCGCGAATTTCTGGAAGTCTTTTCAAAGGAGTTTGGGGACACAAGTAAATCTAAGTACGGCTTTTCATCCTCAAACGGATGGACAAGCGGAACGTACCATCCAGACACTTGAAGATATGCTACGAGCATGTGTATTAGATTTCAAAGGCAACTGGGATGATCACCTACCTCTTATCTAGTTTGCCTACAATAATAGCTATCATTCAAGTATCAAAATGGCACCATATGAAGCATTGTATGGAAGAAAGTGTAGATCGCCAATAGGATGGTTTGAAGCAGGTGATGCGGTCTTGTTTGGACCGGATCTTGTTTATCAAGCAATGGAGAAGGTTAAAGTGATCCAACAACGGCTTGAAACAGCTCAAAGTCGACACAAATCTTATGCGGATATTAGAAGAAGAGGACTTGAGTTTTCTATCGACGATTGGGTATTCTTGAAAGTATCACCAATGAAAGGAGTGATGAGGTTTGGCAAGAAAGGAAAGTTAAGTCCACGATACATAGGTCCGTACAAGATCATTCAAAGATTTGGACAAGTTGCTTATGAGTTAGAGCTACCTCAAGAGCTCTCAGTAGTTCATCCCATATTTTATGTTTCGATGCTTCGCAAGTACATCGGAGATCCATCGCACATCACTACTACGGAAGATGTACAAGTTACAAAAGATCTCACTTTTGAAGAAATGCCTATTGCTATTCTTGATCGCCAAATTAAAAAGATAAGGAATAAAGAGATAGCATCGATAAAAGTACTTTGGAGGAATCAACAAGTTGAGGAGATCACATGGGAAGCCGAGGAAGCGATGAAGATTAAGTACCCTTACCTATTCAACGATGAGGAGGAAGTTCATGAGACGGAAGAAGAACAATAACAGGTAAGTGTTTATTTTTATGCAAGTATGTTATGATGATGAATATGTTAATTGTAAGCTTGGACATGTCTTAATTGAGTAACTATGCTAACATTCGAGGATGAATGTTCTTAAGGGGGGGAGAATGTAACACCCCGTAAATTTTTTCGTACACTTATCGTGATTATATGGAGTCCTAAAGGCTGCGTATGGGTTAAATTAAGTTTATGGTGTTCGGAAGTATCCCGTCAATAGTTGTATGTGTAGGTATTGGAATAAGCTTTCCAACGATATATAGTTTGCCCAAAACAGAGGAGTATTTCATATAAGCGAGCACATTCGAAATTTCAAAACGGTGGCCGGGAAGCCTGTGAACAGTAAATCTGCAGGAAAATTACTGCAGCTAGGCAATTTTTTTTGGAACAACTTTAGACGATCATAACTCCTTGTAAAAAAAGAACTGTGTGAGCTTCTATATATCGACGAAAATCTCCGAGAGTATTCTTTCCGATGAAATTAGTTTCATCCAAATCCAATATCTGAGTAAGGAGCTATACCCGTTTTACTACAGCCTATAAAAAAAAAACAGAATTTTGGGAGAGATTTTTGGGTCAACTTTAAACGACCATAACTCCTTGTACAGGAAGAACTGGATGGTATACTTTATATGCAAATGAAATACCTTTGAATTATATTTCCAATGCAATTGGTTTCACCCAAATCCGATACCGGAGCAAAGAGTTATGATCGATTTACTTCAGCCTGTCAAAACTGTCCACTGGGGACAGATTCGGATTTATTTAAATTTTTAGGGCAAAATGGTCATTTTCTATTACCTCTTGGACGAAAATTGGTCTTTATAAACATACACTTAGCCTCATATATATCATATATCATCCAATTATTAAGAGAAGGTGAAACCCTAGCCTAATTTCAACTTCAAATATTTTGTGATTCAACCATAGAAAATTCGAATTGGTTCCGTAGTTGTGTTCACCATCTCGAAAGCTTCGAGAAGCACCCCATGATTATGTAAGGAGGATTCTAAATACAAGAGTTCATTGTTAAGGTATGAATATTGTTTATTCTTGATTCTTATCCATGAATAAGTATTGATAAAGGATTATGAGTATTGTCTTGATGTTGGAAGATAACTAGAAACATAGTTATGAATTGTTTTGTATAAATTGTTAGTAGTAAATTATGGAAGTTGTTGTATTGGATTATGGAGGATGAATTGTGGTGATATATCATTATATTAGTGGTTATGTATGCCTAGTGATCATGTTGGTGTTGGATGGTGATTAAGAGGGGAAATAAAGGCTAAGAGTGATGTTGAGGGATATTGCATGAAAATGCATGATATGTGAATGTAATAAGAGTATAAGAGGATGTATGTAGCACTCTTATTGATGAGTTAAAGGATTACTTCCTAGACATTATTTGGTGAAGTTAATACCTAAATGGTAAGGTTTGGTTGCTAATACTAGTTTGCCACAAATGACTTATTGTAGATAAGTGTTCGAAGAGTACGGGAAGTCAAGTTGGACTTGTATTGAAGTGGTTATATCAAGGTATGTAAGACATACTCTATCTAATCTTTGGCATAAATAATGACCCATGGCACTCTCAAGTAAGCTTCCAACATTGTCCTACGACACATGACACATAATAACATCATATGATCTTCGACACTACCAATTGAACTTGTTTTCACTTTTAAGATGTCCGGCTAGTCAAAAAAATGTCCATATACTATTGTTGACTCCGAAATGGTTTAATGAGGTATCCATGATTCTCTACTTCATTTTCATGATATTGATTACCTATTTACATGTTTTTCCTATTGAGGTATCATGGTTTCAAGTTCCATAAGGCGTGACCACAAAGTAACCAATCTCAAAGATTAATTGAATTAAGAAATGGAATGTCTTTATTTTAAATTGATGATATGATGTATTGTATTACTACCACTGATCAGTTGGCCATTGTATTATAAAGATTATGTATATATGCTATTCCAGGGGTGGTCCTTGATGTATTGTATTAGTACCACTGATCAGTTGGCCATTGTATGACATATGTTATGTATTGATAAGGAATACAGGAAGTAATGATATGAAAGTAATGTGCAGGTATCCCATCAGCTCTTTTAAGTGTGGTCTACTCATACTGTTTATTCACTGGCATCTGGGTTCTGTTGATCTTTTGTATCTCATCTTGATACTCACTGCCTCACATACTCAGTACATATTTCCGTACTGACGTCCCCCACGGGAGACCTGTATTCATGCCTGCAGGAACAGGTACTTCAGGTCGTACACCTCCGCAGTAAGAGCCAGGACAATCTGTTGATAGTGGTGAGCTCCAGTTGTTTCGGGGCATCCCAAGTCGTTTCTATATGTTTTTTTGGTATCTGTATAAAAGTCTTTTGTGGGTGGGAGTTTGTCCCGACCCTAACTCAGTTGTGTATCTATGTAGAGGCTTTTGTAGACATATTGTACAGCCATAGGAGTGTTTGGTTGATAGACGTGATGGCTCTGACGGCCAATTACTGTTTATATATATATACATATATGCGTGTCTGCTGGGCTGATACAGGTACTGTTTTCTTCTATTTACAACGAAGTGTTGCCCAAATTTCTAATTTTCATAAGTAATGTAAATGTGAAAGTATAGGTTATGAACGGGTTCTCCCGGGCCTTCTCGGCTACGGGTGCCAGTCCGCTCCAATGAGATTTGGGGCGTGAAAAAAAAAGGATGCAATCTTTGGGGAAAAAGGAAAATAACATGAGAAAAAGAATAAGGTCCCACGCAGTGGATAAAAATAGAAAACGCTAGTGTCTAGATGTCCCCTCGTCGGTCTTCACCCTCTTAGCTTTGTCCACCTCTTATCATATGCAATATCTTGGGTGCCCGATATGTATTCTAATTAGCTTTTATCTTATGCACTTATGTGGGTCCCACAAACTTTAAGGCAGTTGACGGGTTTGGTAACTATTTTGAATCTTCTGCAAGGGATCGGTTGAGCCATTCCCACATGAAAACAAATGAAGTAAGCTTACCCCCTACCCCAAAGGATAATAGATTAGGTTAATTAACATATACTCCTTTAACACATAAACAAGATTCGTCTGTAATTTACTCGTGGTCAATAGACGCAGGGTAGATTTCTAATGGGCCCAATACCCCCTCGGCTATTGGATCGTCCTAGTCTCATGCCTAAAAAGAGGCTTTTGGTTTCTCTCTACCCTAGGTGTCTAGAGTGGGTTTTGACCAGGTTCCCAAGCGGACAACTTGAGTTTGGAAATATGAACAACCATTGGACGCCTAACGTACCAATAAACTGTTGTATTTCAACACTTCATTTGGAATTGACAAATAGGGGCCGCAATGATTGTGAAATCCCAAACAATTTATATATTTTGAATGGAAAAGTATGCCATAAAATTTAAATTTTGTGAAAATTTAAACACATAAGCAAACAAACGGTTAAAATATTACAAACCTGAATAGCTAGTCAAAGACGTTAGTTCAAATATTTGGTTAGAACCTCCTCTTACTCCCCAATAGAGTCACCATTTCTATTTTATCCTTTTTCGATTTCATTAAAATAAAATGTTTTGGATTGTTAAAAGACTATTTCCAAAAATTCAAGAAAATTTTGAAATAACCTTTAAGAAAATTATAGAGTTGTCATTTGATTTTTATACAAAATTAAGAAAATTTTAAAGGAGTTTTAAAGGTTCAAAAACAAAAATAAACCTTTAAAACTAGAGAAAATGGGTAAGGATCCAATTAACACCATAAGAAGTTTTTTAAGGCACTTAGGAGCATCCATTTAAAATGATTTACCAAAATATTTTTGACTAACTTAATAATGGCTAATTTTGCAAAAAGATTGATTTTATGGAAATATTAAAATTATTTATTTACACATTTAAAATGACATGTGTTCATTCAAGGAAATTGGTCCTATTTAACTTAAGAAAAGAAGATTGAACTAAACCTATTTCCTTTATAATTTTATGGGAAAAATTATTTTATAGATAAAAAGGAGAAAGGAAATGATTTTGAATATCGTTTTTTGATAACAAAAATCTCCATCATCAAGGAAAAATATCAACTTAAACAAATTATGAAATTTAGCTAACTAGTGAAAAGGTTTTGATTTTTGCAAAGAAAACTTGATTCTTGGATGATGAGAATTTCATTTAACTTAAATAAACTGCTTTAACACATTAATAAAATAAAATGTCATTTTAATTCTTTAAAAATCTTATTCCCAAGAAAAATATAAAGAGACTAGTTTTATTAATTCAAAAATTTAGACTGCGTGACGAATTGTAAAGAAAGAAAGATAAAATAGAAATGACAATTCTATGGGGATTTAATTTGATTTAACCAAAGTTCATTACCAACAACTAATCAAATAGGAATCTATAATCTATAATATATTAAAAGTGTGAAGACTCTTAGAAAAGTGATTTGAATATTTTACCATTTATTAAAAGTCTCCTCAATAAATAAAATCGTCTTTTTACTAATTTTCTCAAATCGTTATTTAATTTTATTAGGTTAATTAATTTAATTTTTGTTCCATATTTTAAATGTAGAATCTTTTTAAATGTAGAATTTATTAGGAGTAGAATTAATTTAGGTATAAAATTGTGTAATATTTTTCAATTAATGTAAATTAATTTTCCTTTCCTATTTTAATAAGGTTGTGTTGTGGTTATTTGTTTCAAAAAAGGTAACTGGACATTATTTTTATTTTTTCAGTACAAAAGATCTGTATGAAAAAAGATAGAAAAAAGGAAATAGAAAAAATAAAACAACAAACTACAGAAGAAATACGAAAAATAGAAGAAACTAAAAATAGTAGGATTGCGGAATTAGAAAAAAAAATTACAAATGGTATCAGAGCCCAGTTATTTAAAAAATACAGAAGTAGCATACATGTTTGAATTTATGAATTTAGATTGGATTTACTTGACAATAATATTGAATTTAGATTGGATTTACTTGACAATAATTAATATTGATTAATTATGAGAAGACCATTTAAAAACAGAGAAGCTTTTAGAAAAATTAAAGAATCTTTAATTAGTAATTATTCAGAATATATAAGTCTAAATAAAACAAAAGAAAACCCACAAAGACTAGCCTACCTAATTACCTTAGTATCTAGTATTGAAGCAAAACTAATAATCCATTTAAAATCTAGGAGAATGAGACACATACCACCTAATTATGATAAAATCAGATTTAGGTATCCGCCAAAATACTATAAATATGGTTTAAATGAATAAAATACAAAAATACAAAGAACTAAGACAAACTATTTCTGAAAAACGTAAAGAATTAAAAATAAGAATAGAAAGATTAAGTTATAATATATTTGCTGGAGTTAGTAAAAACTCAATAAATGCACAAAAGGATGAAATATCAAATTTAGAATCACAAATAGATAGTTTAGAATATATATATATCAACATGAACTATTTACAATAAAATAAACAAAGAAGAATTTATAATAGACGAAAAAATATATGAAAATCACGAAGGATTAAAAATAAGAATAGTATTTTCTAATCTAGGAAGAAAATATAAGACAATAGGTGAACATTTATATTTAATGTTAGAAAAAGAAGAATTAAAATTAGAAGATAAATTGACAGCTATGGTAAGAATAGAAAGGGAAAACGAAGAAATAGATAGAAAAACGGAAATAGAAAAAATTACTAAACGAGATAAATCAATTTAAAGAAAAATTAGAAATAGACAATAAAGAAATAAAAGACAAGGAATTGGAAATAAATAATATAGATGTTGAAGAAACAGATAATTATGATTCAGAAGATAGTGAAACATATACAGAAATATTAACAAATACAAAAAATTTAGAAATCAATGAAAAACAAGAAGTAATTAATGAAGAAAACTTAGAAAATATCAACACAAAAATAAATACTCTTGATAAAAAAAAGGTAAAAATATAATACCTAGAACATCAGAAATAAGAAAACCTACATATTATAAGAATAAGTTTAAAAGATATAATCTAAAGAATGAATATGACAAATGGACACCAAAACAAATAGTTAATAAAAATTACAAATTTTTAGACTTAGATTGTTGTAATAGATACAGAAAAAATAATACAATTATAGATAGGATATATGACAAAAAAATTATTAGATAATAATATAAGTGTAATAGAAACACCAGAATATATAGAAAGAACACTAATAGGAACAGTGAAATTATGATTTTTAAATCTAACTGAAAATAGTAAAAGAATATTAAGAACTGACAAACCCACAGAAGGAACATCATTAGCAAAATTAACACCTATAGAATTATTAAAAAAAAATATGAAATAGCTATAAAAGACGAATTTAGTAGCATGGCAACAAAAGAAGAAGAACAAAATGAAGAGAAAGATATAAATAAGAATTTAATGTTAAAATTAGCAATATGTAATATGTGCTACATAGATGAATATACTTGCGCATTTAAAGAATATTATTATAAAGGAGCATATAATATAGAAGAAAGTAAAGAAATAAGAAAATTATATTTTAATAAATTACCTGAACCATTTAGTTCAAAAATAATAAAAAGTTGGGATGAAACAAAAACAGTAGATACTCTAGGAGCAAGAATAAAATTTTTACAACAATGGTGTAGAAACTTATGTGAAAAATACAGAGAAGAAAGAAAAATGGAAAAAACATTAATAAGAAATTTAGCATGTTGCAAAGATAAAATAGCACCTCAATTTGGATGCGAAGAAAGATATTATAAGAAAAGAAAAAGACATAAGAAATATAAGAAATACAAAAAATCAAAATATAAGTATAAGAAACCAAGAAAAAGATATTATGTAAAAAATTATAAACATAAAAGACCATATAGGAAAAAGAAATCTATAAAGGAATGTACTTGTTATAATTGCGGAAAAATAGGACATTTAGCTAGAGATTGTAAATTACCAAAAAACCCAAAAAATAAACAAATATCAGAAATAAAAATAGAAAATATAGAATATATGCAGATAGATTACATAAATTACGAATTAGAAAGTGAAGACAGTATATATGAAATTTCAGAAAATGAAACAGATAATGAAATAGATAGTGAATTAGATGAATTAAATGACTGAAGAAGATATAAAAATATTAACAAAAGAAGAATATTTAAATGACGAAGGAACAGATCAAAAAATAATATTTGATAACAATGTATTTGATGTAATAAAAGGAAAAGAGTTAGACTTAAGTGTAGAAAAAATATTTAAAATACCAACAATAAAAAATATATTTACTAGAAAAAAGGAAGAATATTATGTAGTAAGTCAAAAAGAACATGTAATAGACTGTAGATATGCAAAAGGTAAAGCTAGTATACCACTAGTAACAAAAAGAAAAATTAATAAAGAGATAAACGATATAAAAAGTAGAGACCCAATAAAATATGTACACCTTGGAGGTACAAAAATATTAATAAAAGCATGTTTTAGAGAAGGAATAGATACACCAATAGAATTATATTTAGCAGATGATAGAATTATAAAACCTATAGAAAAAAAGTATAATAACTGCCATAAAAGGAAATTTAATATACCAAAAATTTAAATTTATAATAAGTGCAAATTATTCAGTTGCAGTAACGGATAAAAATATAGACAAATCATTAGTATTATATTGGAAAATATCAGGAATAGAATTAACCCCAGGAAGTAAAATATTTACGGCAAGATGTAAAAATCTATATGTGTTAACAACAAAACATAAAATAACGGCAAAAAATAAAATTAATAAAATACAAATAGAAAGCCCTTTTGAACAATTCGTAAAAACAATTGATAATAATGATTATAGTTACAGAAATATAGACCTAGAAGAAGATCTAGAAATAATAAATGATAGAATAAGTACAACAAAAAGAATAGCTTATGATAAACCGGAATCATCAAGCTCATAAAAAAGAACAAGTTATGAAACAAGTTCAATGGATAATTCAAACCAATATTATATAACAGGAAAGGTAAATGAAAAAGAACATTTAATACTCTTAAATACAGGACAAAAATAAAATTATATAGCAAAATATCTAGTAAAAAATGAGGAAATAAAAACTGACAATAATATATGCCCAGATCTACCAAGAAGTTTAATAAATAATAAAAATATAGCAGAAAAAGAAATAATAATAGGAATAAGAAAAATAAAAATAGAATTTGAAGTGAAAGAAGAAATGCAAAAAACAGACATAATACTAGGAATAAAATGTCTAGAACAAATAAAACCATATAATATAGAACATACACAATTAACTATAACATATAACAGAGAGAAATTATTCTTAAGAAGAGCTTTAACATAAAATAAAAATATATGTATTAATGAAGATTGTAGTAGAAGGATATTACAATAGATATTATACGCCTATGATAGATACAGGAGCAGAAGCTAATTTATGCAGATATAATTGTTTACCAGAAAGTAAATGGGATAAATTAAAAACACCAATAATAGTTAAAGGATTTAATAACGAAGGAAGCTTAATTACTTACAAAGCTAAGAATGTAAAAACACAAGTATGGGATAAAATATTAACAATAGAAGAAATTTATAATTATGAACTAACATCAAAAGATATACTTTTAGGAATGCCGTTTTTAGATAAATTATACCCACATATAATAATTAGAACAGATTGGTGGTTTACAACACCATGTAAACAGAAAGTAAGAGCAAAAAGAGTTAATAATAAAATAAGAAAGAAAACTGATTGGATAAAAGGAAGTGAAAAAATTACACAAAAGTTAGAAAATATAAAAAATACTGAAGATACAATAGAACTAGTCGTATTTTCGATAAATAAAACAGAAATAACTATATTTTCAATAAATAAGATAGAAATAATTAAGGAAAAATTAGAACAATTATATAGTGAAGATCCATTAAAAGGATGGAAAAAACATAAAACCATTATAAAAATTGAATTAGTAGATAGAAGTAGCATAATAACCCAGAAACCATTAACATATAATTTTCATGATTTAAAAGAATTTAAAATGCATATAGAAGAATTATTAGAAAAACGATATATACAAAAAAGTAACAGCAAACATAATAGCCCAGCATTTATAGTAAATAAACATAGTGAACAAAAAAGAGGAAAAAGTAGAATGGTTATTGATTATAGAAATTTAAATGCAAAAACAATGACTTATAATTACCCAATACTAAATAAGATATTAAAAATAAGACAAATACAAGGATATAATTATTTTAGTAAATTTGATTGCAAATCAGGATTTTACCATCTAAAGTTAGAAGAAGAATCTAAGGAATTAACCGCATTTACGGTACCACAGGGATTTTATGAATGGAATGTACTACCATTTGGATATAAAAATGCACCAGGTAGATATCAACATTATGGATAGTTATTTTAAACAACTACCTAATTGTATAGTATATATAGACGATATAAAGAAGAACATTTAAAATTATTGGAACAATTTACGGATATAATAGAAAAATCAGGAATAAGTTTAAGTAAAAAGAAAGCTGAAATTATGAAAAATCTGATAGAATTTTTAGGAATACAAATAGATAAAAGTGGAGTAAAAATGCAACAACATATAGTACAAAAAATAATAAATTCGAAAGAAGAATTAGATACAAAAAAGAAATTACAATCATTTTTAGGATTAGTAAACCAAGTAAGAGAATATATACCAAAATTAGCAGAAAATCTAAAGCCCTTACAGAAAAAATTAAAAAAGGATGTAGAATATAATTATAACGAAGAAGATAAAAAACAAGTTCAAAAAATAAAAATACTTTGTAAAGAATTACCAAAATTACAATTTCCAGATGAAAATAGAAAATTTATATATATAGTAGAAGCAGATGCTAGTGAATGTAGTTATGGAGGAGTACTTAAATATAAATATGAAGAAGAAAAATTAGAACACCACTGTAGATACTACTCAGGTACATTTAATGAAACAAAAATAAAATGGGAAATAAATAGAAAAGAATTATGCTCATTATATAAATGTTTATTAGCATTTGAGCCATATATTGTATATAACAAGTTTATTGTACGAACAGATAATACACAGGTACGTTGGTGACTAACAAAGAAAATACAAAATTCAGTTACAACAAAAGAAATTCGGAGACTAGTATTGAATATATTAAATTTCACATTTACAATTGAAGTAATTAAGGGAAAATGTTATTGCAGATTACATATCAAGACAAAGCTACACGGACTGATATAATAGAAGAAGATACTCTAGAAAAAATACTCAACACCCTAACTACGCTTTCAATGAAAGTGGACAGTATGGGTAATGAGATAGAAAAGCTAAAGACTAATGAAGATAAACTGAAGTCTATAGCTACAAATCAGCTAACTCAGCAGTGTGCAGAGCTATGTCGATCGGAAGACATTAAAATTCCAGAGCTAGAACGAGACGTTGGGATACTCCATAAAACCCATAACATTTATCAATCTACTTCTGCAGGTACAAGCAAAGGAGTTAGGAGAAATACAAATATGAACCTAAACAAGCTATTTGATAAACCATTTATTCCAAATACACCAAAAGATCCTATGTTTATACCTCCACAAATTACCACATACCGAGAAAGTCTAAACCAAGACAAAAAGACCTACAACCATATAGCCCGAACATACATAGAAAATATTTACAAAATACAAACCTTCTTAAATACCAACCCCAGAGCTATAAACATCCAAGAACCACATACAAATTACATAACCCAGAAGCTAACCGGATACAATAAGCTAATTGTCTTGCCCAAAATCAAACCAGGTCTAGTTAAAACCTGTTACGAATATGGACTACTTAGCACCATATATACCCAAGACGGAAATAAAATATCCAATATACCAGAAATATATGATTCATTTAACATTTTTAAAAGAATAACCAAAGGTAATCTATTTTTTATAAAATTTTATACGGCACCAACAGAGATATTGTATGATGAAGTTAAATCACCTATACAAGTTGTAACAATAGGAATGACCCGAGATATGATTATACCAGAAGATATTACTCAACAACCAGAAATACCTAGAATTGAGATACCAAATTTTTATGCAAATAAGAGAATTATTGGACTATCTAAGATTCTTCAAGAATTAGCAAATAATTATCGAAACAGAAATCCCATATGGAGTTATTATTCAAGAGGTAATGTAATAATATACTCGAATTCAAAGGAACTACGAGAAGCAGATATGGAAGACGTTAGGCAATGGATCTTGACTTTACTCAATCCAGAGAAAAAACCTATCGCCAGAGCCATTAAAGAAAAATTTATTTCGGAAGAACTATTAACCAGATATTGCAAGTTAATTGGACATAAATATCCAGACCATCAATGTTCAAAATGTAATGGAGAAGATAATATTGTTCCGGAAGTTCAACTTGAATAGAAGGACATAAGAGCGAGAGCTGGAAGATGTAAGATATGAAGCAATAATGGAGATACAGAGCAATAAAAAGAAGATAACTACGGATAAAGAAAGAAAGTAATTCAAGAAAGAGATATGGAAGAATAGCTAGATTTGAGATTTACGTAAAATCATGTAATATTTTTTGTTTTTGTTGACTTTTCTTAGTCTTTTTTGGCAAGTAGTGCCATTATTAAATTTTTTGCAAGTAGTGCCATTATTAGATTTTTGGCAAGTAGTGCCATTATTAGATTAGACATTTGCTTTAAAGACTAGACTTTTGTAGAAACGTTTTTTTCATTTCTGTAAAATAGTTGACAGATGTAAAGAAAAACAGTGTACATTTTCATATTATAAATGAACGAGCACTTGCTCAGATGAAGGCAAGCCTTCATGTGTTGAAGCAAATACTCTCTCCAGTACACAAAAAATATTTTGCTCAGTTAATTAAAAACAGGTATATTTCAATGGAAAAATCTATGGAGGAACAAAGCTCAGAAATATCAAACCTACCCGAACAGGTATATTTATTTATGATTATGAATAGCTAAATTCATAATTCCCAACAATCATGGTATGATAAAATAGATTCATGTTAGTTACTTTATAGTAGAATTATTCGAAGAATAATATGTTAAGAAGTTTATTAGCAAAGTGGAAACGGAGAAAAATTCCTAAGAACTATGTCATCCTAAAGGTGAAACCAATAAGGCAAGAAGCCGTGGTGGGGAGTAACCAGAGTAGAGGCGCTGTTTAAGGGAAAATATCCAGATTACCATGCTAATAGTGATCGAAGAACATGTTATTTAAGAATAATCTAGTATATAGTAATCTAAGATGACCATATTTTGTTATGTACATGGTTAAAGGGAATATTTTGAAAAAAACAATTTTATGAAAATGAATAATTATTTATCTAATACAATGGTAGATAAATTTAAAATACTTATTTTGTATGCACTTAAAGATATAAAAGTAGTAGATATAAGAAAAATCATATTAGAAAAAGCATTTGGTAAATATTACATGACTAGAGTAAATTATATACTATACCTACCTAACTACTCTTACAAATACTTACCATGATAAATTACATAGAATTTTTAGAAAAAGATATGAGAAACATAGAAAATATTATGAAAAAGCATGATAGATGATATTAAAATACTTGTTTTGTATATACTTAGAGATATAGAAATTATAGACATAAAGAAAATAATATGGGAAAAATTAGAAGATTATGAAGAAGAAGAATTATTAAACAGTATAGAAAACTTACGCATATATCATGAACATCAATATTATTTAGATTCAGATGAATATTATTCAGAATAAATAAATGTTAGAATATATAAAAAAATTTTAGAGAAAGGCAAAATTGGATATATGAAGAAGTTAATTACAGAAATCAACTTGAAATAGAGAAAAGACAACTAGAAGAAAAATTACTTAAAATAAAATTAACCTTAGAAAAGGAAGATACAAGTAATAATTTATTTAATACGTATGAAAAATTATTTAATACAGATGGAAAATTACCTATACATGAACAACAAATACTAGTAAATCAGATAAAGAACATAAACCTAAGCATTGAATATAGCAAAGGTAGAATAAAATACTACACAGAAATTGCTAAAATTTCAATAGGATAAAATAATAAACTACACAAATTAATGAATACATCTTACGAAAAGAATATCTCATTAAAAGAAATAGAAACTCAACTATATAGTTTATACCTAGAATACGAAAGGTTACATAATACTAACGAGGATCCTAAAACACTAGATAATTTAATTACGATAATATCTAATCTAGAATATGAATTAATAAAACATCTTAAGTCAAGAAGATAAAAATAAAAATTATTCCAATCAATAATAGTCACTATAGGTATTTATTATCTAGTTAAATTATCGTACCTAATCGTTAACCCCCCCACCCCCCCTACAAATGGATCTTTTACTTATTTAATTTTTACCTTCCATATTTTAATATGAATATGCTCCTTTATTTTTGCAACCAACTCTCAATTGTGGTATTATTCTAATTTGCAAATGATTCCATGATACAATTTATATGTCCATTTCACAATCTTTTGCAATATATTATCTAGGTTTTATTTGTATTTTTTTGGTTCTTAGCTGTCGTTTGGCCATGAAAATTATTTACTTTTTTTTTTGAAAAATTATTTCACTTTAGTGAAAAAAGTGAAAACAATATGTGTTTGACCATGAAAATTTCAAATACAATTTCAGAACTGTATTTGGAAAAGTTTTAATTTTTTCACTCATACTTCTCTCACAAAATTTCAAAAACAACTTTAATTTATATTCATGGCCAAACACAATACCAACTCCAACTTCAACTCCAACTCCAACTCCAAAAAATTATAATTTTCATGGTCAAACGGGGTATGTATTTTGCACACAATTTGTTATTTGATTGTGTTGTAAAGGTTATGTTTAATCATATTACTCTAATAATGTGATTATATTATTTTATTATAGTTTTTGTTATGTTATCATCTGATTTTGGTTCTACACAATACAGGTGGTAGGTAGAATGTTTGGTTGGGCTTTGAGAATTTTTTTGTGTAAAGGTAGAATTTAATTTTCTGAATCTTAAAATCCGAAAGGTACCTCATAAATTGACGGAGAGAGTAAAGTTTTTCTTTTTTTTTCTTCATATATTATATGTAGAATTCGATTCTTCTACCAAGTGTTCTTCCAAATTAGTCTATGCTTCTGTGTTAAGATTAAGTTTGATAGTATTGTTATGATATCTCAATTATAGTATTAGTTTGTTGTAGTTTACAGTTGGTGGATGAATACCCGATCAGGCTTTGAGGAATTATTGTGTAAAGGTTAGGTGTAATCATATTATTTTGATATCTCAATTATTATATTATTTATTGTACTTTACAGGTGGTAGATGAGTGCGTGCTCAGTCGGGCTTTAAGATATTTTTGTGTAAAAGGTTAGTTATAATTGTATTGTTCTGATCTCGATTATCATATTGTCTCATTATAATTTATGTGCTACTACTATATGTTGTTTTTGTTATTATCTGTTATTTCTTATACTTATTTTAGGCATTAAACTTTCAAAGAGATCTCCATAGTGTCCGATGTCCAGTGTATTAAAATATAACGAGTGACATCAATCACCTTAAGTTTGTGATATCTTTTTTCTTTTTGAGATTCAGAAAGCATCGCTAGACAATGCTATCTGACACAACTAATGAGAGACATGAATATCTGTCACGACCCAGACTAACAGACCGTCCGAGCACCTACGCTATTCTAAGTAGCTAGGAGAACCCTTATTACCCAACTAAAAATATGCGGAAGACTTCTGTTTTTAAGGAAATATAAAGTAAATTAAATACTAATAAATAAACTTTTTACAAATACTTCTTACAAATGTCCTTCACTATCCCAAGACTTGGTCAAACATGTACAAGAGCTACATATTACAACATAGACTGACAATGAAATAAATAATACAAAGACTCTAACATCTGCCAGGAAGAAAGTGCAGAAGTTAGTGCTGAATTTTGCCATCCATCTAGTAACTGCAACTAACTTGCATCCAGTCTACACTCCACGAGGAATGTAGAAGAGTAGGGTTAGTACAACCACATGTACTGGTAGGCATCATAGGCCGACCGTGTTAGTTCATATAATCATAAAATAGAATTAAGGAAAATAAATCATGACATCTTTAATGAAATATAATTCAACTAAGGTTGTAATAATATTATTACTTTACCTATATAAGTTACAACATCCAACTACTCTTCCAACTCCATCAATATTACATTCGCTACTAACATACTCTAGCCTCATTAGTTCACACCATCAACCACAATCCAACGATAATACATCACTATTCCTCTTTATTCACCTTATCTTACATCACTATTCCTCTTTATTCACCTTATCTTTTTCATTACTCATATTCACAGGAACAAAACCGTAATCATAGACAACCCACACAAAACTCTCGAACTAATAACCAAATGCTCTATTATAATATTAAAGAATGATAACTAGACATTTTGGTAATCTACGATTAAAACACGTATAAATAAAGCAAGTCAACCAACATATAAGTAAGTACAAATTTTCACTTTTTTAAATACATATCACATAATCAAATACCCAATGAATCAATAATACAACAATAACAAATCAAACAGTGCTCACAAACAAGCCACATAACCATCAAGAGTATCAACCATACTATAAACATCCACAGACTCAACACAAATATGTACACACATGCTATGGGACTTATTTTTGCGCAAATAGTCATAACCTGAAGGGAACAATCTATATTCATGTACCGTACCAGCGTGGTACCTGATCTGGCATATACATATCCGTACCAGCGTGGTACCTGATCCAGCATAGACATATCCATACCGGCGTGGTACCCGATCCAACATATACATATTTGTATCGGCGTGGTACCTGATCCAACATATACATATCCGTACCGGCGTGGTACCCGATCCAACATATACATATCCATATCGGCGTGGTACTCGATCCAATATATACATATTAGTATCAGCATGGTACCCGATCCAATATATACATATTCGTACCGGTGTGGTACCCGATCCAAAATACACATATCAGTACCGGTGTGGTACCCGATCCAAAATACACATATCCGTACCGGCGTGGTACCCGATCCAACATATACATATCCGTACCGACGTTGTACCCGATCCAACATAAATAAGTATTATCAATATCAAATTTACACAACCTCACAACATACAACACAATGTACCAAGTTTACAAGACACTTAAAGTCATAAGATAATTCCATCAAGTAAATTTTTCAATAATCATTTATACATGCATCAACAATCCAAACATCAATAATTTCAAGCATGTTCGAATACCAATCAACAAGTATTCATAGCATTACTTTAAGGAGTTGTCATTATCAAACAAGCCTCTCATAGGCACAATTAATAAACCACCATTATCACCAATTTAACCTCTCATGGTGTAACACCCCAATTTTTTGAATCGAAATGCTACACGGTGCTCATGACCCCGAAGGACCACAAGTTAACCCATGACTGATATCTGTACCTGTAACTGCATAATATACATATAAAATGCGGAAACATGAACAAAGAGGGCGTAAAGTTCAATCTTGAATAATAAAATATCTAAAATAAGGTGGTATCACAGTACCAAAACAAAACTGAAAATACTAAAGTCTAAATATGAAAACTCTATAATCGTCTGAAAGCCTCTAAACTGTCTGAATAAGGAGTTGAAGGAACATGTCTCCAACTAACTCCCTGAACTTAAAATAAACTAAAATACTGGAATAATAAATGTAACGATCATGTCCTCGAAAGATGAGGACTCACTGTGTTTCTGCGACTGGAATGCTACCGCTACTGCTGGGATGGAGCTCGTGTCTTGGAACCTATGGTGTAACATGAAAAGAAAGTACCATAGTGCAAATGCGTCAGTACAACTGGAGTACTGAGTATACGAGGAAGGTAGGCTGAACATAAAGGGTTTCATGCATGAACAACACTGACTGACTAATATGAACGTGGGAGTGCAAACATACATATATAGAAACTGGGACCGTGAATGCGTGATAGCAAGAACTGTAAGCTAATACATGGTTTACTGATAACTGTCATGACTGATACTGTAAGCTGATAACATGGATGATTGTATCTGACAATCCTATATATAATGAAATCTGAAGAACACCCTGAGTTCTTTTACTGAGACTGATATTGAAACTGTGGGAGGTATTGTTTAACTGACATGCCCCATGTATGCCGTTATGGATAAGTTGGGGTCCAATCTCTGTCCCGACTGGAGGGGTGTCAATACCGTGCCACGAGTAAGGACAGCTTATGAGTGACCCTTATATGACAAGTACTCAATGAGAACGGTGGGAACTCTAAACTGATAGGTTAAACTACCTCATCAACCCTAATCTGACAAGTTAAGATGTCTCAACCTACACTAGCTATGTAGTTCTGGAACACAAGGACTGCTTCTAAGAATCACACCCTGAACTGGCGGGTAAGTTCCCATCCTTGGGTTCACTCGGTGCTAACCTCTACTCCCATCTGGAGAGACTGGACATGAATAACTGACTATACATGACTTAATCTTACTGAATTCCGTTGACTGGCGGAATGTTACTGAGATCTGGCAACTGACGGAGATCATGAGGTTTTCCTGAGTCACATGACTGACTGAAGTCTATGGAATCATAGCTTGAGTTCGGATATCGTGAAACATGACATGGATCTAGGCACACAACTATAGTTTTCGGGTATGAATACCCCCAGGACTCGATAGGAGGAAACTGACACACATGACATGACTTGATCACAAGATTTGAGTCCACAATTCACAATATCATAAGTATGGATTTCATAATAAGAATGATTCTCAACAAACTATCACATGATTGGGAATGCACACAATATGTATATACTTGTATGGCTTCAATAACATGGTCATTCCATATCACAATAATATCATGAGCATCTCATACAACATCTTCAATTCAAGACAATAGCATGGGGATCACGTTGAACATAAACTTAGAACATGTAATAGTCATTTAGGACTTATTATGTCATAAAAGCATGATTTCTATTCCCTTAGGTATTTTCACAAACACCTTACATGCACATCTTAGGCATAGGTGGATTCATTAATATTATAAATATTCAACCACCAATTTCACATATTTATACATTAAATACCACCATATCTTCACACAAAACATACAAAGATCCCATCTTAGGCATCATCAAACTCTAACCATATGAACATCAACCACCAACAACATAAACATCATAATACATAATTTAGAAGATGGTTCTTGAGCTTCATGGACGAAAGGAGTTCATGAATCAACTCACGCATACCTTAGAAGGAAGATTCTTGATGATTGACGGAGGAATTTCCTTGAAATTGGATCTTCAAGCTTAATTATGCAACCCTAGTTGTTTTTCTATTTTAGTGCTCTTGGATGATGAGCTTTGAGATGTTAATAGGGTTGTAATATGTTTAGAAGCTATATATTTCGTAGGGTTAAGTTTAGGGGCGTGTAAGGAGTGTTAAAAGACTTAATTACCCTCAAATAACTTAAAACAGAGTGTTTTTGGCACTTGGAACTGACTTAGGCGGCGCCCAAGTAATTGCACAAGCTAGGTTAGGCGGCACCTAACCAATTGCCTAAGTTTGGTTGGGCGGTGCCTAACCAATCGCATACCCTTACTGTCTCTCACGAAAATAAGCATAACTTTTCGCTCGGGTATTGGATTAAGGCAAAATTGGTATCGTTGGAAAGCTAATTTGATTCTCTACAATTTGGTGGGTCTAAATCTGCCAAAATATCACATATCAATCATGTTATTATTCTTCAAAGATGACCCTTGCAAAATCAAATGCTAAGATTTGATGGATTCAAAAACTCTTAGCTTGCATCACTCTAAGTGACTCATATGAGCATGCTTAAGACATCGCAAGCTATCCTATCACTAGGATATTTATTGTAAGTCATGCACTAAAATGCTACTCACAGGATAGGAGGTTTCATACGTAGGAAAACTTATTCACTTCCTAGCTTAAAAACATGCAGGGTATTACACATGGGCATCCAATAGATATAGTATTTTTATCAATATCAAAAAAAAAATATCATAAAATAAATCACAATTTAATTCTTACGCATACAAGTCACTATTAGAGCCTTAATTACTCATTAATTATTAAAAATATCATTATCTTCTTAAATACTGCAATATGAGTTCTAACATTACCACCTATAGCTAACACATTCACGCGTATCATTATCCTCTACCTCTTTTCACATAATACAATCACCACACTAATTCAAGTTATCTATCCCTTAGATATTACTATGCTCATCAATATTCGATCTTAGCATAATTCTCCTCATCATATTATTGCACAATACATACAACCTAATACTATTACAACTCAACTAGGTTCATCACTAGAACAGCTAAAAAAATATCATGTTCATATACTACGTTTATAACAATCTCCTTTCGGGCACATAACATAAAATATCATAAATATTACATAATCAATCAATAATATAGTTTTTGGGATTAAAGTTAAGTACTCGTATCTTTATCCACCTCAACTCCATGCCCGCAGGCTAGACATGCTTTCTCCCATCAATTCTAAATTATGAAAATATAAAATAACACAATCTTCTACTCATTAAACTTATCCTACCTGGACGCCAAGCTTTTGGAAGAAGCAAACTGCAACAAGGATCCTCTTCCTTTCTTTCATGTCTTGGAACATTCAATCATCTAAAAATCAAGCAATTAAAAGAGTAATTAAATATTTACTCTTCAAATAAATATCTTAGGGATTCAAACCCACTAATTCTACCCTTAATTCGAGGTCTACATCATTCACCAAGGTAAGTTAGCCATTAATTATCTCTTTCAAGCTTAACCCATCTCCATTAATGGAGTTTTAATGCTAAAGGTCTCATCTTTATGGAATTCAAGGTTCCTAACCATCAAAATTCATAATCTAGTTTATGAAATTCATGTTAGGATCTTTAATTTACAGTTTAGGATCAGCTCTACGTCATATTAAAAACACCCATGAGTATTTTCCAAAAGAACTCCACCATTAAAGGTCTTTCTAAGAATTCTAAGATGTTAAAGGATTAAAAGACGAAGAAAATAATGGAAAAACTTACCTCAACGAAGGAATTTCACCTTAAGCCTTGGAAAATCACCTCTCTAGGGTTGGGAAATGAAATTTGGGGGTTTTGGACTTAAAATACGGCTGAAGCTAATTCAAATACTATCAGAATTTTCGCTACAACGAAATCCCATTTCAGTTCGGATAGTGCTCTGTAAAATAGTCATAACTTTTACTCCGAATTTGGATTGAGGAGCAGTTTATTGCGTTGGAAAGAGGACTCATATATCTTTAATTTGATATGTAATGGGACCTCTAAATCCTTATATTCTATGAGATATGATTGTTTGAAGTTGTCCCTAATAAAAACCCATATCGAAACTGTATCAGAAAGAAAGTTTTAAACTTAACTTTGTGTTAGGGATATTGTATGACCTTAATTAATAGCTAAAGAAATTTCAAACTAAGTTATTGATATTAAAACTCACGAATAATTAAAATTCATCAGGCTTGAGTCTATCTAGATACATCTGAAGGCTAAAATCTTTACCAAAACATTCGAGGTGTCATAATAAATAAAATATTGGCTATTTTGGACCCAAGTTAATATTGAGGAATAAAAATTAAGAATTTTCATGAATTTATTATGAATAATTTAGTAACGACGAAATGGATCGTTACAATATCCCAATTCCCACTCGCTTATCCTTCAAAGATCAGCTTTGTATGCATAGTTGGAGAATAGATTTACTTTGTTGTAATGTTAATTAAAAATGTATATAGTAATGTTATTGGACCTTTATTTGTGATTGCAGGTCTCCTGCCTTATTAGAGACTTTTTTTTCTTGTGTTTTTATCTTCTAATGCTTATATTTTCTTTGCTTGTTTCCTCTTCTCTATGTATCCAATGTTTTATGCAACTCGCTGTTAATGTGACTTATCACAATTTCTTATTTTGAGAGTTAAATTATATAAATTTTGATTAATATTTTAAGAATTCTTTTTATCATGTGGATTTAAGAAAAATTATAATATTTTTTTGTATAATTTTTAAATATCTAAATTTTAATTTTAAAATATTAAATTAATCTAATCTATAAGAGATAGTTCAAGTAACTCATGTGCTTCTTGATGATAATTAAAGTGGGAACTATAGATAGAAAAGATTGATGGGGTTCCAATGTTACACTAAAGTTGGTTATTATTAATATTGTTGTCATGAAGTTGATATAGAGAGTGAAAAAGGAAGTGGAGGTGGGGAAGGAAGAAACTAAATGAATAAATTAGAGAATTTTTTTTTAGATTTAGATGAGAAATTTAATTGAATTGAAGGAGAAAATATTACTATAGATAGTTGTAAATAGAAGACACTTAATAAGCTCTAATTCTATTTTTTAAATCTATTTTTTTGAAAAATTAAAAAGAAGCTAGAAATATTTCTTTTTGGTCATACTTAATAATAAAATAGATTTTTATTATTGTTTTTATGGAGCAGAATTGATGAAAGATTTGTCTAACCATCTAAAAAACATAAATTGGAGTTGAATTTTTTTTTTAGCGTAATCAAAAAACTTAATAATGATAAGGAGTATGTGATTGATTCATTATGGACCATTTTGCGTTATTTGATCACAAACGGATATATAGTAATAGAAAAATGAAAAAGAAGAGAATAACATAGCTATATATTAAAATTAAATTATTTTAAGGGTCACTCACTTAGTTAATGTTAAATTTATAGGTACACGCGTAAACTAAACTAGTATACATAAAAACTTAAAGAAGAAAAGTGTAAGATTTGGGCCCCTGATTTGCCCATAGGAATCTGCCCAATGTTAAGCCCATGTTTCATGGATTTTTCAGCCCTTTTAGCTGTGTATATTAACTGTATATCACAACCCTTTATTCTTGTATTTTTTTATATATCTGGTGTATACATGGCCATATATCAGTCATTTATGCATCTGTTTTAGTCTTCCACCTGTATACCAACTTCACCTCCTCATTTTCCACTGTGTATACCCTATATACTACTGTATATTGATGTATTTAGATTCATTTCTTGTCTTTTGGTTTATTTTTGGGGCTTTGGAAAGAAGTTGACTTGAGGATCGGAGAAATTGATCCTGAGGAAATGCAGTTGAAGAGAGTCTTGTGGACTCAGATCAAGTTTTCATGTAATAAAGTAAGAGGAAAATTAGTACATGCCATGGGATAAGTATTTTGATATATTTTGTAGAGTGTCTCAATATTAAAGAAACTATAAAAACTGTAACAAATTATGAAAATGCAAGATTCGGCAAACCAGAACACTATTTTAGAACAAATTGCTTGGATCAAGACTAAGAGCAAATAACAATAATCGAGCATGCAAGATGAAACATTTTTTTTAATTTAGAGATAAAATAATAGTTGTATACTCTTAAAACATAAGCACACGTAAACCAATTATAAATATAAGAAAAGGGAAAACGACACTTGAATCTGTTACGCCGAACATTACCAAATTTCTTTGAGAAAATGATCAAATACCCCCAACCTATAGTCAAAATCTCAACTACACACTCAACCTTTCAATTAGACCTATTACCCCCTGATCTATTTTTTCCTATATTTATTACCCCCCTAAATGCTGAGCTGGCAACATAAACCAAGTAAAAAGACTTTCGTGTATTTCACGCGCCTGGCCCACCTAGCCCACGCCTAAACAAAATAAAATATCTCTTTTATTTTTTCAATTTCATTTCCTCTCTCTTCTCTCTAAACCTTTCATCTTCCTCTCTCCTCTGTTCTCTACTTTCTAAACCGCGATTTCATCAGTTTTTTTGGGTGATTTTTGTTCTAATCAAAACATTTTGGTTGTGGATTTTCAAACAATCGTCTTGTTGCTATATCAAGGTGTGTTTTTTTTTCTAAACTGAAAAAATTGAATTAGGGTTTTTAGGTAATCTCTAATTTTACAAATTGATTGAGTGAAATTAACTGACTTTCTGTTATGATGTTGTCTAAGTGTTCGATTAATAACATAATCTGTTCATAAGTACATGATTTGTTGAGTATTTAAGTGGGTTTATTAGAAATTAGGGCTTTTCTCTTAATATGAAAACTTAAAATTTCAGTTGTGTTTAATAAGACGTGCATGTTAATATGTTGTTAGTTTGAGTGATTTTTCCCAAAACTGAGTTAAAATTAATTAGGGTTTTATGTTAAACCCCAAAATTATGATTTTTGTTGATTGTTTAAGTTGGTTTATTAGAAATCAGGGCTTTTCTCCGATTTGTTGTTAACATGACAGAATTTATAAATCAATGGTGTTTAATAGCACGACCATGTTGATATCTTATTATTTTGGTGTTGAATTATGTAGCATGTTCATGAATTTTATTTTTATTTTTCCAAAATATTTCTGCTATGCTACAATGTCTTATTTGATTTTTTATTGTCATCAGGTAAGACATGAATGGTTTTACGTTGATAACTCTAAGATGGTACCATGGTGGGGTCTTACATTTTAGTGGGAGGAAAAGGTTAAAAGTAATGGAAATGGGTGTGTTCCAAGCTGAAAATGGATTCAAAGTCCTAAATGTAAGTATCTAGTTGTGTTGTATCTTATGTACATATGAGTCTTTGAATAAAATTTTTCCTTCACTGTAGCCTGGCATGCCTAGCAGTAAGATCTGCTCTACTGGTCAAGCAAGGGTAACAAGATCAGCTGATATAACTGGTAACATTGGTTAGACACCAACTTCTACCAGTAAGCTGAAATGGAATGGCAAAGCAGCAATATCAACAAAAAAACTACAAGAGATTAAAGAGAAGAAAAGATAAAAGAATGTGGGAAGCAGTTCAAATAATCCAAGTAAAAAAAATACTTCTTCAAAGTCCAAGATGCCCTGAAAATTATAGTGATGTTGATTATTTTAAGCACTGTTTTAAGTTAGATCAGTTGACATGAAAACAATTTTATTTTGGTGTTGGAAAATAATTAAAGCGCTGTATATATATTTTGTTGATGAATGTTGCCTAATGGTTGGTATGAATGATTATGTTGTGCCTAATGGTTGGTATGAATGATGATGTTGTGTGAAGTTGGAATGTTTTGTTGATGAATGTTGTCATTATCCATTATTGTTATGTTAAATGGTTGTAAAGTTGATATAATGGCAACACAACATTGTCATTACACAATTTCAGTGTAAACACATAGCAGCAGCACGGGGCTTTGCCTAACAATACACAAATTTACAATTGTAAACAATAACATAGCAACAAGACAAGACACTACAAGTGTAAATAATAACATAGCAACAATACACGACACAATTTTGTAAGTGTAAACAACAATGTAGCAGGAACACAACACAATTTTGAATGTGCAAACATTAACATACCAGCAGCACAAGTGCAAACAATAACATAGCAGCAGCACAACAAACATCTGAAGTAAGACTATGCAAAAGACACCATAATAGAACATAGTCTGATATATTTATAGAGGTATAAAAAATTTGCACCATAGTCGACCATATCTAGAAACTACTTTCAGTTCATTTGTTGCTGATGAACATAGCAGCAACACAAATCAAAATACATAAAAATATCTTCCTATTCAACCTACACCGTCTCCATCTTCTATTGAGCTTCTTCTCCCGCATCAAGTTATCAATTTGGGCCTCTTTAAGCCTTAAGTCTTCTTCCAACTCATTGATTTTGTTCACCAATCTTGGAATGATTAAATTTGATCTTGGATCCACTTTTTCTTTGTCCCTCCATAGAAAAATGTTACATTTTGAGACTGAATTTTTTTTAAAAAAAATCAGGACATTATCATAATTTGAATATAAATTGACAGCAAAATACAATGCAAAATACATACACCATAGTAGGGGAAAGACCAAAATCTTCTTCCCGGATTTGACTTCGACCATGAAGTTTGCAAGTCAACCAAAATACCATGTTTGCATCTCACAACAACATTGACCATTGGATCTGATTCATCCATACAAAGCTTATTCAATTTCGAATTTATCATCTCATGAATTCCAACAAAATCGTTCATCAAATTAAATCCTAAATTAATAGTTGAACCAAATTACAAAACAAAATTCAAGAATTGAAGTACAAATTGAGATTAAATGCTAAAAAGTAAGTTAAAGAAAGAGAAAAGAAAGAAAGAAAATGTTGGAACATGAAGGAAAATGGTGGAGAAAGACATGGGTCATATAAAGAGGAAGAAGATGATCGTTGGAAGAGAGAGAGGGAGTAATTTTCCTTATTTATTTCATTAAATAAACAATAAATGACATGTATAATACATGTGGAAGGCTGAACTTTTAATTTTGGATTTGCTGGGACTAAACCAACGCGCCTAGAGGGGGTGTTCTCACCTTCCTTGCCAGCTCAGCATTTAGGGGGTAATAAATATAGCAAAAAATAGACCAGGGGGTAATAGGTCTAATTGAAAGGTTGAGTGTGTAGTTGAGATTTCGACTATAGGTTGGGGGTATTTGACCATTCTCTCAATTTCTTTCGAAAAATTCATTACTCTTCCTAGTTGAAATTAAACAATTCTCAAACTTGAATCTCATGACAAATAATATTCTAGTGCAATATTTTGAAACTTGTTAACAAGAAGAGTTCTTAAATAAATTACTAGTTTAGAGAGAATAACACATGAATGACTCAAAACAAATACTCTACAACATAATAGAACAACATTTTCATGGAAGCAAGATTCAACACATTGTCTTTTTATAGCAAAAACGAGCCTGGAAGTATACATGAAAAGGTAAGGTTGTCAACTTCAAAAAGAAATATAGAAATTTACGAATTTCTTCTTCATCCCTAGTTTATTTCTAAAAGAAAAATTAGCATAATTTCGGCTCTCTAACTTCTTGGCAATATGAGTCAAGAAGGTCCCTGAAAAATCCTCAACTATGAGAACCTTCCCAAATTTCATTCATTTACAGCTTCAAGCAGTCGAGCAAAACAAAAATAATGGAATCTAAGCGAACAAATTCAATACCTATCTTTGAAAATTATTACACCCTTGATAACACCAATCACAAAGAAACCTCATTTTCTAATCTTTACGAACATAAAATGATGGTGTATATATCAAATAAAAAGAAAGAAAGGGCAGTCAACACTCTATCCATAACTAAAGTTTGAAGCTTTTTAATGTCAAAACATATATTTTTATACAAGACCAAAATCATTCTCACAATCGTTGCGAGATTTGGGTTGTAATGCTAAAGCAAAATTGTAGAAAAGATGAGTTATTTTACCTTTTTGTGTGTAGCGAACGTGACAGAATGAGCTTTCCGATGAACTTTCCCACCGGAGCTTGAATCGATTTTTCATCGGAGTTTCGCGACTTCGACGAAAATTGAGTATTTTCTCTGGTATTTAGCAAATGTTTTCTCAAGGATTTTTTGGTTATGTGGGATTAGAGGAATGCTACTTCAGAATCTCTAATTTTACTCCCAAAATCCTCCTCTTTACTCTTGTTCTTCAATGGGTATTTATAGGAGATTTGGGACTGATTTTAGAGTGAAATAGAGGTGTATTTGAGGAATATCGAAAAGGGTTTTTGAAATTTGAAACTGGGGATAAAGTTGGTACAAAATGGTTTGTTGTTGCTAAGTTGTTGCTGCAGCTGACCGTTGTTTGTACGTTGTTGTAGCTGTTGTTGTCATTGGTACGTTATGATAGAGGAGAAAAGAAATGAGTTTAAGGGTTGGTTGCGCTGGGTCATCGATGTATTGGGCTTGAAGTGGTTGAGATTTATTTTTTTAAGAGAATGAACTGCTTCTAAATGGGATTTTGGGCTGCTGAGGAGCTGAAATTAAAAAGGATGGGTTTAAGGGGTTTGGTAGGAATTAGGAGTGGGTTGGAATTTTAGGGATTAGGGATTTAAGAATTAGGCTATTTTTCAATTAATCTATTTGTTAGAATTTAGTCAAACTGAGTTTAAATTTAAGCTTAATTGAAAATCAATTGACCAATTATATTGCAATTGTGGTCAAATTGATTTCAATTAAGATCCAATTTAATAATTCGACTAAATTAAAATAATGTTTAATACAAATTAACAACCGATTCAATTTCGAGCTTCTTGATTTCACAAAAATAAAAAATAATTATTTATCGAATAACTCATTCTAACTATAAAAATGTATTTAAAATCCATATTTATCCCTTTAAAATTTTTCAAGATAATTCTTCAAATTGATTTTTGAAATGATAGTTATTTAAGCAATCAAAATTATAGAATCTCGTATACATGATTACAAAAATATATAATTCGTTACTGAAATGACAAAATTCACCCAAATGAATATTTCGGAAAGCATTTATTTGAATAAAATAAATATTTTAATTTCATTTAAAATCGAAAAAACTCAAAATTAAACCTAGTTGTGGAGGAAAAACATTAGGTGTTAACAAGTGCTCAATAATTGTAGCTTTAGTTGCGATCATAATTAAGGAACAGTCGTTATTTCTTTATATATCGTCAAATTAGTTTGCTGCTATGTATATGTTAGTAATGCATATGGTAAGTTTGATATGTATATGTGATATCAAAATTCGAGAGGGAGAATATTTATTTATAAATTCGAGAGAGAGGGTAATTATGAATATAAATTTTGAAATTTATGTTATTTTATAAGAGAAAATGGACAAAAAAAACCCCAACCTTTACCCCAAATTCCAACTACACACTTATATTTTGCGGGGGTCCTATGACCCCCGTGAACTATTTTAAAGTGGAATATTTACCCTCTAAAAGCTCATGCCCAGACATTGTTTCAGGCAGTGAGCTGCACTCGCTGCCATGTCATTGCCACATTATTTTTTTTCCTTTTTTACTCTAAAAAAGTAATTATTTAACTTTATATATTTTACTTTTCTCTTTATATATTATTTCTCCTTAACAAAATTTCTCTCTCTTTCTCATTCCCCATTTTGTTCCATTCTTCTTCAACTCAATTTCATTTCTATAATCCTCAAATCAAACAATTTTAATCTCCATAAGAGCATAAACAAAATATTTCAATGGCTCGTATGCATATCCCGACAGTTCGGGTATATTGTGCTGACTACCTCAGCTGGTATCATGGACCATGAAGAGGCTAGGAGTAAAAATGTGGGTGAAAAGGTTCTTGGTTTCTTTTATCGAGTCATGTTGACGAGGATGAAAAGTTTGATTTTGTTGTTTGTTGTCCCTTTATATCCACCTTTTGTTGTTTTTGTCGCTCCCATCAAATTGTGGTAGGGATTTTATTAAAAATTTTGAGACAATTATCAGATTTTGTTGAAAAAGTTTAGTGCTTGTTGACATAAAAAAAAACACCAATGGCTCGTACAAAGCTCTGTTGTTGCTGCATTGCAAGTAGAATGGTGGATTGTCGACGTAATTATTAATTTTGCTATTTTGATGAAATTGAAGGTGATCCATTTGGTGTGTGTGTGTTGAAATAATAGTTAATTGGGTTATTATTGATGAAATTACAGAATTTGGTGTGTGGGTGTGGAGCAGTGATGGTGTTTTATTGAAGAGAAAAAAGAAAGAAAGAAAGAAAGAAAGAAAGAAAGAAAGAAAGAAAGAAAGAAAGAAAGAAAGAAAGAAAGAAAGAAAGAAAGAAAGAAAGAAAGAAGAGAGAAGAGAAAGAAGCATTCATGGTGTTTTGTTGAAGAGGAAAGAAAGAAGAGAGAAGTGAAACAATACACAATTAAAAAAAATAAATTAAAAATTAAAAATTTAAAAATTAAGAGGTTAAAACGTCTTCACTCTCTCGATGAGAGTGTGCTACACCTTTCGTGCCACCTTAGGGAGGTATATATTCCATTTTTAAATAGTTCAGGGGGTCATAGGACTCCCGCAAAGTATAGTTGTGTAGTTGAAATTTGAAGTAAAGGTTGGGGGTGCTTTTGACCATATGACTGCCTAGAGCCCAATTCCACATATCTCGATTGTAAGGGTAACACATAGTACATCTTTATTTGGTGTTATTATCATTTTAATAGTAATATTAAAATCTTAATTTGTATGATAATTAATATACATAAAGTGGAGAAAATGGTGTCATTATATTTTGATAACTCTTGTAGCTTCTAACACTTTATTTGTCCATTATCTACCATACTATGTCTTGTAATTCATATGACCATTAGTTTATTGCAACTCTCATGACATTAGTTTTTTGTAACTTAAAGAGAATTTATCTACCAACTTTACTACTCACCTTTTTCCTATTCAATTCAAGGATGAATTCCTCATCTATATATAGTGATGTTTCTTCCTTTATTGTGGGATAAGTAAAAGATGATAAGTGTAGAAAAATATTATTATGTATAGTTTTGAAAGAGAGAGTTGAGACAAAAACTATTCTATGTCTTCAACTATATTCACTATACAAAAGAAAATAATTATATTAGTCAAACAAAGAATTGAAATAAATAAAATATTTTAAATCTTTAACTATATTCTCTATACAAAGAGCAACTATACTTTGAAGGAAGGTGTTTTTATGGTGGAGCTTTGGACTCTTCAACTAGTCCGAATTTGCTTGAGTTGTACATTGTAATGGGTTGTTGTATCCGGGAGGGGACAAGTCAAGAGTATAGTGTTGGATCAGTGTAGATTATGCCGCAATGTGCTTGAATCTCCTTAAAGAGAGCTAGATATCCGCATCGCAGTCAAGAAGAAGATTATTTTATTTTCTTCATTTTTGTTGATTTTATTATTTCATTTTTGTTGATTTAATTATTTCAACTATAATCTATTATAATTGTGGTATATTACACCAACAATCTCCACATATCTTACAATATGAGTTGGACCTGGACATAAGAAAACTGACCTAACTATAAGTCGATAAGTTTCAAAACCCGATCCTCTTATGGTGAAAGTTCATATTTTTTTGTTTTCAAAATTGCATCAACAAGGAATCCTTAATAACTGATACTTATTCTCGATCTCTGTCTCATATTATGAAATACGAGAACTAAAATGAAATGAGTCGAAGAACAAGAGAAAGCACGAAGATAGAATGTACTCGGATTTACTTTCAATAGTGTTAGGATTGTCCTGAAACTACTCACTCTCTTTTAAAATAGTTGATCCTGGTTGACTTAACACTCTCTTTAAGAAAAAAATTTGTTAGGGGTTTATTTACCAAATTAGTCATATTAATTATGCTTTGAAAATATAAAACTGAATATATACACTTTGTTTAGTCATTTAATATTAAGGATAATATGGAAAGAACATAATAATATTCTCTTTATTTCATAAAAGGGACAACTAAATTGAAACAAATATTTTTAAAAGATTAACTATTTTAAAATGAAAGTAGTAACATGTACTCATAGTTCAGCACAGGTAGACTTTGTAAGAGCTTATGGGATAGAAATATGAATGAGATTGATTGAGTTAATGGGCCCATAAAATATTACATATAGTTTTAGTGAAAGTTACATATACCCCCAACCCTTTTTGAGCTAATTACTACATATTTTAACTTTTTTTAAAAGTACTAAATTTTTTTATTTAGTTTATAAGGATGCATCACATTCTTTTGAATACATCACTTAATTTTACACAAACACATCACATTCTTCCAAATATATTAAGTTTTATACAGATACTTACATTCTTTAGTGATGGATTCAAGCTTTTAAGTAAAATGAATTTATATAATTATTTAAAAGGATTGAGTTTATAAATAGTTTTGATAAGTTAAGTTATGGTGTGATGTAATTTATCCATAGTTGAATTTTATTTGAAATACAGATCCAATTAGCAACTGATCTAAAAGTAATTATGAATCAGACAATTCCAATCACCTTTACTCTTTGCTTCTTTTGAATTTAGTTACTCCCTCTTTTCAAAATAGTCCCCCTTTGTTGACTTAACACTCCCTTTAAGAAAAAAATTATTAGGAGTTTATTTTATCAAATTAGCCTTATTAATTCTTGTAATACCCTGTATGCTTTCTAGTTCAATTCAGCTCATAATGTATGCATAAGAGGCCTAAGACTTCAAAATATTTAGCTAAGTGTTGAAGCCTTAGTCTCATTTTGGCCTCTAAACTTTGATGATTTTATTCTCGACCTTTTCGACCCTGAAAAATTGGTTTCTACGTTAATTCATGATCAGGGTTGTCTATAGTTCATTTCGGATGAGTTTTGAATTTTTCGAACGACGTTTGAGAAATGTTTAGATGGCCAAAACAGTGAACTAACGCGATAAGGCCGCGTCGCGTTTATCGCGTCGCGTTGGTCATCGCGTCGGAGTCATCGACGCAGCGCATCGATTGTAGCATCACGGGCGCATTTTGTTCAATAAGTTACGGGTATATGAGGGTAATTGAGTCATTTTTCCCTTCTCTACCCCACTCATAACATGAAATTAAGGATCTAAAAGGGAAAATTTACTCATTCTTTCACAAATCCTCTCAAGAACAAACCCTAGCTCCTTTAACATTCAAGATTAATTCTCAAAAAATCCACCAAGAACTTCCAAGAACTCTTCAATTAAGGTATGTTAGATGTTCATCCATGGTCCCTTATCACCCATGGAGTCCAAGAACCCAACTTCAAATTTAAAGTTATGATTTTTACATGATTATTATGATTTTAACCATGAATTTCCATGAATTGCGATTCTATACCATGTTTACATGAAATTATTGTTGTTATTAAACCTCACACGTTTGAATGGTGTTGTTTGCTGAGTTAAGCCTTACTTGGTGATTTAGAATTGAAATCATGCTATTACTACAAGTTTTAAAACTATCTCCCATGCTTATCTTAAGCCATGAATTTCAAGTGTTCGACAAAATGCCTACAAGAATGAGTTTTGAATAAATGCTAACATGTCATGTCCTAAAAGTTTAAGTATGAACTTACTATTTTTACTATCAAGTCCTGGGGGTCTGAGTACCCGAAATTAAGCTGCTTACCTAATTTTCAGTGCCTACGGGACATTGTTATACTAGTTATGAGCATTATCAGTTCAGTTAGTTACTATCAATAGTTAAAACATAGTCAGTCCAGTATTCAGTGCCTTTCAGTTGAGAGTAGAATTTAGCATCGAGCGAATGCAGGAATCGCAGTTTCTCTATCATTTAGGTAGAGTCGTTAGTAGCAGTCCTGGTATTCCAGAACTACATAGCCAGCGTAGGATATGAGGAGTCACCCGTCAGCATAGACTTGACTACCTCTCAGGGGTCACCCGTCAGTTTAGGCTTGACACCCTTAATCCTTCAGGACAAAACTTTAGAGGAACCACACAGCCATGTGTTAGTACCCGTGGCACGGTACTGACACCCTTCCAACTAGGGTCACAGATTGGACCCCAATTAGCTCATATTGAGGTATGCTGGTTAGATGATAGCTCCCACAGTCTCAGTGATAACGCTCAATCTACAGCTCTCGTAGGAGTGTAAACCGGTCGTTAGCAAATATAGAACCCAACAGGGTTGGGTGTCGATCCCACAGGGAATAGCTTGGCCAACAAGTAAGCAAAATTACTAAACTTTTGGTGCAAGTCCCGTAAAAAGGGGGGATTGTAATGTGTCACCAAAACAATTAAATAAAAGCTGAAAATAGCAAAGTAAAAGAGAAATATTGTTACGTAAGTTGTAAACAATAAGAATTGAGGCGTTGGGGTTATGTCCACCTTCTGAGGTATACGTCTCTATTGGCTATGAGTGTGTAGAATTCTGACATGCAACTGCTTATAGAGAATTGTATTCGATGGTAAATCCAGGCGTCTTTCGACTTATTCGAGGATTATTTCACTTTAACTCTTTCGAGCTTAAAGCGTGTCTAACGGTACGAATTCTCCAACAAGTTAGTCCAGTTACGACACTAGCTTTTTAGTAGGGAATTTTAGGGGGTGACCCTACTACCTTGACATTATCTCTTTTCCAGACAAATAACCTTTCTTTCGAACAAGTTAAATGTTATACTAGCGTATTCTTGCGTTTGCAACCACAAAGAATGTAGACTAAGATGAAGAGAATAATGATATAAGAAGTATACATGTCGCGAACTCACAACCTCACAGCAATAGATAGTATCTCATACGGCTTCCATAACCCTAACAAAGAAGTTTAGTTACCCATGAATGTGAAGGAGATCACGATTGACATTGTTGTTATACCACAAGATTGAGTAATTTCGTGTAGCTTAGGTGGTAGGCGTGAGGCGTGAATTCCTAGGCAAAGTAACGATTCTCTTGTTGTGGAATTTAAGAATAGAAGAGTAGAAGAAGAAAAATAGAATTAATGGACAGATTAGAAGAGTTGTAGAATTGTTTGTAGTGGAAGATGAGAGGGATGGAAGAAAGTATTGTGGTCTCCCCTCGATTCTTCAAAATCTCTAGCATGATAGGGTATTTATAATACCCATATCCTAATCCTACTAGATAAATAAAATATCTAACCAAATCCTACTAGGCTAATGTAATACTTAACCCAATTGTACTAGGTTAATGTAACATTATCATAATCCAAATAAACTAATGAAATACATAACCCAATTGTACTAGGTTAATGTATCATTGTCCAAATCCAACTAAGTTACTGCAAATCCCCAAAGTCTTCAGAAATGTTGTTTTAGCCCGGGACAGATTTTCCATGCAGCAGTTTTGGTCCTTAGGCGTGTAAACTCTCTTCCCTTCCTTCGTGAGCTTTCTTTTGCGTCAAGTAAGCCATAAAATGCTGAATTCTGCATCATTTATACCTGAAACTTTACTAATCATGTTTGTTAGCTCATTTACAAGAAAAAAGGACTAAAAGTGCATGAAATATATACTTTGTTCTCAAAACTAGGCTAAAATATGGGCAAAATATATTGATATAGGCGTGTAAATTCGCCTATCATCAACACCCCACACTTGAAGCTTTGTTCGTCCTCAAACGAAATACTATGTCCTTCTAAACATCAACTTAGGGTTTCACAGCAACAACACAAAACATTTGTCAAGACAAGCACAACAATTATCAACAAAGAGTAGCTTTTCGATTATAGGTAGAAACAATTTTAACCTCTAGCATAGACTCGTGATGGTGATCAACTCGCATGCAAACGTTAAGGTACAAGGAATCATATATAACTATCCAAAACTCATCAACCATGTGTGTCTCACACTATAGTACCCATAATCACTCACAAGTATAGCATATTTTTCAAACATGGGTATCAAAATGTCCTTGCTCTCACTCTCACAAAGAATTCATATGTAGCAACTGATGACCATAGGCTTGCCCTTAATGTAATACTCTACTAAATGTCAGAATGCTAAGCTTATGATCAAGTAGGTCTTTTGATGGTTGTAATGTAGGCTAAGGGACGGGTAGGACTATTTTGGCCAGGAATAGTGACTAAGTTCCTAAGCGCTTTAATACATCACTTTGTATCATTGACACTTTTTTTTTCTTTCAACCTTTCTTTCTTTTATTCTACCACCCTTGTTCTCCTCTTTTGTTTTTCAATTTTAAGCACAACTCGCTTTTCAGCTTTCTTTTCCTTTTTCTTTTCACAACATACCTCTTATGATAGCACTTTTTTTTTCATAACACATTCAAGCACCATTACAATTTATAGCATCATACTCACCCAATTTTCTCTTATGTTGTCACATGACTTTTTCACTTTAAAGCACTTAGGAGTTTGGATCAAATTACAGTCTTGAAAAAAATGGATTAGGCTTACATACAAGGTTGTCAAAGAAAATAGGCTAAAGGCTCAAAAGGGTTTAACTAGGATGATGTCCATGGGTAGGTAAAACTGAAGGTAAACAAATATAGGTTGCCAAAGAAATGCCTAAATCATATCCTAAACTTACACTCCTTATTTTCGCTTTGCATACATACCAGGAAAGTTCTAGCATCAGCCACACACATAGAATATACGATTATCTCACACACACAAGGCACATGGTCGACTTGCTTGGAAGTAATATAGACTCTCGACCCAACAAGTGAAGGAATTGAACCACACAATATCACATAATGAGTCACAACTAGAGCCTAAACGTCTCAATAGTCACAATTGTAGCACATACTCTTGTTATAATCTCATGCTGCCTATCAAAATAATTTCATGCGAAGCTAGAAAAAACAACAACAACAAAAAAAACTAAAACACGAAAAAAACAACAAAAAAACAACAAAATAAACAAACATAGATGCGATAGAGAAGTATAGCATACGATACCGCCACCCCACACTTAAACGGGACACTGCCCTCAGTGGAAAATAAATACGAGGAACCTGGTTAGTCGGACTCTTCCTCAATGTCGGGGGTCATACCCCCTTCGTCGGAATCATCATAAGAGTCGTCGTCAGAGTTCTCCTCCTCGTCAGAGTCTGGCAAGCGTCGATCGTCATCAGCCGGCACATCATCATCTAGAGGTTCCTCAAAGTATACACCCACTCCACACATCTCCCGTGCATGCATGTTCATGGGATAGTTGTGGTCCAGCTGTTGGAGCTCTGCAGCAGTTGGAACACGTCCACCACTCATCATAGTAAATCGTGTCATGCCATAAAGATGATGGAAGAAACTCTCATCACGAGCATGTCTTTCCGCAGTAGTAAGGTTGACACCATGAGTTGTTTCAGCATATTTGACCTTAGTAAGGTCAACCTTCTTTGGGTTATGTGGGAGTTTGTGGTCAGCTGGTTCCTCTTCGATATCCTCCTTCCGCAAGATTGCTGTCAACAGATTTCCAAACGTGAAGTGGGACCTTTTGTGGAGTCTGGCCTTCCTCATGGTAGAGCGAATGATTGCCCCAAAGTTGATAGGGACATTCGTCATCAAAGCATAGACCAAACACACTCTATCTCTTGATATCTTGGTGTATTGAGTCCCAGGAATAAGGCATGAGTTGACAATACGCATCCAGATTCTTGCTTCCCTATTCAGTGAAGCATAGGGGAAGGTGTTGTGTCGTCCTGTGTCTTTATGTCTGCCCCACCTTTCCATCGATCTACTTCCACAAAATGTGTGTCTAATTGCTCTATAAGGAGGCCTGCTGTACAGCTCTTTGAATGGTGTTGGGTCGACCGAAGGTAAGCCAAGAAAAGAGTTGATCCAGTCCGCGTTGAGCTGTAACACTTGGCCCCGAATTTTGACTCCGTTGCCTATTGTTTTCGGTGACCAGTTGGCGTAAAACTCTCTTGTCAAATCAAGATTACATTTTCCCATATCGCGGAAGATGAAATCCAGCTTCAATGCCATGATTTTCGCCAACATACGCGGCTCCTTCTTCGCTAAGGTGTCCCTGTTGATCAGGTCGACGTGAACATATCTTCTTTCTTTGTTGTTCCTGTACCATTCTTTGGCTTCCTCCTCAAGAACCCATTTTATTCCAAACATTCTGCGGGGTAGTTGTGTTGAGGATGATTCTCCTTGGTCCTTTCTACCTCTCTTCTTGCCCTTTTGGGAAGTGGTAGCCTTCTCCTTGCCTTGCCTCGCTTTAGGTGCCATTGTACCTGAGACTAGAAATAGTGTTAATGGAAGCACAATCTCAGTCGATACAATCTATAAGCAAGCAGTAGGGGTACCACCCCACACTTAGTTTTGTTGACACAAATCAGTGAAGTGAAAGTGGTCGATTACTCAGATTTCGTCGACATCCGTTTTAGGATTATATTTCGACAAGAAAATCAGTAATGTATTACTACTTGCAGCCATTGCACTACTTTCATGTTAGATATAACAACACTACTACATAGGGGTTGTAACATGGTATGGATTTTTTTCAACAATCGCAACCTCCTAAGTCGGTAGGCAACTATAAGGCTTATCCCGATGAACGGGATAGTCTAGCATGTAAGTATCCAAGTAACAAGATCATAACATGATAGTCAATGTTCGTCACCATAGCAATTCCGCAAATCGTATAACAATGCTATTAAAACTAAATTCAAGTCGGAAACAAGTCAAGATTTTCCTACGTATATGTTTACTCACATGATTTTGTATCAACGATCAAAACACATGAACATCACCAATCAATCTTATACGATGTAGCAATTTATAATAGACATAGCAACGTAGTAATTACGAGAAATAAATGAAGAATAAGAGAGTACTTACTTGCTTGAAGCTTTTGGAGATGGTTTTGTGAATTGGAAGAGCAAAAAGAAAAATTTTGGGATGGTTTGGAGAGGGAATGTGGCGCCTTTAGGTTAATTTCTAGTGTGGTTATGTTTCAAGACTAAGTCCCCTTTATATAGGAAGAGAATGGGTCGGGTTTTGACCCATTTACAATCGGTTTTGGAGACAAAAATGCTACATATGTGGCGCATAATGCTCGGCATAGTCATGGTATGTACGACGCATAGTCTATGGCATTTAGGGACATATGCGCCGCATAGTCTATGGCATATGAGATCCTGAGACCTAATGCTATAGTATAGGCGGCGCATAGTCAAAAGCACACTTAGGAATGGGCAGCGCATAGTGTATAACACACTAGATTCCGAGACCTTAGGCTATAGGATAGGTTGTGCATCGTTCGTGGCCTAGTTTTACCTAGGCCTAGCCTTCCTCGATGCCTAGTTTGGCATGATCAATGCTCAATCCATAGCCTTATGCATCACTATTCCTAACTTACCAACTTTACCATACAATGTATCCAAATCGTCAATTGAAATCAATCTCCTCGTTGAAAACCTCTTGCACCTATTTTTGCTTAAAACCAAATGAAAACGATTAGTACGATGGGTTGCCTCCCACCAAGCGCCTTAGTTTTGGTCGTGGCACGACTCTTATTTTTGGATTTTCATTATCAAAAGCAAAACAAGTAAAAAAAGAACGATAAAACGATGGGTTGCCTCCCATCTAGCGCTTTTTTTATTGTCGTGGCTCGACATAGTTACCTCGAGTACTTAGAATTCATCGAGATAAGTGATGGCCATAGAATTCATCGAGTCAAGAGGACCGATATAAGGCTTAACACGTTGGCCATTCACCTTGAAGACAACACCATGGTTGTCTTCCAATTCGACTACTCCAGACGAGTAGACTTGGATAACTTTGTATGGACCAGACCACTTAGACTTTAACTTACCTGGGAAGAGCTTCAATCTGGAGTTGAAGAGAAGTACCATATCACCCCTTTGGAAGTTTCGTCGAATAATCCGCTGATCATGATACTTTTTCATCCGCTCCTTGTATAGGTCTGACCATTCATATGCATGGAGACGGAATTCATCTAGTTCGTTCAGCTACTCCAACCTCAGATTCTTCACATCATCCCAATTCAAATTTAATTGCTTCAATGCCCACAATGCCTTGTGTTCGAGCTCGATGGGTAGATGACAAGCCTTCCCATAGACTAGTTGATAAGGAGACATGCCAATGGGTGTCTTGAATGCAGTCCTATACGCCCATAGTGCCTCATCTAGCTTTCGAGACCAATCCTTCCTATTCGCATTAACCGTCTTTGCAAGGATTTGCTTGATCTCGCGATTGGAAACTTCTACTTGTCCACTAGTTTGGGGATGATAAGGCGTAGCTACCTTATGTTGCTTGACACCATACTTGGCCAAAACTGATTTGAATAGCTTGTTGCAGAAGTGAGATCCTCCATCACTTATGATAGTACGTGGTACTCCAAAGCGAGAGAAGATATTCTTCTTTAAGAACGCTACAACACGCTTTCCTTCGTTGTCGTCCAATGCTACAGCTTCTACCCATTTCGAAACATAATCCATAGAAACCAAGATGTACTTCATTCCAAACGAATTCACGAATGGACCCATGAAATCAATACCCCACACATCAAAGAGTTCTACCTCAAGAATTTTGGTCATGGGCATTTCATAGTGTTTTGAAATCGCACCTTGACGCTGGCATTGGTCACACCTTCTAACATAGTCGTAGGCATCTCTGAATATCGAAGGCCAATAATAACCACTTTTCAATACTTTTCTGGCCGTCCAATTGCCTGCGTGATGTCCTCCAACTTGCGAAGTGTGGCATACTTCCAAGATAGTAGGCACCTCTTCATGGGATATACATCGTCGAATGATACCATCCACACATCGTCGAAACAAATAAGGCTCATCCCAATAGTAGTGTTGTACGTCATGCATAAACTTCTTCCTTTGGTGGTAAGATAAATTAGCAGGTATCACATTACTCACCACGAAATTTGCAAAGTCGGCATACCATGGTAATTTCTCCATTGTTGTCGCTAATATTTTTTCGTTCGGGAATGCATCATCAATCTGAATTTCAGGTTGCGCCACATGCTCATTCTCAAGTCGAGATAGGTGATCAGCCACTTGGTTCTCGCAACCTCTTCTATCTTTGACTTCGAAATCAAACTCTTGCAGCAGTAATACCCATCTAATCAACCTTGGTTTTGCATCCTTCTTTGTCATTAGATACCTAAGAGCTGCATGGTCTGTATGAACGATCACCTTAGTACCCAATAGATAGGCACAGAACTTCTCAAATGCATACACAACCGCTAGGAGCTCTTGTTCAGTAACAGTGTAGTTCCTTTGGGCTTCATTTAGGACCTTACTCGCATAGTAGATAGGATGAAATAATTTCTCCTTTCTCTGACCAAGAACAGCACCAACGGCTATACCACTAGCATCACACATGACTTCAAACGGGAGAATCCAATCTGCTGCTACCATAATAGGGGCTTCAATGAGTTTTCCTTTAAGGCATTCGAATGACTTTAAGCAATCGTCATTGAAGTCAAACTTTGCATCTTTCTCCAATAGTTTGCACAATGGACTCGCAATTTTGGAGAAGTCTTTGATGAACCTACGATAGAAACCAACATGGCCAAGAAAACTACGAACTCCCTTCACCGAAATTGGAGGCGGTAGCTTCTCAATAACCTCAATTTTTGCTCGGTCAACCTCTATTCCTCTTTCAGAGATCTTGTGCCCAACAACGATTCCTTCTTTTACCATGAAGTGGCACTTCTCCCAATTCAACACAAGGTTGAACTCTACACATCTTTGTAATGCCATGCTCAAGTTTGCCAGGCATGCTTCAAAACACTCACCAACAACTGAAAAGTCGTCCATAAATACCTCCAAAGTGTCTTCAACCATATCAGAGAAAATAGACATCATACAACGTTGAAAGGTGGCTGGTGCGTTACATAACCCGAATGGCATACGTTTGAAGGCAAACGTACCATATGGGCATGTAAACGTTGTCTTCTCTTGGTCTTCGGGTGCAATACAAATCTGATTATAGCCTGAATAACCATCCAAGAAGCAAAACCATCCTTTCCCCGCTAATCAATCTAGCATTTGGTCCATAAATGGCATTGGGAAGTGATCCTTGAGTGTCCAAGAATTCAGCTTGCGGTAGTCCATGCATACTCTCTATCCAGTGACGGGCCTGAGTGGAGTAAGTTTATTCTTTGCATTCGCGACCACCGTCATACCTCCTTTCTTGGGAACACATTGTACAGGGCTTACCCATGTACTATCAGAAATAGGATACACAACTCCTGCGTCTAACCACTTGATGATCTCTTTCTTCACCACTTCTTGCATAGGTGGGTTTAGACGCCTTTGATGCTCAATGGTGGGTATGCAATTTTCTTGAAGCTGAATTTTATGTGTACAAATCCCAGGTGGAATACGAATAATATCCGCAATGGTCCATCCAATAGCTCTAATATACTTCCGTAGAATAGCAATAAGAGCTGCAACTTGTCGCTCACCCAAATCGGCTGCCATAATGACTGGAAGAGTGTTTCCGCTTCCTAAGAATGCGTACTTCAAATGACTTGGCAGCTCCTTCAATTCTAACGTGGGTGGCTCTTTAATAGATGGTTTAGCTGGTGGTGTAGGCCGATTCTTGAGATCAAGATCCAGCTTCTTGGGAGTATAGCGATATGTTCCTAATCCCGATAGAGCACAAATGGCTTCTTCAGAATTTTCAGCATCTTCACTCTCTCCATTCATGAGCACAACCTCCAAGGGATCATCAATAATTTGCTCTTCTTCAAGTAGTTCTTTCTCATCATCAAAGAAAAAATCAGCCACCGAAAATACACTAAGATCTTTGGGTTGCTTCATTGTTTTGCAAACATTAAAACGAACCACTTTGTCATTTATTCGGAATGAAAGTTCCTTAGCTCTCAAATCAATGAGCACACTTCCTGTAGCAAGGAAAGGGCGCCCCAAGATTATGGGAACCTCAGAATCTTCTTCACAATCCAAGATGACAAAGTCTGCTGGAAAGATAAATGAAGAAACTTTTACCAAGACATCGCATAGAATACCAACAGGTCGTTTTACCAACCTATCTGCCATGACGAGCCTCATATTGGTTGGAGTAGGATCTCCTAACCCCAACTTCTTGTAGATCGATAATGGAATCAAATTGATGCTGGCTCCTAAGTCACATAATGCTTTGGCAAAGTTCAAAGATCCGACGGTGCAAGGAATAGTGAAAGCTCCGGGGTCGGCCTTCTTCTGAACTATAGATCGGGTAGTAATTGTACTACAATGATGCACATCGTCTTTCAGCTCATAACTTGCTGCCCTCTTCTTTGTCAAAAGATCCTTCATAAACTTTGCATACCCAGGCATTTGTTCAAGTTCCTCCACCAATGGAACATTAATGGTCAGCTGCTTTAACATAGTCATGAATTTGCTGAACTTAGTGTCATCCGCCACCTTCTTCAGTCTTTGGGGAAAAGGTGGTGGTGGGTATGGAAGTGTTCTCTCCACGGTTTTCTTCTCCTCTTGCTTCCGTTTTTCCATTTTTTCAGGTTGCACGTCACTGGGCGTGACGTCCTTGACGTCAGCACTGGTTGTTGCGGCATCTTCTCCTTTTGCGTTATCATCCATGTCTGCAACTTCGTCAACCACTTGCTTGCCTTTTGCTGAAGGTTCCAACACCTTACCACTTCTGGTAGTGATGGCCATGCATGACCCATCATTCCTTGGGTTTTGCACAGTATCGCTAGGTAAAGTGCCAGCCTTTCTTTGATTGAGTGCTGCTGAAAGTTGGCTCAATTGCTGCTCTATTTGCTTGATTGAAGTGGAATGAGAATCAACTAGTTGTTTCATGGAGTACAAATCATTAATTACCTCAGTAACTCCCGCGCTCGTTGCTTCCACTCCTTTCAATAATTTAGCCATCATGTCTTCCATACTTCCAGAATTAGATGTGGTGGTATCACGTCTACCAGGGGGAACGTACAAACCACTTTTTTCATTGTTTTTCTTCCAACTACCTTGGTCTTTGCTTCCAGATTTATCATAATAGTTCCGACCTTGGTTTCCTTGGGTATTCCCACGGAAACCCCCCTGATTGTTCAAGTAGTTGGCCTCCTCTTCCGAATCAGATTCGTCTCTTCCTTTTAGCGCCACAACTTTCACTTTTTCGTTCTTCCCTGATAATAAATGCTTTGTCAGAAGATCCACTTGCGTTTTCATGTGCACTAAATCTTGATCACGTTCTTCTTGTCTTCTTCTTTGGTCTGCAGTCATGCCTATAGATAAAGTGGGGCTTGCTACCTCGGAATCCCTGGTATGCCAAGCTCTACTTTGTTTCGTCATGCGATCTAGCATATTGCTTTCTTGACCAAAGGTAAGATCCATAAAGGATCCTCCAGCTGCGTTATCCACCACTGGCTTAGTTATTGAATTCAAGGCTCTATACAATATCTCCATGAGGTGAACATTAGTCATGTGATGGTTTGGGCATCTCGCTAGCTTTGTCTTGAACCTCTCCCAGGTTTCATGAAGAGCTTCAGTGGGAAGATGACGAAAGTTGCTAATTTCATCTCTCAATTGTGCCCTTTTTGAAGACGGAAAGAATCTTTCTAGGAAAGCGTCTCTCAATTGCCTCCAATTTGTAATTGAATCAGGAGTCAGCCCATTCAACCATAGTGTTGCCTCCCCAGACAGAGACAATGGAAATAGACGTAATCGAATTGCATTCTGACCAACACCAGGATTGTCAAAAGACTTGCATGTAGAAATAAAGTTGATGAGATGCATATTCGGATCATCGCCTGCTAGTCCACCAAACAATCCCTTGAGTTGCAATAACTGAATCATGGTGCTTGTGATGTTGAACTTGGCTCCGAGCGCTAATGGTGGTGGAATTATAGCTCCAGTGGCTCCGGCACCATCAAGATCATCATCATCATCGTCGAAAGCTGGCTGCATAGGTTGGCGATCATGTCTATACCGAGATTGTCGACCTCTTCTGTTGGCAGGTGTTGTGATTTCAGCATCATGCCTTGGGTTTAGTAACTCGTCATCACCTAAATCCTCATCGTCAGGATTTGTTGCTCGTGCAGGGTTATCAATGTTCTGCTGTTGAACCTGGGTTGCGGCAAGGGCAGCCAATCTTGCTTGTTCCTGTTGAGCAGCCATCCTTGCGGTTTCAGCTTGTGCTTCCATTCTACCAATGCGTTATGGTTCAGGATTGATTGGTAATAACGGTTGATCAGAACTTCGAGTATGGGGCATGCACTAAAATAAAAACCTGCAGTAGACAAAAACAAAAACTAAACGTAAAAGTACGAGAATCTTTGACCAAAGGGTCTAGTAATTATCACGAACTTGATTGACACTTGTATTCCCCGGCAACGGCGCCAATTTTTGATAACGCTCAATCTACAGCTCTCGTAGGAGTGTAAAGCGGTCGTTAGCAAATATAGAACCCAACAGGGTTGGGTGTCGATCCCACAGGGAATAGCTTGGCCAACAAGTAAGCAAAATTACTAAACTTTTGGTGCAAGTCTCGTAAAAAGGGGGGATTGTAATGTGTCACCAAAACAATTAAATAAAAGCTGAAAATAGCAAAGTAAAAGAGAAATATTGTTACGTAAGTTGTAAATAATGAGAATTGAGGCGTTAGGGTTATGTCCACCTTCTGAGGTATACGTCTCTATTGGCTATGAGTGTGTAGAATTCTGACATACAACTGCTTATAGAGAATTGTATTCGATGGTAAATCCAGGCGTCTTTCGACCTATTCGAGGATTATTTCACTTTAACTCTTTCGAGATTAAAGCGTGTCTAACGGTACGAATTCTCCAACAGGTTAGTCCAGTTACGACACTAGCTTTTTAGTAGGGAATTTTAGGGGGTGACCCTACTACCTTGACATTATCTCTTTTCCAGAAAAATAACCTTTCTTTCGAACAAGTTAAATGTTATACTGGCGTATTCTTGCGTTTGCAACCACAAAGAATGTAGACTAAGATGAAGAGAATAATGATATAAGCAGTATACGTGTCGCGAACTCACAACCTCACAGTAATAGATAGTATCTCATACGGCTTCCATAACCCCAACAGAGAAGTTTAGTTACCCATGAATGCGAAGGAGATCACGATTGACATTGTTGTTATACCACAAGATTGAGTAATTTCGTGTAGCTTAGGTGGTAGGCGTGAGACGTGAATTCCTAGGAAAAGTAACGATTCTCTTGTTGTGGAATTTAAGAATAGAAGAGTAGAAGAAGAAAAATAGAATTAATGGACAGATTAGAAGAGTTGTAGAATTGTTTGTAGTGGAAGATGAGAGGGATGGAAGAAAGTATTGTGGTCTCCCCTCGATTCTTCAAAATCTCTAGCATGATAGGGTATTTATAATACCCATATCCTAATCCTACTAGATAAATAAAATATCTAACCAAATCCTACTAGGCTAATGTAATACTTAACCCAATTGTACTAGGTTAATGTAACATTATCATAATCCAAATAAACTAATGAAATACATAACCCAATTGTACTAGGTTAATGTATCATTGTCCAAATCCAACTAAGTTACTGCAAATCCCCAAAGTCTTCAAAAATGTTGTTTTAGCCCGGGACAGATTTTCCATGCAGCAGTTTTGGTCCTTAGGCGTGTAAACTCCCTTCCCTTCCTTCGTGAGCTTTCTTTTGCGTCAAGTAAGCCATAAAATGCTGAATTCTGCATCATTTATACCTGAAACTTTACTAATCATGTTTGTTAGCTCATTTACAAGAAAAAGGACTAAAAGTGCATGAAATATATACTTTGTTCTCAAAACTAGGCTAAAATATGGGCAAAATATATTGATATAGGCGTGTAAATTCGCCTATCATCACTCAGTCCAGTATTCAGCTCAGTAATTAGTTTTAGTTTTGTTTGACCATAGCATACAAATATCATCTATCCAGTTATCAGTATTCAGTGTTTTAGTTTACAAATTTTTTCAGAACATGTTTTATGCTTGGTCATGCAATATCAGTCTTTCCATATTTCATGCATTCTTACTCAGTACTTCATGATATTAATTCAGTCAGTTATTGCTCATGCATATGAACCCATGCATAACAGCCTAACCCCATTTAGCATACCAGTACATTCAAAGTACTGACTGTATACTCATTTCTTGCGCTACGATGTCTTATATCATAGCTTCGAACGCTTAGGTTTTCTACCGCACCTAGACCTCCCAGCGTATCAGCAACAGTAGTAGTGGTGAGTCCTCATGTTTCAAGGATCATTTATGTTTATTTCAGTTCAGTTTAGTAGTCATTTGGAGTTAGTTGGGGACTTATCCTATCAACTCCACAGTCAGTCAGTCTCTGTTATTTTATTTAGTGCCGAAGCAGTATGTTTTTTTGTATTTAAGACCTTATGGCATTTTCAGTTAAGTTCCACACATGTTCTCTGTTATTTTATTTAGTGCTCACAGCAGGTACCAACATGGGTTAGCTTATGGTCCTTAGGGGCTGTGGGCATCATGTGGCGTCCAGGGTGAACTCTTGAGGCGTTGTCACGACCCAAGCTAGGGCCCTGGCCGCAACGGGAATCCCGAACCACGAAGTTCCGAGAGACCGTTGTAACTCTCCAACCCACTAGTGATATTGTCCGCTCTGGTCCCAGGCTCCCACGGCTTTAAAATGCGTCATTAGAGAGTAAGACTTGCTCACTCATATACCCAACACCCCTTCTGTGTTTTGCCGATGTGGGACTCTTTATCCCAAGTTGGGGTGTTACAATTATGCTTTGAAAATATAAATTTGAGTATATACACTTTGTTTAGTCCATTAATGATAAGAGTAATATTGGAAGAACATAATAATGTTCTCTTGATTTCATAAAAAATAATTAAATTGAAACAAATATTTTAGAAAAAGCGACAACTATTTTGAAACGGAAGGGGTACTAATTAGTAATTACTTTTGTAATTCCACTTTAGTGTTCAATTTTAAGAGCCCGTTTTATTGAATGAGAGTCAGCTATTTTCGATTTGGTATTATTTCATGACTTCATTGATGGGCTGAGCTTTTAGATATTTCATATTGTGAAAATTATCTTAGGTATACTTTTAAAATTGTTTATTACAAATTGTAGATGTACTTATTCATAATTATAAAATTCAATTTTAAATTATAAATTATAACTGTTTTGATAAATTTTACTAATATTTTAATTTTTTACGGTATTAATATTTTTATTTCTCTTTTACCCTAAATTGAGATTTTATATATCAACTTCAGAAGATTCAATTGAATCATTCTTGACACAGAAGAATAAGGAAGCAAAGATAGAGTGTGCTCTGGAACTTCAACACTCGATAACGTGCAGGATATTTGTTGAGAAAGTAAAATGTAGTAAAAAAGATATCCTAAATCGATACTATACATTCCTAAAGGGAAAAGAAATCAGATCTTCATTATCTCTTTCGTTTACTCCACATCTTCATCTCTCCTTTTACTCTATCTCTCCTCATTTTACTCAATCTCTCCTCTTTACTCTATCTCTTCTCCTTGCAAGAATACACATTCAAGTACCATCTCCACTAAATGTTGTGAGTGGAGTGGGTTTTTTTGTCGGGATTTATATTGAAAATAATCGTATTTTCAAGTCCTAAGTTTAATACTACTTCAATATGTAAGGGTAAGTTTGATTCTACTCACATAAGTAAGAGCCCAAGATTTGTAGAGATGGAGAGAAACCCCATTTTGTACTCAGAAGCCCACTTATTCCAAGACTATTGTGCTGACACTTCAAAAAATATTTTTTATTTTTAAATAGTAGATGTAATTTATTTATCCTTATGTAGTATTTTTTATTTACTTGGTTAACTCTTTAATTTTGAATTTATTGTTATTTTTACGGTTGAAGTATAGATTGAAAGTGATTCCCCGCAAGTGTTTCTTGTTATTAACCTTTTTAGTGTATGAATTTTGCAGTGGACCTGATATTTTGCATTATTGTAATCAATCAAATTTAAATCAATTTGTATAAAAATGGCATGTTCCAAATGATATCATTGTATTTTTATTGTTAAATGTGAGAAATTGAAAGAGAAGATATTATATATAAATGATTTATTCTTACTAGTTATGAAAAAATATTATAAAATCTTATGAAGTTTAGTGTATGAAAATGATACAAAATCTGCTTATGAGGAATGGCACAATAAATTATATTGAAATTAGTTTATATTCATCTCATTTACTAAATAGTATTTCTTATCGGAGTCTCAATGTATGTAATTCGTATTAAAACTACAATCAAAGATTATGATTTTTATGTGAATTTATTTAAAAACTAGGTTTATATTCATTACATACACTAACATTTTATGTGTATTACGTTTTATTTAGTTTTTCAACCAAGTGTAAATCGGGTTATATATCAATATCATACACAAAATGATTTTTGATCTATAAAATTGATATGTAAGAATGATGCATATTAATTAATGTTTTCTAGTGGATGGAAATGGTATTGAAATAAAGATAAAAAATCTGAATAATACTTTTTTTGATATATGTTGTAAACAAAAGGTGTAAATCTGTATTTTAATAAAAAAACTTCGATGATTAAGATAAAAATTTTGAATAATATTAAGTTTCACTTCAACTTTGATTTCTGTTTTTCGGAGGAAGAAGAGGAAAGGAGTAAATATGTATTTTAATTAAAAAAAATTGACGATTAAGATAAAAATCTATATAATAATGGATTTCAATCAGAATTTTATTTCTGATCTTTGGAGGAAGAGGACGAAGAAACGTTAATCTGCATGTTAATTATGAAGAAGTAAAATTAGGAATAAATTATTTCTTAGAGAGATATTAGGGTGTGATTGATATCCTATTATTAACTGACTACTTGTTTTTAGGGATGCTTAATAATAATAAAAAAAATATATTCTTTTTAATTATCTTGCTAGGCTTTCTTAAAAATCTATTATTATGAAATGCAATGTTAAGAATATTGTTATGACTTGCAATAATCAATCTAATTTTGTATATATAGATTTTTTTCTTTCATGTTTCAGTATCTTTTCTAGTCTTCAACACAGTAATAAAATATAGTTCATTCAACTGCTTCAGTTTAATTAACTTTTACCTTTTGGTACAATAAGGCCTTGCAGTTAATTTGGCGTTAATAATATTCAAAATAAATAAGTTCAGAGTTACTTCATTCAAGTCATCAAGTGGTCATTTAATTTTAGTCGGGTTTGTAACGAACACTAGAATGAATATTGTAATTTACTCAGCTTAACACTCAACAAACATAGAGAAGAATTTGATAACTACTGAATGAACAACTTACAATAAGAAGAACATGAACAATAATAGTAATGATAAAGGATAAGGGAATGAGTTGACTCAGAGAGAATTGAGGGTGAAAGACACAGACTTTGCCTAAGAACATACACAATAAGCATAACCTCTCTTTCTAACTAGTTGCTAATTAATTAGTTCTAGATTCCAATCAACCTTTGTGAAGGTCCCTTTGTCCTATTACTTCTTCTTGGTCCGATAACTGATCCTGTGACATCCTATTTGTATATGTATTAGGGATGATTCATAACAAGGAGTGTCCATAGATCACATCCCTCCCAGTTTGGAGGTGTGACATAAATATTCTAATCTAGATTGGTACCATTTTTTATAGAAATAATTAGAACTCTAAAAATATGATGAAAATGATTTTGTTGGATGTAAAATAAGCTATCGCCTAAGATTGGAAACACGAAATAAAATAATTGGGATAAGAGTTTGTCCTCATCATTGGTTCAATTAATGAGGATAGTTGTTGGATTTTTGACGTTGTTGGTACTTGCTTACGATTTGCACCACTCTTAATGGATGAATAAATCAAGTTGAACAACATTGAAGAGAAGGTTTGATTAAAATAAGTCATTTTTTAAAACAATTCATCAAAGTAATATGTTCTTGGAAACTTTATAAAACTAGTATAAACGTTGTTGGCAGTAATATATTATGTTTTAAAAAAACTAACAGACCAAAAAGAGCTGCAAATGACGTTAGAGTAGAAACCGTTACTGTCAGTAATGTTTTTGACTTAATATGTAACCGAAAGCATCGGGACTTTGCAACTCTGCCACATCAGAATCTTTATAAAAGCTTGACATTAGATTCGTCACTATGAATTATGTTTTATCTTTAAAACATTACTCCAAGTAAAGATACTATCAAATCAAATTAGAACTCTATCACGTCAGAATTTTTGAACGAAATTTGACATTAAAGTCATTATCGGTAATTACATTTTAAGGTAAAAACGTTTCTATGAGTAACAATTCTACCGAATCAAATCATGGGCCTGCAAAGTTGGAATCTTACTGATTGATTTACCAATAAAAAGTTACTTTCAATAACGTTTTAGCTCTAAAATATGACTAACAATAACAATTAACAACAAACTACGTTCCAACATGTGACTGCAAATTATTATAAGAGATGGTTTGAGTAGAATGTTCAACACATATCTATAATTTTAAGCAAAGCTTCTGCTTATGTGCTCTGTTGTTGAAACAATATTTACAAAATTTTTATAGGTAAGGTTAGCCAATATTTTGTAATGCATTAAAATTATTTTGCTATTTTAATAATTATAAAACATATCTTGTTTTTATATGTAGCAGAAAAGATGGCTAATTTTGAAGAAAATGTGATGGTTGCTTTGTATTAGGATGGTGAAATAATTACTGAAATGAACGGATTTAGATACAACGAAGGTGCTAGAATGATTGTTAGCATGTCTATGTCACGACCCAAAAATTGATCGGTCATGATGTCACTTGTCGCGACGAGCCTTGACAAGTAAGCCTCTCACCCAAACTGATACACACGGGAAAAAGACAGAAATGTTCCCAAGGTAAGGCTTCTAGAACGAAGTCGAACCACATAGACATAATAAAAGCGGAATTAATAAAATCGACATATACAGCCATAACTCCCAAAACATGTTGTCAACAGTATAAGAACTACAAATACAATCCCGGAGTCAAATACATAAAAAAATAACCACAAAGAAAAATATTTATCTCCGAGCACTAATAGAGACATAACTAATACAGAAAGGTAGAGGTGAACTCCGAACGTATGAATATCCAATCGCTACCTTGAGAAATCTGAAGACACCCAAAATAAATCAGTCTGAGACCTACCCAAACCTAAAGCTGCACCGAAAAGGTGAAGAAGGAGTGAGTACAGTCCACTTGTACTCAGTAGCTATCATAGGCCGATCGAGCAAAGTAGAAAATAAAGCATACAAAATATACACTAAAGGCACGTCACCTGCAATCAGAAAATGTCCCACAACGATAGCCCACATTGCTTGCACTAACAGTTCTACTATATCACATATATTACAACAACACACCAAGATAGAACACAAGTATGCATTACATCACATATAAGTAGAACAAGGGAGAACATGTAGATACAAGATTATCAAATACAAGTAAGGGAAGGTAAGACAAATACATAGATGACAAGTCAATATGAAAATACAATACAACATAAACACAATAAAGTAAGTGCAATGTAGATAATGATGATGTTGATGATGACAACGACGATGATGATGCACGAGGTCATCGCACAACCTTCGGAATCGTCCGCACAATCCCCATATACAACTACGGAGGCAAGCCTACCAATGCCGGAACCATGGGAAGTTCGTCAACCCGTATATAATCCACATATATCATACCTCCTTCCCGGCATATCCCTTGAGGAGGATTTTATAAGGTGTTACAATATCTCCTCCCCGATACTTTCCTCGGGGAGGGTTTTATAAAAGGTATTTCTAGTGTTTATTAGATATCGTTACGGTGGTACTAATATTTTATGAATGAGTATGATATGAGAATGTAATACTCACGATCAATCACAGTGATATATTTTCCCAACCATCCACAATTATCTATTTCCACAACCACGTGAGACAATATCACTCATTATTTTCGTTTCATCCATGAGTTTCCACGTCTCATATAACAAAAAGTATGAATAGATCAGAATATACAAATGGTGCCACATTAGGCATTTCAACAACACAATACAATTATTCACATATATTCAAAGCTATCAACATCACATGGGACCCCATAGTGTCACACATATTACTTAATATCTCAATTTCAACAATTACATTACATATAGGCCCCCATAAGGGAATAGTACATAGATAGCCATTTTTCATAATTAGTTCTCACCCTTAGCATGCATTTTGTACCAATATTTACTACCCAGCCCAATCTGAAAGAGTTAAGCCATAACCTACCTCAAAAGTCGAAATACAGTAACCAAGACTTTACTCCCAAAGCCTTACTCCCCACGAACGGTCCTAAACTCCACTAAAAACATCAGGTATGGAATCTACACATCAAAACAAAACCAATGACACTTGTATTGACTACTTTTGGTTCGGAGTCAAAATGGACAACCCAAACGGGTTTTCAAAAAAGAAAGACAAAATCGTAACTTTACTTTAAAAATGTGTAACCCATATTTTTAAGAACCTACAACTGAAAACCCAAGTCAAAATGAGTAAAAACGAGGTTCAAATCAAAGAAAAAAAAATTTTAAGCTTTTTCGGGTAAAATCTTTGAAATTCGAGTTAAAATCGAGAATCAGAGTTGTTTTGAAAGTTAAATTGATGAAAAATCAATAATTATCAGATTAAAATATTATTTAAGCGAAAAGGAGTGAAATTGGTGTTTAAAATCAAGCTCTAAGATTTTTGAATTTTTGATAATTTGATCAAGAATTACTAAGAAAAGAGATGATTTCTTACCTTAAATCTATAAGAGAATCAAGAAATAGGTGTTAATCTAGCATCTCAAGCACCCACAAGCTTCACTTTAAGCCCTCACACTAATTTTAGGGTTTAACTCTCAAGAGGTAAGATGAAAAATGAGCAAAATGGACAAAAAGAAGGGGAAAAACTGTTTCCATACCTAAAAAACTGCAATTGCACAGATTTTTTTTGTTTTAAGTCCAACTCGGACTTCGACGGGGTGTACGAAATTCATTCAGAGTCTGATATACGTAAAAAAATCTATGTAATCATACTAAATTCGATGCTCCAGAATCAACAGAGAAATCAGATTTTTGGAAAAACATCATTTTCACAAAGTTGACCTCCGAAAACCGAAATCACAATTTTCCAAATCGAGAGTCGAAATGAGATTTAAAAGTCGTAAAATCACATCAAACATGTTACCACCCTAAAATCGATATTTCAGATCTGTTGTCGAAGTTGAATTTTTCATTCGAGGTCGTTCGACCAAATATGGATGTATATTCCCATACCCATATTTCCAATTTTTTAACTTTCCAACCAATAGATCGAAATGAACTTGAGTGCACTAGGCCCGAACCAATGGTCTACCTAGCCTAATATCGATATTTCAGAGCTACAGGCGCAACCAGTTTAGCCATCCATCACACAAATTAAAAGATATCTACATAAGTCCAAAATAAAGTTTTCGAAGCCATCAAAAATTAAAATATCACATAAATGGTAACAAAATGTATCGGAAACCATGCCAATCACCCCACACTCCAAAAATACCATAATGAGACTATGAGGAGGGGAAAAACAATTAAATCACACAGAAATACATAATTCACACATTTCATCAAAAAGTTGATGTTACATCATCCACTACTAAAAATCTAGTTCGTCCTCAAACTAAGGCAAAGAAATACTTGAATCAACAAAGAGCTGGGGATAAAAATTACACATATCAGACTCGACCTCCCAAGTAGCCTCATCTATAGGTCGATGTCTCCACTGGACCTTAACCACAGGGATCACTCTAGAGCGCAACCGCCTAACATCCCTAGCCAATATGGAGACTGGCTGCTCAACAAAAGAAAATCGCTCATCTAACAGAACTGACTCCCAATGAATAACATGAGACTCATCCAAAATGTAACGGTGAAGCATAAAAACATGAAAAACTGTATGAACAGATGATAGATCAGGGGGAAATGCCAATTCATAAGCCACATCACTAATAGTCCGAAGAATCTTAAATGAACCCATATAATTGTGGCTAAGCTTGCCCCTTTTACCAAACCTCATCACATCCTTCATGGGTGAAACTAGAAAGAAATCACGATCACCAATACCAAATCTCAAGGCATAAATTCTAGAATCAACATAACACTTCTGCCTACTCTGAGCCGCTCTAAGTCTATCCTGAATGACTCAGACTCTATTCAAAGACTCACAAAGCAAGTCCGTACCTTGATATCTCAGCTTTGAAACATCAAACCAACCCACTGGAGAGCGACAACGCCTACAATACAATGCCTCAAAAGGATCCATGTTGATACTAGAATGGTAGTCGTTGTTATATGCAAACTAAGCTAAAACCAAATTTTACTCCCATTGGCTACCAAAATTCATCATGCATGCGCGAAGCATATCCTTCAAAACTTGGAGAGTCTGCTCTGACTGGCCATCGGTCTAGGGATGAAATGTTATGCTAAAATCAATCTGAGTACCCAACTCATTCTGAAAAGTCTTCAAAAAGTGAGATGTAAACACAGAACCTCGATCTAAAATAATGGACACCAGTGCACCATGAAGACGCACAATCTCATGGATGTAGATATGGGCCAACCTCTCAGCACTGAATGAGAATTGAATCATAATAAAATGAGCTGACTTGGTCAATCGATCCACACTGACCCAAACACTATAAAAAAGACAAGAAGTATAAGGAAACCTAGGCACGAAGTTCATAATGATCTATTCTCACTTTCATTCAGGAATGGCAACATCTGAAGCAAACCACCAGCTCTCATATTCTTGGCCTTCGCTAGCTAACAACATGGGCAATGAGCCATAAAAACTGCTACATCTCGTTTCATACCACCCCACCGGTAGTGCTGCGTCAAATCATGATACATCTTAGTCACACCTGGATAGATGGAATATCTAGAATAATGGGCCTCCTCAAAGATCAACTTAATCCAATCACCCACTCTCGGTACACGAACTCGACCCTCAATCCTCAAACTCCATCTGAATCAAGTGAGGCTTTCTTAGCATCCCATCAAATGAGGCTTTCTTAGCATCCCCACTCAACACTTTATCTCATATAAACCTCAATCCAATATTATCAAACTGATGAGCTCGAATCTGCTCCATCAAAGAAGATCTAGCCTCCACAAAAAACAAAATACGCCCAAGTGTTGAAATATCAAGTCTAACAATATGGTTAGCTAAAGACCGAACCTCTAAGGTTAAAATCCTCTCTTGACTCAAAATATGCACCAAACTACCCCTGCTAGTCAACTTCCATCTCAAGGCATCCACAACTACATTAGTCTTGCCTGGATGATGGAGAATGGTCAAGTCATAGTCCTTAAGCAACTCAAGCCAACGTCGCTGCCTCACATTAAGATATAGCTGGGTGAAGAGGTACTGAAGGCTACGATGATCTAAGAAGATCTTACAACGGACTCCATACAAGCAGTGCCTCCACAACTTCAAGGTAAACACAACTGCGCATAACTTCAAATCATGGGTAGGATAATTTATCCCATGAGGCTTCAACTAATGAGACGCATAAGCATTCACCTTGCCCTCCTGCATCAACATTGCCCCCAATCCAACACCTGAAGCATCACAAAACACGATAAAGCTCACGTCTTCCTTCGGCAAAGCCAATATAGGAGTTGAAGTCAACAAATTCTTGAGCTTTTGAAATCTTGCCTCACAAGCATCATATCACTGAAAGGAAATACTCTTCTAAGCCAACTTAGTCAAAGGAGCTGCAATAGAAAAGAGACCCTCAACAAAATATCAATAATAACCTGTTAAGCCGGTAAAACTCTAAATCTCGATGGTCGAAGTAGGTCTAGCCTAATCACGAACTATTGCAACCTTGGCTAGATCAACCATAATACCCTCTTTAGTCACCACATGACCCAAGAAAGAAATAGACTCCAACCAAAACTCGCACTTAGAAAACTTGGCATACAACTTCTCATCTCGAAATCTCTGAAGAAAAATCTACAAATACTCCTCATGCTCAGCCTTACTCTTGGAATATACCAAGATATCATCGATAAATACAACAACAAAGAAGTTGAGATACGATCAAAACACTCGATTCAATAACTCCATCAATGCGGCAGGGGCATTGGTCAACCCAAAGGATATGACCAAGAACTTATAATGACCATATCGAGTTCGAAAGCTATCTTTGAAACATCTGAAGCTCTAATCCTCAATTGGTGATAAGCAGACCTCAAATTAATTTTCGAAAACATCACAACACCCTGTAGTTGGTCAAATAAGTCATCAATGCGGGGAAGGGGATACTTCTTCTTAACCATCACCTTATTTAACTGTCCATAATCAATACACATCCGCACAGACCCATCCTTTTTCTCCACAAACAAGACAGGCACACCCCAAGGTGAAATACTAGGTCGGATAAACCCCTTGTCCAATAACTTCTGCAACTGATACTTTAGTTCTTTCAACTCTACTGGGGACATCCTATAAGAAGAAATAGAAATGGGTTTGGTTCCTGGCTCAACATCAATAACAAAACTAATATATCGATCTGGAGGCATAACAGGCAAATCCGTAGGGAACAAATCCATAAACTCACGGACAAGACAGACAAAATCCAAGGAAGGAGGTGAAACAACATTGGTTTTACGAATATGATCCAAGAAATATAAACATCCCCCCTCAACCAATTTATGAGCCTGAACATAAGATATAATCCTCTTAGGACCCGAATGAAGTACACCCTTCCAAGCTATCCCTGGCACACCCGGTGAAGCTAAAGTCACAGTCTTATCAAAATAATCTAAAACGACATGATTAGAAGCCAACCAATCCATACCCAAAATACTATCAAACTCGACCGTATCTAACACAAACAAGTCTACCAAAATCTCACGCCCGACAAAAGTCACAACCCAAGATCGGTACACCCCATCCACCGCTAAAAGAATCACCTATCGGGATAGATACACGAATAGGCACGGCAAGAGGCTCACTAACAAAATCAAAACCCAAAGTAAAATACACAAACACATGGGATAAAGTCGATCCGGGAATAAATAATACAGATGCAAGTCTGAAACAAACGGGGATGATACCTATGATCACATCATTAGAAGACTTTGTCTCAGGTCTAGCTGGTATAGGATAGAACTGCCCACGACCACTAACTGTTTAAGTAGCCCCACGACCACCAACCGCTTGAGTGGTCCCACCCCCAACCCATGATCTCTATTGCATTTGCCCCTCACACATCTGGTAGCGACCCTACTCCTCATAGTTAAAATAAAAATAGCCCAAATCGCCCGACGGAGACAGTCCCTGGCCACATGGACAATCTCTTCACACACATAGCAACCTCTACGACCAATCTCAATCAAAGAATATACAACTGGGCCCGAATAGCCGCCTTGAACTGCTGAACTAGAAGATCCCCCAGATGAATTCTATAAAGCTGCCCGCACTAGCCTACCATGGTATCTACGAGAACCTCTAAAAAATTTTCCTCGAGAGTTCTGACTCTTGAACTCACCAAAACATCACGCCTTCTTGGTGCCTCCCTGAGATGCATTAAGAATACCCTCTGTCATCTTACCATGATCCATAATACTCTGAAAAAAAAGCCCCAAACATAACCATCTGAGATATATCCAACTAAAGAGAGACCTGCAAACCCTTCACAAACTTTTGAATCTTCTCAGACTCTTGGAAATGCTATCATAGGAATATCTGGACAGGGCATGGAAGTATCCCTTATACTCAGCAACTGCTCCAAATGATCAAACTCGTCTCGCGTAGTATCTCTCAAATAGAAAGGCATAAATCTCTCCAAGAAGGTATCAACAAACTAATCCCAAGTTATCTCAGGAGAATCATGGGGTCTACAGCTTACAAGCAACCTCCACTAATCTCTAGCACCATCTCTCAATTGATAGGTTGTATAAGCAACACCATCTACGTAAAAAGAGTGAAACATAAATTAGAATACAAGGTATGAGAGAACTTCACACGATAAAGAATAAAATGAGAGAAGTTTCCTAAAGATGTCCTATAGCCTCTCGAAGATACATACGGACGTCTACTTACCGATCCGCGAGACTCTATTAGACATACTGTTCTTACACTATTGAGACCAATGAAACCTGGCTGCTTTGATACCAATTTGTCACGACCCAAAAATTGATAAGTTACGATGGCACTTGTCGCAATGAAACTTAAAAAATAAGCCAATCACCCAAACTAATACACACGGGGAAAAGACAGAAATGCCTCAAAGTTAAGGCTTCTAGAACGAAGTCGAACCATATAAATATAATAAAAGTGAAAAGAATAAAATCAACGCATGCAACCATAGCTCCCAAAACCTGGTATCAATAGTATAAGAACTACTAATACAATTCTGGAGTCAAATATATTAGAAAAATAACCACAAAAAATATATGTTTCAGAATACTAATAAAGACATAACTATTATAGAAAGGTAGAGGTAAACTTCGGACATATGAATGTCCAACCGCTACCTTTAGAAATCTGAACGCGCCCAAAATCAATAAGTCTAAGGTGCACCCAAACCTAAAGCTGCATCGAAAAGGTAAAGTAGGAGTGAGTACGGTCCACTTGTACCCAGTAGGTATCATAAGACGATCGAGCAAAGTAGAAAATAAAGCATACAAAATACACACTAAAGGTATGTTACCTGCAATTAGAAAATATCCCACAATGGTAGTCCATACCGCTTGCACTAACAGTTCTAATATATCACATATATTACTTCCACACCCTTTTTTTTAACCATAAAGATTAAATTTTAAGTTTGAATGGGTTTTTATTATTAAAGTGACAAAATAAAGATTGTTTCAAAAATGATTCATTTTACAATTAACTCAGAGTCGCCACTTAGCATAAATCAGATGTGCCAAGTCACCTTTCGAAATCTTTTTTCAAAATAATTTGACTCTAAAACTGATCCATGAATAGAGATTCCGATTAAGAAATTCTGTTGACCAAGGGGAAGGTGTTAGGCACCCCTCAGTCCCGTGATTCTGCCACGATCGCTTCGTAGAATATATCGGTTAGTTCAACACTAAGAATGTATAAACCATATAAAACACACAACAATTAAACAAACAAACACAAACAAAATAAAATCCCAAAATTTAATGCCCAGTCCAATTTAGAAAAATGCAGTAATGTAAACCTACGCTAACCTATACTAATCCTAAACTACGCTCCAATGCTTTACCCGATGCCTCGGTCCTTCATCACAGACGTCCTCCGAGTACAAAATACTTTGGGACATTTCCCGATGAATAATTACAATATACCTTTGGGGCATTCCTTGACGAATGAATACATCTGAATCAAATACGGTAAACTAAAAAACATTCAACACGCATTCCACATTCAAACATTTAACCAAACACTATTGCTAAATTTTGCCTACCCAAACCTACATTTTCCTATCCATTTCAACATATAATAATTCTATCACGTTCCAACAATATTCATGCTTATTCTGAATTAAACAAAAACAACAACGAACCAAAATTGATCTGTATTCATCCTTTTATCAACTTTTTAATTTTTCCCCAAATTCAATCTCAACCAATGGTTAACAAAATTTTAAATTATCAAATCACTTTTCAAAATCCAAAACCAATATCAAACACATACCATGATTCATTATTCATGGATAAACAATATCGAACATCAACAAAATCATTCAATCACAATCCACCAACACACAATCATAACATCATGCACCAAATCGAAATAAAACCAAAAGAGGGGGTCAAAGAATTGGACCTCAAGTATTGATTTTAATATATCGGAGATAGAATCGCCCCCGAAAAGCCTCGATTCAAACCAAAACAACTAAATATCAGGAAATAGCAAACTCGAACAGATTTAAAACCCCAAGAAAGATAAAATATATAGTAGATCGAGTCTGAAATTGCAAAAAAAATGAGAAGACCTATACAACCTGTACATGAAATCTCACCGGAACCAACCCGAATCTCGCTGGAATTAAACCAAAAGAACTGATATAGCACTGATATGCCATTTAACATTGTTTTCTATTAAAACAGTACAACAGTCACCGGCTAAATGCTTTTCCATCCAAACTCGTCATAACGACTGATTGGAGAACACGATTTAACGATAGATCTCAACGGCATTGGTGGATTTGGGGTTCACACCGGTGGTTTGGGACTTTTTTTGGCAAAAGTGAACGAGAAAATAACTGCTATGCTTTTTCCGGTAGCGATTCCGGTGGGAGTTTCGCCGAAAAACACCACCCTCATCGTTTTCCTCGCTCTTTTAGTATCTCTCTCTCTAAACTCTCTATTAAATATTTGTCACTCTCTCTCTCTCTCTCTCTATCTCTCGATCTCTCCTTCCTCTGTGTGTGTGTGCACAGATATAGCTTTGTGTGTGTACCAGTGTGTACTCTTTTTTGGTGGCTGGGTATGCGAATTTCGGTGAGGATGAGTAATCTCTATCCTATTTTTCAGTGAGCTACCTATATGTGTTAATGGTGATTGTACGTGTGTAGTCGTGAAGAAGAAAAGAAAAAAAATACTGTGTGCGTTCTATGGATATGCCACGACCCAAAAATAAGGGTCATGATGACACTTGTTGCGGCGTACCTTGACAAGTAAGCCTATCACCCAAACTGATACAAATAGAGAAAAAGACAGAAATACCCAAGTTAAGGCTTCTAGAATGAAGACGAACCATATAAATAATCATAACAATGCAGAAAGAACTTATCCAAAACACCAATCATAACCAAAACCAGGTGTCAATAGTGTAAGAACTACCCAAGACAGAAATACCCAAGTTAAGGCTTCTAGAATGAAGACGAACCATATAAATAATCATAACAATGCGGAAAGAACTTATCCAAAACACCAATCATAACCAAAACCAGGTGTCAATAGTGTAAGAACTACTAATACAATCCAAGAGTCAAATACATCGGAAAAATAACCACAAAGGAATAATAACTGTCTCCGAACACTAATAAATACATAACTAGTATAGAAAGATAGAGGTGAACTTCGGACGCATGAATGTCCAACCGCTACCTTGGAAGCTCCAACAACCGCTCGAATCAAGTAAACTAAGGCGCACTCGAGCTAGGACCTGCACCGAAAGAGCGCAGTAGGCATGAGTACGGTCCACTTGTACTCAGTAGGTATCATAGGCCGACTAAGCAAAGTAGTAAATAAGGCATACAAAATATACACTAAGGGCACGTCACCTGCAATCAGAAAACGTCCCACAACGGTAGCCCACACCGCTTGCACTAACAGTTCTAATATATATCTCACATATATTGCAAAAACACATTAAGATATAGAACACAAGTATAGATTATGTCACATATAAAATAGAGCAAGAGAGAACATGTAGATACAAAACCAACGGGCACATATAGGCCCCCACACGGGCACAACACGTAGATAGCCATTTTTCATGATTATTTCCCACCCTTAACATGCATTTTGTACCATCATTTACTATCCATCCCAGTCTAAAGAGTTAAGCCATAACCTACCCCGAAAGCCGAAACCGGTCCGCTACACTTGAACCCGCGACCTTACTTTTCACGAACAATATTGAAATCTACTAAAAACATCAAATATGAAATCTACACGTCAAAAAAAAAACCAACGACACCCATATTGACTACTTTTAGTTCGGGGTCAAAACGGACCCCCAAAATAGGTTTCCAAAAAAGAAGGGCAAAATTGAAACTTTACTTCAAAAATATGTTCTCCATATTTTTAGGAACCTACAGATGAAAACCCAAGTTAAATCGAGTGAAAAACGGGGTTCAAATCAAAGAAAAACCATGTTTGAACTTTACCGGGTAAAATCCTTGAAATTCGGGTTAAAATCAAGAATCGGAGTTGTTTTGAAGGTTAAATTGATGAAAAACTAGTAATTATAAGATAAAAATATTATTCAAGTGAAAGGAGATGAAATTTGAGTTTAAAATCATGCCCTAAGATTTTTGGGGTTTTGAGAAATTTATCAAGAAATTTCTAAGAAAAGAGTGAATTCTTACCTTAAATCCGTAATAAAACCAAGAAAAAGATGTTAATCTAGCTTTCCAAGCCCTCACAAACTTCACTTTTAAACTCCCAAACTATTTAGGGTTTAACTCCCAAGAGGCAAGATGAAAAATGAGCAAAATAGGTCAAAAAAAAGGTTATTTATCAGTGCAGATTTTTCTGCAGTGCTGTCAAAAGAAAAAACTGTTTTTTGTAACTCAATCCGGACTTCAACGGGGTGCCCGGGATTCGTTTGGAGTTCGATTTATGGAAATGAACTATGCAACCACACTAAATTCGACGTTTCGGACGCAATGACGATACCAGATTTTCTACAAAAATTTATTTTCACAAAATTGACCCCCGAGACCCGAAATCACAATTTTCCTAATCGAGGGTCGAAATGAGATTTAAAAGCTGTAAAATCATACCAAACATACTAAAACACTAAAATCGACATTCTGGATCTGTTGGCGAAGTCGGATTTTCCATATGAGGTCGTTTCAACCAAAAGTGGGTCCCACACCTAACTTTCCAATTTTTTCAACTTTCCGACCAATAGGTCGAAATGAGATCGAGTGAACCAGGACCCGAACCAAAGATCTACCTAGCCTAAAATCGATATTCCGGAGCTACTGCAACATTCCGTTAAGTCATCCATCGCACGGATCAAAATATAACCACATAAGTCCAAAATAAGGCTCTCGAAGCCATCAAAAACCACAATACTGCATAAATGATACCAAAATGCATCAAAAATCATGTCAACCATCCCCACGCCCCAAAATTATCATAATGTAACTACGGGGAGGGGTAAAACAGTCAAATCACACAAAATCACAAATTTCACATAGTTCATCAAATTTTTAGGTTGTTACATCATCCACCACTAAAAATCTAGTTTGTTCTCGAACTAAGGCAAGGAAATACCTGAATCAATGAAAAGCTGGGGATAGGAACTACGCATATCAGACTCAATCTCCCAAGTAGTCATATCTATAGGTCAAAGTTGCCACTGGACCTGAACCACAAGGATCACTTTGGAGCGCAACTGCCTAACATCCCTAGCCAAAATGGAAACTGGCTCTTCAACAAAGGACAACCGCTCATCTAACTGAACTGAATCCCAACGAATAACATGAGACTTGTCAAGAATATAGCAACGAAACATAAAAACATGAAAAATGGATGAACAACAGATAGATCAAGGGACAAAACCAACTCATAAGCCACATCACCAATAGTTCGAAGAATCTCAAATGGGTCAATATACCTGGGGCTAAGCTTGCCCCTCTTCCTAAACCTCATCACACCCTTCATGGGTGAAACTCGAAGGAAAACATGATCACCAACACCAAAACTCAAGACACGAAGTCTACAATCAGCATAACATTTCTGCCTACTTTGGGCCGCTCTAAGTCTATTCTGAATGACCCGTACCCTATCCAAAGACTCACGAAGCAAGTCAGTACCTCGAGGTCTCACCTCTGAAACATCGAACCAACCTACTAGATAGCGGCAACGCCTACCATACAACGCCTGAAAAGGAGCTATATCAATACTGGAATGGTAGTTATTACTATGTGCAAACTATGCTAAAGCCAAATGCTGCTCCCACTGGCCACCAAAATCCATCACGCACGCACGGAGCATACTCTAAAACCTGGATAGTCCATTCTGACTGGCCATCAGTCTGGGGTGAAACGCTGAACTAAGATTCACTCGAGTATTTAACTCATCCTGAAAAATCTTCTAAAAGTGAGATGTGAACACAGGACCTCGATCTGAAATAATGGACACCGGCACACCATGCAGACGCACAATCTCATGAATGTAGATATGGGCCAACCTCTCAGCACTAAATGAGACCTGAACTGAAATAAAATAAGCTGACTTGGTCGATCGATCCACGATGACCCAAACACTGTCGAAACCATGAGATGTACGCGGCAAACCAGTCACAAAGTCCATATGATGCGTTCCCACTTCCACTCAGGAATGGGTAACCTCTGAAGTAAATCACCAAATCTCATATGCTCGGCCTTCACCTGCTAACAACATAGGCAACGAGACACAAATTCTGCTATATCTATCCTCATACCACCCCACCAATAGTGTTGTCTCAAATCACGATACATTTTAGTCACACCTGGATGGATAAAATATCTAGAACAATGGGCCTCCTCCAAGATCAACCTAATTCGATCACCACTCTCGGCATACAAACTCATCCCTCAATCCTCAAAACTTCATCTAAATTAGGTGAGGCTTCTTTATACTCTCCACTCAACATCTTATTTCGAATCAACCTCAACCCAATATCGTCAAATTAATGAGCTCGAATCTGCTCCATCAAAGAGGATCTAGCATCCACAAGTGCCAAAACACGCCCTGGTGTTGAAATATCAAGCCTGACCATCAGATTAGCTAAGGACTGAACCTCCAAGGCCAACGACCTCTCCTGAGTCAAAAGATGCACCAAGCTACCCATGCTAGCCGACTTCTAGCTCAAGGTATCCACAACCACATTAGTCTTTCCCTAATGGTAGAGAATAGTCAAGTCATAATCCTTAAGCAACTCAAGCCAACGACGCTGCCTTCTAAGAAGATCTTGCTGATAATGAAGTACAAAAGGCTACGATGATCTGAGAAGATCTCACAATGGAATCCATACAAGTAGTGCCTCAAAAACTTCAAGGCAAACACAACTGCGCACAACTCCAAATCATGGGTAGGATAATTTCTCTCATGAGGATTCAATTGACGAGATGCATAAGCAATTACCTTGCCCTCCTGCATCAACACAACACCTAACCCAACACCTGAAGCATTAAAAAGACAGTAAAGCCCACGCCCTCCTTAGGTAAAGCTAATATAGGAGCTGAAGTCAACAAATCCTTGAGCTTCAGGAAGCTCACCTCACAAGCTTCGGACCACTGAAAAGAAATCTTCTTCTAGGTCAACTTGGTCAATGGAGCTGCAATGGATGAAAAACCCTCAACAAAACATCAATAATACTCAGCCAAGCCAATAAAACTCCGAATCTGGGTGGGCGAAGTAGGTTTAGCCCAAATTATGAACCGCTTCAACCTTAGATGGATCAATCATAATACCTTTTTTAGTCACCACATGACCCAAGAAAGAAAATAGACACTAACCAAAACTCACACTTAGAGAACTTAGCATACAACTTCTCATCCCTCAATATCTAAAGCACAATCCACAAATGCTCCTCTTGCTCAACCTCACTCTTGGAATAAACCAAGATATCATCTATAAATACCATAATAAAGGAGCCAATATAGGGTCGAAACACTTATTCATCAACTCTGTGAATGAGGCAGGGGAATTGGTCAACCCAAAAGATATGACCAAGAACTTATAATGACCATATCGAGTCCGAAAAGCTATTTTCAAAATATCCAAAGCTCTAATCCTCAACTGGACGATAACTGAACCACAATTCAATCTTCGAAAACACCACAACGCCCTGAAGCTGATCAAATAAATCATCAATGCGAGGAAGAGGATACTTATTCTTAACTATCACCTTGTTCAACTGTCGATAATTAATACATATCTGCATAGACCCATCCTTTCTCTTTACATACAAGACAGACGTACCCCAAGGTGAAACACTAGGTCAAATAAATCTCTTATCCAACAACTCATATAACTGATCCTTCAGTTCCTTTCAACTCTGTTGGGCCATCCTATAAGGAGGAATAGAAATAGGCTCGGTGCCCGACTCAACATCAATAATAAAATCAACATCTCAATTCGAAGGCATACTAGGAAAGTCCATAGGGAACACCTCCATAAACTCACGGGCAACACGGACAGAATCTAAGAAAGGAGGCGAAACAACACTTGTGTCACGAATATGGGCCAAGTAAGATAAACATCTCTTCTCAAATAATTTATGAGCCTGAACATAAGATATAACCCTCTTAGGACCCGAATTAAGTGTACCCTTTCCAAGCTATCCTTGTCACACCAACTAAAGCTAAAGTCACAGTCCTAGCAAAACAATCTAAGACAAGGATGAGTATCTGTGAGTAATGTTGTATGGTGAATGAAGAATAATATGTAGTGTATATGTGTTGTGGAGTGAAAGAAGAAGAAAAAGAAAAAAATGGAGACTAATTATGGGGTTTGCAGGTTATGTATTTGGCGTGTGTTTGTGTATGTGGGTGTATGGTGTGTACAGAAAGTTGTTGGATTAAGTGGGGTAGGGAATAGGTAGGGGTAGGGTAGGAGGTGGTAAATGAGTAAAAATTAATTTTTGGGGCGGACAAAATTACGTATCTACATTATGCCCCTCTTTGGATGTAAACGCAAAGTGTTTCCAGACAAGGAAGTAGACAACAAGGCAAATTTTTACTAATCATTATTCAAAATAACAGTGAAGAAAGATGGAGTGAAATCAAATCTTGACTTTGGACGTCCTACTATCCCAGATTAGGTGGGGATCAGGTTGCATGTAGTTCCAAGGTTGAAAAAAAAACTATACCGAATTAGAGAGTCGAGTGAGGTCCCGTTGAGGTTTCGGTCTACAACTCTGCTATTACATCAAAGATAAACATTACAGGTTAAAAAGATAACTGAAATTAAGAAATCCTATCTATGCAGCTTCTTTTGGACCCTTGACTTGAGTTTCTGATGCTTTCAAAATGTACAAAAAATCTTATCTTCTTTGGGTTGAACTTGAGAATAGATACTTTCTCCATAAAAAAATTTGATGTTTGGAGATGAACTCATAAATTGATCATGTTCTGTCGATGGTACTTCTGATCCTTGATCCCGAATTTGAAAATCTCCACTCTGTTCTTCAGGCGGGCTCCTGACTTACAATTCTTCACCTTGTTGCTTGACTCTCAATCTTTGGAATAAACTGGCACACGACTCCCCAACTGGTGTAAAATTATCCCTTGGCTTCTTGTTAAGAAATTTTGGTGGTCTAATTAACATTGATGTTGGCTCAGGAATATAGCAATGATCATCAAGAGTATTGAATAGGCATTCACTAGCAGCCTGGGAAAGCACAACCGTTGGGCGGATAGCCAATGTGGAAGCCTCAGTAGAGGCTTGAGCAATAAAATCACAAACGATAGGTGGTGCTATCAATGTGGCAGCTGGAGAATGAGTGATGGAAGCATTGGGATGCTTTTGTCTTAGAGTGAATTCTAAGGCATGTTGTGGTACATCAACAACAGTGGGAAATTGACTTTGTAATTATGATGGAAGACTCAAGGTATTTGCGGGGTCAATAACGGGGAATGAGGGAGAAGACAACCCATTGTCCCAAGCTCAGTGAATTTTCATTATTTGTTGCCTTAGTCTCACAATCTCTTGCTTTAAATTCTCATTTTCCCGACTCTTTGTCTGATCCATGATGTCACTCCCTATATCTTTGTTGGACATGACTAACTCTTTCTTAGGCTTGGTGTGACGTGGAGGACCATCCAAAATGCCACAAACCAACCATCTTAAACTAACTGAACAAGAAATAACAAATGCATTAGAGTTCAATACTTTCTCAAAATATTTTTCTTTTTTTTTTCTTTTGAAAAGATCACCGAACCCAAGAAGGGTGCCTACGTATCTCACCCCCGAAAGAGGAGAATCAGGTGTGCGTAGTTCGTAAAGTTTGACCTCAAAATGACCGATCAAATTTTTTTTTTCTCTTGAAACTTTAAGGAGAAAAGGAAATAACAAAGTGTAAAAAGAATGACGAAAATCTTTTTGCATTTTTTAGGTTTAAATCTCTATACAAAATAAAACATATAATTACTAAAGGAAAAATCTTTTTGGGTTTTCAATTTTTGAATTTCATACGAAAATAAAACTTAAAACTGTTAAAGGAAAATCTTTTTGTAGTTTCTTTTAAAGATGTATATGACCCTTACTCTAAATGAAGAATGAAGAAAATATTTTTGAATTTTTTAAATAAGACCACCGAACCCTAGAAGGTTGCCTACGTATCTCACTCCCGAAAAAGGAGAATAAGGTGTGCGTAGTTCGTCCAGATTGAACAATTAATGATTAAATGACAAACTCAACCCTGACTTAAGAGATACGACCAAGATAGACAATGAACAACGTTAATAAAATCTTTTTTGAGTTTTCAATTTGACAATTCACATAAAAATGACACCAACAACTATGAAAGAAAAAACTTTATGGTATTTTCGTTATATGAAATGTACAAAACTTCTACCATCTTTTTTGAATTTTTCTTTTGTAAAAATCCTATATTGAAAAGAAATATTTTTGGAGTTTTCAAATTGTGATTGCTTACTAATGAAACAAGAGGAAGATCTTTTTGATGTTTTTGTTTTTTGAAAAATGAGTGCAAAAAAGGCAAAAAATCTTTTTTGAATTTTGAATTGTGAAAAACAAAAGCCATAAAGAACCCTAAAAACTATGAAACTTATAAATTCAGATAACTAGTAGATAGATTAGAAAATAGATCTAATGTGAGCTGGAGTTGAGTCAAAAGTATCCAACCGGTTTGTAATACTTTTTTGGTTGAATGGAAAAATTACTTGATTACCAAAAAAAAAAACTACGAAACTCTTTGTTGATTCACCTTTTCTCTTTTATTTCTTTTTTTCATGCCTACACACCTTTTTATAATTCTAGTACATGTTTTCCTCAAATCAGTCTATCAAAAGACCCTATTACCCTCAAAGATGCAACATTTAGCACATAGGGATGCATTAGAGGTGAGTCTCTTATAAAAGATCAAGTGGGTCCCGCTAGATCGCAATATGATGCAAATAAGCATGACCTAAAGACTGACCTACACTGAGGTCCACTAACAAGGCCATTCGGGGGAGCATATGGTCGATAGTGGCTGCTTTGCTTTCCACCTACTCCATACAACTGACGGCTCCCCCTCCTAAGAAAAAGGTGACTCAATTAGAGTTCGTGTACACGACGTGTACTCCGGGACTTGTTGCAAAAAAATTGACTCGAATTATACAAATAATGCCAGATATAAAGCAGTAACACATAAAGAAAACTACAAACATATAACACGTAGGCATTCAACAATGATAAAACAATAACACAAACACTGACACAAATAATGTTTATACACCTATAATGTCAAACTAAGCCGATACAACTCAAAAAAATAAGCTCAAATTTTAAAAATTTCCTAGCAGAGTCGCCAAACTGTCACACACCTTTTTTAACCAAAACAATTAAATTTTAAGTTTGAAAGGATTTTTATTATTAAAAGGACAAAATAAAGATTGTTTCAAAAAGGATTCGTTTTACAATTAACTCAAAGTCGCCACTTGGCATAAATCGAGTGTGCCAAGTCACCTTTGAATATCCTTTTTCAAAATGATTTGACTCTAAAACTGATCCACAAATAGAAATTTTGATTAAGAAATTCTGTTGACCGAGAGGAAGGTCTTAGGCACCCCTTGATCCCGTGATACTACTACGGTCGCTTAGTAAAGTATACCGGCTAGTTCAACACTAAGAGTGTATAAACCATATAAAACACACAAAAATTAAACAAACAAAATAAAATTCCAAAATATAATATCTAGTCCAATTATACAATCCCAAAATAAAAAAATGTGAAAATGTAAACCTACGCTAACCCTAAACTATGCTCCAATGCTTTACCCAATGCCTCGGGACTTCGTCACAAACGTCCTTCGAGTACAAAATACTTCGGAACATTCCCCGGTGAATGAATATATCTGAATAAAATACGTTAAACTAAAAAAAACATTCAACACGCATTCCACATTCAAACATTCAACAAAACACTATTCCTAAATTTTGCCTGCCCGAACCTACATTTGCCTATCCATTTCAACATATCATAATTTTATCACTTTCCACCAATATTCATGCTTATTCCGAATTAAACAAAAACAATAATGAACCAAAATTGATCTATATTTACCCTTTTATCAACTTCTCAATTCCTCCCCAAATTCATTCTCAACCAATGATTAACAAATTTTTAGATTATCAAATCACTTTTCAAAATCCAAAACCAACATCAAACACATACCATTATTCGTTGTTCATGGATAAACAATATCGAACATCAACAGAATCATCCAACAACATACAATCATAACGCACCAAATCAAAACAAAAAGAGAGAGTCAAAGAATTAAACCTCAAATGTCGATTTCAATATATCAGAGATAGAATCGCGCCGAAAAAACCTCGATTCAAACCTCCACAACGAACCAAACCAACTCGAGATCAGGAAATAGAAAACTCGAACAGATTTAAAACTCCAAGAAATATGAAATATCAAGCAAACCAAGGCTGAAATTGCAAAAAAAATCGAGAAGACCTATACAACCTGTACACGAAATCTCACCGGAACCAACCTAAATCTTGCCAGAATTAAACCAAAAGAACCGACATAACACTAATACGCCATTTAACATTGTTTTCTGCTGAAACAGTAAAACAGTCGCTAGCTAAACGTTTTTCCGGCCAAACTCGTCATAACGACTGATCGGAGAACGCGATTTGATGATAGATCTCGGTGGCATTGGTGTATTTGGGGTTTAGACCAATGGTTTGGGACTTTTTTCGGCAACAATGAACGAGAAAATAACTGTTATGCTTTTTCCGGTAGTGATTTTGGTGGGAGTTTCGTCGAAAAACACCACCCTCGCCGTTTTCCCTCTTTCAGTCTCCCTCTCTCTCGACTCTCTATCAAATATTATTCACTCTCTCCCTCTCTTGATCTCTTCTTTCCATATGTGTGTGTGTGCACAAATATGGCTTTATGTGTGTACCAGTGTGTGCTTTTTTCCGGTGGATGGGTGTACGAATTTCGGTGAGGATTAGTAATCTCTATCCTATTTTTCAGTAAGCTCTTTATGTGTGTTAATGGTAACTATGCTTGTGTAGTCGTGAAGAAGAAAATAAAAAAATAGTGTGTGTGTGTTCTGTGGATGAGTATCTGTGAGTGATATTGTATGGTGAATGAAGGATAATGTGTAGTGCATATGTGTTGTGGAGGGAAAGAAGAAGAAAAAGAAAAAAAAATGGAGACTAATTGTGGGGTCTGGAGGTTTTGTATATGGCGTGTGTTTGTGTATGTGGGTGTATGGTGTGTCCAGAGAGTTGTTGGATTAGGTGGGGTAGGTGAGGTAGGTGGGGTAGGGATAGGGTAGGAAGAGGTAAATGAGTAGAAATTAATTTTTGGGATGAATAAAATTATGTGTCTACAATTACAACAACACAAGATAGAATACAAGTATGCATTATGTCATATATAAGTAGAATAAGAGAGAACATGTAGATAAGAAATCATCAAATACAAGTAAAGGAAGGTAAGACGAATACATAGATGACAAATCAATATGACAATACAACACAACATAAACATAATAAAGTAAGTTCAATGTATATAATGATGATGCATGAGGTCATCGCATAACCTTCAGAATTGTCGCACAATCCTCGTATACACCTACGGAGGTAAGCCTCCCAAAACAGGACCCATGGGGGTTAGTCAACACGTATACAATCCACATATCTCATATCTTCTCCCCAACACATCCCTCGGGGAAGGTTTTATAAGGTGTTACAATATCTCCTCCCTAGCACTTCCCTCGGAGAGGGTTTTATAAAAGGTGTTGTCAGTGTTTCTCAGATGTTTCCACGATGGTACTATTTTTTTATGAATGTGTATTGTTTTGCGGAAAATTTTAACTTTTGAGAAGAATCACCACTTAATTTTGAAAAGGAATTAAGAAACCTTTATAAAGTACTTTGAACGATCCAAAATAGTAAAATCGTTCAAGTTTTGAAGATTCTAAGTAAGCGGTTTCTATTAACGTTTTGAAAAGGTGTTAGGCACCTAAAACATCCGCTAACTTGCGGTTATCCGAACTGTTTGAAAACGTCTTTTGACTAACTTCAAAAAGGATTAATTTGTTGAAAAGTGGTTGATTAGGAAAAAGTTTTTTTGCAAAAATCAATTTTTTAGCGACTTAGTTAGGGATTCAACTAGGTTCGCAAGAAACACGAAAAACAAACAAGCATAAAGAAGAGGGGAAGGGGAGGATGTAAGGGATTCAAGCCATTAGGCCCAAATCAATAAGACTTCCCCTAGTCTAATTGGGGTTTCAACCCATTCACCTGTCCTAATCTAGCTTTTGAGCCTTTGTCTCAAGTCTCGATCCACCTGTATTAATTTTACAGCTTTGGCTTCGAGACCAAAATAAATAATTAAATAAATAAATACGACAACCATAAATAAATAACGATGACAAATAAATAAATAGAAATGAGACTCGGGTTTCATTGTTGCTTCAAGAATGGGACTTTAGTCTATTCTTCTTCTTCAGACTCCTTATGTCCGTATGCCGTGAGATTCACTTTTGGACTTGGTCTAGGAATAATGGGCTTCAATGGCCCATGTCAATAATGGAAAATGGGAGGAGTTCATTTAGAACTCGAATGTATCCACATGCAAAGAAAACACAAAAGGATTAATATATGTTCAAATGTGGGTAAATACTAGACATATTGAAGGAATTATCACTAATGTTAAATCATGAAAGAAGTAATATGGATGTTAATCAAATACTGAAACATTATTATTGAGCAAGCCGCAGGAAAATATAGGCTCAAAAGTTACCGTTTAGCATCATGCAGAAAAATAGATGCACAAAAAATTCTATTGATGTTAAACCAAATGAGGAAAAAAAATGAATGCAGAAGGATTACTATTAATATTAAACAATATGCAAGGAAGTTACTGTTATCATTTTAAACAGAATGTTAACAAAAGAAGACAGAAGATAAGAAAATTCTAGTGGAATATTCAGTCAAAGCAAAATATTCTAAACAGAAACTTAAACAAGAGGAGAAGGAAAGAAGCAAACTATTTGATTAACTGAACATTTCACCCACTCTTTGAACATTAGTAACCCAGGTAGATTAAATGTCCCCAAGAGAGCTTCAAATTACAAAAGTCAATCTTCAAACCCGAAAAAAAATTTCGACTTAAACAAGGCATAGGCAAAATCATGCAACCCAAATTATCTTAGCAGAACAAAATAATGCAATCTACTGAGAAAATACAACTTGCTTAGCTCGATTAATGTGATCCACGAACTAGATGAACTCACGCCAAAGGCATAATATAGTTTTTGAGATTATCACGCGTAAAGCCCATTTCCTCCTTATTACATTAATCTCGGCTTATCATCGCCCATGTTATGGGTTTTAGAAAGGAGGAAAGAAAGAGAGAGGGGCATAAATAGTAAACAAGGCATGCGACCTGCAAACAAATAAAAAGGGAGAAGCACAAGACAGATAGACCACAAATTATTCGTTTAGTTCTAGATCCAACATAAATTTCTTAAAGATCTGACTTTGTTTCCCCTATGGAAGCTTTTCACAAATTCTTGGAATCACATTACTCACGCAGCAGGCGAATTCACAGGCAAGGAAACCCAACACATGTTATCCTAAACCTCATTCATCCTCTCTCTACCTTAGGATTCATAATATTACCATTTTTCCACAACTTCTTTCAAAGAAAAGTTAAGGGACTCAAAAAGTTGCAATAAACAAATCACCTCAAGACATAGATACAAAGAAATATGAATAAAAATCAAGTTTTTAAAATTAAATTCTAGCAGGGATTCAGAATCTAAACGAGAGCGTCATTAGGCTAAAGACTAGACAAAAGAAACAATAAAATGAATGAATTTGATTATTAAAAGAAGACCATTAGCAGACTATGAAAAATAACATTTAGGGGCGGACCTTCCCAATTGTCAGACGATTTCAAAAACAGTATGGAAACAAGAATCGTCAATACGTTCATCAAGGTCCTATGGCTTATGAAAGCCTTTAACAACAAACAATTCCGAGTAGAATAGGACAACAATTACGATTACTACATACTACACGACGCCGACAATAATACAACGCGATAACAAAAGAAAGAATTGAGCATTGACTGGCTTTTGGGCTGCAAAACAAAACTCGAACCTACAACGAAAGCTCGACCACCATCTGGAAGCATCGCCGTTAATTCGAGGCTACTCCAAGAACCTTAACGATTCTTTGCAACAATATTTTATTAAGAAACAACTTTTTGCTTGGTCTCTCATTCTCGCCTAAGAAGAAGAAAAATCCCTCAAAACCCAAAAATTTTGAATCAAAGAATTTCCAATCCCTTTTCCCCAAATTCGAACCCAAGAGCCAAAAAAAATCCCCATCTCAATCTCAACAGTGTGTTTTTTCTATATAAATGAAGTGAGGGTATTTTTGGGACTTGAAAAAAAAAGGATATTTTGGAATTCGAAATTCGAATTCCCTCCTCTATCTTAGGGTTTCATCAATAATTGTCCCATTTTTAGATTGGTGGACCAATTAAAAATAGGGCAAAATGAAATTTATTCCAAACCAATGAAAATCAATCAGGTATGTACAAAATCGTACAATCTCATACGAGAATCACGGGATTGAACTGTTGAAGAGGCCAACACATCGATTTCTAGAAATTTCTTAGCATTTCTTCGTGCAAATCAGCGTGGGACGCATGAAAGAGGAAAAATGAGCGGTTTAGGATCGATTTCGGGTTGGGTCGATGAGGCTTCACTGGAACATATTCATTGAAGTTGGTAGTTTTGCCGCTTTGGGTGCTGGTGTATTGTTGTCGTCGTTTTTGTCTTGTTGAGAGTTGTTGTTTGAAGGAGATGGGAAACAATAGTGGGCCGGGTTAGGCTGTGTTGGGACTGGATCAAATCTTTTTTAAAAAACGGAAAAGACTGTTGTCTTTTAAATTGTATGGGCTAATTGTTGATGAATAGATGGGCCTGGGCAGGTTGTTGGTTTAAATTGGGATGGAGGGTTTTTAGGATTATGGTTAGGATTTTGGATTACAATTTAGGCAATTAACTTTAAATTCTAGCCAATTTGAAGATCAATTGGTCAATTGTATCACAATTGGGGTTAATTTGATTTCAATTAGAGTCAAATTTAATAAATTGACTAAATCAAATCAAAATTCAATACGAATTAGTGCCTTGTTTAATATTGAGCTTCTTGATTTGATAAATTAAACAAATATTTATCCAAATAAATTATTTTTGAGAGAAAAATTTATCCAAGTAAATACTTTGAAAATCCTTTATTCAGATAAAATAAATGTTGTAATTTCATTTGTAGTCGAAGAAACTCAAGATCAAATTTAGTCGTGGAGGGAAAAAATTAGGTGTCAACAAGTATGATATGAGGGTGTAATTCTCACAACCAATCACAATAATATATTTCCACAACCAACCACAAGTATACATTTTCACAACCACGTGAGCCAATATTCACTCATTATTTTTGTTTCATCCCTGAATTTCCACATGTCTCATATAACAAGTAGTATGAATATATCACAATACACCAATGGTACCACATTAGGAATTTCAATAATACAATACAATTATTCACATATATTCAAGGCTATCAACATCATATAGGACCCACACTGTCACACATATTACATAATATCTCAATTTCAACAATTACATTACATATAGGCCCCTATAAGGGCACAATAAATAGATAGCCATTTTTTATTATTAGTTCCCACCCTTAACCTTCATTTTGTTTCAATATTTACTACCCAACCCAATCTGAAAGAGTTAAGCCATAACCTATCTCAAAAGCAGAAATACCACCACCAAGACTTTACTCCTAAAGCCCTACTCCTCATGAACAATCTCGAACTCCACTAAAAACATCAACTATGGTATCTCCAGGTAAAAAAAAAAAACAACGACACCCATATTGGTTACTTTTGGTTCGTGGTCAAAACGGACTCTCGAAATGGGTTTTCAAAAAAAGGGACAAAATCATAACTTTACTTCAAAAATATGTTCTCCATATTTTTAGGAGCCTATAGCTAAAAACTCAAGCCAAATCGAGTAAAATATGAGGTTCAAATTGAAGAAAAATTATTTTTAAGCTTTATCGGGTAAATTTTTTAAAATCGGGATTAAAATCAAGAATCAGAGTTGTTTTGAAGGTTAAATTGATGAAAAATAAGTAATTATAAGATTAAAATATTATTCAAGTGAAAAGGAATGTAATTTGGGTTAAAAATCGAGCCCTAAGATTTTTGAATTTTTGAGAATTTGATCAAGAATTACTAAGAAAATGAATGATTTCTTACCTTAAATCCGTAAGTGAATCAAGAAATAGATGGTAATCTAACTTCCCAAGCACCCACAAGCTTCACTTTAAGCCCTCACACTAATTTTAAGGTTTAACTCTCAAGAGATAAGATGAAAAATGAGCAAAATTGGCAAAAAAAAGGGGAAGCTGTTTTCATACCCAAAAAACTGCAATTGCACCAGATTTTTTTCTATTTTAAGTCCAACTCGGACTTCGATGGGGTTCTCGAAATTCATTCGGAGTCCGATATACGCAAACGAATTATGTAACCACACCAAATTTGACGCTCCGAACTCAATGACAATATTAATTTTTTTGAAAAAATATCATTTTCACAAAGTTGATTCCTGAAATTTGAAATCATAATTTTTCAAATTGAGAGTCGAAATGCGATTTAAAAGCCATAAAATCACATCAAATATGTTACCACCCTAAAATCAACATTTCATATATGCTAACAAAGTCAGATTTTCCATTCGAGGTCATTTCGATCAAATGTGGGTCTCACACCCATATTTTCAATTTTTCCAACTTTCTTATCAATAAGTCGAAATGAGCTCCGGTGCATCGGAACCCGAATCGAAGGTCTACTTAGCCTAAAATTCATATTCTGGAGTTGCTGACGTAGTTCATTCAGCCATCCATCACACGGAGATATTTACATAAGTCCAAAATAAGGCTCTCAAAGCCATCAAAAATCATAATATCGCATAAATGATACCAAATTATATCGAAAAGCATGCAAATCACTCTCACACTCCAAAAATTCCATATTAAAATCATGGGGAGGGGTAAAACAGTCAAATCATACAGAATCACATAATTCACATATTTCATCAAAAAGGTAAACGTTACGGTCTATTTCAACCAACTGTGTTGAACTGTTGCATGAGAAATAGGGACAAACAATGAAAATATTTAAATGGATATTTTGAAAAATATCCATGCTTATTTCAAGTTAATATTACAAGGTTCATTGAGTTTAAAATTGAGAATGACCAGTCTATGTTATAAGTTTTTGCTATTTTTCAAAAGTTTTTGAATAGAAATGGTATAAATCATTTGGAGATGCATGTAAAGATTAGACCAACAAATAAAGATAATTTATTTCAAATGAATGACCAACATTGTTATCATATGAATTTATTAGCTCAAAATTATGATTTTTTTACGATCAGACAACCTCATTTTGTATATAGTGCAACACCTGGTATCCATCAATCATTTGACGCAGTACCTAACGAACATAGTTATCAATCATTTAATGAAGGCTTAGGTAGTCAAGAATATATTAAAAGTAGTCATATATAATATGAGATCAGGTGAGTGATCTTTATTTTTTTTTTTAAATAATAAGAAACCTCGTGCATCACTACTTCACTAATTCGTATTTTTTTTATGGAGAAGATGAGGCTAGCTTTAATTTATGCAATGATGCACATGCTCAAATTTGCAATGAAAGTTCAGAGGAAGATGAACCTTCGAAAGATGATGGAGAGAGCCAATCAAAGGTGAATCTGATGAAGATATCGATGAGAGTGGAGATTTACCTCAAAATGATATTGGTGTAAATCTTCCTAATCAATTTGATCAAAGTGTGTCTAAAATACAAAATTATGACAATAAAAAAGATACTTTTATATCTACACGTGAACCCGAGATGAAATATTATTATGCTTGGTCTAAGGATGCCATAAAAGATTTAAAAAAAAAGAATGTGTTTAATCAACAAGGCTAGATTGAAACGGGTTGTGACGATTTAAAATTTGCGCAAAAAAAAAGAATTCAAGGTTGTAACATCAAGCAAGAAGTTATGGATTATGAGTTGTAGGTTTTATAATTCATTGGGTTGTTTATGATTTTGTCGAGGTCGAAAGGTCGGAGGTAGCCTTTGAAAGATAGAAAAGTATTTTGATAATTATAAATGTGATACTAGAGGGTTTGGTCACGCTAATCCAGATACCAATTTGATTGAATAAAGGCATCGTTTCCTCCCCAAACTATACCCGAAAAGTCGAAGCCACACCTAAACTATACTAGTGACCTATTACACACCTAGACTATAAAAAAGTGAAACTATTTACACCCTGTCAGGCTACCACCACTTACATGTGGTGTAGTGTTTTACAAGCGCTTCCACGTCAGCACCACGTCAGTAAAAAGTATCACTTTTTTATAGTTAAGGTGTGTAATAGGTCACTTACATAGTTTAGGTGTGGATTTGACTTTTCGACTATAGCTTGGGGTGGAAACGATGCCTTTTCCCTTAATGTTTTTAGCCGTTTACTTTTGTTATTTAATAGGCTGGATACGCCTAAAATAATTGTAACACACGCGCCTTAGAATAGGGGTCGTGGGGAGGTAATAATATCACTTTTATATAGTTAAGGTGTGTAATAGGTCACTTATATAATTTAGGTGTGGCTTAGACTTTTCTTGTATAGTATGGGGTGGAAATGATGTCTTTTCCCATCTTTATTTCTAAATTAACTACATAAAAATCTTAAATTATTGGTAATAGATGTCATTTCTAAGGTGGAGAAATTTGATCATCAAATAATATATAGAAAAGCGTGACTTAGACGTCAACGTGCATTTAAATTGGTAAATGGTGATTTCAAAAATAATTTAGTGATCTTCCTAAGTTTTTGCAGCTTTTCAGCACTTTAATCATCAAGCAATTGTAGAATAGACACATGAAGAGTCGATAGAGGTACAAAAAATTTAAGTTTGTATTTTGGACTTTCAAGTCATGCATTGATGGATTCCAAACTTGTCGTCCTGTTATTTCAGTAGATGAAACACATAGGAATGTTAAATATGAGATAAAACTATTAATTACTATTGGAATTGATAGAAATGATAACATTCTTCCTCTAGAACTTGCTTTTGTTGACAAAGAGAGACATGGAAATGATTTTTTAGGAAATTAAGCGCACATGTGATAAAGGATAGAGAAGATGTACGTATTATCTCTGATAGGATAAAAAATTTATTGATTAGTGTATCGAAGTTTGGCAATTTCATAAGCCTCGGGCCTTTCATCAATTTTTTCTAAGACATCTTAAGAGTAACTTTCAATCTCAATTTTCAAACAAGGACCTTAGTGATTTGATGTGGAGTACTACTTCGGCTCAAGCTTTGATGTATAAAATTAGAAAAGAAAATAAAGAAGCATATGAATGCCTCATGAAAATTCCATTGTACAAATGAACGGTTAGCCATGATGATGAGAAAAGATGGAGAGTGTTGACAACAAATCTTTTAGTCTTTTAATGGATTTCTAAAGAAAGTTCGAGGCTAGTCTGCCACTTTCACGGTTAGAATTTTATTGGAACGAACTGTTGAACGATATTTTCGTATATCTCAAACAACACATCAACTTGTAGAATAAAGGAAATTATGGACAAGCAATTTTAAAATGAAGTGGGAAAAAACTATGAAAGTTTAAAAAGATACAATTTTTTATTGGAAATATATCCACAAGGGTATATGAGGTTAGATCTATACAAGTTGATGGTACTGATGGTAATCCTCATTGTGTTTCACTGAATATTAAAAAAGTAATTGTGTAAAATGGGTCAATTTGTACTTTTCATAAAGGTTACTGAAGGAATGGGAGGACTAGCTAGAAATTTTGTTAGCGAGCATTTCACAATAGAGAATTATGTTGTTACATATTCTGGGTCATCTAACCGCTTGGGCATGAAGCATATTATTCAGCTTCAAGTTTTATAATGAGAAGTAATTAATTCTATCATCGTCCTAATCTACAAAGGACGACTAGAATACCTAATGAGATGGATCGTGGACTTGCAGTATATGGGCGAGCTTGCGGGTTGTTTAGAAAGACCCGATATGATAGGCGTGGATATCCAACTCGTAATCAAATTTAAGTGGGTACTCTTAAAACTTCTAGAAATTTGAGTTGTATTGTACTTTAAATTAGCCATAACTATGTATTTTGCGTCCTTTCAATTTGCATTGCATCACTAGGCTGAGACATTATTTTGCTTTCGATTAAATTTCTTTTTTGTCATATCTAAATCAACTACTATTAGAATTATAATACCAGATGAACTTTACTAAATTATGAAATAATTATACGATCTTAAATTATAAAACTACGTGGCAGTAATGGATTATAAAGATTGTCAAAAGGCCAAAGTTACTAAAAATGTTGACTTCAAGTAAGACAAAAAGTTACTAATTCATAGACAAAGGCGAGAAGTAAGCAAGTCAACCATAGTAATTGCTTCTGCACAAAAATTCTATATAAGATAATCAACATATCTTCTTGTCCAATATGCATTTTAGTATTTGATATAACACTTGCAGCAACCTAATATTAATACACCACACAACAACTACTGCTAAATTGCACTATTAAAACTACTAATTTGCCTTATTTTTTCAAGAAAAGTCCAAAGTGTATTTTAATACACGCAACTTGCAAAAGTTTTTTCTCTTTCTTCATTTACTTTTTTTTTTTTTTAATATACATACTTTCTCTAATTAGCCGATTCAAGGGGAGGAAGGCATTTTCAGATGCACCGTCTATTGTAGCATCATAAAATTTGCTATTTTTGACAAAATATGCAGAAATAAAAACAACGTAACAAATCTAATTATATAAGCTAACTAATTAATTAGTTAAATTCTAGTGGGGTGACAATAGTTCAAATGTAACAGACATACTCATGTTCTTATAAGCATTACAACTAGCAAATATAAAATCTGGACATTTTCTCATGTTAAAGAGAATTATTTACCAAGTCCAATACAACTTGCTATAATATTTAACTCGAAATTGACAATCAAAGATGAATATTAAAAATTAGATTATAATTCTCATATTAACACCTTCCAGATGACAAACGAATTGACATTTAGTTAGCGATACAGATTGTCCGCAACAAATCAAACTGAAGGCCACATTAGTAGAATAAAAAATCCTAACATGGAATTTAGAAAAAAGAATAGTTAAGTATGATAATTAGCTATACAGATTGTCCATTATTTACCCTTTGCCTTTTTTTTTTTTTTTTTTTATTTTCTTTTTTCTTTTTGACGTGCTGGTAAACATAGTGACTTCCTATCAAGCAAAGGTAAATTTTCAACTGTTTAACTAAAACGATGTTGTTAATTTAACATAAAGATGATAAAATACTAGTCCCACAAAGCTTAGCAATAATTGCATGCTTCTCTTTTATTGATGGTTCATCATGCCGAATAATCGTATCACAACCTTTACTTGCATCCTCTGAGTCATTGTCATTCACTTTATTATTGAAATCATCTAGCTCATTATCTTTTATCTCAGTGTTCAAGTCCTCAAAACTATAATGACATCAGGGATTAGGGGTGGCAAACGGGCGGATTGGATTGAATTTGGACGGGTTAAATATGGATCGAGTAAAAATGGTTTGGATTGCAATTCGCCCATATAAATATGGGTAAATCTAGATTTGGTCAAATATGGATTGGGTAAAAATGGTTTCAACCCACTTTAACTCCCAAGTCAAAAACTTAAAACTTCTATATCATATAAACTTGACTTTTTTTTTCATTTTTTTTTTAGTTTTTTCTTTTTAGTTTTTTTTTTGTCTCTCTTCTATATGAAGACTCTAGTTTTCTTTTTTCTTTTTTTTTCTTTTTTCTCTCTCTCTTCTATCTCTGCGCTCTACCCTTTGTTTCTCTTTCTTTTTTTCTTTTTTTTTTTCCTTTTCCTTTTTAGTCTCCTTTTTTTCGTTTTTATTTTTACTTCTTTCTCATTTTTTTTCTTTTTTGGTTGTATTTTATGTTTTATATTTTTTTCATTTTCGAAGACCATGGTTAAGTCGAGTACAAATTATGGAAGATGACTAAAATATCGTAACCACTCAGTATATTTGTTTTCACAATCATCTTTTTTCTTTTTCCTTTTTCATTATTTTTTCTTTTTGATTTTTTTTCTTCAATTCTTTCTTTATGTTTTTCTCTCTCTTCTATCTCTAACTTCTACCTCTCTTTCTACTTTTTTTTTTTCTATTTTTTTTTTTTTTTTTTTTTATGATAACGAAAATACCATAAGAACATATTGATTTATACTCGCCCAACATTTATAATTCGAGGTCTATGTGGATCCTCAGCCATATATATTTAAGTCTCAAGAAAATATAATTAATTCATATATTTTTTGTTGATTTTTCATCCGGTGTCCGGTGCCTGTATTGGAGCCCCGACTAATCCGGGTCGGGCGTTGCAGGGTCCATTAAGGTGACAGTGCTCCCAACAGAGTTTTCTCCATAACCAGGGTCGTACTCTCGACCTCTGGTTAAGGGTGGAACAGCCTCATCCACTGCACCACAACCCATGTTGATTTTAATTCATATATTTATTTGTATATAAATACAAATGATAAATTGCACATATTGACAACTAAACTATTCAAATATAAATAATAAATTTATTTAAAATATATAGTATGATACAAATAAATTTAAAGTAAAAAAATATAAAATGCAATGACAATAAAAAGATGAGGAAAAGAATTAAAAAAATAAGAAAAATGACAAAAATGACGATCCAAGAATGAAAAAGGGGAAAGCGGAAATACAAAAAAAAATGCAAAAAAAAAAAATTGAAAAAGAAAAAATGATGAAAAAAAAGAAAGAAAGAAATAGTAAATTAAAGGAAAAAAGAAATAAAAAAAGAAAAAAAAGAAAAGAAAAAAAAAGAAAGAGAAATAAAAGATAGAAAAAAATAATAATAAATGAGTAAGACTATGAATTATATTTAATTGATAAGAGATGTTATGAATTGTATAGGCTAAATGGGATAATTAGAAGCTTATATTTATTAACCCATGTAGGTCTCAAGCGAATACGAATGATGAAATAAGAATGAGAAAGGGGAAAGCGAAAAAAAAAGAATACAAAGAAAAAAGAAATAAAAAATTAAAAAATAGATGAAAAAATGAGAAAGAAAAAAAGAAATTATAAGGAAAGAGTAAAAAAAAGTAAAAGAAAAAAAGTAAATTAAAAGAAAAAAGAAAAAAACATAAAAAGAAAAGAAACTAGAAAAGAAAAAAAACTGAAACTTTAAGCATAGGTGGGTGATCTCTGTGTTTAAATGGGTACCCATATTTTACCCATTTTATTCATATTTGTATGAGCTTTTAAAATGAGTTGAAGTCCATATTTATCCATTTGAAATATGAGTGATTCAATTCATTAAATATGAGTTAAATGGACTCTTTTCACAAATATGGGCTGAAATTGTCACCCCTATCAGGGATATCAAAGGACATTGGCACAAATGATGAGGTAAAGTTTGAGGCATTCTCAAATGTTAAGGCCGATAACTATCAAAGATATTCTCAAGCGATAAAAAACTTGAATACCTTGATATTTGTGAATTTTTTGGCGTCATGTATGGTGCAAGGCGTTATGTATGGCGCAATCTCTATATGTTGATATGTCATACCTGATGCTTGAGTGAATTCCTGAGTCCAACCCTCTAAGGTGGAATCAATATTATAACTAGTTGTTGCTTGATCATCTTCTGAAGTTTCTTGGGCATTTTCATGGCCTGATCCATTTCATTCATTTCAACAGGCACTTAGTCTCTCGCAATAGCACGTTATCTCCTTTTAGTAACACCATTTTTTCTCTTCTATAAATTATACCTATCAACCGAGTCGGTCCGTTCAAATCGGCATTGGCCCATTAAGTGTAATTGGTATATGGGTCGGTCCGGTTCGGGCCCAATTCTTAATGGTCCGATCCGATTCGGGACCAATAGTAAAAGATCTAAAAACAACTCGTGACCAACCCACTTAGTCTAGAACCGGTTATAATCGTTCTGGACTGGTTAAACCCGGTACACTTCGAGAAATGGGCTGGTTACCGGTCCTTTATGTAAATAAAATAAATTAAATTCGAATTTACATATTTTTTTCAATATATACTATATCTACACACCTATATACATTTTAAATACGTTAAACAATAAATGTATAACATATGTACATTACATATTATACTACTTTAGAAAACATATAAACATGTATACGAAAAATATATACTACTTTAGAGTTTAGACTTTAGTCTATATAGAAACTATATACACATATATACACATATATACATGCAATATAATTTATATACAACTTAACAAACTACATGAAACAATATACATACAACATATATACATTACATATATACTAATTTAGAAAACATATACACATGTATACATTAAATATATACTAATTTAGTCTATAGAAAATATATACACATATATACATGCAATATAATAGATATACTACTTAAAATACTACTTGAAATAATATATATACAACATATATACATTACATATATACTACTTGTCTACTTTAGAAAATATATACACATGTACACATTAAATATATACTACTTTAGTCTATAGAAAATATATACACATATATATGTACAATATAATATAGATACTACTTAAAATACTACTTGAAACAATATACATACAACGTATACACATTATATATATATATATATATATATATATACACTACTTGTCTACTTTAGAAAAAATATACACATGTATACATTATATATACTACTTTAGTCTATAGAAAATATAAACACATATATATGTACAATATAATATATATACTACTTAAAATACTACTTGAAATAATATACATACAACGTATATGCATTACATATATACTACTTTAGAAAATAAATAAATATGTATATATTAAATATATACTACTTTAGTCTATAGAAAATATATACATATATATACGTACAATATAATATATATACTACTTAAAATACTACTTGAAACAATATACATACAACATATATAAATTACATATGTACTACTTGTCTACTTTAGAAAACATATACACAAGTATACATTAGATATATACCACTTTAGTCTATAAAAAATATATACACATATATACGTACAATATAATATATATACTACTTAAAATACTACTTGAAACAATATACATACAATGTATATTCATTATATATATACTCCTTGTCTATTTTAAAAAATATATACACATGAATATTGATAAGTATAAATTATTCATATATTTTCATATGTAAATAAATAAAGATTTTAAATAAACCCATGAATAATATATATCTATTATCCCATATTTACTAACAATCTTGCAAGAAAGGAATATTGAAAGAATAAGAGAACAAAAAGAAAGACATATTGTGGAAATATGAAAATATGAAGAAATAAAGCCTAAAAAAAAATTGGTGTCGCAGCAATGAACAAATGAAAAAATAATCTTTAAAGTGGCAACACCATTTGATGTCTCCACAAAGTCATGAGTCCTGCATTATATTTCCTATAAATAGGAATTCAACAAGGAAGGAAAGGGCATCGGAGAAAAGAAAGAGTTGAAGCAACTACTTAAAAATTCTCTTTAAAATTTTCTTTTCCTACTTGTTAGTTATTTAATGTTGAAAATTATTCTAGATCCTGCTTTTAACTAAATAGCAAAATTCTTCTTCTTGAATATTTCTTCTATTTTCTTATTTAATGGAGAAGAATATTTTTGTTAGTAGTACCTATTCTAGTATGGAGTAATTTTCTTTTGTGTTGGGGAAATGATGAATCTTGATATTTCTATATAACAGTAAGTATTATTCCAAAATTTCACATACTTGAGCTAAAGCTTTCTATTTAATTTTATCAGCTTTACTGTTAGATGTTACTTTATTTATTAAATCTATCTATTTTGTACTTCAAATTAACATGTTATTAATTTTGTAATAGAGAGAGACGGAAGAAATAATATCGTTAATTGAAGTATTGATAGATTGTTAATATTTATTTATGTTATAATTAATTTCACTTATTTGTAATCGAAAGAGGCGAATAGTGTATTAATTAGCTATAAAAAGTAAAGTAACCGAAAGGGACTTACTACAAAAAAAGCATGCTTTAGTTCAAGTATACATTTCTGGGTCCTTAATATTACTATTTTGATGATTAAATTGTATAACTGAGAGGAGTGCATTTAACTGTTCAAGTTTATTAATAAAACATAAATATAATCGTGAGAGATATTTATACATTTTTGAGAAAAAGAAATTGAGGAATAAAGAGTTTACTTTATATAGAAATATTGAGTGAAGTCAAAATCCCAACACCTTTAACATATTTGAAAATATATATATATATATATATATATATATATATATATATATATATATATATTCTACCATTTTTTTATGTACTAACAATTAGTTAATTCACCATTCAACTATTTCTGATTTTCTCAAATAGTAATTAAAATAAGAAACATCCGAAGAATAGATAAAACAATCTCTGTGGGTTCGACATCTTTCTATACTATTATTTGATAGAGTGTGAGTAAAAAAATATATATATGCCATTGACTCGTTAAATTTTTGGCGCTGTTATCGGGGATTGATAAAGTCTACTGCAGATTAATTGTTTTACTACTACTTTGAGTTTTTTCTTTCTTACTATATCTTCGAGTATTTGATATTCTAATACTTGACAAGTTACAGGAAACAAGACTTGAAGATATTATATTATATTATATTATATTATATTATATTATATTATATTATATTATATTATATTATATTATATTATATTATATTATATTATATTATATTATATTATATTATATTATATTATATTATATTATATTATATTATATGCGGCTTAGCAGTTAGGTTTTCGGACTTGCTTTCTGATGTAGAAGCAATATCGGAAGACTTTTGACCATCACTAAGTTTTTAAATCAAATTAGCCATAATATCAAGCTTTTCATCAAGAGAGGAGATATGTTCCCCTAGAACTTTTACATAAAGACTTAAATAATTGTTTTGGAAAATCAGACAATTAATTTCAGAAATAGTGATTTTTCCAACTTCATTATCGATAAATTGTTGAAAAGCAGAGAAAGTTAGACCAGTATTATTAGGCAGTATAAAAGATGATTGAGGAGGATAAATAACTTGTGTTATAGTACCATTTGAACTTTGGTAAGATCTTTCAATAACCTTGATATACAAAGGCAAATATGCAGACATGAACCATGGTACAAAGTAAACAATTTGATTATGCAATGTGCACATTTCATAAAATTCTTCAGAGAAGTTTTTTAACTCATCCGGACTATAAGTCTCAAAAAACCAAGTCCTAAAGGTTTTCCATTTTTTATCAAAAAATTCCTTTTGAATGTATTTTCTTGCCTGAGAACCAGGATTAAAATCAATAAGTTGTGTCATCATAATTAAACAGAATTTATATCAAAATCCATCTCAGATGGGGTAGGATTTTCATAATCTTGAACAATATTTGTTTTAGAATTGATTTTAATTTTTTCTACACTTCTAGGTGAATCTGCAGAATTTAAAGTATGTAAGGATGCAACACGATTTCGGGCTGGACCGTAAATTGGTTCAAATGGAGAAATATGATGCATAGCAGTCATTCTACTACTGCTAAAGTCTCTAGCCCTAAATACAGTACGGGAAATCCTACTCGCTCAGATAATACTATTTGTAAAATGATTGTTGCTGGTTTTACTGGTCAACTTCGTGGTTGGTGGGACAATTTTCTTTCTAGTGAAGACCAAAATAAGATCTATGAAGATATAAATCTCTTACCTGGAGTAGATAACCTAGGTCGGGATCTTCCTGCAAATAGAGAAGATGTCGTTTATACCCTTATGCTTACTATTATTCAACACTTTGGAGGTAGATTTACCAACCAACATGAAAACACTCGCACTCTCTTAAATGGTTTAAGGTGTAGACATTTAGGCAAATTTAGATGGTATAAAGATACTTTCCTTTCTAGTGTTATGGATTTGCCCGAGTCTAGATTGGAAAGCTAGATTTGTTGATGGTCTTCCACCACTTTTTGCTGAAAGAGTTAGAAAAAACATCAAGGGTCAGTACGGTGCAATCCCTTGGACAGATTTTACTTATGGTCAGCTTCTAGTAGCCTGTACTGAAGAAGGTTTAAAACTCTGCAATGAATTAAAATTATCTAGGCAAATTAAGCTAGATAGAATAAGAGAAAAAACTCAATTAGGAGATTTTTGTGGACAATTTGGTATGGAAAATCCTCCTTCTACTAGGAAAAAGAGTCGTAATTTTGACAAAAACAAACCCTACCAATGAAAAAGATATAGACGAAGGTCTATAGAAGAGCGTCAAGCTAGAAAAACCAATCGCAAATCCTCTAAATTTATAAAAAATAGGTCTAAAAGAGACTTAGAAAAAACAAGTGCTATAGATGTAATCAATATGGTCATATTGCCCCTAATTGTAAACTTCAAAAACTCAAGTCTTTAGGACTCTTTGATGAGGTGCAGGATCAAGTATATGGATTTTTATATACTTCTGGTTCTGATTCTGACTATGCAACTGAATCTGAGGATGATATTGAATTCCCAATTCTTCTGATATTGAAAATTACGAAAAACCTACGACTAATGCTTGCACTGATTGTAATAAAGATAATTGTGACTGTGATGATGTGTTTTATAAACTTCAATCTTAATTTGAAGATTTAGAATTAAATATTTCCACAATTACTGCTGATAGCGCTCTAGAATTGCTGAAAGAAGTAACTGATGAGAAGCTTCGTCAAAAAATTATTGATCTTACTTCTACATCAACCAATACTTCCAGTAATCCTAAGATAAGTAATTCTGTTAGAAAATCCTCTAATATTGATATCATGCCTTACTCTATTTCTGAAGTCAATAGAAGACTTGCTATTAGTCAAATGCCAGGAAGAAATACCACTTTTAATGATTTAAAAACTGAAGTAGAAAATTTAAAAAAGGAAATTATCTCTCTAAAACAAAATCAAATGATCTCTGATCATAGAATTTTGAAAATCGAAGAAGATATTTCTGATTTTTCCCAAAAAACTATTTCCTCTAAAGGAAAAGAAAAAGAAGTTGAAAATCCTGACAGTTTTGACATGAATAAAATTATTCAAAAAATTGATTTAAAAAATGATTATTTCTTGGGTATGATGCAATTAGTTACTGCTCATAAATGATATATAAATTGCACTATTTTGATTAATAAGGAATTTTCTATCACTAATATTGCTACGATTGATAGTGGTGCTGATGTCAGCTGCATTCAAGAAGGTTTAATTCCAACCAGATATTTTGAAAAAACTACTCACATAATTAAGTCTGCATCTGGTCATAGTCTTGACATCAACTACAAATTACCGCATACTCATATCTGTCGAAATAAAGTTTGCATTCCACATTTCTTCTTTTTAGTAAAAAATCAGTTATATCCTCCTATTATTTTAGGAACACCTTTTATAAATGCTATTTATCCTTATACATATATCGATGCAAATGGTTTTAAGGTTACCTATAAAAATAAACAAATCTCTTATCCTTTTGTTACTGACCCTGTAACAAGAGATATAAATGCTCTTATTAATATGAAGCAAAAACAAGTCAATTTTTTACAATTAGTATTAATGAGTATAAATATTCTAGATACAATGAAGTCTGTAAAGATCCAAGAAAAAATAAAAATGATTTCTGATAAATTGATTCTTGATATTTGTGTTGATCACCCAAATGCTTTCTGGGATCGAAAAAAGCATTTTGTTTCTCTTCCCTATACAGATGATTTTTGTGAAGAAAAAATTCCCACAAAATATCGCCCCTGTCAAATGAATGCAGAATTAGTAGAATTCTATAAAAAAGAGATTGATAGTCTTCTGCAAAAGTGTCTTATAAAACCTTCAAAATCTCCTAGGTCTTGTACTGCATTCTATGTTAATAATGCTGCTGAAAAAGAACGGGGTATGCCTAGATTAGTCATCAATTATAAACCCCTGAATAAAGTTTTAAAATGGATTAGGTATCCTATACCAAATAAAAAAGACTTACTTTCTAGATTATATGATGCTAACATATTTTCTAAATTTGATTTAAAATCTAGTTATTGGCAAATTCAAATTGATAAAGAACATACTTATAGGACTGCTTTTAATGTCCCCTTTGGACAATATGAATGGAATGTTATGCCATTCGGTTTAAAAAATGCTCCTTCTGAATTTCAAAAAATTATGAACGACATTTTCAACCCTTATATGGCTTTTATCATGTCTATATTGATGATATTTTAGTATTTTCTAAAATCCTTGAATTACATATTAAACACCTGAATATGTTCAAAAAAATTATTTTACAAAATGATTTGGTCATCTCCAAACCAAAAATAAGTTTATTCCAGACAAACATTAGATTTCTAGGACACAACATTCGTCAAGGTACTATTGAACCTATACAAAGAGCTCTAGAATTTGCTAAAAAATTCCCCGATATTATTACTGACAAAAACAGCTACAAAGATTTCTTGGTAGTCTTAATTACATTTCTCCTTTTTATGAAAATTTATCTAGAGATTTAGCTCCTCTATATGATAGACTAAAAAAGGATTACAAAATGCCTTGGACTCAAGTCCACACTAATTTGGTAAAATTAATTAAAAAATGAGTTCAATATCTTCCATGTACATCTCTTGCAAATCCTACCTGGTTAAAAATTGTTGACATCGATGCTTCGAATATTGGGTATGAAGAAATACTTAAACAAGTTAATCCCCATACAAAAACAGAATGTTTAATTAGATTTTATTCTGGTAAGTGGACCGAAAGCCAGAAAAAATACGCCACTGTAGCTCATGAAATGCTTACTATTGTAAAATGTATTCTAAAATTCCAAGATGACTTATATGATCAAAGATTTATTGTTAAGACTGATGCTCAATCGGTGAAGTATATGTTCGACAAAGATTTTAAACATGATGCCTCTAAATTAATATTTGCAAGATGGCAAGCTCATTTAGCCCCTTTTAATTTTGAAATTCATTATAAGAAGGGTAGTGAAAATTCTTTGCCTGATTTTTTATCTCGGGAATATTTGATCGATTAACATGAATTTTTACTCATACTTCCTCTCAGAAAAAACTATAATTACTATTATCAAATGTATTCCTTTAAACGAGGATATTCATTTTCTTATCTTAGAAAATCTGGTTCGTAGTATAATAGAAGAAGAATTATTCTTTAATCACGACGAATTTCTTGATAATGATATTTATTGGTTTGATATTGACATAAGTGACTAATATTTACAGGATTAAAAGGAATAATGAAGCTCTTTCTCCACTTCTTCTCTAAAAAATTCTTAATCACTTTTATAAAGGCAACTCCTTTAAAAGCGGATATGCACATGCTTATATTATGGAAGGTCATTAATGATCTTATCATAAAGGGCACATTATATGAAGATCTATGTGAGTATATGTCATGGTATGCTGATCAAATTCTTAATTATTGATGTAGCATGGAACCACCCTAGCAAACAGGCAGAGGACGTAGCAGAGGTGGACGACCTCAAAACTCTTCATATCAAGGAGGACGAACAAACCCTTCATATTTCGATTGAAGAAATCCTGCATATAGCTCTGCAAATTCTAATTTTCCTATTTTACAACAAGGAAATAGGACTCTAATTAATTCCAAAATTCTTCAAGATGAATCATCATCATCAAAAACTCTGAATATTGGTTCTTCCGTACATCTGAAAGATATTCCTGAAGACCATCCACTATATAAACAACTGAAATCCTATATATCTGATCAACAAAAAACTGCAGATTCTTTTGCATCTATAGTTCAGGAAAATTCTGAAGATAAACTTTCATATGAGAAATTGGATGCTAGAGAACTCATACTATATATTGAAAATCAGCATATTCCTGGTCAAGAAAATACTGAAGAAGCATGGAGGATACTCAGAAATTATCTCAGTGCCAATGTTTATTTCACTGGCGAATTCTATAAAACTCGGACATATTATGAACATATATTAGTCCAAACATTCAGTGCAACTTTTGATCATAGTCCCCTCGGGGAATCTACCCCAGGAGTACATGGATACTCTAAAATGGTGATTAAAAAACTTATTCCTATTGAAGAATGGGGTATTTCATCAATGATTCAAAAATCCATGCCAATGGGGCCAATGGGACACTCGCAAATTTTACTTATTGGGATTACATTAAAGCCTTTTCTCAAGTATTATATTATAATAATTATAAACACAAACATACTTGGTTTATAAAAATTTGTGCTAAAGTATTTGAAAAGCCTATTCCAAACAGGTTTATCCAATGGTGGACTCAGCATGGACCCACAGTCAAAATATTACCTCCCGAATATTCCTCTCTTTACCATTCATGGAAGAAATCTTCACCTTTCTTAACTGAATTATATCTTTCAGAGCATATTTGTAAAATTGATATTATTGACCAAATGTATTTCTACATAGAATTCTCCATCCCTTGGATCCATCGATGATCAGTAGAAATAGGCTATGATACCCAACAAATTCCTGCTGTATATCGAACATTCTATTATAATTTCTGGGACAAATTGCTTCAGAAAGATCCAGCTACTAAACTCACCTATGGTCATGATCAACGGGAGGAAATAGTCAAGAAAATTACCGAATATGAAAAAGCTCCCAAAAAATCGATTTTAGTTGAAGAAAAAAGTCTTAACTATGTTTCTAGAAGAATTTTTGCACATGAGGGAAATAAAATGCAGATGATAGAATAATATTTATCAGAAGTAACAGATAAATTACTTCAAACTGTGGAACAAAATTCAGATATATCAATGAACAGTACTGAAGGAAACACTGAAGATATCACAGATTCTCAACCTCCGGAAGTTCTTCTTGAAAATGAAGAAATTATTGAAAACGCTGAAGCATTCATTAAGAAGTGGAAAGATAAAGACAAGATTTGATCTGACCTCGACGTCTGGTCCCTCTATTTTCTTGATAAAGACTTATGGAATAGTAAAATCACTGTGCACAGGGACCCATCTAATACTGTGCAAGATTCCTTTTCTTATTATTTATAGACGCCTCATTCTTGTTAGAGAGGCAGAAGTTTTTAAGTTCTCTTCTTATGTTTCTCTCTCTATAAGCTCTCCCTTCTCTCTACATCTCTCTTTGTAATATACTTTGAAGAATAAATAAGAAGCCACCGTTTACTACTATTCCGGTCTTGCTTCAGGCTATTAAGGTACATACTACTTCCTTATTTGTGTGCATTTAATACCTCTCCTTCCCTCGTCCAGCCGTGACTATGTCCGGCTAAAGGACTTCTTATGTCTATGTTGAAGATCTAACTTCGTTTACATGGTAACTATGAAAGATCCAGACTCTATCAAAATATAAAGAAATTTTTCTATAGTTTCTTGACTTGGTTCCGAAATGGTGGTACAGTCGAGTTCAATACACTTATGTTAGCTTTGTCTCTGTGACTACGTCTAGTAAGTTGTGCCTCTTTAGCCCATTGTACGGATACGAAAAGGGCGACTTCTGCACAATTAGAACTTCTAGACACATGGGTTTAATATAAGGTTATTAAATCTCTGACAGGCCCCTTGTTTGGATAAAAGATTCCATACAGTCATTAGGCTATTTGAAATTCTTTTATATTTTGGTTGGTGTTTTAGTTTGGTTTTTCGACTTCGGCGTTATCCGATATTATTACCAGGTCTGGCAGGCTGAGCGGCATACCCCAGCCTAGTGAGATCCTATTAATTTGTAATAATTTTTATATTTTTTTCAAGTATTTTGATTTGTAGCACTTAATTAGTGCTAGAAAGCAGAAAAAAATGAGTTCACTTTATGCACTTCAAATAATATGAATTCCAACCAACCAAGTGAAAGTATTATTGAGTTGCTAGAAAAATATTGTCAAAAGACTATCACCTGTGGCTATTGTGGTGGCGATCACCAAAGCTTTGAATTTCAAACAAGTAATACATTTTTTTATACGGATTATGAAAGAATAATTGATCTTAAAGGATCAATTGATAAAATTAGTGAAAATTATACTACTTGTGACTGTTGTGGAGGAAGTCACCCTAGTCATGAATGTCAAACAGGTATTTCAGATTTCTTTGTTTTTTTTCATGAACAATCTTATGTTGTTTCTAGTTCTTTCAGGTACATTTATTCTAGTAAATATAATTCAGAATGCAATCAATATTCACAAGAGAATCAAAATATTGAAAATGAATCATTCCAAGAGGTGAGTGTTAACTTGAAGAAAACTATGCTTACTTTCATGAAAAATATAGATGAAAAGTATGCACATAATCATCATGTCATTACTGATCTAGCAATGCAATTAAATGAACTAATAAGTATGGTAATCTCCTATAATGATGGTGAACTTTCAAATGAAACTACGTCTTGTGAGGATGAAACAATTGATAGAATAAAAGATCCTTTTGAAGAAGAATCTACTGCTCATGATAAAAAGCCTAATCTTGTGAAACAGGATGACAATATAGGTTTGATTGAATTCAACTCAATAAGTAATGAATGCATATATAATTTTTCTTATCCACAAAAATTGAATAATTTTAAAGTAATTGAGAATGAAAAGGTCACAAGTACAGAAGCAATATTATTTGACCATTATTCTTCATTTTCTTTTCATCATTACGATTTTGTGGATTTTGTTATTGGAGATTTTCAGAAAAGTGCATGGAATGATCTTCATGAAAAAAATAAAATGAAGTTAAAGATCATTATACATGATTATTTTTCCACTCGAGACAGGTTTAACAAAAAGCGGGTGGTGCGAAAAAAGAAAATACATTATGATGGTATTGATCAAATGGGATTCAAGAAGAACCTCAGGAATCGAAAACAAAATTTTGATTCATAATTGGGGGTGGAGTTCACAAGCTCCCGCAAAAAAAAAAATCTCTATATATAATTATATTTCAGTAAATTTTATATAAATAATTCTTTTTTGGAGCATAACTCTTTTTATACACTTTCATGGATTTCTTTGTTCAGTTCTTTGCCATGATCGTACTATTTTGAACTGAACACTTTTTATGATATTTAAAAATAAATTAGTCGGCTAAAATTTAATTTTGTTAGAATGAGATTTAAAAAAATAAATTCATTGAGCATGATTCATGAGTTATATGAATGTCTTTCCAAACTCATACTTACTTATTGATGATCGAAATTAATATATATTCACTAGTTTCAAGTTTATTGTGTGATTTGTATATATTACCTAGTTCTCATGTTTATTTGAAAATCTAGAACTTGCCTTGAATGTGGGTCGAGACGAAATTTTTGGTAGATTTTGAGTTGAGAAATGAAAGTGGGCCATCCTTATTAAATAAATAGCCAAAATAAATCTACCTTGATGATTTTATTCCTAGCTAGCCCCGTTGAGCCTAAAATAAAACATTCTTATTTTATTATTCACCGAGTTTTAATCCTTAGTCAATTATTTTTTTCAACCTAATTCCTTTTGGGCATTTCGAAAGTTAAGCTAAATGCATAAAACTAAGTTTTACAAAAAAAAAACATATGAAAGAAAATTGATGAATACTATTGATTTTTTTTGAGAAGCCTTTGTCGGAAAATTTTAAAAAAAAGAAAAAAAAGAAAAAAGAAAGAAAGATATATACATATACAACAATATATTAGCAATTTCATTCAAAAAAAAATATAGGTCGATAAGTTATAAGGGAGTAAAAGTCAATTATGCTCGAGCAATAAAGTTAAACGAAGTGCCTAAAGGGAATTTGAGTCACTACTATCCATATGTATCGCACCTGCCCCTAAGCCTATATTACAACCTTGAAAAAAGTCCTACATGATCTCAACTCAAATGACTCCTATATTAGTGGAGAACCACATGATAGACAAGCTTATGGTATTTTCGGTAACATGACATACTTCTTTGCTGAGAATGAGTGAGAAACTTTCTCTGAATAAGCCCTTCTTGTTCTATTGATATATTGTGCGATATATAGGCATTCTCTTTGGTGAGACACACTTGGAATTAGGAAATATAGTTATTTCATTTTTCAACAAGTGAATATGAGTACGGTTAAAAGCCGTTTGAACTCATGGTTGATCTTAATTGATTTTTTTTCTCCGAGATTTCTCATGAATTTATTTATTTATTTAAAATAAAATTAGCCACTATAACTGTTAATTATTTTTTCTTAAGGACAAGCAAATATTTAAGTATGAGAAAATTTGATAAGTATAAATTATTCATATATTTTCAAATGTAAATAAATAAAGATTTTAAATAAACTCATGAATAATATATATCTATTATCCCATATTTACTAACAATCTTGCAGGAAAGGATTATTGAAAGAATAAGAGAACAAAAAGAAAGACATATTGTGGAAACATGAAAATACGGAGAAATAAAGGCTCAACAAAAATAGGTGTCGCAACAATGAACAAATGAAAAAATAATCTTTAAAGTGGCAACACCATTTGATGTCTCCTCAAAGTCATGAGACCTGCATTATATTTCCTATAAATAGGAATTCAACAAGGAAGGAAAGGGTATTGGAGAAAAGAAAGAGTTGAAGCAACTACTTAAAAAATCTCTTTAAAGTTTTCTTTTACTACTTGTTAGTTATTTAATATTGAAAATTATTCTAGATCCTGCTTTTAACTAAATAGAAGAATTCTTCTTCTTGAATATTTCTTCTATTTTCTTATTTAATGGAGAAGAATATTTTCGTTAGTAGTACCTATTCTAGAATGGAGTAATTTTCTTTTGTGTTGGGAAAATGATGAATCTTGATATTTCTATATAACAGTAAGTATTATTCCAAAATTTCATATACTTGAGCTGAAGCTTTCTATGTAATTTTATCAGCCTTACTGTTAGATGTTACTTTATTTATTAAATTTATCTATTTTGTACTTCAAATTAACATGTTATTAATTCTGTAATCGAGAGAGACGGAAGAAATAATATCGTTAATTGAAGTATTGATAGATTGTTAATATTTATTTAGTGACATCTATCTAATTTATGTTATAATTAATTTCACTTATTTGTAATCGAAAGAGGAGAATAGTGTATTAATTAGTTATGACAAGTAAGGTAACCGAAAGAGACTTACTACAAAAAGAGCATGCTTTAGTTCAAGTATATATTTCTGGATCTTTAATATTACTATTTTGATGATTAAATTGTATAACCGAGAGGAGTGCATTTAATTTTTCAAGTTTATTAATAAAACATAAATATAATCGTGAGAGGTATTTCTACATCTTTGAGAAAAAGAAATTGAGGAATAAGGAGTTTACTTTATATTGAAATATTGAGTGAAGTCAAAATCCCAACACCTTTAACATATTTGAAAATATATATATATATATATATATATATATATATATATGTATGTATATATATATATATATTTTTTTTTTCTACCATTTGTTTATGTACTAACAATTAGTTAATTCACCATTCAACTATTTCTAATTTTCTCAAATAGTAATTAAAACAAGAAACATCCGTAGAATAGATAAAACAAATCTCTGTGGGTTCGACATCTTTCTATACTATTATTTGACAGAGTGCGAGTAAAAAAATATATATATGCCATTGACCCGTCATATACATTATATATATACTACTTTAGTCTATAGAAAATATATATACATATATACGTACAATATAATATATATACTACTTAAAATACTACTTGAAACAATATACATACAACATATATACATTACAAATATACTACTTTAGAAAACATATACACATGTATACATTCATATATACTACTTTAGTAGATAGGTAATATGTACACATATATGTAGAATATATACTACTTAAAATACCACTTGAAAGTTGAAGCATATATACATTATATGTTATAGTTCTTTAGAAAATACACACACATATATACATACAAGATTACAATGTATACTACTTAATATAATAATACTTGAAGTTTTGAACATATATTCAAAAATTTACATACACCACTTAAAACATAAAAGGGAAAAGGCATCGTTTCCACCCCAAACTATACCCGAAAAGTCGAAGCCACACCTAGACTATACTAGTGACCTATTACACACCTAAACTATAAAAAAGTGAAACTATTTACACCCTGTCAGGATACCACCACTTGCATGTGGTGTAGTGTTTTACACGCGCTACTACGTCAGCACCACATCAGTAAAAAGTATCACTTTTTTATAGTTAAGGTGTGTAATAGGTCACTTATATAGTTTAGGTGTGGATTCGACTTTTTGACTATAGTTTGGGGTGAAAACGATGCCTTTTCCCTTAATGTTTTTAGCTGTTTACTTTTGTTATTTAATAGGATGGACGCGCCTAAAATAAGTGTAATACACGCGCCTTAGAATGGGGGTCACGGGGAGGTAATAATATCACTTTTATATAGTTAAGGTGTGTAATAGGTCACTTATATAATTTAGGTGTGGCTTAGACTTTTCTTGTATAGTATGGGGTGAAAATGATGCCTTTTCTCAAGATAAAATTATAGTCTTATATAGTATTTTTATATGTCAATACTAGTTGTCTAAGTAATATTTGCTAACATTATTTTTATTTTTTTATTATATGTATATATGTTTGTTATGTTTATTACTTAGTGTAAAGTTTAATAGTAATAACTAAAAGTATTTAATTCAAATTAGACATTCAATTTAAATGAAAAAAAATATGTAAGGAGTGAATGAATGTTCTATTTTATTGATTGCAACATGATCCAAAACTTATAAGTTACAGGATTGAAAAATCTATAAATTTTTCATCATTTTTTTCAACTCATGCATGTTAATATTAACGAAAACTATCATAGAAAAGTTAAAATCAATGGGGGCAAAACCATGCATTGGACTTGATTGTGCTAAGTTCTTCATTGAAGTCATAATTTCTTCAAGATTCTGTTCATCTGCCGGCTCCACCTCCATTCCTTGATTTCAATGAGTGTCGATTGTCTCCAAGCTGTTGTCATCCCTGACTAAAAGCACTCTCCGATGCAACCGTTGATATTAGAACATTCAATATATCTCTAACTAATCTTGAAAGCACAGGATATTGTCTTTCATTATTTCTCCACCAATCCAGCGCGCTAATTCTTGCTCTGCGATCATCTATCGGCTGTCGAAGATAATACTTAAGCTCTTTCCGAGAATATGTTCTGTGTGATGAAGGTTGCACCCTGTCCCAAATATTTAAATAAAAAAAGTAATCAGGATAACTACTATGTGCCTGCCTTTTAGAAGATGATAGCTCCTCGGGAGCTTGAAGAGCTACAATTGCAGTGATATTTGTTGGTACAGCTTCATCAAGTAAATTGACATAATGGTTATATAATGCTTCCATGTAACTGTTTACTTCACTCACAGCCTTAAACAAAGAAGGTTCTTCTTCAAGCTTTATCTCTAAAGCATTATAAATAATACAACTAAATTCGTACATAGTATTATATTTTATACATGGATTTATTATAACACCAATCAAGTAAATTGGGGGAAGCGGATTAAAATATTTTTTAAATTTAGCAATCATAGCAGAAATAGTTTTTTGTAACCTTCTTTATTCTTATATTCGTTAAGAAAACAAGAAATGTCGGCTAAATAAGCTAAAATATTAAAAACAGTAGGATAATAAACACCAAAAAATTCAACCGTAGCTATATAAATTTTTTTTAAAAATTTAACAAGATCAGTAATTGTAGTCCAATCAGAATCATGTAGCATACACTCAAGAAAAGAATCAGAATATTGATTAAAAGTCATTGTAATGGGAACTTTATTAGTAAGACGAGTTTTTAAATAATTATAAGTAACATTCCATCTAGTATCACATTCTTCAGACATACATATCAGTCTAAGTCCATTTTATTCACATTTAGCTTTAAATTCTTTCACTCTAATTATTCGATTATTTCTTGAATAAAGCCAATAACAAGTCGGACGTTTTCAATATAAAGCTCAAAAAATTCAAGGCCATCTCTTACGATCAAATTATATATATGAAAAGCACACGTAACATGAAATTGAAAAGCCATCAATTTATTTTTTACTACCACTATCACTTTTGGGACAATTTTTTAACACCTTCACTGAGGTTTCTTAATTTATCCATATTACAAATTAAAATAATAAATATTCAAAATGCAGAAAAATAATAAAAATAAATATTCAATAAATAATGCACTAATTAAAAATTAAAAGAAAGAGATGGAATGACAATACCAAATTTTAAAAGTATCCAAAAGTTGCGACTTTAGAAAACTTTCACTTGATATTTGTAATTGCAAAATTTAAAAATAAAATTGAGAACTTTAGGAGATAATTAGAATATTTGAGAAAGAATGAGAGAATAAGATTGTGTGAAAAATGATTTTGAATTTGGAATATTTATAGAAAATTTTTGAAAGTAAAAAGAAAAATTTTAAAAAGGAAAAATCAGCCAAAATGGTTGTTGGTGGACTGCCAACGACTATATTATCGTTGGGCCAATGCTCCATTTGGCCTAATTATTCCCAACGGTTCAATTTTTTTTTAATAAATTGGGTCGGGCCAGTTTGGGTCACCAGTGGGCTTGGTCTGATTTCTTAACTGAGTCGGTCAACCGAGCTGACCATGCAAGATAGCCTAGTCCAAAATCGATGGCCCACTGGGTCGGTTCAAATCGGACTGGCCTACTAAACGGGATAGGTTAACCTCGCTGAAACGGACCGACCCGGTCCGAATGACAGGTTTACTATAAATAGGGGGCATAACTGGTCAGGTTGTACCTTATCTCTTCTATTATCGATTGATACATAAATATTGTCAGCATGGACATATCTCAAACAATCAGATCCTTGATCCCGCATTATTTTTCCAACCATGTATAAGTTCTCATATGATCATGTACCTCTAAGTGATTTAGCTTTATCAACCATCGAAGGAATATGACCGCCTAAATTAAAGTGAAAATCATTTAACTGTACAATCTGAAAAAAACTAAAGAAAAGCTAAGTTCCTAATCTGGAGGTTTTGATTATTATTAACATATATTAGATAAAGAAAAATCAGATAAGAAAAATTTCACTTACCATTAATCATATGTGGTTTAATTAGGCACATAACCTTGTTGATACTGAGGATGGAGAGTAGGATTATCAATGAGAAAACTAGTAATGCCTCTGTACCAATTAAGTTAGTGGTTGTCATACCAAAGTGATCCATGATTAACTGATGCATTACAAATCTTTTGATCTCGTTCGTTCCAAAAAAATAACCATTGTGCATGTTCTAACTCTCAGTTTGTATTTGACATTTTCTGACGATCATGATGAAAGTAGGTGGAATCAAACAAAAATGGAGTTGAAATCACCTATTGCAATTTAAATTGCCTTACTACTCTATCAGGCAAGTAAGCCTCTACCACATCGCAATAAAATATTGGACTCTAACATGTCATATGTCTCGTTCAATGTGACAATAATTAAGAAGACTCTCAATTAAGTCATCAAGATATGGTTCCCAAATAAAATACATGAATAAGGAAAAAATAAATGAGTCTTTACATTTACAATCTACATAAAATCAAAATAAAATTAATACACATTTTACCTGATCCTCTTTCATAGAGTCAAGTGCATCCCTACAAACTTTCAACACATGATCCATAGGGTTCCTACAATTAAAGTGTGCAAATCATCTAATAGTATGTGGACCCCTAGGCAATCCTTCAGGAAAAATATGTCTTGATATATACATATATATACATATATATACATATATATACATATATATACATATATATACATATATATATATATATATATATATATATATATATATAAACTAAAAGAAATATCAATAAATAATTTGTCCAGCTATTAGATATACCTGAAGCAGTGGTAGAAATTTTGCTATCTCATTTTGATACTGTGTGAGGCTTTACAAAGAAAATAGTACAAGTACACTGATATTGCACTACTTCAATTATAAGACCCAATTGCATTTACGTCCTCGAGTATAGGAAGGTACATAAGCTTCAAATAACCACTAGATCTATCTGCGATCATCATACCAACACTCATCCAAAACATATAAAATCTAGTCTTTTGACTGACTATTTCTTGTGTTCCCATATCAATCAATTGTGGTTGGCCTAGAATGTGAAAGAAATATCAATAAATAACTTTTGAAGTTATTAGATATACCTGAAGTAGTGATAGAAATTTGGTTATTTCATTCTGAATACTCTATGAGGCTTTACAAAGAAAATGGTACAAGCACGCTAAGATTACACTACCTCAACTATAAAACCCAATTGTATTGACGTCCTCGAGCATGGCAGGTACATAAGCTTCAAATAACCACCAGATGTATCTGCCATCATCATTCCCGCATTCATCCAAAACATGTAACATTTTGCCTTCTGATTGACTATTTCTTGTGTTGCCATTTCAAGCAATTGTGGCTGGCCTCACATGTGCGCATTAAGCGCAGAGACCTTGAGAGAGCTCTTTTTGAATTCTTGGAGAGATGGAACAAAACCTAATAATTTTTGATAAATATTTTGCCAATCCCCTTTGGTTTACATAGTATCATTACTAAGTACTAGATCACCATTCATGGGTAATTCATACAACACCTCTACGTCCTGCAAGATGATAGTTGCTTCACCCGTTCTAACGTGAAAAATATGAGTTTTCGGATGCCATCGATCTACTAGTGAAGTGATCAAATTACGGTTGATAGCAGGCCGATTAGATATACAAACACAATACAATTCAAATAATTTAATCACTTCTAAACTTTATGGAAGGATAGGATGTTTTTCTATGAGCTTTCAAAAATTTTCATCACCTCTTTTTGAATTAAGAATTATATTACCACTTCCTTCTCATATATCCCGTGACCTATGGTTGAGTTGTTCAGTTAATATAGACGGTTTAAGTGGTCCGAGATCTAACTTGTATGAACTACTACCATCCATAAAAGAAGTACCTATATACACGTGAAGATTCTTATTATAACAAATAAATTAATCATCCATAAAAAGAAAAAAATTGTTTGATTAAACCTGAACAAAGTCTACAAATAATTCTTTCTCCTTTAAAAAATATCCCAAAATTGAAATAAATTTAAATCCATCTATTTCAAAATCATAATTTAGAGCATAGTTGAATAAAATTTAAGAAATACACAAGTTTAAAATAGAGAGTCAAGTTGAGGTTAGGAGAACCCAGAGTAAATTTATACAAAAAAACAATACTAAAGAAGCACCTTTTATATCGGCACTTGATGCTAGGGTTTCGCAATCCAAAACACAGAAGAACAAACAATCACTTAGATGGATGGAATTGGGTTGTCAATCGAATCAACCACTAGATGATTGCAGTTACTTAAAAGCAGAGGAGGAACACGGGAAATGAAACAAGAGAGCGATTGCAATATTTCCGTAGAGAATAAACGGGTATTTTTTTTAGAAATAGGTGCCAACGGCAATGAAATCCTACCCTTAAGAATATTTGAAGTGTAATTTTTTTGGTAGAAGAAAAATAAGTTTAAGTATCACGAATTTCTTATAAAATGTTACTGATAGTAACACTTATGGTCCGTTAAATGTTTACATGATTAGTTTTGTCTTTTGAAATTTTTAATAAAATAATAGGCTAATATGTTTTTGGCAACAACATTTATACTAGTTTTGTAAAATTTTCAAAAAAGCATATCACTTTAATAAATTAATTTAAAAAACAACTTATTATAGTGATAAATGGACACGCTTCCCCCATTGTTTAAAAGTGGATTAGAAAACGAAGTGGGATATTGGCGATGGTGATATACAAATAAAAAGGTAAAAATATGCACGTACTGATATATACACTAAACTAATATTCTTTATCATGGTTAAGTAATTAAATTAAGTAAAATACATGTTAATTATTCCTAGTTAAGTAAACTTTAAATTTAAACACATGTCATATTTGATGTATACACGACATGTGTATAACTTTTAACCAAATAAAAACTGTGTTGGGAGAAGTCATGTCTATGGAATTGATTTGATTTGCTCTATATGTTGTGCGCTCTAGTTTTTATTTTAGGAAAACTAATTACGACAAATCAAGAATTTTGCATCGTGAAATGTTTACATCTATTCATAGTTGAATTCGTTTCAAATTAATATTGAAGTTACATTACTTCTCTTTATTTTATTTACTAATACTTTGGAGTAACTGGTCTCGTAATATTGAATGAACTGACACGCTTGTCTTTTTCATCTGTGTCGATTAAAGTTTGCATTAATATATATATTTTTTGCGGAAAATCAGTAAAAAAAACATAATGTATAAATACGTACACCCTAGATAAGTAGATATACTAACTAGGTAACATGTCCGCGCTTCGCGCGGTCTTATAACACATTTAAAATTATTGACCCCTCTTTTAATGAAAATAAAAACACTTATAAACAATATACATTTGAATTCATTTTTTTTCTCCATTTGAATTCATTTAACAATGTGAGTGTTAACAAAGATTTAGAAAGAAAAAAAAATAGAGATTTAGAAATAGTATTAAATTAGATAGAACTCAAATTAAATTACATCCAGGGAGGTTACGTTTTACTATTGGTAATATTAATTTTTTGGCAGTACTTTGAACTTGTGATGTCAAGATCATCACCCTCCTCAAAGACGTTTAGATAAATATCTACAATCATATTTATATTGATGATCACAATAACCATTATCACATGTTTAATAAAATAAAGCACCCAAATTCCTTTAATCATATTCCTGAAAGTTCAAACTTTCCTCTAGATGGAAATTTATGCAGTTGATAGTAAAACTCTGACCAATTGGTGGTATTGGAGTATCAATTTGAAAATAAATCTTCTTATATTATCTCTTAAAGACATTATATCTTGACCTGGTACAATTACCAATATAAGTATCATCGCATTGTACTATGAAGATTTAACCACACAGAAAATAGAAAGAAAATTTGTGTTACTCTCTAATTTACTTTGATTTTTAACATTGAAGAGGATGTGTAACTATATAACGTTACTTTGACCAAATCTACCACTTTTCTCATGTTGAAGGAAACAAGGCCCTCTCTTCTACATTGTCACAACACGTCCATACACATCACCTGCTATCGAACATTTAACAAACTCCATGGAGTTGCATGTTAAGCTGCCTGTTTTATCAGAGAGTATAGTGTCAACCTGTCCAAGTTCCTCATTGAGATAAGATGTTCTTGCACGATCTGGCTTATCAGTTTCCTCATAGTACATCTCCATATCTTGATTGATGAATATGCTCTGTAAAACCTTCACAATTTCAATAGACACATATAGCAAAATAGGAATCAAGTACCCATACAACATAAGGCTGTCAGGAAATGGAAAAATGCAGCCAGTGAAGCTCGTTCAGGATCATAAAATACACTTGTCTTGTCTGGTCGAAGATACCACCTCCTTAGTTTACCACCATAAATGTGATTCTTAGTCTCAATCCGGAAAAATATCGATCCAATAAAAGCTATTGTAATCACGGTACCAAAAAGAACATATATTATTCTATCCATCCTTTTCTCAATGCCACTTTTCTTAGAAGGAGGATCTGTAGAATTTTGCATGACTTTTGTGTCATGACCAGTAAAAATGATCACACCATAAACATAATCAGTATTCCGTAGCTTCAAACCTCACAGAAGTATCTGTTGCACTGAAAGAGGGTTCTGCTGTTTATCATAATACAGAGTTCCAATGAATGTATAAAGATCTTCATTTGGATCTTCAGACTTGACAACAACCTTACAATTTTGAAAAGAACTATCATCGTTCAAGGAGGATGTGATATTCAATGCATGCTTCACCTTAAGGTTAGTCACTCCATCAAGATTGGAGGTTTCAACATAACATATCCCATCCTCATAGCTTGATGAAAGTAATAGCAGATCAGCGGGGAAATATTCATCTTTGAACACCTTAATGAGATCACCAACTCGCAAAGTCTCTTGGAAAGTATTATTGTCAGTGTATACGTTTACTTCCCGGTTATTGGCCTCAATATCCTGAAAAAGATTGCATCAAAAGAACTAAAATTTATAGAAAGTGTCACTACACATCTCTTTGTTTCTATCTTTTATGAGTATTGTTGCCTAGACACATCATAAATATATGACAAGAATCTACTTAACAAATTCTATCATTCTCATTGTGAAATCAACACCACCTCAAAGTCATTATCCTTAGTTGCTAACCATATTGGCCAAGTTACAACGCCTCCCTACCTTTGAGGTAAGGTCTGCATACAATCTATCCTCCCCAGACTCTACATTGTGGACTACATTTGTATGTTATTGAATTTTCACCCTAGCTAGAAGTTATCGATGATTGGTGAATGGAGAATAACTAAAAAAAGTTGAGATTGTTGTGAAAAATCTGAAGCAGACATTATTAAAGCTCCAAAAAGTACATTATCAATGCATGTAAAGTGATTTCATCTTATTGACTATCTGACTACCTTCATCGTCACATACCCACGAAATATGCTAGTACAAGCACGTAGGTGTGGAGAATCATAGCCATCTAGATACAATGCTTCTAACGGTAAGACATTCTACCTACGACAATCTATATAACTACAAGATAGAATCATAGTCATGTCGAGTAAGAAGAAGCAGTTCTTACAAGTTGAATAGAGCTTCCAAGGCCACGTGCAGTATCGATATAAAGATGCCTCCCTAATATGTTGACTTGAACTCTAATGTATAAGATTAGTATTGTGGTCGCCCAAAGAGACAACACCATTCTGGTAAAATCTGGATGGGCACAAGATACAACATCATCAGCTAACAATTGTACATAAATATTTATAGCAAACTATACAGGTGCACATGTCCATACTTAAAATTTTGAGTCTGTTCCATAGCTCCAGTTTCTCTGCAGCAGTCAGAGAATTTGGCTCTCCTTTCCCTTTCACCAGCCTCTCCATCAAGTGCGTAAGGTTCAATTCTTCATCTATTCGGCTACTTAAATATCGCATTACATGGGGCAATGTCGTTGAATTAGCTATTGCCTGGATTTTCTCGAAATGTTCCTTGATCCTACAGACTATACAAATAACTCTGAGCATAATATAACTCTAACACTATACTTTCCTTTTCAGGAAAATAAACAATAAAGGAGAAAATCTTAACTGGGATCCCAATGAGTTCCTCGTTTCTCTTCTCATCCGCGAGTTCCCTCTCAAGATCAGAGATTCACCGCCTGTGTCCTTCATACAACTTATACAAAAGGTAACCACTTCCAAGAACTCCAAATATAACATACACCTTCCTCTTATGCCTTCTCCAAAATTCCCTGACCCCAACCAAAAACAACAAAAACTATCAAAACAAGAAAAAAAGTGAACGAAACAACAATATTACGGTTGCCTCTTCTAGTCAATTACCTAGACCTACAAACTCTCAAATCTCACATCTTACCATACAAAATAAGGAGAGGGTTCTTATGTTCAGCAACAACACTAAGTCACTAACAACAACATCCCGATGTAGTCCCACAAAGTGTAGTATGTGGAGGGTAGAGTATACGCATACCTTACCTCTTCTAGCTCTGATGCAGAGAGGTTGTTTTCAATAGACCCTCAACACAAGTAGACAGTCCAAAGTAGTCCCAATAAAGGAAGTAATATCAGTATAGAAACAACAAACTAACAACAATAGCAGGCAACTAGTAACAGAACAGATCGAATAATAAAACCCACAGATTCAACATAACTGCTCTTTATCTACTTTCAATAAATTAAATTACATCAAAACAATAGCAATCGACTAATCTCATCATTGTTCTATCAAAGAAAAAGGATAAATATAACTCACATAATTGTTGTACAATAGTTCAACTTTCTCAACTTCATCGACAGTGCTCATCATCACAAATCCGAATCCACGACTCCGATCAGTCTACCTATTGTAAATAACCTACAAAAAAATCAAATTCAGTTCCACAAATAATAAAGCTCTAATTTTTCAATCTTTTGTAAAAAAGGATCAAAACTTGAGACATTATTACCTCAGCAATATCAACAACACCAGCCTATTGGAAAAGTTGAGTCAACCCTTCACCTATCTGCATCATAAGGTAAATTCCCAACAAATAATTTCGCATTTTCAGGAGGTTCTTGATACTCCTCCACTTCCTCTTCCGCTTCCGCCTTCGGCTTCATCACTCTTGCGTGAAAGATTGTAACGTTTTAATTAATGGGACTGTCTGCCTAATAAATGTGTGTATTATCTTAATTTTTTCATCAAAAGAATGAGTAAAAAAATGAGAAAAAAGATAAATACAAATACTGGCTTCTTACACATGCCACATCAGCATGGTCTTAATTCTCTTTTATATATATAGAGAGATTCTTGTTCTTGGTAAATCAAGCTCCCTAAAAGTATTTTATAAGTAGCAAAAAAGTGGGAAGTTCCCCAACTTTTAAGAGTGTAGATTCTTTCTCTCAATGCAAAAGGGCACGATAAACCCAACCCAGACAACACCACCAGACCCACCCAAACCACCAGATGTAATAACTACAAACGCAATGGAAGAGGACTGTAGACACGTAAAATTTATTGAATCAAATTCATATAAAATTTGGATTTGATCCATATTTTATTGGGTCTAAAATTGGTTTGGGCTATAAACCCATTTTATTCTTCATCAAGGTCCATCTCACCTTGAGGCCCAAACTCATGCCACGTGTCAAATGACATGGCATCCCAGTTAAATTAAAGACCAATAAGGTAAGGCCACACGATCAAATGAGGTGGCAATCAAGTCAAATTCAAGAGCCAATGAAACATCGCCAAGTGTCCCAAATGACATATTTTTGGCCAATCACAAGCAACCTTGTCACATAACATTTGTGATAAGCTTGAAAATTGAATGGACCTATCAGAATGAGGCAGAAGAGGTTATTTATACTTGGACTGCCTATCCCCTATAACTATAAATAGGAGGGCTACATAATTTCCTAGGGTGATTCTGCAAGCATTGGAGGAAGCTTCTGCATTGACTACACAGCTCTTCAACAAATCAACTAACGGAGTTCCGCCCGAAGGTCAACTCGACAAGATGAAGTGCTGTCAGACAATTCCTGGAGATTCAAACGCATTTCTAGGAGGCTTAAATCATCCTACATTCGAGAATCACGCTACGAAGGCCCTCAAATCACAGAAAAACTTAGGAGAGAAGAATCGAGAGAATAACGGAATTGTACCCACAAATTTTATTTATATAAAATCATTATTTCTTTTTATTTATTTTTTCTTGCAGTTAATTTTTCGCAGATCTATGAAAATTTGTTGCGAACAAATTTTGGCACGCCCAGTGGGACCAGTTCTACTCTCCATCTCTTCTTCCTACGAAATCAAATTTAACCACTGCTTTGGACTTCAAAAATACTAATGTTTTCTCATGCAAGAACTCTGCTACTGCCATATCTGATGAGCTCAGCCATGTTGGTCCACTCACTCGGCGCAAGTTGAAGACTAGTGGTTGGGACGGATCTGAATACTTCACTTCTTTGAAGAAGGGAAAAAAGAACAAATCTCATACGGCGGCTAGAATCGCAACTCCTGGGTGCAACTTGACATCCTTGCTATGTGATGAACTCTCTCAGACTGGCGTCAATTTTAGTGGATCAGAAGATTCGACTGATGCTTCAGTTTCAACAAAGGTCAACGTCTTGTTGGCTGACGTAACTGATATGGATGAGAAGTTCGCAATAATAGAACAAACTATTGAAGTTTTAAAGAAATCTGTTGAGGATAAAGATCTTTAAATCGCTCAACTGATGAACAAGTTAGAGTCCTTCGCCCCTAGAGAATCAAGACACGACCCTGCTTATCCACCCGGCTTTACTCAGCAAAATAAGAGTGTCGAAGAGTCACCTAGCAAGACTAAATCTCAAAAAGAGAAATAGTCTACTTCGGTTGGGGTTCTGTCCGTTCAGCAGTTGCAAGACATGATAACTAACTCTATCAGGGCTCAATATGGAGGAGCACCACAAAGTTCGTTGTATTACTCCAAGCCTTACACAAGGCGAATTGACTGTCTATCCATGCCAACGAACTATCAACCACCAAAGTTGCAGCAATTTGTTGGCAAGGGAAACCCGAGGCAACACATCGCTCACTTTGTAGAAACTTGCAGCAATGCTGGAACAAATGGCGATCTCCTGGTGAAACAGTTTGTCTGTTTGTTAAAAGGGAATACATTCGACTGGTATATCGACTTGGAGCATGAGTCAATTGATAGTTGGGAGCAGCTCGAGAAGGAATTTCTCAATCTATTTTACAACACTCGATGAACTGTGAGTATGATAGAGTTGACTGGCACTAAGCAAAGAAAAGATGAGCCTGTGGTGGATTACATCAATCGTTGGAGGTCATTGAGTTTGGATTACAAAGATCGTCTTTCTGAAATATCTTCTGTAGAAATGTGCACTCAAGGAATGCATTGGGGCCTTCTATACATACTGCAAGGAATCAAACCACAAATATTTGAAGAACTTGCTACACGAGCACATGACATGGAGTTAAGCATCGCAAGTCATGGGAAAACGTCTCCTTTTGTTAATCTTACTAAAGAAAAGAAGAAGTTCAAGAAGGCTACGACACCAAAGATCCATAATAAAGAATCCATAGCGGTGAAAGCAACTTCCGTAAAGGTCACGACAAAGCAAAACGTGAAGGAAGACGAAACATTGAAGCAACAACCCAGGGAGAAAAAACGTCGCCCAACTTTGAAAGAGTTGGAAGCAAAAGTTTACCCATTTCCAGATTCAAACGTACCTACGATCCTTGATGAATTATTGGCCAACAAAGCCATTGATCTTCTGGAATCAAAGAGGCCTGGGGAAATTAATAGGGTTAATGATCCTAAATACTACAAGTTTCATCGCGTCGTTGGCCATCCGATGGGAAATTCTTTGTTTTGAAGGAGAAAATCATGACACTAGTAAGTGAAGGGAAAATCATCATCGACATGGATAAAACCATGGATGCAAATCATGCTAGTGTTGTCGATCGATAAAAATACTCCATGCCGCAGACTATGAGAAGCACCATTTTATTGTAATTTGGGAGATTTAGGCCGGTTGAGGTTGATTCCCTAAGAAGAACTTTTGAAGATGCAATAGAGGTAGACAAAAATTCAGAGAATGATGAGGATGACGGTTGGACTCTCGTTTCTCATAAGAAAAGAAGACATCGAGCGATTCCAAGAATACGACTTCCTGAGCTGAAAGTGATGGGGCATAATGTGGATTAGCTACGACCATCAAAAAGTGTCAAGTTTAATGCTAGCAAGAGGATTAGTGGTTTCTTATCACAGAAGGCCCGAAGGCCTATCACGTTGCATGAATTTTTTTTGAAAAAATTCCTTCAAGATAGCTAAGTCAGGGCGACGCATATAATTTTCAGCATAGAAGAATCCAAGGAAAGTAAACAAGAGCAGCATCTAACAATAGCACAGAATGTCATGTTAAGCCAACAGTTGCACAGTGTTTTGCTGTAATTTCCTTCACCGATGATGACTTGTTGTTAGGGTTCAAACTGCATAACAGGCCTTTGTTTATCGTAGGAGCTATTCGAGAACAACATCTCAATCGCATACTGATCGATGATGGTTCAACGATTAATATCATGCCAAGGACAGTGCTCAAAAGGCTTGGAATCTCTATTGATGAACTGTCCAAAAACAATATAAAAATCCAAGGCTTCAATCAAGGAGGGCAGGGAGCCATGGGAAAAATCTCTGTAGAATTATCCATTGGCAATATGAAATCAAACAGTTTGATTCATGTCATAGACGCCAATACATCATACAACTTGTTGGTTGGATGCCCCTGGTTGCATGAAAATGGAGTGGTAACATCTACTTTGCATCAGTGCATGAAGTATATGAAGGATGGTGAGGTAGTCAAAGTTGATGCAGATATTCATCCTTTCATAGAAATAGAGTCGTACTTTGCAGATGAAAAATTCTACTTGGACCCTTATGAGTTAGATGTGAAGAAACCAACACCCTCTAACCCAACCGGGGTCAATTCAAAAAAAGAGGTAGGAGTACAAACGAGTGTTGCTAAGATGTCTAAGGAAAGAACTGAAGGAAGCGCCATTAAGTTCTCATCATCTGAAGGAGACATAAAAGCAAAGACCGATAATGAGTATTTAGTCTTTCTCTACATTCCACGTGAGCGTCGAAGAGAAGGACAACCCTTGCTTGAAGCATGTACTCAACAAGTTCTCCATCCAAGAAAAGAAATAAGCCATGAAATGTTGCAAGATTTAAAGAAGGGTATGATTGTACCAGTCATACAAATTCAACCTATTACTCCTGAGTCCTCAAGAAATGACACCTTAGTTGAAAAAATAAAAGGTCACTTTGATCAAAAGGCTTTCACATTACTTGAGAAATCAGGTTATGACTTCTCCAATCCGACAAGGCTAGGAGAGATCAAGGATGAAGTCACTGGTGAAAAAATACACGGCCTTACAACATCCCAAATGAAGTTGAGAAAGCAAACACCTAAGTTTGGGCTAGGATTCAAATTGCCAGAGCCTCTTCGACTTTTATCTAGGAAGGTGAAGGAAGAGACTTCATCTCACCACATCTCAGTAGAAGGTAAAAATAAGGGTGAGGACGAGAAAATACCACAACGGACCTCAGTGTTTAGTCGCATAGGAAAATCAATACCTCGTGTCTCTGTATTTGATAGATTAGGAGGAAAAAATAGAAGTAGAGCTTCTAACTGTGTAGAAGGACGTGTCACCACCGTGAATGCCTCTATTTTTCTTTGCTTGGGAACCACATAAAAGCCATCATCTAGAAAGATGTTGTTGGGGCACGAACAACAATATTTCTCTGAGGACATTGATGACAAGGAAATTCATAGTGCTTTCCCATCGTGCATAAAAAGAAAGTTTATTTTGTCAATTATTACAGATGGCCCGTTGAAGGTAAGAAAAAGAACTATTGTTTTTATCAACCAACATCTTGGAGAAACAAAAGAGGATCCAGAGGAAGCCAGTGCATCATATCATAAAACGGTGGAGGACAATCTGTGCCATGATGAAATGGATGATGATGTTCAAGAATCACCCCCTCAACTAGAGAATGGAGTACAATCGTCTGTAGATGAACTCAAGGAGATAAACCTCGATACATTGGATAATCCATGCCCAACCTTTGTTAGTACACTTCTTACACCGCAAGAAGAGAGGGACTACTTCAAGTTATTAGTTGAGTCCAAAGATGTCTTTTCCTGGTTATACAAAGAAATGCCTGGCCTTAGTCCTAAGGTAGCTATTCATCATTTGGGGATCAAAAAGGGGCACGTCCTGTAAAGTAGTCACAACAAGTGTTTCGCCCTGAGCTAGTAACACAAATTGAAGTAGAGGTCAATAAGCTCATCGAAGCTGGATTTATTCGAGAGGTAAAATACCTATCATGGATCTTAAATATTGTACCTGTAAAAAATGGCCAAATACGTATGTGCGTTGATTTTCGAGACTTAAACAAAGCATGTCCGAAGGATGATTTTTCGATACCAATCATAGAGCTCATGGTTGATGCGGTGACTGGACATGTAGCTATGTCATTTATGGATGGGTCTTCTGGATATAACCAAATCAGAATGTCCCCAAGAGACGAAGAATGCACTGTTTTCCAAACTCCAAAAGGGATATACTGCTACAAGGTGATGCCATTTGGTCTAAAGAATGCGGGTGCCACCTACCAACGTGCAATGCAAAACATTTTTGATGACATATTGCATAAGATGGTGGAATGCTACGTCGATGACTTGGTGGTGAACACAAAGTGTAGGGACGACCATCTTGATGATCTTTGTATTTTTTTGAGAGCTTAAAAAAATTTGACTTGAAAATGAATCCGCTCAAATGCGCATTTAGAGTTACTTCGGGAAAGTTTCTTGGCTTTATTGTGCGTCACCGTGGAATTAAAGTTGATCCCACAAAGATTGATGCCATTCAGAAAATGCCAGAGCCAAGGAACTTAAGAGACCTCAACAGTCTGCAAGTAAATTTGGCATTCATTCGGAGGTTCATCTCTAACTTGGTTGGACAATGTAAACCTTTCAGCCATCTAATAAAGAAAGATGCCCCTTTCCACTGGGATCAATCATGTCTAAATGCTTTTGAAAGCATCAAAAGATACTTTTTGAATCCACCTGTATTGGGGGCACCAACTCCTGGTAGGCCATTGATACTCTACATTGCATCACAAGAGCGATCACTTGGAGCACTTTTGGCTTAAGATAATGAAGCTAAGAGAGAACAAGTACTGTACTATCTAAGTCAAACTTTGATAGGAGCTGAGTTAAATTATACACCCATTGAAAAGATGTGTTTGGCTTTTCTTTATGCGATAAAGAAATTAAGGCATTATTTTGAAGCATACACCATCAAGATAATTTCTCGAGCTGATCCCGTGAAGTTTGTGATGACTCGGCCAGTTATCTCAGGATGTCTAGACAGATGGTCTATATTATTTAACCAATATGAGATCATATAAATGCCTCAAAAGGCTGTAAAAGGGCAAGCACTTGCTAATTTCCTTGCTGATCACCCCCTGCCGGTAGAATGGGAGATTTCAGATGATTTTCTTGATGAAGATGTATTATTTACTGAAGAAATGCCGACATGGACAATGCTCTTCGATGAATCAGTACGTCAAGATAGTGCAGGGGCAGGTGTCGTGTTGATATCACTAGAAAGACTAATCTTGCCATTTTCATTTGTTCTGGGTGAAACATGTTCCAATAACGCTGCAGAGTACCAAGCTTTAATTATTGGACTTGAAATGGCATCAGATATGAAGATTCCATAATTGGATATCTATGGTGACTCTAAGTTGATCATAAATCAACTCTTAGGCAGTTACGAGGTGAAGAAGGAAGACCTTATACCATATCATCGATACACTACTTGTCTGCTGGAAAGGTTTGATCAAGTGTTCTGAAACCATGTCCCAATAGAAGAAAATCGCATGGCGGATGCTCTGGTAAATTTAGCTACGCCGATGGTACTCGGAGAAAATGAGTCAACAAAGGTACAAGTAAGTCATCGATAGGTTATTCCCGATTGACTTGAACTTCAATTAGACAAAAGCCTCTATACATTTGTTCGAGTCGTTGAAGAAGAAGATTGGAGAAAACCACTAATTGAGTATCTCGAACATGGAAGGCTGCCCGAGGAGCCGCGAAAAAGAGCAGACATTAGGAGAAGGGCACCACGATTCATCTTCCATGAAGGGATTTTATTTTGTCGTTCTTATGAGGGTTTAATCTTACGGTGTCTTAACAAAGAAGAAACTCAACAAACAATGGAGGGAGCACATTCTGGCACATCTGGAGCACACCAATCAGGGCCTAAACTTCATTTTCGCATCAAAAGGATGGGCTACTACTGGCCAACAATGGTGATGGATTGTCTAGAGTATGCCAAAAGGTGTCAAGCATGCCAATTTTATGCTAATTATATACATCAGGCTCTAGAGCATCTTCATCCAACTATAGCATCATGGCCTTTCAATGCGTGGGGACTTGATGTTGTTGGACCTCTCCCAAAGTCGTCAAAAAGGCATATGTACATCTTATTTTCTATCGATTATTTCTCGAGATGGGCTGAAGCCATGCCGCTAAAAGAGGTGAAAAAGGAAAATGTTGTTGATTTTATCAAGTAGAACATCATCTTTAGGTATGGCGTACCAAGATACATAGTTACTGATAATGGAACGCCTTTCAATAATAAGCTCATGAGGACTTTATGCGAGAAGTTTAATTTTAAGCAACATAAGTCTTCAATGTACAATGCACTTGCCAATGGTCTTACCGAAGCTTTTAATAAAACACTTGGTAACCTCTTGAAGAAAGTGGTTGCGAAAAATAAAAGAGACTGGTATGAGAGGATCGGTGAAGCTTTGTGGGAATACTGTACGACCTATAGAACTTCTACCCAACAGACTCTGTATTCATTGGTGTATGGCGTAGAAGCAGTCCTTCCACTAGAACAACAAATTCCATCGCTACGAATGGTGATCTAAGAAGGTCTTACAACTGAAAGTAATGCTCAACTTTGTTTGGCAGCGTTAGAGGCATTGGACAAGAAGAGATTAGAAGCCCAACAAAATTTGGAGTGTTATCAAGCTCGACTTTCTAGAGCTTTCAACAAGAGAGTGCGACCGCGATCATTTCAAATTGGAGACTTGGTCTTAGCAGTTCGAAGACCCATAATCCTCAACAAACGCATCAGTGACAAGTTTACATCTAAGTGGGATGGGCCATATGTTGTGAAAGAAGCATATTTAAGTGGCGCTTATAAGATCGTCGATCAATATGGAGTAAGAGTTGGTCCCATCAACGGCAAGTTCCTGAAGCAGTACTTTCCATGAAGGTCGTCTACACTCCTTAAGGAACGAGTATAAACTGCATGTCCACTCGTAGCCCGCATGAGTCTAAACTGTGAACGACTCTAAAAAAAAGATAAGAAAAAATTAACTCATCATCCTGAACTATGTTATGACTTGATCCTCCCGAGGTACATAAGCAGCTTAGAGTATGCTTTTACTCTAAGTTCAGTCATATGAGTTAAAAAAAAAGAGTAATGGAAAAGGATTTGTCATTACTTGAGCATGACAATAATAATTTGAAGTGACATAGATGTCGCATGAATTGAACGTTTCTTCGCTTAATTTACCATAGACGCGCAAAAATGAAGAAACAAGTAAAGTAAAGCAGACTTCAATGACGAATCTGTACAAATCCGTAGAGGATATGGTTATGATTTTTACATATGTGGAAGATCTTGATGTTATATTCTCAACAAAAAAAATGTCTTGTAATTCAAGGACTTCTACGTCATGTTATGAATTTTCTACTATAACCACTCAAAGCTGCGAAAGATACCCTCACGTTTTGAACTGAGCTCACTTCAATGATGAATCTGTACAAATATGTAAAGGATATGGTCATGATTTTTACATATGTGGAATATCTTGGTGTTATATTCTCAACAAAAAATACGGATCATAATTCAAGGACTTCTACGTCGAGTTATGAATTTTCTACCATAGCCACTCAAAGCTGCGAAAGATACCCTCACGCTTCGAACTGAGCTGACTTCAATGAAGAATCTGTACAAATACGTAAAGGATATGGTCATGATTTTTACATATGTTGTATATATTGGTGTTATCTTTGCAAAAAAAAATACGGCTCATAATTCAAGGACTTCTGCGTTGAGTTATGAATTTTCTACCATAGCCACTCAAAGCTGCGAAAGAGACCCTCACGTTTCGAACTGAGCTAACTTCAAGGACGAATCCGTAAAAATCCGTAAATGATATGGTCATGATTTTTACCTATGTTGTAACTCTTGGTGTTATATTCGCATAAAAAATGACGGTTTATAATTCAAAGGCTTGTACGTCGAATTATGAATTTTCTACCATATCCGCGCAAAACTATGAAATCAGACAGATTCATGGTTAACTTAAAAAAAAATAATTCCGGTTAATTGGAAAGGAGTTTGATTTTGATACATGTTGTCAACAGAAATCAAAGTTTATTCGTGATTGGGGAAAATTCATCTAACTTGATCATTTAAAAAAAAAAGAAACCGACGAAAAAATATTTGAATGAAAGCTAAAGGTCACTTTTATTGCACCAAAGACAAAAATGTCACTACATCATAATAAGCAATAAAAAAAAATCATAAGAAAGTATCTAAACTATGGAAAAGGTTGAAATTCCAGAATTTGGTGATGACTCGCCTCAACCGTCTCTTTCAGTTTGGATAGTGTCTCCACTTCGTCTTTGGATAATGGATGTTTCTCCCTAATTGCATGAAGCTCGCCCTCAAAAGTGATGATCTTCTCTTGGCTTTTAGACAACCGTTCTTTCTGCTCTTTTATGCATGAAATAGTTTTCTCCTTCTTCGCAGATAAGAGCTTCAGTTCTTCATCAAACTTAGCAAGATTTGATTGGAGATCCTCCATGTTCCCTCTCTCCTTGGTGTTTTCTTCTTTTGCATTTAACAAGGCTTTGTTGTACGTCAGAGAACAATTTTTTATGGTGATCTTTAGTTATTTTTAGGGATGAAGATGATTTCATAGCGTCGTACTCCTCATATATTTTTATGAAAGTATTAACTGATCCCTCTAGAATAGAGGTATTGATGGCGTTAATTCCTTTAAGCTCCTCCATAAGCATGTTCACACCATTTTTCAACTTTGAAAAGTCATCCGAAGATTCAACGGAGAACATGGTTAGCCATTTATGCAATGCACCATACATCTGAAGAATGTAAGACTTCTTGAAAGTAGAGATCATCTCTTATGGTTCAAAATTTGGGGCCACAAATGACGATAAACACAATGAAGACGCATGAACTTTAGGCGACTTAGCTTGGGAAGCCACAACCTCCATATTATTTGTCAAAGCTTCTGTGACAGGAAGAGAAGATGTATCAAGGTAACTTGGACTGGTAACGCCATAAAAAATGCCATTAAGCGTATCGGTAGAAATGCCTTGGAGATTCAGCTTCAAAAAAATAATAATTTAGTAGGGTATTATTATTTTTCTTAAATAAAAAAGAGAGAGAAAGAAAGTAATCCTACTTGTTCTGCGTGTTCAGTCAATGGCATAGTGGAGCTAGGGTCATTAATAGAAAATGCCTCGCTATCTATGGTAGCATTGTCCAAATCAACAAACTCGCTAGATTGATCTTTGGCCTTCTTTCTTTTGCGCTTCCAATGTTGGTCTTGGTCTCCTTCCATTGAGCTAGTGTCATCATTAGCATCTACAACTTCATTAACTATGAGGATAGGCGGAATCTTATCGTCGAGTGGAATTTTGGTTGACATCTTTTCACTATTAGTTTCAAGTAAAGAATAATCATTGTTTCGCTTGTGAGTCTTATTCGAAGCCACAGAAGGAGTGTCATTCAATTTCAAAGAAGGACGACTTGATCCTTTTCCATTTTTCACCAACTTAACCCTAGAAGGGGAAGACTTAGAAGACAACAGAATCGTCTTTGACTTAACAAGGGAGGAGGTGGAAGACATACCTTGTTCCGATGGACGAAAGGGAGCTTTCAAGATAATTTTATTTTTCCCAACAAGGTTTGGTTGACCAATATACCACCAATTTGCATACCTATTGGTTGTTAGAGGCCTTTAGGGATGTGGTTGTATACTAATGGTTGAAGAACTACTAAGACGGGTGCAAGAGTCCCAAAGTTGTACCAATTCTTTAAGTGTGTCGTCATACGGTCGTTTGATGAAGTTTCCAGGAAGGTCTTGACAAATCCAAACTATTGGATGAATCTATAGGGACTGTAAGGCTCCATGACAAAGTGATCATCAAACCGCAGAGTAACGTAGCTCGAACGAAGACTAATGAAATAATCGTTCCAAGAACTAGACAATTCTCCATTGTCTGCTATAAACAACTCCTTGGGTTGTAGCATGTCCAAAGTGGGGAGACTGCAGATATCGATATTTTGAAATAACCGTCTTGCACCAAAAAGATCAAAGCTTCTAGCCATCCTTTCCCCAGCAATCCTACATATACGAGCACCATTGTAATGACGTGCTTGATAGTAGGAGTTAAAATACGCACCAATCCATCTATAGACATATTGTATAGGAAAAATTATGTCGCCTGCACCTAAGTTTGTTGAAGTTGTGATCGCTGTCAAGCCTCTGTAGATACTAGCCAAAATGGGAATTGCTAGTGCAAACCTCTCCCCATGAGCCATTAGACGTGCAATTTTAAAGATGCTAGGACGGATGTTGTCAAGTTTCTTAATTGGAAGAACGAACTTGCAAATCCAGCAAGCAAGAAAAGCAGCCAAGTTAGTCTTTTCTCTAAGAGAACCTTCCACACCTAACTCGACGAAAGGGACGTTCTCTTCTTTCGTTCGAGGTAAAAATGACATATCAATGTAGCCATTTGGACTATGATTTGACTTTGGTTTAGCTGGCTGTTTAGGGCCTCGTGGTGAAGGCTCCTTGTACCGCTTCTGTCCTTTGAACCAAAAATTCACCCAATCACGGACAGAAACCTCCTTAGACGACACACCATTTGAAAGCCGATAGAATGCTGAAAATAAGTAAGCACAAGTTTTAGGCAAAAAGGGCTTCCCTTGCTGATTTGCTTATGATAATTCTTTGGACGAAGGGACGACTTCATCAAAGAAAGTTCCGTATACTGGAAGGCCCCCAATCATACGCATGTCCCATAATGAAATAGAAATCTCACCGATGCCGACAGAAATTATAGTGGTCGAGGAATGCCAAAGTTCACAAAAGGCCTGCAAAACATTCTCGTTGACGTCGTAAGTGAATAAAGAAGCAAAAACAACATCATAAATCTTAGTTCGCTCCAATGCCTCCTTGCTACGGCTAAGGACATCCTCTACCCACTCCCAATAGCAAGTAACATAACGAAACTTGCCAAAGCCTGATTGGGGATAATTCCATGTAGCAAGGCCCTTATTCAAGCCTTTGGGATATATAGCAGTAGACTCTTGTCATGTGTAGATGAATGCAGCACAAAAGCAGTAGTATTAATGACCTTTTTGGAGTCAAGGACGTCAATCTCTTCTTTTGTCGACCATTTGTCTAGATGAAGAGACATGTCAAGCAAGCCTCTGTCAAGCGGGAAGAAACCTATTACCGGAGGATGAAATTTCAAGGTAAGGGCACTAGCAGGAAAATATCATTCATAGTTTGCTATTTCAAGTAGAGGATATGGTGTCGTTTGGTCTCGGAAGTTCACCATAATTTCAAAGCACTGAAGATAGCCTCTCTGTGTTTGAAGGCCCGCCAAAGATATTAAATTAAACAATCTGTAAGTCTAATTTCTAATTCAAAAAATGGCACCTAATTTCGATACTTCCACGTCGAGATATGAAATTTCTCGTGACGCTGCGCAAAGCTGAAATAACAAGCGAACCAGGATTAAAAGGCTATTTTTGGAGCAATATATGGGACTATTCGGATGCAATATGATTGTGATTTCTACGTGAGACGTAGCTCTGAGAATCTATTTTTCATTTAAAAAAATGACACCTAATTTTGATACTTCCACATCGACATGTGAAATTTCTCGTGATGCTGCGCAAAGCTGAAATAACAAGCGAACCAGGATTAGAAGGCTATTTTCGGAGCAATATCTGGGATGATTCGGATGCAATATGATTGTGATTTCCATGTGAGACGTAGCTCTGCAAATATAATTTTCAATTCAAAAAATGTCACCTAATTCCGATACTTCCACGTCGAGATATGAAATTTCTCGTGACGCTGCGCAAAGATGAAATAACAAGCGAGCCAAGATTAGAAGGCTATTTTCGAAACAATATCAGGGATGATTTGGATGCAATATGATTGTGGTTTCTGTGCGAGATGTAGCTCTGTGAATCTACTTTTCAATGCAAAAAATGGCACCTGATTTCAACACTTCCGTGTTGAGATATGAAATTTCTCGTGACGCTGCGTAAAGCTGAAATAACAAGTGAACCAGGATTAGAAGGCCGTATTCGGAGCAATATCTGGGGCGATTCGGATACAATATGATTGTGGTTTCCGAGTGAGACATAGATCTACAAGTCTAGTTTCCAACGTAAAAAATGTCTCATGATTTTGATGTTCCTAAGTCAAGATATGAGAGTTTCGTGAGATTGCACAAAACAAGTCAACAGTGAAGAAACAGAACTGAAGGTGTGATTTTGAAACGATACATGGGCAGATCTGGTGATAATATGAGCATGGTTTTTGCGTAGAACATAGTCTTCCGAGTCTACTTTCCAACACTACAAGTCGTTCGTGATTCAGACATCTCCATGATGCATTATGAAGCTTCTTCTATAGACGCGCCAAAGTGCCGAAAGCTCAATTGTGACAAAAAAGAGCAAAAAGAGAAGAAGAACGAAAGTTGAATTTCTGCTCAGGCTGAATTACAATGATTAACGGGAGAGTTGATGTACTTTTATAGACTCTGAAAGGCCCCAATTTGATTTTAAAAAGGAATCTGCTGAACAAAGTTGTCTTCAACAAGAACAGGGACATTTAAGTGTCCAAAATAAGTCAAATTCCTAATCCTTTTTGAAGTGGGATAACATCATTAATTAATCCTATTAAAATTCGATATAGGACTAATAGCTGAATCCTACATGATTTTGATATATTTAGTCTTAAACAGAATTTACACTGGATTCACGTTATTCTACACGGATAATCATGACTTTGAGGAATCGGACCTTGATAAAATGCTCAAGTCTTTAAAAAAAATAGGGCTTCACAAATACTTCAAATATCGTCTCTAACAGGTTCGACAAATCAAACACTTTGACAAGCCTTGAAGTTGGGGGCATCTGTAGACACGTAAAATTTATTGAATCAAATTCATATAAAATTTGGATTTGATCCATATTTTATTGGGTCTAAAATTGGTTTGGGCTATAAACCCGTTTTATTCTTCATCAAGGTCCATCTCAACTTGAGGCCCAAACTCATGCCACGTGTCAAATGACATGGCATCCCAGTCAAATTAAAGACCAATGAGGCAAGGCCATACGATCAAATGAGGTGGCAATCAAAGTCAAATTCAATGGCTAATGAAACATCGCCAAGTGTCCCAAATGACATGTTTTTGTCCAATCACAAGCAACCTTGTCACATAACATTTGTGATAGATAAGCTTGAAAATTGAATGGACCAATCAGAATGAGGCAGAAAAAGTTATTTACACTTGGACTGCCTACCCCCTACAAATATAAATAAGAGGGTTACATAATTTTCTGGGGTGATTCTGGAAGCATTGGAGGAAGCTTCTGCATTGACTACACAGCTCTTCAACGAATCGACTTACGGAGTTCTACCTGAAGGTCAACTCGACAAGACGAAGTGCTGTCAGACAATTCCTGGAGATCCAAATGCATTTCTAGGAGGCTCAAATCATTCAACATTCGAGAATCACGCTGCGAAGGCCCTTGAATCACGAAAAAACTTAGGAGAGAAGAATCGAGAGAATAACGGAATTGTACCCACAAATTTAGTTTATATAAAATCATTATTTCTTTTTATTTATTTTTTCTTGCAGTTAATTTTCCGCACATCTACGAAAATTTGTTGCGAACAAGGACCAAATGGATACTGCTATGACAATTAATTCTTTCAAAGAAGCTTTGCTACTTCAAGAATCTCATAACAGTAAAACTTATTCTATACAATAGGAGTATTCTCTAGAATCCCCCAATCACAACGATGATGCAATAGCGCTCACAGAGCAGGACAAATAGAGAATTTACCAACCATGGAAGCACTCCATAATTCTCAAAGTCTTTGGCAAGAAGCTAGCCCATCCATATCTCAAAAATAAGCTACAAGAGCTATGGAAATTGATGGAGCCACTAACACTAATTGATCTTGGTCATGAATTAATACTATACAACTAAATTGGAATTGTTGGAAAGTACACAGAAGATCCTCCATGGTGGACCATGGTTCGTCGTTGGAGGATTCCTATCAGTCAAATGCTGGGAACCCAATTTCATGCCGGACAAGGCCATCCTAACCTATACCGCAATTTGGGTAAGGCTGCCACAACTTCCTACAGAATTTTACGATCGAAATATACTTGAGAAAGTGGGACGAAAATTGGGAAAGTTACTTAAAATCGATACCTGCACATCAGCTGCTCTACGAGGCCGATATTCTAGAATTTGTGTCCAAGTACAAATCGAAGTACCAGTCAAAACCTCAATTGCAATTGGTACCCACACTAAAAAGTGGTGTATGAAAGGGAAGGGATATTGTGCACCAATTGCGGAAGAATTGGTCACCAACTACGAAACTGCACATACTATAAAACATCACCATTGGACCCAGACACCCCATCAACATCTACTATGCCGCCACCAAATAAAGAGTGGCAAATAGTGACTTTTCTGAAAAAGAGAGGCACCCACAGGGCAGGAACGAATCAGCATGGTAAGTATGCTCACCAAGGCCAGGTAAGAAATCCAGCAGCTCAATCAGGTTAGTTCACTTACACTTCTTCTATATTAAATCCTCAAAATACTTTGATGGAGGAGCCACCTTCCCAAAATGGAACAAAAAAATAATAATTAAAAATAATACTGATATTGATACTCAAAGGGAAGGAAAGAAAGTTGTCTGTGGACTATCAGGGCCCACAGAAGGAGAAGATAATAATAATTTGATATATCAAAAAATAAAAATGCTTTTAAGAGTAGTGGAAAAGCTGGTCCTAAAACCAACTCCATTAAATACTCGGCCAACAACTTCATTAATTCTTTTGCGGCCCTCAAGACCAGTACCACACTCTCTCCTTTAGAAGAGCCTATGGACATCTCCTTTCCATCTTCCCCAGGGAAAATTAATTCCTCTGAAACCAAGTGTAATCATAACCCCCAAGCTACTGAAAAGACTTCAACAATCAAATCCATTAACTCCATTAATACCTTTCCTTTAATTAACCCTCCAAGGCCAGAAAACAAACACCACTCTAATCAATATCCTTCCCTTCCAGATTTCTCAAATGGATCAACTACCAAAGAACATAGCCACCAATCAAATGATGGAACCCCTCTACTTTGTAACCAATCCAACACATCCGGACTGCCAACCGACATCGTGGATGGAAAAAATGTTGGAGGGGAAATAGATACAACTCAAGATAATAGTGGGATCACAACCTATAGCCATCTTCCTTCAAGACCTAACCTACTTAGCTCAGATAGCAAAAGAGATAATGGATCAAGCGGTGCAGGGACTTGGGGAGGAAGTATGGAAACAAATAATTCTCTTGACATTGTTGGAAGAATATCAACATCTGAGCTCCATGAAGGAGTTCAACTCGCTGATGACCCAAATATTCCAAAATCTACCATTCATACCGACCACTCCGTACCTCTCAAACAACCAGTCACCCAACTTCACACTGCTGAATCCACTAGCCCAAACACTGTCAATTTCTCCGGAAAGGGTAGAAGGCCTAGAAAGCGAAACCACATCGATTCTAGAAGAGCTGAGACAAAGCCACAAGAAAATAGAAAGTTTCTTACATACCTTTGGGGAAACAAAGCTGGAACCATTCCTGCTGGAAAGAACTCTTCACAGAAGCTTCAAAGAGCCCTTCAACGCAACTTATATTGCTCACTCAGTAATGAAAATGACAACGTTTTCTCTAATGGTAAAGAGTGCAACAGAGAAGACACCTCCAGTTGTCATCCTGAGCCCCCAAACAACATCGGGAGAGAAAGGAAAAACCCCAATGACTCAAGAAACCAACAATCTAATGTCAATGATGAAATTCATAATTTGGAATATAAGGGGAGAAAATAGTGCAACCTTTAGGAGGAACTGTCAGGCTATGACCAATAATCACAGACCTGTAATGCTAGTCCTCTTAGAAACAAAAATGGCTGAACATAGGCCCCTGACCAATGCTCTGAGTTTTGATACTTACATTCAGGCTAGTGCCGTTGGCCTCTCTGGTGGTATAGCTGTCACGTGGAAAGATGACATCCTGCACTTAGAAAATCTCTGCACCTATGCTCAAGGTATTCATGTCATTATTAAGGTACGCCCTGATAATCCTTCTTGGCTTTTTTTTGCTGTGTATGCTAGCCCGGATTACACTACCCGTCTGAATCTCTGGGATGAACTGTGTAGTATAGATGACAACTACAAAGGAAAATGGTTCATGGGTGGGGATTTTAATGAGGTTCTGCAAGCCAAGGAAAAGTTAGGAGGAGCTCCTATTAATCCTAATAGAGTTGCCAACTTTAGACAATGTATAAATCATTGTAGCATAGTAGATCTAGGCTTTAAAGGTAACAGGTATACGTGGACCAATAAGCAGTATAGGAATAGAAGACAACTTATTTTTTAGCAACTTGATAGGTTCCTGGCGAATAACCTCTGGATAAACCAATACCCAGAGGCCACTGTCACACGCCTACCAAGTACTAAGTCTGACCATTTCCCCATACTTGTTGATGTCCTAGGCTTTATACTAAACCACTCTAATAAACCTTTCAGGTTTGAACCCATGTGGGCTAATCACCACTCCTTTCAAAACCTTGTCCAGCAGTGTTTTCAGAGTAACCACAACCTTCTCCACTTCATCAACCATTTCCATACCGAAGCCAGGATTTAGAACACTAGAGTTTTGGAAAATATCTTTCAAAAATTGAAAAGACTGCTAGCTAGATTAGATGGTATCCAAAAATTCCCTTACTATCCCCATAGCAATTTCCTTCAAAATCTGGAGAAGGAATTGCTTGAGGAGTATAATCTCATCCTTCACTGTGAGAAGGATTTTTGAAGGACCAAGTCAAGAATCAGTTGTCTCAGTGAGGGCGATGCTAACACCAAATTTTTTCATGCCATTACCCTAAATATAAGAAAAAGAAAAAATTGAATCCTTACCCTAAAGGATGACGTTGGCCAGCTAATTGAGGGAGAATGAGGTATCTCCACCCACATCTCTAATTTTTTTACCTCTCTCTACACTACTGATTAGAATAATTCCAAGAGAACCCCTCATAAACAAAGATGCAATGAGCCTTACTTTCGGAAGACTCAAAAAATATTCTTGATAAAACCCTAAAGAGACAGTGAAGTGATTAGAGCCCTCAAATCCTTCCAACTCTTGAAAGCCCTTGGGACTGATGGTCTACACCCACTATTTTACCAAAAATACTGGCAAACAGTTGGGCAGAAGACCTTGGAATTCTGCCACCAAACTTTTAGATAGAGTTGCATGCCCAAAGAGGCCAACACAACCTACATCTGCCTCATTACAAAATGTCCAAATGCCAACTCAATCAGAAATTTTAGGCCCATTGGGCTATGTAATTTCAGCTACAAACTCATTACCAAAATCATCGTCAGGAGGATCAATCCTTACTTAGACCAACTCACTGGTACCAATCAGACAAGCTTCTTAACTAACAGACGAGCTGCTGACAGTGTAATCATAGTCAAGGAGTACATAAGCCATTTTAGGAAAATAAGAGTCAAGAAAGCCAACATGATCTTAAAAATAAACCTAAAGAAGGCTTTCAACATACTAGAATGGTCTTTCATCCATGACACCCCCTTGTACTTTAATTTCTCCACCAATCTCATCAAACTCATTATGTCATGCGTCTCCACCTCTAGGATTTCCATCCTCATCAGTGTAAAGATATCACCCTCCTTCGAACCCACTAGAGGCATATGACAGGGGGATCCCATTTCACCCTACCTATTTATTCTTTGCATGGAAAGACTTTCTAGAATTATTGACAAAGATGTGCTCCAAAAGCAATGGGACCCCATAAAAATCACCACTAGAGGGGCGAAAATCTCCCACCTTTTCTTTGCAGACGACCTAACTCTTTTTGCCCAAGCTGGCCAAAAAAATTACATTACCATTCTTAAAGCGCTAAACTAGTTTGGCCAAGATTTAGGCGCCAGAAAATCAATAATGCTAAGTCTAGCATTTTCTTCTCGAGAAATTACAGTGCCAGTTGTGCCCAAGAATGCTCTGACATTCTAAACATAAAAAGAGGCAATTCCTTTAGGAAATATCTTGGATTCCCTATCCTTGATAGCAAACCAACCCATGTTGACTTCCAATACATCATTGATAACATAAATAATAAGCTAGCCGGTTGGAAGACTCACATGCTGAATATGACGGGAAAAACTGTACTTGCTAAATCTACTTTAAATAGCATACCCACCCATGTAATGCAATTCATCAAGCTTCCACAAAAGACCTTGGAATCTATAAACCAAATCCAAAGAAACTTGTTTGGGGAAGCAAGGATGAAAAAAAAAGAAGATTCATCTCCTAAGCTGGGACATTATTGCAACTAGTAAGCTCAATGGAGGCCTTGGACTCTAAAAAAGATGAATACAGAAATAGAGCATTGCATGCTAGCCTAGGTTGGCATCTCTTCAAGAACCCCAACAAATTGTGGTCTAAGGTACTCACTACCAAGTACCATAGTCTGGAAGGGAACAACCAAACATACCCCTAGGTTTCTACAACTTGGAGGAATGTCAAGAGTAGCTGGAAAGACTGCAGAAAAGGACTTGCCTGGTCCGTTCATCAAAGGAACAATGCCAAGTTCATAAGTGATACTTGGCTACCCCACACTGATCCAATCAGACACAAAATTCAGGGTCCCTTGAATGCTGAGGAACAAGACCTAAAAGTGAAGGATATGGTTACAAATGAGAGTTGGGATTTGTCTCATCTATCTTTTGAACTCCCAGAACATATCAAGCAAACCTTCATCCACTCAAAACCACCTCCTTTGACCAACAGAAATGACCATCCATATTGAAAACTCACAAATGATGGTAATTTTACCACTTCCAGTGCCTACGAGGTCATTGTCCATACCATAGAGAAACCTTGTCATGGCGAAGTTAACTGCTTCTGGGAAATCTGGAAAGCCAATGTAGCAAATAAAATTAAAACATTCCTATGGCTTCTTGTTCATGGTAGACTCCCTACCAACGCATACCTTAACAGAATAGGGATTGATGTGGACCCTCACTGCCGCTGCTGCAATACAAAACTGGAAACTCTCACCATATTTTTTTCTAATGCTCTAAAGCCATTACCTTTTGGGAAAACATTCAGTAAAATGGTGGGATTATTCCCATGAACCTTTTTAATAACTTGGATAATGTCTCTTGGTCAAGTACTTGGAAAACCATCAAGAATAAATCTTTCAACGACTACACCACCTGGGGTAATCTAATTCCTCAAGGTCTGTGGGCAATTTGGCTAAGTAGGAATGATAATCAATTTAACAACAATCGAGAGAGTATTAGCACGACAATTCCCATCAATCATGCCATTGAATACTCCCTGCCGATCCAAAATAACAACACTCACCCCAAAAATAACGTCACCATTCAAACTAGATAGGAGCCTCCTTCTCATCCAGTATTTAAGCTTAACACGGATAAGGCGTGTAACAGTCGTGAGGGTAAGTCAAGATTGGGAGGCGTGATAAGAGACCATGAGGGGAACTGGGTTTTGGGATTTTATGTAACAATACCATAAATCAGCCCCCTCTATGCTGAAATCCTTGCTTTAAGAAGGGGGTTGCTCATTGCTGTACAAAACAACATTATTCCTCTTGAGTTTAATGTTGATGCCATTGAAGTTATACACTCCCTAAACAACTCAGAAACTCATTATCACAATGTTTTGTATGAATGCGGGTCATTGCTGAAGGAAACCCAAGCTGCTCCACCTATCCACACTTTTAGAGAACAAAACCAAGTGGCAAATGCACTGACAAAAATGGCAGCTACTGCAGCTCCTTTTGATAACCTTCATGTACTGTCTTCCCCCTATCCCCCCACCCCCTAGTGTTGCAATCATTTTGATGAAAGACAAACAGAGTACTACTTATGGGAGAACAATTCCCAGTAACTATATTAGCCCAGTATGTCGGAATGTGGCTACTAATTACGACACTAAACTTTTCCTAATTGAAGCTATCCTTTTCACAAAAAAAAAAGAAAAAGAAAGTATTTTATATGTACATTATTTATGAAAATCTTGTTTAGCCATTTTGCAAGTTCTTCAATCTTATGACGTAACTTTGACTGAGTACTCTTAATTTTTATTTTTATTATACAAGAAATTATCAAGCAGGTAAGTTTTCTTTCAAACTCCCGATTCCTGAAGACTCCCAAATTAATGTAATTAACTCTTGGTCCTTCTCCTTTATCTTGTTTGTGATCCATGAAGTCTATATTTACAATGAATAGAGTATCGTGTGTGTATATATATATATATAGGGAAAAGACATCGTTTCCATCCTAAATTATATCCGAAAAGTCGCAGCCACACCTAAACTCTACTAGTGACCTATTACACACCTAAACTATAAAAAAGTGAAACTATTTATACCATGTCAGGCTACCACCACTTGCATGTGGTGTAGTGTTTTACACGCGCTGCCATGTCAGCACCACGTTAGTAAAAAGTATCACTTTTTTATAGTTACGGTGTGTAATAGGTCACTTATATAGTTTAGGTGTGGATTCGACTTTTCGACTATAGTTTGGGGTGGAAACGATGTCTTTTCCCTTAATGTTTTTAGCCGTTTACTTTTGTTATTTAATAGGCTGGACGCGCCTAAAATAAGTGTAACACACGCGCCTTAGAATGGGGGTCGCGGGGAGGTAATAATATCACTTTTATATAGTTAAGATGTGTAATAGGTCACTTATATAATTTAGGTGTGATTTAGACTTTTCTTGTATAGTATGGAGTGAAAATGATGCCTTTTCCCTATATATATATTCACAAAATGCATGTAATATGCCATAAAAATTAAAGCCAGACTTGATACTTGTCAAATATTGTCATTTCATGTGTCAAATCTATAGTCTGTATCTATAATTTATAATCTATATCTATAATATATTAAAAGTGCGAACACCCTTAGAAAAGTTATTTGAACTTTTTGCCCTTCATTAAAACATTTCGCCATAGACAAAATCGTCCTTTCACTTAACTTTTCTAATTATTAATTAATTATTTAAAAATTAAAAATTTTTAAAATATATGATAAGAATAAAATATATAATAAAAAATATTAAAAGAATTAATAATTAATGAATCCTAAAATATATGGCTAGAAAATATATTTTCTTTATTAATTTTTGTTAACTTTCCATTCCTCTTAAGTTTAAGACTCTTTTAATATATAAAAATAGGGAAACATACGTTTTACCAAACTGCCTTTTTGTTATTCGTTGTCCGTTGATAATGCCTTCATTCTTCTTCTTCCTTTTTTCTTCATTGTATTTCTTTTAATGATTTCCTTATGCTTCTGCTATGAAGATATTTTGAAAAGATCTATTATTTGATTTTGATTTGGCTTATGATGATAGATTAAATTATCTAAATGTATTCAATGAGATTTAATTAATAATTCTAATATTAAGCTTATTTCTTCAACTTGTTTGATAGAAAGCAGATTACAAGAATGATTATGGATGGAGCTTAGCCTTAGATCAATTGAGTATCCTTTCAGCAGTGACTCACCTACACTATACGTCATTATATCATAAATTATGATGTTTGATCCCTGAATTTTTTGATTAAACAATATATAAAACATGATTATTGAAGAATATTGTTTTATTTTAATGAATATTAATTTTAGATTTTTTAATATAATCATATTTACGTTTAATTCACACCTATTTTACGTCTTCTCTTTTATTTTAGTATATAGACTTCTTGGGTACTGATTAGTACTATAGTTTAATCGTGTACATACATCTGTGTTTTATTAACTTTCTATGTTCCTTATTTAGATTTTGATATCACTAGAAAAAATATTCTGACTAATTAATTAGTACATACCTCCGTAGGTCGTTTAAGTATTACAACTATTAGAAAGGTGAAGTAGATTATGTCATATTTTTCTTTATTGAGATTTGATATCCCTTTAATTAGGTTTATGATTATTTTATTGGTAATGCAGGTTGCAACATATTTATTCGGCCTTTTAATATTGAAAAATTAGATTACTAGTATTATTTGAATATTTTTAGTTAACTTTCTATTTTTTAATACATATTTTAAAAAAAGATTGGGTCTTTTTTTGGTAGGATTTTCTTTGATTCTCATCATAATTAAAATTAATTAGTGGAAAAAAATTAAATCTCTTTCATATTCGGTTAATCTTTTCTTAAAGAAGAAGTTTTAAACTTCTATAAATTAAACATTCATTCCTCTCACATAAACACTATAGACCTTAAAAGTTTTGTTTAGGGAAGATTATTCTTTCACATTCTTTTTGTTTGTTTAATAATAGTTTTTCGAATATATTGGTCGCTTGATCGCCATATTTAATATTATGTTTCTTTAATATAGTTTTTTTGTCATCTGGTTTATTGTTGTCAAAGTTTACAATTATTAGTTTTCGCATTAGTAGTGAACACTTTTTGGTAACTTTCTCACTATGTTTGATCTCAGGTCTCCCTCATGGGATATCCACTTTCATCCACTCAACTATGCCCTTGCGGGCACGTCTGGATGAATTTTCACCATTTAAAAATAGAAAGAGAATGCTTGTGACTAAGAATATGTTAAGACTAGATTTTGATTGGAGAAAGAATTGTGATTGACAAGAGTAAAAGTATTAATATCTTCGTTTGAAACTCCTAAGAGTTTAGATATATTTAATTTCAAGATCTTATATTTTTTCCTTTTGGTATTTAATTTAAATATGTTATTTAATGTATTTACATACATTTTAAAGTCTTCTACTCATTGATTTGAATACATTCAGCTTTTTTCTTTAACATTCAACACACATACAACGCACGTATAATAAACTAGTATATATAATCATGTACAAGTCATGTATGATTCCCTACCTACTGAAAGAACGATAAAGAGAAAAAAAGGGAACAAAATCCTATATAAATTAGCTAGATTCTTGGTGCTTCAATAATGTCCAACTTGATCCAACAACTGCTTGCTTAAAGTATAATTGAACTTTCAAAAAGAGAATGATGATTTCAGGCTCCTTTCTTTTAGATTTGATTGTTACTATCCAAATTCATGACACGTATTGTTCGCTTTAGACCTAAATCAATCTATAAAACTCATCACTTTCTTCTTATTCTGATGTGAAATTCAACTTATATGTGATGCACCTGACTTTATTCTTTAGAAGCTTGCTAATTTAATTAAAAGTATATTGATATTGTTGATTGACCTTCACTCATTACCGGCCGTCGCCAGAAGCGTCACATTTAACTCCCGTGGGTGATTTTAAGATATTACATTCACCTTCCTTATTTTAGCATATTTTTTACAACAGATGAGCATTTTAAAAGATAACGTTGGTAATCTTGTTTCCATTTTCATATGAATAATTTGGAAACTTTCCTTATTTTAGAGCAGTGAAAGCTGAGGCAAAACATGAGATAGTGCAAAGTGGTGTCAGCGTATTTTATAGCTAGCTAACCACCCCTTGAGAATGTCAAAGGTGCAGTGCTGGAGGGCCAATTATATTAATAGTTAATAGTTAACCCTGTACGATTCAACCAACATGTCCTCTTTGAATCTTCTACAGTTCTCCACTACGTAACAAATAGTTCACCAAGTTGAAATAAAGTTTATGGTATTGTGGTTGCCGCTTTCGAAAAAGAGTGAAGAACTTTTGGTAAAGGAACTCTCTAGGCAAAATGTAATCATGAGTATGCTTTCCCTTGTAACACAATATTAGGGTGATCTGAAATAAAATGACAACAGTTGATATGATAATGTTCTAAATAAAATGACAAAAGTTGATATGATAATGTTATATGTATTAGGTGAAATTTCTAGTTTTACTTCTTATTTCGTGTTATCAATTACTTTGCACTAACCAGAACTTCTAGATTTGTGTCGATCGACAGTATAATTATTCGTTTTACAATAACAGCGACGGAATTAACACTCTAGCTATATGCAAAATGTAATCTTGTGTGAATAATACAATATGACTTGCATTTGCTATTGCTGCATTCATTTACAAAAGGTAAGTATTGCATTTATACAACATAACTTAACAAGGTAAAAAAGTATAAAGCATAAAGTAGAAGCTATTCTACATCTTTAACACCCTAGTCTATAGCTCCTAGCTACCCCCTTCTATCTTTCCTATTCCATTTTAGTAAAAGAATTGTTACTTAATAATGTTTATTTTAACTGTTTGAAGTTTAAATGAAAATTAATGTTGCTTTCTGGGTAAAATCTATATTAACAACAAGAACTTCAATACTAAATTTATGGAAAGCTTTAAGAACTACAAGAAGTTCAAACAATTTCAAACACAAGTTCTAATAATTTATGAACTATCAAAATGAAGTTTCAACTATTTTCTGAAAAATAGCAAAACCATAAGAAAGAGATAAAAGACGGAAACGATAGAATAAAGTCCACCTAAATTCAGGGTGTATCCTTAAGGAATTTATTCCCCTCAAGTATCCGAGGTTATAGAATATATACTCCTAGGATAAAATGATTCACTTTAGCAAATAGTGGTACCTCAAATTTGCTGCACGACAATGACGGCGTGAGGCTTGTCTTGATACTGCAATCCACATGAAGGAATGCTTCTCAATATAAGCATAAGAAAGTTTCTTTCTCCCACCAATGTGGAGAACCTTACTTCTTTAAAGTGAAAACACACTTTACTTTTTCCTCCATATATTTCCTTCATTTTCCATTCACATTTCTACATAGAATACAAAAATCCCCCATATGAATGGAGAATGCTATTTTATAAAAGATTTACGGACAGATGTGTGATCTACAAGCAAAGACTAATGACATCTGGATAAGTAGGTTTCTCTTTGAACTTTTTGTAGTGAACACTCGGTCAATCAGTAGATGTGATATCTTTGTACCGTTGAAATTTAATGTACATTTAGATGATACAAGTCATACAACCAGCCTCAAACCATGTGTCTTATTCTTGTTTTTTGAACATTGTCTTCATCATAAGAATGGATCGAGTATATTGACAATGTTGAATCGTCAGTCACAATTTTATTTTATCTCCTCGAACCTAGCTCTTGGAAATCCAGTCTACTAGGTAGAGTTACCGTCGTGATGACTTGTTCTAGGCCGTAAATCCATTCCCTTCGATGATCTCTAAACTCCCTCTCTAGTTAGGACTTTTGTTAGTGGATCCAACATATTATCATTTGACTTCATATAGTTAATCGTGATAATTTTACTAGAGAGTAGTTCTCTAACGATATTATGTCTCTATCTTATATAACGAGATTTATCATTATACATCATGCTCTCTACCCTACCTATTGCTGACTATCAAAATATATGCATACTGGTGCCAAAGGTTTGGGCCAATAAGGAATATCTTTAGCTTCTTCACCAACTTTATCTAAAGTAATACATTTGAATTCCATTGTAGAGCAGGCAACATATGTATGTTTGTATGATTTCCAAGAGACCACTTCTCCATCAAGAGTAAATATATATCCACTCGTGGATTTTACTTTATTCGATCCGACGATCCAATTTGCATCACTATATCCTTCAATTAAAGTTGGATATTTGTTATACTGCAATGCATAGTCTTGAGTATGTTGTAGATATCCTAAAACTCTTTTCATTGTCATCCATTGAGTTGGATTGGGATTTCTCCTATACTGACTCAATTTACTAATAGCACATTCTATGTCTAGTTGCATACAATTCATGATATACATCACACTTCCTAACACTCTTGCATAGTCCAAGTGTGAGTCACTTTCACCTTTATTCTTTTGAAATGCAAAGCTCTTTTCTAATGGAGTTTTGACAATACTGAAATTCAAATACTTGAACTTGTCAAGTATCTTTTCAATGTAATGAGACAGTGACAATACCAACCCTTGTAGAGTTTTATAAATTCTTATCCCTAAGATCACATCAGCAACTCCAAGGTCCTTTATATCAATCTTGCTCTCAAGCATTCAATTCATAGTATTTATGTCAGAAATATCGCTACTGATGATCAACATGTCATCCACATACAAACAAATAATGACTTTGTAATTTGGAGTATCTTTAATGTAAACACATTTATCACATTCATTTATCTTGAATCCATTTGTCAACATGGTTTGGTCAAACTATGCATGTCACTGTTTGAATGCTTTTTTTAGTCTATAAAGTGACATAACAAGTTTGCACACTTTTCTTTCTTTACGAGGAAACACAAAACCCTTGGTTTATTCTATGTAAATTTCTTTCTCCAATTCTCCATTCAAGAAAGCTGTTTACACATCCATTTGATGAATTTCAAGACCATATACCATCACTAATACAACCAACATCCGAATGTATATTATCCTTGTTACTGGTGAGTATGTGTCAAATAATCAAGGTCTTCTTTTTGTTTAAATCCTTTCACAACAAGTCTTGACTTGTATTTGTCAATAGCACCATCAAATTTTATTTTTCCTTTTGAAAATACATTTAGAACCTAAAAGTTTATTTCCAAGAGGAAGATCAAACAACTCCCAAGTATGATTGCTCATGATTGAATCAATCTTACTATTGACTGCCTGTTTTCAAAAGGATGAGTCTGAAGATGACATCACTTCTTTAAGCATTTGAGGATTATTTTCAAGAAGAAATATTATAAAATCTGATCCAAAGAAAGTCGATGTTCTTTGACATATACTATTTCTTGAATTCTCATCATTAAGTGCATTCTTCTTTAGTTCATTCGAGGTCGTTTAGATCCTCCACTAAATAGCTCATGTTTAGTTTTATATGAATAAATGTGTTTAAAGAACTCAACATTATGTGATTCAATTATTGTATTTTCATAAATATTCAGATGTTCAAATTTATGAACCAAAAACCGACATGCTTTACTGCTGTAGTATATCCGATGAAAACACAGTTCACAGTCTTTGGTCCTATTTTTACCCTTTTAGGTATAGGAACTTGGAATTTGGTTAGACACCGCCAAACATTGAAACATTTTAAGTTGATTCTCCTTTCTTTTTATTTTTATATGTTCTATATCTTATTTTGATGATGATCAGCTGACAACAAGGGACCCGATCCCTTGGTCTTCATGGAAACATATAGCTGTCACAAGGCCTGTGTAGTTTTGTCTTCTAGTGTAACAAACTGCGCAGGTGATCTTGTACCTGTAACGTCTTGGGAATACACCCTGGATGCCACACGATGCTTATGGTCCCGTGATACCACAAGCTAACCCATGAGTTGGTACTTGCTGTGAGCGTTGAATAAAACTAATAACAACTTATGCGGAATTTCCACTGAAATGCCATAAGGTTTTTATCAACTAAAACAATACTGAAATAATGGTTTAAAACATTTGCAAACAATTGAAAGTGCAGATAAATGTATGATAATCACAACTGAAAACTGACCAACTGTTTGTACTAGTCTAAAAGCCTCTAACTGTCTGACAAAGGATTTGATGGGACAAGCACCCAACTAAATAACTGAACTACTGACAAAAAAAACTGAAAGAAAGATAACTCATCCTCGAAAGAAGATGACTCACCACGGCTGCTGCTGCTGATGCGATGGAACATCTAAGGACGATCGAGGATCCAAACGTATGAACCTATGATATAAAACATCATAGCACAAAAAAATGAGTATGCGGTCAGTACGTCTGAATGTACTTGTATGCTAAATGAGGTCAGGCTAATATGCACCGGTTCATGTTCATAAGTATTAACTAACTGAATGTATAGCATGAGGTACAGAGTGTAAATGCATGAAAACTGTAAAGACTGAAATGCATGACCACACATAAAACAAGTACTAAAGTAGTTTGTGAGCTGAGTTCTGAAAGCTGATAGTTAATCAACTATTAACTATATGCTATGGTCAAACGAGACTAAACTGAGCTCTGAACTGATTATTGAAAATGAAATTGTGGGAGTTTTTATCTAACCGACATGCCCCAATGTAAATTGATTGGGGTCTAACCTGTAACCCATTTGGAAGGGTGTTAGCACCATACCACGGGTTACTAACAATGGCATGGTCAACCCTAATCTGGCAGGAAGACTCATATAATATAAATATATATGTCAACCCTAAACTGATAGGAAGACATACTACCCTACGCTGGCTACGTAGTTCTGTAACTCAGGGATTGCTACTAAGGGTCAAACCCTAACTGGCAGAAATGCCCCCATCGCTGAGTTCACTCAGTGCTGAATCCTACTTCCAGCTGAACCAATACTAATCACTAGGCTGTACTAATCTTGACTGAACTCGCACTGATTTTGTTAACTATCTGAATGTTGCTGTTCGAGATACTACAGGGATCATTCTATTGTGACTGGAACTAAGTACGCAAATAATTTTGGGTATTCAATACCCCCAGGACTCAATAACATTGACAATAGGACCATATAACAACTTTAAATGCATCACAAATAGATCACCATGCATAATTCGTTCACATAGACATTTTGTCAAATACTTAGGGAGCACAATTCTTATACATGAGGATGGACAATATATGAATATCATGACTACCACATTCAACTTACAATTTAACAATTTAACATAAGAGATTACATCAATCCACATACCTACTAGTTTGTTTACATGGAACTCATAAATATCTTAGTTTAAACCCAACAACAACACATATATGAACACAATTTCAATTTATAACATATGAAACATAAAATTTAGTTTTATAAAGGGTTCTTGAACTCCAAGGGTGGAAGGAACCCAAGGATGAAAATCTAACATACCTCAGTAGTTGAATTTGTATGGGTTATTGGTGATGGCTTAAAAATTAAACTTGAAGCTTGAGAGGTAGGGTTTGTGTTCTTAAAGGGGAATGACTTAAATTTGAGGGAATTCTAAAACGAATGGCCAAATATTCTATTTGGGTCTTTAATCCCGTGTTATGGATCTATTGGGTGCAGGGAAAATGACCCATTTGCCCTTAAAATGTGGTGCAAAACTAAAGAAAATACACAGACCGAACTGTCTAAGACGCCACGGGATCTGGAGCGTCGCTCTGGGTAGGGCGTTGCGGGCTCCATCACGGGCTTCTCCCAGCACCGGACTGGGCAGGACGTCGTGGGCTAATCGCCTTGAGCTACTATTTTGGAGTTTCAAACACTCTCTTACGCTTGTCTAAAAATTTTAAAACTCACCCGAGATGTACTATTAACTTCCCTGATCATGAATCAACTTAAAAACTAACTTTACAATGTTGGGAAGGTCGAGAATAAATTTATCAAACTTTGAGGTCTTTAGAAATGGCTAAGTCCTAACACTTAGTAAAATATTCTAAGTTTTGGTCCCCTTACTACATGTAAGAATGAGCTGAAATGAACCTAAGATCTTATGGGGTCTTACAGTACCTGTCAGGATACCTGGCCCAATCAGATTTCTACCCTAATCATTATTCTACTATAAAAGGAAAAGAATTCTTCTCAATTGGTGAGTTTTTTCAAAATCAGAATAGAGGAGAGGAAATAGGCGAAAACTCAACTTTGCAATATTGCTCAAGTTCTTAGTTTCTTTATGTACTGAAATAGTGAGTGTTCTTGAGTCAACTCATGGTATGTAACTAAATTACTCATGTTATAAGAGTAATGTCTTCTTTGTGTTATTGAGAGAGCTTAGATAGAGTTACCTGAGTTTAATATTAGTTAGAGTTAATCAGTATTGAGGTGTGTTCTTGATAGAGTTGTCAAGATAGGCTTGTAGTAAAGTTATTATAAGTAGGTGGAGCCTATAGTTAGGTTCATTGGAGTCTGTAATCAAGAGTTTGATTATAGTGGATGGTTGAGTGCTTGTGAGGGCAAGCCATGGTTTTTCCTCCCTTGAGCAAGGAGGTTTTCACGTTAAATCTTTGTGTTCTTTAGTTTTCCAGTGCTTTACTGTTTGATTTCCTGTGGCTGACTCTAAGGGAGATGGTCCCTCATAGTGTGGTACAAACCCCCATATTTTATCAATTGGTATCAAAGCCAAAATACTCTAAAAGGTTAACACCTAGAGTGGTTTGGTTATCATGGTTTTTCCACCTAATCTGGAAGAGGACAATTTACCACTAGACCACCTAGATTTAATGGGCAGTTCTATGGGTGGTGGAAAACAAGGATGTATGACTTCATTATGGTTGAGGACAATGAGCTGATGGATGTAATTCTGGATAGTCCTCATATGCCAGTTAGAGAGGTCAATGAAGGAGACATAACAAAAATGGTTGTTAAAAGTAGGAGAGAGTATGATGATGAAGATAAAAGAAAAGTTGAGAAAAATAATAAGGCCAAAAAACTTCTAGTTTATGGCATAGGGTCTGATGAATACAATAGGATTTCTGCATGTGAAAATGCTAAAGAAATCTGGGATTGCTTGAAGACTGGTCATGAAGGAACCACTGATGGGAATGATTCAAAAGTTTATATGCTAACTACTTAGTATGAAACCTTCACCATGAAAGAAAAAGAAACTATCCAAGAGATTCATACAAGATTCAGTTCAATCACCAATGAGTTGCACTGCTTAGGAGAGGTAATTCCTTTGTACAAACAGGTGAGAAAAATTCTAGGGGTTCTGCCTAAATCCTGGAATAGCAAAGTGGATTGTATTAGTGAGGCAAGGAACCTGAAAACTCTCACTATGGATGAACTTATTGGTAATCTGAAGACACATGAACTCAAGAAGCAGCTAGAGCAAGAGAAGAAGAAAAATCTCTGGCATTAAAGGCTTCTAAGTCAGATTCAAGTGAAGAAGACACTGATATTGCCTATTTGGAAAAAATAATTGTTAGAGCTATGAACAAAAGTGGTCAGTTTTAAAAAAAAGGAAGTATCAATAAAAAGGGTGGCAATGTTGAAGTTCGTCATAAATGTGGAAGTCCTGAGCATTTTATTAAGGACTGTCCAATGCACAAAATAGATTATTAGGAATATCTCAAGAATGAAGGTGACAAAAAAAAGGAAAGAACAGGGACCAGGTCCCTGTAAAGTCAAGAAAAAAGGTTGCAATTTATTTTGCAGTTAAGCAAGTCGTAGCAGTATGGGGGAATTCTTCCAGTGAATCTAAGGAAGATGGAAAGCATGAAGATGTTTCCATGCTGGCAGTGGAGTATGAGAAAGTGACTTTTGATTCCTTGTTTGCTCTCATAGAAAACACTGAGGATGAATAAGAAAATGAGGTAACTTTTTTAACATTAAAGAAAACTTGGAAAACTACTCTGCTAGAAAGATAAAAAAAGCTTGCAAATGTGTTGATTGATTCTATGTGTGAACTGACTGCTGAGAAAAATACTCTAGAAGATAAGGTAGAGAATTAGGAGCTTGAATTAATTAATTTAACTCTCTAGATATTTAAAACTGAGGAACATGTTACTAAGTTAAAATCTGAGTCTAGTGAGTCAGCTGGAGAAAGTAGATAATACTAATAATAAAGGGAAGAAAAATGCTCTAGAAGAGAAAATAGAAGATCAGGAACTTGAATTAATAGCTTTAACTCTCCAGATATCTAAAACTGAGGAACAGGTTGCTAAGTTAAAATCTGAAAATCTGAGTTTAGTGAGTCAAAGTAGATGATTCTGATAGTAAAGGGAAGAAAGAAGCCTCAAAGCTTCAAATTGAGCTCGAAGAAAAATTGAGGGATTCTCAAAAGCATCTCCTGACTGTACTCTATAAGAATGAAGAGTTAGAAAGGGACCTGTTCTTTCTGAGAGAAGAACGTAATAAATCTCTACAATAGACCATATCCTTACAGATCCTTTCTAATTTAACTAGTCAAGGTGTCAGAAATGGTTAGGGCCTTGGGTATTAGTACAAAACTCAATCACTTGGTTCTCAAGGTAAAGTTGTTCAAGATGTCATAAATAAAGTCCACAAGCATCTATGCACTCATTATGTAAAAGATGGTCACATGAAGGGAAACTGTCAAATTTAGATTAGAGCTAGAATGAACAGTGTTAGATATATCTAGTAGGGGAAAACCTAACCTAAGGGTTTCAAACCTTTGAAAAATATGAAAAATATCTCATTACCCAGATGGGCAAAGAAAGACTTGATCACACCCTTGTCCTTCTACTAGGAACGCAAACTCAAGTGGGTTCCCAAATTTGAAAAATTATTTTATTTACAGGTGGAAAAAGGGATTACAGTCAGAACTGGTTCTTTGATAAGTAATTGTTAAAAGCATGTGACTAGAAAGTCTAACTATATTTTCTCTCCCAAGACACTTCAAGGTGGAGGTATCTCATTTGGAAAAGGCAATCAGGTGATTTCAAATTACCTGATCCGTGGGATGCTAAAGCTGAAATTTTGAAATAAAAAGTCCAAAGTAGAGGAGAAAAAAGTATATGGTTGTCACTATGGATGACTTCTACAGGTTCACCTGGAAAATGTTCTTGAGAACCAAGAATGAAATCTATGAGGCTCTAGTTATTTTTTCTTGCAAACTCAAATGAAGCTGCACTTGTGGGCTACAACTTATTAAGCTAAACATACAGAGTTTTCAACAAAAAGGAACTCTGTGTGTTGAAGATAGTGTGCATGTGATTTTTGATGAGTCAGGAAAGCTAGTGAATCATGGTGATAAGGAAGATTCTGACATTAAAGAACTTATTCCTGTTCAAATGGATGATATTGTTGAAGATGATGGTCAAGGATAAACTAATGCAGAAGAAAATGATGCAAGTGATGGTGATCCATGATCTCAGTCACAAACCCTAGCTCCAGTAGAAGAACAACAAGAAGAGTCTAGTAAAAATTCACAGAGACCTGGTCCCAGTGGGACACATCTCAGAAGGTCAAACTGGAAGCACAAATCCTCTCACCCCTTGACATTCTAACTTTACTTTTTGAGACTGGAGTCCAAACAAGAGATTAAGTCAGAAATTTCATGGCTTTCTCAGTATTCTGGTCCCAAAGTGAGCCCAAAAATCTGAAAGAGGTTCTGAAAGATGTCTGATTCAATGCAATGCTGAAGGAACCTTGGCAATTTAAAGGATGTTAAGTCCAGGACCTGGTCCCCAAACCTATTTTCAGAATAATCTCTTAAATAAAGTGGTGTATTGAAACAAAAAGTTGAAGCTGGGATTGATCAAATTAACCTGTCCTACTAAACAAATAAGTTTTTTCCCTAAAAATAGCTATGATCAGGTGGCAGGTATCCTTGGTAAAGTAGGTACATATTTCTATAACTCAGTACCATACCTTTGTAGGTATACACCTATGGAAATAGCTTTGGAAGAGGACATATGTGACTTGCATAAATCTGAGCATTCTCTGAAGAAAGAGAGGGACCTGGTCCTATCTCTCAAGTTAGTACCAAATCAGTGTACTTTGATAGTCATAAACATTCTGTCTAAAAAGCCACACATTTTCTCTCATCTAATCAAAAGTTGTCATTTTATAAAAAATGAGAAGAGTCACACCTATTAAATTTAGATGCATTATTTCAAAAAGGCCCCTTTTTAATGACAATGGTCAGCTCACTCATATCACTAAACTAAATTTATCTCTTTTATTCTTTTCCAAAATTAACTCAAATCATCTTCTTTAATCATTCTTCATCTTTGAGTTAAACTGGTCCAATTCTCTCTCTCACTAAAATTCAAAATGGCAAATATTCTGACTTTCTCAACACCCGTTAAAGATCCTAAAGTTAATAAAGCTTTAAAAAAATAGTCAAAGCGATCCAAAATCAAACCTTTGTTTCTTTAACACCCAAAACCATAGAAGACATCTCTTTGAGTCCTCAAATAGAGCATATATTAACTTTACCAGAAATTTAAAAACCCGTAACTGAGTCTGTCCCTATCGAAACTTCCTTAACCATCAAAATTTCTGCTGAGTCAAACTTGGTAGAGGATTTAAATCAAGGTTTCGGCTTATCGATTGAACAAGAAATCTTTCAATTCTAAATTACTTATTCCTCAGAATAACCAAAATTATCTGAAGACTCTCAAATCCCCATTTCTTCTGAAGAACTATAAAATACAAAACTCTTAGAAACTCTAAAATTACCTAGTTCCCCTACTCCCTCTGAGTCAAATCTCATCTTTTCCCAACTTTGTGACAAAAAAATACCAGTGAAAAGGTCTGATCTTTCCAAAAGTGAAAATTGGGTAGTTAAAAATTTATTGTTGCTTGTATATGATCCCAAGGAAAGCTCAGTTAGTGTTGAAGAACAAACAATTGGTAAAAAAAATGTTGTGACTAAGGATGGAGATATTGTGCTACCTCCAAACAAGGAGGATGAGGAAGATAAGGATGAACCACCTATGAGGTGGTCTATGAATAAACAAAGAGAAGTAAAGGGAAAGAAAAGGTTGTTGATTCTGATATAAAGGTTGAGAGAACGTATTTTAGTAGGGGGTTTGAAAAGAAATTATTAGTTGATGCTATGAAGGCTAGAAAGTCTTCTGCTACTAAAAGACGAAGACTCAAGAAAATAGTTGTAGTGGAGGAGGAAAATGTTAAAGTTGTAGAGATTAGAGATAATGAGAACATTGATCCTGATGTTGCTATGGCAATGGAGAAAAGAAGAAAAGAAATTTATATTTCAGGAAGGACCAGGTTCTCCTACTCAAAGTCTGGTAGACTTCTAGGAATGAAGCAAAAACACACTGCTGTAAAAAAAGAAGAAAGTCTCTAAGGGACCTGGTCCTAAGAAGAGAAAAGTTATTGAAAAGGAGGCGCCAAGTAGTGATTTCAAAAGAACAATAAATGAGAAAGAAAATAAGGTTGGGTATAGAGAACAAAGGAATGAGATTTTGAAAACACAAAAAGTATTGTCTAGGAGAGTGTTTGATCCAGGATTTATGAAAAAACTGGCATGATTGAATTGGTGGAATATGTCAAACACCAGGGATGGTTACACCTCCTGGAGGAACCAGATCACATGATTTTTTAAGAGGAAGTAAGAGAATTTTATTATACAATGGAGTTCTCAGATAATAGGTTAAGCTTGACTATCAAAGTATAAGGAAAACAAATTAGACTGGATGAAGAGTCACTAGGGAAAATCCTAGATGTCCATATTGTAGGGGTGAGGACTGTTTTAAAACAAGCCTGAACTAAGTTCATGATAAATGCTTCTAAGGTAGGAGGAACATCAATAGCTAGGGTAAGAAAGAAATTTCTCACAAGTGATTTCCAATTAGTGTTTAAATTTATGAAAAAGGTCATTTTGCCTAGGTCAGAGAAAAGGACCATTGCATCTGCTTTTGATTTGTATTTTATTGAGTGTTTAAGTAAATTTGAGTTAATAAGTCTGCCTACTCTAATGTTAGAGAAAATTCATAAGGTTATCCATGAGAGGGAAGGAAAATATGGAATGCCTTATGGGTACTTCTTGAACAAGGTGTTTGATCACTTTGGAGTAATTGGGAGCAAAGGACTCCAGGAACAGTCAAACAAAATTTTAGTCTAACATCATTGGTGGAAAATAAATGCATTGAAGGAAAGGTGGGAATTGTGTCCCAAGTGTCAGAACTATTGGCTGCTCAGGAGAATTTAAGCAAGGAAATAGAGGAGATGAGGATAAGCTAGCTGCTAAGGATGATAAGATAGTGCACTTGAAGATGCAAAAATAGAAGTTATCTATAGAGGGACCTGGTTCCATAGAGGAACTTGCAGCAGAAAATGCTAAGCTCCAGATCAAGGTTGCAGAACTCACTTAGGAGGTTCTAGGTCTGAACGTTGAAGTTAAAGACCTCACTAAGCAATTGTTAAATTCCCATGCTATGGAGAGTTCTAGAATTGAGATATTAATAAAGTTCTTATCCCCTAATCCCCCCTTCTACCTAAGTCCAATCATCCATGTGTCACTATATCATCCTTGTGCCAGTTTCAAGTTCTTGTGTCTATTGTGGTTTTTGAAGATAGTTGTTTTACAATTATTTTGGTATGGTTGCACTGGTATTGATATTACTTAATAATGAATGAATCCTCAATTTATTTATCTTATATGTTTTTTCCCTAAAGTTATTTTTCATGTTAGTGTTGCCCCAGTGGCCATGAGTTAACTAACCTGTGCTTGTTTTACTTTTGATTTATTGTTATCACTTGTTAATGATTCCAAAAAGGAGAATACATAATTCAGCAGGTAGGGACCAGGTGTGTTGAATGATGTGGTTTGGTACACCTACATGATGTGTTAGGGACTAGGTACCAAGAAGGTGCATATGTGTTGAATGCAAGTAGGTGATAGGTGATATATATTGAATGTAATGATGGTGAAGTAATGATGGCATATTGAAAGAAGGAAGAATACTCAAATGAACATTGATGAGTGCATGTATATTGACAGAAGGAATATTTAAATACAGTGAATGAATTCTGATGTCAACTGATAACAAGGAACCAAGTCCCTAAGTTGACATATTGACATAGGGAGGTATGGTGCATAATGATAAAGGGAACATTCACTAACAGCAGCGGTAATCACTCTGACTAAAGAAGGTGAATGAATTTGATGCTCCAAAGTTCTCTGGTCATGTTCTGTGGTTTGTCATCATAAAAAAGAGAGCAAATTGCTATATCTTATTTTAATGATGATGAACTGACAATAAGGCACCAGGTCCCTTGGTCTTCATGGAAACATACAACTTTCATAAGGCCTGCACAGTTTTGTCTTCTAGTGTAACAAACTGCGCAGGTGAGCTTGTACCTTTCAAGACACCTGGCCCAATCAAATTTCTACCCTAATCATTATTCCACTATAAAAGGAAAAGAATATTTTTCAATTGGTGAGTTTTTGCAAAATTAGAATAGAGGAGAGAAAATAGGTGAAAACTCAACTTTGCAATATTTCTCAAGTTATTAATTTCTTTATGTACTGGAAGAGATAGTCTTCTTGAGTCATGTCATGGTATGTAACTGAATTACTTATGTTATAAGAGTAATGTCTTCTTTGCGTTCTTGAGAGAGCTTAGGTAGAGTTACCTGAGTTTAATATTGGTTAGAGTTAATCAGTTTTGAGGTTTGTTCATGACAGAGTTGTCAAGGTAGGCTTATAGTAGAGCTATTAAAAGAAAGTGAAGCCTAGAGTTAGATTCATTGGAGTCTGTAATCAAAAGTTCAATTATAGTGGATGGTTGAGTGCTTATGAGGGCAAGCCATGGTTTTTGTTCCCTTGAGCAAGGAGGTTTCCACGTTAAATATTTGCGTTCTTTAGTTTTTAGAAAAGTTTTAGTTTTGCAGTTCTTTACTATTTGATTGCCTCTAACTGACTCTAAGGGACCTGGTCCCTCATAGTGTGGTGCAAACCCCCATGTTTTATCAGTATGGAATAGATTGTGTCTTGCTACGTGACACTCTATTGAGTATTCAATTTATTGTAAGGATAGATTCTTCCCATAAGTTTTTTGAAAAACCTGAACTTATGAGTAAGCTATTCATCATTTCCTTCAACGTTTGATTTTCTTCTTTTGCAATTTCATTTGATTGATGCAAATACGGGGCAGTAGTTTGATGGACAACTTTATTTTCCAAATATATCTCTGGAAAAAGAGATTCATACTCTCCACTCCTATCACTTTTTATCATTTTGATATTTTATAAAACTAATTTTCAACTTCAGTTTTATATTGTCTAAATGTTTCTATTGCTTCATCCTTACTATTCAATTAATAATCATAGCAATATCTAGTGCAATCATTAATAAAAGATATGAATTATTTTTTTCACTACGAGATGATGTTGACTTTATATCACAAATGTCTGTGTGAATTAAGTGTAAGGAAATAGAATTCCTTTCAACAGACTTATACGAATACTTAGCATACTTAGATTCCATATATGTTTGACACTTTAATTTATTACACTAAAAGTTGGGCAAAACTTCTAAACTAATCAGTTTTTGTAAGGTTTTATAATTGAATGTTCTAAACATTCATGCTACAATTTATTTGACTCATGTAAGTAAGAAGATATTGAACTTTTATGCATATTAATATTTATTACATTATTCTTAAAAATCCCTCGATGAGGTAACCTGTACCTACATATACTTCGCCCTTACTAATTATAACTCTATCAGAAATAAATATTCATTTGAATTCATTCTAAGTCAAAAGTAAAATAAAAACTAAGCTCTTCGCAACTTCGAAACATGAAGGACATTATTTAGTGTCACCACCTTACTCGATGTCATCTTCAAGTAAATCTTTCTTATTCCTTCAATCTTTGTTGTTTCGAAGTTCGCCATGAATATCTTCTCATCATCTTGAGTTAGAGCATATGATGCAAATAGATATTTGTTGGAACACACATGGCGGGTGTCACTTGATTTAATCCACCACTCTTTAGATTTTTTAATTAGATTGTATTCCAAAAGAATAACACACAAATCGCCCACATCATTCATGGATTCATTCCTGTTTGCTTGATCCTTTTTCTTGCCTTTCTTCGATGCCTTACAATCTGCAGACTTGTGACTAACTTTTCCACAGTTAAAGTAACTTCTTTTGAAGTTATTCTTAGGATTACCTTGTTGTCCTGATATTTTCTTTCTCTTCTTTGATTTATTGAGGTCGTCTTTCATAATGTTTGCTCCACTTATTATAGAATTCCCTTGAGACCTCTTTTCGATTGGCTTGTTGTCCTATTCAGTCCTTAACCTCACAATGAGGTCTTCATCAGACATCTCCTTGCACTTATAGTTTAAGTAATTTTTGAAGTCTTTTCACAAAGGTGGTAACTTCTCTATTATAGAAGCTACTTGCAAAGGCTCGTTCACAATCAAACCTATATATGTGAGTATCAAGAACAAATTTAATTTGTTTAGTAAAGGTATTAACTAAGTTTATACCTTTATCTAGGAGATCATGGATTATCACTTGCAACTCTTGGACTTGGATAAATACAGTTTTACTATCTACAAGCTTAAAGTCTAGAAATTTTACAATAATGAATTTCTTTATTTTGGCATCCTCTGTTTTGTACTTCTTTTCAAAGCATCCCAAAGTTTCTTTGAGGTCTTCATAGTACTGTATACATTGTACAGGTCATCTTGCAGGTCACTCGGTATGTAATTCTTACACAAAAAATTTAAGGACTTCCAAGCTTCCATTAATATAAAACGTTCTTTTTTTTAGTTTCTTCCGGCAGTTCAGGAACACTTTCTCTAATGAACCTTTGCAGACTCAGAATAGTCAGATAAAAGAACAGCTACTGCCATCTTTTAAAATCCACACTAGAAAATTTTCTTAATTTTCTGTCAGTGTCATGGCAGGAGAAGCGTTCGTACAACTCGAAGTAGCAATGTTAGTTCCTGCAACATTCGTCATTTCATCTGACTTGGTTATCAAAATTTTTTTTGTCACAAATAAACAAACACGTAATATTTCATAATACTAACAATAAAGTTTTTCAACTTTAAACAACTTATTTCTAGTTTAACGATGAAGTTTTTATATTCTTCAAATCGACAATCGAATAAATTTTAACTCGTGATACAGTGTTTATATCTATATATCAGTGTTAAGTTCAAACATAGTAAAACGTCAAGAAAAGTTTAATCTCCAAAAAATCAAAATATAAATTATTAATAAATTTTAAGATTATTATTTTCGGGTACAAAATTTGTATTAACAATAAAAACTTCAACACTAAGTTCAAGAACCACTTCAAGAGTTGCAAAGAAGTTCAAACAACTTCAAACATAAGTTCAAACAATTTATGAACTATCAAAATAAAGTTTCAACTATTTTCTGAAAAATAGCAAACTATAAGAAAGAGATGAAGAATCAAGTCCACCGAATTCACGGTGTGTCCTAAAGAAATATAATTTCTCTCATATACCCAAGGTTATGGAATATATCCTCCCAGGATAAAATAATTCACTTCATAAAATAGCGGTATCTCAAATTTACTGAACAATGAACTCACTCAACGGTTTGATGATCACATTAGAGTTTTTCAGAAGAAAAAGATACTTTTCACTTCAAAATTTTGCATTTTTACCTGAGGAAAAATTCAGGTATTTATAGCCAAGTGGTGGTGCTTAAGAAAAGAAGCAATTACACACAAAAAGTTTCACTATTATAAAATGACACTGAAGTGCGGACCCCACCTGCACACATAGGTGGCTCACATGCAGTAGCAGGTCATTAATTTTTAATTTCCAAAAATTTCTGTATTGATCTACGTGCACCTGTGTTGTCATCTGTGCTCGTAGGTCATCAATTGCACGTACAGGTCACGTTTTTGTTACCAAATAGTGCCTCTAAGGGTCACGTCCCTTCAGGTGTATTGTGACATGCGTCCGCATATGCCATGTGTGTCCGCAAATGGAGAAAATATTTTCTATTGGATTTTTGTATTAAAAACTTCACAAATTTGTAAGTTTCAAATGAATTTTGTCCAAAAAGATAATCTCTCGATCAATCATTTTTCAAATCCAAATTTAAAGTCAAAGCTGAGCTTAGCAAGCAAGGCTTGTCATGTTCTTGTTTCACTATCCACGTGAAGGATTGCTTGTCAATATAAGCATAAGAAAGTTTTCTTCTCCCGCCAATGTGGGAGAACTTTATTTTCTTTAAAGTGAAAACACACTATACTTTTTCCTCCATTTTCTATTCACATTTTCACTTAGAACCCAACAAGCAATGATCTCTCTGGAGGCCATAAATTAGGATAAATATTTACTTGCATGTGGTATTTACACAAAGTACTAATTATATAACCTATAAGCAGTTAAAGTTTAATCAAGACACATCTCTTAACTGATGAATGTATTAAAATGAGATACGTCTTACATTCATTTATTTGGTGTAAATATTAGGTACAGTTAAATTTAAGGTAAACTTAACCACTTTGATCCCTTTTATCATAGAAATTAAGAAGGACTATACGTCTCATGGTAAATCTTAGTGGCTCGGTTGATTGGCTATCTAAATTTTTTCCTTATGCACATGAGACTTCAATTTCTTGCATTGTAATGTCCACCCTACATCCCCATCCCCCCCCCCCCCCCCAAAAAAAAGGACTTTATGTATCTCATAAATTAAAAAATCAATGGAGCAAGATGTGTCTAACCTCTTATATTATTTGAATGTGATTTGTTTAACACAATTATATATTTATTAGAATTATATATTCATAATAGGTAAAAATAGTATGATCTTACTATTTCTATCTCATCATGCACAAAATAAGAGAAAATTGGATGATAGAGGTTCATTGATAAAGCACCATCTTATCTAGTGATATAAGTTCATTCACATGATATTTGATAAGGATGCTACTCACTATGAAAAAAGTTAAAAATGATTTTTTGAAATAGCATAGATTTTCCTAGAATATCCTAATATAGATACATAAATAATTATATTGAAGAATTATCTAGATATTCTAGAGCATTGTAGAGGATAAAGTTTTCTAGAATATTCTTGTAGATGTAACTAGAAGAATTTCTAGAACCATCCATAGACTAGTATAAATAGGGATGGGTTTGTAAATTTGTAACCCAAAAATAAATCAATTCAAGTAGTCTTCTTCCAAATCAAAGTTCTCTCTTCAATATCTCCCTACACCTTTCTAGCTTCCTCTTCTTTAGTTGAATCTTTCGATCTTAGTTAACGATCTTGGGCTAGTAGAAGGTCTCCCCAAATACACCTTTCTTTTGCTATTCTCTACATGGTACCAGAGCCAAAGTCGTAGATTGACTTGTATTTATTTCAAGATTGGATTTGTGGTCGATTTAACTGGTTTGTCCTAATGAATTTAAGCGGTCGCGTTAATGGACTGGAAAAGGAGTTGTTGAATCAGTCCAATTACAATGCATGAAATACTTGTATGGAATCATACCTTATGGGTGAGGATTTGTGGGATGTTGTTAACAGGAGTAACACAAGTCCTCCGAACGATGGACCAGAGAATAGTGGTGCATACAAGAATGAAAGTAGATTAATGTGAAGGCAGAGTTCATTCTGAAGAGGTCCATCTCCTCCAATTTATTTCACCATATTATAAGGTGTAAATCAGCCTATGAAATTTGGAAGACCCTCGACAAGTTGTTCAATAAGAAGAATTAATCCCGACTACAAATATTGAAGAATGAATTGGCGAACACCACTCAAGGTAATTTTTCTATTACTGAGTACTTTTTAAAAATTAAGAGCTTATGTTTTGACATTTATTTATTGAATACGGACGAAGCTATCTCTGAAGCACGAATGAGAAGAATTATAATTCGTGGTTTGAAACCAGAATATATTCCCTTTGTGGCATCAATTTAATAATGGGATCAACAACCATCCTTTGAAAAATTTGAGAATTTATTGTCATTATAAGAGCTACTAGCCAAATAATTGGCTGATGAATTTGTCTAAGAAAGATAAGAAAATATTCTTGTAGCTGACAAGAAGAATGTTGAAGAAAAAATAAGAGATATGTCTCACTCTCAATTCTTAGGTAGTTCAAGTTGGCCTGAAAAGAAGAAAATGTCTTTTAGCAATTATACTAAGAAGCCACTCAGATGTTATGGTATGGCAAAGTAGGACACATAAGAAGATATTTTCAAGTCACGAAGAGCAACATAGCTCATACTAAAAAGCTATTGAAGAAGAAGAAGGCTAGAAAAGATTCTTAGAAGCTGAGAGTAGAGCAATAAATGCCTTGACTTCCATAAATTTGGAAAGAGAGTGGATTGGATACAATACAATTCATCATGTGGAGAAGAAAGGCACTGGCAAAAAGCAAAAAACTTTAGAAAACTTTCAGACAGGTGACAATGTAGCTGCTATCAAGGAAATCAAAGAAGTAGATTCTGAAAATGACAATAAAAGTTTAGACGTGGAGGCTTTTAAAGTAGACTCTGAGCAGACAGTGTCTAAAACTCTATATGTCAGTGATGACTTTATTGGAGAAAGCATTAAAGAAGATGTAGTTGAAGTCTCTGATCAATCATCTATGGGATCAAGGTCAATCACTGCTCAGAGCAAATATTGGAAGTTGATGAGGAAACTAAAGATCAAGCAAATGAAGAAGTTAACCGTGTAGACTCAACTCGGATGGAGAAATGGATGATGAAGGGGTTGATATTGATGAAATTTCCTTGTACTTCGGGGTTGTATTTGAAGGAGAGGGTTCTAAAACATTGAAATCTAGAGTTTTAGATTTGCCCATGACAAATGATTCTCGAAAGAATATAGTTGTTGAGGAGTTCAGAGAAAGGGGCAGCTCGACAACTCAACAACATGAAACTCAATAAGGAGATGACTCACTTGGTTCACAAAGGCCAAAAGAAAATATTGTGTAGTCAGTATGTTACACAATATGGTTCAAAACTTCATTGATGAGTCGAGAAGGAAACTCAATTGATGACAGAAAAACTCAATTGGTATCACTGACTACACATATCTTTGCAGGATCAATTGATGACAAAAAAACTTCATTGTTTGAAGAAGTTAGAGGAGTCGAGAAAAAATTGCAAGGATTTTCACCAAGGCATGGTTCAAATCTTCATTTGAGTTCTTCCGCGACAAGTTTGAGGTAATTTCCAAAAATCACTTTAAGGAGGAGTGAAAAAAGCTAAAGATGATTTTTTGAAATAGCATAGATTTTCCTAGAATGTCCTAATATAGATACTTAGATAATTATCTTGAAGAATTATCTAGATATTCTAGAGTATTGTAGAGGGTAAAGTTTTCTAGAATATTCTTGTAGATGTATCTAGAAGAATGTCTAGAATCATCCATAGACTAGTATAAATATGAATGAGTTTTATACATTTGTAACCCAAAAACAAATCAATTCAAGTAGTCTTCTTCCAAATTCAGGCTCTCTCTTTCAATATCTCCCTACACCTTTCTAGTTTCATTTTCTTTAGTTGAATCTTTCGATCTTAGTTAACGATCTTGGGCTAGCAGATGGTCTCCCCAGTTACACCTTTCTTCTGCTCTTCTCTACACTCACATCATATTCATAATTCCTTTAAAAGGGATAGGCAAACGGAATAATCATAAGTTAAGGTTTCAAGATTTGTGGTTACCAAATGAAATATCCTTGGCAAAAGTAAAAACCAAAAATGTAAAAAAGAACCAAATATGGTGTTGAAATATTCTTCTCCATGAGGAAAGGATCCATTAGAGCAGAGCCAAGTATGAAAGTTTCTTTGATGTTAGTGGATTCTATGCATATATATTAGCCATTAAGAATGTGATTCCACTTCTCTTGGTTCATCACGTATATATGCAAAGTTTGAGTTGATTGGACTTTGTTTCCATTTTCAATTTAGTAAAAAACAATTTTCATTTTTTTCTGGTCAAGGTTTAAATGATTCTGGAGCACCATACTCACTTGTCAACTCATTAGTATCATTGTTATTATTCTATTAATATCTTATTCTTCAATTGTGTTATACTATTATTGCTGTTATTACTTGGATTATTTATTTTCTTGCTATGTATATTTTTCTTTTCTACAGTAGTTTTACCATACTTTTTTCGTGGATCTGTCCAGCTTATTTTTTTAAAACGTTTTTCTTAAGCTGAGGATTTGTCGATAAAAATCCTCTCCATGTCACACAAGATTGAGGTAAAATCTGCATATACCTCACCTTTTCCAACATACATGAAATATTAACACCGGATGTGTTGTTATTGTACGGCTTAAATTGATTCTTACTTTGGAACTAATTAATGTGTGGATCATGGAGAACCATAATAAAGTGGAGCTAAACAAATATTATCACAATAGTAACGAATGAGTATCATTAGTGTATGATCGAATTCCTAAGTAGTACTTAAAAGTAGACATATTTTATCATTTTATAAGCCTAAGTATTTAAGTCCATTGCAAAAGTTAGTGAGTCCTACCTAGCTAAAAGTAGCTTAAAGTAGAATGTTATTTAGTTAGTTTATTCTTGCGTAATCGAATATTTTAGGATAACTCCCATAAATTCCAATTGTTTAGTACCTAATTATATTCTATCCGTATTCTTTTGATAATTATTAAATTTTTGGATTTTAATTTTCGCCATACATTACTGATGAGGTTTGGATACAACCTTCCTAATAAATAAGTATCGATACATAACTCTTATGTATTAATATCACAAAGATGCATTAGATACATAAATCTTATGTATCAGTGACACAAAGTATTTTGATACATGATTTTTATTGGATTTTCAATCAAAAACATCTTCTCTTATGTATCTGTAACCTAATATTCAGTAAGATACATAGCTTTTGTACATTTAGTGGAGGATCGCATGATGTATCTTGTTGTGCTTTCAACTAGATACAGCATTCTTATGTATCTCCAAACTCCCTTAACAGATACATCATTCTTATGCATCTACATTAACATCATCATCTTCAATCTTTATTAACGAATCTGTGAACTCCCTCCGTACTCCACCCCTAACTTTCTCTGTCTCAGGCCACCGTCGCTAGTAAATTCTCACCAACAAGACACCAAAAGTATTTTGATGGAGGAAAGTGTTTGAATTTAGGGCAGATATGGAGGAGTTAAGTGATCGTGCTCACCATTGTTGAAGCGCTTAACATTTAAGAATTTTGTATAGTCACTGCATATGACTGAAGAAGATGACGACTTCTCTGGGCCTAGAAGAAAGGAAAAAATGTAAATATTTAGATTAGAGGCGAATCCAGAATCTGAACTCTCCGGGTGCCAAGTAAACCAGAATCCAAACATAAGAAGTTTCGAGAACGGTACACAAAATTATATAAGAAAAGAACAAACATATTTTTCAATAAATCTTATAAGATTTAGACAAAAAAGATGTAGGGAACAGATTTTGCACTCGAGAACGGTATTTGACTAAATATTGCACTATTTATAAATGGATAACTTCACTTCATGTTGTGAATTTAATTCAATTTGGCGATTATTAACTTAAATTGGGAATTCTTATATATTTTTAAGTTAATTATTTTTGTAATGAAATTTTCAAAGACCTCACCACTTGGTGAAAACAAATGTTGAAGTTTCGATTGTGATTCAGTTCTGTTTTGTTTGGGCGCAATACCGGAAATTACGCCTAGTATTTCTTAAAGTGTACGATTTTGAATTATTATCTCTTAAATAGCTGATTTTGAATTTTTATCCCCAATGTTAACGTTTTTTTAACTTAAAGAAGTTCTAACATTCGCCTATAAAACAGAACTTGTGGTCAATTGAATAGGTTTACTATTTTGAAATGTTGCTTTAAGAGCAACATATCTAAGATCTAACTTTTGCCTATGAAGCAGAACTTCTGGACAATTCTGCGGAATTATTATCTTGAAATGTCATGAACGTTTGTCTTATGAACAAGAATTAAAAAGTTTGCCTTATGGGCAAAATTTATTAATAATACCAAAAAATCGAAAGCAACCCTTATGAAGATCATTTTTATAAAAAAATTTTATGGGGAATAAAATATCAAGAGCAGACCATTTTGGGGCCATTCTGAACTTAACCCATCACAATATGTTATACTCCCTCCGTTTAAAAAAGAATGATCTACTTTGACTTGACACAAAATTTAAGAAAATAAAGAAGACTTTTGAATCTTGTGGCTTTAAATTAAAGTTGTGTTAAATGTACCAAAATGCCCTTTAATCTTGTGGTCCTAAACATGTCATGTGGAAAGTTGAAATTAAAGTATTGCCAAAAAGGAAAAGGGGTCATTCTTTTTTAAACGGATTAAAAAGAAAAATAGGTCATTCTTTTTTAAACGAAGGGAGTACTATATATAATAGGCGATTAGGTTCAACTCACCTTGCTCCGATATTACAATATATTCAATTAAATTCATTTGTTTTTGTTTCTCATCCAATGTTCAATATTTATTTAAAGATTCTACTAATTCAAATTTGAGTTTTAAAAAAATCCTTAATAAATTACTCCTGACAAAGCTGGCTCCATTAGCAAAACCCACTTGAAACCTCTAACAAGGAAAGAAAGATATTTGGGGCTTTGAGCTAAAAGTGACAAAAGAGTTTGAAAATGAGGTGTACGTGACATAAGTCTTAATAATTAAGTTGATGTGACAATTACTTCATTATGGATTAAGAAAGTTGGGTAAGTTTGAGAATAGCCCACAAGTTTTAAAATTTATACTTTGATCCAGATGTTTACCTAATATAACGATTAAACGGAGGAAAAAAAGGCGTGTTTCTCTCTCTTCTCATCCATTGTTGTTTTCTCTCTCTTAGCGATTTTTGTTGTTCATTGTTGTTGCTGTTTTATTCTTCATCTTCTGCTTTATTATCATCATATCATCATCTTCTACTTCATTATCATCTTCATCTTCTTCTTATTGACCATTCTTGTTGTTGTTACCGTTACTGTTGTTGTTTGACCAATTTCTTAGGTCAAATTTTATTTCGTACATCACTTTCCACTTTGACATTACTTCATAGGAGACTTTGGTAAGTCAAATTATGAATTTTAGTTGAATTTATCATCTGGGTAACTGCTATTGTATTGTTTTTTCAATAATAGATAGCACGCGAACATGAATGCAACATAAGAGCCATCTATTTAGAGAGATCAATTATCTGTTGCGACAGATGAGACATTTATTTCAACAGAAGACTCATATATTGGATTCATGCTTATGGTTCTATAGTACCTTAACATGAATCGAACAAAGGGGTCATCTGTTGCAATGGATTAGTTATCTGGTGCAACATAATAAATATCTGTTGCAACAGATTAGTAACCTTTTGAAACAGAACCTGAACTCAATTCCAACTGGCGTGTCATCTGTTACAAAAGGGTAAATATCTGTTGCAACAAATTAGTAACCTGTTGCAACAGAACCTGAACTCGATTCCAACAGACGGTAAATATCTGTTGTAATATATTAGTAACCTATTGCGATAGAACCTGACCTCGATTCCAATAGACGGGTCGTCTGTTGTAACAGGTAAGTCATCTGTTACAACAGGTTAATTATTTGTTGTAACATGTCACTCATCTATTGGAATCAACTTCAAAGGTGCCTTAGTACTGTAACATCTATCCCAATAAGCGCTTAATCTATTGCAATAGATCTATAGTCTATTGCAACATATGATTCACCTGTTATAACAGATGACTCGTCTGTTGAAATCAACTTAAGTAGCGTAACATAAATTCCAACAGGTAAGTAATTTGTTGCAACTGATCACTTACCTGTTGCAACAGATTACACATCTGTTGGGATTCATGTACGGCACTATGAAATCACTATTAACTTTTTTTAACAAATGACTTTATTTAGATACCACTAATGGAGGGATCAATAACAATAAAAGTGGATTGTCATGGTCAATGGATCGAGAAGAGCAATCGATATGTATGGCGTTGGAAGGAGGGTGAAATGCTAGAGACGGTAGCTATGATAGTCCAAAGTAATGTTTCGTATGATGATTTTGTGAACTTAATCATCAGTTATTGTGGACTGAATTGTCAACCAGAATAACTCGTCATCAGCTACATGCACAGCTCCTTTGAAAATCAGAGGGTACTACCTTTTAAGATAATCGATTAGGTTCGGTTATGTGCTTATCTTAGTAATTCATCCAGGCCGGTGTTAAGGGTGTACGTGATTGAAAAGACGAGAGAGAATGAGAACCAAAATGTAGAAGAAGAACAATAACAAGACATCTTTGATGATAGATTGGATGATCTAAACATGAATATTCCAGATGATGATCAACACACCTACGCCCGTTGATGCGACCAATACAGTGGGTAGTTCTTCTCGATCGACACAGTCTGGCAATCTTCAAGACGACGAGACTGACTTTTTCAATGAAATATTATTCAAGGACAAGAAAGAACTATCTACCACTTTGTTTATTTCTTGCTTGAAAAAGGATTTCAGAATAAAGAAGGTGATTAATTCGAGCAGTGTCTTTTGCTACAAATGTGCTAATCCGAACTGCAAGTGGTGGTTGAGTGTGGTGAAGTACGTAAGTTCTGGCAGATTCGTCATTCATAAATATGAAAAGTATCACACATGTGGTTCGGAGCACATCTTGGGCCAAAATTCTCACGCTATGGCAAAGGTCCTCGGTGAATATTTCAAGAATAGTTTCCTCAATGGCAAAGGCCCTTCTACAAGGGTTATGGCCAATCAACTCCTTACGAAATTGGGTGTCCTAGTCAGTTATTGGAAGATATATACGGCCATGAGGATTGCCAAGGACTTGGTGAGGGGGACACACAAGCATGGGTATGCAGTTCTGGATGTCTACCGTTACATGATTGAGTCCACGAATCCCAAAAGTAAGACGACATTGCAAGTTAATGAAAACGAAAGGTTCAAGTACTTTTTTGTATCCTATGGTGCTTGGATTCAAGGTTTTCGACATTTGAGAACAGGCACAACCATCGACGGTACCTTCTTGAGGAGCAGGTATAATGAAGTTCTGCTACCGGTGGTGGCCCAGGATCCGAAGAATCACATCTTCCCTATCGCTTTTTGTGTAGTGGACAAGGAATGTGATGCCTCTTATGGATTTTTTTTAAACAACTGTGAAGTTGCATCAAAGATATCGAAGAGTTGTGTTTTGTTTCGAATAGGCATCCAAGTATTTCAAAGATGGATTCAATTTTCTTCACTTCAACTTACTTTGGTTGTTGTATCAGGCATCTTGGAGAGAACATTCGGACCAACTATCACAATGAAAGAGTCGTGACCCTTTTTTATAGAGCAGCTAAAGCATTTAGTAGAGAGGAGTTTTTAGACCATTTCAATCAAATAGAGGATGTGCATCCCAAGGTAGAAAAACATCTCGTACGTGTCAATTTTGAGAGATGGATCTGGGCATTCTGTCCGGCATATAGGTACATTCTTATGAATTTAATGTCTTGTTTGAGTTACAAGTTTAGTATGATGTCGTACTAAGTGATTCTTTTGTATAGGTACAATATTATGACATCAAACATAGCTGAATCGGTGAATTCATTGTTTGGCGATGAAAGTGAATTTCCCATCAAGGTTCTATTTGAAATAATAAACAAGAAGTATGGCCAATTTTTTAATGAAAGGAGTGTGCAGTTCGAGGGCCCAAGAAGAACCCCATTTGTTCTAGAAATTAAAAAAATAATATCAACGAACATCAGTTTAGAGAATAGGTTATTATCTCATCAAATAGTAGATTATAAATTCAGTATCACCTGTCATGGTGATGTTGCCACGGTCGATCTTGAAACAACATCTTGTACGTGCAGAGTTTTTGACTAGGACAAAATACCCTATCCACATGCTATGGCAGACCTCCGATCTTAATACGGTGCAAAATACGAACCTAAAATTTACGAGCACTCCTCTCCATATTATTTAGTAGAAAAATATGAAATGGCATAAAGCAGACACATTACTCTGGTGCCTCTCGAAGAATCTTGGGTTGTTTCTACAGAGCTTTTGGGAAGATTAATACCTCCTTCATATATTGAATCAAGCACTATCAAACCGGGAAGAAAGTCATATAAGAGTAGGCGTGGAGTCAAAAAATTATTTTCATCAAGAGGAAACAAGTGTTCCGTATGTAAGCGCGCTGGCCACAAAAGAACTACATGCTCGGATCTTAATCCACCATGATCGTTGTAATTGTAAAAAATTATGTTGTTGTTTATTGTAGACTTTTATATATTTAACTCATTGTTGTGAACGTAATGTTAGCATTTATTATATATAAAATATCTTTTTTAATAACTTATGCATCAATAAAAAGAGGCAAAATATGAACTAAATAATATAGAAGACCATAATTATTTTCAACAGATTACCCATTTGTGGAAACAGATGGACCTTAGATGGAATAACACAACACAGTTCCATCAAACCAGAATGTTTTTCTCCAACAGATGGATAATCTGATGACAGAAACCCAACCGATCTATTCCAACAGATGGACCATATATTGAAAGAGCTCAAATGCCAAAATTGCTATTGCTATTGGATTTAAAATTGCTCCTTACGGCTCCAAAAGTCAACATGTTAACATATTTAGAAGAAAGAATAGACAGAATACAAATTAAATAAGAATTAAAAAGCCAAAGTCGACCAACAATAAATTTTTCACTAAACAAAAAAAATACATTAGGTATAGATCCGATATAGAATAAAAACAAACACATTCTAATTATTATTATTATTATCAGCAACAACATTATTATTGCTAGCTGGCCAATCTTCAACCGACAGAAGAAAGGCCCTCCTAAGCTTGCAAATCTCCATGATCATCCGGGATCTCATGGCAAACAACTCCCACTGCAGTTCGTGAACCTGCAACTCAAGTTCTCGGATAATGTCTTATAGAATTGCAACATCCCAATTTGTATCAGCCATATCTAGAACACGCATGAATTGACAAAAAAAAAGTAAACACAAAAGTAAAGAAAAAAGCCTGAATGTAATACAATGTATACTATGAACTGGTAGATTTACAAAGAAAAAAAACTTACCTCAGTGAGAAAGGATTATGCTCTTTAAAGAGAAGTGGTTGAAGATGTAATCCAAAAAGACAAAATGTAAGAAATAAATAAAAGTGGAGGGACCTATTTATAGAGAATTAAATCTAAATGTGTTAGGCAAAAAGAAATGATTGTTCAGGTTCATTGTATTAATTACATTCAAACTGTTGGCTTTTTTTTCTGTGAAAAGACACGACTTTTTCATTTTCATCCAAACTTTTTACCTTTTTCAAAATGGTTTGAGACTTGAGACTTAATAACAACCATTATTATTGAGTTGTTGCAATAGATCATTTAGGAAAAAAGGAACGACTGTTCAGGTCCATTTTATTAATTACATTCAAACTACTGGCTTTTTATTTTTTGTGGAAAAATGCAACTTTTTCTTTTACATTCAAACTTCTCACCTTTTCAAAATGGTTTGATACTTGAGACTTAATAACAACCATTAATATTGAGTTGTTGTAATAGATCGTCCATCTGTCCCAACAGATAACCCACCGTCGTAAAAGATTTACCATCAGTTGCAACAGATGGTCTGTATGTGCAACAGATGATACATCTGTTTCAACATATGGATTATCTGTTGCGGCAGATGGACCATCTGTTGGAAGAGATGTTTTGATTTCTTCTAACAACTGATTCATCAGTTACAACAGATGGGGAATTAATCCAAATTGGTGACTATTTTATTATATAAATATATTTAAAAACAAAAAAGGTAAAAAGTCACGACTTGTAGCACTTGTTTTTTCTTGACGGGTATGTAGTCCTCTGACATTGAAGATGGTTACCTTTTGAGACTCTGTGGTCTTGTACAATACTTAATGATGAGAAGTGAAGAATAAACACTATCTGACATTGATGGGGAAGGAAGAATAAGGTGCGTGTAGATAAATGGATCCACTTTCATGCATGGGAGTTATGTATTACTGATCATGCTATCGTGACAGACACACATAAAGTATAATGATTTTGTGAATGTGGTTTTTTACTGATTAGACATTGATCCTTCAAATGAGATCTTGTATTTTATAGTTTAGTTTGATAGGTACGAACTAATAAGGCCGAAGGGTTCCAAGACGGTGGGGTCGATACCCTGTTACAATTTAATAACAGTTTTTCTCATGTTTATGTGTCAAGTTTGGGGAAGGGTTCAAGTTTTTGGCTGAAGTGTAAATATCAAATTGTGATTAGACCAATTTTAAGGGTTCAATGGACTTTTGAAAGGCCTCCGAAGCCTCGCACTACCGTAAACAAGAATGGAAAATCAATAGAAATTCCCCTGGTCCAAATTTATATGGATGGGTTTCACAAAGAGACTATTATAAAGCAGAAGGTGATTGGAAGAATACATGTGCGGGAAGGGGGGTGGATAAGATCATCTATCAACTCAGACCTTATTAAAAAAATAAACACAAGGAAGCAAGCAAGGAACTTCTAGCCAATCTGGCCAATGAAATTGACTTGAACGACGAAAAAACTGAATGAGCTTCAAATATGGAAGTGCATCCAAATATTAAAATCCGCCAGTTGTTCTTGAAAAAGAAAAATGGTAAAGAGGACTGGAGTTGTGCACTTAGCTAGAGACTGCAACTAGCGAGCGTGGCCTGAATGAAGACCCACAAAGATGCAGGATAAGAACTCTAAGGAAGAAGCTTGGCGAACACAGAGAATTAGTAAGATTTTCAGTCAAGAATGAAACCTGAACCAACAACTCCAGAAGTAAAAATAAGAGATCAAGTCAAGGCGTTAATTTTTGAAGTCTAACTTGCATCCCATGCCTTATCTTTGTGGTCTGATCAAGTCAATGGCAGTAGAAATAAAAAGGTCTAAAGTTGGGCAAAAATCCCATGCCTTGTTGTTTCCACTGCCTTTGACCAGACTAGAGCCATAAATAGGAGGCAGGGGATGCAAGTTTAACTTAAGAAATTGCCACCTTGGCTTGATCCTTTATTCTTACTTCAAAAGTTGTTGGTTTAGGTTTCATTCTTGACTGAAAATCTTACCAATTCTCTGTGTTAGCCAAGCTTCTTCCTTAGAGTTCTCGTTCTGCATCTTTGTGGGTCTTCATTCAGGTCACGCTAGCTAGTTCCAGTCCCCTAACAAAGTGCACAGCTCTAATCCATTTTACCATTTTTCTTTTTCAAGAACGACTGATGGATTTTCATTTTTGGATATACTTTCACACTTGCAGCTCATTCGATTTTTTTATTTTCATGTCAGTTTTATCAGCCAGTTTTGCTACACTTTCCTTTCTACCCTATTTTTCTTCTTTAATAAGGTCTGAGTTGATATATGATTTTCTCCACCACCACCTCTTTCCCGCACAGGTATTCTTTCAATCACCTTCTGCTTTATAATAGTCTTCTCGTGCAACCCATCTATATAAATTTAGACTAGGGGAATTTCTATTGGTTTTCTATTCTAGTTTGTAGCAGTGCAAGGCTTTGGAGGCCTTTCAAAAGTCCATTGAACCCTTAAAATCGGTCCAACACTATTGGATATTTACACTATCGCTAATAACTTGAACCCTTTCCCAAACTTGACATATAAACATTAGCAAAACCTTTATTAAATTGTAATAGGGTATCAACACCGCCTACTTGGTCCCTCATCCTTACTAGTTTGAACCTAACAAACTTAACTGTAAAATGCAGGATCTCGTTTGAAGGATTAACTCCTAATAGGTAAAGAACCAACATTCACAAAATTAGTGTACTAGATGTGTGTTTTCACGATAGGTTTGATCAGTAATACATACTTCCCACATATGAAGTGGTTCCATCTGCAAGCAGCTTATTCCTCTGAACCCATCTTTACTCTAGCGTTTAATTTTGGTTGGGAAAAAATTGATCCAATTTCAGTTCCTTTTATTTGCAAATAAGAGAAAAACATTTTATGTCAAACAAGAGAAGAACAAAAAGAACATTACAAAAGGGTAACACAAAATTGAATGAATACAACACATTACAACAATCTGATGCAACAGATGATTAATCTGATGTAACAAATGATCAGTATGATACAATATGTCATCAATTGGTTGCCACATATTCGTCGCTTGTTGCAACAGATGGCGAATCTATTACGATAGATGAAGAATCTGTTGCGATAAATGACCAATCTGATGCGACAAATGAGCAATCTGATGCAATAAATTCCTACTCTATTCAACAGATGGGTCATCTATTGCAACAGGTGACACATCTGTGGCCACCGATGGATGACATATTGTAACAGATGGGTCATCTATTGGAATAAATCAAACCAACCTTGCTACTGGTTTTATTTCTTCCCTCAGTTGCTCTATTTGTTCCAATAGTTGATTCATCAATTGTTACAGTTGAGAGAACTGTTGCAACACCACTAACAACATCAACAACAAAAAAATAGCACCATATATTTAAACATCATCAACAACACTAACACCACATGTTCCAATAACACCAACACCCCCAACAACAGCACCACCAATAAAGTAACAAAAAATAGATGCAAATATCTAATTTAAATAACATACAAAGAAGAAGACGAGAAGGAACGAGTAATATTAAACCATCCCTGCAATTTAAAAAAAAAAGAAGCATTGGGATCAGAACACCTATTTCAGTCAAGAAAAGATATTGATCGGTTGAGATCCGAAAGGATCCTCATGCAAAAAAAAAAGAGAAAAAAATAGACGGTTGTGATTACCCTAAAGAGGAGAGAAAGAGAATTTTGAAAAAGAGAAATGAGCTAAGTTAAGTTATGGTTGAAGGAGGAGAAGACCTAAAGATGGATTTTAAATAGAGTAAATACATAATTACACCCTTGATGTTGGCCGATATTTTCAAAAAGATACCTAAACTTTAACATTGACCTATTACCCCACAATTCTTTTTTATTTCGTTGCGAACGCATCATTTTTTGCTGAATCTCAGTCACAACAAAGTGAGTAAAGACACGCGCTAATCAGGTGCTGCCACATGTCAACTACGTTTAATTTCATATTTTTTAAAATAAAATTTTCCTTTTTATTTAATTTAACACTCCACCCCACCCCCTCTTTCCCTCACCCTATCCAGCACCTCTCCCCCCCACGTCAGCATCTTCCCTCAACCCTCACCCCTATTCATCACCCCCACCCCCATCAGCATCTCCCCCTAACCCCCCAAACCCTCCCCACTCCGTTAACATCTCTTTCCCCGTCTAGTTTTTTTTTGTTCAAATCAATTCAAAAAATAGTTTTATGATTTAATTGAGTTTTAAGGATAGTTAAATGATTGAATTGAGTTTTATAGATAGTTAAATGATCTTTAATGGAGCTTTAATGGAGGAGCTTTAATGGAGTTTTAAAGATTTTTTTTAAAAAAAAAACTTCAATGGAGCTTTAATAGAGGTGCTTTAATGGCGTTGAAGAAGACATTGTGTTGAGATTTAATGGAGTTTTAATGATATTTAAAAAAAACTTCAATGAAGCCTTAATGGTGTTGAAGGTGTTGAAGAAGAAAGGGTGGGTGGGTGGGGTGGGGGAGAGGAGAGGGGGGGTTATGAAATAATTTTAAAAAGAAAATAAATGTTAATTTTATTTTTTTAAAAAAGAATATAAATTATATGTTAATTATTTTACACGTGGTAGCTTTTAATTGGTCAAAAAAATCAAATTTTAGCCCTTTCACGCACGTAGCACGTGTATACACGCAGAGAGTTAAAATGGTGTATTTGCAACGAAATAAAGAAGAATCATGGGGTAATAGGCCGAAGTTAAAGTTTAGGTGTCTTTTTGCAAATCTTGAACAAGATCAGGGATATAATTATGTATTTACTCTTTTAAATATTCATTAATAACTTTGAGGGGCATGAGGAGATGATGACATTGAAAAGACAAGATAAGACTACTCAAGAAGCAAATTTTTTAGTTAACCAAGTAATATTTTTGACCGCCTTATTTTATCTTTTTTATCTCGGACGGGAAATTGCTTTCAAATAAAAAAAAAATCTTAAAACATATAAGTAATCTGTTGCAATAGATGGCAATTTCTGTTTGAAAATTTCCAACAACTCAGTCATCTATTGCAACATATTCATTGATCTGTTTGGTAAATTCCAACAGATTACCTACCTGTTGCAACATATTCAGTAATCTGTGTGTTAAATTCTAACAGATTCTCCACCTGTTGCAATAGGTTGAACATTTGTTTTTATACAATTGTATGATATAAACTAGGATTTTCTAGATCTAGGTACGAGTACATAGGGTCAACTACAACTTCAATTGAGTTTTTTTCAATTGCATGATGTTGGTGTTGGTGTTGGTGTTGCGTTCCTCCCAACCTGAGTATTTGATTAATCAATCACTCCGAGATAAAATGATTCTCATTAACTTATTATTATAAGCTAATACCTAAATTTATTTATCTAGATATAGGGACGAGTACATAGGGTCAACTACAACTTCAATTGAGTCTTTTGCAATTGCATGGTGTTGGTGTTGGTGTTGCGTTCCTCCCGACCCGAGTCGTCGATCGATCAATCACTCCGAGATAAAATGATTCACAATTGTATTGGTGTTGGTGTTGGTGTTGTGTTTCTCTTGACCCAAGTCATCGATTGATCGATCACTCTGAGATGAAATGATTCACATTAACTTATTATTATAAGCTAATACCTAAATTAATTTAGCTAGATCTAGGGACGAGTACATAGGGTCAACTACAACTTTAATTGAGTCTTTTGCAATTGCATGGTGTTGGTGTTTCTTTCCTTCCTACCCGAGTCATCGATCGATCGATCACTCCAACATGAAATTATTCGCATTAACTTATTATTATAACCTAATACCTAAATTGATTTAACTAAAAATAATTAAGATCAATTCAGACCAAATTAATATTTTCAAAATTTATCGTTCTTTTCCAAAATACAAATCAACCCATACAAATTATCTATTTGCGAGAAAAAATTTCATCATTTCAAATCTCGAGTTCTCGCTCTTTTCTTTCTCTCTCAACAATACAGATAACAACTACTCAACATATTGCTCAACCCTTCACAACAGATTGATTTTCTTTTCATTTTCGACCACATAGGTGTTATTTTTTACTTTATTCTTGCTTGTATCCATTATTTTCTCTATATTCATAGGTAACCGAGTTCGAGAAGAGTTCTATATTTATTCTTTTTTTTTTAAAATAGGTTTTTTTTAGTTAATGATGAAAAAAAAGACTTTTAGTTGTATTATCTTCGAAAATAGGTTAACAATTTTGAGTCTTGATGGTAAAATCGTAGGAAGAACCTGATAAAACTCTTATTTTTGTCGTAATATTCCATTGACTGTGGTGGTATTGTTGGATGGTGTTTGTGATGTTGTTGGATGGTTTTTGTGGTGTTATTAGATGGTGTTTGTGGTGGTGTTAGTGGTTGTTGTTGTTGGTGGTGGTGGTGGTGGTGTTGCTGGCATTGGTTGTGTTGGTGGCTATTTATGGTGTTGTTGGAGGCATTGGTTGATGGTGTCGGTATTGGTGGTGTTTGTTTTAGTTGTTAGTGGTTCGGTATTCATGGTGTTTGTGGCATTGGTTGGTGGTGTTTGCAGTAGTTGTTGGTGTGTCGGTATTGGTGGTATTTGTAATGTATTTTTTAAAATTTATGCATAAATCAATTGTAATGTAATTATTTTTTTTTCTGTTGTTTATAGGTAAAATATGTCTCCCAAAATAAAAGAAAGTGAAAGTGGATCAACATCTAACCATTCGAAGGAGCTTCCTGAACAATCTCAGTCAGGGAAAAGTAAAGCTGAGGACAGATATGAAAACAACATTAAGGGAGGTGGACAAGGGTCGTAGATGGTGATGAAGAAACTAAAGTGAGACAGAGGAGGAATTAGAGAGTGAGAAATAGGATGATCATCAACATGATGATAATGGATTACCAATGGGGCGTAAATTAATATCGACATCCTAGCATGATCCTGTCAAAACTATTAGTATTGACATGTTTCAAGTTGTGATGCCGATAGATAACCCTGCAGAACTAACTGGTGAACTTGTATTTAAATGTCAGTTGGGGAAAATTTTAATTATTTTAGGAAAATTATGAAGAACGAAAACATAGACAGACTTTTTAAGAGGAGCTGCTTTAGAGCTTTCTTAAGCTGCCCGAGGACCCCTACTGCCCATTTCCAAATGAGGATGGTATATGGTCTTCTCAAGCACAGGATCAAGTACGTTGGGGATGATAAAGATTCGGAGGAGGGGGCAAAAAGATGGATGAAATTTGGATCAACTAATGTGGCATGCTGGTCTGTTTTGGCTTGCAAGAGTTTACCATAGTGACGGGCTTGAGATACGATCATCCAGAAGAACCTATCACTAAGGAAACACCCCGCAAAAGGTCCAAGGCAACAAGGATAGCCAAACCACCACAAGAAAATTGAGGGAAGGCATTGTCCCATCGACCACCCAGCAAAACCAACAAACGCAAGAAAAAAATAGATGGGTTGTTGGAAATTGTTGGACGTGGCTACAAAGCATCAGATTTGATGACAGGTCTCAAGAATAAAACCAAACCAAATAAGTACAGGGAGCAATTGTTCTTAGTTTGTTTTGCCCATTCCATTATATTGGCAAGAGACGTAAACAAGGTCATAGAAGATAATTTGTTGGTCGTAGATATGTATATTGACTATCAAATATTTACTAACAAAGCTATCCTCAAGGACAATCACATTATACGACTTTGACTTAATATCTATATACATATTAAATAATCTACAAATTAGTTTTTGTTGTAAAATTACAAGTGGTTAGTTCTCAAGATGCCACTTGACTTAATTATAAGCTAGACTACTCGATACAAACATGGTTAGCATGAGCGGCCACATTACAATGAGCTTCTACACATGGATGCTAGCTTGGAGTCCAAAGAAAGACATGAAGTAATAAATACACAAGGCCATAGGTGATCAAGATGCTAATTGGTCAATCAAGAAGGGCCCTTGTGGGTTATTTCAGAAAGTAGTCACTTTTGGGTTATTTTTGTAATAGATTATTTTGGTTAAGGTAATAACTATAAATAGTTGCCTTAGCCATTTTATTCTTTAGTTTATGATGTTATGATGAATTAGAGATTTTAAGCTTGTAGTTTCTAGGTGAAGCCTAGAGTTATATTAATCAAGTACTTGTTAATTGTAGTTGAGTGATTAGGGTGGATTTTCGATATTGCTCTTGCTAACTTCTTTCGCTTAATTAATCAATCAATCATTGATGCTCCTTTTTTTTTTGCATTCAATTTAGTTGTCTCGTCTTTGATTGAGTCAGATTTATTGTTGTTTGATTGGTTCAATCGACAGATGAAGATATCAAGTCCGTTATTGCTCGTACATCCATTCAAATCTTGATAATTCCTCCTTTGATTTTATCATTTTGGTATCAAGAGCATAGGTTGATGTTTGTTTCCACAAATCTTAATCTTGAAATTTGATCTCTTCAAAAATTCAAAAAAAATAAAAAAAGTCAAAAATCCCCCCCCCCCCAAAAAAAATCTAGAATCTTTGTTTATTTTTTATACTAGATTTTGATTCTCTAGTTTTTTTAGCCTAAATCTTAAATTTTATTTGATTTGGAGGTACAAATTTAAATATACCATTGAAGGATTTTGAACTTTGAAACTTTGTGAATTTTGAAAAGTGAATTTATTTTTTATTTGGTTTTGAAGGCTAAAGATTAGTGAAGTTTGCTCGTGGCATTGAAAGGAACGCGTGGATGAAAATTTTGGTGAATTTGGAGTTGAAATGGAGAAGTTCTGAGCATCTTCATCCTGATCTTGAAGAAGAAGAAGATAGCAAAAGTACACTTTGATCCAAAAATTTGAGGTCAAAGATGGTCAAGGTGTTAGTGGGGCCATTTGTGGAAATTTGATTAAAAAAATTGTAAAAAAATAAATCTTGAAAGAAAATTCAAAAATTACACGCGGACTGCCACATCAGCAGTCAACGGTCGAAGTCAACCGTTGAATGCCACACAACAACCAACCCAGTGCCCACATGCCTAGTCGTGCCATGTGGCACGTGAGACCCACTTTCAGAGATCAAAAGTGTGCAATTTTTACACTTATTAATTTTTTTTATTTTTATATTTTTTTTTGGGGGGGGGGGTGTCTTAAAGCTTTTTGGGCCTAAATTTTTTTCTAAGTGTCCAAAGTTTGTGATTCTTTTTCTCATTCAATTTCTCAACTATTTAACAAATAAATAACATATTTAATTACTTGGTAACTATTTTTAATCATTAAATCATCAAAGTAAATTCTTAAAAGTGATAAACATCTTTAAGGCATCAAGAATTTTCTACGTGTACGATTTTCATGATTCTTTTTTTAAACTTTTTCTCCTTCAATTTTCTAACTGATTAACAAATAATTAAAATATTTAATCACTTTTTACCTAGTTTTAAAACATCAAATTACTTTTTTGATTCATTAAATTAAGAACCACAAGCTAAGTAAGTTTTCTACTATTGTCACTTAGTTTTGTTAGATCATTTTCTTTCGTGCTTCTTTTATTCTACTTTTAGCATCTTAATTCATATACAACTTCTTGATTTAAGTCCTTTTAGATTTATTTGAGTCGCCCCTCTTTCAACAGTCGTAAAAATCCACTCCATCACAAAGATAGGTGACCTTGAATTAATTGAGCATAGGTAGTTCACAACCAATCTTGGAAAGAAGCCATAGAGGTGAGTTGAGGGATACATACGAGTGATGTGGTAATTTTATTGCTAACCTCAAGTGTTGAGTTTTGTAGGTACAATGACTAATCACTTTCCTTATAACCCTGGAAGAAGGAGCCCAGTGAACAATATAGGGACATATGCTAATATGTCAAGGTGAGTGACCCATGTAGATGAAAGGGTAGTTGAAACAAATGGGAGGTTTGAAGGCATGAAGAAAAAGGTGATAAGGATGGATAGTATGAGTAAAAGAAGTTTTATTATGATAAGTCAAAGTGAAGAAACAAGAAGGGCCTTGGGTCAAGAATCCAACCTACACTACCCCCAACTAAATTAAAACCAAACCTACCCTCAAACTCTATTTTGAATGAACTTGATCTAAGTTAGCCAAGCACCTCCACGAAATATATCATATGTATCCTTGCATGTACACTATGTTCCAACCCAAAAACACTACCCACAAGTACCCTACCAAGATATTTATTATTAAAACCCTCTTTGTGATGAAATATGTGAAGAGATTAACCCGAATAAATGGTGGGAAGGATCCAAAGGCTTTGGTACGAATCAAGGAATGAGATGTCAAGGGAAATGAGATAGTGGAAATAGATATAGGGATGAAGACCAAAATATTTGATATGGTGATCAAAGTATTTCGAATCAAGAGATCGGTGACAACATGGTGATTCTTCCAATGTTCCAAGATGGTAGTGCAGCTATTCAAGCTAACTACAACATAAAAGAGGAAGATCAAGACTATGGTGGTAAGCATGATATACCTCAATCTTCTTCTCATTCTATCTTTTGAAGTTATAAATATCAAGGCGATGGACATAATTCTAGAGAATGTCAACAAAGGAGGTCAAATATGATCTTGTATGATGGACCTTATACTAAAAATATAATTAAGTGTGGGGTTGTGAATGGATGTGATGATCCTAAGGTTAGGCATTATGAAGCAACCTCAAATGTAGATGATAAGAAATTGGAGAAGTATTTGAACTTTTCTTGTGATCTAAAGTGAATCATAGGGAATCTTTATAAAGAGAAACTTGATCTAAGTATAAACTTATTTCATGCAAGGTTCAAGATGATGAATTGGATATGTTCCTTGGTCATTGATGGTAGGAGTAGTACTAATATGACGAGTTGTACTATGGTTGATAGAATAAAGCTTCCTATACAAAGACACCCCAAACCATACAAACTTTAATGGCTTATTGAGAATGATGAAGCAGAGGTAACCAAGAAAGTGATTGTAAGATTTAACATTGGCAAGTATCGAGATAAGGTTTTATGTGATCTTTTGCCATACAATCTTGACATATGTTGTTTGGTAGAACTTGGATAGTCGGTAGTAGTGTTCAATATCAAGTGAAGTTCAACAAATACTCATTTGTATTTTAAGGATGAAAGAATAATTTTGTTCCATTAATACCCTATCAAGTGAGTGAGGACTACAAGATAATGAAAGATATTCGGAAAGAACTTAAAAGAGAAGAAAAACTTGAGAAGAAGGAGAAAGAATTAACTCAAAAGGGGGAATTACCTACAAAGGAACCTCCTACAAAGAAGTATGTGGACAATCCTCATGAAATATGTGTACAAGAAAAGAAAATAATATCCAACCCTTATTTCCAAGGTATGTATCCTTTCCCTCCAATTCCAAGTAATCCTTGGAGTCATAATGACATTTTCCATATGGTAGGTATGTACTTTAAATTGTATGACCTCATACCCTACCATAAGAGTGATGATATAGTTCCAATGAATTCATGGTTGGTTTTGGCTATGCTTAAGTTATGTGAGTTTCATATTTTGAATGCCAACTATACTTGCTATTTTGGAAATAATCCATGATGTATATATAGTGTCCAATTTATGTATTTTACTTTATGTAGTTAGACAAGTTGAGGTGTTAGGATAGATTCTTAGGAGCATGCTAAGATTAGTGAATATAGGAATTGCATCTTATTGTTCCTTTTATCTCTCAAGAAGCAAGGTTCTACTTATTGATCCACTCTTTGTGGGAGTTTGTTTGAGGAAGGACAATGAAGTGTACTTGAAATACTTAATCTTGTTCTCTCGTGTTCGAAATTGTGAATACCATTTTATTAATATTCTTTCCTTAAAGTGTGTATTTATAATTGATAACCCTTGCGATGAGTTGAATGTCCTTCATTCCTTTCTTTATTACTTGTTTGCACATGATGACCCTTTGCTCAAATATGGTATCATCCTTGTGATCCCTAAGGAAAATATGTCATTGCCTCTTTTGGGAGTTATATATATATATATATATATACATATATATCTGTGTGTGTGTGCGCGCGCATCCTTATTTTATACACTTGTTCTTAAGTTGTGTGACCTACAACTAATAGATGCTAAGTGGTTTGCTTACTTGTGGAAGAGTTTGTGGGTATTAAGGGCTTCTAGTCACCTGCAAGGGGTTGGACAAGTTGAGCTTTTGAATGAGACTCTTAAAAGTATGTTTGATACTACGATAAGAGGCTCCCCAACTTATTAGGAGTACTATTTGGTGTGGAGTTATTTGACTTCTAATATATCCCTTGACCTTTCTAGTACCATGGTTTCGTTCGTGTACTATTTTTCTTTGGAACGTTGCTTGATAGATAGGGTTGTTTTGTGCTTAAAATATCTCTTTTTATCTATTGATGTTCTTATTTTTGGCATAACCTAGATGAGAATAGTGATCTTAACACCTTTCTCTACTATCTCTTTGCTTATGATGATACCCCTGATGGTATAGAAGTTATTTCGTACGGAGGTAGAGATATGTGGGTCTTTTACTTCTTTGACCCGAATGAATTCTTATGGGTGATTGCATCAATTTTGGTGAGTTCCTAACGTGAGGCGATGAAACAATTATGTCTTATGGCTTCTAAATCATATGTGATATCATTTCTTAGTATTCTTGATGCCATTAAGACCTTTTTGGTTTCATTGTCTCATGATGGTTACTTATGGTCAATTCCTTTGTACCTTATATGATGAATGGATCTTCTTCAACACAAAGGACAATTGATTTGTATTTCAAATGTGTGCCTTCTTGTCAAGTTGGTGTGGTTGATAACCCTGTACTAACGGTCATGTGATGAGGATATGTTTGTTGTTTGTCCTTCTCATATTTTTGCAAGGTTTTAATTCGATGATGCATTCTTTTAAAGAAGGGTAGGATGATACAAGCATGGTTAACATGGGGCACCTTAGGATGAGCTTCTATACATGGATGGTAGCTTGAAGCCTGAAAAATACATGGAGCAATAAAGGCATAAGGCAATAGGTGATTAAGATGCTGATTGATCAATCAAGAAGGGCCCTGGTGAGTTACTTCCTAAAGTAGCCACTTTTGGACTATTTTTGTAATAGATTGTAATAGATTATTTTTACAAAGGTAATAACTATAAGTAGTTTCCTTAGCCATTTTCTTACTTAGTTTATGATGAATTGAGAGTTTTTAAGCTTGTAATTTCTTGTGAAGCCTAACTTTAGATTAATCAAGCAGTTGTTAATTGTAGTTGAGTGATTAGAGTAGATTTTTGATATTACTCGTGTTAACTTCTTTCACTTAATCAATCATCGATTCTCTCTTTTGTGGATTCAATAAAGTTGTCTCATCTTTGATTGAGTCGGAATTATTGTTGTTTAATTAGATTCAATCGAGAAGTGAAGATATCAAGTCCTTTGTTGCTCATAAATCCATTCAAATCTCAATAATTCCACATATTATTTTCTTTGTTTTTTTTTTTCAATCCTCTTTTGATTCTTATTGCTACTCTCATTTATTACATACTAGTTTGATAGCACGTGTAATTTTTAATTATTTAAAATTAGACGATTTTATTTATTGCGAAGATTTTTAATGAAGTGCAAAAAGTTTAAATCACTTTTCAAAGATCCTTCACACTAATATAATAATGTAAATGCATATATTTTGTAGAAAAATAACAAATTTTCTTTTACTGCTTCCATGAACTTGAAACTTTAAAAAATTATTCTACTTGTAGTATCAAAAATGTATTAATTCATTATCAAGAATGTATTAGATATTTGAACTCATAAATGTTACCTGAAAATTATAATCTTTTTGGAACTTAAGAGATATGGTGCGATCAAATCAATAAAACTTAAATGTAATTATAATTTAAAACTTAAAGCTTTTAAAAATTTGGTACTTCTTATATTTTTATTATTCTTAGAATCAATTTTAGTTGATTTAGAATTCTAAAACGAAAAAAGTATTAGTTGTCTTTAATTTTGATGACTTCTAATAAAGAAAAGTTTTACTATAAATATTAATTAATTTTTAATTCTTAAATATTAAAAAATAGTGAAAAGACGATTTTGTCTAAAACAGAAACTTTTAATGAAGGGCATAAAGTACAAACAATATTTTTAAGGCCCTTCACACTTTTAATATAGATATAGATATAGATATAGATATAGATATAGATATAGATATAGATATAGATATAGATATAGATATAGATATAGATATAGATACAGATACAGATACAGATACAGATACAGATACAGATACAGATACAGATACAGATACAGATACAGATACAGATACAGATACAGATACAGATACAGATATAGATTAAGATTATTATTATTATTATTATTATTATTATTATTATTATTATTATATAGATGTATTTTTTCTAACCTGAATAGGTTATTTAAGTAATACTAATCAATTAATTATTAAATAAATTCTAATCCTTAGCAAACTCTTAAAGCTAAAGTATCAGATTGGTAAAATAAAAAAAACAAAGTTAAACGAAATTTTGTAATAATTGATACACGTGCTCAACATTTAAATTTAAATTCTGTAACAAAATTGGTATATTACAGTAAATAAAATTTAAGTAATACTACACAATACTACTCTTCCTAATCTATAATCTATATATATAATTTATATCTATAATCTATAATATATTAAAAATGTGAAAACCCTTAAAAAAGTAATTTAAACTTTTTTCCTTCATTAAAAAACTCTCCCTTAGACAAAAAATTTTTTTGACTATTTTCTTCAATTTATTATTTAATTATTTTTATTATATTAACTAGACTCATAAAATATATGGGACTCCTAAAATATATGCAAGAAGAATCAAATAATATTGTTCTTTATACTGATCAATTAGAAAAATAGCCCTAAAATATGATAGAAAAATATTCCTAAAATGGGACTCCATTAAGAAAATACTTCTATAAATATTGAGATGCACGTTAAACTAGAGAAGAAACTGATTTACTTATTGGGAAATATGATTGATGTTCATCTAACTTGATTCAGTTGCATGTCTAGATTGATGAATTTATAGGTGGTAGATGAATGTCGGTCGGATTTGAAAAAAAAAATTGGGTAAAGGTTCGGTTTAATTGCATTGTTTTTATATCTCTGTTTTGAGAGATTTTTTTGTGTAAAGATAAAGTTTAGTTGTATTATTTTGATATCTCCATTGTCGTATTATTTTGTTATAGTTTACAGGTAGTAGATGAGTGTCGGACGAATTTGAAAAAAATTCGAGTAAAGATTAGATTTAATTATATTGTTTTGATGCCTCTATTATCGTATTGTTTTGTTGTAGTTTACAGGTGGTAGATGAATGTCGATCGACTTTAAGAAATTTTTTTGATAAAGGTTAGGTTTAATTAAATAAATTCTCCCAAAGGTTTTGAATTTAATTATTGTATTCATCTTTATTATTTAAACAAATATCCTATTTAGTGTAACGTTTGAACTCAATAAAGTGAGATACACGCGCCAGACGCGTATACCTAAACTAGTATTTGAAAAAATTTAAATGTCGTTTTAATGTCTTTAGGAGTTCTTGTTTTTTTACATCATAAGTTGATTTAGAACGCTTACCATATTATTTAGGATTTAATAATTTTTAAATTATATTTTCTCTTATTATATATTTTAGGAACTCTTACCATATGTTTTAGGATTTCTTAATTTTTAAATTATATTTTTTTATCATATATTTTAGGACTCCTTAATTATTTAATCCTCCTAATACTTGTTACCATATATTTTTAGTACTCCTTAAATTTTTATCATATTATAAAAATAATAATATAATAATTAGAGAGAAAAATGATGAAAAGAAAATTTGTCTAAATCAGAAAGATTTTACTATAAATATATTTAATTAATTTTCAACTCTTAAATTAGGAAAAACTATTGAATTTCTATTGACTTCTAATAAGGAAAGTTTTTACCATAAATATATTTAATTAAGTTTTAACTCTTAAATATTAAAAAAAAATAGTGAAAATCGATTTTCTCTAAAGTACATACCTTTAATGAAGGGTAAAAAGTTTAAACATCATTTTCAAAACCTTTCACACTTTTAATTTATTATAAATTATAGATATTATAGATTACAGATTATAGATATAGATTATAGATATAGATATAGATTATAGATTAATTAATCGCATGTGTCTCGCACGTGTAACCTTTTATTATTTAAAATTAAACCTATAATTAAACGATTTGTCTAATGCGAAAATTTTTAATGAAGTGCAAACAGTTTATTACTTCTCAAAGATCCTTGACACTTTAATATAATAATGTAAACATAACATATATTTTATTGTAAGCACAAATATATTTTACCACCAGAAATTTTAATTTATCCTTATTAAAAGACTCCGTAATAGACAAAATTATTTTTTCACTTTTTTTTTTCAATTTATTATTATTATTATTAATTACTTTCATAATATTGATTCCCAAAATATATGGAAGCAAGACTTTAATCAATATATTTAAAAAATACATTTCCTAGAAAATAAGTCCACTGTTTTGAATTTTTGGAAAAAAATACGTAACTTTTTACCCAAAAGGGTCTCCTACGAGTTTTGGACTCTTCCCACTATTTTGTCCATTTATAACATTAGTTCTAATAAATAAATATTTTATCATAAATATATTTAATTAATTTTTAATTTTTAAATATTAGAAAAAAATTGTAAAAAAATGATTTTGTCTAAAGTAAAAACTTTTAGTGAAGAGCAAAAAATTCAAACAGCATTTTCAAAACTCTTCACACTTTTAATATATTATATAGATTATAGATATAGATTATAGATTATAGATATAGCTAGATATGAAGTAAATATAGAATAGATATGAAATATTAAATAATTGATAAATTATTTTTAATTTTAAAATACCAAATGACTAGTTTTCAAGAATATAAGCTAGACTACACTCCTTTATTATCTATATAGAAGATATATACAGATATGAAGTAACCATGGAATATATATGAGATATTAACTAATCCACAAAATTAGTATTTGTTGTAAAATGCCAATGACTAGTTCTCAAGATGCCACTTGACTTAATTATAGGCTAGACCACTCTTCATTATTATATAGATAGATTTTGATTTAAATTTATAGATTAAATTATTTAAATTGAAATATTATTAGTTAAATACATGTACATGGTAATTAAAATGACTTGATTTTAGAATAATCCTAACGTATTATTAGATAAATCAATTATGATTTTGAAATATATTTAGTGTTTAAATAACTATAAATATTAACTGATTTCCACCTTAATTTGATTTAATTAATTTAATAGTAGTGAATTATTATTATGTCATTTTAATTTTTTAATATGAATTACTTTAATTATTTAAATAAAAATTTATATTAATATTAATATTTAAATACACATAATATCCCACTAAAATAGGTTAATGCTAATAAATTTGAAATCCAACAAAATAAGCACCTTTCTTTTTTATACTCAAAACTTACCATTTGAAAAATGTTTCATCGATTGGTTTTTATAAAAAAATAGTTTCTTCCCATTATTACTTCAATATTTTTATTAGGAAATTAGGAGTCAAAATATGTAGTTTTCATCCAATAGAAGTTAATCTGAATATTTTTCATCAATTAGGAGTTAAACTTAATTATTTTTAACCACAATATAAAGTAAACGTGGAATATATACAAAATATTAAATAATCTACAAATTTAATTTTTTGTTATAAAACAATAAAGAATAAAGAAGAAGAAGAGTAGAGAGAATAGAGAGAGTAATTCTTATTTCTTCTCTTGAGGGATGATTTACAATGAAGGAAGTCCTTCTATTTACAGGGGAAATTTGCTCCTAGTTTCACACGAAAAGACAAATACATCAAATCCTGATAGACATCAAATAGATCTTGATAGACATTCACTATAATTGATATATATCATAACACTCTCCCTTGAATGTCTAACAATACGCATATAGGTTGCCCCATTAAAAACCTTACAAGGAAAATCCAGTGGGACAAAACCTCGTAAGGAAAAAAGAGTACAACGCGTACTAGCTCCCCCTAATAAGAACATCCTTGAACCTTTGCATTCCGATCTTGTACACCATCTTCTTGAAAGTTGTAGTTGTAAGAGACTTGGTGAATAAATCAACCACATTTTTACTTGAACGAATCTGTTGTACGTCAATATCACCATTCTTTTGGAGCTCATGTGTATAGAAGAGCTTTGGTGAAATGTGCTTCGTTCTATCTCCTTTTATGAATCATCATTTAAGTTGTGCTATGCATGTTGCATTATCATCATATAAAATCGTGGGTACTTTTTCATATTTCAATCCATATTTTTCTCGAATGAGATGTATTATGGACCTCAACCACACATACTTTCGGCTTGTTTCATGAATAACCATAATCTCAGCGTGATTCGATAAAGTGGCTACGATAGACTGCTTTATTGATCTCCAAAATATGGCAGTACCCCCACATATGAACACATAGCCTATTTGAGACCGAGCTTTATGCGGGTCAGATAAGTACCCAGCATCAGCATAACCAACAAGATCGGAACTGCAATCTTTAGAATAAAATAAGCCCATATCGATTGTCCCTTTTAGATATATTAATATATGTTTGATCCCATTCCAATGTCTCCTAGTAGGATCAGAACTATACCTTGCTAACAAATTAACTGAAAATGCTATATCAGGCCTTATAGTATTTGCAAGATACATTAGTGCACCAATTGCACTAAGATATGGTATTTCAGGACCAAGGAGTTCCTCATTCTTTTCTTGAGGTCGGAATGGATCCTTATTCACATCAAGTGATCGAACAACCATCGAAGTACTTAATGGATGTGCTCCATCTATATAGAATCGTTTCAACACCTTTTCTGTGTAGGCAAATTGATGGAAAAAGATACCGTTTGTCAAATGCACAATTTGCAAACCAAGGCATAACTTTTTCTTTCCAAGATCTTTCATCTCAAATTTTTTCTTCAGGTAATCAATTGCCTTTTGAAGCTCTATTGGCGTTCCAATAAGGTTTATGTCATTGACATAGACAGCAAGTATACCAAACTCTGACGTTGTTTTCTTTATGAAAACACATGGGCAAATTTCATCATTTTCATAACCTTCCTTAGATAAATATTCACTAAGACGGTTATACCGCATGCGTCTAGATTGCTTCAAACCATACAATGATCTTTGCAATCTAATGGAATACATTTTTCGAGGCTTTGAACTGCATGCTTTCGGCATTTTAAATCCTTCGAGAATTTTCATGTATATCTCATTATCAAGCGATCCATATAGATAGGCTGTTACAACATCCATCAAATGCATTTCAAGTTTTTCATGGACAGTGAAACTAATAATAAGATAACACAATATTATTGCTTCCATAATTGGTGAATATGTCTCATCATAATCGACATCAGGCCGTTGTGAAAAATCTTGTGCAAAAAAACGTGCCTTATACCTTTGTATTTCATTTTTCTCATTTCTTTTTTGCACAAAGACCCATTTGTAGCCAACAGGCTTAACACTATTAGGTGTTTAAGTTATAGGTCCAAAAATTTTACGTTTGGCAAGTAAATTTAATTCAGATTGAATTGCTTCTTGCCATTTTGGTCAGTCATTTCTTTGTCGACATTCTGTGACAGATCGAGGTTCAAGATCCTTACTATCTTGCATGATTGCAAAGACATAATCCACTACTATTTCAGATTGATTCAAATTAGTTTCAACATCACTTAAATTTATGGATAGTTCCTCATTTTCTTGAGTCTCAGAGTCATTAATTCCTTTAGGAATATTAACATTGCTCAAATCTTGAACTTCCATATGAGGATCTTTCGTAGTATCATCTTGACCATTTGTTTTTCTTTTTCTAGGATTTCAATCGTTAAAACTAATGGTCTGCCACGCTTCAAGCGTGCTTTAGATTCATTAGCTATGACACTAGTAGATGGTCCTTTAGGGACATCAATTCGAATTGGGACATTCTCTGCAGGAATATGTGATTTAGTGATCCTTTTCAAATCTGTAAATACGTCCAGCATTTGATTTGTAATTTTCTGCAGATAAATAATCTTTTATACTTTTTGCTCACAAATAGAAGCATGTGGATCAAGATGAGATAGTGATGGATTTTTTCATAAAATTTTCTATTTTGATGTCACTGTCTTCTCCCCCTAATTTTGTAAAAACTATCTCATCAAACCGACAGTCTGCAAATCCAGCAGTGAACATATCTCTCGTTAATGGTTCAAGATAGCGAATAATGGAGGGTGATTCAAACCTAACATAAATTCATAACCTTCTTTGGGGGCCCATCTTGGTGCGGTTTGGTGGTGCTATAGGCACATAAACACCACACTCAAAAATTCTCAAATGAAATATATTAGGCTCTTGACCCAAAATCAATTGTAACGGAAAAAATTTATGATAATTTATCGGTCTAAGACGAACAAGTGTTGCAGCATGCAAAATTGCATGACCCTAAACAGAAGTGGGCAACTTAGTTTTCATAAGCAATGGTCTTGCTATCAACTGTAGACGTTTAATTAATGACTTAGCAAGGCCATTTTGAGTGTGAACATAGGGTACATGATTTTCTACTCTTATCCCAATCGATAAGCAATGGTCTTGCTATCAACTGTAGACTTTTAATTAATGACTCAGCAAGGCTATTTTGAGTGTGAACATAGGGTACAGGATTTTCTACTCTTATCCCAATTGATAAGCAATAGTCATTAAATGCTTGGGATGAAAATTCTGCAGCATTATCAAGGAGAATCGACTTAACTGATTATCGAGAAACTGTACCCGTAATCGTATTATTTGTGCCAATAATTTTGCAAATGCCAAGTTGCGAGATGACAAAAGGCACACATGAGACCATCTAGAAGAAGCATCTGTTAGGACCATGAAGTAATTAAACGACCCACTAGGTGGGTGGATAGGTCCACAAATATCCCCATATAAGCGTTTCAAGAACGCGGGGGACTCAATCTCAATTTTTGTTGGCGATGGCCTCACAATCAGCTTGCCTTGATAACAAGCATTGCATGAAAATTCACCATTCGAAAGAACCTTCAAGTTCTTTAATGGATGCCAATTGAAATTTTCTATGATTCGTCTCATCATTATAGCTTCAGGATGTCCCAGATGATCATGCCAAAGTATGAAAGTATTGAAATTAGTAAACTTCCAGTTTACTATAGAATGTGCCTCAATTGCACAAATCTTTGTCCAATACAGGCTAGAAGATAAAGCACGAAACTTTTCTATAACACATGTCTGGCCAGAGACATTCTTGGAGATACCAAGATATTCAAGATTCACCTCATCAATTGTCTTGATATGATAACCATTTTCACAGATATCTTTAAAACTCATCAAGTTTCTCCAAGACTTGGGAGAGAACATAGCATTATTTATGATAAGTTTAGTTCCCTTGGGCAAGATTATAATGGCTTTTCTGAAGCCTTCAATCAAATTATCACTACCAGAAATCGCAGTAACATTAATCTTACCCATGTTCAGATGAGAGAATATTTCTTATTTTTGAATATCGTATGTATAGTGCCAGAATCAATCAAACAAATATCTTCATAATTGGATAACTTACTTTGAAAATTATCCATATCTTCAAATAAAGATATACACCAAATAAAATATATATTAAATTTTTATAGAAAGTAAAAACTATAAGAAATTATTAATCACTCTTTATTAAGCAAATAAATAAAGTTAACGACCATACACGCTTTTGTCAAAGTTGGAGACTATATCACTGCACAACACATTAATTAAGCAAGTTATTTTTAACTTTGGTCACATTAATTAAGCAAGTTACATTTATCCAAACTTTACATTGTCGAAAGGTAAACAAAAAAGTGGTCACGTGGGACCTGACGGATGAAGACAAAAAAAAAATAAAAAAATACTGCACCTAATAATTTAATTCAACAATTGATCGAGTAGTATCAACTGATTTCTTAATTTAAATAGATTTTTTTTCTTTCAACAAATATATATAATAATATATAATAATATGGTTGTTTTCTTTCCTACCATTTTTTCAAATAAGGAATGCAGTAGTACCATTTTCTCTTTTGCAGCGCCTACTTCTTATAAATGACGTCTTTTTTTCCTTTTTTCTTTCATACTATTTTTTTCTCTTTATAATAAATAATGACAATAAAAAAAATATTTAATTCAATAATGAACTACAATCGTATAATTAAACTAATTAATACTAATGAAAAACTAAAACTCATGCAAACAACTACTTTTACATGATTCTTTATTCACCAACTCTTATTATTAATAAAAAAAATAAAAAAAAACATTCATTCTTTCATGTTTACGGAACCATCACCAATCAAGTGATCAATCTTTCCTTCAGGGTGCTCGAAAAAATCTGCTACATCCAAGCATGTGATGTCAACATTATTTTCAAAGACAAAGTTAGCCTCGAGATTTCTCTCTTTCTTCTTTAGTGACGCTTGATAAAGATCAACCAAGTGGTTGAGAGCACGACAGTCACGTGAATAATGTCCTTTTCCACCACATCGAAAATAAGTAATTGCTTCACGTTTCTCATCTTTTCTCTTTTTATTCGATGAATGATTAACACCCAGAACAGGGTTTCTTTCTTGGCCATCACGACCACGACCACATCCACGACCAGGGCTACGACCTTTTCCACGCCTAGCATGGTGAGCATGCACATCATTCACCTCAGAAAATGGTGCAAATCTAGTAGGTCGATTCTCATGATTTTTCATCAACAAATCATTATTTTGTTCAGCCATGAGAAGATGAGAATTCAGTTAGGTATACTTCTTGAAAAATTGTTCTCGATATTTCTGCTGTAATAGCACATTTGAGGCATGAAAAGTGGAGAGTGTCTTTTCCATCATATCATCATCATTGACCGTCTCTCCACATAGTTTCAATTGAGAAGAAATTCTGAACATGGTAGAATTATATTCATGAACAGACTTATAGTCTTGAAATCTTAGATGCATCCACTCATATCGTGCTTTCGGGAAGATGATCATCTTTAAGTGGTCAAACCTTTCTTTTAGGCTATTCCACAATACGAGTGGATCCTTAGTAGCAAGGTACTCAATTTTCAGAACTTCATCAAGATGATGACGTAAGAAAATCATAGCGTTAGCACAATTTTGACTAGATGTTGTATTTTCATTCTTTATGGTGTCTCCAAGACCCATAACATCTAGGTGGATTTCAACATCCAACACCCATGAAATATAGTTCTTGCCCGAACTTTGAAAGGCAACAAACAAACACTTTGTAAGATTGTTAGCCATATGGAAAAGAGAAGAAATAAAAAAATAATACCTTAGCCTTCGCCTTCAAATTTGAGACGGTAGAGTCTCGTGCTGATAACGTATTATAAAACAATAAAGAATAAAGAAGAAGAAGAGTAAAGAGAATAGAGAGAATAATTCTTATTTCTACTCTTGAGGGATGATTTATAATGAAGGAAGCCCTTCTATTTATAGAGGAAATTTGCTCCTAGCTTCACACTAAAAGACAAATACATCAAATCTTGATAGACATCAAATAGATCTTAATAGATCTTGATAGACATTCACTATAATTGATAAATATATATATATATCATAACATTTTTGTTATAAAATGGTAAGTGTCTACTTTTCGCTGACAAAAGAAAAAGTGTTTGTTTTTCAAGTTGAAAAGAGAAGTACTTTGTTCTTTGAAAAAATTCAACCAATAGAATTGAGTAGGAGTATATTTGTTTGTGTACTTTTGGTGGGTCGGATTGGGCGAATTAGATTAGAGTGTGATTTATTTTTAAAAAATTGGACATTTAACGTTGATTTGAGATTTCCTATTAAAGAAAGGGCACAAATGAAAAATTTCTTAATAGTAAGGGTAAATATGACCCAAATTATGAAATCGAGGGTAAATCTGGCCTCAAAGTATGGCGAATTGTATATTTAGCCAATTTTCCAAAGTAGAGGGGTACATTTGGCCCCAAAGTATTACAGTCGAAGATAAATTTGACCTCAAAATATGATAAAGAATATATTTTGCCAATTTTTCAAAATAGACGGGTAAATGTGACCCTTTTCCCTAATAGTTAAATACATGTACATGGTAATTAAAATGACATGATTTTCGAATCATCCTAACGTATTATTAGCTAAACAATTAAGGATTTTGATATATTTATTGTTTAAATAACTATCAAAATTAATTGTTTTTCACCTTAATTCGATAATAGTGAATTATTATTACGTAATTTTAATTTTTTAATTTTAAGTACTTCAATTATTGAAACAAAAATTTATATTAATATTTAAATACACATTTTATCCCACTAAAATAGGCTAATGCATATTAATTCAAAATTTAAACAAAATAAGCTCCTTTCTTTTTTATACTCAAAACTTACAATTTGTAATTGTTTCATTGATTAATTTTTATATAAAAAAAAAACATTTCTTTACATTATTATTTCAATATTTTTATTAGGAAATTAGGAGTCAAAAAATATAATTTTCATCCAATAGAAGTCAATATGAATATTTTTCATCAACTAGGAGTCAAACTTAATTTTTTTTACCACAATATAAAGTAAATGTGGAATATATACGAACTATTAAATAATCTACAAAATTATTTTTTGTCGTAAAATGTCAAATGGCTACTTTTCAAGATGCCACTTTCCTTAATTATAGGCCTAATTAAGAGACTTGCCTTATTTATACAACAACAACAACAACAACAATCCAGTATATTCCCACAAAGTGGGGTCTGGAGAGGGTAGAGTGTACACAGTTCATACCACTACCCCTAAAGAGGTAGAGAGACTGTTTTCAATAGACCCCCGGCTCAAGATACAAGGCAGTATACAAAAGCATCAAAAGCATATAACCTGATAAAATAACATAGGTACGACATCCACAAAACATTGTACATTGCCAAACAAAGGACACCAGCGTCCACCTAATTACTGCCTATGACTCATTCATACCCTTAGCCCTCTATCCTAATATTTTTTCTCCATATCTTCCTATCCAGGGTCATGTCCTTAGTCAACTGTAACTGCTCCATGTCACGTTTAATCACTTCTCTCCAGTATTTCTTTAATCTACCCCTATCCCACTTGAAACCTTCCAACGTCAACCTCTCACACTTACGAACTGGGGCATCCGTACCCCTCCTCATCACATGACCAAACCATCTTAACCTCACTTTCCGCATTTTATCCTCCACATATACCACTCCCACCTTCTCCTGAATAATTTCATTCCTAACCCTGCCAGCCCTTGTGAAACCACACATCTAACACAATATCCTTATTTTTTCCACTTTCAACTTCTGGATATGAGAATTCTTAACCAGCCAACACTCCGCTCTATACAACATAGCAGGTCGGATTTTAATTCTATAGAATTTGCCTTTTAGCTTGGGGGGCACCTTCTTATCGCATAAAATTCCTGAAGCAAGCCTCCATTTCATCCAACCAGCCCCAATACAGTGAGAGACATCCTTATCTATCTCTCAATTTCCCTAAATCATAGACCCGAGATACTTAAAACTACCTCTCTTGCAAACCTCCTGAGAATCCAACTTCACTACTACCCCCTCCTCGCGCCTCGAGTCACTAAACTTGCATTCCAAGTACTCCGTCTTGCTCTTGCTCAACCGAAAACCTTTAGAATCCAGGGTTTGTCTCTAAACCTCCAACGTATCATTAACCCCTTATCGCGACTCATCAATTAAAACTATATCATCCGCAAAAAGAATACACCAAGGCACCTCGCCTTGAATATTCCGCGTCAACACTTCCATCACCAAAGTGAATAAAAATGGACTAAGAGTTGATCCCTGGTGCAACCCTGTCAAGATCGGGAAATGCTCAGAATCTCCTCCCACTGTCCTTACCCGAGTCTTCGCCCCTCATACATGTCCTTAATCGCTCTGATGTACGCCACCGAAACCCCTCTCGCCTCCAAGCATCTCCAAAGAACCTTCTTAGGGACCTTGTTATGCGCCTTTTCCAAGTCAATAAACACCACGTGAAGATCCCTCCTCCTCTCTTTATACTGCTCTACCAGTCTCCGCACAAGGTGAATTGCCTCAGTCGTGGAGCGACCAGGCATAAAACCAAATTGATTCTTCAAAATAGGCACAGTCTTCCTTAACCTTCGCTCCACCACCCTCTCCCAAATATTCATCGTATGACTCAACAACTTAATACCACGGTAGTTGTTGCAACTCTAAATGTCACCCTTATTCTTATATAAGGGAATCATCGTGCTCCATCTCCACGCCTCAAGCATCTTTGCTGACTTGAAAATATTGTTAAACAAGTTGGTCAGCCACCTCAAACCTGCCCTGCCAGAGAACTTCCAAAAATCTACCGAAATCTCATCGGGCTCCTCTACCTTAAAACGCTGACAAAAGCCAAAGTCGCGACACTCCCCGGAAAGCTCCAACTCCCCTAACACAACACCTCTGTCCCCCTCATCATTTAAGAGCCTATGAAAATACGACTTCCATCTTTTCTTAATGAGGACGTCTTCCACCAAAACTCTGCCATCTTCCTTCTTAATGCACTTCACCTGGTCCAGATCACGACCCTTCCGCTTCCTAACCTTGGTAATCCTAAACAACCTCTTCTACCCGTTTTTCTCCTCTAACCCCTTATACAAACTTTCAAAAGCTGCTGACTTAGAAGCCGTAACTGCTAACTTAGCCTCCTTTTTAGATAACTTATACTCCTTCCTGCTCACTAGCTTCTCTTCTACATCCTTACTCTCAACCAACTTAGCGTAAGCCACCTTCTTCTTAACATCTTCATTCTAGCACCAATCCCCCCGTTATTGGCCAGACCAGCCCTTCAAAACACCCAACACCTCCCTAGCAGACTCCTTGATACAACTAGCAGCCCTATCCCACATACTATCCATACCCCCTATACTTCCATACCCTCTTCCCCTCTAACTTTGCCCCTATCTCTAAAGCACTAACCGGAGTCAGACTACCCCACCTAATCTAGGTCGACCCTTCCCACCCCGTCTTAACTTGCCCTTTTTGATAATCAAGTCTATCACTAGGAGTCTATGCTGGGTCACAAGATTCTCACTCAGAATTACCTTACAATCCTTACACAAAGCTCTATCCCCCTTCCTAAGCAGCAAAAAGTCAATCTGAGCCTTGACTATCTTACTACGGAAAGTAACTAAATGCTCTTCCTTCTTCAGAAAGCTGGAATTCACTACCACCAATCTAAAGGCCCTCGCAAACTCCAAGAGAGAAGCTCACTCATCATTCCTAACCCCGAACCCAAAGCCCCCATGCACATCATTGTACCCTAACTGCAAAGACCTGATGTGCCCGTTTAAATCTCCTTCTATGAAAATCTTCTCCGAACTAGGCACACCTCTAACCACCTCGTCCAAAACCTCCCAAAATCTCTTCTTTTCCTCCTCGTCTAGGCCCACCTGTGGCGCATACACACTACAGATGTTCAAGGTAACCCCCCCCCAAGACCAACTTGATAGTCACAACCCTATCACTAACCCTTTTAACCTCCAACACCTGCCCCCTAAGCTCCTCGTCCACTAAGATACCTATGCCATTCCTATGCCTATCACTACCTAAATACTATAACTTATATCCATCCACATCCCTAGCCTTAGAACCTACCCACTTGGTCTTCTGGACACACACAATATTAATCTTTCTCTTCCTAAGAATCTTAACCAGGTCTATCGACTTACCCTACAGGGTCCTAATGTTCCACGACCCTACCCTCAAACCATCAACTCTCTTATCCCCTTCCTTAATACCTCGCACTTTGCATCTCGAACCTAACCCAACACCAGCCCCCTATCCCACCCCCAACCCCCCAATACCCTCAAGACATAACCATATTCCACCATGAGCTACCTAAGCCACTACTCAACACAAAATACAATGAAGGATAAAAACAACAATAACATTAAAAGGCACACGTAAAGCACAAAATGCAACCAAAATTCAAGCACAACAGATACTATAAAAATAAAGGAATAAAGTTCAAGGTTGGAATTCACCAGGATATATAAAAATTCCGTTGCGGGCATGTACAATCAGGCACAACTAAAAACACAAGAAACTGAAATAAACTTGCCTTATATATATATATATATACACACACACACACACACACATACACATATACACTCTTTGGAGACTTGAGAAGCCATATAGTTGACTTTGGTCAATATTTATTATTTTGAGTATCGAATGACATAACTAACCACGCTAATAGATGTAAAGTCAAATTTGAGTTAGTGGGAAAGTTGATTCAGTTTCGAGACCATTAAACCTCATTTCGATTCTTCATCTGAAAAATAGTAAAATATGATATTGGGAGTCAATTTATTGATAGTGATCTTTTTCAAAAATTCAGCATCATCATTGAGTTCGAGACATCGAAATTAGCCTAGTAGAATGTATGATTTACTTCTGTCAGGTCTCAAATAATTTTTGAGGATCCGTTCGAAATATTCAAAGCCATATAAAAATCAGCTGGTGCACAACTGATATCTAGTGTATGAATTCTTCTTTGCGAACGGGACCCCTAGCCGTAAATTCAAAGAAGAAAATCACCCTTCATTGTAATCAAAAGGTGGTTTCCATGATCGCGAAGGTCAATGGGGGTCCTTTATCACGAACGCGATGAGGCTGTCGCAAACGCAAAGTCTTGATTTATCAGTCTTCGTGATTGCAAAGCCTTGGCCACGAATGCGAAGGCCAAAATAATGGCTTAGTCAACATTAACCCTCACAGACGCAAAAATTTGACTACGTCCGCGAGGTATTATTCACTGAACAGTATAAATATTCAATTTCGTAATTTTACTTTATTTCTGTACCTTCAAGCTTCAAAAAAGGCAATTTTTGGATTTCAATTATTTTTATGTGGATAACTTCGAAACTAATAATCCCACCATTTTAATTGATTATATCTTCAAAATTCCTTTAAATAATGATTTTAAAAGTAAAAAATTAAAATTTGTACCGATAAATTCTAAAAAGAATTTTTCTATATTTTGGACCTCAATTTTAATTTATTTTTACGTGGATTTTCTCCTGTAAACTCTTATTACCTTAGAAAATATATTTTTAAAATAAAATTTTGATTCTATCCTTTCGTTTTTAAACTCATTTTTTGAATTTATTTTGGACTCGATCAGAATGTGGGCAATATGAGTATCATTAACTTTCTTTTAATGCTAAGATACTATATTTGAATATTGTAGCTGGTTTTGAGGTCGTTTATGAAGGGAAGACTCCGTGTTGAAGTAATTTAGATCGGGATATCATTGTTTTGAGGTAGATTATGACTTAACTTCTTTGAAATTGAGTTTGGTAGTTAAGGATTAAGTAAAACATGTTATGGCTTGAAAAACTAACTATGGAGTTTATATTTTGAGATTATTTTATTGTTGTGTGATCGTGTAGGGGTTTATATTCTGTTGTGGTTAATTTGTTATATCTGATATTGTGTGTCGCTCATGTGGGGGCTTTATTTGACATCATTGACCTTATTTGTGCCTCATTGACCTTATATTCTTGATATGATGCTCGTGTAGAGGCTTATTTTACTAATCTAGGTCTTATTTGAGCATTGGTTGCTTTTATCATGATAAAATACCCGAGTTAGCGATTGATACTATATTAATGATGTCTTGCATTCATATTTATTCTGATGGTGCCTAATGGGAGTTGATAATCATGAATATAGATATATTGAGTTGATTTCTAGGTTCACTTGTATATATATTTCGTGTTGGGTGAATTGGAGTATCATCGTCTGAGTTGATTGCGATTATTACATCCTCATTTTATGCATATACATTCATGAGATGTTGGTACCACTAGGAAATAATATTTTTAAAAGAAAATGAGACACTTTTATGAAAATTCTCTTCGTGAACCGAGCCAAAGGAGAGAGTTGAGATTGAGGTAGAGATATGAGATATAGTATATGAGTTGAAAATATCCATGGATCATACCTGGTAGCTACGAGCTCGACTAGTGTATACAGAAAGTAATACAATGACTTTCATCATTCATCCCTTTCACATTGCATTGCATTGTATTTACATTCTCATTTTGCCAATTTTCCTTAGTTTTCTTGAATTGTGTTTGATTTTCATGTACTCCTCCTTTATATCTATGTTTTTGTTGTTGTTGTTGTTGTGTACTTGTATATATTAAAACTATTAGTGGAGACGATGTGAGCTACCGTTTGGGACTTTTCTACTTGTAGGTGACGTGCTCATTAGTATATTTTACTTATCTTATTTTCTGATTTGCTCAGTCGGCCTATGATACCTACTAAGTAAAAGTGGACCATACTCACCCCTGTTATGTCCTTTCGGTGCAGATCCTAGTACGAGTATGCCTCATAGAGGCTGATTGGTGCGGTAAAGTTGGGGATATTTTGAGGTACTGGCCACTCTAGACTTATCAGAGTCGATTCCAGGCTTCTTATATCAATGAATTATTTTTATTTCTATTCCATAGATAGACTGTATTTTTTCAGTTTCAGATATTGTATTAGATTTTCATACGCTGTGACACCAGATTTTGAGATTGGATTTGATGAATTTCTTTCATGTTCCGTTGTAATTATACTTCATGTTTGACTTGATTACGTTGTATAAATCTTGCCCGGGTGTTTATTATTGTATTTGTGTATTCGTTTATCATTTTGGGTGATTGACTTGCTTATCAAGGTTGTGCCGCAATAAGTGCTATCATGACCCATTTTTGGATCGTGACATAAATAATCTACAAAATTAGTTTTGTCGTAAAATGCCAACTAGTTCTCAAGATGTCACTTGACTTCATTATAAGTTAGACGACTCTCCTTCATTATGTATATAGATATGAATATAATATGCAATATTAAATAATCTACAAAATTAGTTTTTGTTGTAAAATGCCAAGTGACTAGTTCTCAAGATGCCAATTGGCTTAATTATAGGCTAGACTACTCTTTTTTTGTTATATATATATATATAGATATGAAACAAATATGAACTAATTAATGACATACAAATTATGTTTTTGTTGTAAAGTTATAGGTTAGACTATTCTCCTTTATTATATACTCCCTCTATTTAAAAAAGAATAATCTACTTTCCTTTTTAGTCCGTTTAAAAAATAATGACCTCCTTTCCCTTTTTGGCAATACATTAATTTCAACTTTCCACATGGCATGCTTAGGACCACAAGATTAAAGGACATTTTGGTACGTTTGACACAATTTTAATTTAAGACCACAAGATTCAAAAGTCTTCTTTATTTTCTTAAATTTTGAGTCAAGTCAAAGTAGGTCATTTTTTTGAAACGGAGTGAGTATATAGATATATGAAATAAATATGGACTAAATATTAATTAATTAATAATATATAAAATAGGTTTTTGTTGTAAAAATGTCAAGTGGCTTGTTCTTAAGATGTCATTTTCTTAATTATATGCTAGACTACTCTCTTTTATTATACATATAGATAGATTTCCAACAATACTTGTTCAATTTGTAAAATTAATGAATCATTTATTCATTTTTACTGATTTTTCCCTTAGTTATTAATTACAGTCATTATCAAACACATTTATCAAAGTATAGAATTAAATAAACTCAAAGGGTTATATGGTAAAATTATCCCTATCATTTACTATTGAGAAAAGACATGTTTTCCTCCCACAACTTGTCAGCAAAACTTACTTTAACCATTAAAGTTAACTTCTAATTAGTCACCCCCTTATTAACTTTAAAATGTATTATTTTGCTCCCTTAACGGCTGACGTGGTAAAAAAATAAAATAAAAAGTCAAAGCGTGTTTTAATAATAAAAAAGTGTAAAAAAAATAAGTGGGGCCCACTTTACAAATTTTAACCATTATTTTTTCCCCTTCTTCATCACACCCCACCACCCCATTTATTCTTCTTCCTCACCCACACCACCCCATGTCTTCAATCATGGAGCACAAAAAGTCTTCAATCAAAAATTTCTCTTTTTTCACTCCTATCCACCAAAAATCTTCAATCAAATACACAATAATAAAATACACAAATTATACAACAAATAAACTTTCATATAAAGATCAAGAATCAACAAATTAAACTCAAAAAATACATAAAAGCCATTGTGTAAAGCACAACACATGGCTTTAGTCTTTGTCACTCCCTTCTTCTTCTACTTCCCAAACTGAAACTTTTTTTTTCTGCTCATAGACTTCTCTCTTCCTCATTTTCAACACAAATCGACGATCCCTACCACTTAATTTTCAATCATCGCTACTAATTTTTAACTATAAACAGTTAATCAAACGAGTCTCCACTATATATATTATTTTTTATTTTTGAGTTCGTTTTTACTTGATTTGGGTATGTTTTGTTATGTGTTTTTCAGTTAGATTCTGAATTTGATTTGTTTTGTTGTTTCGGGTGATTGTTGGAGTGTTCCAGATTGGATTTTGATTGGTTTTCTTGATGTGGATAGGGCTGATTCTGATTTTTAGATGTATGTGGGTGTAGAGGAGGGGGGGGGGGGGGTTGTAAAGAAGAAAGAAAAGGGGGGCATATATATATATATATATATATATATAAATAGTATATATTTTACTTTTTAAAAATATATATATAAAAATAGTATATGTGTGAGATTTTTTTTTTAAAATTCTAATTTCTTACGTGGCAATGACATAACACTGATGTGGCGCTGATTTGACAATGACATGACGCGTGTGTAGTGCACTTTCCATTGTGAGAGTGGGATTTTGATTTTGAGGTTGAAATTAATTCACTTAAAAGTTGTTAAGGGGGGTAAATAATTTTCTGATTAGTTTACGATCTAAAGTAAGTTTTGTTGTCAAGTTGAGAGGGGATTTGATATCTTTTCTCTTTACTATTTCTTAATCTATGTCAAGTCAATAGAGGACAAATATTGAAGGATGGAGGGAGTAAATGTCTTTATTTTTAAATTTTATAATCATTCCTAATAGATTCCATTGATTAAGATTATAACAAAGTTTTAATATCATTAAGATGTCTATTGAAGAATTTCTATCAAGATGACAATTCACCAAGATGTGTATTTAAGATTTCCAAAATATGGTGCACCACTAACAAAAGGAGAAAAAGAAAGTATTAAGTGAGAATTAATCTTTTAGCCTTTTGAGTAAATATCTTAGCATTTAGGGTTGTTCCATATCGAATCGTAACCTATAAGCCAGTCGTAAAATTAATTTATTAATATTGTGTTATCAGATAAACTATTGATGAACAAATTAAAGTTTTATAATTAACGGCTTATTGGTGTGGGGATGGATACTAAATTTTCTTGTTGAATAAATCATTAATGTTATAAAACAATAAAGAATAGAGAAGAAAGAGAATAGAGACTAGAAAGTAATTGTTATTTCTCTTGAGGGATGATTTACAATGAAGGAAACCCTTCTATTTATAGGGGGAATTTGCCCATAGTTTCATACTAAAAGACAAATACATCAAATCCTGATAGACATCAAATAGATCTTAATAGATCTTGATAGACATTCACTATAATTGATATATATCATAACACTCTCCCTTGAATGTCTAACAATACGCATATAGATTGCCCCATTAAAAACCTTACAAGGAAAACCCAGTGGGACAAAACTTCGTAAGGGAAAAAGAGTACAACGCGTACTAGCTCCCCCTAATAAGAACATCCTTGAACCTTTGCATTCCGATCTTGTGCACCATCTTCTTGAAAGTTGCAGTTGTAAGAGACTTGGTGAATAAATCAACCACATTTTTACTTGAACGAATCTGCTGTATGTCAATATCACCATTCTTTTGGAGCTCATGTGTATAGAAGAGCTTTGGTGAAATTTGCTTCGTTCTATCTCCTTTAATGAATCATCATTTAAGTTGTGCTATGCATGCTGCATTATCATCATATAAAATCGTGGGTACTTTGTCATATTTCAATCCATATTTTTCTCGAATGAGATGTATTATGGACCTCAACCACACATACTTTCAGCTTGCTTCATGAATAACCATAATCTCAGCGTGATTCGATGAAGTGGCTATGATAGACTGCTTTGTTGATCACCAAGATATGGTTGTACCCCCACATATGAATACATAGACTGTTTGAGATCGAGCTTTATGCAGGTTAGATAAGTACCCAACATAAGCATAACCAACAAGATCGGAATTACAATCTTTAGAATAAAATAAGCCCATATTTGTAGTCCCCTTTAGATATCGTAATCTGTGTTTGATCCTATTCCAATGTCTCCTAGTAGGAGCATAACTATATCTTGCTAGCAAATTTACTGAAAAGGCAATATCAGGCCTTGTAGTATTTCCAAGATACATTAGTGCACCAATTGTACTAATATATGGTATTTCAGGACCAAGGAGTTCCTCATTCTTTTCTTGAGGTCAGAATGGATCCTTATTCACATCAAGTGATCGAACAACCATCGGAGTACTTAATGAATGTGATCCATCCATATAGAATCGTTTCAACACCTTTTCTGTGTAGGCAGATTGATGGACAAAGACACCGTTTGTCAAATGCTCAATTTGCAAACCAAGGCATAACTTTATCTTTCCGAGATATTTCATCTCAAATTCTTTCTTTAGGTAATAACTTGCCTTTTGAAGATCTGTTGGCGTTCCAATAAGGTTTATGTCGTCAACATAGACAACAAGTATAATAAACTCCGACGTTGTTTTCTTTATGAAAATACATGGGCAAATTTCATCATTCATATAACCTTCTTTAGATAAATATTCACTAAGATGGTTATACCACATGCGTCCAGATTGCTTCAAACCATATAATGATCTTTGCAATCAAATGGAATACATTTTCCGAGGCTTTGAACTATATGTTTTCGATATTTTAAATCCTTCGGAATTTTTCATATATATCTCATTATCAAGTAATCCATATAGATAGGTTGTTACCACACCCATCAAATGCATTTCAAGTCTCTCATGGACAGTGAAACTAATAAGATAATGCAATGTTATTGCGTCCATAACTGGTGAATATGTCTCATCATAATCGACACCAGGCTGTTGTGAAAATTCTTTTGCAACAAGGCGTGATTTATACCTTTGTATTTTATTTTTCTCATTTTTTTTTCGCACAAAGACCCATTTATAGACAACATGCTTAACACCATTAGGTGTTTGAGTTATAGGTCCAAAAACTTCACGTTTGGCAAGTGAATTCAATTCAGATTGAATTACTTTTTGCCATTTTGGCCAGTCATTTCTTTGTTGACATTCTGTGACAGACCGAGGTTCAAGATCCTCGCTATCTTACATGATTTTCGTTGCAACATTATATGCAAAGACATGATTCACTACAATTTCAGATCGATTCAAATTAGTTTCAACATCACTTGAATTTATGGATAGTTCCTTATTTTCTTGAGTCTCAGGCTCATTGATTCCTTCAGGAATATCAACATTGCTCAAATCTTGAGCTTCCATATGAGAATTTTTCGTAGTGTCATCTTGACCATTTATTTTTATTTTTCTAGGATTTCGATCCTTAGAACCTAATGATCTGCCACGCTTCAGGCGTGCTTTAGATTCATTAGCTATGACACTAGTGGGTTGTTCTTTATAGATATCAATTCGAATTGGGACATTCTCTACAGGAATATGTAATTTGGTGATCCTTTTCAAATTAGTAAATGCGTTCGGCATTTGATTTGTAATTTTCTGCAGATGAATAATCTTTTGTACTTCTTGCTCACAAATAGAAGCACGTGGATCAAGATGAGATAGTGATGGATTTTTCCACAAAATTTCTCTTTTGATGTCACTATCTTCTCCCCTAATGTTGGAAAAACTATCTCATCAAATCGACAATCTGCAAATCGTGCAGTGAACATATCTCCCGTTAATGGTTCAAGATAGCGAATAATGGGGGGTGATTCAAACCCAACATAAATTCCTAACCTTCCTTGGGGTTCCATTTTGGTGCGGATTATTGGTGTTATAGGCACATATACACTGCGCCCAAAAATTTTCAAATGAGATATATTAGGCTCTTGACCCAAAACCAATTACAACGGAGAAAATTTATGATAATTTGTCGGTCTAAGACGAACAAGTGTTGCAGCATGCAAAATTGCATGACCCTAAATAGAAGTGGGCAAGTTAGTTTTCATAAGCAATGGTCTTGCTATCAACGGCAGACGTTTAATTAATGACAACAATTTCATAAGCAATGGTCTTACTATCAACTACAGACGTTTAATTAATGAGTCAGCAAGGTCATTTTGAGTGTGAACATGGGGTACAAGATGTTCCACTCTTATCCTAATCGATAAGCAATAGTCATTAAATGCTTGGGATGAAAATTCTGCAGCATTATCAAGGAGAATCAACTTAATTTGATCATCGAGAAATTATACCCGTAATCATATTATTTGTGCCAATAATTTTGCAAATGTCAAGTTGCGAGATGACAAAAGGCACATATGAGACCATCTAGAAGATCCATCTATTAGGACCATGAAGTATCTAAACGACCCACTAGGTAGGTAGATGGATCCATAAATATCCCCATGTATGCGTTTCAAGAACGCGGGAGACTCAATCCCAATTTTTGTTGGCGATGGCCTCACAATCAGCCTGCCTTGATAACAAGCATTGCATGGAAATTCACCATTCGAAAGAACCTTCAAGTTCTTTAATGGATGCCCATTGGAATTTTCTATGATTCGTCTCATCATTATGGCTCCAGGATATCCCAGACGATCATACCAAAGTACGAAAGTATTGGAGTCAGTAAACTTCCGGTTTACTATAAAATGTGCCTCAATTGCACAAATCTTTGTCCAATACAGGCCAGAAGATAAAGCAGGAAACTTTTCAATAACACATGTCTGCCTAGAGACATTCTTGGTGATACCAAGATATTCAAGATTCATCTCATCAATTGTCTTGATATGATAACCATTTTCACGGATATCTTTAAAACTCATCAAGTTTCTTCGAGAATTAGGAGAAAATATGACATTATTTATGATGAGTTTAGTTCCCTTGGGCAAGATTATAATGACTTTTCCGAAGCCTTCAATCAAATTAGCACTACCAAAAATTGTAGTGACATTAATCTTGCCCATGTTTAGATGAGAAAAATATTTTTTGTCTTTGAATATCGTATGTGTAGTGCCAGAATCAATCAAACAAACATCTTCATAATTGAACAACTTACTTTGAAAATTATCCATATCTTCAAATAAAATAACATACACCAAATAAAATATATATTAAATCTTTGTACAAAGTGAAAACTTATACTATACGAAATTATTAATCACATTTTATTAAAAAAAATTATATCCAACTAATATTAGCTAAGTTTAGCATTTTATTTTTCAATAGTTGTAAACAATTAGTACGTGCTTCGATGGTTAGTTAGCTTTTCCCGAAACTATAATTAAAAGAAAGACAAGAAGTGAACAACTAAACAATTTTCATGCAAATCTTTTATTAACAGCTAAACAATTAGCACGTGTATCATTTGTAGCGTATTGTGGTCTAACATGATACATACTTAGAAAGTTGATGTCTTTTTCATTATTTGTTGTTTTTCTATTGCATTATTATTAAATCTCCTCAAATCATGCAATTAATATAATATTACACAATTAACTAATACAAGAAAGTAAATTGTTTCATTGAGGACCCATTCATTACTGCTTATTTAAGTAGGCAAACTGCACATAGATTCATCTCACGAAGTTTTTTTTTCTTTTTTTTTTCAGCAAATAATGTCAAAATTAAAATTCAATTTAATTTAATAATAAACTACAATAATATAATTAAACTAATTAATACTAATCAAAAACTAATACACATACAAACAACTACTTTTACATGGTTCTTTATTCACTAACTCTTATCAATATAAATTTAAAAAAAATTAAAATCATTCATTCCTCCATGTTTACGGAACCATCACCAATCAAGTGATCAATATTTCCTTTAGGGTGCTCAAAAAAATCTGCTACATCCAAGCAAGTGATGTCAATATTATTTTCAGAGAGAAAGTTAGCCTCGGGATTTCTCTCTTTCTTCTTTAGAGACGCTTGATAAAGATCAACCAAGTGCTTGAGAGCACGACAGTCACGTGAATAGTATCCTTTTCCGCCACATCGGAAACAAGTAATTGTTTCACGTTTCTCATTTTTTTCTTTTTGTTAGATGAATGATTAACACCCGGAATAGAGTTTCCTTCTTGGTCATCACGTCCACGACCACGTCCACGACCACGTCCACGTTCACGACCACGTCCACGATCAGGGCCGCGACCTTTTCCACGCCTAGAATGGTGAGCGTGCACATCATTCACCTCAGGGAATAGTGCAGATCCAGTTGGTCGGTTCTCATATTTTTCATCAACAAATCATTATTTTGTTCAACCACGAGAAGATGAGAACTCAGTTCAGCATACTTCTTGAAACCTTTTTTTTTATATTGCTGCTATAATAACACATTCGAGGCATGAAAATTGGAGAGTATCTTTTCCATCATATCGTCATCATTGACCGTCTCTCCACATAGTTTCAATTGAGAAGAAATTCTGAACATGACAGAATTATATTCATGAACAGACTTGTAGTCTTGAAATCTTAGATGCAACCACTCATATCGTTCTTTCGGGATAATGATCATCTTTAAGAGGTCAAACCTGTCTTTTAGGCTATTCC